>CM056491.1:19490390-20897708 GCA_029783415.1 Anisodus acutangulus | reverse complement strand
TTGATCTTGTTAAAATTGTTGACACTGTCATATGATTCTGTTTTGCCAGTCACATGGATAGGTGTCTTCGAACAAATTCCTAATAGACCATTCTAATATATAGTATATCTAATTATTTCACAATCCCAAATTATAAGGAATTGTGAATTTTGTAACTTTTTTTTTGGTTAACTGGATGTACCATTATATCATATTGACAAAAGCATTGGTTAGACCTGTCTACTTAGTGATTTAATGGACCGGGTTGATTTTATTAACCAAATCATTTAACCATGACTAGACTGTTATATCACTAAACCAAACAATAGAAGCAGTATGGCACGCACTTCCGGTTGCCATAGTTCAAGCCTTGCCGAAATAGTGCCTGTAAAATCTAATTTCTTTTCGCACCTTTCTTAGAAATTTGTTAGATCCAAAAGTTCTAAATAGAATTGCACATAGAAAGACCCCACATAAAAACAAACATCTTCTAATTCAAATACATCCTCAAGCTGCACACTTGAGTATATTGGAATCACCATTTTGTGAAAAATTAAGGAAAATGGGAAGCTTGGTCAACCTAGTTGGATGACCCATTAACTGGCTTGATGGATGGTGTAATTTTTTATGGAGCACTTGATAAGAGAGCGAGATGGAAGTGGGTAGATCTTTGGGCGGAGAAAGATGGTTCACTGTTGCTGTTCGTTGAATTGATCACAGACTGAGATAGACAAAAGGGAGATTGTCCCGATCAATTTTACGGATAATGATGACGCATACACTATCCTTCCGGTAGGCGGATCTTCTTAAATTATTTAATCAATTTAAAAATGTAAAAAATGGAAACAACGATAAATTCATGCTTACAACTGCCTTGTCATATAGTTATATAGATAAGAAGTGCGAAAATTATCAAGAGAGTTACAATCTCCAAAACCTGGTCTAAACTTGTACAAGAGTGTCTAATAATCATTACAACTTGAAAGAAACTGAACTACAATATATGTCTTAAAAAACAAGAACAGAAGCAATAAGATAGAGGGAGATCCAGAGTTACTGATAGTACGAATGACTCACCCTGAAACCTCCAAAGGATCGCCACATGAATCAGCTCCAAGCCTCGGAACTGGAACAAGGAGCTGGTATATGCATCCAAATAAAAAATGCAACAAGTGTAGTATGAGTACACAACGTACACTCCTAGGTATCATAGGCCGACAACGACAGAAAATACGCACAACAAATAAAAATTGTTACACCCCGTATTTCGCGCTAGTATGTGTCGTGAGTAAAGTAACGTAAATCCGGAGAGGTTAAGATCCCTTATATGGATAATGATAATTTAAAATAAGTATTTAAGTAAGTATTGTGAAGATTAGAGGATGTAACACCTCGTACATTAGCGTTAGGATGTGTCGTAGTAAATTCATATAAGCTTGAAGGGATTAGAGTCATTCGTGAGATTATAAAAGGTCTATAACATTTTTAAAGAAGTTACGTGGGGATTAGAGGTTAAGCAAATCAGAGAAAATAAGTTTCATTGATGTTCAGAATATTGAACAAGTTATACGGACCATATGGAATTTTGATCATACTCATGTATGCAAATCGAGAACTTGGTGTATAAAAGGGTGAACTCTCGAAAGAGGCTATGGATTAGTGCTATATCACATGATTATGATAATGATAATATGATGTGTGTTAAAAATAATTATCATTTTAAAATAATTATCATTTAAGTGAATTAAGATTAAAAAATTAATTATATGAATAATTGATTGAATGTTGGAATAAAGTGGGAGAGTAAGAAATTAATTAGGATTAAGTGGATGAGGACTTTTGGTGAGCTACCACATGTCATTAATTAAGCCAAAGGTGGCAATGTGCATAGATGAGTCATAGCACTTAAAGTGCATGTGTAAATCACCCAAAAGTGACATTAAAACATCTTATCTCAATTAGTTAAGTTAACTTTGGATACATATAAATATATAGATATATGTGTTGCATAAATATACGTATATACAACAACAACATAATACTCCCTATATGCAACCACATCATTTTATTTGATGGATCAAAGCATAATTCTTATCAAGAATGACATATGGGTTTTGCGCACAACTTTGCTCTCGTTGTTCCGTTGTTCGTCACGGTTAAGTTAATGTTCATTTAGTTTCTTGGGACTTGTTGTACCATCATTAACTCAGAAATAGCTCGAGGTAATAATTAGCAAGAATTTGACATGATTCTTCCTCCGATAATCCCGTGATACTAGCGTAGCTCCTCTCTTTCATTTGGTAGTTGGATTAAATCTTTCTTCATGTTGAAGTAAGGCATGAAAAGTCTTGTTCTGGATGTCTAAGGTAAAGAATTCTCATCTTCTCTATGTGTATGAGTGTGCACAAACCTTGGATACGTTGATTTAGTACAAACTTGCGGGACGATGAATGAAAGTCGTAAAATTAATTGTTTGGTGTTGTGTGGTGTCTGGGGGCTGTTCTTGAAATGCTAAAGATTTGGAGATATTACTTTAGTTATGGTTATATGTTGTATGTTGTTGTTATGGAGTTGGAAGAAGGAAGAAGAGCGGGGAGAAACACCTTAGAATTATTTGCATAGCGAGCTTGTCGCTCGCCGATTGGTTGTTGTAATTCCTTTTAGTTGATACTAGTCCTATCTTCCTAGATTAACTTGTAAAGGAGGTTGATTTCATCATTATCGTTGAAGGGTCTGTTCAAAGGTATGTTAAGGCTATCCTTTTTCTTCTTTTGACATGAATCCAATAGAAACAAATATCTCGTTATAATGACTCCATCCATGTTAAGCTAGAAATGTTCATTGATTCCATTGAATGTTATTGAATCTTGGTTGTTCCTTATCGGGAGTATTTTCCATGTCGTAAAGTTATCTTTTACATGATATTTTGTTGACTGATGTTTCAAGTCTATATTGAATCATAGTTCCGTTTCAAAGAAAAAGAGTCATTCCGAGGCAAAAAGAATATGTTATATGAACTCTCGAGTCTAGAGTACTATGTATGTATGTATGTATATATATGATATTCAAACTACCGAGCTATAATCGGTGGATGATGGCCCTTATGTAGTATATGCACACTTATGACATGATGAACACCACTGGTTGGACTATGTTATACTTTTACGAACACCGCCTAGCTATAATCGATTGAGCGATGTTATACTTTTATGAACACCATCGAGCTATAATCGGTTGGACGATGTTATACTTTTATGAACACTACCGAGCAATAATCGGTTGGGCAATGTTATACTCTTATAAACACCACCGAGCTATAACCGGTTGGGCGATGTTATACTTTTATGAACACCATCGATCTATAATTCATTGGGCGATGTTATACTTGTATGATCACCACTGAGTTACAATCGGTTGGGCGACATTATATTTTTATGTACACTACCGAGCTATAATCGGTTGTGCGATGGAAATTTTTTTATGTATGTATAATATGACCATCACCGAGCTATAATCAATGGGAGATGGATATATATATATATATATACGTATACAAGACCTCTTACGGTTTTTCCAGAGTTTACATTGTTCATCCCATGAGGCATTCAAGTTGATTATTATACCTTACTTACTGTTATTATCTTTCATATGATTATTCATGCCTTACATACCAATACATTTCAATCGTACTGACGTCCCTTTTGATGGGGGCACTGCATTTCATACCTGCAGGTTTATGTAGAAAGATTGACGACCCTCCTCAGTAGGCTACTCAACTCAGTGGTAGTGTTGGTACACTCCATTCATTTCGGAGTTGCCATTTTGAGTTGGTATGATTTTGTATATATAATATGGGTTTGGCGGGACCCTGTCCCGACCATATGACGTTCATGGCACTCTTTGAGGCTTGTAGACATATGTCTTGTGTATAGATGTTTTGTATGGCCTTGTCAACTTATATTTTGCCGTACAGTCTTTCATGGTGGCCTTATCAGCCCTTACATACATATATATGCATTTCTTGTTGGGATTGTCAGTTGTATATGGTCCCTTGATTTCATTTAAATTATTTCATGACGGCCTTGTCGGCCCAGACCTTTTGTATGTTCAAGTTATGATTGTAGATGTGGTCGCTTAGGCCAATAAGGCACTGAGTGTCGACCCCCCCCCCCAAGGTTGGGTTGCGACAAACTTGGTATTAGAGCAGGTTGTGTCTATGAAAGTCTACAAGCAGTGTCTAGTAGAGTCTTGCTTATGGATGTGTTGTGCACCACACTTATAATCAGGAGGCTACATGTCATTTAGGGTTTGGTACTCTTCTTTCTAATTCCGGATCGTGCAATAGAGCTGAGTCGTAGGAACTCGATTCCATCTTATACTCGTGATAAGTAAATGAGAGATCCCTACCAAGTTATGTATGCACTAGATGTGTGAGTATTACACTAAAGTTTCGAAGTGTGAGCATTTGTCTCACCCGTACATAAATAAGGTAATGAAAGCCTAGAAAGGTAAAATAGGAGTTTTAAAAGGCAAATGAAGTAAAGTGAAAGAGGTTCGAAGTACCTGAACAGAGAAGATCGTAACGTAGTTGGTATTCAGACAGAGCGACATAAGTGTTGTTATCCCACTTCCTGCAGCGGTAGAATTACAGTGAGTAGCATCTAGTACAATTATGATTTACAGACGTAGTCTTAGAAATGAGTGAGATTTTGCAAGCTGGTAAAGGTTAGAGTAATCCTTATCGTTAGAGAGATTGTTAGAACTGAGTGGCAGTACTGAAGAGTATTATGAATATGTTGATAGTACCTATTTATGTGATATATATATATATATATATATAATGTACCCGGGAATTGTTAATTGGATACGACTTCTTGAGTGTTTTGAAGATCTGGGGGGCTAAGTATTTTAATCTTTGTATACGAGGTGAGTGTTCCCCTCAGTGTGACTTATGTATGTGGTAAATAAGAAATAGTAAGTGCCTAGAGAATAAGACCGGTCGAAGAGGGAGAGGTTAAAAGTGAAAGAATGTCTCCTTGGAATTATCCAGATTAAGATAAGAAGTAATGACATTAGAAAGGGTTGGTAGAAAGATAAGTGGGGAACCTGAGTAGATATGAGAAACGATTGAGAGTCGTAAGATAAAGTATGGTAGTGTGATAAAGTTTGTAGCCAGGTAGAACAAAAGGCAAGAGGAAGAAAATGTTGAGTTTATAAAGAAGTATATGTTACGAGAATAAGTCTCTATTACAAGAATTCAATTGATAATTTTAATAAAAGATATCAACTGGATGATTTAGCTCCCTGAATCATTACTAATATTTGGAAGTGCCCTAAGCTAAATGTGAGTTAGAAGCTCGAATAAGTGTTGTAAAAGTTAGTATTGTGATATGTTCGAGGTTAGTAACTAGAGAGTAAGAGAATGAATTGCTAAAGAACGACCTTTGAGGGTTATTAAGAAAGAGGCCCCCTAAAGGCCAACATCATGAGTAAAACATAAATTTATCGAGATCGAGCACGCCAGTTATGAATACGTGGCACTCTATGTAAATGATTTAGTTGTCCCTAGTAACAAAGAATTGTTCTAAGGCAAGTTATAAGTTGTCAAAAAATCAAATAATTATGAAAGATGTTGAGGTAACAATGTGACTTTTAAGGAGTGAAATCCTGGAGTGCAAGGTGTTAGCCATTCTCCCAAGAGGGAGATAGTATGATAAAGTAATGAATTAGGATCACGTGTTCAGTTTAGTGATTGTATGGTAAGAGGGATTATGACGAAGAGGTTTAAAATGAATAAGATTGTAATTATCCAGACTTTAATGATGTGTCACGACTCCAGAACATAATTGATAAAAGATGTTAGTTAAAAAAGAGGGAGGAGAATTTTCTTCGGGTATAGTGGTTTAAGGTGTGGATTTGCAACACTTTGTAAATCTAGGTGTGTGTCACGTCTCAAAACCTGAGTGGGATGGACCATGCTTAACATGCATATACTATGATCTTGTAATAGGGTAAATGACGCAACTTGTAACAGAAATGAATTATGTGAACAAAAAATCTTTTGTACATGAACGTGACCACTGGCCATGGTGTGCAATTGAATATAAAATAACCCATTGACTCTGTCTATGAAGCCTCTATGAGTACCTATTATTAAACGACTAATACAAGTACTGGGACAGGGCCCCGAGCTATCCATAATCTCTAACATCAATGCACTTACTAGACCTGACTTGACTCTAGGTAAAATTGGAACTTGCAACTCTTCCGCTGATCATCTGCACTATCTAGCAAACCATTCTGCCAACATGTACAATTGGATCTGCAATGTAAAATATAACAAATGTAGCGCCCTCGCAAAAGGGACGCTAGTACAAAAGGATTGTACCAAATACGTAAGGCAGACTGAAATAATTATATGAAAGAACATCAAGTGTAATGAAAGATATGGAAGAACCAACTTGAAACTCTGAATTGCCACTGAGGGCCATGATATGCACATGTATACTATATATGCGTATATAACACCGTCGTACATATATATATGCGTATATAACACCATTGGCCTCATTGGAAATCTTCATTACCATAACAACCTATGTGGGATAATCATCATCATATAACCAGTTGATCAGGTAGTGGTGGTATTGTCACGACCCGACCCGACGGGCCGCGACTAACCGCCCTAATGACGTCATTATACTAACCTGAGACGCATAATCCAACTAACCCATAATGAGTCTGAAATCCGGCAGCATAACGTCGCAATAACAACATATGCCAGGGTAGGCAAGCCGACAAGGCTGCCTTTACCCCCGAATGCACTCGCTCTCGAGGAGTCACAACTAGCCAACACAATGTAACAGACAAGCCGACAAGGCTGCCAACAGATAATATAACAGGCAAGCCGACAAGGCTGCCAACAGATACTAACGTATATACATGGAAACACCCCAAATCGGAATACAATAGCATGACTGACCAAAACAGAGTCATAACCCTTACATACGTACAACCCACCACTGTCTACAGACCTCTATAAGAAGAATAACGACATATGACGGGACAGGGCCCCGTCGTGCCCCTAAATACGAACATAAGTCTAAAAGAGATTCGGTACCAAAATGACAAAGCCGGGATCAAAAGAGCTTTCCAACTTTCTTGAGTAGGAACCTAGGCCTGAGGTTCACTAAATCAACACATGTACTGCGGGCATGAAACGCAGCCTCGAGGAAAGGGGGTCGATGAAATGATGTAATCGAGTATGTAAAACATGAAGTCGTAAAAGAGATCATAATTAGCCAACAGAATGTAAGATCAAGATAAAAATCAGGATCCAAATCGAACTGTGCCATAAACCATAAAAGTCAGTTGTGCCTTATAAAAATGAGAGTCAAGGCAAGAAAATATGAATGCCTGTCCATATACATATATATACCTGTAACGTAACCCGGCCCACTAATGCGGGACTCGGTGGAATCATATCATAACCCGGCCCATGCTGGGACTCGGTAAAATCATCTCTCATCTATGGATCCATCCTACGTAACCCGGCCCTCTAGTGAGGGTCTCGATGAACAATGCAAGGCTGTGCACGAGTCGTAACCCGGCCCGGGACTCAGTGAGGTGAAGTAGTAACACTTAGCACAAGTAGATATCGTGAGTAACCATATGCAAGTAAAAATTATCATCTGACTCTCAATAAAATCATTGTAATAATGTCATAATAAACTCTTTGCTGAAAAATCATAGGCACTTCTCATAACAATCCTCATTAGGAATTAAACTGTATAAGAATTAAGTACGTCCGCCGTACTTTCATTAAATCATGTCAAAAAGAAAGAAGTAAGAGTTTCACATACCTCTTAGACGAACTAATCAACCCAATATTAGAGTATGCCTCATTTTAGAACCTCAACCTTGTCGTCGAATTTATCTAAGTTATGTGGGTCCTTGTAAGCTCTATGAATGATTATCTACATCATACGGACGAATTACATCATAATCGAATCAACACATTAAAAATAGATTCTTAGGGACATTCTAACGAACACCTTGAACGCGTAGAACCTATATTCCTTCTATATCGAAATCTATGTTAGTGAAACATCCAACTCTCTTAATCCTCCTTCTTATACTACTACAATCTCCAAAACAGTACCACAATTTCACATGCAATCTCCAGCAACTCTCAGCAACGACAGTCCAACAACACCCAACCCAAAATTCGCATTTTCGACAATCGTCTTTAGAACTAATAGCAAGAAATGACTTCAGAAATTTGTACAAACTATTAAGAACAAGGAAGGTTACCTCATTAAACACATTTACGAGAATCGCTGGGAACCCTTTTGCTCGACACAGCCTCCGACAACAGAAACAGACCCCAACATCGATTCGCGCTAATCCGATTGTATTCAAGGTTTCTTGTTTAGCTTCTGAGTTTCTAAGCTTGTTCTTGGCTTCGATTCTACTGGAATCAAAGCCCAGAACGCCTTGAATTCTCCCTCGTTTTGGTTATATGAAAGCTCCCGGAAATCCCCATTTTCGACCGCAACTTCACAGAAAACCCACCAACTGAGGCTTACCTCCACCCGCTAGAAATGTGACCCTTTAATCCCTCATGATTCTTGATGAAGAAGAAGATTGAAGAGATGGAAGAAAAAATGGAGAAAGAAGAAAGAAAAAATGGCGAAGCGACCCTTACAGCCGATATCGTTGACGGTCGATTTGGGGCTTGGTCACCCCCAAATCGTTTATAAAGTCCCACTTACCAACTCCCACTATAAATTGTCCCTCCTAATTAATTAATTAATTATACACACAATTAAATTACGGTCTCAAATTATTTAAATCCCGACGATTACTAAAATCCTCATATGTCAATATCATAATTCCCGTAATAAAAATACCAGTCTATACTCTCTTGGGGACACACAATTATTATTCAACTCCGTCGTCACTCTTACTAAATCCCAAAATTATTTGGGATCACGCCTTTTATATACTAATCCTCTTATTAATATGCACAAGTACAACAAAAATTTCCTGTCCTGGTCTACTCACCTACGTTATGAGTTCAACCGCCATCCGAAAATACTGGCGTTACACCCTCCTCCCCTTAGAAACATTAGTCCTCTAATGTCTGCATTTACATTTCTAACCTTTGACACCATACAAAAAGAATACACAAAATGTTATTCCAATTCATAAATAAAAAAAAGATAAACACTCATGGATTAATTTAGACTATCTTTTAAACTGTGAGGAGATACATATCAATTTATGACTACTTCTAAAGAACAGACTCAAGTTTCGTATGCAAACCAAGATAAACACATGGTGACTACATTCCTTAAATTCAAACAATAGGTAAAGGAGGTAGAAGGTCCTAATATCTAATTTAGAGTTCTATACGCAACATAGTTATTTATAATAGCTCACACATCAATACAATTAGCCATGTAACTGTTTTTATACTATTGCAGTTGATTCTTTTATTGCACTGGTCTTGGGCTAGAGTGCAGCAACACAACTGCTGATTTTTCACTCTGCCTCTGCCCAGAATTTTGCAGCAACAACTGCCTCAAAATAAGGGCAGCAACATGTGTTTATGCAGGGCACAACTTCTACCAAACTGCAGCAGTGATTACAGTAGCAATAACAGCAAAACAGCAGGCCAATTAGCAGCCTAATAGCAGCCAACCAACAGCAGCAAGTGAGCTCAACAACAGTCAAAATATCAGCCAGAACAACAGCTAAATAACAGCAGAAACTGAGCTCAAATAACAGCCAAAATATCAGCCACAACAGCAGCTAAAAATCAGAAGAAACTGAGCTCAAATAACAGCCAAAACAGCAGCTAAATAACAGCAGAAACTGAGCTCAAATAACAGCCAAAATATCAGCCAAACAGCAGCTAAATAATCAGCAGGAACAGAGCTCAAATAACAGTCAAACATCAGCCAAACAGCAGCTAAATAATCAGCAGGAACAGAGCTCAAATAACAGTCAAACATCAGCCAAACAGCAGCTAAATAATCAGCAGGAACAGAGCTCAAATAATACCAAACATCACCAAACAAAGACTAATAACAGCAGGAAAATGACCATTATGTGACTGATGGAACACAGCCATTAGTAACCAGAAACTGGAATTACAGACAACAGTGATTTCAGTTGAAAATAACAGCAAAATAGCAGCCCAACAACAACCTTAAAGCATAACCAAACAGCCCTAACAACAACTATATAAATGAGGCAGAATATGCAGCAATGACTTGCACTAAAGCACAGTAGATCAGTAACTTTTTCAGCACCACAGAACAGTCATATAGGGCTATATGTGTAGCAAAAATAACGACTACACATAACCACAAGTTACCTCAAAAGCACAACAGGCCTACTAAATTTTCAGCAGTCCAGGGCACCAAGACAACAGGTAGCAGCAACCAGTAAACAAGCAGCAACTATAACTCAGAATCCAGTATTTTAAGAGCCACATAAATCTTAACAAAGGATGTAGATATCTAGGAGAGCACAATATGCTTGAAAATAGGATATTTGAGACTGAAAAAGAGCAGCAATATTTGTCACAACTGAGGCAACAACATATGTTTAGAGTGCCACAGGGACAGTAGTAGCAGCAGCAGCAAGACTAGTCTAAACATGCTAGACATTTCATAGACAAGCTGGTCCTTAGGCAACATAAAAACAAGTAACTAAATGCAACCTACTCCGGTTAGGTATGCAGAAATAGGGCTTAACCATGCTGAGTTTAACAACATCTGAGGCATGAAGTTAACTGACACTGTATGTGTACAAGTCTGAAATTAGCACATCATGCTTTGTTTTAACTGCACATGTTAACTTTAAACCACCACAACACCTTCATCCACATATATTCACTTAGGTCAATTTTATCTAATTAAACAGGCTCCCAAACTGTCATATTACCACTACTTTAGCATAAGCAGTCTGCATATCTAGGGGTCAAAACAGGTGCATTAAGAGATTGCATACCAACAGTCCACAAAAGCAAAATACAGGATCCAGGGGAACTTTCTGAATCATCTCTTCAAGACTAGCATGCTGAAATTATCCTAAGCCTGTCATCTTAACTTGTTGGGAACATATGTCAACTAGCATAGTGGTCCTAAGCTTTTATTCCTAACTTACACATGCACTTAAACTAGGTGGATTGGTTTACACCTTGGCAATGATAACATGGATACATGAATGGGTGCAGAAATACTCTTTTCTAGGTATTCATAACATAACTTCAAAGTTCGGACCACACAGAGTTCAAGTTACAAGAACATAGATGCAACAAGTACATACCTAAGAAAACAAATTAGGAACTAAACTTCCCCTTGGACATATCACAACCTCTTGGGTTAGTGTTAAGCTCATAAAGTCCAACAATAAACTAAAATAAGTCCTTTGGTTTTTAAAAAAAAAATTCCAGTTCATATCACAGTATGCATCCATAGAAGTAACAAGATATTAATAGCACAGACAGGACATCATGTAGTCATAATTGAAGTTAAACCTGTCATTGGAGACCACATTGTAGGCTACATCATTTTAAATTATTGGATACCTAAATATTAAACTAAGTGCTGCTATGTAAACTCCAATTTTAAGGTCTGCGAAACTAGCGAGATTCTAGGTAAGGGTTCTTTATTATCCTAAAGGGAAGGGGTTAGGCATCCTTTAAGATCCGCTAACTTGCGGTTATCCGGTCAAACTCAGGTTAATTATTGCTAGAAAAATGCATGTTTGAAGCATGAAGTTAAAAGATGTTTGTAAATAATTAATAAATGATGCATTTTTTAAAAGAAAGATACATGTAGAGAAAAAAATATGCATTTGTATGATATTTAAAGAGAAATACATGTAGAGTTGAAAAAAATATGCATTTGTCAATTGAGAGTAGAAACAAAATTATTTATAACGCCAAAGAAACGAATCTTTCGGAAATCATCGAGTTGTAAAAAGATAAACTTATTCGGTATGATTAATAAAGCAAATAAAAGATGACAAAAGTTGTTTTGAAAATCTTGAATACGCGTGATTTGAGCCTAAAATAAATAAACTAGCGAAGGATTTCTAAGTTTGAATTCAACCGAGCCTACAAATAAATAAGCTAGCGACGGATTTCAAATCTTAAACTACCCTATGAATAAATCCTAAGTTTGCCTATTCTAAGCATTTCAATAGTTATATAAGTGCGATAAATAATATTACAATACAAAGCGGGATAAAAGCTGAATTAAAAAAAGATATAAAATAAATAAACTCCGAGGAATAATTCGCCGTTATTTACTTTAATCCCTGCAAGCTGTCAAGAACAAACGGTTAGAAACAGTTAAATGTAAATAACTTCATATCCGTATTCAAAACAGTGAATGTTTTGATCACGGAGGGCTCAGACTTAAATTTTGAAAAGAACATTCCAATCACGTCGTGGCTGCAAACATATGACTAATGTGGTTATTTTGATTGCCTCGCCTACTAAACGTGTTGGTCTCTCGGGTGAAATAGAAAAGATCACTATAATCACGTCGTGGCTGCGAATATATAACTTGTTGGTTATTTTAGTCACCTCGCCTACTAAACATGTTGATCTCGGAAAAAGGTTTAAGCCTCATCATTGCCCAGAAGTTATATTTTCCGTCTTTACAACTGTGGAGGCCTCAAAAATCGACGGATATTTTTCATCGGCCAGTGTAGTATCGTGTTCAAATCAGTAAAATTTTAAAATGAAACAGTAAACAGCAGCAGCAGACGGTAAAACAGTAAGCAGAAAATAATTTCCGGAAAAAGGCCAGCGGTGTTTAGTTTAAAACAAGAAAAACAAAGAAACGGATATTTGAATGTCAAACAAAGGGACTGGAACAGAAAGCAATGTTTGAAAGGTGCGGTGTTGATTTAAAACAGTAAAAATGATAAAACAGTAATGTCTGAAACGAGGAGCAAATCAAACAGAAAAACAAATACCAACAGAGCGGTATTTATTCAAAACAAGAAAGTCGAAATATTGCGGTTGTCCAAAGCAGTTTTAAACCAATTTGTTTTCAGCCGAGAAAACAGCAGCAATTGGGTTTAAAAATAACGATGAGTGGGCTTGAAACGCAGAAGCGATGGGCTGTCCGAAAGCGACCTAAAGTAGCGTGCTTTAGCCAAGAAAAGCAAAGAATTGTGCTAAAAATACAGCAGTGATAAGACATCAAATGAGCTCAAAATGCAGCAGTAAAATGTTTCCGAAAAGAAGTGTAAATGGTCCACATTGCAGCAGCTGTGCGCGGCAAACGCAGCAGCAGAATAATGGCTGCAGAATAATGGCTCAAAAGTGCAGTAATCAGCCCAAGTATTGCAAAGAATCGGGCGCCTCGGAATCAGCAGCCAAAATGCAACAAAACCCATAACTAGAATTATTTAAAGATGACATATATCCAGAATCTCAAGGTGCAGCTGGATACCACAACTATTGGTAGCACAGCAAAGACATAAAGGGGAAGGTAAACTTAAAGACCAGTCACTCTAAACTTCAAATTTGAAAGATAAGAAGACAAAGAGGGCTACCACCATTCATTTCCGATGCCGCAACAAGATTCAAAAGGCTTCTTGAACCTTAGGCATGGCAGGCTATCGAAGAAGGCTAAACCCAACCCGAAGCTTGTCTGTGCTTTCAACCAGCATAACACGATAAATATAAAACCTAACATATATATTCTGAAGGTCTCAAACAAAGACAGGAACAACATGAGATGGAAGGGGACTGGAAACACAGACTTATCATTCAAACTTGTAGAACAGTGAGTGATTTCAAAACATAGAGGATTCATATAACATGAAATACAAACCCTTCCAGTCAAATACATACTCAACCATCTAGACGCGGTGATATTCATGGAATATTCAAAGTATACATGATATGCTTGGGAATATACAAGGATATACAACCTAGATATTCATCCTGGGGTATACCTAGATGTCTATACTTTGTATACACTGAAACATGCCATTGTAAATGCGATAGTTCAGCAAATTTGAATACTCAGGATGCATAAATGTAATTCTTTTACAGGGATAGGACCAATGAAGAACACAGAATTTCAGGAAAGGTATACTCTGCACTTAACACAGCAAGACTAAAAAATCATAAATTTTAACTGAAGTCGTAATCTCTATTTCACACAAGCAGGTGTAGACAATCCCATTAACCCTTTCAACTAGCTCCTAAGTGACACAGACATGATTCAAATTACCCTATATTTCAGAAAAATGCACAAATCCAGACCTTTATCATAGTAATTCAGATTTGAAACTCCATCTAAAAATAGATATTAGGCTAAATGACTTAGCTTTAAAAACTGACAGTTTCAACATAGATGTGCAAGTATATATACAGATATTTGTGTCAATTGGTATTAGACATGGTATGACTCAACATGGTTATCAAATGAACCTTAAGTCAACAAGTTGTTATATCAAGAGCAAAGAAATATCTAGGACGTGTTAAATTAAGCACAAGAATTCTAACAGGAACAAACATGTTTCAATATCATTTAGATTATCCCTAGTTAATCATATCCAGAAAACCACAGACATGCATAAGGCTATATATTTGTTTTCTCCAGATTCATTCCATACAGACTTAGGCGGACTAAATGAATGTTCAGGAATACTAACATGCATCACATCACTCACAAACCACAATGATATATGGACAGGACAAATACATAGAATATCCTAAGTGTTTCATCATGGATAGGCAGGTGCATTTAGGATTCGAGCCTAACTAGTCATATTAATCTCTTGAAAAGGGCAAGTCAGAACCAGAATAATGTAGACAAGTGTGGTAAGGTAAGCAATATGGCACAGTCTTGGTTATCATCGGATTAAACAGACTAACCTAAACTAAGCATCAACCATTTAGATTATTATTTAACCAAACAGAGACTAGGTGACATATTATGAGCATTTTAGACATATTCAAGCCAAGCAAGATGTCCGGGGGCCAACATACACATTATACAAGCATTGATTTCTCTTAACAACATGTTCTTAACTTAAAATTGGTGTTGAATGGCATAGCAAGGACACAGGGACGATGATTGGCTAAACAGAGTCTTTAAGAGGTTGAACATGCTTCTCAAACCAACATCATATGAACCAAACAATCAAGAAATGGTTAAAAATAAACTGTAGTTAACACACTAATAATTGGTTAATGAACACAAGCAGTAACCATTATAACCAGACACGTTTATTACGCTTAATAGATAACCTAATG
Organism: Anisodus acutangulus; assembly: GCA_029783415.1. Classification (NCBI taxonomy): domain Eukaryota; kingdom Viridiplantae; phylum Streptophyta; class Magnoliopsida; order Solanales; family Solanaceae; genus Anisodus; species Anisodus acutangulus. The sequence goes on along the minus strand of CM056491.1, from coordinate 20,882,428 downwards.
ATCCCAGGCAGTGGCTAATTTAACAAAACATACATAATAATTAACTAGCAGGCTCAAACAATAATTAAACATGCTTAGTCAACACGCAAACACATAATGTAAATTACACTAAGCTAATCACATAGAAGATTAAAAAGGGTTTGTGTTTACTTACCTTCTCTGGGTAGCGAATTGAGGCGTTGTTTTGAAATGTCGAATCCGCGCGAAAATGTTTAGAATTCTGATTTATTTTCGATTTCGAATTCTGATTTTCCTCTGAAATAGAATTCTGTTTTCTGATGTTCGACCCGACCCGACAGTGACCCGACCCGGCAGTGACTGACGACCCGACCCGAATCGAATTGAAACAAAAGAAATCAGATATTTTGAGGGTGAAATTTAGGGAAAAGAATAGTATTTTTTTCGGAATTTTTAAGTTGAAGAACATATGCAAGAACAAACACTTTTAAGTAGATTTCGGATTTTTGAAATCCGGAATCTTCCCAATAGTGAAGAACACAAACAAAGTACAAAGCAAAACCTTTAAGAAAATTTCGGACTCATAAACATAAACTTTCGGACTTAAAATCGACCCCAAAAACTCTAAAATATCGACTTCATGGACAGATTTTCGGCCCCCCAAAAAATGAAGAACAAGGGGGATATTTATAGGTCTCAAACTCAGCGTTCAACCCCCTCATACCCCCCCTTAAAAACGAATTCAAATTTCAAAATAAAGGGGGGACAAAATCTGATTTTTGGGGCGTGTTCTTGGGGCATGCGCTCGGCGGTGTCAGGGTAGGGTGGTGGCAGTGGCGAAGTGACGGGGGTAGGGGTGCGGCGATGTGGGGGTAGGGGCATAGGGGTGTGGGTCGGCTGATTGAGTTGAGAGAGAAATGGGGTTAGGGATTTTTTGTTTTGATTTGGGGGTTTTTTGGTTTAAATGGGGGAAGATGGGTGATGGGTCGATCGGGTCGCGGGTTTGGGCTGGGGCGACGTCGAATTGGATCTGGGCCGACGGGTATTGGGTTATTAAAAGGGGGGAGAGGTCGAATGGGTTGGGGTTGTGGGTGACGGGTTTGGGGATTGGGGAATTTATTTTGGGATTGGGCTTGTGGTAATTTAATTTGGGGATTGGGCTTGGACGAAAAATGGATTTTAGTTTAGGTTGGGTAGAAATTGTATTGGGTTGAAAAAAAAATGAAAAATGGGGAGTTGGTTAAAATAAAAAGGAGTTTAACATTAAAATATATTTTTTGTAAAAGATGTGAATTATTTAAAATAACATACCGATGTGATAATAATAAAAATATAATATTTGCGAAATGTTTAATGCTTAATAAAAGGAAAATGCGATGCAATTTTGCGAGAATAAAATAACCTAGAATATTAAGGATAAAACTATGATTATGATAAAGATGCAAATGATAGTAAAAAATGCGAATGTTAATAATAATAAGATATATACACATATATGCCTATATTTTAAAATTATTTTAAAAGTGTCAAAAATATTAAAAATTACGAATAAAAATCATAAAGGATGGGACAAAATTGGGTGTCAACAGATGCCCCTCTTTGGACGGAGACGATGAAAGAGTTTTCGGCCAAAGAAGTTGACTGAGTAGCCAATTTTGTCCTGATCATCGGGACTGCATGGTAAGAAATAGAATCCCGAGGGGTATAGAAGTTGCAAAAGATAGTGCACATTCAAGAAACAATGCCCCAGTGTCGACTTAGGATGACACTGGTCGCAGATGCGAGAAATTAATGGGAAAAGCGGATCGACGTTCGAAGTAGGTCGTTGACCAATTTGCCTCGGTTCGCCGTAAGAGATAGTTCCACGCTGTGATGAAATTCCTGCCAATTAAAAACTCCTGCAAACTAAAGCTTAAGATATAATTAGTGTATAACTGCTGAGAAAAATTATAGAGAAAATAACTTGGAAATACCCGCATTAGGAGGTGGGCGCCTGACTGAAATTAAAATACCCTCATTATAAGGTGGGCGCCTGACTGAAATTAAAATACCCGCATTATGAGGTGGGCGCCTGAAATGACGTTATTGTAATGCTGTTTTGCTGTAAAAGATAAAGTTGTGCTGAAGACGTCGTTGTAATGCTGTTGACGTCATTGTAATGCTGTAAAAATAAATGTTGTGCTGAAGACGTCGTTGTAATGCTGTTGACGCCATTGTAATGCTGTAAAAATAAATGTTGTGCTGAAGACGTCGTTGTAATGCTGTTGACGTCATTGTAATGCTGTAAAAATAAATGTTGTGCAGAAGACGCCGTTGCGTAGGCGTGTTGTTGATGACGCCGTTGTATGGGCGCGTTGCTGATGACATCATTGTAATGCCGTTGATGTCGTTGTAAGAATGTAAAAGATAGTTGTTTTGCAGAAGACGCCATTGCGTAGGCGTGTTGTTCATGACGCCGTTGTATGGGCGCGTTGTTGATGACGTCATTGTAATGTTGTTGATGTCGTTGTAATGCTGTAAGAAATAATTGTTGTGCTGAAGACGTCGTTGCGTAGACGTGTTGTTGATGACGTCGTTGTATGGGCGCGTTGTTGATGACGCCGCCAGATGGCGCGTGTTCGATGACATCATTGTAATGTTGTTGATGTCGTTGTAATGATAACGCTGATGTCGTCGTTGTATCGACGTGTTGTGTTGAAGACGTCATTGTGATGACGTTGTTGCAAGAATGTAACGCTATGGTCGTCGTTGTATCGACGTATTATGTTGAAGACATCATTGTGATGACGTTGTTGCAAGAATGTAACGCTGAGGTCGTCGTTGTATTGACGTGTTGTGTTGAAGACGTCATTGTGATGACGTTGTTGCAAGAATGTAATGCTGATGACGTTGTTGTAAGAATGTAATGTTGAAAACGTCATTGTGATGACGTTGTTGCAAGAATGTAACGCTGAGGTCGTCGTTGTATCGATGTGTTGTGTTGAAGACGTCATTGTGATGACGTTGTTGCAAGAAAGTAATGCTGTTTGTTGTAAGAGATAGGTGTTGCGCTGAAGACGTCGTTGAAATGTTGTTGACGTCGTTGTAATATTGTAAAAAGCTGGCGTGCTCCCGTAACGTCGTGGACGTTGTTGTAATGTAGTTTTGCTGTAGAAGGTAGATGTTGAGCTGAAGGCGTCATTGTAATGTTGTTGACGTCGTTGAGATGCGGTAAAAGATAGTTGTTGCGTTGCCATAAAAGATAGCTGCTGCGCTGAAGACGTCATTGTAATGTTGTTGACGTCGTTGAGATGCGGTAAAAGATAGTTGTTGTGTTGCCGTAAAAGATAGCTGTTGCGCTGAAGACGTCATTGTAATGTTGTTGACGTCGTTGAGATGCTGTAGAAGATGATTGTCGTGCTGCCATAACGTCGATGACGTTATTGTAATGTTGTCCTGTTGTAAGAGATGTAAGTGACGTCCTTGCCGTCAGTTTGCTGTAATAGGGTTCCACGTTGTGCTGAATTTTCTGTCGATCCAAACTCATATGAATTGAAATGTCATCCTGGCACGGGCGAAAATGTGATGCGACGTCTTTGCCGTCGGGTTTGCCTTGTTGTCGTTCTTTGTGATTCGAAATAACATCTTTGTGCAGACATAATAGTCGGGACCCTGTAGGTCAAGATGATGTATTCGTATAAATGCAGAACAAGAACATAATCCTTGTAGTGAGTTGTGGTGCCGAAATTCTTTGGGGAATTGATCATAACTGATGTGGCTTCCCTGCTTTTTCAACCTGAAGAACCTGTACTCAAAGAAAATTTGTGAGTTTGGGGAGGGGCGGTTGATTCGCGTTGACTTGGTAGCTTTGGCTCTTGATAGCTGCATGTCCTGCTGATTCGGACCTGTAGCCCCTGTCTGGTTCCCAGTCTTGGCTAACCGTTAATGAAAACATTTGTTGAAAATAATTTGTTTATAAGAAAGTATGCTTATCATTAAAAAGTTCTTGTCGAACTCTAATGAAAATATTTGGTGAAAATAAATTGTGTATAAGAAAATATGCATATTAGTAATAAAAATCTTGTCAAACTCTAATGAAAGTATTTGTTGAAAATAAATTGCTTATAAGAAAGTATGCCTATATGTAAAAGTTCTGTCGAGCAGTGACATGTCGTGAAACAAAGCAAACGTCTTATCCAAAATCCTTTTAGGCTGAAGACTTAGTTTGCCGATGCTTTTCCATGTTTTCGGCGTCCTCCGGCAGTGATCCCTTAAAAATGCCCCAGTTTCCGATATGTGATAATGACGATCTTTTGAACGGACAACCGAGTCTTGTGTAGATTGCTTGCCTGTCCTATCAGGGCGATCAGATGGGTGCATTTTATCATGTACGAGATAAAGGAGAAAATATTTCCTAATGGTGGGACCGAAGCCGATTTAGGCCGCCTACGTATCCCCATGAGGGAATCAGGTCATGACGTAGTTCATTACAAGTAAAGAGGGTTGTAAGGTTTTTCTAAAGATGGGACCGAAGCCGATGTGGCCGCCTACGTATCCCGCCGAGGGAATCAGGTCATAACGTAGTTCAGGTAAGCAAAGGAGATTGTAAGGATTTTTCTAAAGATGGGACCGAAGCCGATGTGGCCGCCTACGTATCCCGCCGAGGGAATCAGGTCATAACGTAGTTCATGTTTACAAGTAAAAAGGAACTTGGGGAAATTTGTGATCTATGAAACGGAACCCTACGTGGGTTCTATGAGTATCCCGACGAGGGAGCGCAACTTTTACAACATAGAAAAAATATTACATAGAGAATAACTAATCTTAGATATGATATCTCTTCCCTGCATCTGCATTGATGGTTTTTTGCCATTCTATTCTGATAAGGTTGCCCCGGACAACTGTGTTCATCAGCCTTTCCGTACATGATTTTGTATCCACTTGGCTGCGGAAGATATATCATTGCCCCAGTAGAAGTCCTGATTGTAGTGCGGTAGCCCAAGAGTACAAAGGGGAAATGACATGAGCCAATGCTTGTATTTATCAATCATATTGATGTTTTGATCCATATCCGACTTTGGTTTATTCTGAAAAATGCCCCAATTCTTCCGACTGTGAATCTTCCTTATATTCTTCGAAGTCTTGCTCGTTGTTTAAGACTTTGTTTGCTTGTTTCATTATATGTCACATATTGCCGACAAATTAGTTTGCATGATGAAAAAAGAAAGGAAAATTATTAAACAAAGCAGATTTTAAAATAGCAAAAGCAATGCAGATTTGTCATTTTAAGCTTTCAAAAGGTGGAGGCAAAAATACATTAAAATGCATAAATGCGATTCAGGCCTCAATTTAAATAGCGTTTTTTTCATTAAGTACTAATACAATTTGGGTAGACATGATTGGGAAATAAAAGATGGGGTGCTCCGCCAGTTTTAGTCAACACGAATCAACCTTTGGGGAAATAAATAAGGCAAAATGAAACTCCTGAAAAATGACGAAAACCAAATTAGTATAAGGTGAGTAATTATTGATTTAAATAATATACACAGAGTGGAAAGCAGTAGAAAATAGCAAGCAAATTGTATATGCGCGTCCTAATATACAAGGGGCCTCTCTTATGCCCGAGGTGGGCCTAAACGCCAGATATGCGGGATTACGACAGATTTGATCCAAGCTGCTAAACTGCAATGCTTTGTCGAAAATGAGACAAAAATGAATGTACATTTTCCAATTTCAGCATGTCATGATTAGTCTTGGATTAATCTATCCTTATCACGCTACACATAATATGATGATTGGTCGTTGGGTTGTGAGACCCGCGGACATCTTTGGCGGATTTCTTAATTGTGGAATCGATACCAAGGATCGACCCACCTAAGGTGTATGCATGTATGACTTAAAATAAAGGGTGGTATAGCTCTATCTTAAATTTTCTAAGATTTGGCTGACTAGACACAAGGTTCCCGAGCGGACTACTCGAGTGAGAAGGCTACGCGGCCACCGGATGGTCCGGTCACTCCGCGCATACGCCAACTCTCCTAAAATTTGGTAGATTGAAAGAAATTTGCGGGTGCGCAAAACACACCTCGCGTGTAGTGTGTGATTGTGTCAATTTTCCCGAGTGGAAGAAATATGAGCGAAATGCCAATTTAAGGAAAGCAGTAAGAGAATATAATAATTAAAGCAGTTTATGCACGCAAAATTTCACAAAGGAAACAAATCAAAGCATTAAATCAAATAAAGAGCAAAAGTAAAGTGCAATAATAATTAACCTGATTTTGCTATGGTTAAGAACCTGAAAGTCCCCAGTGGAGTCGCCATGCTGTACGCGCCCATTTTTTGACCTTGCTCGGGTCAAAGCGGAGCGCGGACGTGTCCGGTGATTCCTGGGTAAATGATTGAGGAGTCGCCACCTAATTATCTTTTACGGTGAATTAGGACACCTAAATATTAAACTAAGTGCTGCTATGTAAACTCCAATTTTAAGGTCTGCGAAACTAGCGAGATTCTAGGTAAGGGTTCTTTATTATCCTAAAGGGAAGGGGTTAGGCATCCTTTAAGATCCGCTAACTTGCGGTTATCCGGTCAAACTCAGGTTAATTATTGCTAGAAAAATGCATGTTTGAAGCATGAAGTTAAAAGATGTTTGTAAATAATTAATAAATGATGCATTTTTTAAAAGAAAGATACATGTAGAGAAAAAAATATGCATTTGTATGATATTTAAAGAGAAATACATGTAGAGTTGAAAAAAATATGCATTTGTCAATTGAGAGTAGAAACAAAATTATTTATAACGCCAAAGAAACGAATCTTTCGGAAATCATCGAGTTGTAAAAAGATAAACTTATTCGGTATGATTAATAAAGCAAATAAAAGATGACAAAAGTTGTTTTGAAAATCTTGAATACGCGTGACGAGCCTAAAATAAATAAACTAGCGAAGGATTTCTAAGTTTGAATTCAACCGAGCCTACAAATAAATAAGCGAGCGACGGGTTTCAAATCTTAAACTACCCTATGAATAAATCCTAAGTTTGCCTATTCTAAGCATTTCAATAGTTATATAAGTGCGATAAATAATATTACAATACAAAGCGGGATAAAAGCTGAATTAAAAAAAGATATAAAATAAATAAACTCCGAGGAATAATTCGCCGTTATTTACTTTAATCCCTGCAAGCTGTCAAGAACAAACGGTTAGAAACAGTTAAATGTAAATAACTTCATATCCGTATTCAAAACAGTGAATGTTTTGATCACGGAGGGCTCAGACTTAAATTTTGAAAAGAACATTCCAATCACGTCGTGGCTGCAAACATATGACTAATGTGGTTATTTTGATTGCCTCGCCTACTAAACGTGTTGGTCTCTCGGGTGAAATAGAAAAGATCACTATAATCACGTCGTGGCTGCGAATATATAACTTGTTGGTTATTTTAGTCACCTCGCCTACTAAACATGTTGATCTCGGAAAAAGGTTTAAGCCTCATCATTGCCCAGAAGTTATATTTTCCGTCTTTACAACTGTGGAGGCCTCAAAATCGACGGATATTTTTCATCGGCCAGTGTAGTATCGTGTTCAAATCAGTAAAATTTTAAAATGAAACAGTAAACAGCAGCAGCAGACGGTAAAACAGTAAGCAGAAAATAATTTCCGGAAAAGACGCGGTGTTTAGTTTAAAACAGTAAAAACAGTAAAACAGATATTTGAATGCTGAAACAGTGGACTGGAACAGGAAAGCAATGTTTGAAAGGTGCGGTGTTCAGTTTAAAACAGTAAAAATGATAAAAACAGTAATCTGAAACGGGGAGCAAACTGAAACAGAAAAACAGCGCCCGAACAGACGCGGTATTTATTCAAAACAGTAAAGTCGAAATATTGCAGTTGTCCAAAGCAGTTTTAAACCAGCTGTTTTCAGCCGAGAAAAACAGCAGCAATTGGGTTTAAAAATAACGCAGTAGTGGGCTTGAAACGCAGAAGCAGTGGGCTGTCCGAAACAGCCTAAAGTAGCAGGCTTTTAGCCAAGAAAACAGCAGCAATTGTGCTAAAAATACAGCAGTGATAAGACATCAAATGAGCTCAAAATGCAGCAGTAAAATGTTTCCGAAAAGAAGTGTAAATGGTCCACATTGCAAAGAATTGGCGCTGCAAAGGCAGCAGCAGAATAATGGCTCAAAAGTGCGATGTCGGCCCAAGTATTGCAAAGAATCTGGCGATCTCGAATCGGCAGCCAAAATGCAACAAAACCCATAACTAGAATTATTTAAAGATGACATATATCCAGAATCTCAAGGTGCAGCTGGATACCACAACTATTGGTAGCACAGCAAAGACATAAAGGGGAAGGTAAACTTAAAGACCAGTCACTCTAAACTTCAAATTTGAAAGATAAGAAGACAAAGAGGGCTACCACCATTCATTTCCGATGCCGCAACAAGATTCAAAAGGCTTCTTGAACCTTAGGCATGGCAGGCTATCGAAGAAGGCTAAACCCAACCCGAAGCTTGTCTGTGCTTTCAACCAGCATAACACGATAAATATAAAACCTAACATATATATTCTGAAGGTCTCAAACAAAGACAGGAACAACATGAGATGGAAGGGGACTGGAAACACAGACTTATCATTCAAACTTGTAGAACAGTGAGTGATTTCAAAACATAGAGGATTCATATAACATGAAATACAAACCCTTCCAGTCAAATACATACTCAGCCATGTAGAGGCGTTGATATTCATGGAATATTCAAAGTATACATGATATGCTTGGGAATATACAAGGATATACAACCTAGATATTCATCTGGGGTATACCTAGATGTCTATACTTTGTATACACTGAAACATGCCATTGTAAATGCAGTAGTTCAGGCAAATTTGAATACTCAGGATGCATAAATGTAATTCTTTTACAGGGATAGGACCAATGAAGAACACAGAATTTCAGGAAAGGTATACTCTGCACTTAACACAGCAAGACTAAAAAATCATAAATTTTAACTGAAGTCGTAATCTCTATTTCACACAAGCAGGTGTAGACAATCCCATTAACCCTTTCAACTAGCTCCTAAGTGACACAGACATGATTCAAATTACCCTATATTTCAGAAAAATGCACAAATCCAGACCTTTATCATAGTAATTCAGATTTGAAACTCCATCTAAAAATAGATATTAGGCTAAATGACTTAGCTTTAAAAAACTGACAGTTTCAACATAGATGTGCAAGTATATATACAGATATTTGTGTCAATTGGTATTAGACATGGTATGACTCAACATGGTTATCAAATGAACCTTAAGTCAACAAGTTGTTATATCAAGAGCAAAGAAATATCTAGGACGTGTTAAATTAAGCACAAGAATTCTAACAGGAACAAACATGTTTCAATATCATTTAGATTATCCCTAGTTAATCATATCCAGAAAACCACAGACATGCATAAGGCTATATATTTGTTTTCTCCAGATTCATTTCATACAGACTTAGGCGGACTAAATGAATGTTCGCAGGGAATACTAACATGCATCACATCACTCACAAACCACAATGATATATGGACAGGACAAATACATAGAATATCCTAAGTGTTTCATCATGGATAGGCAGGTGCATTTAGGATTCGAGCCTAACTAGTCATATTAATCTCTTGAAAAGGGCAAGTCAGAACCAGAATAATGTAGACAAGTGTGGTAAGGTAAGCAATATGGCACAGTCTTGGTTATCATCGGATTAAACAGACTAACCTAAACTAAGCATCAACCATTTAGATTATTATTTAACCAAACAGAGACTAGGTGACATATTATGAGCATTTTAGACATATTCAAGCCAAGCAAGATGTCCGGGGGCCAACATACACATTATACAAGCATTGATTTCTCTTAACAACATGTTCTTAACTTAAAATTGGTGTTGAATGGCATAGCAAGGACACAGGGACGATGATTGGCTAAACAGAGTCTTTAAGAGGTTGAACATGCTTCTCAAACCAACATCATATGAACCAAACAATCAAGAAATGGTTAAAAATAAACTGTAGTTAACACACTAATAATTGGTTAATGAACACAAGCAGTAACCATTATAACCAGACACGTTTATTACGCTTAATAGATAACCTAATGATCCCAGGCAGTGGCTAATTTAACAAAACATACATAATAATTAACTAGCAGACTCAAACAATAATTAAACATGCTTAGTCAACACGCAAACACATAATGTAAATTACACTAAGCTAATCACATAGAAGATTAAAAGGGTTTGTGTTTACTTACCTTCTTCCTGGGTAGCGAATTGAGGCGTTGTTTTGAAATGTCGAATCCGCGAAAATGTTTAGAATTCTCGATTTATTTTCGATTTCGAATTCGATTTTCCTCTGAAATAGAATTGCTTTTCGATGTTCGACCCGACCGACAAAGGACTGACCGACAGTTGATCGACTTAATTCGACGAATCGAATTGAAATAAAAGAAATCAGATATTTTGAGGGTGAAATTTAGGGAAAAGAATAGTATTTTTTTCGGAATTTTTTTAAGTTGAAGAACATATGCAAGAACAAACACTTTTAAGTAGATTTCGGATTTTTGAAATCCGGAATCTTCCCAATAGTGAAGAACACAAAAAAGTACAAAGCAAAACCTTTAAGAAAATTTCGGACTCATAAACATAAACTTTCGGACTTAAAATCGACCCCAAAAACTCTAAAATATCGACTTCATGGACAGATTTTCGGCCCCCCAAAAAATGAAGAACAAGAGGGATATTTATAGGTCTCAAACTCAGCGTTCAACCCCCTCATACCCCCCCTTAAAAACGAATTCAAATTTCAAAATAAAGGGGGGACACAATCTGATTTTTGGGGCGTGTTCTTGGGGCATGCGTTGGGCGGTGTCAGGGTAGGGTGGTGGAAGTGGCGAAGTGACGGGGGTAAGGGTGCGGCGATGTGGGGGTAGGGGCATAGGGGTGTGGGTCGGCTGATTGAGTTGAGAGAGAAATGGGGTTAGGGATTTTTTGTTTTGATTTGGGGGTTTTTTGGTTTAAATGAGGAAGATGGGTGATGGGTCGATCGGGGCGCGGGTTTGGGCTGGGGCGACGTCGAATTGGATCTGGGCCGACGGGTATTGGGTTATTAAAAGGGGGGAGAGGTCGAATGGGCTGGGGGTTGTGGGCCGACGGGTTTGGGGATTGGGGAATTTATTTTGGGATTGGGCTTGGACGAAAAATGGGTTTTAGTTTAGGTTGGGTAGAAATTGTATTGGGTTGAAAAAAAATGAAAAATGGGGAGTTGGTTAAAATAAAAAGGAGTTTAACATTAAAATATATTTTTTATAAAAGATGTGAATTATTTAAAATAACATACCGATGTGATAATAATAAAAATATAATATTTGCGAAATGTTTAATGCTTAATAAAAGGAAAATGCGATGCAATTTTGCGAGAATAAAATAACCTAGAATATTATGGATAAAACTATGATTATGATAAAGATGCAAATGATAGTAAAAAATGCGAATGTTAATAATAATAAGATATATACACATATATGCCTATATTTTAAAATTGTTTTAAAAGTGTCAAAAATATTAAAAATTACGAATAAAAATCATAAAGGATGGGACAAAATTGGGTGTCAACAATTATCATCTGACTCTCAATAAAATCATTGTAATAATGTCATAATAAACTCTTTGCTGAAAAATCATAGGCACTTCTCATAACAATCCTCATTAGGAATTAAACTGTATAAGAATTAAGTACGTCCGCCGTACTTTCATTAAATCATGCCAAAAAGAAAGAAGTAAGAGTTTCACATACCTCTTAGACGAACTAATCAACCCAATATTAGAGTATGCCTCGTTTTAGAACTTCAACCTTGTCGTCGAATTTATCTAAGTTCTGTGGGTCCTTGTAAGCTCTATGAATGATTATCTACATCATACGGACGAATTACATCATAATCGAATCAACACATTAAAAACACCTTGAACGCGTAGAAACTATATTCCTTCTATATCGAAATCTATGTTAGTGAAACATCCAACTCTCTTAATCCTCCTTCTTATACTACTACAATCTCCAAAACAGTACCACAATTTCACATGCAATCTCCAGCAACTCTCAAAGAACGATAAATTCAACAACAACACCCAACCCAAAATTCGCATTTTCAACAATCGTCTTTAGAACTAATAGCAAGAAATGACTTCAGAAATTTGTACAAAATATTAAGAACAATGAAGGTTACCTCATTAAACACATTTACGAGAATCGCTGGGAACCCTTTTGCTCGACACAGCCTCCGACAACGTAAAGCACCCCAACATCGATTCGCTGTAATCCAATTGTATTCAAGGTTTCTTGTTTAGCTTCTGAGTTTCTAAGCTTGTTCTTGGCTTCGATTCTACTGGAATCAAAGGCCAAGACGCCTTGAATTCTCCTCGCTTTGGTTATATGAAAGCTCCCAAAATCCCCATTTTCGACCGCAACTTCACGTAAAAACCCACCAACTGAGGCTTACCTCCACCCGCTAGAAATGTGACCCTTTAATCCCTCACAGATTCTTGATGAAGAAGAAGATTGAAGAGATGGAAGAAAAAAATGGAGAAAGAAGAAAGAAAAAATGGCGAAGACCTTACGGGCGCCGGAGATATCGTCGACCGGTCGATTTGGGGCTTGGTCACCCCCAAATCGTTTATAAAGTCCCACTTACCAACTCCCACTATAAATTGTCCCCTCCCTAATTAATTAATTAATTATACACACAATTAAATTACCGGTCTCAAATTATTTAAATCCCGACGATTACTAAAATCCTCATATGTCAATATCATAATTCCCGTAATAAAAATACCAGTCTATACTCTCTTCGGGGACACACAATTATTATTCAACTCCGTCGTCACTCTTACTAAATCCCAAAATTATTTCGGGATCACGCCCTTTTATATACTAATCCTCTTATTAATATGCACAAGTACAACAAAAAATTTCCCGGGTCCGGGTCTACTCACCTACGTTATGAGTTCAACCGCTACCCGAAAATACGGGGCGTTACACCCTCCTCCCCTTAGAAACATTCGTCCTCGAATGTCGGTACGACATTTCTAACCTTTGACACCATACAAAAAGAATACACAAAATGTTATTCCAATTCATAAATAAAAAAAAAGATAAACACTCATGGATTAATTTAGACTATCTTTTAAACTGTGATGAGATACATATCAATTTATGACTACTTCTAAAGAACAGACTCAAGTTTCGTATGCAAACCAAGATAAACACATGGTGACTACATTCCTTAAATTCAAACAATAGGTAAAGGAGGTAGAAGGTCCTAATATCTAATTTAGAGTTCTATACGCAACATAGTTATTTATAATAGCTCACACATCAATACAATTAGCCATGTAACTATTTTTATACTATTGCAGTTGATTCTTTTATTGCACTGGTCTTGGGCTAGAGTGCAGAACACAATCGCTGATTTTTCACTCTGCCTCTACCTGCACTTTATAAAGAACAAATGCCTCAAAATAAGGGCAAAGAACATGTGTTTATGCAGGGCACAACTTCTACCAATCTGCAGCAGTGATTACAGTAGCAATAACAGCAAAACAGCAGGCCAATTAGTAGCCAAATAGCAGCCAACCAACAGCAGCAAGTGAGCTCAACAACAATCAAAATATCAGCCAGAACAGCAGCTAAATAACAGCAGAAACTGAGCTCAAATAACAGCCAAAATATCAGCCACAACAGCAGCTAAAAATCAGAAGAAACTAAGCTCAAATAACAGCCAAAACAGTAGCTAAATAACAGCAGAAACTGAGCTCAAATAACAGCCAAAATATCAGCCAAACAGCAGCTAAATAATCAGCAGGAACAGAGCTCAAATAACAGTCAAACATCAGCCAAACAGCAGCTAAATAATCAGCAGGAACAGAGCTCAAATAACAGTCAAACATCAACCAAACAAAAACTAAATAATCAGCAGGAACAGAGCTCAAATAACAGTCAAACATCAGCCAAACAGCAGCTAATAACAGCAGGAAAATGACCATTATGTGACTAATGGAACACAGCCATTAGTAACCAGAAACTGGAATTACAGACAACAGTGATTTCAGTTGAAAATAAAAGCAAAATAGCAGCCCAACAACAACCTTAAAGCATAACCAAACAGCCCTAACAACAACTATATAAATGAGGCAGAATATGCAGCAATGACTTGCACTAAAGCACAGTAGATCAGTAACTTTTTCAAAGACTACGTATCAGTCATATAGGGCTATAGGTGTAGCAAAAATAACAACTACACATAACCACAAGTTACCTCAAAAGCACAACAGGCCTACTAAATTTTCAGCAGTCCAGGGCACCAAGACAACAGGTAGCAGCAACCAGTAAACAAGCAGCAACTATAACTCAGAATCCAGTATTTTAAGAGCCACATAAATCTTAACAAAGGATGTAGATATCTAGGAGAGCACAATATGCTTGAAAATAGGATATTTGAGACTGAAAAAGAGCAGCAATATTTGTCACAACTGAGGCAACAACATATGTTTAGAGTGCCACAGGGACAGTAGTAGCAGCAGCAGCAAGACTAGTCTAAACATGCTAGACATTTCATAGACAAGCTGGTCCTTAGGCAACATAAAAACAAGTAACTAAATGCAACCTACTCCTGTAGGGTATGCAGAAATAGGGCTTAACCATGCTGAGTTTAACAACATCTGAGGCATGAAGTTAACTGACACTGTATGTGTACAAGTCTGAAATTAGCACATCATGCTTTGTTTTAACTGCACATGTTAACTTTAAACCACCACAACACCTTCATCCACATATATTCACTTAGGTCAATTTTATCTAATTAAACAGGCTCCCAAACTGTCATATTACCACTACTTTAGCATAAGCAGTCTGCATATCCAGGGGTCAAAACAGGTGCATTAAGAGATTGCATACCAACAGTCCACAAAAGCAAAATACAGGATCCAGGGGAACTTTCTGAATCATCTCTTCAAGACTAGCATGCTGAAATTATCCTAAGCCTGTCATCTTAACTTGTTGGGAACATATGTCAACTAGCATAGTGGTCCTAAGCTTTTATTTCTAACTTACACATGCACTTAAACTAGGTGGATTGGTTTACACCTTGGCAATGATAACATGGATACATGAATGGGTGCAGAAATACTCTTTTCTAGGTATTCATAACATAATAGATATATGATACTCTTTTCTATATGTATCGAAAGTGTCAGTAACGAGCAGGGAATTCAAGGTCCAAGTGAGGATGATTACCCACTGGGCAATGATTATCAAGTGGATGATAGTAGTGAACGAGACTTAAGACAATTTTAAAGTGGAATAAAGTGGATGTCGCCTGAGAAGACGCAGTTGTATTTGGATGTGAAAGTCAAATAGTAACAACATACTTAAGAAAGGGAATGTGATGATCTCATTGAATAGGTTGGAAAAGATTTAAGGACATGAAGAGAGATGAGAAACTACAGAAAGAGATAGACACAAAACTCAGCAAAAGAGCAATGTTTGCAGGAAACTTTGATCATCGAGGATCTTAGGGAGGTAGAGACAGACAATGTTTCAGAATCCTAGTTGCAATAAGTGTGCTAAGAGACACATAGATGGATGGTTTGGGTGTGGCCAGTAGGGTCACTACATGAGGGAATGCCATCAGCGAGACAAGGTACCAAAAGTAATACGATTCAGTCTATAAATTCAGTTGCTTCCCATAATTCACAAGCCCAAACCGGGCGTCATGCAACTAAGTTTGGTAATACTGACCTCGATCATAACCGCTTATTTATTTTCTAGGTCAACAAGACTTAGAGGTATCCCTAGATGTCGTTATAGGTATGATGATGTTAACTCTAATGTAAGACCCCACATGGCAACATGTTATAATTTTAGCCACAACAGGCATAAATTAATTACCATGATTTTGAGCAGAAAGGTGACTAAGGTCAAATTACCTACGGTTCTTAAATGTTATGATTTTTTTTGAAGAAGTATACTTTTCGTACAAACCAGACACATGAATAAAAAGAGATGGTGTACGCTATGAGAACCATGAGCAGACTATGTTGAATTTCCAGAAATAGTTTTAATTTTGTTTGATTTAGTCAAATCAGAAACATACAGTACGATGTTAGTAAGTTACTACGATAAGGAAATATTACTAAGAGATAAGATGTGACAGTTCTCTCTTAGGTTATGTGATTAAGTGTTTACTCTGAATGTGTATAGCCGATATGTTGTTGAAGTGTATAGAAAGTTTAGGGTTAGGTATTTCAATCTTCATTTAAGAGAGACGTAATTTCCCTAAGTGTGATCCATGTCTACAGTTCAGAAAAGATAGTATACAACCGTGCAATAGGGTGGGATAATTAGGGAAGTTAGAAATAACATTATTCTTCACTTTAGTTATTCAGAGCAGAATAAGAGAGCAAGATGCTAGCAGGTGTTCAGTAGAAGAATAGTAAGTAAGTTTTGAGTAGATTCAGTGCATTAACAATTTCAGTAGAGCTAGAAGAGGTACGATTTAATTTTCTTAGTCAGATTGACACGAGTAAGCGGATGACTGTTTGAATACATCCGAATGCGCGTTAGAACCCATGGGTTTAAGTTAGATTCGAAATATAGTGATTAGTGGAAGAAGAAATTAGCTAAGCAGTAAGAGAGCAAAGCAAAATAGTCGTTAAGATTTATTAGAAATGGGTTTCTCTAAGATTGACAGTGTGAGCAAAGTAGGTCATTAAGATTTTGTACTCCAGTTATGAATACATTAGTTCCCCATTTATGTAAGTAACTCATATTTTCTAGAAAGGAAGACTGCTCAGAATTAAGTATAAAGATGAGTCCTCGGTAATATAAAGTATGAACAATATCATAAGAAAAAGAAAAGACTGCTTGATCTCAATAAAATAGAAGGATCTGCAAGTATAATGCCTTAACCTTTGGTCTAAGGGAGAGATGTGTAAATTGTCAGTAAGTCCAGTTGGACATTTGAAACCTAAAGGATTAACATGAGATATGAAGAACCTTAATTCAGTAATGAGGGCATAATGAGATAGGTTTTATAAGTGCCTCGCAGGTAAAAGAAACGTGAAGTGAGTAGAATGATCATCGATCAAGTTCTGTCAAGCTCAATTATTGTCGATTAGGGGATCACAGAAAAGTTATGAGATCATGTCAAATTATGTGTTATGAAGATGGTGTCATTGCACGAGACTCCAAATCTTCATGTTGTTGGTCAACGACTTAGCACACATCAAAATTGTACGTATTTTTATGAAGTACCTTAGAAAGATATCAAGTATGGAAAGTTAAGCTCGCATTGAGGAAGATAAGGGAATCATGCTGAGAGAAGTTCATCGTGTAGCAAACCTAGGAGTTTGATTTTTGGACTCCGAAGATGGTGGTGTTGTCAATCAGAATAAGGCCGGATCCTCCTATTACGCCCCAATCTCGACTAGAATGAACTACATTCTACATGTAACTATTGTGGATTTGTAATGGATCGTATGAAATAATTGTAAAATAAATTAAATCTTTTCCTTAGCCTCTTAGACTGTCTTGCATGACCTTGAGTTTTTCACTTCGTGCCTTTATCAACATCGTCTTGTATATATGTGTGGCCATTGACCCAAGATATGCAACTGAATACAACTAACCCACTGACATTGTCTATGAAGCCTCTACGAATGTCTGTAACTGGACAACCGGTACAAGTGTCGGGACAGGGCTCCGACATACCCATAATATATTTACAATAGCATACTGACTCGAACTAGAAACTCTAGGAAGAATGGAGTGCACCAATCAACTGCTGAGCTGGATAGCCTATTGAGGAGGACCATCAATCTTTCTACATGAACCTGCGAGCATGAAACGCAAAGCCCCGAGCAAAGGGACGTTAGTACCAATAATGTACCGAGTATGTAAGACAAGAAAGAAAATAAGTAAAGGCATCAATATAAACGAGAGACCAAAATGATCAACTTGTAATTCAGAAGTGCCGATGCGGGGCATGATATGTATAAATGCAATATATAATCGTGTATATAACGTTGTAGGCCTCTATGGGAAATATCATCTATATAGCTCTGTGATATACATAATGCGTATTTAACGCGATAAGCCTATGTGGGCATCATCATCATTATCATAACCAACTGTAGTGGTACTATATATATATATAATTACTACAATGAGTCAATCCTTCCAATATAGACTCAGACGCTAATGCTTTCCGGGCTCAACGACTTGACGTACGAATCAAAATTAGAGGATCGTAGTCAATTGTTTAATTTCCAACGTGAGATTCTCTGTACTAATTTTGAAAAGATCAAGACTTTTACAAAACGTATTGCATGGAGAAAAATACATGATCAAGTAAATGAAGAAATATTATGAGTTAATTCACAACTCCTCCGTCTTGAAGTAAATGACACAAATACTTATCCTAGAGGGATTTTTTTCAAGCGGGGAAGCTTTTGAGTTGGCAAAAATAGAAACTTATCTCTATGAAAACAAAAAGTTAGGTGGCCAACTAAATATCTATCCTTAATTGTAAAGAATCCTTACTATTTGAGATTACACTATAGTACAAAAAGAAATAATCATTCAAGTCAACAAGACAAACCTACTAGTAAATTTAATAATAAAAAAATGATGAGCTAATTCCCAAATAAATACTAGGCGTTGGAGGCAATTGTTTGGATAAATATTACTTCATTTATATAAATATACTATGCAGATCCTATCATACATTCACTACTTTAATAATTTATTTAATAACCTACTCATAAAATTTCCATTATAAACAAATCATAAATATTTTTATAAAATCAAAACATATATTAATATTTTTAAAGATAAAACCTCCAAATTGTTTTATCACATTCTAATTTTTCCAACCTAACATCAAGATTTTGTACTATTAATTCTCAAAATGAATAAAAAGATAATTTTTCTTATGAGAAAATAATTTATTCTTATAATAAATAATATCTCTCATATTAAAGATAATATACACCACATCGAAAGTATACATATATATATTACTAGTTTCTCGGCACATGCGTTGCAGGTGTATACCGAATCATATAATATCGATTTCACAAAATAATTTCAATGTACTTAAAAATAAACTTTGAATAAATAATTATGCATGAAAGAATAAAGTATAAATTTATGTGAATGATCACTGATATGATACTGTCATATGTGTGTGACGATGTTTAGTACTTCTGATTTATTAGAGATTATTGATTCATTTTGCACAAATTAGAAATATTATCAACTTAGTGCCCAATTTTGCTAACTAATATGAATGAGATTTTTTTAGGGTATTCTTTCTTTTCCTTTGACGTTTAAAATATCAGTTCATTCTCCAAATTTTATCATTTAAACACAATTGATGCATTTTTTGATATCTACGAAATTTGAATAGGTCACTTGAAGTAAAAGTGGTGTGAATATAATTTGATAGGACTTCTTTTCTTTTCTGATGATGGACGTACTCACGAAGCATATTTAATGAGATATGTAGCATAAAAATTAAGTAATTTTTTTTTGTAATTAAATCAAAAGCACAACACCTGCCTTCGTGCTGATCAGTTCCTTAAAAATGAGTAATCTTATTATACATACAAATATGAAGTTCATCAAAACCAAAAATAAATAATAAATGACGATTAATGCAATTTTTTCCATGTGCAGCATCTCAATGTTCAAAGCTATATAAACCTCTCAAGAAGTGCCTAGAGACAATTTACTCCTAATATCTGTAGGGATTATTCTGTTGGTGGGATAGAGATAACAATTCTGGGATAAAATGATGAATTATTTTATAACGTATTTAGTTATGGATATTAACTCATAATAGATCTCTTCTTGTTCCTCAATCTTCGGGGAATACAACATTGTATAATTGTTTGTAATTTTATGTGCCAAGCATTTTCTGAAAGTTTCAATGGTTCGAACTTACGGGGTCCTACAACGCACCTTATCGTAGAAATGTGGGGTGTTATACTTCCTTAGTAGCCGAAGTGAAGGAGAAGCAGTTTAATGATCCCTACTTTTTACAGCTGAAGGAGGGGATTCACAAGCATAAGACGACGACTTCTGAACAAGGGGGAGATGACGGTACCTTAAGGTACCAAGGCAAATTATGTGTCCTAGATGTAGATGGACTTAGAGAGAGGATCATGTCAGAAGCCCACAATTCCAGGTATTCTATTCACCCAGGTTCCACAAAGATGTACCATGACCTGAAGGAGATGGAACGACATGAAAAAGAACGTTCCAGATTTTGTGGCCAAGTGTCCAAATTGTCAGCAGGTGAAAGCAGAGCACCAGAGGCCCGGTGGTTTGGCTCGGAACATAAACATTTTTTAAATGGAGATGATCAATATGGATTCATAACAGGTTTACATTGCTCTTTTCAAAAGCATGATTCGATTTGGGTAATCGTAGACCGGATTACCAAGTTATATATTTAGGAAATCGTTAGATTGCATGAGATCCAGTGTCCATCATTTTAGATCATGGTGCCCAATTCACAATAATTTTTTGGAAATTCTTTAGAAGGGAATAGGCATAAGGGTGAACCTCAATACAACTTAAAATTCTCAGATGGATGGCCAGGTAGAGCGCACCATATAGACACTTGAGGATATGTTGAGGGCGTATGTACTATATTTTAAGGGTAATTGGGATGATCTCTTGCCTCTTATTGAATTTTCCTATAATAACAATTTTCACTCTAGTATAAAGATGGAACCGTTCGAAGATCTGTAATCTGTAAAGGTGAAGGTGTCTAAAAAAGTCTGAAACTGTCTCATCATCACAAATAAAGACAGGAAGAAATAAAGAAGCATCTAAGGCTTGCTGAGGATGTTCAGTCTCACCCCGAATACTCAAGTACACCAAGATCGGACTCAGCTACGTGGTCTGGTACTGGTCGATAGTATTGTATCTACATTAAAAAAGAATGACACAAGTGTAGTATGCGTACACAACGTACCCCCGTAATCATCATAGGCCGACAATGACATAATCCACGTAACAAACATAAATACATTAGAAAGCCTCGAGAAGCAAACTAAGAACTCTACTAAGTCATAAATGACGTTCCGAACCTACCGAAAGCGGCAAAACTCAAAAACGAACTCATATACTCAAAAGTCAGCTTTTGGTCAACTAGTTTATTTCAAATCTACCAAACTTGGGTTTTTTCTTCTGAAGTCCATCCAAAGCACCTTGGAACTCGTGCTACCCATGCTCCGCGAGTCACAAACCCCACATAGAGTCTACGGGAAGGGTAATTTGATCAAATAAAGATCTTTAGCTAAAAATGACCGGATGGGTCGTTATAGGCGCATAGACTTAGAAATTCAAATTGATGATTGGTATTTCTAAAGGTTTCACCTATAAAAGGCGTTATGAGATTTGGGAAGGAGGGGAAGTTTAATCCCCGATATATTTTGCCATATAGATCCTACGAAGGATCGGGCAAGTGGCTTATGAGTTAGAGTTGTCGCAAGAATTGAATGTCGTACACCTAGTGTTTTACATTTCTATATTGAAGAAATTCACAGTGGACCCATCTCCGGTTGTTCCTACAGAGATCACATGGGTCAAAGATAGCCTGTCTTATGGAGAGATCCTAGTGGTTATTAATAAAAAAAAATAGAAAAAGCTAAGTGGGAAGCCGAAGAGGACATAAAGTCCAGGTATTCCCACTTATTCAAAGAGCAAACATAATATGTTGAAGGTAACTAACCTTTACACTTAGACTCTCATGATATCTTCATATTTATAGTATTCAGTCAATTCAATAGTCATTCAGTTGAGTACCTATTCAGTTTAGTATCTTGTCAGTTCAACATTTATTCAGTTCAGTATTCATGTGTTCATGGAAATTCAGTGTTCACATGTTTCCATCAGTCATGTTTAAGGTACACAGTTATCCGTAGTTATAATCAGGATAATCATCCGAGGATGAATATTCCAAGGGAGAGATAATGTAATACTACATAAATCTAGATTAGGTGTGGATATGTTAAGTGAGTATTAACGTGAAATTTTAGACATGTGACATTGTAACGACCCGTTCGGTCATTATGAACTTTCCGCCCAAATTTCCTGTTATAACTCTTCTTTAGGAATTCATCGGTGACGTTACTAGTGGGAATCGTAAGTTAGGTAACTCCTCCAGATCTGAAAGAAGATTGATCGAAGTGAAGTGTGGCTGAAAGAGCCATGTTCCGCCCCTGCGAGATCGTCCAGCGGACAAGGGGAGTTCGCTCTAGTGGGGCATCGTTTTGCCCTGGAGCTGGGCGAGTTGTCAAGTGACTTCGCCCTAGCGGCCCCATCCTCCACCACAGTGCATCTGCGCCAACGAATTTGAGTCCATCGCGGTGGAAGAACTGTATGTCAGCTTGTTAAAAACCCTAAATTATTTCAATTCCCCAAAAGTGGTTGTCTCAAAATGAGAGTTGGCCTAAGGAGCTTCACTGTCTATTTTGCCTAAAAGTCTTCCATAGAAGGTCAGCCCTTCTTTCCCTATGGTTGTCATTCTATGTTTATAGTATTTGGGGTAAAACATGTAATGGAAAAAATAAATTGAAGATTCTTTGATAATGGAAAATGATAGAATCAAAAGTTCATGATGTAAAAGGAATGGGTAAAAGCTATTTTCTTCTAAGTAAGTCATTATGTAGATTAAATGATTATGTGTAATGTTTACTTTGAGTATAGAAAACCTTTTCTTAAATTGGGGAAGAACCTTGAGTTGTAAAAAGGAGTATGCAATTAAAGGTCTAAATGAAGTTGCATTCCAAGTTAACTTTGGGTTATATCTAGTAATCACATTTAAAGCCTGTTTTGAGTAAGAAAGTTTGAATCTCGGCATCGTGGGCCCGAAATCATTAATTTACCATAACAACCACACGTTATATTTTATTTATAATATTACCTTTGATTGTACCTCCAACCTTTCACTTATTATATATTGTCCGGGTTTCAATTTATGTGGCCCAAAGTTTAAGAAAAAAAAAATTAAAATTTGAGTCTAAAACAAATCTTAGAAATCTGTGTGACTATAAATCATTTCATTAAAATTTAAAAGAGAATTTAAAAAAAAATTATTTCTAAGTATAGAAAGATAACATCACTTTTGGAACAAATAAAAAAGAAAAGTGCCCGATAGAGAAAATAGCTAAAAACCTAATTAACTTAAATATTAATTTAACTAATATTTGAAGAAATCAATCCCATCAAGTCAGCAAGATCGACCATTTAGACTTGGTTTACAACTTTGCATCAGGAAATAAAGGAGAGGAAGAAGAAGAACAAGCATTCAGTTGAAATTTGCTTATAAATTATATGAACTAGCAGTTAAATATTTTGAAAAAAAATTACTATAAATTAAAGAGAGCATCCAAATAAACTATCCCATGTAATTTCCAAGTATAAAACGTGAAAGACCATTAAAAATCTAAAATAAATTCCAACCGACGACTCATGGAAATTAGTCTTCAAAATAATATAGTATATATGACTTGTCTCCTTTCATTCGGTTAGTGCCTTGACAACTTCCCAAGTTCCCACTGCGAAATTGCTCTGTAAATTACTTTCCAACCCCTTGCACACACTCTCCAAACTTCCTTATTTAAATTGCCTTCCTTTTTCCTCTCGAGATCGCGAGAACACTTGATTTTTTGGGGAGAAAATGGGCGGAGTTAAGGTGACGATGGAGGTGGGAGCCGACGGCGTCGCGGTCATCACCATATTTAATCCTCCGGTGAACGCTCTAGCTATTCCAAGTAAGCTCTATCTCTTTCTCTACAGATTTCAATTCATGTGTTTCGATTCGAACTTGTGCTGTTTTTTTCAGTTATCGCTGGATTGAAGGAGAAGTGGACTGAAGCAACGATGAGAAACGATGTTAAAGCTATTGTTTTGACTGGTCAGCTCTCTCAATTCCGCATTTCCGCTCTCGAATTAGCTGCTCCTAAATTTTGTGAGATCAATGTCTAATTAGCCTGCCTGTTAGACATTGTTTTTAGGAATTTAAGCATGTCTAAAGTATATACATACCTCCGCCCATTGTTTCGAAGTAATTTAGTTTACAACATGAGTAGTTATTGCCAAAATTTTAGAGAGCAGTGGGAATATAGTCCAATTTTAGCCAATTCTATCAAAGGCTTCACGAGTAAAGATGATTTATTTAGTCTATAAAATGAAATTTAACTTTCTACAGGATGTCATGAAGTGTTACTGATCTGTTGCTGTATGGATGTTTTTTAAAGTTCAATTATTTGGAACGTCTAGTGTTTTCCTTAACTCTGCCAGTGGTGAGCTTTGCATAGCTGGTCCAAGGCCAGCCTCGATAAAGGAGGTTGGCGGTTAGTTTAAAATATTATAATTTGATGAATCGGATAGGAGCTCTAGTTTTCGTTGGCGTATGTGTGTTTTGCGTAATTGTTATGTGAGTCTTCCCTTGCATCTCATGTTAATGTTCTCTGTATTTTATTCAGGAAATGGAGGGAGATTTTCTGGTGGTTTTGATATCAATGTTTTTCAGAAGGTTCATGGGACTGGTAGGATTACTTTGGTTTCATCTTTGTACATTTCAAGGTTATGTCTCAATGAACCTTCTTGTTGAAAAAGAGAATTGGATTGCTGCAGGGGATATTTCTCAATTGCCTGATGTTTCTGTTGATCTTGTGGTGAACACGATGGAAGGTAGTTGACACTGTTTAAATCACAATTCCAGATTCTTTATACAGCTCTTTTTTTCTCCTGGTTCTTCTCTATATCATTTTGTTGTCAATTGTTATTTACAAATCCGTCAATCCTGCTGTTTTTGTAATTTCAGATGGTAAAAAGCCTGCAGTTGCTGCCATAGAAGGACTTGCACTCGGAGGTGGCTTGGAACTGGCATTGGTTTGTGGTCTCTATAACTTGTGCCGTCTTTATATCTCTTTTCTTGGTGAGTCAATTAAGTAATGTATGCTTTTTGCAGGGATGCCATGCACGAATTGCTGCACCACGAGCACAGCTGGGGTTGCCAGAGCTCAGTCTTGGAGTCATGCCTGGATTTGGAGGTAACTCTGCCACATAATACTTGTCGCATTTGAGTGTAGGTTTTGAATTCTCTTCCATTACCAACTAACTAAGCATAGAGATAATATTTCTTCTTAAGGTACACAGCGTCTTCCGAGGCTTATAGGGTTGTCTAAAGCTGTTGAAATTATGATGGTAAGTCAATTATCTTCTTATCAGTAAACAAGCTGAAACTTGTGACTAGTATTTTTCTTTGTTATGAACTCTGTTAGATTCCCAGGCTAGTTTATTTGATCTATCAATTCATTTCCAAATTAACTGTTGGGGAATCAATGTATGTCCTGCTTGGGCCATGTTAAAGAGAACGGTTTACAGTTATTCTTGTCATTATATAGTGATTGGGGTTCTCTTTGTACTAGCAACTTCTAAACAAAGAGGAGAAAAATTATGATGTAATGTCCCTCCTCAAATGTGAGCATTGTTCAACTTCTGGTCGTTTGCTGATCTCTGGGTTCTAAAGCTTATATGCATATCCTGGCAATGACCTCTTTTTAGTTTCCAACATATGCTCAATTTATTAGATTGCTTCTGTTCTTACTTAAATTTTGTAAATCAATCACATGAATCATCGTAATGGCCTTATATATTACAAACAATTTTTTGCAGACATCTAAACCAATTATGTCGGAGGAAGGGAAGAAACTTGGTCTCATTGATGCCATTGTCCCTTCATCAGAGTTGTTAAAAGTATCTAGACAGTGGGCACTTGATATTGCAGAAAGGCGCAAGCCTTGGACGCGTTCCCTTCACAAGACAGACAAAATTGGGTCCCGTTCAGAAGCGCGTGAAGTACTGAAGGTGGCTAGGGAGCAAGTGAAACAGACAGCTAAGAATATGCCTCAGCACTTGGCATGCATTGACGTAATTGAAGAAGGCATCATCCATGGAGGATATCATGGGGTTCTCAAGGTATTATTTCTCAGTCAACAATATCTTTGTATCATAAACACGTTTCTGTCCAGATGGCATAACAACTCTTTTTGGATGTTTTGCAGGAAGCTAAAGTATTCAAGGACCTTGTATTGTCAGATACATCAAAGGGTCTTGTTCATGTTTTTTTTGCCCAACGGGCAACATCGAAGGTATGGTACTGCAAATCCTGAACTGTGAAGGGTATGAATCTACACTATGTGATTTTGTGATGCTAACTTGAAGCTTGGAGTTCTTTGCAAGCATCTTTATTTGAGCAGGCAAGCATGAATAGGAAAATTACTGTGATGACTACAACCTATGCACCCTCTCAGTCTCAGTCTTACGAATCCTCTAGTTAACTGCTTTAGCTTTGACTCATTTTCTTGAAATTACTATTTTTAAACTGTATTCTTGATTGCAGATTATCAAAAGATATTGATATCTATCAGTAATTGCATGTTCAAGAGATTAATGCATTAACTGTGACATACAAAACTATCTGCTTACATAAAAAGTCTCTATAAAGAATGATTACACATGTGATTAAGCTATAGTTCATCGATCCTTTTCTTTTTCTGATTTATTTTGGTTGATTCTTCTTGAGGTTTGATGTGGAATGAATTTCTTGATGTGCCTTAATTGTAAAGTTTGTTATCAGTATGATTTCATGTGGTGACTTAGATTCTGTGGATCTCTTTTGTGTAATGAACTTGTATAGTTGTTTATATTTTATACCATTTTCATTAAGTTTGTATTCATTTCGCTTTTGATACTCTCCCAACTTTTGACTTATTGAAATATGTATTTAGATGTCTCCATTCCCTTTGTGTCAATCTATTCTTTCTTCTTTCTGGATGACCTTTGGTTGCATAATTGGCCAGGTACCTAATGTCACTGATATTGGGCTCAAACCTAGGACAGTCAAGAAGGTTGCTGTAATAGGTGGAGGTTTAATGGGTTCAGGCATAGCTACAGCCCTTGCCCTTAGCAACACATTTGTTGTACTTAAGGAAATTAATTCTGAGTATCTTCAGAAGGGGATGAAAGCTATTGAAGGTTGTCGATACACTCTTTTACTACAGTTAAATTACATACCTCTAGTCATTTAATCAATCGAAAACAGCCGCTCTACCTACCAAGGTAGAGGTATACCCTCCCCAGAGTATGTTGTTGTTGTAGTAGTCATTTAATCAATGACTGTAAGGATTGCGAGATCATAATGGTCTTGCGCAGTTTGTTCTTGACAGTCCCTTAGTGGTCTTGAAATGTAGAAACTTATGGGGATGAATCTTATATTACAGCAAATATCAGGGGACTGGTAGCTAGAAAGAAATTGCCACAGGACAAAGCAGATAGATCCCTTTCAATGGTTAAAGGTGCATTGGATTTTTCAGATTGTAAGGATGTGGATATGGTCATAGAGGTGAGCTGCTGAACTTATGTTTTTCTGTTAAATGTTCATATTTTTTCCTCTTTTTCTCATTTCTCTTTACTGGATTTCTTTAGAACCCTACTGTGAGAAATAAAGATTTGGGAAAAATATTATTTAGATACGTAAAATAATTGTCTTACGTTGAGCCCTATTTATATACAGATTTTACACAGTACATAATACCTATCTACCAATGTGGGACACTCCATATAACTATCCAATGTTCCCCCTGAAGCTGGTGCATATAAGTCATACGTACCGAGCTTGTTTCAAATGTAACTAATACGAGGATCAATAAGACACTCGATGAAAATATCTCCAAGCTAATGATTTGACTTCACAAAACTTTGTAACAATATCTCCTAAGAGTATCTTTGGTCCGACGAAATGAAAATCAATCGGTGTGTGTTTAGTTCTCTCATGGAACACCGCATTTGATGCAATATGAAGGCCAGCTTGATTATCACACACAAGTTCCACCTGAGTGATTTCTCCAAATTTCAATTCTTTGAGCAACTGTTTGATCCAAACTAGCTCACATGTTGCCATAGCCATTTGCTCGATATTCTGCTTCTGCACTAGATCGAGAAACCACACCCCGTTTCTTGATTAAAGCCACCTAATTACTTCTTGCTGAAACATAACATGCTAAAACATAACATCCAATTTATCAGAGAATAATTCTCGAATAGTAGTCCTTTGCTTGGGGCTGATTATATACCGAAGAATGCAGACAATTGCATTTCAATGACTAACACAAAAAGAGTCTATAAACTCACTTACAACACATAAGAAAGGAAATGTCAAGACTATTTATTGTGAGGTAATTCAACTTATTGGTGCCTATATCTTGCAAGATCACTAAGAGGCTTCCCTTGTTCTGGCAGAAGCTTAGTATTCAGATCCATAGGAGTGTCAATGGTTTACAACCCGTCATTCTTGTCTCAAGAATGTCTAAGACATAATTCCGTTGTATTATTTCAATACCTAATCTAGACTGAGCGACCTTAATACGTAGAAAAATACTTTTATCTGCCTAAATCCTTAGTCTGGAAATGCTGAAAGAGGCGGTTCTTCAGATTAGTGATACCATCCTGATCATTACTAATACTAATGATATTGTCAACATAAGCCATCAAATATTTACACACTGAGAGCAGAATGCCAATAAAGCACAAAGTGATCAACTTCACTAAAGGTCATGCCAAACCCTTGAATAACTATGGTAAACTTACCAAACAAGGTTTGAGGAGATTGTTTCAAACTATAAAGTGACCTGCTCAATTGATTTACAAGACCGCTATTCCCCTGAGCAACGAAACCAGGTGGTTGCTTCATAAACCTCATTCTCAAGGTCACTCTGGAGAAAAGCATTCTTGATGCTCAATTGATAAGGAGGCTATTTCAAATCGTAGCCATGGTTAAAAAGGCGAACATATGCTATTTTAGTCACGGGAGAAAATATCACTATGATAAAGTCCAAATATTTGAATATACCCTTTGGCAACAAGTGGCTTAAACCGATCAGTTTAGCTATGTGGACTAACTTTGACTGCATAAACCCAACGAACCTGAAAGAAGAGGAACAAGCTCCCAAGTATCACTCGCATGTAAAATAGACATCTTGTCAATCATAACATGTCGCCATTCTGGATGAGACAATGCTTCACCTATAGATATGGCGATGGAAACAAAGGACAAAGATAACACAAAAAACATAGGGGGTGGTGATAGACGATGATAACTTAAAAAGGTATAATGGGGATTAGTATTACGAGTGGATCATATACTTTTCCGAAGTGCAATTGATGGACTAGGAGGAGCCCAGTCTGCCGTAGGTGTAGTGTCTGGTGCATGGATCTGTTGAATTTCAAGTATTCAATTTCACCAATAAGATGCTGAGACTAACTTCACATTTAGAATGTGAAATAATGCATTCTTAATGTATTTGGTGCACAGATCTATTGAATTTCAAGTATTCAATTCCACCAATAAGATACAGAGAGTTATTTCACCATCCTAGATGAGACAATGCTTCACTTATAGATTTAGGGAATGAAACAAAGGACAAAGATGATACAAAAGCATAATGGGTTGATAACAGACGATGATAACTTAAAAAGGTATAATAGGGATTAATAGTAAGAGTGGATAGTATGCTTTCCCAAAGTGCAATTGTTGGACTAGGAGGAGACAAGTTTGTAATAGGTGTAGTGTTTGGTGCAGGACGTGAATCATCTAGTCCTGATAGGTTTGATGGTGGACGTGAACGACGATGATAAGTCAAGAGTGTTATCCTTATGGTTGGGATGTAAGAGAAGCAACTGTAGACTCCTCAAAGTCGATATAAGACCTCAAATATATCAAGATGGTCAGAAGTACTCAAAGTCAATTTAAGTAAGACCTCAAATATATCAAGATGGTTAGAAGAAGTAAAGTATAGGCGAGACTAAAAAAATGTAACATCAGTTGACACATGATACCAACGAAGATAAGGTGAGTAGCAATAATATCCCTTTTGAACCCGAGAACAACCAAGGAGGACTCACTTAAGAGCATGAGGAGCTAACTTACCTTTTCAGGAGCTAAGTTATGAAAAAAAGGTGCGAAAGAAACACCAAATTAATTTTTTATTTCAGCGCAAAAACTTTGGAATATAGAAAATAACTCAGAACGATCTTTCATTAAGAAATTCAAGTAGGCTTTGAATAATCATCAATGAAACTAACAAATTGATGAAATCCTAAAGTTGAACTGACTCTACTAAGACCCTATATGTCAGAATGAACTAAAGAAAAACCACTCTGCAAGACTCTCAACACTACGTGAAAAGGTGGCTCGAGTATGTTTTTCAAGTTGGCACGACTCACAATCTAATGTAGGCAAGCTAAGCATCCACGACTCACAATATAATGTAGACAAGCTAGGGATCATCATCTGAGGCTTGAATAAACTTGGATGTCCCAAACGTATGTGGATAAAGTAAAGTCAGAAGGATTTGTAATAGGACATGATGTGGGGGACTTGGGAGAGTTAAGTAATAAAGGCCTTGTGATTCACGCCCTATGCCAATTGTTTATCCCGTACTATGGTCTACATAACCAAAGAAATATCAAGGAATATTATGGCATAATTCAGGGTTCCAGCAAACGCCTAGCAAATGCAAGACTAAAAAGGACATCCTAAGAAGTAAAAACAGAATTTACAATGACAGAGGATATGGAATTAGCTTGTCCAACTTCTTTTGCTTTTGTTTGGAACCCAATGACTAAAGTAACAATGGGAAGAGTTTGAATAAATGACATTTGACAAAAGTGATTTATCACCAGAAATATGATCAAAAGCGCCTGAATTCATGACCCATGGTCCAAGAGAATTAAACTGTGACACAAGCAACAACATTACCAATGACAGAGGTACTAGTTTGAATAATAGAGGTTACTTGCAGAGATGTCTGCTTACTGGCTCAATATTGAAGTAACTCATTATATTCCCCTTTAGATAAATAAAACCCTTTGTTACTTGCAATGTCAGACCGAGTAACATAGGCATATTTTGAGTGATCAACCATGCAAAGAATAGCATAATTCACGAGTGTGTCCAGGCTTATTGCTCTAACTACACTTGAATCGAGATCTTGCAACACGATGTCCTTCTCGTCGATTTTTCATAATCTGAGATGTTCAATTTTCCATTGTTTGAGATGCGAGAATAGAGGAGTCAATGGTTAGTGATGAGATTATTGTGTGACGGCTGAGGCAAAAAGGTGAAATCGGGAGAATAGTTCATCAACTGTAGGAACAATAGGACTAGCCAAAATCTAATCATGCACCGAACTAGGGTCATTAGAAAGTCCAACAAGTGTAAGAACTATAAACATCTTCTGTTGTTTTTCGTGTTGTTTTTCAACACTAACAATAAGCCAATAACTGGCATCAACTTCTCCAATTCCTCCGACCGTCTGTACATGTTCCAAGTAGGTAGACATATCTACTTCCTATTTCTTTAAGTTGTCATCCGAGTTATGACATCATAAAAACGAGATATGTCATTAGTGTATAAAGTGCGAGCTTTTCCAAATTGAATGACATGTCGGGAATGGAGAAACAAGGCCATCACTATGGAATCGATAGATTTCTACAAGAGACTACATAGTTGAGCCTCACCTTTCTCCCACTGTGCTATAGCGTTTTTTTCCCACTCTCACTGGCCTCTTTGATTCAGTAATCTTGAACACCGTGACCCGTGCACCACAACTCAATTGAGAAACCCAATCTAAATAGTTTGAACTTCCCATTAAGTGTTTTGAAATAATCATAGGACTTGAATGT
The DNA here is from genome assembly GCA_029783415.1 of Anisodus acutangulus. NCBI lineage: Eukaryota > Viridiplantae > Streptophyta > Magnoliopsida > Solanales > Solanaceae > Anisodus > Anisodus acutangulus. The sequence continues at coordinate 20,850,641 of CM056491.1, read as the reverse complement.
CCAACTTTCATATTTTTTTGAACTAAACACATCAATTCCGAAAGACATGGTTGGATTGAGAGTTCTAAGCAAATAATCACAAAATATAGCTGAGAATAAAGTACTAAAAAAAGTTGCTGGCTGACAGAGGTTGTCCGGAAAGTTACCTAAATAATATGAAAATAGTGGACAGAGCTCTAAAAGCTCAGCCGAGTTCCAATGCGCAATAGGTGTTCTGGAAGACTTCTGGAAAACATGACTGTGGCCGGAAAAATCTGAAACTTGCCAAGGAACCGATCTGCTTCTGAAGGACGTCAGAGAAGACTTCACACGCCAGCGCGTGGATCTGACGTGTCGCTGGCTCCACAGCTTCAGGTGTCGCGTGAGAGTGTGTGACAGTGTATCTGCTGGGGTTTGCTCGCCAGATGAGGAATCTTGTGGTGGTGTTAGTTTTTGCAAATACTGATAGAAAATGCACTTTGACACAAACACGTACTTATTTCACCGGAAAATTGCACGGTAACTGAGTACTTCTATGCGGATGTCACATGAATATTGCATAACGGTATTTTCTCACCAATACTTTCATACCAATTGAGAAATAAAGTCTCAGGAAAAATATTATTCGGATGCGCAAAATAATTGACTTACACTGATCCCTACTTATATACAAACTTTACACAATACATTATATAATTACCAAAGTGGGATACTCATTATAACTATCTAACACCTACTATGGAACAATGCTGATGGTCAGAATTTTCATTCTTAATTTGTTGTAATTGTGTTGGTCTCATCTTGTTTGCAGGCTGTTATTGAAAATGTTCCACTAAAACAGAAAATATTCAGCGAGATTGAGAAGGTGTGCCCTCCACATTGTATTTTGGCAACTAACACATCTACTATCGACCTCAACATTATTGGAGAAAATACCATATCCAAGGATCGGATTATCGGGGCCCACTTTTTCAGGTATGAAGTCATGCATGGCAAAGTTTTGTATAGTTGTGACTAATCTGGGAAATATAAACACTAAAAGAGAAGGATGTACATAAAATTTCAAAATAAAATGTAGCAATGTGATATTGTATACTTGCTTGTGAAACTAGCTTGGAGGGACAAGATTGTTTTTCATGTATCTTATACTTCCCTTCCTCTTTATCTTTTGGCGCTTAGCAGATGTGGACGATGGGGATTGCTAGAAGTAAAAGCTAAATAACACTGACACCTAGGAAGCATATTACAGGGTCTGAATACAGATAAAATAAATAGCAACGTAAATGATCCCTCTAGAAGAGGGTAATCTCTAAGTTATGTAGCAAATCCTTGAGATATAAATGCAGGCAGTTACTTATTTACTATGGTAGCATCTTTGTCTTTTCCAACTGCTAACTTGGTTTTTTCTATGGTCAGTCCTGCTCACATTATGCCTTTGCTGGAGATAGTACGAACAGAGAAGACATCTGCCCAAGCAATTCTTGACCTTATGGCTGTTGGCAAAGCAATAAAGAAAGTGCCTGTTGTGGTGGGAAATTGTACTGGTTTTGCTGTCAATAGAACCTTCTTTCCCTACTCCCAGGGTGCGCATATTCTGGTAAATCTAGGAGTGGATGTCTACAGGATTGATGCACAAATTGCCAGATTTGGTCTCCCTATGGGTCCCTTCCAGTAATTCTCTTCCTTTTTAAATTATCAGATGTGGCTGCAAAATTGTTTCATACAAGAGAAAGCATATCAAAATCAAACTGGGCAGCTAATCTGCAGATGCAATTCTTTATCATTTCTTTAGCTTATAACAGCTTTAAGATGACTTGTAACACTCCATCCTTTTGGTTTGTTTAAAAAATGTTTAAAAAGATTGACATCTTTCTATCTTTGGAAACACTTCAATTTGCACATTCCCATCTTACCTTTAACGTTATGTTCTTATAAGAATGGTATGGCATGACAAATATCACAAGGTTTTAAGATATTTTTGGTAGGTAATATACATTTAGCTTATGTGTCAAAAAGTATTTTCTCTTTCTTAAACTCTGTACTTAGTCAAATACCGGCATATAAAATGGAATGAAGGGAATATTATATCTCAATGATACAAATTCCTAAGTGCATCCATGACAGAATATTGTTCAGATCCAATTTTCTATACATCAAAGTAATAAAAAGGGAGTGCAGGTTTGTTTGAATTGTTAAGAGGCTTTTACTGATTGATGTAAGAGCACCAAGGGTGTGGCCTAGTGGTCAATGAAGTGGATTGAGAATCATGAGGTCTCAGGTTCAAATCCCAGTGGGACTAAAACAGTAGGTGATTTATTTCGATCTGTCAAAGCCTTGGTGAATAGAGTTACCCGGTACCTATGGCAATGGGGGATAGTAGGTAGCAGTGGAATTAGTTGAAGGTGCACACAAGCTGGTCCGGGAACCACAGCTATAAGAAAAAGATTAAGGGTATGTCAGGAAACAGTTCTTCCCATGCTACCACAGAACACAAAAAATAAGAGAGTGGGGCAGTTGCACCCTATTATATATTATAGGTTGAGAAATTGGATACATGCATGTCTCCTGTCCCTTTAGTTTAGTTGGATTTTGATGATTGCTATAATATACTGCATTTGGTTACTTAGAAATTTGTAAGGAACACAGAGGGAAACAATCATCTTCTTCGTTAGTTGCTGTATTAAGGTGTTTGTTGGCTCACATGGCATGCCTTGTACTCTTATCCAAGGTTAAGTTTGTTTGGTATGAAACTAACTTGCTTTAGCATCTTGCAGGCTTCAGGATTTAACAGGATATGGAGTGGCTGTTGCTGTAGGGAAAGAATTTGGTTCAGCTTTTTCTGATCGCACTTTTAAGTCTCCGTTGATCGACCTTCTTATAGAAAGTGGTAGAAATGGTAATCTTGCAAGCTTGTATCCTTTGTGTTGTTGCTTCATTGTCTTGCTTTCCACCATTGACACTGGTTTTGCAGGTAAAAACAATGGAAAAGGCTACTATATTTATGAGAAGGGCAGGAAGCCTAGACCCGACTTTACTGTGCTTCCAATTATTGAGGAATCAAGAAGGCTCACCAACATAATGCCTGGAGGAAAGGTATCTCTCTATCTAAGAAAAACACTTGAAATGAGAAATCTCTATTGAAGTAAAATGGGTTGAAAGATGCAGGAATTGAACTATTTGTGTAGAGGGGCCTGTTGAGTTCTAACTTTATGAGAATAACCAGTGTTGTCGTTTTTGGGAATTTTCTTGCAGCCAATATCTGTCGGTGACCAAGAAATTATTGAGATGATACTCTTTCCAGTTGTGAATGAGGCATGCCGTGTTTTAGATGAAGGGATAGTAGTCCGAGCCTCTGACCTTGATGTCGCATCTGTCCTTGGAATGAGTTTCCCATCTTACCGGTTAGTTTGTCTTGGTTCTTTTCGGAATCAACACTCATTTGTGACCCTCCATATTAGTCAAATTACTTCTTGAAACTTCTACTAATTGATTACTACTGGGGTGTGTCAAATGTGCGGGTTGGGCTAATTTTGGGGGGTCAAAATGAGCTGAGTTAATAAATGGGTTGGTCAATAACCCACCAAAAAGTTATTTGGGCTGAAATGGGCTAAGAAACAGTTCATAACCTAACCAACCCAATTCTTACTATATTTTTAGTTTCTGTTTTTGTTTATTATAATTTGTTTCAGTACCTAATTTTTTTTTAATTATGGCTATATATAACATATCAAACAAAAAAGTGTTTTTTTAAATATTTTAACAAGATCTCTCTTGGGTCAATTTGGGCTAAATTTCAGCCCAACTTTTAGATCAGCTGAATTGAGCAGGTCAAAGTGGACTGAATTAATAAATGGGTGGGCCATGACGGGTTAGGCAGGTCATATTTTCATAGGCTAATTACTACTGTCTACTGATTTAGAGGCGTGGACAATAGGAGCTAAACATGAAATATTCAAAGCTTTCAATATGATGAGAGTGCTCCTGCATCCTGGAGATAGAACTGCTAGCCAAAAGACATGAAGATAATTACCCAAAAAAAGAATAAAAGGAGGTAGAGTGGGAAGAATGAAAGGATTGGGAGTCTACTTAAAAACTAAAACAGCTACTACTATATTTCCTAACTCCCGACACTTAATGATGAGAAACCGTGACCTGATTTTCTAACCGTTGCGCTAACATTTTGTATCTGGTAATATTATCTCTATTAAAATTTTAAACATCTTTCTACAAAATGATTTTGACAATGATTCTGTTTTTCGCAGAGGTGGTATCATTTTCTGGGCTGACACTGTTGGTGCTGGCCATATCTATAGAAGTCTTAAGAAGTGGTCAGAACTATATGGTAATTTTTTCAAGCCTTCAAGGTTCTTGGAAGAGAGAGCAACAAAAGGCATCCCCCTGGTAAGAGCTTGATGTCATCACCATTATGCATTTTAAGATCTTTCTATCTATTTACTGCATCTTAGATTCAACTTTGATGTGTCTATTAATTGAAATAATCAATATGCATATACAGTTGAAGTTTCAATAACTGATGATTTTGGTATATCAGTTTACCATGTGTCAATAACTAGTTAGTAGTTACCAGTTCTGAGCTCCCGCTGTTGCCAAACCAAACAAAAAATAAAGGGTGTTAGTCATGTTTTGGAGGAAGAATGAACTAGGGAAAGGACATGACGATGTAATGTTGCACTGTCACTATCTGTCAACATCATCGATATGTGGTCAATCTGGGACAGAATGTTGCAACTGACTGCTGGCAATTGCGTGCATTTTAACTCGGATTGCCTGCTGTATTGTTTGTGTGCATATCTTAAAATAATTACTGATTGGTATCATTTCTTGTCCTGCAGAGTGCACCTGCTTCTACACCTTCAGCTTCAAGGTCACGCATGTAAGCAGTGTGTACCCAATGTTCCTACAACTGAGAAACAGAATGTATTTGAAATATAGAAAGGTATAACATTCCTGTAGAGGGGCACGTAGGTCATGCCTGTAAGCAGAGCATGTATAATGTATTGTAACATTTCCGTTGCTCCTAATAAAGTTTATTTTCAAGTTAAGTAAAATTCACCAACTTTATTTATTCCCTCCCTCACCCCTACCCCCCCTTCAGAGGAGGGGTATGTTTATTGGATAAACTTGATGCAAACTGAACAATTTTCAAAAGATGTGCATCAGTTTCTTAGGCTCTGCTTCCTATGCTGGATTTAGTGTATTACCCTATAAATCCTGAATTTTACTTTCTTATGAGGTATCTTGTCAAAAAACATGAGAGGAAGCGGATGGAGTCGAAAGAGATAATGGTGCTATTACGCAACATTTAAAATCAGATAACTTATCTGAATAGGGTTGATTGTTATCTTTTGGTGAGCTCTGTTCGTTTTGTGATATCCTTTCTCTTGCTAGTAGGTTTTGATCCATTTGCATAATGAAATCCTCAGGCCATACACATTGATGTACTTTTAAGACCGTCACGTAATGGTCCTAATTGCACTTTGACAATATAAATCACTAAGGTCAGTTTATCACATATGTTTCGTCATTCTTTTCTGATGGAGTTCCCTTTTTCTCGTTTCTACTTCTATCTCTCCAACCCACACTCCCCAATTTGTGAATTGATCATGATCGTAGCCTATTTTCTTGTCATTACCCCCTGTGCTGACCTCCCCCCCCCCCCCCCAAAAAAAACTCAAACGAAGTGTGACGGTTCATTTGTCCCGCAGTGTTAAACTTCTTTTCATTTGTATTATGTGTCATCCCTTTGTTATGCGTACTAAAATTGCAAAAAGAAACGAAGGACTACTGAATTCGGTAAGGGCGATTACAACTAAAAGAAAAATCACAAAAATGGACTGTAAACGTAGAAACTGCGGGGAACTAGGAATTTTATTGATATTCACGATAGAGAGAATATCAATATAGATTCAATAGTAACTACAATTACTACGCTCAGCTCGAATAGTAACTTCAATGGTGAAATCTTTTTATAATCAGAAGAAGAAAGAATGAGTAGGAGTGAAGATTGAGCAAGAGAGAGAAGAAGAAATGAGAGAAGTTGATGACGAGAATATCAGGTCCTAACTGCTCTTCCGTTTCTGTTGAACTGCTATTGAGTTTCATAGAAATTCATCCGGACCTCTCCTTTATTTATTAAACTCCTAATCTCCACTGTCCATTTATTTATATCTATATTTCTATATACATTGATTTTTCATATTATATTTTACTTCTCAATAACAACATTCTACCTATAATAGCAGTGACATCCATTATAGCGGTACACTCTTTGTAAAATTACTTCTCTATAACAGTCATACTCAAATATTGTGTAATAATATTTTATAAAAAATATATTATGTATAAAAATAAAATATTTAGATATTTAAATATTTATAATAATCATCACCAATATCATGCATATAGTAAAATTTCAAGTACGAATATCTAAAAGAAAAAAATATATTTCTTATAGTAATATGATTTAGTCTTACAAAATTTTAAAATCAAGTATTTTCGTCTAGTGATTTTGTATAAATTTTATACTTATTTCCCTGATTTTGATAGCTGTAATTAGTCTATTTTAAGTTTGAAATTTCACAGGACTAAAATCTTCGTTAATTCAAGTGAAAACTATTGAATTTCCTTTTCTTGAAAGTCTGGACAAAATCTTCGTCAATTCAAGTGTTATATTATCACTAAGAGACTGAAATTTATGAAACAACTTATAATTGTAGAATTCTTACGTAAAACTTAAAATATTTAAATTTTTAATTAATTTTAAATAAATTGATTCCTTACATTTTAATTCTTTATCGGTATGGTACAACTATTGTGAATTTATTAGTAATTTATTAATCTTTTCAATTTTTAATTAATGAAATATGAAAATCAATTAAAGTTTTAAAATTCACAAGTATTTTATTTTAGTTTATAACATAAAAAGTACATATATATATTTTTGGCATAATTTTATTTATAACAACTAAATGAGATCTAAACATTATCTATCAGTATGCATACATAACAATACCTCACTAAAACAATCATTAAATTTTCAAAAATTCTATCATTATAGAGATGTTTGATCGAAATGTCATCTATTGTTATAATATTCTTCTGATAAGGACACATGTGTATCGCCCCGATGTATCCTTAATACACCTACCTCCTTTCAAATTTCATACATTCCTAATTCATTCAGTCGCGCCACCTCCTCTCCTACGTTCTCATTATCTGACAATACCCCCCTTTCCAAGCGACTTTGTAGTCAAGGTCCAGTTGAGCTACGAACTTTGGAAAGTAGCCCCTGATATAACCCCAATCTTCACAAGTCGCCTCTTCTGGGCCCAAATTAGTCCATTGCACCAAAAACTTGACACCAACAACGTTATTAACCTTGACCACCTTGCGCCGTAACATAGCTAAAGGTTGCACCAAAATGTAGCATGTTTGAACTCATTAAATACCTGTGGTTAGACCCGAACGTTGAAAATTTATGTGTTTACACGTATAGGTGTTCTTATCTAAGCATGTATTAAGGTACAAATAAATTGGAGTTGAAAGGAATCGAAAAGAAATAAAGTTGAAAAATTTGGTTAAGTTATGTCACGATCCAAACCGGAGGGCCGCGACGGATACCCGGATTCCACCCACCGGGTACCGCTAATCACACTATCAACACTTATTCATAATTAATTACGGACTAATCCGGAAGAAAATTATGAACAACCAGGTAACCAACTTATATATATAAACATATACCAAGGCCATACAAGGTTACTACACACAGGACACATGTCTACAAGCCTCTAAGAGTAGCAACATCAAAGGTCGGGACAAGGCCCCGCCATACCCATATAGACACGCAAAATTGTATCATACCAAAATCAGACCGACACCCCGAAAAGAGAGGAGTGCTTCCAAAATCCGCTGAAAACTGCAATCTATTCACGTGGGTCGTCGCCTTGCCTATGCGAACCTGCGGGCATGAAACGCAGCGTCCCCCGACAAAAGGGACGTCAGTACGACTGATGTACTGAGTATGTCAGGCATAAATAACAGCATAACAGGAATATACTGATAATTGAAATATAAACAACTGACCAACATGAACTGCCTCTGAGGGCCCTAATACACTTGCCTACATGTTATGCACAATGCAGTGTCCATCTTTATTGGCCTCATCGGACAATTTCCTCACCATGACAACCTCTGTGGGCATCATACCATGTAATGGTTAATTAACATATGCATGATGCAAGTGCGGTATATATATATATATGTCAGTGTTGCTGATCGTGCAACCCGTCTCAATATATGTTAGTGTTGCGGATCGTGCAACCCGTCCCAATAAGCCATGCAGGCATTACATCACATCATATTGGCCTCTTCGGGCTCTTTTGTGACAGTCTGTACCAGCTGCAGGTGGTGTGCGTAAATAATGCCTTTCCATTTCCCCATATCCCCTATATATATAATATTTACCATATAGTAGTGTGCATAGCATCAGTGGTCCAGGGTAATATATGATTGCAATGCAAGTGAAAATGCATGAATGATAATAAAATATCCCGGGTGACATAATATCCCTGAACCTTTGGCTAACACTGTGAATATCTTTCGCCCTCCCAAAATCAACGACACAACTTGGCATCGTCTTGATGCCGTCGTCAAACAATGGATACATGGTACAATATCTAAGGATTTACTCTACACGATCATGAAAACGGGTGCCTTCGCTCGTGAGTTATGGACACGTTCAGAAGAAATATTTCAAGAACACTCGAGCAGTGTACTTGGAGGAGCAGTTTAACAACACCCGTCTTGAAAATTATTCTAATATGTCTGAGTACTGCAAGCAGTTGAAACTGGTGGCACACCAATTGTGCAACGTCGGTACTCCTGTTTCCGAAACGAAGATGGTCTTACAATTGGTTGCAGATCTACCTAAGGGTGAGTATAACACTCTGGCCACGATGATACAACATGTCGACCCTCTACCCAGTTTTAACAAAGCTCATTCGCAATTACTGTAACCCATCGTGTGAAGCAAGACAAGCACAACCAAAAAGCGTTAGCGGTTGAAACACCTACACAAAATCTCAAAGCCGCCGTCCAACCACATCTTCCGTATGCCTCAATAGGGACTTAGAAATATATTTAGGCATGCTTTCAGCATAGGAATCAATAACATGAATATTCTTAACTACTAGGAGTAGAATAAATTATGAAGCAATATCACGATTATATTTTGTTATATAGAACATGCCAAAAGGAAGAAATAATTTGCCTTAATATACCTTAATTCACTACGAGATAAATCCGAACACGCTAGAACTCAAATCTGATTTGTGTTAATGAGACTTGAACCAAAGAGATCATATTTTTCTCCCTCTCAGAACTACCTTTTTTTTTTATAACAAATGAACCAACAACAATTCTTTCATATGACTGGCGTGTTTTCGTTTTTATTTCCCCTAAAGAAAACCAAATACTGAATATGGTCATATAGGAATGAGAGGTAGCACATAATTTCTAAACTTTGAAGAATCCTCCACCCCAAAATGATTATTCATCATTACTCTCATAATGATGTCTCATTTGCGGCCAATTCCCTGGCGGTGGCATTTCCACTTCACGCCACCTTGCACCACATTAATTAAGTGACCTGCCTCCGAATAATTTATCAATCACAGACATAATTAATTCTGTGATCCCAATTCACTTAAACCTTGATAACTTATAAGACCTTCATACACTCAATGCCATAATTTGTGATATGACATTAGTCCATAACCTCTTTATGACATTGGGACATATGAGGAGACATGGCAGGCCCTTCATGGAAAGATTTTTCTTTAATATGGAAACTGTGTCCGACCATTACTACTTGGAGAAGGTCAAACAAAAATCTACTGAGAATTACCGCGAATGTGCAATTAGATGGAGGGATGAAGCCGCCCGAGTACAGCCGACAATGAGCGAGGAAGAACTAGTCTATGTTTTCATCTGATTATAAGAATAAGATTTCTATGATCGAATGTTATCTATGGCCGGGAGGACATTATATGAATTGGTAAAAATGGAAGAGGCAATAAAGGACGGCCTCAAGTCAGGAAGGATCGTTAGCGTAGACAACAAAGCTAGCCTATAAAGCAATACTGAGGCAGTAAGGAAGAAGAAGGAGGACGTGGCAAACGTTTCCCACACACCTAGCCCGAGAAGCCGAAAGAAGGATCACAATCTTCCTTCGACATATACCAATCACCACCTTTAAGCAACTACATGCTATCTCTATATAACCCTATGTTGGTATACTACACACAACCCAAATATCAAACATTGGCTCCAGCCTACCAAGCTCCACAACCAAATTACCAAACACCAATATCCACTTACCAAGCTCTACAACCAAATTATCAAAATCCTGCACCTGATGATTAAGCTCCTCAAAACTATTAGAATCATCGGAACCAGCCGCTTTCAACAACGTATGATTTTCCACATCCGAACTTTGAGAAGAAGCCTCCACGGATGTACACTCCACTTTTTTAAACTCAAACTGAGTTGTTCAAGTGACTGAACCTTGCCGAGATTATCCCAGCTATCTCACCAAAGCCCGCTAACCGTAGAAACTGCTTCTATAGAGCCGATCAGACATGCACATACCATTCTGGAGGAATCGAACACAATACAAATGATTGTCTCAACCTGAAACACAAGATACATGATTTGATTGACAAGAGAGAAATCATCTTGGAAATGGCCACGCCAAATGTAAACATGAATCCTCTGCCTAATCATGGTGCTAACCACACCCACATGATTGAATGGGAAAAAGATTGGGTTGTATGGAAGCTAATGATTCAAGAATCCATCGAGAGTTTGGAACAAGCAGTAGCCTCACTTACTCTACAAGAGCGGCCACAATTCAAAGTGCTAATCCCAGCACTGTTCGTAGGTCAGGTATCGTAGGAGATAGTCTGAGCCCCTAGAAAAGAGTTTGTTGTCCAAGCAGCGGTAGCTCATGGGAGAACGAGATCAGGGAGATGTTATACTGCCAAAGAGTTGGCGCAAGGAGCGCCCAGAAAAGAAGGAAACCAACGAAGGCCCATCACTGAGGGAGAGTCTGAGGATTTTTGGCGCAGAATGCAGCCAAAGGAATATTCCATTGTCGAACACTTAAAAAAGACCCCAACCCATATATCAGTAATTGCACTACTCTTGAGTTCATCACAACATTGTCAGGCCCTGATGAGAGTACTAGACGAAGCACATGTCCCCGCAGGAACAAGCAACAAAATATTAACTTATATAGTAGGCCATGTCATTGGGGCCCACTAGATCTCTTTCACTCTTGACGAGTTTCCAAAAGAAGGAAAATGCCACAACAAAGCTCTCTAATCATTGTCAAATGCAAGGACAAAGTCATAGCCCGAGTATTAGTCGACAACAGGGCCAATCTCAACATATGCCCCGAATCTACACTCAAGCAATTGGGTTATGATATTGGGAAAATACGCCAGAGCCATACCAATGTGAGATTTTGATGGAGAACAACGTGAACCTATTGGCGATATAGACCTCAATATCTAAATAGGGCCCGCCGAGTTTACTACTGAGTTTCAAGTCATGGAAATCACCAGTAACTATAATATACAATTGGGCAGGCCTTGGATCCATATGGACGGAGCAATACCATCATCTCTCCACCAATCACTGAAGTTTGTGTAGGAGAATCATGAAGTGGTAATTCACGGAGCTGGTAGCATCCATAACTACCCTAATAACTCTATGCCAGTGATTGAGGAAATCCCCAAGGACACAGATTTCCATATGGTAAAACTCATAGGAGCTGCCCACAAAAGGGACGACGAAGAGAGAATCGGTCTACAAATGCCGCAACTATGCTTCAGAATGGGTTCGAACCCAGCAAAGGTTTGGGCAGAGAGCTCTAGGGTATCAAGCAACCGGTGTCAATTCTGGAAAATGATTATGATTTTGGCCTTGGGTATATCCCAGGCTCTAAAGAAGCCTCCGATGTTGATTAGAAGAAGAACCCCTCCAAAGTAACGAAAGCCATTTCCAAATATGTACTAGCCATTCCCAGTCATAATGCCTGGCACAATGGCGGAGACACAGAAGAGGGTTTAGGGATGTTGTTCCAAGAAGAAGAGTGTGCCATGATTCTGGAGGAATGCTCTACAGCGCCCACCATTCGCAATGCTGATCCGGGTGAGCAACTGTCCAACTGGACCTCTACCCCACTCTTGCCTTCTTAGTAGAGATGATGAATCTAAATTTGCTTTAAAAAAAGTGGTGAAATTGGCTGAGGCCCAAACATTCACCATTTACATCTTTATTTTTTTCTCGTAATGTTTCAAAAATAGAAATGACTCGATGTTGATTTGAGTCAGGACTATAGTTTGTACATTCTTTATCAAAATCAATGAAAGCCTCAGTTTAATGTGAAAAATAGTCTTTTTATTTTTATTAACATGTATTTATACAAATTTTAAAGTTAATTGGGATGACCATTTACATCTCATTGAATTTGCTTATAATAACAGTTATCATACTAGCATACAAATGGCACCGTTCGAATCTCTATATGGGCGAAGGTGTAGATTTCCAATTGGTTGGATCTAAGTTGGTGAAGCAGAGTTGTTAGGACCGTACTTGGTCCATCATGCTATAGAGAAAGTCAAGTTGATTCAAGAGCATTTAAAAACAACTCAGAGTCGCCAAAAATCCTATTCGGATGTGAGGTGTAGAGATTTGGAGTTTCAAGTTGATGATTGGTGTTTTTTTAAAGTTTCACCTATGAAAGGTGTCTTTGTGAAGAAAGGGAAGCTCAATCCTAGGTATATCAGACCTTACAGGATTTTGAGGAGAATTGGCAAAGTGGCTTATGAACTTGAATTTCCACAAGATATAGTTGTTGTTCATCCATTATTTTATGTATCCATGTTGATAAAGTGTGTGGGAGACCTATCGTTGGTTATTCCTACCGACTCCATTACAGTTAAATGTGGTTTGACCTATGAGGACTGTGACTATTTTAGATGGTCAAATTTGAAAGTTGAGAACTAAGGAAGTTGCCTTCTTGAAAGTATTGTGGAGAAGTTGGAATGTTGAGGAGGCTATATGGGAAGCCAAAGAAGACATGAAGTCCAGATATCCACACTTATTTAAGGAGCAAGCAGAAAATGATTAAGGTAAATACCTTCAGCAGTCATGCCATGTCCCTTGCGTATCCATGTCTCATGTTTCACGTTCATGTATTTAGTACTCATGATCCATGTCCCCATGTTCATGTTCTCATGTAATCATGTCATTCAATCTCATGTTTCATGTCACATTTCTTCATGTTCATGTACTTATGTTATGTTCAATTTCGTTCTTAACTATAACCCATCATTTGAGGACGAATGATCCCAAGAGAGAGATATTGTAACACCTCTTACCTTCAAACTAAGCCATGTTTATGATTCAAGGGTTTAGGAAACTAAAATGGAGAGTTTAAGTATTAAAACTAGCTTCAGTTCTATAGATCTGATTTTTATGCCCAGAATGTACGGACCGTAAAATATTTACAAACCGTCGAAATATGCCGTCAATTCGTTTTTGAAATTGATGGAACTCTATGAATTCTACAGACCGTATAAGTTTATACAGCCCGTCGATTCCAACCATTTCAGAACCTCAGCTTTTCTAGATCACTGGAATCTTTTACTTTTCAAGACGGTCTGATTATACAGACCGTATAAAATTTGACGGACAGAACCCAGATAATAGAAAATTCGATGGCCCATCGAATTTGATCGTAAAAGCCCCGACGCAGCAAACAATATAAATACTAGATTTAGTTTTGAAAAATCAGTTTGCACTCTTCCAAAGCCCTAACATGAAGGTTCTCTTCTCCTATCATCTTCTTACATTAAGTTAAGCCTATTCCAAGTATCTCAAGTGAATTCTAACGTACATACATGAATTCTAAGTAGAAATACATTGTTCTTAACCTATGATTTTCAAGATAAACCCATCTCAAGGTTCTTAGGTTTTAGCTTTGGATTTCTACTCTAAAGTTTAGATTTTTAATACAAGGCTAGGAGCGAATAATGTATGTAGAGCTCCTATCCATGTGGGGGAGTATCCATGTTCTTCCCCATGCCTCGTTTCTTTGAAATCATGAAAATTTCATAACTTAGGATTTTAACTCTATCATCATGATAACCCTAATTATATATATATATATATATATATATATATATATATATATATATATATATATATCATGCATCTATTACGATTCATTATTGTAATCGTGATATATCATTATGATTGTCATGAACCTGTCCGTAATCCGTGAACATATGTCTGAATTCCATGAGTTCCTAAATTATAAGTTTTGATCAATGTTACTCAGTGCATAAGATTATACATACTTTTCATGATTTATACAAGTTATATGCTATATCTATTTCACATGCTAAACTATGATTTCAAACCATGCTTTACAAGTTACTTTCATGAAACCATGTGCTTACAAGCCATTATTTTCAAGTACATGTTTTGGGAGTTATGTAATTTATCGAGAAGGCTCAGATAGCCTGAAACTACATATATCACCGTAGGATAAGGATCGCTCTGCCAGAGGACGATACCTTCATATTGCAGATTAGATCATTTCATGTCATGTTTATGTCTCATACCCCGGTAAGGTATGGGATTGCTCTGCTGGTCGGGCTAGGTACCAGACTGCACTTACCCACCTAGTCATTTATGTTGTTGGTTATGCTACTGCTCTTCCCACAGATATATAAATATACAGATACATAATTTTTATAGATTTTACACAAGTTTTATACTCATGCTCATGTTATAGTTTCAATTTAAATTTCATGTCCTATAATTCCATGTGCATGTTTATTTCTTCAGTTGCTTTACATACGGTACAATTCAAATGTACTAACGTCCCTTTTGCATGGGGACACACTTCACGGTGCAGTGCTGAGTTTCAGGGAGATAATTTTTCTCAGTAGGATAGCTTCAGTATCAACTATTTGGTGAGCTCCATCTCATTCGGGGAGTCGGTCTATTTATTCTTATAATTATGCATGATGGTAGAGGTATGTCAGGGCTTTGTCCTGGTAAAACCATTTTGCAATCAGACTCATGGTTTAGAGGTTTCATATACTAGACTAGTAATCATGTCATGTCAGTTTTCAGTGATTCAGACATAATATTTTCAGATTACTTCTGCTATGATTATTTTAGATTATAAATATAGTATTATGATTTACATATTTTAAATTATTACTTTAACATGTTTTGATGCCCATGTTGATCAGCAAGACACGTGGTTCACTCGATCACATACAGTTAGCCACTGAGTGCCGTGTTTTGCCCAGGCAATGGTTTGGTACTTTACACCTATAAAATGAGTGATAAGATTCGGCAAGAGGGGGAACTTTAGTCCGAGGTATATCAGACCTTTTGAGATTCCTTTGAGGGTTGGAGATGTGGTATATGAGTTGGCTCTACCACCAGGTCTTTCAGGTGTCCATCCGATTTCCATGTGTTCTATGTTAAAGAAGTACCATGTCCAGTATATTATCCAGTGGGAATATTTATTGCTTGATCAGAATTCGAAGCTCGAAGAAGAGCCTGTGGCCATTTTAGACAAGCAGATGAGAAAGTTGAGATCCAAAGAGATTGCTTTTGTGAAAGTGCAATGGAAGCATCTTCCTGTTGAGGGGGCGACTTGCGAGATAGAGTCTGATATTTGGAGTTTATTCTCTCACTTATTTACTACTTCTGGTACATTTCCCCTTTTGGTTTCTCTCTGTTTGAGGCTGAATGTTTATTTAATTGGAATCTGATGTAACGACTCATTTAGTAATTTTTAGCTAAAGACCCTTATTTAACTAAATTATCCTTCCCATAGACTCTATGTGAGGCTAGGAGATGGGTGGCATGGATTCCAAGGCACATTTATGTAATTTTTGAAAGAAAAACTCAAAATAGAGGTTTTAGAGTTGATAAGTTTGACCCAAAGTTGACTTTCAAGTATATGGGGTTGTTTTCGGGTTTTGTCACTTCCGACAGTTTCGGAGGGTTATTTATGTCTCAATTGAGTCATGGGTTTGCTTCCCGAGGCATTCAGATGTACTTTGTGGCCTTTTTTGTGAAATTATGATATTTGGATGTTTTGGGTGATTTCATAGAAAAGTATGTCTTTGCTCGATTGTATGAGAAATTCAAAGGTGTGAGCGATTTTATAGCATCGTTTTCCTTGAGGTAGCATGTTTGGTTTGTATCCGAGGGGTCCTGGGAGCGTTTCAGGTGTTTGGTGGAGGAATTGTATAGTTTTAATGTTGCTGGTGTCTAGTGTCCGCTTCTGCGTGTCTGCCTCTGCAGAGGTTGGCTCGCAGAGGTGTGTCCTATGAGTTGTTGAAGTTTCTTCTCCTATGGTTGCTTTCTCACAAAGGCGATAGCGGCTCTGCAGAATATTTCCTACTCCAGCGCTTCTCTAAGATGTTTACTAACCCCGCCTTAGTAGACTCATTTCTGCCAAAGCGGTACCGCCCCTGTGATGTTGATTCCGTCGAAGCGGAATCGTTGTTCAATCAGATTCTTAAATACCTAAAAATTATCTCATTTTCCCAAAACCATTATCTCAGGATTAGAACTCGGCTAAGGGGGATTTTCTTGAGGATTTCACTTGGGTTCTTCATTGGAGGTATAATTTTACCCCTTTTGATTATTGATATCTTTTAAGTCTTCTAAATCCTAGTATAGACTTTATTCGGGTAAGAAATGCCTTAAGCTTTTCATGATACAATGAGAGGGCTAAAATCTTGATTTGAGGATGGATTAGATGATCATGACATTATGAAGTGATTAATTTAGATGATGATTAATTGGATGTTAGAAACCCATTCTAAATTGGGGGGGGGGGGATATGGGGTTTGGGAATTGGGCTTTTACTAAATCTTGCAATTGAGGATCCAATTGGGTTTAGATTTCAAATTAACGTAAGAATATGACTATTTAGTATGTTATTATGCTATTGGAGTAACAAAGTTTGGATTTTAATACCGTGGGCCCAGGGTCAATTTTTGGTGTCTTTTAGTTTGTTTAAGGACTAAGTCCTTATATGTGTATTAGCTTAATTATTAACGTAGAGTCTATATATGTTAGACTACGAGTATTCTGAGGCACTCCAAAAGTGCAAGGCCAGTGTTGAGGGTTGACAGTTCATGGTTCCTGCTCAACTTTGATGTAGGCTACGATTTCTCTTTTGTAGACTTCGATTGAAGTGTTTATTATTTATAAATAACGAAAGGATATTAGGCATGTTTGGGGGTCCCACCTTAGCGGTTGTGATAAACACTTGGGTGGGTACCAGCGTTGAACTGTGATGATGAGTGATTTGGGAAATCCGCCTTAAGCTGATTCTGACTGTTGTTTGGGTTTGTCGCCATGATGTGGGCTTGTCGCCATTGTTGATATTGTTGTATTTATTAATCACATTTCTTTTGATATGATGTCCTAATTTATGTGTTTATGATTTTCTGATAGCATATGATATTCATCTCTTTTACTTTATTGCATCTCATACATCTGATTACTTACCTTGTATTGTCAATCACATTCATACACTTAAGGTTTTGATGATATTTAGTGAGAGGTATGAAAATGTTGTGGGTCCAATGAGATCGGAAAGGTAAGTTGTTCTATGAGATGGTTGAAAATACTGAGATGATGGAAACAATTGATATTGATATTACAGCCAAGAGCTGGGATTCATTGAGAAATTTCGGATGAGTATATGGATGGTGTGAGTCCCTTATGGGTGTGCAGTTCATAGAATTTAAACATCTGTATACTAGAATGAAAGGTACATGGCATTGCATTTGCATACATATCATACATACATTATTACATTGATTGCCTGTTGATTGGTAAAGTGCTTAGAATGGTTAATGGAACTTGGATGACTTCGTGAAAAAGGATCTTGTTTATTGACCTTGTAATACTCAGATTCTTGATTATGGAACTCTTTCGTAAATGAGGTGACTTATATGGTTATTGAACTCTTATGTGTACAAGGTGACTTATATGATTATTCAAACTGCTTAGTATAGGATTATTTGAACGTCAACTTGATATTTACCTCTATTATGTATCTTCCATCGTTGTCGGCCTATGATGCCTATGGGGGTACGTTGTGTACTCATGCTACACTTGCTGCATTATTTTTGGATGCAGATACATCGCCTTCAGTTCAGGATTTCGTGGTTAAGTCTGAGCCGACGGTCTTCTAGTGTTTGGGGTGAGGATGATTCCATTCAGTATGTCCTAGATACCCGTTCTATTTATGTCTTTTACTTGTTCCAGGAGACATTTTCAGACTTTTAGACTCTTATATTCAAATTTAGTGCTCTTATATTGTTGACCAGATTTTGGGGTTGTATAACTTATTCTCAGACTTATTTCCGCATTATGTTATAATTAGACAAGTTTTATTAAGTATTTGTTAATTTCGCATTTCTTATTATGATTGTGTTGGTTAGTTAGGAAATGATTCACCTACCAGTGGGAAAAGTGTAGGTGCCACCACAAATCTTTAAAGGGATTGTGACAATCAAGCAACTAAAAACTCAATTGGGCCAAATTTCCTCAACTCTTAACCCAGGAAAAACAGGGACCCTTCCAAGTGATACAATTGCGAACCCGAGAAATGAAGACGGTGGGGTATCACATTGGCTAGCCATCTCTACGTGAAGTGGGAGGGTGTTAGAAGGACTCGAATTACATGATGAGGGGTGATGTTTGAAAAATGGAATGATGATGAAGAGCCGAAGAAGGATGAGGTACTAGCGGAAGACTATATCTTGGTTAATAAGAATATGAAAGAAAGTCAATAAGATGAGAATGTGAAAGTACAAGAGAAGAGGACCAACAAGAATGAGGAGGCTCCAAAAGCGTTTAAGCCTATTACAAGGCCTCCTCCTCCCTTTCCACAAAGATTTGCAAAGAGAGTTGAAGATTACAAGTTCAACAAGTTTCTAGAGATGCCTAAGCAACTCTTGATGAATATCCCACTTGTTGAGGCCTTAGAGAAGATGTCGGAGTATGCTAAGTTCATGAAACATCTCATTACTTAAATGAAAAGAGTGGGCTTTTGAGACAGTGGATGTTAGGCATCAATGTAGTGCTATTGCTTCTAGCTTGGTAGTAAAAAAGCAAGAAGATCCTGGTGCCTTCACCATCCCATGTACTATTGGAGTTTATCAATTTGCAAAAGCCCTTTGTGATCTCGGAGCAAGCATCAATTTAATGCATTTTGCCATTTTCAAGAAGCTAGGGTTGGGCACTCCCCGACCTACAAGTTTGAGGTTACTTATGGTGAATAGAACGGTGAATAGGCCAATAGGAATCTTATGATGTGCTTGTGAAAGTTGATAAATTTATCTTCCCTGCCAATTTTTTGATTTTGGAATGTGTGGTTGACTATAAGTTTCCCATGATCTTGGGACGACCATTCTTGGCCACAGGAAGAGCCATATGTGATGTGGAAAGTGGAGAATTGAAGTTTCAGATGAATGATGAAGAGGTTACCTTTCATGTGTGCAAGTCTATGAAACATTCTTTAGCTATGGGGGTAATCTCAATTATTGATGTTATTGACAAAGAGGTAGAGATGAATGCCGAGATTGATGTCATTAAGGGAGATTTGATGGCGGTATTGTTGAATCATAATGATGAAGTAGTTGAAGGAATTGCGAAAATGACGCTAGCACTTGATGGCAAAGGGTCCTATTCTTACTCTTCGAGATGATTGACCTTGTATTTAGAGAAACAATGAATTCCACCACTCAAGCCATCTATTTTTGAACCACCAACTCTTGAGCTCGAACTGCTTCCCAATTAGTTGGAGTATAAATTTCTCGGAAAAAATGATTCCTTACTGGTGATCATTTTGTCATGTCTTAATAAGATACAAGTGGAAGTTTTATTGTCAATCTTGAGGAGATACAAGAAGGCTATTGGGTGGACCATTACGTATATTAGGGAGATAAGCCCGATATATTCACTCAGAGGATCCATTTTGAAGAAGATAGCACTCCAAGTGTGGAATATCAAAAAATATTTAATCTTTCAATGTAAAAAGTTATTAAGAAAGAGATTATCAAATGGTTGGTGTCGAGGCTGTATACCCCATTTTTGATAGTACATGGATGAGTCCCGCGAAAAGTATGCCAAAGCAGTGGGGAATCACGGTGGATCCCAATAAAATGAATGAATTGGTACCAATGAGGAATGTAACCGGACGAAGAGTTTGCATGGACTATCGAAATCTCAATACTGCTACTAAAAATGATCATTTCCCCTACCATTCATTGATCGAATGGTTGACTGATTGACGGAAAAAGCCTATAATTGCTTTTTGGATGGTTACTCGGGATACAACAAATTTAAATAGCCTTAGAGGAATAAGAGAAAATAATTTTCACACCCCCGTACAGTACATTTGCCTTATGGATGATGTCGTTCGGCCTTTGCAATGCTCTCCCCATATTTAAACGTTGTATGATGGCAATATTTAATGATTTGGTGGAAGAATCTATGGAGGATTTCATGGATGGCTTCTTCGTGGTGGGGGATTCTTTCAATAATTACTTGGAGAACCTCTCCCAAGTGTTGAAAAGGTGTGAAGAAACCAATTTGGTTTTGAATTAGGAGAAATGTCATTTGATGATCATGGAGGACATAGTCATTGGTCACAAGATGTCCAAAGAGGGTATTGAGGTGGATAAATCCATGATATAGGTCATCACTAAGCTACCTCCTCCAACAGCCGTGAAGGGTATCCAAAGTTTCTTGGGGCATGCTGGTTTTTATCGGAGGTCGATAATGGATTTCTCAAATATTACAAGCCTAATGTGCGAGCTCCTAGAAAGTAATTCTACATTTGATTTCAATGAAACATGCCTCAAAGATTTTGAGGAGTTGAAAGAGATGTTGGTATCGGCTCCAATCATTATGACCTCAAATTGGGATCTTTTTTTGAATTTATGCGAGTGGAGTACCTATCAGAGATATATTGTGAAAAAGGCATGGCAAGGTTCTTCACCTGATATATTATGCAAGTAGATCACTCAATGAGGTATAAAAGAACTACACGTGACAGAATAAGAATTGTTAGCATTTGTCTTTGCATTTGAGAAGTTTCATTCGTACTTATGGGGCTCTAATGTCATTGTCTACTCCGACCATGTAGCATTTGATACCTTATGGAAAATAAAGATGTTAAACCATGCTTGATTAGGTGGGTGCTCCTTCTCCAATAGTACAATTTTAAGATAAGGGATCAGAAATAAAGTGAGAACCAAGTGGCGGACAACTTGTCTAGAATTGAAGAAGCCGGAAGGAGTAAGAATGAATTGGAGATCAATGATGCATTTCCGGATGATCAATTCTTTGTGTCATCCCAAGATCTTATCCAGTGGTATGCCAACTTGGGAAACTACTTGATGAGTGGAGTTATGTCGGATCATCTAAACTCTCATCAAAAGAAGAAATTCTTGAGAGAATTCCAGAACTACTACTGGGATGAGCCTTACCTCTTCTCGATTTATGCCGACAACATGCATGATAAGAAGGTGTATATATGAGATTGAAACAATTCATATCATGGAAGCATGAGATACATCACCGGTTGGAGGTCATCATGCTGGAAATCACATGGCTTCCAAAATCATTAAAAACTACTTTTATTGGACGACAATCTACAAAGACTCCCATAATTATGTGAAGCATTATGATCAATGTCAACGACAAAGAAATGGTTCTAGGAGTTATGAATTGCCAATGTCTACCATCTTCGAAGTGGAGTTGTTTGATGTTTGGGGGATTGATTTCATAGGGCCGTTTGCGAGTTCTTATGGCAACAAATATATTCTTGTGGTGGTCGATTATGTGTCCAAATGGGTGGAAGCAGTAGCCCTTCCAAAAAATAAAGGGAAAAGTGTCACTGCATTCTTGAAGAAAAATATTTTCACTCGGTTCGGCACCCCAATTGGTATAAGCAATCGAGGCCTCCCTTTTTGAAAAATATGGGGTAAATCATAAAGTGGAAACTCCCTACCTTCCGCAAACAAGTGGTCAAGTGGAAGTATCCAAATGAGAAATTAAGATTATTTTGACAAAAACGGTAAATGTCACTAGAACGGATTGGTCAAGAACGTTAGATGATGCCTTGTGGGAATATCGAATAACATACAAGTCTCTAATTGGCACGCCACCATACAAGTTGGTATTTAGGAGAGCATGTCACTTCTGATGCAAGTGAAAGACAAGGCATTATGGGCATTGATGAAACTCAACATGGTTCGGGAGGATGCTTCGCGACTAAGGGTGGACCAAATCAACTAGATGGATGAATTTCATCTCCAAGCATATGAAAGCTCTCTTCTTTATAAGGCTAGGATGAAGTTCCTCCATGAAAAGCTGATTTTGAAAAGGGAGTTTGTCCCCTTGGACGTGATCTTGTTGTACAACTCAAGACTCAAGTTATTTCCTGGAAAGTTGAAGTCTAAATGGTCTGGTCCTTTCAAAGTGACAAAAGTCTTCCCTTATGGTGCAATTGAGCTAGAGAGAAAGGATGGTCACACATTCAAATTGAATGGCCAAAGATTCAAGCATTACTTGGGATGTGTTGATGACCATATAGTGAACACTATAATCACCCTCCACGATCCTTGAAATTGGGTAACAATCGTCAAGTCGAGACGTTAAATTAAGCGCTATTAGGAGGCAACCCAATGTTTTATTTAGCTTGTTTGATTGATTTTCATTTTATTTGGGTGATTTGATAGTTTATTCAAGTGTGTATTATATGGAAATATTGGCACAAGGGAGTGGAGATGGAAATGTTGGAAGATGAAGTTGAAAAGAGAGAAGAACTATTGTGAGGCCATTTCCGTGGACCGCAAACAAGGTCTGCGAACCGCAATTTGGTCTGCACAATCTCCCAGGAAGTTCCAAAATAGGACTTGAAAAGTCCAAAAATATGAACCCTTCTGCAGTCCACATTTCTGGTATGTGGACCGCACTTGAGTTCACACAATTAGATAGTGAACCTGGGAGTTTCAAGTCAACAATGCGGGTAACAAACCCATAATGGTTCTGAGGACCTATTTTGTGATCACATAATGGGTACCACGTCATTA
Organism: Anisodus acutangulus; assembly: GCA_029783415.1. NCBI lineage: Eukaryota > Viridiplantae > Streptophyta > Magnoliopsida > Solanales > Solanaceae > Anisodus > Anisodus acutangulus. Next base: position 20,827,416 of record CM056491.1, on the reverse strand, counting down.
ATATGCAAGATACGTAAGTAGGCCATAGACCGGTTTTGTGACCCAACCCATAACAACAGAAAGGGCAAAAAGTATAAATAGGGCTTTTTACCCTAAATTTAAAACTTCAATCTTTTCAAGCGTTCGTACTCCCTGCTCCACTCCCAAACAGTTAAAAAAACTTCCTTGCACACACTCTTTCTCTCCACACGACTCTACCACTTTACCGCACCGTGCACATATCTTGTCTCCCCATTGATAAACATGTATGTTTTTCTTTCTCCTCCATCTTATTTCTTGCAGAATAGGTAGGGGGTGAGGTAAAGTTGATGAAATATAACCATAGGGATTTTTTCAACATGAAAATCTTGTGTATAGGTGTTTGAAGCATGAACAAACCCTCGAAGTTTCGTGTTTCCCCTATTTGTTCGATAATGGAACGAGTGCAAACTCGGATATGTATGAATTTTGGGAAATTGAAAGTGATTATAGGTTGGGCTTGTGTTTAATTATTTTTACCTTAAATCGGGTATGATAACTCAACTGGGGTAGTAGTTAAATTGAGTGTGATGGGAATGAATTACGCATGCCAATCAATTGATTTATTGTAGAAATTGAACCCGTATGGAATCTGAGTATCCACAAACGTGATTGAATGCATGTATTTAGGTGTGCGTAAGTGTGTTTGTTCTTAAAGATTGTGGAAACACAAGGTTTGAAAAAAATGAGGTGAGAACCTTGAATTGTACCTGAATGCGTTGACTGGTAGCCTTTTTACGGGCCGCATAATGGTTTTGCGGACTGCAGAAGGACACCTCGTTATGCAAAAGGTAATAAAAAAATAGTTTGGTGAAAGACATTGTGTGATGAATACTCTATGGGTCACAGAATGGTTCTGTGGTCCGCGTAATGTCCTAGAGATCACTGCTTACAAGGAAAGTTCTACGGTCGCAGTCTACGCATTGTATTTTGGGTTTATGACATCACAGACCTGGACTGCGTCTTGCAGAACCGTTCTGCAGAGCCTTGTAGCATGTTTTCACTTTTCCTTAAACTTGTAGTTTAGCTATTTATTTTCTTGTGTGTTTATTGTTTTTACTTTTTTGTATGAAAAGATATTTTATTTTTCTTTTCTTACCTTGTCCCGGAACTCATAGATCTTCTTTTGCAGAAATGGCTCCAAAGAAAACAACTCCGGCTAAGGGACTTCTCATTGGAGCATCTCAAATGGGTTGACCTCTATGGTCAACTGGTGTGCCATGAAATTATGACACATTTGATGCCTTTTTCATAGAGTTTTGATCATTCTTATGCTTGTTTCGCGTCATTTCTCATGTTAATTGCTTGGTTATAGGTGTGCGAGTCCAAAATGGCAAAAATAAGGAAAAGTTGCATAAAACTCCGAGTTTCAAAGTTCAAAAAATCAGCTGCTGAAAATAAGGTTTTACGGTAGATTTAACGGACCATCCATAAGATTAACGGTCCATTGATCCACCATAAGTTCCAATCCATAAACCATGATCTGATGAAGCATCATTAACAACAAACATTCACAGACTGTAGAACATTTCTACGGGATATGATTCTTTTATGAATCCTTATCCAAAAACTGACTCGGCTGAAAACCCAAAGCACGGCAGGAATCACAAACCATAAATCATTGTTACGGTCCGTCAAAGTGAGTGTGAATGAATCCCTAAAGATGAAGATTTCAGTAAATGGTGGCCAATATCAACTTTGACAGACCGTAGAACTATTTCACGGTCGATCAAAATTTACGCCAGGGTATTTTTTTCACAATTACTTTCGCGTTTTTGGACCATTATATATATATGTTTTGTGGGTCATCTTGTTAAGACTTTTTCTCTACTTTTTAGAGCACTGAAGACACCATTTGTAGGATTTTTAGAAGAATATTCCTTCCATTTTTATCATCTTCCATTGATTGTAAGCTTTAATATCTTATTTAATGTTTTCTTTAATGCTTTGTATTGTTTCAAGAACCATGAATAGCTAAGTTTGATACTAAGGTTGTGAACCCAATGATGTGTGTTATGTGAATGAGTGTTTATCATTGAATATACGCATAATGGGTTGTTTGTTTCTATTTATTTCTTATGCTTTAAAGTTGGTTGGTGGTTGCAAACATTAACCTATGCCATAAACCATTTCTTTACTTGGAAAGGTGAGTTAAGGTTTGGTAGAAATACATAGCAAGAACTTGAGGTGTTAACCCTCGTTTAATAAACTCACTTAGGGATAAGAGGAGTTATTTGACATAAATTAATCATTATTCATAACAACTCTTTTATATTTAGGAAAATCATAAAAATGAAATACTTTCTAACTATATCCAAATATTAGAGAGTCAGTTAGAGATTTAGTTCAAACAATACGACCTATTAGGAATATATCATATTAACATCTATAACATTACATCTCATCTAAAGAGGACACAACCTTGGTTTCCTTCTCAAATTAAAATATCTTCTTGTAAAAATAGCAAGTAGAAACATTAACTCTTTCTATAATTAATCGGGATAGAACAACGACTAGAGTCAAGTAACACACAACAGTAGTAATATTTTTACACCCTATTTCCTGTGGGATTCAAACCAAATCTAGTTGGGTAACTATATTTGACAGAGTCCACTTTACGTTGTTATGTAGGTGTAATTTGAGCGTATAAAATTTTGCGTCGTTGTCGAGGAATACAGTTTGAAATCACTAAATAGTAAGTGCTTTATTTTGAGTCTTTTTCTATTCCATCACACCTTGTTCGCTTTGTGTTGTGAACCAGGTCATTATGGCAGGACGAGGAGCAAGTCGTAGAGCAAATGGCGGGAGGGAGCAAATGTGATTCCCCCGCCACCAGATGAACAGGAAGAAGAAAATGTATTTGCTGATCTTCTCCAAGAAGTTGAGTACGCATCCGCTATTGTTCCTCCAAGGGTTGGTGCGGCGAATTTCAAAATTGATAGTTTCATCTACCAATTGCTGAAGCTTGAGGGTTATTTTGTAATTCTACCAATGATGATCCACATCAACATTTGAAGAATTTTATATGTGAGTGTCAGACACATACCCAGAATGTAGTATTTTTAGATGCAATCCGGTTGAGAGTTTTCAAATACTCTTTAGCCACCGAAGCAAGGGCTTGATTTGAGAAGTTTCTCCACAACTGCATTATACATGGGCTGAGTTAGTGAGTGTCTTCCTCAAGAAATGGGTTTCTCCAAGTAAGAAAGTCGATCTTAGAGACAAGATCTTTGAGTTCAAGCAACTTCCGAGGGAACACTTTTATGAAGCTTGGGAGAGTTTCAAGCAATATTTGATGAGGTCTCCAAATCATGGTTTTCCTGATAATATTTTGATGGAAAAGTTTTATATAGGGTTAGATGCTATGACTCAATCTATGGCAAATAATGCAATTGGTGGGTGTTTCATGGACAAGACTTTTCCCGAATCACTCAATTGCTTGACAAATTGACTACACATAATAAAGCATGGCACTCGGGTGGCACGAATAGTGTGGCATATGGGGCTCCGTTACTAAATTCTACGGTGAAGGAGAATCAAGAGAGGGACCAAACAATTGCTCAACTTCTTACCAACATTATCTTGTTAACCAAGAGGTTTGCATATCATGATACAAAGAAGGTGAATGAGGTAGAGGAGATGCAAATTTTGCAAAAGGGTATGTATCAAACTCAAGAGGTTTCTTATCAAGAGGGACCGTTGATGCAATACGAGGATGCCAACTATGTAAACACTCTCAAGAGGGTTACCAAAGTCAGAATTATCAAGGGTCCAGTTATCAAAGCCAATGGAAACCTCAACCGCAATGTCAAGGAAATCAATATCGAATAAATCATTATGGTGGGTCAAACTAAGGAATTACAACAATAACTATAATTTCAGAAAATCGGAGCTCCAATGCGTATGTTCCACCAAAGGGCTAATCCTCAAACTCACAAAATTGGTGAGAGGGTCCTTCAAATGATCAAGGGAGTTATAAATTAGAAAGCATGCTTGAGAGGGTGTTGGTCAATCAAGAAAAGTCTAATAAGTCTATGAAGGGCTTGACCAAAATTGTAGGTTCTCATACCACTTCCATTCAAAAGCTTGAGTCTCTTCATCTCATTCCAAGCAACATGTTTTCGAACACAAACAACATCGGGTATGGCTCTTCATCTCATTTCATGGCTATTACAACGCGAAGTGGGAAACTACTTCAAAATGAGAATGAGAAAGCAATTGAGGAGGATCCGATTGAAGAAGAAGAGGCACATCTTGAGGTGTCAATTGAGTTTGAAAAAGCGCAAGTTGAAGTTCTTATTGTGGTTGAAAGTGATAGTGCTCCAAATGACTAAAAGGCTCAAAAAGCGAGCAATGATAAAGGAAAAGGTAAGGTAACGAGGGAACTTAGACCCTTGACTCAGCTTTTCAAATCTTCACCTCCCTTCCCTCAAATGTTGGGGAAGAAGATTAAATATGCAAAGTGCCAAAGGTTTTATGATCAATTGAAGCAACTATCCATGAAAATTTGATTCCTTGATGCTTTCCAAGGGATGTCGGGTTTGCTAAATATTTAAAGGAGCGAAGAAACAACAAATCAAACATGGGACCTTTACTATTTCATGTACTATTGGTCATCAAGATTTTGCATGAGCTCTTTGTGATAATGGGGTTAGAATTAATCTAATTCCACTTGCTATATATAAGAAATCAGGATTAGGAATGCCTAGGCCAACTAGTATGTGGTTGCAAATGGCCGATAGATCGATAAAAAGGCTGGTTGGGGTTGTTGATGATGTTCTTATTTTAGTTGGTGATTTTCTTCTCCTGACGTATTTTATTATTCTTAATTATGTGGTCTATAAAGACATCCCAAGGCTTTTTTTGTGCCTCTTATATTATTTAATAGACATATAATTTTTTTTGTAATACAAATACAATTGTCAAAATTGCAACTTTGTGGTGTTGTTCAAAGTTGCAAATTACATAGTAAAATTGCAATTAAAAAAATTACATTCTGAAAAAAACTTGTTCTAGTTTCTTGATAATTTCCTGTGGTTCTTCGGTTAGAATTGGTATTTGTTGGTCAAATTGCTCCACATCGCTTCCACCACATTTGGATAAGATTTCGTTGTAGTTTTTGTCTTCTTCTTCGTTGATCTCCGGTTGACGCACCTTCTCCGCTCCGCTCGTATCCAATCTCTGAATAATAGTACAATCTCCAAGCTGTCTCCGGCAAATGAGTGTCTGTGCTCTCCTATTTGATATCTGCCGGCAGAAAAAATGCTTTCAGACGCCGTTGATGACGCTTGAATGTTCAAAACATCTCGGGCCATCATTGAAAGTGTCGGAAAGGTCTTCTCATTCCCCCTCCAGTATTTCAGCAAGTCTCCACGTCCTTCTTCATTGAGAACTGTTTGGTACGGTACAGAACCCTGCAAAACAAAAATATCAAACTCGCTAATTTGATTAGTAGCGGTACGGCCGCACATTCTATTTCTGAGGCTTTCAATACTAGCCGCAGAAACAACATGTCTTTTGTGAGGTTGTGTTGAAGAAGAAGAAGATGGTATGGAAGCCGGTAGGTTACTAGCACTTTCTTGTTGGTAAAAACTATATACTCTTTTCCATTCTTCTTCTACGCTAGACAACACTTCTTCTTTAGTTTGTTCAATAGGTGGTGGGTGATTTGGATTTTTGGGACTTGGAGGTGGTAGTACTTCTATACAATCGTAAATAGTTTCAATAAGTGATTTAGTACCGTCTATTTTAATAGTCGAATTTAATACAGCACCAATAATAAAAATAGTGGGAATAGGAATAATTTTTTTTTAAATTTTGATAAACATTTTTTAATAGCTGTCTTATAAGATGATTTTTCCATATATTCACTAAGTAATAAAAATATTAGAGCTATATAAAACAACATAGTTGAAATAGTAGGATAATATATACCGAAAAAATTTTTTGTTGCTTGAAAAATTTTCTCTAAAAATACAATAAGTTTAGAAATTTTTCCTCAATCGCTATCTACAACCATATTAGCTAAATTTGATTATGAGAGTTAAAAAATAAAGTTATAGGTTTTCTATAGTCATAAGAAACAAGTAGTTGCTCGTATAAAGAATTCCACCTAGTGGGTACTTCTTCTGGAATTTTTCTATAAGGTAGTTGGCAATCGTGACAAGTTTTTTTATATTCTTTTGTTCGTTGTATTATATTATTTTTTAAAATAAAGTTCATAGCAAATTGTATTTTACTAAGAATGTCTTCAAAAAGTGATAGACCATCCTTTACAATTAAGTTATATATATAGCACACACATTTTATATGAAAATGATCTGGAAAAGATGGAGTTAAACTATTTTTTAAAATTGTAATAGCGTAATTGTTAGAAGAAGTGTTATCTAATGTAATAGTCATAATTTTATCAGTTATTCCGTAATAATCGCACACTTGATAAATATTTTCTGCAATAAAAGTACCAGTGTGCCTATCATCTATATATCTATACGCTAAGATACGTTTTTGCATAGACCATTTATAATCTATCCAATGACAAGTCACCGTTAAATAATCATGGCCGTTAGTACTACAGCCTATATCAGAAGTGATAGACACTTTGCCATTAAAATGATATAATGAATAACGTAAATACTGTTGATATTCATGTGCGAATTTAAATACATCTCTCTTAACAGTTGATCTAGGAAAACCGTTAAAAGCAGGATTATACATATCTCTAATGTAATGAATAAAATCGGGAGATGAAGAAAATGAAAAAGGCAAACCCTCCACAACAACTAATTTTGCTATTACTTCCCTATCTCTATGTTTATCGTATTTAGGACCTACAATTCCCCCGGTCATAGGGTTAATTTGATCTTGTACTTGTTCCGGGACAGTATGTGAACCTTGTTCCGATGGAGCGGACATTTGCGCACCCGGTTTTGAAGCCTCGTACTGGGCATACCTAGCAGGATGAGACCTTGATATGTGTTTCATTAACCCCCCCCATCCCACCTTGACCTTTTCCAATTTTAAATTTTAAAATATCTTTACAAATTTTACATCTAGCTACTTGATTCTAGTTCCCTATCAAAAATGTCCATGCATCTGATTTTAATGTTTGTTTTGCTGGACCTCGTCTCATACTTGGGGCAATAGGAGGCATTTCAGTTGAAGGTGCACTAGTGGGTGTGTCGTCATTTACATTAGTGGGTGTATCATCTAGATCATCGTCTAAATTAAATTCTTATTGAGTTCCAGAAAATAGTTTCTCGTCTAAATCTAATGGTATTGTAGGAAAATGTCAACAAAATCATCCTGTGTAGGAATAGGATTCTGTCTAGAAATAGGACCCTTGCCCTTGTTGCCCCTACTAGAAGAAGCATGACCCCTACCCGTAAGCATACGTTTAAATCCTTCCATTATAAATTTATAATTATACTAATAAATAATTAAAGTAACTGAAATTAAGTGCGCTAAATAAAATAAACAGACAATAATATTTTAATGAAGGAACGAATGTACCAAACGCCGACGTAACGTCGACGTGTAATCGAGAGGTTGAAAATTGAAACTTTGCTCGATGGAAGATCCTCAAGCTAGTTGCCAACTTCACTCCCAAATGAATAAATAAAATTGAATATTTAGTAGACAATATAGACTTGTAGAGAGATAGATTGAGACATTAGAGAGATTGTAGGAAGATTTGTGAGAAAGATGAAGAGAAAATGAGGTATTTATAGTTGAGAAATTGGGTTAAAGTGTAAATATAAAAACTTATGAGTTAAAAATAAATATTAAGGGGGAGGGGGGAGGGGGAGGCCAAATATGGCCATTGCACAACGGCCAAAATGTAAAATGGTCGTTGGTGCAACAGTTATTTTTGCAAAAGGGGGGTTTCGGGCGGGATCGGGATCGGATCGGGACTGGCGGGCCTGCGGCGGGCTGGGTCGGGACAAGACCATGTCCCGATACTGAATTTTTTTTTAAAAAAAAGGTCGGGTTCGGAGTGGGACCGGGCTGGGACAGACCGACCCGGCCCACTGACCAGCCTTAGCTTTTTCCAATAGCCAGGATGGTCTGCAAATAGGGTTAAATAGGATATATTTTGGGGTTTCTCTTAGTAGCTCCTAGTATTCGGTGGCAGAATTGTGATTCCTTCTGACACGGCGTCCCTACCCCTATGAAATAACACTAATGTTGTTACGGTAAGGACTTGGTATACCTACGAGAAATGAGAATTTACTTTTGTTGTATTTTTAATTGCTCAATTTCATATATGAAAATTTTAGGGGTCATTTGATAGATAGTTAGGAAGCTAGTTATTTATGTATTAAATTATGTATAAGTAATACCTACATTTGGTAGCTGGTAAGGGGGTAAGTTATTTATGTATAAAATTAATGCGGTGTTTGATTTGCAATTTAGAAATCAACATAATTAATACATGTATACGTTATGATGGAATCTATAATATGCATGTTAGAAGATCGAATAATTAATAATGAATAACTATACATAAATAATTAAATCTATATAACTAATTTCTGTATTTTAGTATCAGTCTAACTCTAACCATTTTGTTAAAACAAGGAGGGTAAATGTTGTATATATAAAATCTTCATCTTTTACTTGGCAAATTTAAATGAAACTTTGAAACTGGTACCCGTGAAGCGTGGTCATGAAAATAAATCATTAAGAACAAAATACTTAATCTTCTTAAAACTTCGGTCCAACAATAATAACATTCTCAGTGTAATTTCAGTGAAGTTAGGGAGAGTAGAGTGTACAATCCTTACCCCTACTTTGTGGAGATAGAGATATTATTTATGATAGGCCTTCGGCTCAAGTAAAACATTGCAAAGCAGATTGAAAAAGGAAATACGAAAATAAAGAAGATATGACAAATAATAAAAAAAATACATAGAACTCAAAAAAAAAAGAACAGTTTCAGCATCATAATGTGATAACCAATGCACAAGAAATATCATGTAGTAACAGAAAACGAAGAACAAGAAATTACGTAAATAATGCTAATACTATTGGAAAGTGTTGGAAATTTGCCTATGGCGGGAGTTGCGTCCAACCATCTTTAATGACTTAAACACTAGTGTTCCGCATGTTGGAATCTTCGGTTCTTCACATGTGCATAATCTACTAAGTAAGTAGATGACCGTAGGGCCAAGGATCGTCAAATTTCGTTTAAAAAATGAAAGAGATATTGGACTACGAAGTGAGGTGTTTGAAGCATGGAAAAATGTGGTAAAGACCAATCCTCCCTTATCGGTGGGGGAAGAAAGATTTATTTAGTTTATAAGTCTCAAAGTTGGCTTGGGGTTTGGGACCCCAAGGGGTATCCCATGTGTTTAAAGGAGGGAGGACCTAGATGTGCTTCGGTTCGATGATAAGCCCACACGCGCGCCGCCGCCCGCCCGGTCCGATCACGGGTCATGGGCTGTGGGCTTCTGATATTATCTTTTTGGATGGGTTTTGGAACGTTAACCAGCCACTCAATTCAGTCATTTATTTTGGCTGAATAACTCTCCCTAAAGGTCAATCCGTTGCACATCAATTCACCATTTGTTTTGGTGAATTATTACCTCCATAATTGACATTACTTGGCCAGTAACAGCAATTATGTGGGCAGTTGGTAAGTCCTCTCCTTCAACTATATAATGGAGCATTTGCACAATTGTTGAGACACACAGAAACATACAAACGAATCAGATTCTTCCTACTATCTTCTAGCATCATTTCATTACTCAAAGTTCTTCAAGGTAGCACTTGAGTTTCCTTTGTTCAATTGTTGAGTTGTTGTTTTATCTTGGGAGACTATTGTCCAGAAAGGATATATACGTGGCAATCTTGTCTTAAAGACAGAGTGTCATCACTCGACTCAGCATATCAAAACTGTTCCAGTTTCTTGTTCAAGTTCATTGAAATTTCAGTTTGTTGTAATTTCATTGTGTTGTAATACGTAGCAGTTACTTATTTCCGTTTCCTACACCATTGTAAACAACAGAAAAAAATTAGAAACTAATACGGTGCTCCAAACTACCACCAAATATCACATAGGAAAATCGGGACAATGCTCAACTACCTACTAACTTTCTACCATAACTCGTGACCTCCATACCCTCTTATCCATAGGTGAATTTATGTATTAAAGTTGGGTCACGTGAACTCATGGCCACCCGGCTAAATTTAAAATATAATATGTATAATTATTAAAATATATCTATTATTGATTGAAGAACTTATGGTCAATCTAAGCTAAGTGGAGCACTGGTTGGGTTAAGTCTGCAAAGTCAAGGGTTCAAAACCTTGAATCAGCATTCTTTGCGTTTTTTAATTAATTTCTGAATAGCCTTTAATGTTTTCTCAGGCAAAAAAAATTATCCTTTCTTTATTCCAAATTAAAAGCTCTTGTAGTTGTTTCCATAGGCCATAACTAATAGCTTGAAAGTTGGAACACTCTGAGTTTTCTCCATTTCCATATCTATGGAAAAATTTCATAAATGTACGCTTGACTGACTTACATCGCAAAAATATAACTAAAAATATTTTTATACAATGTTATACACTTATATATAAAGACATGTACATTATGAATATATGTGTATGAAAGTGTATAGTGTGTAGGTATATACCTTAGAAAAAATAATTATACATTATTATACACGAAAATACACACTTATACACAATTATACAATATTATATAAGTGGGTATAAAATTAAATTTGAACTGATTTTAAATAAGAATTGCACTTTTATACGAGACAGATACATTATGTATTGTATAAAATGTATAATAGTGTATAAGAGGTGTGTATACACCCATATACACTATTAGAAAAAAACTAACTCCAACACCATTGGAGCAGCAAAAGCCATTGTCGGAGTTCTGTTCTCCGACGAACTCCGACACCACCAACGACAGAGCAAGAGAAGCCACCAAAATGGTCTAAACCCTCCTCTCGTTGTCCTCTCTCCCACCATAATGGTCACCAACTGCAACGATGGATGCCTCTGCCACTCCCTTCCCGTCGACCTTCATATCTCTCGCCGCCGGCGAACTTTCCTTCTCAATCCCAATTCCTAACCAACGAAACTCATCGGTGGTCTAGAGAGGAGGCAACAAAGACAGAGCGAGTAGCACCAAGAGGCGGAGGACGACGATTTTGGCCACCCCGGCGAACTAGATCTAGGATTTTGGTAGTAGAAAGCAGAGGAGAGAGAGGAGGTTGTAGAGAAAGAGAGAAAGAGAGAGTATTAGTAGGAGGCAGAGGAGATAGAGAGAGAGGGGAGCGACAGATAGAGAGAGAGCGCAAGAGAGATAGGATCATGGAGTGGGTCACTTTTGTAACTTAAAAATGTGGGTCAATTTCGGTAGCATTGTTACCCTAATTAACATAAAGCGTAATTAAGTCCATAACTATTCTCTATAGTAGTAGTATTCTCTAATCCCAATACAAAAACCTCAGAACAACAAGGTGTCGGGTAAGTCTTGAATTCGAATTTCGAACACCCTTTTGGTCCTTTTATTAAATTTTGAATTTGAGTTTTCAAATATTGTTGGTTTTTAATTATTTTTTTTCAGTTTCTGAATTTGGGGTTTATGAGTTTTGACTTTTGAGAACTTCTCGGTGCTTTTGAGTTTTGGGATTTTATGAGTTTTGATAATTTCTAGGTTATTTAGAGTTTTAAAATTTTGGGGTTTATAGATTTTACGAAATTTGAGAAATTTTCATTTTCATTTGCATTTTTTATCATAATCATAAGTTTTATCCAAAAATTCTATGTTATTTTATTCTCGCAAAATTGCATCGCATTTTCATTTTTATTAAGCATTAAACATTTCGCAAATATTATATTTTTATTATTATCACATCGTTATGTTATTTTAAATAATTCACATCTTTTACAAAACAAAAATAATATTTTTAATGTTAAACCCCTCCTTTTATTTTTAACCAATAACCAATTTCATTCCCCAACCCAAAACAATTTCTACCCAAACTAATTTCATTCCCCACAAACCAACCCAGCCGAGCCCAAATTATGGCCCAACCGGCCATTCCCATTAATCCCTAAAAACCCCCCAAATCAGCCCACAACCCAATTGGCCCAACACCCGAGCCCAAACTCCCCATTTAAAATCCCCATCGTCCAACAATCAAAACAGCCCAAACCAAACCGGCCCAAGACTTCCTAACCGAAACCCCAATCGGCCCAACACCGAACCCGACCCATCACCCCTCGCCCCCACCCTTTAAACAACCAAAACCCTAAACAAAACAAAAAATACCTCACACCCCCCAAACCCCTCAAATCGCCCCACACCCTACACCCCTACACCCCTACCCCACCACTGCCACCACCCTACCCTAACACCGCCGAACCCTTACCATTTTTTCTCTCTCGCCCTTCCCCAAAAAAGCAGAGCATCAGCAGCAGCAGCTCCCTTTCCTCTTCTAGACAAAGCTACAAGCTTTGTCAACCATGGAACAGAGGGGTTTGCTCCATTTTCGTGCTACGAATCACGTGAACCCTGCAAAGCCATCAAACGTTCGGATTTTGAAGGATTTCGTTTGACCCATTTCAAAATTTGAAGCTAAAAACCCCGCCCAAAAGAGCCCTAGAATCCCTAAGTTCGTCCTATAAATATTGACATGTGGAGTCCATTCAGGGAGGCTTTTTTTTTGGGGGGCAAAAAACTCTCGGTTCTTCAAAGACCAAACCAAAAAAATTGACTGTTCTTTTTACTCCCATTTTCTGATTCGACGAAGATACAAGATATTCACGCCCATTTTCTGTTCAATCGCATAAACAAACTCCTCCGAGCGGGTCGACGATTCGAAACGCGCCTCGGTTCGCTACCCGGAGAAGGTAAATACATCTCCTCTTAATTTTATTTTCTATATTTTTGCTTTTTTTTTGTGTTAATCATGTAGTAGTTTAGTTGTTTATGGCTTGTTTGAGTATGATGGATTTGCTAGTCTGTTTAGTTAACTGTTGGTACTTAGATATGCTTTGATTAGGTTCATGTTTAATATGATGTGATGTATATGCTATTTTAGTACTCGTCTAGCAAGATTATTATAGAGGCTACTTGAATGATCAGTCCGATAAATGAAATGTGATGCTTGTTGTTATGATTTGTGGCAGTTAATATCCAAATGTGTGATTACAATCTGTTTCTTTTACGTGTTTGAGGTTACATGAGTAGTAGTAACATAGGATCATGTCTAGCCTAGATAAGTCCCGAATACATAATCGTGCTTGATTTTTAAGTCATCTAAGCCATCATATTAAGTAATGGCAAGGCTATAATGATCGACTAGTTGTGTGAGGATGATTTTGTGTGTCCAGATTGTCACTACTGACCCTGTTTACTTAAAACAATTTCTTTAAATGGTCATTCTATACACCCTACTTGTCCTCTATGACTATTCTATTTGCTTATGAACCATACTATATCATGTTATGTGCTAAATGATAATTTTTTTTAGTCTCATGTTAAGCTGAAATAGGCGCTTTAGGCAAAATTATATGAAATTTGTCTACCCATACTAGGATCTTGTATCTGATTTATCATGTATCGGATTTGTTTGGTATGAAATGATAAGTTTCAGTTCATATTAGCTATGCCATGTTTCCCCTTTTTTTTTACTTGCCAGTTGGTTTATATGTTGTTGAGATCTTCATGACTAATGTGCCTAAGTGTTATTATGTCAAGCATATAGCACGAATAGGGCCTTGTGTGTGCGCTACCTAAGCTAGTGATTTTGTATCTTTCAAGATGCTACTCTGAAATGAGCATTTGTTCATCACTTTGCCTCATATGCCTGCTGGATTGTTTTTATATATTTGTCTTGCATATCTGGATGGGAGAATATCTTCATGTTAGCCTATGTCATCTCTTAAATTGTCTAGTATATGTCTCACCTTACAACTAGTGTAAAAGACACTTGTGTTAGGGGAGTAATGGCCTGCCAATGACTATCCGATCCTTCTCATATATTTCTAAGTCTGGTTAAGCATGTTGTATTCTTTCCGGTATCTATTTCTGTTATGGAAGGATAATGCATAAATTGGTTTCTTGTTTTGCTATTTTTCTGAACGCACATAGTAATTAGACATGTCCTCCTAAATTGACTCTAGGCTTTGTTCTGTTTGCATCTGAACCACATTGTACGATGTCATGTGTCAAGCACTGAACTCCTACATGTATGAACTCATTTTGTTATCTAAGGGATTAGAATGATCAGTAGGCTTGGATCATATTTGTGCAATAGTTGCTTCAATGTTGTGAGCCTGGGCAGATCCTCAACCTGCTGTACTCAGGATATTATCCCTGGTCTGAATATATTCTCCCCTTCCCTAGCATACATAGTCTTGCTCTCCCATTGTCTCAATATTAACCTAACTCTTTGCATCCATCAAAGCTTCATTTTGTGTTGTCTTAGGTTATATGTTTAGGTTGTTTAAGTGTGGCATTTGGTTTGACCCTTATGTATGTGCTAGCCCTGCTTTCTAGTGTTGTGTGTCACTTGTCTTGTCCCAGTTCTTTCTTAGGACTGCCTTGTATGAGACATAAGCCATTTTGATCTTCTCTTGGTATATGAACTGGTCTTAATTTGTAAAATTCTTGATTTGGAGTTGATCTCAAAACAGTAAAGTGTATACTGAATTCTTAATGAATTGGCATTTATTTGAATACCTGCTGAGTATATGAGCTATTAGAGTTGATCCCTTTTCTTTTTAAGTTCCCTCCAAGTTAAGGAGCCTTTGAAACGTATCAGTTGCCTGCGCTGTGTATCTTGGAATTCACCGTTAGCCTATTTAGAATGCTAATTGATATAAAAGTGCTCATAAGATGTGGGTTCAGCTTTATGTTTTCTTTGTATTATTATGATAACATTGTATAGGTTCTAACTTATATAGGTATTTTACCTTTTCCCTTTGCATGTCCCGTGGGCATGTGGCCCCGCATCCCGTCTCTTGCACATCTATCTTGAAAATGTTGGGGCTTGAGGGTCCAACAACATATTGCTTTATTTTGCTAAAATCATTTATTTACATTTTTATACATATGTTTTCATGTTCCGTCTGCTAATCCTTTTCTTTTCTTTTATTTACATGAAATGTATCGGGAGCAACGAAGAGTCTCTTTGTGAGACTCATCATAGATTGTCAAACGATTGACCCGCATCCACATTCCTTGCATTCTCCGGCTTCGGGATTTCCAAAACAAATAGGGCGAGATGACATCGTCACCCGCCTTAGTTTCCATTCATTATTATTCTTTAATTTTGTTATTTCCATTTGGGGTCTGTAATAATTATTTAATGCTTGTGTGATTGCTAGGATGTTTGGAATAATTAGGCCACAAATGAATAATTAATAGGGTAGTTTAAAACTCGTTGCTAGTTTATTTATTCGTAGGTTCGGTTAGTGCAAAACATAGAAATCTTTCTCTAGTTTATTTATTTTTAGGCTCGTCATGCATATTTAAAATTTTCAAAACAATCTTTGATCATCTTCTATTCACTTTATTAATTGTACAACTCAAAATGATTTCCAAAATTGCTTCTTTGGCATTATAAGTAATTCATTTTCTCATTGCTATTAATTGTCCCAAATGCATACTTTTTTCAAACTTTACATGTATTTTTATTTAATACCATACAAAAGCATACTTGTACAAAATGCATCATTTACTAAATATTTGCAAACATTTATTTAATGCATTTTCCTTAGTATAATATTAACCTGAGTTTGACCGGATAACCGCAAGTTAGCGGATCTTAAAGGATGCCTAACCCCTTCCCTTTAGGATAATAAAGAACCCTTACTTAGAATCGCATTAGTTTCGCAGACCTTAGAATTGGAGTTATATTGCAGCATTTAGTTAACATTTAGGTGCCCTAATTCACCATAAATAATTAGGTGGTGACTCCTTAATCATACCCAGGAATTATCGGATATGTTGTACTCCGCTTTGACCCGCGGGTCGAAAAGAGGATGCGACAGAATGGCGACTCCGCTGGGGAATCTTCAGGTTCTTAACCATAGCAAACTCAGGTTACTTATTACTACGCTTTATTTTGCTCTTTATTTAATTTAATGCTTTGATTTGTTTCCATTGTAAATTTTGCATAACTGCTTTAATTGTTATATTCTCTTACTGCTTTCCTTAAATTGACATTCCGCTCATATTTCTTC
Source organism: Anisodus acutangulus (assembly GCA_029783415.1). NCBI lineage: Eukaryota > Viridiplantae > Streptophyta > Magnoliopsida > Solanales > Solanaceae > Anisodus > Anisodus acutangulus. Next base: position 20,811,183 of record CM056491.1, on the reverse strand, counting down.
CATTACGGAAAATCGACACTATCACACATTAAACGCGAGGTGTGTTTTGCGCACGCGCAAATTTCTTTTAAATTACCAAATTTTTAGGAGAGTAGGTATATGCGCGGAGCGTCCGGATCATCCGGTTGGCCGCATAGCCTTCTCACTCGAGCAGCCCGCTCGGGAACCTTGAGTCTAGTCAGCCAAATCTTAGAAAATTTAGGATAGAGCTAAACCACCCTTTATCTTAAGTCATGTATGCATACACCTTAGGTGGGTCGATCCTTGGCATCGACTCCACATTTAAGAAATCCACCAAATTGTCAACGGGTTCTACAACCCAACGACCATTCATCATATTATGTGTAGCGTGATAATGATAGACAAATCCAAGTCTAATCATGACATGCCGAAATTGGAAAATGTACATTCATTTTGTCTCATTTCCAACAAAAGCATTACAGTTTAACAGCTTGGATCAATCTGTCGTAATCTCACATATCTGGCGTTTAGGCCCACCTCTGGCATAAGAGAGGCCCCATACATATAAGGACGCGCATTTAATTTTCATACAATTTTTTTTTTGCTATTTGCTTACACTCTACGCATGATATTTGAAGCAATAATTGCATGCCTTATACTAACTTGGTGTCTTCATTTTTCAGAAGGTTATTTTTGCTTAAATTATTTTTTTCGAGGTTGATTTGCGTTGACTAAAACTGACGGAACACCCGTACTTCACGAGATCAAAGGCCCAATCATTCAGCAAAATGACTGATTTAGATGCATCCGAACAGACCGGCCTGGGACTTATCGCTATTTCGAGAGATGAACCAGAAGCTTCGGAAAATAGAAATGCTTCCGTCCAAGAAAAATACATCGCCCAACTGTTACAACAAATGGCAGCCATACAGACTGAGATAGAGCGGTTCCAAAATCTCACCAACTTGTCCATTAGCGCCAATACCCCACTCCCTGAACAAGGGACGAATGCAACTGCACCGCGAACTTTTTCATCTCCTGAATCGCCATTTCCCCAAAACCTCCCTGAAAATTCGCCACCAAGCAAAACCAATCCACAACACACTAACCCACAAGCTAGTCCACAACAAAGCCCACTACAAAATGATCTGACATCCTTCACAACTCCACATACCCAAATTACCCCACTCATCCAAAACACCCCTTCCACGCAAAATCACCCGGCAACCCAACACATATTGATGGCACACGTCGCTGATCACAACGAGCAGTATGTGCCACCAGTATATGCAACGGAAGCTCAACCTTTTACTACCGCAGTACCAAACATGGCTCCTCATGGGATTGACCAGTATGAGGGGATGGGAAGGCAAGTAAGGACCAGAACCGATGAAGGTATGGCGAGAGAAATTCATAGCCTGAAAGAAGCATTCAAGAACATCCAAACTAGCAAGGGATATGAGGGACTCGAGTATGAAGATCTCTGCATGCATCCCGATATTGAATTATCGGTCGGATATAAGGTGCCAAAATTTGACTTGTTTGATGGGAAGGGAAATCCTCACTCTCATTTAAGATCGTACTGTGACAAACTGATTGGGGTAGGTAAAGACCAGGCTATCATAACGAAGCTGTTCGTAAGGAGTTTGACAGGAGATGCACTCGACTGGTACGCGAGCCAAGACCCGCGGAAATGGCATAATTGGGGCACGATGGCACAAGATTTCGTAGAGAGATTTAAGTTCAACACTGACACAGTCTTGGATAGATTTTATCTGATGAAGTTGGAAAATAAATCCACAGAGACCTTCAGAGAATATGTCATGAAGTGGAGGGCAGAAGCAGCAAAAGTTCAACCCCCGATAGCGGAAAGTGAGATGACCACTCTTTTTGTACAATCTTTGAAAGACGCAACCTACTATGAAAGAATGATAAGCGTTATAGGACAGAGTTTCCCGGAAGTTGTAAGAATGGGAGATTTCATAGAAGAGGGTATCAGAACCGGAAGAATTACAAACTTTGTAGCGTTGCAAGCAACGAGTGAGGCAATTCAGTCAGACTCATTTGGGGGAGCAATAAAGAGGAAGAGAGACGGAGTGTCCCCTGCCATGACAATCCAGAAACATAGGCCAAATCAAATGTCAACCTACCAAATGCCATCACCTCAGCCTCCCTACTACAATCAAAACAACCAAAGTCATCAGCCTTCCTATTATTGCCCATACGTCCAAAGCCCTCAACTTTATTATCCACCTACTCCCTACCTTGTCTACCATACCCAGCCAATATATAGCCTGCCTCGAGCGCCAGCCTATCCGAATCCCCTACAACATCAGCTTGCATACTTACCTCATCCACGAGTCTATCCACCAAATGAACCCAGACCCCGCGCAAAATACGAAAGAAAGCCAGCCAAAGACTATACACCTTTAGCCGAATCTCGAGCCCAGTTGTATGAACGACTGAGAACCGCAGGAATACTCCAGCCTATCCAAGGAAATGTCCCCAATCCTGTTCCAAAATGGCACGATGAGACTAAGCATTGTGCATACCACTCGAGAATCCCTGGACACGACACTGAAAATTGCTATGCCCTCAGAGACAAAATTGAGGCATTAATCAAAGAAGGAGTTATCCAACGAAAGGACCTGCCTTTAATGAAAATAATAACTCTTTGTCAGATCATGACGATGCCAATGTGAACATGATTACTGTTGATGAAGAATACAATTTGAAAGAGACTTTTGTGCCAGTCCAGAGAAATGAAAAGGTTGAGTCATCAGCCTTTGTCACCTCTATGATTACAGTCCAGTTAAGGGCACCGTTCGGAGTAGAAGTGCTTCCTCCAAAGCTGCGGATCATGGCACCAACTTTTCCTGAAAAAGTCTTATCAACCAATCTCCGAAGGAAGAGAGATGCTCTTCTGCCAAAGCCTATTCCACCTCTGAGTCAGTCATTCGTCAAAGCATGCGCCACTCAGGAATTAAAGGAGGACAATGCAGCCAACCTCGTGAAAAGATTCAAAAGATTTTTCATTGCTGAAGAAAAAGCAAAATGCAATATGATTCTCAGTGATTACGCTGGAGACTCAACCATTTGGGATGCAGAGAAAGAAGATGATTTGGGAAAATTGGACCTGTGCCCCGGCCTTGTTTCTCCCGGAGACTAGTTAATTGCATTAATATTTAATGAAACAATGTGACTCAGATTGAAGCCTGAATCACATATATGCATTTAATATGTTTTGCCTCCACCTTTTGAAATCTTAAAATGACAAATCTGCATTGCTTTTGCTATTTTAAAATATGTTTTGTTTAATAATTTTCTTTTTCATCATGCAAACTAATAAATTTGTCAATAATATGTGACATATAGTGAAACAAGCAAACAAAGTCCCAAACAACGAACAAGACTCCGAAGAACATGAGAAAGACTCACAACCGGAAGAATTGGGGCATTTTTTTAGAATAAGCCAAAGCCAGTTTTGGATGAAACATCAAGATAGGTTAATAATTACAAGCATTGGCATGAGCATTTTCCCTTTGTACTTTTGGGCTACCGCACTACAATCAGGACTTCTACTGGGGCAATGCTATATCTTTCGTAGCCAAGTGGATACAGAATCATGTAATGAGAGGCTGATGAACACAGTTTGTCCGGGGCAACTTTATCGGAATAGAATGACCAAAGCTTTTAAACAAGAAAGAAAAGCCAAGGACTTTAAACTGGGGCAATTGGTGTCAAAACGCATATCCCTACACCAAGATGAAGCCAAAGAAAAGTTCGAATTGGCAAGGGCCTTACACGGTTCACCAAATGCTGACTGGAAGGACACTAATCCTAGCTGAAATGGACGACGAAGTTTGGCCAAAAGATATCAACGCAAATACAGTATCTAGGATTGTTATTCTCTATATAATACTTTTTCCATGTTGTAAAGTTGTGCTCCCTCGGCGGGACACGCATAGAACCCACATAGGGTTTCGTTTATTTAAGACAGAAATTTCCCAAAAAAATCACATTTTTTTACGTGCCACTATGAACTACGTTATGACCTGATTCCCTCGACGGGATACGTAGGCGGCCACATCGGCTTCGGTCCCATTTTAGAAAAAATCCTTACAATCTCCTTTGCTTATAATGAATTACGTTATGACCTGATTCCCTCATGGGGATACGTAGGCGGCCTAAATCGGCTTCGGTCCCACCATTAGGAAATCTTTTTTACTTTATCTCACACATGACAAAATGCACCCATCTGATCACCCTGATGGGACAGGCAAGCAACCCACACAAGACTCGGTTGTCCGTTCGAAAGTTCATCATCCTCACATATCATAAACTGGGCATTTTTTTTGGGATCACTGCCAGAGGACGCCGATAAACATGGAAAAGCATCGGCAAACTAAGTCTTCAGCCAGAAGAAGGATTTTGGATAAGACGTTTGCTTTGTTTCACCGCATGTCACTGTTCGACAGGCATTTACATATATATGTATACTTTCTTATAAGCAAATTATTTTCAACAAATATTTTCATTAGAGTTCGACAAGAATTTTTACTGATATGCATACATACTTTCTTATAAACAAATTATTTTCAACAAATGTTTTCATTAACGGTTAGCCAAGACTGGGAACCAAACATGGGCTACAGGTCCGAATCAGCAGGACATGCAACTATCAAGAGCCAAAGCTACAAAGTCAACGCGAATCAACCGCCCCTCCCCCGAACTCACAAATTTTCTTTGAGTACAGGTTCTTCAGGTTGTAAGCAGCAGGGAAGCCACATCACTTATGATCAATTTCCCAAAGAATTTCGGCATCACAGCTCACCACAAGGATCACGTTCCTGTTTTGCATCTATACAAAGACATCATCTTGACCTACAGGGTCCCAACCATTATGTCTGCACAAGGATGTTATTTCTAATCACAGAGAGCTTAAACACAGCAAACCGACGTGGAACCATCTATTACAACAAACTGACGGCAAGAACGTTATTTACATCAAACGACGACAAGGACGTCGCATCACATTTTCGTCTGGGCGATATTTCAATTCACAGTCCACATGAATTTGAATCGGCAGAAGATTCAGCACAACGTGGAGCTATCTTTTATAGCATCTCAACGACGTCAACATCATTACAATGACGTCTTCAGCAGGACAACTATTTTTTACAGCATTACAACGACGTCTTCAGCTCAACAGCTATCTTTTACATCACAACAGCATTACAATGACGTCAACAACACTACAATGACGTCTTCAGCGCAACATCTATCACTTACAACAAACAATATTACAACAACGTCATCGACGTTACTGCAGCACATCAACTATCTTTTACAACATTACAATGACATCAACAATATTACAACGATGTCATCAGCATTATCATTACAACGACGTCAATAACATTACAACGTCGTCTTCATCGCAACAGCTATCTCTTACAACAAACATCATTATATTCTTGCAACAACAAACAGCATTACATTCTTGCAACAACGTCATCACAATGACATCTTCAACACAACACGTCGATACAATGACGACATCAGCATTACATTCTTACAACAACGACATCAATAATATTACAATGATGTCATCAGCAACACGCCCATACAACGGCGTTATCAACAACCCACCCATACAACGGCGTCATCAACAACGATGTCAATAGCATTACGACGACGTCTTCTGTATAATAATTATCTTTTACAACATTACAACGACATCAACAGCATTACAATGATGTCATCAGCAACACACCCATACAACGACGTCATCAACAACGCGTCCATACAACGGCACCATCAACAACACGCCTACGCAATGGCGTCTTCTGCACAACAACTATCTTTTACAGCATTACAATGATGTCATCAAAAACACGCCCATACAATGGCGTCATCAACAACGCGCCCATACAACGCCGTCATCAACAACACGCCTACGCAACGACGTCTTCAGCACAAACAGTTATTTTTTAGAGCACTACAACGACGTCTTCAACACAACAATTATCTTTTACAGCAAAACATCATTATAACAACGTCCTCGACGTTACAGGCAGCACAACAACTGTCTTTTACATCATTACAACGACGTCAACAATATTACAACGACGTCTTCAACATAACACGTCAATCCAACGACGTCATTTCAGGCGCCCACCTCATAATGCAGGTATTTTAATTTCAGTCAGGCGCCCACCTCACAATGCGGGTATTTTAATTTCAGTCAGGCGCCCACCTCCTAATGCGGGTATTTCCAAGTTATATTCTCTACAATTTTTTCTCAGCAGTTATACACTAATTATATCTTAAGCTTTAGTTTGCAGGAGTTTTTAATTTGCAGAAACTTCATCACAACGTGGAACTATCTCTTACGGCGAACCGAGGCAAATTGGTCAACCACCTACTTCGAACGTCGATCCGCTCTACCATGCATACCTAATCTTCCTTCAAGTCCCGTTGATCAGGACAAAGTTGGCTACTCAGTCAACTTCTTTGGCCGAAAACTCTTTCATCATCTCCGGCCAAAGAGGGGCATCTGTTGACACCCAATTTTGTCCCGTCTTTTCCAATTTATTTGAAATTTTAAATATTTAACACCTCAAACAATTTTAATCTATATACATACATGCGTATATATATATATATATATATATATATATATTATTATTCTCTTATTATTATTATTATTATTCGCATTTTTTACTATCATTTGCATTTTTTATCATAATCATAAGTTTTATCCGAAAATTCTATGTTATTTTATTCTCACAAAATTGCATCGCATTTTCATTTTTATTAAGCATTAAACATTTCGCAAATATTATATTTTTATTATTATCACATCGTTATGTTATTTTAAATAATTCACATCTTTTACAAAATAAAAATAATATTTTTAATGTTAAACCCCTCCTTTTATTTTTAACCAATAACCAATTTCATTTCCCAACCCAAAATAATTTCTACCCAAACTAATTTCATTCCCCACAAACCAACCCAGCCGAGCCCAAATTATGGCCCAACCGGCCATTTCCTTTAATCCCTAAAAACTCCCAAACCAGCCCACAACCCAATTGGCCCAACACCCGAGCCCAAACTCCCCATTTAAAATCCCCATCGTCCAACAATCAAAACATTTCAAACCAAACCGCCCAAGACTTCCCAATCGGCCCAAAACCGAACCCGACCCATCACCCGTCGCCCCAACCCTTTAAACCAGCAAAACCCTAAACAAAACAAAAAAAATATCTCACACCCCCCAACCCCTCAAATCGCCGCACACCCTACACCCCTACCCCACCACTGCCACCACCCTACCCTGACACCGCCGAACCCTCACCATTTTTTATCTCTCGCCCTTCCCCAAAAAAGCAGAGCAGCAGCAGCAGCAGCTCCTTTTCCGCTTCTAGACAAAGCTTGTAGCTTTGTCAACCATGGAACAGAGGGGTTTGCTCCATTTTCGTGCTACGAATCACGTGAACCCTGCAAAGCCATCAAACGTTCGGATTTTGAAGGATTTCGTTTGACCCATTTCAAAATTTGAAGCTAAAAACCCCGCCCAAAAGAGCCCTAGAATCCCTAAGTTCGTCCTATAAATATTGGCATGTGGAGTCCATTCAGGGAGGCTTTTTTTTGGGGGGGCAAAAAACTCTCAGTTCTTCAAAGACCAAACCAAAAAAATCGACTGTTCTTTTTACTCCCATTTTCTTATTCGACGAAGATACAAGATATTCACGCCCATTTTCTGTTCAATCGCATAAACAAACTCCTCCGAGCGGGTCCACGATTCAAAACGCGCCTCGGTTCGCTACCCGGGGAAGGTAAATACATCTCCTCTTAATTTTATTTTCTATATTTTTGCTTTTTTTTGTGTTAATCATGTAGTAGTTTAGTTGTTTATGGCTTGTTTGAGTATGATGGATTTGCTAGTCTGTTTAGTTAACTGTTGGTACTTAGATATGCTTTGATTAGGTTCATGTTTAATATGATGTGATGTATATGCTATTTTAGTACTCGTCTAGCAAGATTATTATAGAGGCTACTTGAATGATCAGTCCGATAAATGAAATGTGATGCTTGTTGTTATGATTTGTGGCTGTTAATATCCAGATGTGTGAATACAATCTATTTCTTTTTCGTGTCTGAGGTTACATGAGTAGTAGTAACATAGGATCATGTCTAGCCTAGATCAGTCCCGAATACATAATCGTGCTTGATTTTTGAGTCATATAAGCCAACATATTAAGTAATGGCAAGGCTATAATGATCGACTAGTTGTGTGAGGATGATTTTGTGTGTCCAGATTGTCACTACTGACCTTGTTTACTTAAAAAAATTCTTTAAATGGTCATTCTATACACCCTACTTGTCCTCTATGACTATTCTATTTGCTTATGAACCATACTATATCATGTTATGTGCTAAATGATAATTTTTTTTTGAGTCTCATGTTAAGCTGAAATAGGCGCTTTAGGCAAAATTATATGAAATTTGTCTACCCATACTAGGATCTTGTATCTGATTTATCATGTATCGGATTTGTTTGGTATGAAATGATAAGTTTCAGTTCATATTAGCTATGCCATGTTTCCCCCTTTTTTTTACTTGCCAGTTGGTTTATATGTTGTTGAGATCTTCATGCCTAATGTGCCTAAGTGTTATTATGTCAAGCATATAGCATGAATAGGGCCTTGTGTGTGCGCTACCTAAGCTAGTGATTTTGTATCTTTCAAGATGCTACTCTGAAATGAGAATTTGTTCATCACTTTGCCTCATATGCCTGCTGGACTATTTTTATATATTTGGCTTGCATATCTGGATGGGAGAATATCTTCATGTTAACCTATGTCATCTCTTAAATTGTCTAGTATATGGCTCACCTTACAACTTGTGTAAAAGACACTTGTGTTAGGGGAGTAATGGTCTGCCAATGACTATTCGATCCTTCTCATATATTTCTAAGTCTGGTTAAGCATGTTGTATTCTTTCCTGTATCTATTTCTGTTATGGAAGGATAATGCATAAATTGGTTTCTTGTTTTGCTATTTTTCTGAACGCACATAGTAATTAGACATGTCCTCCTAAATTGACTCTAGGCTTTGTTCTGTTTGCATCTGAACCACATTGTACGATGTCATGTGTCAAGCACTGAACTCCTACATGTATGAACTCATTTTGTTACCTAAGGGATTAGAATGATCAGTAGGCTTGGATCATATTTGTGCAATAGTTGCTTCAATGTTGTGAGCCTGGGCAGATCCTCAACCTGCTGTACTCAGGATATTATCCTTGGTTTGAATATATTCTCCCCTTCCCTAGCATACATAGTCTTGCTCTCCCATTGTCTCAATATTAACCTGACTCTTTGCATCCATCAAAGCTTCATTTTGTGTTGTCTTAGGTTATATGTTTAGGTTGTTTAAGTGTGGCATTTGGTTTGACCCTTATGTATGTGCTAGCCCTACTTTCTAGTGTTGTGTGTGTCACTTGTCTTGTCCCAGTTCTTTCTTAGGACTGCCTTGTATGAGACATAAGCCATTTTGATATTCTCTTGGTATATGAACTGGTCTTAATTTGTAAAATTCTTGATTTGGAGTTGATCTCAAAACAGTAAAGTGTATACTGAATTCTTAATGTATTGGCATTTATTTGAATACATGCTGAGTATATGAGCTATTAGAGTTGATCCCTTTTCTTTATAAGTTACCTCCAAGTTAAGGAGCCTTTGAAACGTATCAGTTGCCTGCGTTGTGTATCTTGGAATTCACCGTTAGCCTATTTAGAATGCTAATTGATATAAAAGTGCTCATACGATTGGGTTCAGCTTTATGTTTTCTTTGTATTATTATGATAACATTGTATAGGTTCTAACTTATATAGGTATTTTACCTTTTCCCTTTGCATGTCCCGTGGGCATGTGGCCCCGCATCCCGTCTCTTGCACATCTATCTTGAAAATGTTGGGGCTTGAGGGTCCAACAACATATTGCTTTATTTTTCTAAAATCATTTATTTACATTTTTATACATATGTTTTCATGTTCCGTCTGCTAATCCTTTTCTTTTCTTTTATTTACATGAAATGCATCGAGAGCAACGAAGAGTCTCTTTGTGAGACTCATCATAGATTGTCAAACGATTGACCCGCATCCACATTCCTTGCATTCTCCGGCTTCGGGATTTCCAAAACAAATAGGGCGAGAGACATCGTCACCCGCCTTAGTTTCCATTCATTATTATTCTTTAATTTTGTTATTTCCATTTGGGGTCTGTAATAATTATTTAATGCTTGTGTGATTGTTAGGATGTTTGGAATAATTAGGCCACGAATGGATAATTAATAGGGTAGTTTAAAACCCGTTGCTAGTTTATTTATTCGTAGGTTCGGTTAGTGCAAAACATAGAAATCCTTCGCTAGTTTATTTATTTTTAGGCTCGTCATGCATATTTAAAATTTTCAAAACAATCTTTGATCATCTTCTATTCACTTTATTAATTGTACAACTCAAAATGATTTCCAAAATTGCTTCTTTGGCATTATAAGTAATTCGTTTTCTCCTTGCTATTAATTGCCCCAAATGCATACTTTTTTCAAACTTTACATGTATTTTTATTTAATACCATACAAAAGCATACTTGTACAAAATGCATCATTTACTAAATATTTGCAAACATTTGTTTAATGCATTTTCCTTAGTATAATATTAACCTGAGTTTGACCGGATAACCGCAAGTTAGCGGATCTTAAAGGATGCCTAACCCCTTCCCTTTAGGATAATAAAGAACCCTTACTTAGAATCGCATTAGTTTCGCAGACCTTAGAATTGGAGTTATATTGCAGCATTTAGTTAACATTTAGGTGCCCTAATTCACCATAAATAATTAGGTGGCGACTCCTTAATCATACCCAGGAATTATCGGATATGTTGTACTCCGCTTTGACCCGCGGGTCGAAAAGAGGATGCGACACGCACAAAACATATCGAAATGGACATTCACTTTGTCCGTGAAAAGGTTGCTCGGGGGCAGGTACGCGTATGCATGTCCCATCAAGATATCAAGTTGCAGACATCTTTACAAAGGGTCTTCCCTCGGTACTCTTTGAAGATTTTAGGGACAGTCTCAGCGTTCGAAGACCGCCCGCTATGACTGCGGGGGTGTGTTAAATATGGCAATATACACACAATATACAAGTGTATATTGCCATATTAAGTGCCACGATTTATGGCCATTATTGGGCTCGGTTTTGTGGCTGTTTTGGTAGTCAAGAATATTGTATATTTGAAAAATATATGTGTAGTATATTGTAATGTATTTGTTACCATAATTAGGAATATACACTACCATAATTGTAGAGTTAGAATTATGGTAGAATAAGGTTTTAGAAATAGAATAGGAATAGAATTCTCCTATTTTGTATCTTGTATATATACTCATTCAATTAATGAAAATAATCAAGGGGATTATTTCTTTCACTAATATTTAAGTTGACAATTCTTAGCACTAATCTAGTGATTATCCTTTAATTTTATAGGATTTGAGTCCGGAAATCATGTAGATCACAAGGCTTGAATTTGCTACTTTTTCTACTCTTCAAAAGTGGTAAATCATTAATTTGACCTAAAAATTGATATCAAATAAGATTTTGACTATTATATTGGGTTCTTAGCTTATGGGCACCGTGTCTACGTGTTCAATCAGATTTTGGATCGTTCATCCTAGAGCTGGATTTGAGTTGACCAAGAGTTTACTTTGACACTGAAGCATTCTAAAATTATAGAAATGATTCTCCTAGTTTGGGTTTGTTGTTGATGAGTTTGAATAGATTAAAGCCATTGGAGCTCGTTTGGGCTGATTTTGATATTTTAAGTAAAGGTTTGACTATCAGATTTCATGAAAGTGAGGCTTTACCTTTATTTTGCTTGTTTTTCCATAAAAGCATGTTATATATGAAGATTATGTACATTTAAACCATCTAGTTCATGTGAATGAATAAGCATGAGCTAGATTTAACTAGTTTCAAGTATCTAATAGTTGACTTTCAGAATTTTAAAGTGTACTTTCGCATAATTAGATACTTGTAGCAGACTCAATGTTACAACATGATATTATTTAGTTGTTTTGCATGCTTTATCGTTCTTTCAGTCTTCAAAAGTTTATGAAAATCATGATATGATCTTGTTAGCTAATTAGCTTGACACATCATTTATTCATCTCTTACATGCATATTATATCTTGTATGATTTTCTTGACTATTTATCTTGCTTTTATCATACCAATTGAGCATTCTCTGCCTGGCCTAATGGTGTACTCAATCAGAGGTGGATGCTAGCATTATAGAGGCTCAGGTAAGAGGCGGGTCCATGAACCCAAGAGCGGGCAATCATGAGACTAACGTACTGAAGATGGGGTAAGACATGGTCATAGACATCGTGTTCCTTGAGCAGTTTTCAGCTTTCAGTTTCATCATGATTTATATGTCTGTGTATTCATGATTTCAGATTCAGTACACTACATACATATTACCCGTGTACTTGTACTTCTTATTTGTGTCTTTATTCATTACCAATGATTTCTAAAGACTTATCCCAGAGGTAAGTTGGGAGGCCGAGTCGATATATTGATGGATCTTTAGACTCGCAGATGTTGCGTATGTGCAGGTGTAGCAAATGGTGATGCGGTATCTAACCAGTAACTCCAGCTCTCTTCAGTCCATTTCAGTTGAGGTGAGCCACCATTAGATCATGGCGACTACTTCATCTCTTAATAGATTTAGTATCTTATTTCTAACTTGGGACTTGTATTTTGTATTCAGACTAGCAGCTTCGTGAATTGAGGTAATTTTGCGTTGTATGGACAAATTTATGTTTTAGGTTGATTTTCCGCGCCTTTACATATATTGAGACAATATAAGTATTTCTTCTTCATTCTTCAATCATTTCATGTTATAGCATAGAGGGTTAGTCTTATGAATAGTAGCTCGTCAAGTGCCAAGTCGCGACCTAAGTGCCAGACTTAGGTCGTGACAACATTCTTGAGCCAAAAGAAAACAACGGGACCTAATTCGTCCAATGTATGAACGGAGGACAATTTTAGACCAAATCCAAAAGAACAGGGGAAATTTTGACCCTTTTTCATTTTAGGTATTAATATTCCCTCCGTTCACTTTTACTAGGCCTCTATAACTAGACATGTCCCATCAAAAATCATGTATTAAGAGTGTTTTACTAAATTAGTTCAATACATGAACGGAGAATATTTTAAAACCAAATTCAATAAATCAAGGATAACTTTGACTCTTTCCCGTTTTAAGTACTATCAGTAAGAATTTCTTCTTAGCATATGGTCTTGAAAGATTGTTAAACAATTTATTTTCTCATTATGTACATTTCCCGTCTCCAATATAGGTTGTGATGCTTCTCATCTTGTTGTTTATTCCAAAAAAATCAAAAATCATTTTGCAAATCTTCATTTTAAACCTTTCAGAAACTTTATCGTGTATGTACCTCATTTAATTTTCACATGATAGCTATGGTAATTTCTTCTCATTTAGCAAGTCATATTTCTATTTAAAGTTCGAGCGACTTCAGAATGTGGAGACCTATTCTCTGGTCTTTTGGTATTTCATCACTAGTTAACGAATTTTTTAAAATAAGATATTTTTGAAATGAAAAAGATTGATCTATCTGTAATCTGCATGCAATTTATACGAGCAGTATAATTCCACAAATGTGGTCTGAAACGGATAGAATATACACAGACACCTTTTCTCTACTTCTATGAGTTAGGGAGACTATCTCCGATAGATTCTCAGCTCAAAAAAGTGAAATCAAAGTGGAATTAAAAAGAAAATAATGACAGCAGAATCCCAAGAGGAACAACAATGTACTTGAGCCAAGCATAAAATGGTAAAGTGCATTTGGGGGCAAATTTTGGAGATGATCTGAAGAAAAGTAAATATTCCTTTTACCAAGTTTACAGTCAGATAACTGTTAGCAAAAGCAGGCACAAAGTATCCACAAGACTAACATATTCAAAATACACTACCGAGGAAATCAACAATTCCCTCTGCTTATCCACGAGTAGTTTGTGGTACAAAACCAGGTAACACAATACAATATTCTTCAGCCATATCATAATACTGCAAGCTCCAGCCTTCGCTTAGCACCACAAAAAACAACTGGCAAGAACTCGATTCGGTAGTTGTTGGAAAGGATACATTATCATGAGCGCTAATCCTAAACTTCCCTAAGCAACACAGCCTCCACAGACGATGCCTCTGCTGTTGAAACCAAGTGAGACATTAGAGATTGAACAATTGAGTTTATCAACAATCAACATAGTATGGTTTTCATATGTAAAGTTTATTATAACTAGGAGTAATTTCATCAAATAGTCGAAAATATTGGCAGAACAAATTCAAAAGCTTTTATAAATATGGATGGACTACGAGTATCCACCACCTGCAGAACGCCTATCATTAGTGAGATCAGGGCATAGATGCCTCGATACAAAAGCATATGGATAGCAAGATTCACATTCAGTGCATTCTTAAGATTTTGGATCTAACCGAACAAAACTGAAACAAGAGAAGCACTGAACAACAAGCCAAAAATATTTGCCTTGCTTTCTGTTATGACTTATAAGTAATAATCAAATAAAACTAAATCCAATTCATATGGTTTAGTGAAGCATATATCACCAGTAACTTCTTAATCTGGAAAAGCAAGTAGTATAGTTCAGACATAAAAATGGAACATACCACCTCCATAGAAGTAGTTTGCAATAAGTATCGGGCTTAATTCACATTGAAACTACATTTTTCACTTCATAAGTTCATATACTGTTTCCATGATTTATATCATTTACAATGACCTTTGAGTTTTTGGCTTAACATCCCTCATTTTGGTGAGTTCCATCTTGTGGTTCGCACTAGATGAATCATGGCCTAAGTTTCCAATTGTGTTGGTAATGTAAGCAATCAGGTTGACTCTTAAGGATATAGATGTTATATGGTCCAATTCGTGTTGATAAATTATATAATAAAATGCTAAACTTACACAATTGAACAACCAGTACTTCTGCGCCTTTTCTTCCTCACCACCTCCTTCCTCCTAGGAGGCTGAAGCACAACCTTGATTGCAGTGTCAAAAACAGCTTTCACATTCTGACAGATACATAAAACCGGTTATTGAAAAGGCAAATATCTTCAACTTTACAAGTGATAAGACTAATAGCGAAAGTTCGCCTAGCACAGACAACATGTAGCTGATGAGACTGAAGGTAATCTGAAAGGTTAATCTTTAGCACACTTAAAATACCTGTTGAGTTTTAGAGCTGCACTCTATATAAGCTGCTGCACCAATTTGTTTCCTTAACTCTTCACCCTGCATTCAAGCCAATTGAGTTATCGATGTGCCATTTCTGTAGAACATTTTCAAATTCTAAAATTAAATATTCACGCACTTGGGAAGGTGTTATAATATTTGAGCCCATATGATCTGCTAGATATCGATTATCTTCTCGAAGATCTGGTACAAAAAGTAGACAAGAATAAGTCTTAGTACTAGGCAATCAAGAACAAGTCTCTCCATATCCATCTGCTCCCAAAATACAGTAAAATCAGATTGTACTAATATCATCTCAACACATACCTAATTTAGTTCCAACAAGCACTATTGGGACATTGGGTGCGAAACGACGAAGTTCAGGCATCCACTGCATTCAATTTATAATTAAATTAAACCGTTGCATCATTGGCAGTAACAACTAATAGAGAGCTGTTCTTTTTTAAATAAAAAAGAATATTTATGTTGATCTAAGTACTCCTCTTCCCTTTTTGTTTGTTGATTTTCTATTCTTGAAGAATGAAAGTAATGCGATGTTAAGATATAGAAAAGTAAGTCTTGGAAGGAGTACCTTTTTGAGAACATTTTCATAGCTAGCCCTGCTGATTAAAGAGAAAGCTAATACAAAAATGTCTGCACCCCTGTAGCTTAGTGGCCTCAGCCTGCTATAATCCTCTTGACCTTTACGCCAAAGTTATACAACTTAATTCCAATGTAAACTTAATTCGAAATAAGTCAATGATTACATAAAAGTTGAAGTACCTGCAGTATCCCACAACCCCAAATTGACAATGCTCCCATCCACGGCTACATTAGCACTGAAATTGTCAAACACAGTTGGTATATAGTCCTGCAACGAAAAGCCCCAAATAGGTTAAATGAGAGTACCGCCAACAGCAATCAAGAAAATCATATCCCAATTTTTATTTTATTTTTAAAAAGGAAGTACAAGGTGCTTTAACATCCAAAATCCAGAAAAGAAAACAAAATGAGTAGAAAAAAAAAAAAGAAACTGGAAGCAACTATTTTACCAAGTAAAAAAAAGGCACTCCCGCTATGCATGGTACGGGAAAGGCCGGACCACAAAGGTCTATTCTACGCAGCAGCCTTGCCGTCAAGGGGATATTTTCACGGCTTGAACCGTGACCTCTTTAGTCACATGGAGGTCACATTGCAGCAACTATTTTACCAAGTCAAATGTCCCTAAAAATATTCCGATTTGAGAAAAAAGTTCATGAATGCCCAGATTAGAAGTAGCACATATGCTTTGACCACAAAAGAGGTGCATTATATACATATAAGAAGAAAACTAAGGGTTGTTTGGTATGGATAAGAAGAAACTGACAGTAGGGAACTTGTTACTAGTGTAACAAATGAGCATGCAGGTCTTGCCAACAGCACCATCGCCTACAGTGACACATTTGATGAACTTTGAAGCACTCATCTTTCTCAATGTTTGAAGCTCTATCTAGCTAGTAGTTTCAAGAAAAACACATTAAATAAAACTACAGACAGTGGCAGAGAGAGAGAAGGGAAGTCAAAAGAGGACAACACTATTGAACATTTGAAGTTTTTTCAAACCTCTCAATAAATTTGAAATTTTTTATAGTACTACTACTAGTGAACAACACTACTGTGAAGTGATGGAAAGAAAAGGTTGGAAGATGTGGATGTGGATGTGCATGGGGCCCTGTTTTCAAACGGCTCAAAACGACTTTTGTGGGCTAGCTGGGTTCCATCTTTTGGTGCAGCTACACTATCCCCCTGCTCTCTTTTCTCTACCATTCCACCACTCATTTGATTGCTAAATTATCACTAGGATAAATATTTGAACCTATTAAATTGAATATGAAGATTAAGAAAAACAAATTAACTCCTGATCTTAAATCATACTTTATGTTTCAATTTATTTATTTTAGTTTGACTAAATTTAAGAAAATAAAAAAGACTTTGAAATCTTCTAATTTTAAATTAAAGATGTGTGTTAATATTTGTGACTTTAAACATGTCATTTATAATGTTAAGTGTAAAAAGTTATTAAATATAAAAAGTGTCATTCTTATATAAATGGACAAATAAGATAAAGACAAACATACTGAAACAAAGGGAGTATAAAATTAGGTGTGGCAGGAAAAGAGGTTGTAGAAAACTCTTAATCCTAAATGTAAACAGGTAAATATATGAAACAATATATTCCCTACTCATAATTAGAATATTTTCATATATTGTGTAAATATAGTTATGGTAAGACTAGAATTTCTCTTTTGTATAGGCTTAGGATTCCTATTGTATAAGGGATGAATATTGTACTCTATATATACCTTGATATTAATGAAAGACTCCTCAGGGGAGATTAATATCATCTTACATGGTATCAACAGCCAAATAAACAAAACCCTAAAAATCTTTCTCTTCCACTGACCGCTTTGCCTCTCTACGCTTGTGACCCTCCGGATTTTCTTCTTATTTTTCGGTTTTGTTCTTCCTTTCTTCTCTTCTCTAAATGGCTATCCTCGATTCTTCCACACTTTCGACGCCTACCTCCACAAATCCCACCACAAAGTCATCACCATCGCTTTCATCCCGCCTTTGTTTCCAACATCAAGAACCATATTCCCATTATTCTTGATCAAGAAAACAACCGATTCTCCCTGGGTTGAACTTTTTCGCAATCATGCATGTCTCTATAATGTGCTTGACCATATTGATGACACTATTCCGCGCCCTACGGAGGTTGATGATTCTATCTGGCATCGTCTCGACGCCAGCGTCAAACAATGGATATATGGTAGTATCTCTCAGGATTTGCTCCTTACTATCATGAAATCTGACTCCACAGCCCTTGACTTGTGGAATCGTTTGGAGAAAAATTTTCAGGAAAACAAGCACACTCATACCGTGTATTTGGAAGAACAGTTCAACAAAACACATCTTGAAAACTTCTCCAATGTCTCTGAGTACTGCAAGCAGCTTAAATTTCTAGCGGATCAACTCTCCAACATCGCAGACGCTGTCATCGACGATAAAATGGTGCTACAAATGATTTACGGCCTTACTAAGGGTGAATATGATACTTTGGCCACCATTATTCAACAGCAGATAAGCTACCGAAGTTTTAACAAAGCTCGCCACAATTGTTGCTCGAAGAAACTGTCGTGCTAAGCGGGATGAGCACGCCGGCCGGTGTTAGCTGTCGACACGCAACCCCAAGATCAGACGCCACCGGACAACTCCCAACAACGGTAGGGCCGCGGCGGCAAGGGTGGAAAAGGCCGCGGCGGTAGAGAAGGTCGTGGTCGTGGCAAGGGTCGCGGTCAACAGAACCAACAGCAAGAATAAAGAACAGAGCTCGCAGAACAATTGGGTCGCGGCTCGCCAGCTGATTGTCTGGCCACACGCCAAGATCTGAGCTGCGGCGCCCGAGTCAGAGCTGCGGTGCCAAGTCCATTCCAGTACCAGCAGCCATATAATCCGTATTCTTACCCCGGTTTGTTAGGGCGCTCCACCCCACAACAGCCCACTTCATGCAAGGTCAGTCCCGCAGCCTCCTCCCACATGACACCCATCGAGTTGGGTCGGGCATTGACACCTATCTATGCAACAGCCTGACAATACTTGGTACATGGACTCAGGCGCCACATCTCACGTCACCCAGTCTGCAGGTACTATTCCTAAACTATTTTGTTTAAAGCATCCTCAATATGTTACAGTTGGTAGTGGACAACGCATTCCAGTTAAGGGTTATGGTACCTCATACACACAACCTCCTCATCCACCATTCTCCCTCAAAAATACCCTATATGCCCCACACATGATTAAGAACCTCATATTTGTCCGCCAATTTACTCGTAATAACTCTGTCTCTGTGGATTTTGACCCTTTTGATTTTACTGTAAAGGATTTTCATACGGGGACACCTCTTACGAGATGCAATAGCACGGGGGATCTCTATCCATTCACTTCTACCTCCGCTGCCAGATCTTGTTCTCCCGTCACTCTAGCGGTTGTTTCTTCTTCAACCTGGCATAATAGGCTTGGTCATCCAGGAGTCCCAGTTTTTAATTTTCTTAGAGGCAACAATTTCATTGCCTGTAATGGAAAACTTGCCCAAAATTGTGTTTCTTGCTCTTTAGGCAAGCATATTCGTCTTCCGTTTAAATCATCTACTAGTGTTATATTTGCTCCTTTTGATATCATACATGCTGATTTATGGACATCTCCTATCCCTAGTTCTCTCGGTCATAAATACTATCTTGTGTTGCTTGATGATTTTTCACACGACGTTTGGTTATACCCTCTTAAATTTAAATCGGAAGTGTTTGTCAAATTTCTTGAGTTTCGCAATTTCATTCAAACACAATTTGGAAAAGGCATAAAATCATTTCAGTGCGATAATGATCGTGAATTCAATAACTCTATGTTTCACCACTTTTGTACCAATAATGGCATGGTCTTTCGCTTCTCCTGCCCTCACACCTCACCACAAAACGGTAAAGCTGAAAGAATCATCCGCACCATTAACAATATGATTCGCACCCTATTGATTCATGCCTCCTCCTCCACCCTTCCGGGTCTATCTTTGCTAAAATATCATAATACACTCTAAATATTCTCCCTACTAGCACTCTTCACAATATGACCCCTACCGAAATCCTCTACCATTGAATTCCCTCTTTTGATCATCTAGTGATTTTTGGTTGTCTGTGCTATCCCATCCTTTTCTCCACCGCCTCCCAGGCTCGCTCCTAGGTTCACTCCATGAGTCTTTCTAGGATTCCCGCCGAACCATAGGGGCTATCTATACTATGACTTGTCCACTCGTCAGATCCACATATCTCGTCACGTCACATTCGACGAGACCACATTCCCATTTTCGAATCTTCCAAAATTCCAAAAATAGGACTACTCATTTCTTGACGAGTCTGACATCTCTCCCCTCATAATCGAACAACTCACATCCTCTCGTTCCGTCGCCGAGCCGCGACCCAAACTTGAGAAGCATGTCAACCTTCTAGCGCGCGACTCTCGATCTAGGAGCCGCGGCGCCTCCGAACCGCCCCACCCTCTCCTTATCCGACTTTACCCCCGCCTCGGACACCACTCCACCACCCATTGTCCCTATCCATCCAATGGAAACTCATTCAAAGCATGGAATCTTCAAATCGAAAGTCCATTTCAACTTGTCTGCCCAAACCATCTCTCCACTTCCAAAGAACCCAAAATTGGCCAAACAAGACCCTAATTGGAATGCGGCTATGTATGAGGAATTCAATGTTTTAACTAAACAAAGACACGTGGGATCTAGTACCTAGACCGAGGGGGTGAATGTCATTCGTCAGATGTGGCTATTTCGTCACAAGTTCAGAGACAATGGGGATCTTGAGAGGTATAAGGCTCGCTTTGTGGCTAATGGCATAAATCGCCAGGAGGGCATTGATTGTGGTGAGACCTTCACCGATTGTCAAACGGCTACCATCCGCACGATTTGAGCATAGCCATGGGAAAACACCGCCGATCCATCACCTTGATGTGAAGAATGCATTCTTACATGGGGATCACGAGAGAGATAGTCTACATGTATCGCCCACCAGGGTTCACCCATCCAGCCAGTTCCTCGCTATGTGTGCCATCTCCGTAAGTCACTATATGGCTCAAGGCGGGCCCGTGCGTGGTATGATCGCTTTGCCAGGTATATCTTGCAGATTGTGTTTGTATGCAGCAAGAGTGATACATCACTTTTCATTTTTCATCGAGGTAGTAGCACTTCTTACTTATTACTTTACGTGGATGATATTGTTCTTACTGCCTCCTCCGACGGATTGAAAAATGAGATTATTGCCTTGCTCAAGTCCGAATTTGCAATGACTGATTTGGGGAAGTTGAGTTACTTTTTGGGGATATCAGTGACCAGGTCTGCCAATCATATGTTCTTGTGTCAGCGTAAGTATGCAGAAGAGATTGTGTACAGGGCTAAGATGGTGAACTGCAAAGAGGTGCCTACTCCAGTTGATTCCAAATCTAAGCTCAGTGCTATGGATGGTGCTCCAGTCTCTGATCCTACTTTGTATAGGAGCCTTGCAGGTGCACTTCAGTATCTCACATTCACCAGGCCAGACATAGCTTATGTTGTTCAGTAGGTGTGCTTATTCATGCATGCCCTAGGGAGTCTCATTTCACTGCTCTTAAGCGTATCATTCGATACATTAAGGGCACTCTTGATTATGGTTTACACCTATACCTCTCTGCACCAGACATGTTGCTTTCATATACGGATGCAGATTGGGTAGGGTGTCCGGACACGCGACGCTCCACCTCCGGCTTTTGTGCTTTCTTAGGGGATAATCTGATTTCTTGGTCCGGCTGACAGGCTACCCTATCTCGCTCCAAAGGTCGAGGCCGAGTCTGAGGCGTTGCAAATGTAGTAGCCGAGATTTGTTGGCTCGAAATTTCTTGTTAGAACTTGAGTGTCCTTTGCGTCAGGCATCTATTGTGTATTGTGATAACATCTACGCCATCTATCTTTCTCATCATCCGGTTCAACATCAAACAACCAAGCATATTGAGATAGACCTACACTTCGTTCGTGAGAAAGTTGTGTTAGGCCATGTCAGAGTGTTACATGTTCCATCATCCTATCAGTATGCAGACATATTTACCAAAGGACTTCCCAGACAGTTATTTCTTGACTTGAGCCGCCTCGGCGTCACCTCCTCCCTCTCCGACTGAGGGGGTGTGTAAACATGTAATTATAGGAAACAATATATTCTCTACCCATAATTAGAATATTTCCATATATTGTGTAAATATAATTATGGTAAGACTATGATTCCTCTTTTGTGTAGGCTTAGGATTCCTATTGTATAAGGGATGAATATTGTACTCTATATATACCTTGATATTAATGAAAGACTCCTCAAGGGAGATTAATATCATCTTACACTAAACTTTTCATTTTGTCTTAGTAACGAACTCTTATATCCGTAGAAATATCATGACATATTTAAAATCATAAGTTTTAAGGAATCGTTTTTGCATATAAGTTATATCGGGATTATAATATAAAAATTATAATACATGGTTAAATAATAACAAGATTATTCGCGGATACACCTTTTTTTGGTGTTTGGTTCAAACATTGAACTTAAAATTAATATATGGGACTAGGGGGAGGGAGGGTAAGTTAGCTCATGAAAACATGACCCGTCCAATCCATTCAAGTTTAGATAGATTATTTATCCGCCTATTCGTTAACTCAGCTCATCTAAAATCTAAGTAATATGTAGCCAAAACTAGCTCATGAGAGATCTTGTCTTTTTTTAAATTAAATTTCACCCTCTTCAACTGTTGCTCTGTACTTCAACTAGTGTTGTGTCAAATGATGTATTTGCTACGATAGAATGTAATTTTGTACATAATACCGCAAAAAAACAACATTCAGTGTTGAACTCTGATCCTCATATATGGTATTTGGCTTTTATCACTATTTAGGATTCTTCTCAAGTCAATTTTCAAGTCTTGAAATTAATGACACTGAAAAGATCCCCTATCCAGTGCTTTGATTAGCCAAATCATCTGCTAATTTATTGTCTTCTCTTAATATATGTGTGAAAATCATCTCCATATTACTTGCAAATTTCTTTGCTTCCTCAACCCAAGTAACAATATGTCATGGTGGTTTCTAGCCTTTAGCCATAATCTTCTATACCATTTGTGAATCTATTTGAATTATCACCTTGATTAGCCCCTTCTCCTTGCAGTCTCTTAAAGGTTAAAGCTTCAGTTTTGCCATCATTTCTGCTTCTGTATTTGTTGCATTTTCAATTTCCTCATTCTTAGCATAATTTAGATCTCCTTATTTATTTCTCACACAAAAATCATATGCACTTCTTCCTGAATTCCCCCTTGAAGCTCCATCTGTAATGCATAGAAACCAACCGGTTGGAGGAGGATTCCAACTCACTTTGGTAACCTTTAGTTTTGCCTTCCACCCTCCATCATCGATATCAAATAATTCCAGCTATTTGGTATGTTGCTGAGAGAAGGATTTCTCAACTATACAAGTCTTTGTATAGTTGAGAACACCTGATATATGACTCTATTCCCTGATCTTCTCTTTCTATGTTTGATGTAATTTCTTCTTTTTCATAATTTTCATAGTATAATAGATGGCACTGCCATGTATATCTGTTTTAATCTCCCAGTCACAGGTGTTAGCCACCATTTCACTATTAACTGGAACTTGTAATCCCTCCATAATTATACATGCACATGAACAAAAATAGGACCAAATCCTATTAGCAATAAAAGAATTGATGAACAAATGCTGGATTGTCTTCTCATGTGGATTTGAACAACACCAGCATTTGAACACCATATTGTAGCTCATTCTCCTTAGAATATCATCCAATGACAATTTATATTTCCAGCACCTCTACACAAAAAAATTTTTATCTTGAAAGGCAATTCTTCCACCCACATAAACTTATATTTGTCAATCTCCTGACCCCTCAATCTAACATACTCTGATGCTAATTTCACTATAAAGTTTCCATTATTACTCAACAATCACCATGATTTATCCACTTCTCTTTCTTCATTAGGGGGCACAATAGTACTTGAAATGTGTTGAACAATCTCATATCGCAACATCTCAGCCAGCTTGCTCCTATTCCATCTTCCATCCTCCACCACCTCATAAACATTTTGAATTGCATCTCATTTGTCTTCTACACATATAAAATATAGAGCTCCCATTCCAATCCAATTTTCATAACAAAATTGGAAATTTTCCATTTTGGTTTGCCACCAAATCTAATGCTCTATTAAATCTCTTGCATGTAGCATTTTCTTTCAAGTTTGCGATCCATATTTCTATGGCACAGTCACATCATTCTCCTTCTTACAGTATTTGTTACTTAGGAAAGCACTCCATAAATAATAATTTTGTTCTAAAATTCCACCACAATTTTCAATACAAAGCCAAAGAAACATCATGAAATGATCTGAAGTCCAATCCTCCTTCACTTGTTGGTAAACATAATTTGCGTCATGCTACCGAGTGTCTGCTCATTCCCCCAATAGTGTTATCCAAAAAATTGAGCAAACATCTTGTGTATATGTTTAATGATCCCTTCTTGTGGATTAACTGCATATAGCAAATGTATAAGCATGCTTTGCAAAACATGCTTAATCAGAATTGTTCTTCCTTCAAAAGACAATATTTTCCCTTTTCAAGTCTGTAATATATTCATAATCTTCATTAGTATAACATTGAAAAATTCCTTTTTTTTCTCCTGCTGTGATAAATCGGACACTCAGATATACAAATGGGAAATCCTTTCTAATTATGCCAGTTGCTATCTCCACAGTAATGCTAATATCCCCTGGTACCTTTTTATGCATATAAACAACACTCTTATCCCTATTGATTTTCTGCCCAGAAGTTTTTTCATACTTATCCAAGATTTTCATAATAAGTAACAAAGATTGTACATCTGCTGAGGTAAAAATGATCATATCATCAGCATAGGCTAGATGATTCACCTCAGGACTCCATTTAGGCATTCTAAAACCGTTAAATTGTGGTACAACATGCAAATGATTTACGTTTCTGAACAATACCTCTGCAGCAAGAATGAAAAGAGTAGGTGACAGTGGCTCACCTTGTTTCACCCCTCTTGAAGATTGAAAAAAACCTTGTTGTTGATCATTCACCAAAACTGAATACCAGTTATTGCTTATGATTCTTAATACCATGTCTATTAGTCTTTCTGAAAATTCTAGTTTTCTCAACACTTTTGTTAAAAAACAACCATGATACCCTGTCATATGCCTTTGCCATATCCAATTTCATAACCACATTAGCATCTTTAGTTCTCAACCTAATGTCTTAAATGATTTCCTGAGTTAAAAGAACATTTTCTACTATGCTTCTATCCTTCACAAAACCAGCTTGGTTTAAGAAAATTATATTTTTCAATCTGTTCACCAATCTTTCATGTAAAAGTCTTGAAAAAATTATATTCACAAAGTTACTCAAACTAATAGGTCTCATATCAAAAAAGGTGTTAACTACATTCTTTTTTTGGTAATAAGATCAAATTGATATAAGTAATGAATTTGAAAAGCTCAGCACTACAGAAAAAAGCTTTCGCCATATTGGTGACATCATCTCTAATAATTTCCCAACAAAATTGATAAAACATTCACGTGAATCCATCAGGCCCTGCAACACTTTCTCCATTCAATTTAAACTCCACTTTCTAGACTTCTTCCTGTGTAGGCAAAATCAAAATATCCAAATTATGATCTGCTGTGACCAGTTTTGGAACATGGTCAAGCATTTCAGAATCTGTAGGATCTTCTTCCTTTGTAAATTGTTCCCTAAAAAATGTGATGCCTTCTTCTGAAATATCTTGTGACTCCTCTAGCCAGTTTCCATCCTCATCGTGAATTCTTTTTAGTTGTAGTCTTTTCCTTCTTTGTTTGATATATATCATATAGTCATAATAAAGAAAAAATTTGTTAGCTACTCAAGCAAGTTATCGAAAAACAAATAAAAAAACTGAAATTTAGTAAGACTTGGACGTGTTGGGTTATGACCCGTTTCTGAGCCCATTTTAGGTCAAATAATTTTTGAGCGGGTCAAAGCCCATTTAACACATTCAAATTATATTAACCCGTGCATTTCACATCCCTAATGCGGGGTCTAATATTAATAAATGTGGTTGTTCGTGTAATAGATAAACTTGGATTAACTTTTATTTCTAGCTCTAACTTTGGCTTTCTAAAGGACTATGGAAGAAGAGTGTTGGATAAGAACACTTTTGTTAATTGATTGTTTTGCAATGTTAATAAACACAATAATTTTCAAAAGGAAGTGTCTTTCGCACAAAGTTGTATTCTCACCGAAAATTTCCTTTCACCTTTTTCTATCTGCCAAAAAAAGAAAAGAGAAATAAATCTGAGAGTTGAGATGTTATCACAGTATTTCAGGCAGTCAAAAAGTGTTCTTATGTTTGCCTTTTACCTAGCTAATATTTTATACTACCTATTTAACGAGAAGATTGAAGTAGTTTTTAAAAGGACTATTAGCTTTGGCTTCATCCTCCATAATACTTTGATTGTATAAATTGGAACTCCCAACAACGTGCCATTGTACTGCGGATACCGATAACAGACAACAAGTGACAGACAAATCCAGTCCCATTTGTTTTTAAAATATCCTTTCTGGGGCATCTCCCAACTCCAAGACACAAATTTATTGCTAATATTTCTTCTTTTTTTGTGACAAGACAAAATAACAATTGTCTAATGTTAAACTTCACTAAAATTTTACAAATATTATAAATATAATAAATACACCATTTACTGGATAAATTTACGGTCAGACAACTTGCTAATAGCTCAAGCAGACAGCTTGCCAGCAACTTTATGAAAAGCCTTACCACAAGCTTCTACATGTTTGAAATCAAGTAACTCAAGCAGATAGCTTGCAAATAGCTCAAGCAGACATCTTGCAAGTAGATTTTATAAAGCCTCACAACAACTTCCTGAAAAGCCTCACAACAATTTCTTTCAATTCATTTATACATCAGTTAAAAGTTGAATAATAAATCAGACGTTCTTTATATTTGTCTCTTATATATTTACTTTATAACCTTTATCTTATAACAATAAACATCAAAGAGGCGCTATTTATACTCTTCTTTCATGTTAATTCAAACATAAATTATGTCTCGCCCGTCAAACGATTTTTAGATCATACTAGTAGCAAGTAACTTATGAGTTTTAGTAAGACAACTTCCTGATTGTGTTTGCTAAAGAAAGGATAATGGAAAAAAGAAAGACATATTTTCGTTAGACGTTTTATTTCCAGCTTAAAGACCAATTTGTGGGGTTGAACTTATTGGTTCAATTTAAAAATTGTCAATATGCTCTCAAATCCAATTCCTATACGCTGACATAAATGGGGTGGATTTTGAAATAGAAATTTTTACATGGCTGAGCTACTTTTAAGACTAATTATCATTCTTTTAAAAAAAATTAATTACAAAATACAACAATATTTTATCAATTATAACAAAGTTTCCCCATTTTAGGCTCTAAAATTCCTCATTTTCTTTCTTTTTCACCAAACACACCCAAGTCGAGAAAAGTTCCATTAATAACTATTAAAAAGTTTTAAAGCTTTGAATTCGAAAAGTGGGTTTGAAAAATTATTATTTATTTAGATTGAATGTTGTTGCAAATGATTGGGAATATCATTTGGAGTTTATATGTCAATTTTGAGGGAATTTGGTGAAGATTTTAATTGATTTTTGTTCGAATTTGATACTGAAATTTGAAGGGAATTGATAAATAATGTTGCCACTCCCCCAGATCCCGATGTATAAATAAGTTATATGTATTTTGTGTTTTGAATGTATGTTATTTTTGTATCGAATGTATCACTGGATATAAAGTGATATAAACACGGCATACAAAATACATACAACAACATATAATATGCAGGTTGTATGTTTCGACCGAATTCTATACAACAAAAATTGTATGCAAGTTGTATGTTTTGAACGAATTATATATGTTTTGTAAAATAATTCTCGCTAATTCTCGATAACAAAAGTTATAGCTACTTTCTAAGAACGGATTTTAGAAACCCAATTGAAATTCTCCTCCGTCTCAAATTATTTATCGTGGTTACTAAAAATAATTGTCTCAATTATTTATCGTTTTAAAAATTCAAGGCTTAATTAATTATTTTTCTCTATACCCTTTGTCATTAATGAAAATGAACATAAATAGAGTAAATATTTAATATAACAACAACAACATACCTAGTGTCATCCCACAACGTGGGGTCTGGGGAGGGTAGAGTGTACACAGACCTTACCTCTACCTTGGTAGGTAGAGCGATTGTTTCCGAGAGACCCTCGGCTCAGGACAAGCAAAGCAGAAAAAAACAGTCAGCCCCGGTCAAAAATTTTAAAAAAAATTAAATTTAAAAATTTAAAGCAGTATGAAAATGCTGACAGCAAATGCGAATACGCCATAATAGCGCATCCTGAAAAGAAAAAGAAAAAGAAAAGAAGAAAGAAGAAGCAGTAACTAACACAGATAAATGAGATAAACCAAGTACATTAAAGAACACATACCAATAGAAATAAAACTGCAGAAGGTTATAAAGCAATACTACGTATATTCTTATGATATGTTAAGCGGGTCTATAGTAATAACACTACAGCTATCCGTTTGTAGGCGTAAGTAGGACTACGCTCGACTACCTACTACCCCTCTACTCTAATATGTGTCCTCCACAGCCCCTTATCTAAGGTCATGTCCTCAGTAAGTTGTGTCTGCTCCATATCTCGTCTAATTACCTCTCCTCAATATTTCTTCGGCCTACCTCTACCCTTTCTGAACCCGTCCATAGCAAATCTCTCACACCTCCGCACTGGGGCGTTTGTGTGTCTCCTCCACCCATGTCCAAACCCTCTCAACCTCGCTTCCCGCATCTTATCCTCCACTGAGGTCACTCCCACTCTGCCCCGTATATCATCATATTTAATGAGAAGAGATTATAATTAGACATAAATAAGAGTAAAGTAGATTAAATATCTCTCTTAATTAATATTTCTTAAGGGCGTGTGAGAAAAAATGACAAATAATTTGAGACCGAGGGATTATCATTTTGATGTCTTGATATTAGTAAAGTAATTCAATTTTCTTAGTACGTGTAGAACAGACAAATCCAATTTTGTTTAGTATACACAGTACGTAGTTATATTTTTAATTTGTTAAATTTTATAAAGATTTCATGGATGAATCACCACTGCAGTAAACTGGCTTCGAAAACAAGGGTCAGTAGCAAATCCAGAATTTCATATCCATGACTGCTAAATCAGGAAGACTGACTACATAATTCAACGTTATTACCACTATTTCCGTCCAATTTTTGCATAGACTGTGCTAGTTAGAATAATATTTCATATTTTGGCATTAACTGCCAGTTAGTGAAGTGTCAAAAAGCAGATGGCTATTTCAAAGTTATTCGTGTTACACTTTAGTCCTTATAGACTATAGTAGCTTTTTAGTTGCCGTTTGGGGTTAATATGCATTGACTCCACTTGTTTTAATTTTATTTCTTTTACACTTTGCTGCTGCCTCGTCTCTTCTTTTTCATAAATACTCGATTGTCATTTGGAGTTTGATTCTTTGAATGGTTACTCAAGTTTTGAGAATTGTCTACTAAAATCATTTGTGTTAATTTAGGACTATAAAATTATTTAATTTTTACTATTTTTCTCAAAAAATACTAATCATCACAAAGCCTCTTTTTCTCCTAGTTGGCACGCCATGTTACATTAAATTTATTTTTTAATAATAAATTTATTTAACTCATCAAACTAACTCAATTAAATTCATATTTTATACCCGATTAAAAGACTATACTTTTATCTTCTGTCGTATATTTAATTAAATAAACGAAGGATGGATTTGATGGAAAAAAATACTAATATACCATTCCACACTATACATAGAGACAACTACAGCTGATAGAACTAGTGTAAATTGCAAAAACAAATTACTTTCAGAAATCTCATTAACTAGTATTACTATTCAAATGTTTAACGTTAGTGTAGGTTTTAAGGTTGGGATATAATTTTCCATTGTAAGAGCGGTTTTTTGAAAAGAAATTTCTTCGGCTTAGGAAAAGTAGAAATTGTGGGTTAGCTTATGTAACTTAAGTGACATGAATCTCTTGGCAAAAAATTTAGTGTCGAGATTTTAATGATGATAAGGTTAAGGCCCAACAACAACAACAAAAAAAGCTAAGTCCATTCAATGTTACCAAAGCCCAGCAAAAGAAAAGAAAAAGAGGCCCAACGGGAGAAAGTCCAAAGTGTTGAATGCTAAATAATGGAAGGTCGACTTACTCAGTAATTGAGTTAGTCGTTGCAAGCTATATTGAAGTTCGCAAGGAAAAAGGATATTCAGGGGCAAAATCAAGTCAAAGAAAGCATTAAATATAAATACTAAGTTTTATGGAAATAAAACTTCACGCGCAGATTAAAGACCTTTGAAAAAGAATATCAAGTACTTAATGAGAAAATCTGTTTAAGATGGAAAGCAAGTACCAACAATCAAGTCCTGAAGTTGCAATCAAATAAGTTCATCCTTATTCTTGGAAACTGGATCATTTGCTCCTATTTTCAAGGATCAAATCTCTTGAATTTCATTCTTTATTCACAAGCCAAACGATCACGGTTCAAGTTATTTAAAGGGCATGTCATCCTCAAAGGAGAATAAATTTCATCTCAACTTCTCAAGTTTTTTGCTCTACTTTTAATAAACATTGTATTTCTGAGAGATTTATTGTGTAACAAAAAAGAGAGGAGAGAAAAATTATAGTTTGTGAGACATTGTATCAAAAAGTTACTAGAGTTTGAGTGTAAACGTAGTAACTCCACTCTACACACCATTGTATAGAGAACACTTTCAAAGAGCTTAAGAGAACACCCTTGCAATCCAAAGAGACTGAACTAAGATCCGTATTGAATCACAACCAGTACAAAACATCTAGTGTCACTTACTTTCTGCAATTTATTTACCATACTGTTTTAAGTTACATTCAATTTCTTTATTGACACTGATCATATACAGTCGATTAGAGAAAGAAAAAATTCAATTCAAACTCTCCCTCTCTTGCACTTCTAATTGGTATCAAAGCAAGCTCTCATTAATCATTTGCTTAACAACGTTAGAAAAGTGTAACATCCCATAATTTTGGGCAATGGTTTGAGCACCTAAATGTAGGCAAGTAGACCCGAGCCTCGGAGAATTTATGTTATATTTATGTGTGCTAATAAAGAGATTAGTATATAAAAGGATAAAATCCCGAAATAATTTTGGACGTAACAAGTGTGACGACGGGGATCGAAAATAAATTTGATGCGTGCACAAATAAAACGAGTTGCTGAACCTTTATTTGAAGGTTTCATGTTCACGAAATCTCTTCAAATAATTGCAAAGCAAACTGAAGATTCTTTTTCATACTAAGGTATCGGGAAACTTTTGGTGAAGGAGGCCGGTTCCGTTGTCGTGTGATAGCAATGAGGGGGATAAGAATTTCCTAACTAGGACTACACGTGTTAAGTTAGTAGCTTAGATAAGCATTTCATTCTAAGTTAGGTTAGTAGACAACATTTCATACTAAGTTAGTAGCTTAGATAAGCATTTCATTCTAAGTTAGCAAAGTAGACAACATTTCATTCTAAGTTAGTAGATTAGATAGCACTTCACGCTAGTAGTAGGAAATTGAGTAAGGAAAATCGGGCAAATGCAGTAGCGAATATATTGTGTCTCTGTCCGAATTCAATATTTCTTTCGTTCTCCCAATCCCAACAAAGCTGCAGCAAACGATTTTCATTCTCTTTCTAATATCAAGGCATGTTAAGGCAAAAAAAAAATTTCTTTTGGCATGTTCCATGTAATGAAATATAATCGTGATATTGGTTCATAAATTATTCTACTCCTAGTAGTTAATAATATTCATGTTATTGATTCTTATGTTAAAAACATGTCTAAATATGTTCCTAAATCCTTATTGAAGTATATGAAAAAAATGTTAATATTTCCAATGTTAGCCGAAGATACAAGGATATTATGTCATTCGATAAATTCAGAAAATATTTTATTGTCATTCATGCATTTTCATTTGCATTATATTCATATATTACCCTGGACCCACATGTGCTATACACACTATTATATGGTAAATATTGTATATATGTAGGGGATATGGGGAAAGGAAAAGCGTTATATACGCACACCACCTGCAGCTGGTACAGACTATCACGGAAGAGCCCGAATAGGCCAATATTGATGTCTTTGTGTGGCCAATATGATAATTAAATGATGCCCACAGAGGTTGTTACGGACAGGAAGATGCCCTTGTGTAGCCAATATTTATATGTATACCACATTTGCATTGTGCATAACATTTAGGCGTATGTATTAGGGCCCTCAAAGGCATTTACTGCTAGATAACTGTTTCTGTTTCAGTTTATTGTTATATCCCTGTATACTATTGATCATTCCTGACATACTCAGTACATCAGTCGTACTGACGTCCATTTTGCCGGGGGACGCTGTGTTTCATGCCTGCAAGTTCACATAGGCAAGACGACGATCCACGTTAGTAGGTTGCTCACTCAGCAAATTTTGGAGCACTCCCCTTGTTTCAGAGTGTCGGTCTAATCTTGGTACGGTATATTTTTTCTTGTATATATACATACATGGCAGGGCCCTGTCCCGACCTTTTGATGTCATGTACTCCCTTAGAGGCTTTTAGACAGGTGTTTTGTATGTAGTAGTCATGTACGGCCTCGTCGGCCTTGGTGTATATATGTATAAGTTGGGTTTCCGGTTTACTATTTCTATGTTTATATATGTCAGCAGAGTACTAAGTCATGGCCCTTGTGGCAAGCAGATAATCATGGGTAGATGTTAAATGTATAGCTAGTGGTACCCGGCGGGTAGGGTTCGGGTGCCCGTCGCGGCCCTCTGATTTGTGTCGTGACAAAAAGATCACGTCAAATCACATAACCATTGGTTCTTTATTTCAAGAAGGAGCTTCTCAAACAGACCTCCTTACTTCAATGGAAAACACTTTTCTTATTGGAAAGTAAGAACGGAGACTTACATCAAATCCTATGATGTGAAACTATGGAGGGTCATTAAACTTGGAGATATTCCAATGCTAAAATCAAAGGCTGATGACAAAAATGAAGGAGATGCCACACTCACTGATGAGTTGGCTCACCTTGCTACTTATACTGAAGAACAAATGGAGATGATACAAGTAAACTCAAAGGCAAGGAATCTTCTT
Organism: Anisodus acutangulus; assembly: GCA_029783415.1. NCBI lineage: Eukaryota > Viridiplantae > Streptophyta > Magnoliopsida > Solanales > Solanaceae > Anisodus > Anisodus acutangulus. The sequence continues at coordinate 20,777,963 of CM056491.1, read as the reverse complement.
TACAATGCTATCGGAGAAGAATATGAAAAGATCTCAACATGCGAAACTACTAAAGAAATGTGGGATAAACTGAAGGTCATTTATGAAGACACTGATAAATTCAAGGAAACGATTTCTAGCCTTTTGGTCTATAAATATGAGTCCTTCAAGATGACTGAGGGAGAAATAATAGAAAATGTATTTTCCAGATCAACAAAAATTTTGGAGAACTCAAAGCATCAAGTAAAGTCTTTCCTCCTGTAGACAATATAAAAAAGATGCTTAGATGTCTACCTTCAGCATGACACACAAAAGTAGTTGCTCTTGAAAGTATAAATCTTAAGACATTCACATATGATGAAGTGAGAGGAAATTTGATCACTTTTGAGAAAAGCTATCTGACCAAACCATCACAAGATGAAATTAAGAAAAAGGTCATTGTTTTCAGATCTCAAGTGGAAGAACATGACAATGATGAGATAAGAGAAGAAGTAGCCATAATTTCCAGATCTAGGAATAACAAAAAGGAAATACGAGTTCATAAATGGAAAATCTTCTACTGATCAACACAGGAATGCTGAAAAATGTTACAAGTGTGAAAAATACAGTTATGTTGCATCTGAATGTCCTGAGTGAAAGCGGAGGCCATCCAAATTATCAAAGGCATAAGGCTTTTAGTAGCTGTAGTGAAGATGAAATCTCATATAATAAAGATGAAGGAGTAGAAAATATATGTTTCATGGCAATTAGCCTAGATCGACACTTGGTGCCGGCAAAATATTGGCTAATTTGGCACGAGAAGAGGTATGGTTCCTCAAAGGCTGGGAAGACGACAAAGGAGAGAAAAGCCTCATGGGAATTCACATATGTGCGAGTCTGGAAGGCTAGATAAAAGGAATTGAACCATCGACCACTCTTATCTCCTCAAAGAGTTGGTCAAGATCATCAGGACCAGAGCTCTATGGTTGTCTCTGTAACATCCCGTAATTTTGGGCGATGGTTTGAGCATCTAGACGTATGCAAGTAGACCCGAGTCTCGGGGAAATTATATCATATTCACGTATGCAAATAGAGAGCTTAGTATATAAAAGGAGGCAGTCCCGAATTAATTTAGAACTTAATAGTGGGACAACAATGATCGGCTAATTAATAAATTATACGGAGGCAAGTCACTTAATTAAAAAAAGTAGGGTGGCACGTTGGTGGTATGTGGCATCAATTGGATAACTCCACCGCCAAAGATTGGCTAGTGGGAGACATTATGATGAGGAATCATTTGGTTTAGTTAGTAGAAATAGGAGGCATCGTAATCCTACCAACATAATACCAAAACAATTCAGCAAAAGGAGTTCCACCAATTTTACATTTCAAAGACATACCAAATGTCTTTTTTTCCTTCCAGTAACAAGAAAAAGAAAGATTGCTCCTTTCTAGTTAGTTGTGATTAACAATTGTAGTAGCAGATATCTAATTTCCATCCCAGCAACATGATTAACTTTTAAGTGGAATCGAGGTATGTTAAGGTAAATTATTTCTTTCTTTTTGCATGTTCCATGTAATAAAATATAACCATGATATTGTTGCATAAATTATTCTACTCCTAGTAGTTAAGAATATTCATGTTATAGATTCAATAGTTAAAAGCATGTTCCTAAGTCCTTATTGAGGCATACGGAAAAGATATTGATATTCACAGTGTTAGCCGAAGGTACAAGGATATTATGTCACTCAGGATGTTTTATTGTCGTTCATACATTTTCATTTGCATTATATTCATATATAACCCTGGACCCACATATGCTATGCAAACTACTATATGGTTAATATTATATATATGCAGAGAATATGGGGAAAGGGAAGGCGTTATATACGCATACCACCTGCAGCTGGTACAGACTATCACGAAAGAGCCCGAAGAGGCCAATATGATATGATGCCCTTGTGTGGCCGATATAACATGATACCCACATAGGCGGTTATGGGAAGAAAGATGCCCTTGTATGGCCAATATTTATATGTATACTACATTTGCATTGTGCATAACATTTAGGCATATGTATTAGGGCCTCAGAGGCATTTACTACTAGTCAGTTGTTTCTGTCGGTTGTTGCTGTTGTCGGTTGTTTCTATCAGCTATCTTGGTCGACTGTTTCTGTTTCAGATTATTATATATCTCTATTATGATGTTTCTTATGCCTGACATACTCGATACATCAGTCGTACTGACGTCCCTTTTGTCGGGGGACGCTGTGTTTCATGCCCGCAAGTTCACGTAGGCAGGGCGACAATCCACATTAGTAGGTTGCTGGCTCAGCGAATATTAGAGCACTCCCCTTATTTTGGAGTGTCGGTCTATCTTGATACGGTAATTTTTGCTTGTATATATGGGTATGGTGGGGCCCTGTCCCGGCCTTTTGATGTCATGTACTCTCTTAGAGGCTTGTAGACAGATATCCTGTATGTGTAGTAGTCGGGGATGGCCTTGTCGGCCTTGGTATGTATATATATAAGTTGGTTTTCTGATTAATATTTTATATAGTCCTTTTTTGGCTTAGTCCGTATTTAATTATGATTAGGCGATAAATATATGGCTAGTGGTACTCGACGGATAGGTTCCTGGTGCCCGTCGCGGCCCTCCTGTTTAGGTCGTGACAAACTTGGTATCAGAGCAATGTCTGTCCTAGGGAGTCTACAAGGCATGTCTGGTAGAGTCTTGTCTATGGGTGTGTTGTGCACCACACTTATAAGTAGGAGGCTATCTGACATTTAGGGATGGTTTCCATTCTTTCATCTCATAAATCATGCAGTAGAGCTGAGTTATAAGCATTTCACTCCTAATCAATATTCTAGTAATATCTACGACAAGGAAGAAGTTCAAGAGTGTGAGGGCATTGGATACGACTGCTGGAGAAGGTACTAGTCGGTTGCCACCCACTAGCGAGGGCTAGAGTGAGACCCACAGTGCGACTCCTTCGTATGATTCCTCGACTTCACCACTTCCAGAGGAGATTAGTGGAGCTGCAGTACCTAGTTCCTCTACTTCATACTCCAGATGTGGATCTTGATATGCGAATTGCTATACAATTATTGACTCGACTAGTGGCCAGTCAGACCTAACATCAGATTTCCAGTCCTTCTGATAGAGCCGCTAACGCGAGAGCTTGGGATTTCATTAATCTAGACCCTCCGATATTCACGGGATCAAACCTGAATGCAGACCCATAAATTTTCTAGATTAGATACAGCGCACCTTGCGGATGATGGATGCTACCGAAATTGAATCGGTGAAGTTTGTTTCTTATAGACTGTGGGATATCGCAGTGACTTGGTATGAGACATGGGAGCAATCTAGGGGACTTTGTACTCCACCAGCAAGATAGAGATAATTTTCAGAGGCCTTCTTACAACATTTTCTGCCAGTAGAGCTTCGACGGGCTAAGCGGGATAAATTTCTACATCTTGAGCAGGGCAACATAAGTGTTTGAGAATATAGCTTTCCATTTAATTCATTGGCCAGATATTCTCCTACCATTATAGCTGAGATGAGTGACCGGGTACATAGGTTTGTTACCGGCTTAGGGCCGCACTTGGTCAACGAGTGTACTACGGCTTCTCTGAATCCGGATATGGATATTGCTCGACCAGACTTGGACTTGTTAGAGGGTTTCAAAGTGCCCAAATTTGAACTCTTTAATAGCATGGGAAATCCCAAAGCCCATCTGAGAACTTACTGTGACCAGCTGGTTGGTGCTAAAGGAAATGACACACTGATAATGAGACTATTCAGTTGAAGCTTCATAGGTGAAACATCAGAGTGGTTTGACACTCAAGACATTCGTCATTGGGATTCGTGAGAAAAAAATGGCGGGGGCACTCATGGAAAGATTCCGCTTTAATGTGGAAAATGTACCCGACAGTTACTCTTTGGAGAAGATCAGACAAAAGTCAACAAAAACCTATCATAAATATGCGAGTAGGTAGAGGGCCAAAGCATCCCGAGTGCAACCTTCGATGAGCGACGAAGAACCGTTTCAACATTCATCTAATCCTAGGATTTGGACTGCTATGACCGAATGTTGGCTATGGCCGAAAGGCCATTATCTGATTTAGTCAGAATGGGAGAAGCAATAGAAGATGACCTCAAAACTGGAAAGATTGTCAACATTGTCAACAAAGCTAGCGCAACAAGCTCCATCGGAGCCGCAAAGAAGAAGAAAGAGGATGTGGCAAACGTCTCTCACACCGCGAGCCCGAGGAGTCGCAGAAAGGAAGGATCACAATCATTCTTTGACGTATATCAATCTCCTCCTCCAAGCAACTACATACCATTACCCTACAATCATATTCCAGTATATTATGCACAGCCCAACTATCAAGCTCCTTAGACAAACTACCAAACATATGTACCCACTTACCAAGCTCCATCTCTAAATTATCATGTTCCCGTACCCACGTATCAAGAGACTCAAAAGCAGCAAAACTACCATAATCAGCCGCCTCTAGCCACATACGATTTGCCATATCCGAACTTTGAGAGAAAGCCTCCGAGGACGTTCACTCCGCTTCCTGAAATGTAGACAAGCTTATTCAACAAGCTACACACTGTCGATATTATCAAAACCGTGCCGCTAAAGCCTGCCAATCCGAGAAATTGCTTTTACAGAGTTGACCAAACTTGTGCTTACCATTCCCGGGGGAACATGCATGCTACCAAATATTGCATTAATTTGAAGCATAAGTTGCAAGATTTGATTGACAAGTGAGAGATCGTCTTAGAGGCCGCTGCATCGAATGTGAATACAAATCCTCTCCCGAATCATAGCACTAACCATATCCATATGATCGAAAGAGAAGAAGATTGGGATGTATGACAACCGCTGGCCTCGAAAAATATTGAAAACTTAGAGCGCACAGTCGCTTACTCATGTTGGGAGAGCATCCTAACTTCAAGGTACTGATCCCAGCTCCAAAGAAACCATACATGGTCCATGTGCCACAAGTAGTCATTCCGACTCCCAGAAAGGAACTCACAGTCGTTGCCCAAGGAATGACAAGGTCGGGAAGATGCTATACTCCTGAAAGTTACCCATGAAGAAACTAATCAAAGAAGTTCCCCATAAAGAAACTAATCAAAGAAGGCCCATCATTCATGGGGAGACCGAGGACTTTTGGCGCAGATTGCAGGCGAAAGATTACTCTGTTATTGAATATTTTGCAAAAAATAATGGCCAGAATATCGATGATCTCATTACGTTTGAGCTCTACACAATATCATCAGGCCTAATAAAAGTGATAGATAAAGTTCACATCCTGGCAAGGACGAGTAGTGAAACATTGGCTGACATAGTAGGACACATCATCGGGGCTCATCAGATTTCAGAAGGAATAGTCCACAACAAGGCCCTCTACATCACCATCAAATGCTGAGGCAATGTCATCTCCCAAGTACTTATCGATAATGAGGTTGAACTCCATATATGCCTTGAATAAACATTGATACAGTTGGGCTACAACATTGGAAAAATATGCCAGAGTCGTACCAATGTAAGAGCTTTTGATGGGCGCAACGTGACCCCGCAGGTGAAGTGGACCGCAGCATACAAAAGAGGCCCGCCAAGTTCACCACTGAATTTTAAGTTATGGACATCATTGCCAACTATAATTTTCTACTGGGAAGACCATGGATACATATAGCCGGAGTAGTGCCATCATCCCCTCACCAATCAATAAAGTTTGTCTGGAAAGACCATGAAGTCGTAATCCATAGAGTGGATAGCATTCACAACTATCCCAATAATTCTATGCCGGTAATAGAAGAAGTTCTGACGGATACAGACTTCCATATAGTGGAACTTGTGGGAGTCGCCTACCAAGGAGACAATGAAGAAAACCCAATACCGCTGGTCTATATGATAATCGTTGCAATCATGCTACAGAACAAGTTCGAACCCGGCAAAAGTCTGAGTCGAGAGTTCCAAGACATCCAAGAACCGGTGTCAATCTTAGTTAACGATTACTAGTTTGGTCTTGGATACATACCAAGCTCTGAGGAATCCACCGACACTGATAAGAGAAAAAGTGGTCCTCCACAACTCCGCAAGCCATTCCCGGATCTTTACAAGTCATTTCTGATCTGCATGTCCATGCACAACGATGGAGACCCAGAAGAAGGTTTAGGGATATTCCAGGAGGAAGAGTGTGTCGTAATACTAGAGGAATACTTTGAAGCACCCACCATCGACGATGCTGATTCAGACGAGCAGTTGTTGTACTAGGCCTCTACCCCACTTTGGCCTCCTCGGTAGAGAGAATTTTTAAAAAATATTTTCAAAAATTGGTGGAAATCGGCTGATGCCCGAGCATTCACCATTTATGTCTTTACTTTTCCACGTGTTGTTCAAAAATGGAAATTACTCGACGTTGATCCGAGTCAGGACCATAATTTGTACTTTTTATCAAATTAATGGAAGCCTCAATTTACGTAAAAATAGTCTATTTATTTATATATAATTATACACTAACCTTGCTTTGCCTTGGTTTTTCAGTAATAATAACAAAACAACTCATAATGTCATGTCATGTCGTGAGACGAACGAGTTGAGTGATACAGATGAGAAAGAGTATGAGGAATATGATGAACAAGCAGAGTTACCAGAAGACCTCATCAATGAGAAATATCAGTATAAGAATAGGCAAAGCCAAATTTGGATGAAACCGAAGCGATCAACTTTGGAGATGAGGAAACAGTTAAGAAAACCAGGATAAGTGCGCATTTGGACGCACCTAGAAAGGAAGAATTAATAAATTTGTTAAGAAAGTATGTTGACGTATTTGTATGGTCATACGCAGATATGCCCGGATTAAACATAGACATCATAGCTCACAAGTTACCAATCAACGAAGGATTTACCCCGATTAAGCAGAAAATTTGACAATTCAAGCTAGATCTCAGCATAAAAATCAAGGATGAAGTCGAAAAGTAGATACATTATGGGATCGTGGAAGTGACTCCATATCCTACCTGGTTGGCCAACATCATGCTCGTACCAAACAAGGATGAAAAAATCAGAATCTGTGTGGCCTATTGTGATCTCAACTAAGCTAATCTCAAGGATGATTTCCCACTTTCAAATATCCACAAACTCATTGATAATTGTATAAAGCATGAATTACAATCATTTGTGGATTGCTTCGCAGGTTACTATCAGATTCTGATGAGTGAAAAAATGCACAGAAAATGGCATTCATCACTCCATGGGGAGTATACCACTACCGTGTAATATCGTTCGGCCTTAAAAATGTTGGTGCTACTTATATAAGGGTAATGGCCGTCATTTTCCATAACATGATGCATAAAGAAATAGAGTTCTACTTGGACGATGTCATAATCAAGTCGCGAGAAGGCTCCAACCATATCATACATTTGCGAAAGTGCTTCAACAAGACTCTGCAAGTTCAATCTGAAACTGAATCCGGCCAAATGCGCATTTGGAGTGCCTGCCATAAAATTGTTGGGATTCATAGTCAATCGCAGGGGCATAGAACTAGCTCCCACAAATATCAAAGTCATTCAAGAGCTACCACCGTAAAAAACTAAGAAGGATGTCATGAGCTTCCTGGGAAGGTCGAATTACATTGGACGCTTTATAGTGCAGTCTACGGTGACTGTGGAACCTATCCTCATGTTATTGAAAAAAAATGCGCCCACCAAGTGGATGGATGAGTTCCAGAAGGCCTTCGATACTAGCAAGAGATATCTTTCCAATCTACCAGTTTTGGTCCCTCCTAGGCCAGGGTGTTGCTATATTTGTAGGTATCAGACAATGCATTTGTATGCATATTGTCCCAACACGATGAAACTGGAATGAAAGAGTGAGCAATCTAATATCTCAGCAAGAAATTTACTGTCTGCGAGTGAAGATACACTCTGGTGGAAAAGACATGTTGTGCACTGACGTGGATAACGCAAAAGTTGAGACATTACTTATCGTTGCACACTACTCACTTGATATCTAAGATGGATCCTTTAAAGTACATCTTTCGCCAACCCATGCCTATAGGGAAACTATCCTAGTGGAAAATGCTTCTATGTGAGTTCGACATCAAATGCGTGGTCTAGAAAGCTGTCAAGGGATAGGCATTGGCCGAGTTACTGGCAAGAGTCTAGTTGACGAAGAGTTCATACCACTAAGGACGTATTTCTCGGACGATGAAGTAATGGCAATTGAAGAAGAAATGGTGGAAGCCTACTCAGGATGGAGAATGTTCTTCGATGGTGCAGTCAACTACAAAGGTTCAGGGATCAGAACGGTTTTAGTTTCAGAAATGGGTCAACATTACCCGATGGCAGCCAAGCTCAACTTTCAATGCATAAACAACATGGCAGAGTACGAAGCCTGTATTTTGGGTCTTCGCATGGCCATCGACATGGATATCCAAGAACTCCTGGTAATAGGAGACTCAGATCTATTGATTCACCAGATCCGAGGAGAATGGGCCACCAAGAACAAGAAGATTCTACCATATGTCAACCTCGCACAGAGATTTGCAATAGATTATGAAAGATTGAGCTCCGACACACGCCAAGAGCCCAGAATGAGTTCGCCAATGCTCTTTCCACTATAGCATCCATGATACAGTACCATGAAAGCAGTCACATTGACTCGTTGGAGATCAGCATCAAGGAAGAATATGCCTATTGTTCCCATGTGGAAATGGAACCCGATGATAAACCATGGTATGTTGACATAAGCACATATCTAAAAAAAGGGAGAGTATCTCGAAAACATCATAGCCAATCAAAAGAAGACCATCAGAAAAATGGCTAATGATTTCTTCCTAAATAAGGGAGTACTATATAGAAGGACGCCGACCTGGGGCTACTCAGATGTGTCAATGCCACAGAGGACATAAAACTATTAGAAGAAGTACACGCCTGGACTTGCGGACCTCACATGAATGGGTTCGTCTTGGCCATGAAAATTTTAAAGGCAGGCTACTATTAGATGACCATAAAAACCAACTGTAGCTGATTTGTGCAAAGATGTCATCAATGTCAGATTCATAGAGATATAATCAAGGTCCCACTAAAGTACTAGATAGAAGGACGCCGACCTGGGGCTACTCAGATGTGTCGATGCCACAGAGGACATAAAACTATTAGAAGAAGTACACGCCCGGACTTGCGGACCTCACATGAATGGGTTCGTCTTGGCCAAGAAAATTTTAAAAGGCAGGCTACTATTAGATGACCATAAAAACCAATTGTAGTTGATTTGTGCAAAGATGTCATTAATGTCAGATTCATAGAGATCTAATCAAGGTCCCACTAAATGAGCTTAATGTCACGAGCTCACCTTGGTCGTTTGTAGCTTGGGGCATGGACAATATTGGGACCATAAAGCCATCAGCATCCAACAAACATCATTTCATCCTAGTCACCATAGACTACTCACAAAGTGGGTTAAAGCTACTTCTCACAAGTTGGTGACAAAGAAAGTGGTAGCCGAATTTGTGCGCAACAACATCATATGCCAATTTGGCATTCCAGAGTCGATTATAACAGATAAAAGAGCCAATTTGAATAGTCATTTGATGAAAAACGTGAAGGCGTAGAGGCAGCAAATAAGAACATAAAGAGGATATTGAAAAAATGACCGACAATTACAAATATTGGTATGCACAGTTGTCCTATGTGTTGCTAGGATACCGAACAACCACTCAGACCTCGACCGGAGCAACTCTATACTTGCTTGTCTATGGTACTGAAGTAGTAATACTAGTCGAGGTAGAGATACCCTCACTCAGAATCATACAAGAAACAAAATTGGACAACGCATAGTAGGTCCAAAAAAGATATAAACAACTAGCTCTAATCGATGAGAAAATGATGGTTATCGTATGCCATAGTCAACTGTATCAACAGAGAATAGTAACATCTTCAACAAATGGGTAAGAGCTCAGATCTTTCAAATAGGACAACTAGTACTCAAGTGCGTGTTTCTACATCAAGACGAGAACAAAAAAAAGTTCGCACCCAACTGGTAAGGACCCTACATGGTGCGCAAGGTACTATTAGGAGGAGTTGTCATCCTCCCAGAGATGGATGGCCAAGAGTGGCCTAAATAAATCAACTCAGATGCAATCAAATGATACTACACGTGAAGGCACGTTTCTTAGTTTGTAATCATTTTTGCTTATAACCTCATTCCTCTACTTGTAATTGCATTTTCTTTACTTGTAATCGTATTTTCTTTGCTTGTACTTGCATTAGAAAAAATAAATCATTCATTGTAATGAACTACGCAGGACCTAATTCCCAAAATGGGATATGTAGGTGTCCATTCGAACTCGGTTGCATTATTATGCAAATCTATATTTCTTTGTAATAAACTACGCGAGGACCTGATTTCCAACATGGGATACGTAGGCGTCTATTATGGACTCAGTCACATTATTACCCAAATCTATCACTCCTTGTAATAAATTATGCAAGGATCTGATTCTCAAAATGGGATATGTAGGCGTCCATTATGGACTCGGTCGCATTATTACCAAAATCCATATTTCCTTGTAATGAACTATGTGAGGACCTGATTCCTAAAGAGGGATACATAGGCGTCCATTCAGAACTCGGTCACATTATTATAAAAATTAGCCAACTCTATTTTGAACTACATTTCAACCTGATTCTCGAGATGGGATACGTAGGTGCTTTTCGAGCTAGGTTGCACCAAACAAAAAAAACTAAGGAAATCCCTAGGAAACCTCTGAGACAACAAGAATTTGAAGGATTGCCTCATTAAGTATAAACTGGGGTGAAATTTTTTAGAACATCTCAAAAAATCCACCAACAAACCTGGTACAAGGGATTAGCCATCCTAAATTTGCGAAGTGGGGCAGAATTTTTGAGAAGATCTCAAAAATTATGTCGACGACACCAACATAAGAGTTAACCGGTGTAAAACCCGCAACTGAGCAGAATTTTTGAGAGGGACTCAAAAATTCCTTCAAGTGCAAATCGACACAGCCAATCCAAACCTACAACTGGGGAAAATTTTCGAGGGGGTCTCGCAAATTTCATGCAAAAAAAGAAAAATAAAGAGCCAAAGACGATCGAAGAACCTCGCTCAAAATGAATATGGCATGACATTGAGTTAACAGTAGTATAAATGCTTTAGTAAAAAAAATCAAAAATATTTTCAAATATTCTATTCAAAATATTTTCTCTCATTACATCGGGACCGAAAGAGGTGTCAAGATCTGAAGAGAAGAGAAACAACACAACAGGAAGTCAGTAGACACGGGTTGACCCCATAGGAAACTAACAATTTTTCTGTGATTGCAAGTCACCAAAACATCATCAGGAGGACGGAGGATTATTTACACTAACTTGTTTTCTCATGTATAAACAGGTGTAATGAAAAACACTCTGACACTAGAAGATGATAACCAGGCCCTGAGAGCCACAGACAGAGCAAGCACCAAAATGGCATAATACCTGGCTGAGAGTCGAGAAAGAATAAAGAAAAAAATTTACAGTCATAAGAGCCATATCGAAGGACAAAAAGCAGCCATCTGACCGAGAGGGTCGTAGTCGGCGAACGATGGAAAGACACAATCCAACTTGGAGAGTCCAGAAAGACAAAGAAGAGGCACAACCTAGTCATGAGAGCCATATAAAGAGTCAGGAGATGTAAAATCGATCAAAGAAGGTGCAGTACTAGTCTTCAAAATCATAATGATATAAACCTAGATGGAAGGCCGTAGTTTATATTCCATAGTAGAGTGATATAATTCCAGTCGAAGAGTTGCAGTATTCACTCCAAAATCAAAATGATGTAAACTCGATCAGAAGACCGCAGTCTTCATTCCAAAGTAGAGTGATGTAATTCCAGAGCTGCAGTATTCACTCCAAAACCAAAGTGATGTAAACCCGATCAAAAGAGTCACAATCTTCACACCAAAGTCCAAACAATGTAAAGTTGGTCAGAAAGCCACAATCTTTGTTCTCAAGAGTCAAATTCATTATCGAGAGGGTCATTCATTGCCGAGAGCGCCATTCATTACCGAGAGCGCCATTCATTGACGAGAGAGACATTTATTGCCAAGAGGGACATTCATTGCTAAGAGGGCCATTCATGTATTCACTGCTAAGTAGGCCATTCCTACAAACTGCATGCCGAGAGGGCTATTCACACACGAGCCGGATGATGTCGAAAGTGACATCGGCTCCAACAATGTTATACCATATAGTCAACAATACTACACCAGTAAGTCCATAAAGTCAACAGTGCTAGATAGTGCCGCAAGTAGCATCCGCTCAAGTCAAGCAAGTCAACAGAGCTAGATAGTGTCGGAAATGGTGCCCGCTCAAAACAAACATTCCCAGCAAGTCAACGGAGTCAAATAGTATCGCAAGTGGTATCCACTCAAATAACATCCAAGTCAACAGAATCAACAAAGCCAAAAAGTGTCGGAAGTGGCATCCGCTCAAATAGTAAAGTCAACGGAGCCAGACAGTATCGGAGGTGTCACCTGCTCAGAAGAAATCACCTAGGAGGGTACAACAAATAAAGCAGCGCAGGTATGAAAATACAAATAATAAGTGACTAGCAAATATACTAGATCTAGACACATGTGGAGCAAACGTGAAACTTGTTCTTGGGCAGCCAGTTGAAAATATGTGCCAAAAAGATTCAAGCTCTCTACACATGAGCTTAAACATCTCTCTGTGCCGACCTCGCTCTCAAATCACAAAGATTTTTATTTTTTTAAAAAAATATGTAACTGGTCGGGCATATACCGAAAGTGTCAAAGGGATTCTCACATAAAGGATACCCTTTTCAAGCCATCGAGTCGAACTGCAAGTGACCTGATTCTAGAAAATCGAGGATATGTAGGCCACTAAAATCTTCGAGGATCGATCACATTCCAACAAGATCATCTCGGATTTTTTCTGATTTGATATTTTTATTTTATAAATTTTCTAGTAGTTTAACTAAGTTGAACTAGAGGTTTCTTGAATTGTCATGCAACCTGAGATATGTAAGAAACCCAAATTTAAAACATGGCCACATTATGTGGCCATAAGTAATCCTAATTCATAAAAGCTAATGGGTTATTATTTGTTTTAATTTAAAACACCCGAGCTCAAGGCCGAAAGGCCAAGGACTCAACCCAGGCCCACACCCTAATTATAAAGAAAGAGGAAAAAATTCCCAATCACCCCAAAATGATGAAGAACGCTAGTTGGTTCTCCTTTCTCTTCTGTAGGTATCGATGCCAAAAATGGAAAAATTTGAGTATGGGTCGGCTCTGTGTGGTTGCCTCAACGGAAGAAGAAAGGCATTTAATGCCTCATATCTCTCCTCCAATCAAGACACCGTATCCACCCCCCTCATTCAAGGTTAGGTTTCCCCCTCTCTCTTGTTTTATATGTTGCATTTTACTTACTCTTGTCTCATTCCGATTTGAATTCTTGGCTTTGATTGGTTGAAGAATGAATTTGAGGGAATTTTCCCCCTAATTTAGTTCTCCCACATCGGATCCTTGGCTTTGCTAGGGTTTCCATCGAGGTATATAAATTAAGACCTATTCTCATAGTGTTACAGGTCCAAAATTCGATTATTAGGCATTCACATTGATTGAGAGCCTTGATCAGGTTTACATCTTGATTAATTAAGCTTAAGTTGGGATCCAGCCTTTTGGCAGAACCCAGACCTAGTTAATTAGTCTTCTACTACTAAAACCCTCCATGTTTTCATGTGATTGCGAGCTCTTGAGGTCCCGGAGTGAAGAACAAGCTCTCAATTCGAACTTTAAACTGCCTTCATACAAGGTAAACTTACTTCCTTTTAATTTTTTGTTTAATTTTGATTATATGATATGTTATTATGTGTTATTTGACTATTAAGCATGTTTAGCTACGGTTAATCACTATTTTGTGTAATTAGGATAATTATCAGTATGATTAGTTAGCATTAATCACTGTTAATATTCATTATTGTGATTATTTGTGTGTTATTAGTTAAACAAATGTTTATCATGTTAGTTTAAGGTAGTTTAATCCTGTAAGAGCCACTGAGATTATATAACTTGTAATTAAGTATTCATATTTGGATTAGCATATGATAATCAAATGTAATCACTGTTTTTATATTAATGAAGGAGATTACTAGCATGATTAATTAACACAAGGTACTTAATGATTCAGTTTTAAATTAATGCTTTAGTGTTATTTGCTCAAAGTTTATTCAGCTATATGTGGCCTTAGATGGTTTTGGTTTAATTTATGTGTTGACTCAAACTTGTTTAGGTCAAATACAGATTGTTAGAGTCATGTTGTATTCAAAAAAACGTTAGAATGACACGAGTATAGTCGTGTAATGTGAATTAACAAGTCTGAGCATGTGTATGAGTGTTGATCAAAGTAATTATGAGTCAAAATCATGAATTATAGGGCCTGGAATCTGCTACAGTTAAATGAAATAAGCAGTTGTAACTCTAATATGCATTAGGAGAAGAAATAGAGGCTCTAGGATAGCTTAATGGTTTAAAAAAAATGTTGTTTGTGTCTAATTATGCTAACCGGAGTTTGGTTTGGGTCTGATGTAACTCTTAAAGTCAACCTAGTTGATGATTACTTGGACCTTGTGATTTATGTGTTGTCTGATTTGAATCATGGAGTGTTTGCGTATTAACTCTATCCATTTTAGGGTCTCAAGTCATATTAATATGTTGTGGTAAAATATGTGACATGTGTTTAAATATGAATGCTTCATGTCCCGAATAGTTTATTGCACATCATGACACTGCCCTGCTTAGCCTTTGCATGACCAACTTCTCCTTTTTGTTTAAGGCCATATACTATGCATAAGCTCAAATATGTTGCACTTATTTAACCTCACTAATTTTTAACTGTCCTAGTGCCCTTAGAGGACCACTTGAAATCTTTTAAGCTAAATGAAGTTTGGACAAGCTAAAAACTGTATGTCTTAACCTAACATTAAGTGTGTGTGTGTTTGGATTTTGCCTTGTTTGTCATAAATGTAAGCTTAACTTCCCTGATTTAAGTGAATTACATTTGTGTGCTTTGTCTGCTGCTGCTAGTTATTCTTCCATATTAACTAAGGTTTAATTGAACATGTGTTAAGCTAAAATTCTAAGTTGAATAGCTTGTTTTGGATATGTGTATGCCCATCTTAAGGACCTTCCTCTTTTCTCATGAAAGAATGTGCCTTTGTGTGATTTAGTGTGGTCTAGCCTAGTTGTATGCGTTGTTCTTGAATCATATTGACTGTCTTGGTCTTACATGCCACACCTGACCTTGTTACCACATCTATGCCCAGCAAAAGGTGAATACTAAGTCATTTCCTGTTCTAGAAAAGCTTACTTGCGTTCTCTCATGTGTGTCATATTAGTACTTATCCAATAAACTCATACACCTACTTCAATGCATGTGTAGGTTAAGAATAAAGCTTAGAATCAATATGCTAGTTGTTACATGTCATTAACAGTTTCAAAAAATAGTAAAGCTATGTTAATTTCTATGTATATCATTCGCGTCAACCATGCTTTGAAGTCTGCTGGGCCTAGCTCATTTGCATCACTGTCTTTGTTTTTCTTTGAATTATAGTATATGGGCCAAGCCCGATACATGTGTTCTTTTACACATTTGCGAATCAGTCCAAATGTGGATTTGGATATACATTGCCTCTTTTTGACTATACATGACATTGTGTGTTGATTTTAGAATATATGTAATTAATTTGATAAGTCTTGGGTACGTCTAACCTGGGCTTTCATTTGTGCCTCCTCTTCTCCTTCCCACTACATTGCACCGAGATGGGCCTCTATTGGGCCCATCGACTTACTTCAGCCAAGATCATGTCTGTTCTGCCAAGTTGGGCTACGACCCAACTCAAAATGATAATTTGACCGAATTAAATGAAAGGGAAGCTAATATTTGCATGAAGGCATAACTATGGGTGAAAATAGCCAACTGGTGGGCTTTGGTAGGCCCACCAGCCTGAAGTCCCTCATTTCTATTTCTTTTTTTATATTATATGTATATATTGTATTGCTTGTAATAAAAACATACTTTATAGTATTGGAACATTTATTACGATTAAGGCTTAGGGTAGGCCACGATATGTAAATCGTTTAGTTTAGAATGCCAAAAATTGGATTTCAAAACTTATTTTAAAATCTGAAATTTGAATAAAAAGGATTGTTTCGGGTTTTAAAATGAACTGATTTTTGGATATAAAAACTAGAAAACAAAAATTTGACTTTGAGGAACTAAAATTGAGATTGATCTCTGATTTTGAAATATGTTTAAATTAAACTTGGGTTTTAAAGGATAAATTGAGTTGTGAAGAATTGTTGATATTTGAAGGACCCAGTTTGGCATGAGTGACAAATGGACTGTTAAAAGGACCCAGGTTTTGGGGCTGAGTGACATAATTTAGACAAACGAACTGTTGAAACACATTTCTCTGAATTCACTTGGATTAAAATTGGCATTGCTTATGTCATTTTGCGGGCTAAGCCCAATCAATTGATTTTTAAATTTTAAAACTCATCTTGGGCTTGATTTGAAGTAAGGGTTTTGGAATAGTGGAATATGATTTGACTTTTAGAAAGTATAGCATGAAAAGAAAATAAAAGAAATTATTTTTTATACTATCACTTTTCAAAACCAAATTTGTCATTTCAAATGAACTATACCGTTTTCAAAACCTAGAAAGGATTTCAAAAGTTGCAAGTGTGGATTAGTCAATATGGTTGGACTAATTGTGGAGTTCTACTCAAATTTGCATTTTAGTGTTCTTAGTCCAAAAACAAAATTGACTAAACTACCCATGTGCATATTGTTTTTGGCGGAACCCTAACTCTTTCGTTTTAAAATAAAACTGAGTTTTGAATGAATGAAATGACAAATATTTTGCGGAAATTTAAACACTTTGAGCAATTTAAATTATTTTAAGCAAGATATAGTCGTAGGTCAACCGTATTTTATGAATCCTTAATATCGGGGTGCTAACACCTTCCCCGGATGATCACCAGAACCCTTACCTTGACTCTGGTTTAGATATGATTTTTCAAACTTTTGAATAAATCCTTTCACACTGGTTTTTCTAATTTACCTATGAATTAGGTGACAACTCTAAAAAATATTATCCGACTTAGAGCACCATCCAAACTCTTAGTAGCTTTTATGTATTCATCCGCATAAAAGTTAATCGTAACAGTCTGGATCGTCAAATAGTGTACAGTACGTATAATCGGACCGTCTTGTAAATTGCCAATTTCCAATGATCTGTAAAAGCTGAGGGACTGAGACAGTCGAAAAGGACGGACTGTAACTTTTTATTAATTTCTTGAACGAACCGCACTCATCCGTATACATCAGGAGTCCATTGATGAGAAGGGGCTAGGGAAAGATATATGGTCTGTATAACTCATTGTGTACCGTTAATTTCATAAAGAAAATGTATTGTCCAAATCGACGGTCCGTAAATGATTTTACGATCCGTATAAGTTGGGCGTAAAATTTGATCTGCAGATCTGAAACTGGTTTTTCAACTTAAACTCCCCATTTTGGTTTTCTAAACCCTGAATCATGAACACGCCTTAGTTTGAAGGTATGAGGTGTTACAATATCTCCCCCTTGGGATCATTCATCCTCGAATGATGGGTCGTCGTTAAAATAAAGACTAGACATAGAATGAGTATATGAGCATGAAGAAACACGACATTAAACATGAGATTGAATGACATGGTTACAAGAAAACATGAACATGGGGCATGGAACATGAGTACTGAATACATGAACGTGAAACATGAGGCATGGATATGCAAGGGGCATAACACGAATACTGAAGTTATTTACCTTGATAGTTTTATGCTTGCTCCTCGAATAAGTGTGGATATCTGGACTTTATGTCTTCTTCGGCTTGCCATGTAGCATCCTTAATATTTTTAATTCTCCACAACATTTTCAATGAGGAAACATCCTTAGTTCTCAACTTTTGAATCTGACGATCCAAAATAGCCATAGTGATCTCTTCATAGGTTAGACAATTCTTAACTGAAATGGACTCGATAGGGACAACCAACGACGGGTCTCCCACACGCTTCCTCAGCATGGATACATGAAACACTGGATGCACAACAACTAAATCTTGTGGTAATTCAAGTTCATAAAGCCACTTGGCCAACTCTCCTTAAAATCATGTATGGTCCGATATATCGGGGAATGAGCTTCCATTTCTTCCCAAACCTCATGACACCCCTAGGTGAAACTTTCAGAAATGCCCAATCCTTTCTGGAAAGACTTCCAAAAGTGAGTTGTGAACTAAGCACCACGATCTAAAATAATAGACACTAGGGTCCCACGAAACCTGACAATTTCTCAGATATACAACTTAGCATAATCCTATGCTGAATTTGTGGTCTTGACTAGCAAGAAGTGGGTTAATTTAGTAAGTCGATCCACTATCACCCAAATCGAATCATGCATTCGGGCTGAGTGAGGTAGACCTGTTATGAAGTCTATATTTATCATCTCCCATTTTCAAATAGGAATATCAATATTCTAAGCCAACCCACCAGGGCTCTGGTGCTCAGCCTTCACCTGCTGACAATTCGGACATTTGGCTACAAAATCTGCCACATTCCTCTTCATATCGTTCCATCAAATAATTTCCTTAAGATCATGATACATCTTGGTAGAACCTAGGTGAATAAAATACCTGGAATTGTGCGCTTCTACCATGATTCACTCTCTGAGTTTGTCCAGATCTAGAACACATAACCTGCCTCGGTACCTCAAAGTATCGTTATCTCCCCCTTATTCAAAAGCCATAGTCTTATGCTTGTGGATCCTCTCTTTCAGCTGCAATAAGTAGGGATCACTAAACTGCTTCTCCCTCACCTCGGCTATTAAGAAGGATTCAGGCTTGTTTTGAACAACACCACCACCATCTTCGAAGTCCATGAGTCGAATTTCTAGACTGGATAGTCGGTGAATCTCTTTCGTCATGGTTCTATTATCTTCTTTAACATAAGCTAAACTTCTCATGGATCGCCAACTAAGAGCATCGGCTACCACATTCGCCTTCCTTGGATGTTAGAGAACATCCACATCATAATCTTTTATCAAGTCGAGCCATCTACTCTGTCTAAGTTTCAACTCCCGCCGCTTGAAAATATACTGAAGGCTCTTATGATCTGTGAAAATGTCAACGTGAACTACATACAAATAATGATGCCATATCTTG
Organism: Anisodus acutangulus; assembly: GCA_029783415.1. NCBI lineage: Eukaryota > Viridiplantae > Streptophyta > Magnoliopsida > Solanales > Solanaceae > Anisodus > Anisodus acutangulus. Next base: position 20,758,698 of record CM056491.1, on the reverse strand, counting down.
AGTGCAAAAATTACGGCTACCAATTCAAAGTCATGAGTCAGATAAATCTGTCTATGAGGCTTTAGTTGTTTGGATGCATAAACTATAACCTTATCATGCTGCATTAGAACACACCCAGTACCAACTCCTAAAGCATCACAATATACAATGAACCCCTCGATTCCTTCTGGAAATGTTAACACTGGAGCAGAAGTTAGTCTCATTTTTCAATTCTTCAAAACTATGCTCGTAGGCATCTGACCACTGCAATTTGACTTTCTTATGAGTTAATCTAGTCAATGGAGTTGTAATGGAGGAAAAACCCTCTATGAAACGTTGGTGATAGCCTACCAAACCCAAGAAACTTCGTATCTCTGTAGCAGAAGTGGGTCTGGGTTAATTATTAACAACGTCTATTTTCTGAAAATCAACCTGGACGCCTTCACCTGAAATCACTTGGCCTAAAAATGCTACTGACTTTAGCCAAAATTCACACTTGAAAAACTTCGCATAAAGCTTGCGGTCCTGAAGTGTCCACAACACTATTTTGAGATATTTTGCATGATCAGTCTCATGATGGGAATACACTAGAATATCATCGATGAAGACAATGACAAAAATGTCAAGATAAGGCTTAAAGACCTTGTTCATAAGATCCATGAAAGCAGCTGGTGCATTTGTCAATCCGAACGACATGACACAAAATTTGAAATGACCATAACGAGTTCTAAAGGTGGTTTTTGGAATGTCGACTTCCTTAACCTTACGCTAATGGTACACTTGTCGCACCCGATTTTGACCTGCGGGCTTCGCGACTTGATGGCGTCGATTCCCTCTGGATTGAATAAAATGCTTGCTTTGAGGAGTCGCCACCTAATTATTCTAAGGTGAATTAGGACACCTAAATACTAACTAAAAGCTGTAAAATAACTCCAATTTTATGATCTACGAAGCTAATGAGATTCTAGGTAAGGGTTCTTTATTATCCTAAAGGGAAGGGGTTAGACATCCTTTAAGATCCGCTAACGTGCGGTTATCCGATCAAACTCAGGTTAATTATTATGTTAAAAGTGCATGTTTTACAAGTATAAAAATAATGTTGCACGTATTTAATGAAATTATGCATTTGTACAAGCATGCATTTGTATGACAATAATATACATGTAAAGCTAAAAAAAGAATATGAATATGCATTCGTATGAAAATTGATAAAAATGTATGCAATGTGATTTCTTATAGGCGTGGGCCTAAAAATATATAAACTAGCGATTAACGATTTTAAAACTAACTGAGCCTAAAAATAAATGAACTAGCAATGGGTTTCAAGTTTTAGACTACCCTATTAATTAATTCTATGTTTGCCTATTCTAAACATTTCAATAATTTCACGAGTACAATAATATTACAATCTGAGAATGAAATAAAGTTGAATTAAGAAAGTAAATGACAACAACAAAATAAATAATCTCCGAGGGGTTATTTGCCTTCTTTGACTTTATCTTTGCAAGTTGTCCAAGAATAAACGCTTAGAAACAATTAAATATACATAACTTCGAATCCGTATCCAAAACAATAAATGTTTTGATTACGGAGGGCTCAGACTTAAATTTTGAAAAGATCATTCCAATCACGTCGTGGTTGCGAACATATGACTCGTTGGTCATTTTAGTTGCCTTGCCTATCGAACATGTTGGTCTCTCGGGTGAAAAAGATTTAAGTTTCATCCTTGCCCAAAAGCTTTATTTTCCGTCTTTACAAGCTGTGGAGGCCTCAAAATCGACGGATATTTTTTCATCGGCGGTGTAGTATAATATTCAAATCGGTAAAATGATGTCAAAACAAAGAAAAGAAAACAGAAATTGAGAAATGATATCCGAAGGGACGTGGCCTCAAATTCAATTTCATTGGCCTAAATGCGATATAAATAAGGCAATAAAACAGTAGAACAATAAGATATCCGTTGCGGGATACTAAAAATGTATGGCGAAAAGCGAGAGCGAAATGAAAAAGTGCGGCCTCGAATTTAATTTCATCGGCCTAAATGAAGTATTTATTTAAACTAGTAAACTAGTAAGACAATCCGGTACGGATGTTTAAATGCCAAAAGCGATGGCGAGAACAAAGAAGCGAAAAATGCGCCTCGAATTTAATTTCATCGGCCTAAAATGCAGATTTCATTCAAAGCAGTGAAACAAGAAACGGCAACAACAAAAAAGCGCGGCCTCAATTCAATTTCATCGGCCAAGTGTGATATTAATAAAATAATAAAACAAGAAAGCAGAAAGATATCCGTTGCGGGATTCTCAAACAGTGCCAAAACAGAGAAATGAAACAAAAAGAAAAAGCGCGGCCTCAATTCAATTTCATCGGCCTAAAGCGGTGAGATATCCGTGTATGGATATTTAAATGCCAAAATAAACAACGATTGCAATTAAACTATGCGACCTGCGAAATTTCAAGCGAACAGGATTTGGAAGGTTTACGAAAATCGACCGGGTTGAATAGTGACCGACCCGGATTTCGGTCGACCCAACCAGGAATCAAACATTTTTATTTATTTATTTTGGATAACCAACAACAAAGATACAAAAATGAAATTTACTTGATCCGGCCGACTCGACCTAATCAGTTCAAGACCACCCGTAATCATTTTTTATTTTCGGATAGCCAACAATAGAAAATAAAACACAATTAATCTGGAAATTTAACCAATCGGGTCGACGGGCCTGTCGATGTTGACCCGAATCGAATGTTTTCAACGAATCGATTTTCCATCCAAACTCGGGTAACCAACAACAAAATATAACACACAAAAATCTGGAATTAACCAAATCGGTCGACGGACCGGTCGATGACCGACCAATCGAATGTTTTCAACCCGAATCGATTTTCCATCCAAACTCAGGTAACCAACAACAAAATATAACACACAAAAATCTGGAATTTAACCGAAAGGTCGACCGACCGTCGATGACCCGACCGAATCGGATGTTTTTCGACCGAATCGATTTTCTTCCAAATTACGAGATAACCAACAACAAAATATAAATACACAAATCTGAAAACTTACCTGAATCGGGTTGACCTGACCAACCGACAAAGTGAACAAAAGGGCAAAAATCCATGCAAAATCCGACCTAGATTCCGACCAAGAACGTCCTCTTTTCGGACAAAATCCACACAAATCGACCCCCAAAACAAAGTGAACAAAAATGGGGTATTTTATGGATGGGTTTCGGATTTTTGGGAATAGGGTATGGGGTTGTGGGTTGGTTGGTGGTGTTGTCGATGGTGTCGGCGTTGTGGTGAGTTGGTCGGCGATGTGGCGGCGATAGTGAGTTGGTCGGCGTGGTCGCGGGTATGGGCTGGTTGGTGTTGGCGGCGGTGTCGGTGTGGGTGTAGGTTATCCGGCGTAGGTGGGTAGGGTGGTGGTGGTGATGTGGGTGTAGGGTCGCGTCGGGGTTAGGGGGTCGGGGTGCGGCGGCGAGGGGTGCGTGGGGGTGTGTGTAGTTGAGAGAGAGAGATAGAGATATATGGATGTTATGGTGAAAATGGGAGGGGTGTGTGGAATGAATGTTTTTAGGGTTTGGTTTGGTTTAAAGGAAATAAAGGGAAATGGGATTGGGCGGTTCGGGCGTGGGCTTTGGGAGTTGGGCCACCGGCTTGGGGAAATAAAGGGTGATGGGTTGGGCTTGGGCGAAAATGGGTTTTAGTTTGGGTTGGGTAGGAATTGTTTTGGGTTGAGTAGAAGTTGTTTTGGGGGAAATGAAATGGGTTATGGGTTTAAAAATATAAAAGAGATTTTATTATATAAAAAGAAAGCTTTGCAAAATTTATAAATTGTAAAGATGACAATATGATAAAATATAATATTTGTGAAATGCTTGATGCTTAAATAAAAATAAAAATGCAATGCTTTTTGCGAAAATAAAATAACATATAATATTAAGATAAAAGTATGCTTGTGATATAAAAATGCAAATGACAGTAAAAATGCAAATAATAAATGATAATAATGATATATATACACATATATGCCTATATTTTAAAATTGTTTTAAAGTGTCAAAAATATTAAAAATTGCAAATAAAATCCAAAAAGATGGGACAAAATTGGGTGTCAACAGATGCCCCTCTTTGGCCGGAGACGATGAAAGAGTTTTCGGCCAAAGAAGTTGACTGAGTAGCCAATTTTGTCCTGATCATCGGGACTCATGGGAAGATTAGAGATGCATGGTAAGAAATAGAATTCCGAGGGGGAGAGAAGTTGTAAGAGATGGTGCAGATTCAAGAAACAATGCCCCAGTGTCGACTTATGATGACAGGTTGCAGATGTGGCGAGATACTTTGGGGAAGGGTGAACGATGTTCAAGAACTTCCCGATGCGTATGATGATATATCATAGGCGTGATGAGGTGACGTCGCCGCTAGACGTTATGCGGATGGCGACGTCGCATAGGCGTGATTGAAATTAAGATACCGCGCATTAGAAGGTGGGCGCTGTGAGAAATTGAAATACCGCGTTAGGAGGTGGGCGCTGATTGAAATTTAAATACCCGCGTTAGGAGGTGCGCTGTTGAAAATGAAATACCCGCATTAGAAGGTGGGCGCTGACAGAAATTGAAATACCCGACATTAGGAGGTGGGCGCTGATTGAAATTTAAATACCCGCAGATTAGGAGGTGGGCGCTGATCAAAATGAAATACCCGCGTTAGGAGGTGGGCGCTGGCGAAATTGAAATACCCGCATTAGGAGGTGGGCGCCTAGCGAAATTTAAATACGCAGATTAGGAGGTGGGCGCTGATGAAAATGAAATACCGCGTTAGGAGGTGGGCGCGACAAAATTTGAAATACCCGCGATTAGGAGGTGGGCGCTGATCAAATTGAAATACCGCGATGGAGGTGGGCGCTGATCAAAATGAAATACCGCGATAGGAGGTGGGCGCTGAAAATTGAAATATCCGCATTAGGAGGTGCGCTGATCAAATTGAAATACCCGCGTTAGGAGGTGGGTGCTGTTGAAAATGAAATACCCGCGTTAGGAGGTGGGCGCTGATCAAATTGAAATACCGCGATTAGGAGGTGGGCGCTGATCAAATTGAAATACCCGCATTAGGAGGTGGGTGCTTGAAATTGAAATACCGCGTTAGGAGGTGGGCGCTGGTAAATTTAAATACCCGACATTAGGAGGTGGGCTGATGAAATTTAAATACCGCGTTAGGAGGTGGGCGCTGGTGAAATTGAAATACCCGCGTTAGGAGGTGGCGCCGATCAAAATCAAATACCGCGTTAGGAGGTGGGCGCTGATCAAAATGAAATACCCGCGTTAGGAGGTGGGCGCTGGTTGAAATTTAAATACTCAGATTAGGAGGTGGGCGCTTGTAAAATGAAATACCGATTAGGAGGTGGGCGCTGTTGAAATCAAATACCCATTAGAGGTGGGTGCTCGATCAAATTAAAATACCCGCATTAGGAGGTGGGTGCCTAATCAAATTTAAATACCCGCGTTAGGAGGTGGCGCTGACGAAATACCCGCGTTAGGAGGTGGGTGCTCGATCAAATTGAAATACCCGCATTTGGAGGTGGGCGCCGATCAAATTGAAATACTCAGATTAGAGGTGGGCGCTGATCAAAATGAAATACCCGCGTTAGGAGGTGGGCGCTGATCAAAATGAAATACCCGCGACAGAGGTGGGCGCGATCAAATTGAAATACCCGCATTAGGAGGTGGGCGTTGAAATTGAAATACCGCATTAGGAGGTGGGTGCTCGATCAAAATGAAATACCGCGTTAGGAGGTGGGTGCCTGATGAAATTGAAATACGCATTATGAGGTGGGCGCTGATCAAATTGAAATACCGCGTTAGGAGGTGGGCGCTGATCAAATCGAAATACCGCGTTAGGAGGTGGGCGCTGATTGAAAATGAAATACCCGCGATTAGGGAGGTGGGCGCTGATCAAATTTAAATACCCGCGTTAGGAGGTGGGCGCCGATCAAATTGAAATACCCGCGTTAGGAGGTGGGCGCTGATCAAATTGAAATACCGCGTTAGGAGGTGGGTGCCTGACGAAAATGAAATACCGCGTTAGGAGGTGGGTGCTCGATCAAATTGAAATACCCATTATGAGGTGGGCGCTCGATGAAATTGAAATACCCGACAGAGGTGGGCGCTGACTGGCTCAAATACCGCGACAGGAGGTGGGCGCCGATCAAAATGAAATACGTGACAGGAGGTGGGCGCTGATCAAATTTAAATACCCGCGTTAGGAGGTGGGCGCTCGATCGAAAATGAAATACCCGCATTAGGAGGTGGGCGTCGATCAAATCGAAATACCCGCGATTAGAGGTGGGCGCCGACAGAAATTGAAATACCCGCATTAGGAGGTGGGGCGCTGAAATGACGTCGTTGTATTGACGTGATGCGTTTGTGACCCGCATGGGTTGAAATGACGTCGTTGCATAGGCGTGGTGCGTTATGCGCGTCATTGTGTAGACGTGTTGTGCGGATGACGCCGTTGCATAGGCGTGTTCTTGACGCCGCGTTGTATGGGCGTGTTCTTTGTCGTTGTAATCTTTGTGAAAGATGTAAATGACGCCCATTGCCGTCATTTTGGTGTAATATGATTCCACGTTGTGTTGAATCTTACGCCGATTCAAACTCATGTGGACTGTGAATTAAAATGTCATTCTTGCACGGACGAAAATGTGAGGCGACGTCTTTGCCAAATTTAGCACACATGTTGCGGCTTCTCTGCCTTTGTCAACCTGAAGACCTGCACTCAGAGAAATTTGTGAGTTGTAGCTTTTGCCATGGACGCTTGCAAGCTCATATTGGTTTAGATTGAAGACTCAGTTGTCTGGCATTTTCCAGGTCCATTGGCATATTCTTGCAGTGAACCCTTAAAATATGCCCCAGTTTCTAGTATATATGAATATGTTGAACTTCCAACTGGACAAAATCGAGTTTGTGCGGGCAACTTGTTTGTCCTGTTAAGGCAATCATGTGAGCCTACTTTGTTGTGTGCAAGATAATGGACACACAATTTCCAATGGTGTGACCGAAGCCGATGTAGGCCGCCTACGTATCCCGCCGAGGGAATCAGGTCATAACGTAGTTCATGCAAGTAAAATGACGATTGTGAAGTTTTCCAAAATGGGACCGAAGCCGATGTGGCTGCCTGCGTATCCCGCCGAGGGAATCAGGTCATAACGTAGTTCATGTCAAAAGGATTTTGTAAGAATTTTCTAAAAATTGGACCGAAGCCGTTGTGGCCGCCTACGTATTCCGACAAGGAAAATCAGGTCATAACGTAGTTCATGAGGCAAAAGGATTTTGTAAGGGTTTTTTTTTTTTTTTTTTTTTGGGACCGAAGCCAATCTGGCCGCCTACGTATCCCGCCGAGGGAATCAGGTCGTAACGTAGTTCATGCGGCAAAAGAGATTTGTAAGGATTTTCTGAAAATGGGACCGAAGCCGATGTGGCTGCCTACGTATCCCGCCGAGGGAATCAGGTCATAACGTAGTTCATGCAAGCTAAAAAGATTTGTATTTGTAGAATGTTTTTTTTTTTGTAAAAGAGAGTGACTAGAGTTTGAAAAATGATGCAATATATTTTGCAAGTTTTTTTTTTGTTTTTGTTTTTTTGTTTGTTTTTTTTTTTTGTTTTTGTTTTTGTTTTTTTTTTGTTTTTTTTTTTTTTTTGTGAAAATATGAAAGACATAATCACGTCTTGACTTCGGTAGGTACCAACAATTAGTATTGTGCTTAGGAGTTTTCGTTATTTGCTTTCTGTCAAATCGAGACAGACTTCAAGGTAATTCCTACAGCTTCAGATGCTACCTCAGACATACCTGAGTATCGACACTTGCTTCAAGCCAAGATTTTGACATATATGCATCCTCATGTTTCAAATGCCCTCACTGAAAGAAAGTCCCTTTCTCATATGTATTTCAATATTTTGAACTTTGGACGTCTAGAGAAGTACACTCACCCTCAGAAAGATGTTCAATGCATTTAATTGTGATACCATAGGCTTGGCCGTCATGTGAGTATCCACTAATGTGAGAACCCTCGGTATAGGATCATGTAGGGCTTGTTATGGGTTTGTAATGTAGGCTTGGGAAAGGAAAGGATATTATTTGGGTAAAGAGTGACTAATCCTTCCTTGAGCGTTGGAATATGTTCGTGCTTGGTATTTGTGTGCATTGATTCCGATTTGCTTCTTTTTGCCCCCTTTTGTTTTGTACCGGCTTCTTTTGAATATTTCGTTTGAAGCTTTTTCCCCTTTTTCGGAGTTATTTCCCTCTTTTTTTTTCTTTTTATATTGTCGGGGCTTTTAACTTCCTTTTTGTGTGAAGTCGTCCTTTGATTTTGTTTTGTTTTCCTCTTTTGGGAACATTGCAACTTCAACTCGAATCATTTTCAGCAATTTGCATATTTCTGATGCGCTCAAGGAGGTCGGGCCAAAAGAGGGATAGCGCGTGTACGCACTCAGAAAGGGTATAGGCATAAGATGTGGTTGTTAAAAAAAAAATAGGCTTCAGGCTCAAAGGGGAAATGCTACGGATAATGTTATTTGGTAAGCTAGAAAGGCTCAAACGGATCAAAGAAAGCCTACGATCCTTTCCTATACCAAGTGTTGCTCAGGATTTCGCCTCAACAAACATTCGAGCCAAGTTCTAGATCACAATGCAATGCAATTGAACTTATTCTAAAAACTCACCACACAATGCACATGAAACGATGAGGTTGGCTTTGTTCATATCTTGGAAGCATGAAAAAACAATTTTTTAAGCGTCAACACAGGCGTGAATGAGAGGTACCAGAAGAATCTATGGTTTACCACGAAGACAATCTTCGCCACTTGTTCTTTCCTATGCACACTCCTAACTGTGTTGGTATCAACCAAGTCCATCAATGATTCTTAGTTTTTTTTTTTTTTTTTGTATTTTTGAATAAAGGGTACCGAACCCGAATAGGGCTGCCTACGTATCTCATCTTTGACGAGAATCAGGTGTGCGTAGTTCGTGAAGATAGGTTATAAAAAATGTATGATTGAAAAAGAATTTATCCACGATAGGATAGCAAGTAAAATTGTATGCAATAAAAAAGTGATTGTCCATGAATGCAATGAAAAAATAATAATCCACAATAGGATGTAATGAAAAAAGATTGTCCATTAGAATGTAATGAAAAAAAAAAGATTGATAATCCGAAATCATTTTTTTCATTTTTTTTTATTTGATTTTTTTTTAGGGGGGTGTCGCACCCGAGAAGGGTTACCTACGTATCACACCGTATGATGAGAATCAGACACTCGTAGTTCGTAAAGATATGTTGTAAAAAATGGTATGACATAAAAAAATTATGTAACGAAAATTAAACATATCAACTGAATTTGCAAATATGTAACAAAACAAAAGTATAGACAAATTAAAGTGATGACTCGTTGAATCTGGTGTTGGCTGACTTTTTCCAGTCAAAACATCTTTCGGTCATCTTTGTGAAAGCCTTTGGCTTTGTTCTTTTCTGGAGTATATCCAGGAATAATGTTTTGGAATGACCGCCCCCGACTGTTCGCAAGGACGATCAACCTGCAAAAATAAAAGCACCAGGTGAAAGGAGGAAAGTCACATAAAGAATAATAAAATGTGGATGTGTGATAGTATAGTCAAAGACTCCCCTGATTGCTTCACGAGATTCGAGTCTTGATGTTGAAGAACGCTTTATCCTTGGGTAGTGACACAATTTCTATTCAAGAGTCGCAAGCGACATGGTATGATATGTACAAAATTGAAGCAGCTAATTATTGCATTAAATAATATGTACAGAGATAAAAGAAGAAAAATAGCAAACAAACTGGGCAAGAATTAAATACACGTCCTACCATGCATGGAGCCTCTCTTATGCCAGAGGTAGGCCTAAACGCCAAATATGAGAGATTATAACAGAATAATCCAAGCTGTCAAACTACAGTGCTTTTGTTGGAAAAGAAGACAAAATGTATGTACATTTTCCAATATCGGCATGTCAAGATTAAGCTTAGATTAGTCCATCATTATCACGCTACAAATAATATGTTGATGGTCGTTGGGGGAGCGAGACCCATCGACAATATTGGTGGATTTCTTAATTGTGGAGTCGATGCCAAGGATCGACCCACCTATGGTGTATGTATGCATGATTAAAAATAAAAGGGTATAGCTCTATCCTAAATTTACTAAGATTAGGCTTACTGGACTCAAGGTTCCCGAGCGGACTACTCGAGTGAGAAGGCTACGCGGCCTCCGGATGGTCCGGACACTCCGCGCATACGCCAACTCTCCTAAAATTTGGTAATTTGAAAGAATTTGCGGGTGCGCAAAACACACCTCGCGTGTAATGTGTGATAGTGTCAATTTTCCATAGTGGAAGAAATATGAGCGAAATGTCAATTTAAGAAAAGCAATAAAAGAATATAGCAATTAAAGTTAAACACACAAAAATTTCAAAGAGAACAATTAGAAGCAGTAGAATAAATAAGAAGCAAAATAAAGCACAATAATAAACCTGAATTTGCTATGGTTAAGAACCTGAATTTCCCCAGCGGAGTCGCCATGCTGTCGCACCCGATTTTGACCTGCGGGCTTCGCGACTTGATGGCGTCGATTCCCTCTGGATTGAATAAAATGCTTGCTTTGAGGAGTCGCCACCTAATTATTCTAAGGTGAATTAGGACACCTAAATACTAACTAAAAGCTGTAAAATAACTCCAATTTTATGATCTACGAAGCTAATGAGATTCTAGGTAAGGGTTCTTTATTATCCTAAAGGGAAGGGGTTAGGCATCCTTTAAGATCCGCTAACGTGCGGTTATCCGATCAAACTCAGGTTAATTATTATGTTAAAAGTGCATGTTTTACAAGTATAAAAATAATGTTGCACGTATTTAATGAAATTATGCATTTGTACAAGCATGCATTTGTATGACAATAATATACATGTAAAGCTAAAAAAAGAATATGAATATGCATTCGTATGAAAATTGATAAAAATGTATGCAATGTGATTTCTTATGGGCGACGGGCCTAAAAATATATAAACTAGCGATTAACGATTTTAAAACTAACCGAGCCTAAAAATAAATGAACTAGCAATGGGTTTCAAGTTTTAGACTACCCTATTAATTAATTCTATGTTTGCCTATTCTAAACATTTCAATAATTTCACGAGTACAATAATATTACAATACAGAATGAAATAAAGCTGAATTAAGAAAGTAAATGACAACAACAAAATAAATAATCTCCGAGGGGTTATTTGCCTTCTTTGACTTTATCTTTGCAAGTATCCAAGAATAAACGGTTAGAAACAATTAAATATACATAACTGAATCCGTATCCAAAACAATAAATGTTTTGATTACGGAGGGCTCAGAACTTAAATTTTGAAAAGATCATTCCAATCACGTCGTGGTTGCGTAACATATGACTCGTTGGTCATTTTAGTTGCCTTGCCTATCGAACATGTTGGTCTCTCGGGTGAAAAAGATTTAAGTTTCATCCTTGCCCAAAAGCTTTATTTTCCGTCTTTACAACTGTGGAGGCCTCAAAATCGACGGATATTTTTTCATCGGCGGTGTAGTATAATATTCAAATCGGTAAAATGATGTCAAAACAAGTAAAAGAAAAAGCAGAAATTGAGAAATGATATCCGAAGGACGTGGCCTCGAATTCAATTTCATCGGCCTAAATGCGATATAAATAAGGCAATAAAACAGTAGAACAATAAGATATCCGTTGCCCGGATACTAAAAATGTAAACTGAAAAACAGAGGAACGAAATGAAAAAAGTGCGGCCTCGAATTCAATTTCATTCGGCCTAAATGAAGTATTTATTTAAACTAGTAAACCCGATAAGACAATCCAGGTACGGATGTTTAAATGCCAAAAGCGATGGCGAGAACAAAGAAACGAAAAATGCGGCCTCAATTTAATTTCATCGGCCTAAAATGCGATATTTCATTCAAAGCAGGTGAAAGCAGTAAAGCTGACAACAACAAAAAGCGCGGCCTCGAATTCAATTTCATCGGCCAAGTGTGATATTAATAAAATAATAAAACAAGAAAGCAGAAAGATATCCGCTGTTGCGGATTCTCAAACAGATGCCAAAACAGAGAAATGAAACAAAGAAAAAGCGCGGCCTCAATTCAATTTCATCGGCCTAAAGCAATGAGATATCCGTGTATGGATATTTAAATGCCAAAATAAACAACGATTTGCAATTAAACTATGCGACTAATTCAAAATTTCAAGCAGAAGCGAGATTTGGAAGGTTTCGAAAATCGACCGGGTTGAATAGTGACTGACCCGGTTCGGTCGACTCCAACCCTAATCAAACATTTTTATTTATTTATTTTCGGATAACCAACAACAAAGATACAAAAATGAAATTTACTTGATCCGGTGACCGACCGAATCAGGTTGAAGACCACCCAGAATCTTTTTTATTTTCAGGATAGCCAACAATAGAAAATAAAACACAATTAATCTGGAAATTTAACCAAATCGGTCGACCCGACCGTCGATGTTGAGACCCGAATCGAATGTTTTCAACCCGAATCGATTTTCCATCCAAACTCAGGTAACCAACAACAAAATATAACACACAAAAAATCTGGAATTAACCAAATCGGGTCGACCCGACCCGGGTCAGTGACCCGACCCGAATCGAATGTTTTCAACCCGAATCGATTTTCCATCCAAACTCAGGTAACCAACAACAAAATATAACACACAAAAAATCTGGAATTTAACCGAGCCGGGTCGACCCGACCGGTCGTTGACCGACCGAATCGGATGTTTTTCGACCGAATCGATTTTCTTCCAAATTACGATAACCAACAACAAAATATAAATACACAAATCTGAAAACTTACCTGAATCGGGTTGACCCAATTCAACCGACAAACGATGAACAAAAGGGGCAAAAATCCATGCAAAATCCGACCTAGATTCAGGCCAAGAACGTCCTCTTTTCGGACAAAATCCACACAAATCGACCCCCAAAACTGTGAACAAAAATGGGGTATTTTATGGATGGGTTTCGGATTTTTGGGGAATAGGGTATGGGGTTGTGGGTTGGTTGGTGGTGTTGTCGATGGTGTCGGCGTTGTGGTGAGTTGGTCGGCGATGTGGCGGCGATAGTGAGTTGGTCGGCGACGTGAGGTCGCGGGTATGGAGTGGTTGGTGTTGGCGGCGGTGTCGGTGTGGGTGTAGGTTATCCGGCGTGAGTGGGTAGGGTGGTGGTGGTGATGTGGGTGTAGGGTCGGCGTCGGGGTTAGGGGGTCGGGGTGTGCGGCGACGGGGCAGTGCAATGGGGGGTGTGTGTAGTTCGAGAGAGAGAGAGAGATAGAGATATATGGATGTTCTTGGTGAAAATGGGAGGGTGTGTGGAATGAATGTTTTTAGGGTTTGGTTTGGTTTAAAGGGGGAAATAAAGGGAAATGGGATTGGGCCGGTTCGGGCGTGGGCTTTGGGAGTTGGGCCACCGGGCAGGGAAATAAAGGGTGATGGGTTGGGCTTGGACGAAAATGGGTTTTAGTTTGGGTTGGGTAGGAATTGTTTTGGGTTGAGTAGAAGTTGTTTTGGGGGGAAATGAAATGGGTTATGGGTTTAAAAATATAAAAAGAGATTTTATTATATAAAAAGAAAGCTTTGCAAAATTTATAAATTGTAAAGATGACAATATGATAAAATATAATATTTGTGAAATGCTTGATGCTTAAATAAAAAATAAAAATGCAATGCCGTTTTGCGAAAATAAAATAACATATAATATTAAGATAAAAGTATGCTTGTGATGTAAAAAATGCAAATGACAGTAAAAATGCAAATAATAAATGATAATAATGATATATATACACATATATGCCTATATTTTAAAATTGTTTTAAAGTGTCAAAAATATTAAAAATTGCAAATAAAATCCAAAAAGATGGGACAAAATTGGGTGTCAACACACTCATCTGAGGATATTTGTTCTTAATGGTGACCTTGTTCAACTGTCGGTAGTCAATGTACATACGCAAGGATCCATCATTTTTTCGAACAAACAAGACTGGTGCACCCTATGGCAAGGCACGTAGTCTAATGAATCCCTTATCACATCGATCTTTGGATTGGGCTTTAAGTTCTCTTAACTCTGCTAGAGCCATTCTATATGGCATGATAGATATCGGCTTAGTGCCAGAAAGTAGATCAATTCCAAAGTCAATCTCTCTATCGGGAGGAACTCCGGGAAGATCTTCTGGAAAGACTTCTGGAAACTCATTGACAGCTGGTACAGACTGAAGAGTCGGGGTCTGGGTATATGCATCCCTAACCCGAATTAGATGGTAAATATACCCCTTTAATATCATCTTTCTAGCTTTAAGATAGGAAATAAACCTACCTATGGGTGCTACTACATCACCCTTCCATTCTATGACTGGTTCACTGGAAAGTCAAAACTGACAATTTTGGTTCTACACGCTACTATGGGATAACATGAAGACAACCAATCTATACCCATGATTACATCAAAGTCTATCATTTCTAACTCTACCAAATCAGCTATGGTAATGCAGTGATAGACTTTAACTGGAAAACCCATATATACCCGCATGGCTATAACTGACTCACTAACTAGAGTGGATATCTCAAATGGTTCATGTAACTTTTCTGGTTCTATCCCAAATTTCTTAGCAATGAATGGGGTTACATAAGATAGAGTGGATCCAGGATCCATAAAGGCACAAATGTCAAAAGTGAAAATGGTTAGTATATTTGTGACCATATCTGCACGGGCCTCTATATCCTGATGACCAGATAGTGCGTACAAGCGGTTTAGACCTTCGCATGTGTTAATAGACTTAGCTGGACCACGCCCCGATTGGGCCTGAGAATGATGAGAAACTGCTGAATTTGTTGTCTGAGCCACGTTACCTTCTGTACCATGCCTCGCTGATGGACAATTCTCTGAAAGTGACCTTGATGACCACACCCATAATAGATATCTATACCCAAATGAAACTCCTCAAGTGTCTCTTACCACACTTAGCACAAACTGGGTTACTGAAAGAATTTTGACCCATACTGGTCTGTGATTGAGAGCCCGATGCCCTGAAGTTTTGCCTCTTGTTATCATTCCTGAACTTTGGAGCGAGGGCACTAGCTAAAGATAGAGCAGGTACTGATGACATATTTTTGAAGAACTATCTGCCTCCACCTTCCCCGTGACTAAAGTGACCAGTAGACTTAACTCTCTTGTTGAATTCCTTGTCTTTCTTTTTTTGTAACGTTTCTTCCTCCTTTATTCTGTTCATATTACTTTGTACATAAGCAACTATCTTGGTGATGTTCATTTCCATGTTCTAAGCAGAAATGTTAGCAGCATCGAACAACTGGAGATCTAGACCATACACAAACGCCTAACTTTGGTCCTCATGTCTGGAACCATAGGTGGAGCATACTTTGCCAAAAAGACAAAATGAAGATAGTACTTATGCACACTCCTGCCGTTCAACTTCAGCTTCTCAAATTCAACGACCTTTGTCTCCTTGACCTCTACTAGCAGAAAGTGCTTAATAAAAGCATAAAAAAACTTATCCCAAGTTGTTGGAGGTGAATCTTCCCTGTGGGATTGCTCCCATGACTCATACTAGATATTGGCAACATCCTGCAACTGATAAGCTCCAAAATCTGATGCTTTTACCTTAGTAACATGCATGACACGAAAGATTTTTTGCATCCCATCAATAAAATTTTGTGGATCTTCCTTCTTACAAGACCATGTGAATACTGGAGGCTCCATGCGTAAAATTTCCTGAGTCTTAAAACTAGATGACTCCCCACTAGTTCCTATACTTAGAGTCGTTCCCTGATGTTGGACTTGAGCGGCCACAAGCTGGGTGTGCAACTGAATAGCTCTCCTAACATCCGAATTAGTGGAACTGGGTAACAACAGAACTGGAATATGAACCTCCACAGGCCCTATGGTATTGGGTGGGGGTGTTGTACCCGAATTGGCTCCCAAAGCCTGAGCATCTTCCTCATGAGCAGTATTAGCAGCAGTCCTCTTGCTTGTAGTTGATTTCCTTTTTGCAGGCATTTTCTGAAATACGTAATACACACGAGTTAAATGATGTCCTGAAGGTATAGCTCTAACTCCATGATCTAGAGTATGAAAGAAGTGAGACAATCCTAGATGTCTTGATGGTTAACTGTTTATATGTGTGGGGCCATCACATACATAAAAGTGACCCCACTGGACACGATTTCATAAACTCCTCAAGAAAATTGAACCTAGGCTCTGATACCAAGTTTTTAATACCCCGAGACATGGCCTGGACAAAAAATGACATTCGGTGCCTTATTGCATGGGACCGAGTGAACCACATGTTTTGTTGAATCAACATGGGCATCAAAAGCATGCAATAGTAACGATTTGAAACATGTAAAACACAATTACTAAAAATATAGTCTGAAATATAATAGCGGAAATAGTATGATAATCTGATAAAACATAATAAGTCTGAAAGTAAAACTGTCATGACTGACGTGACATGATAATAAGTCTAGTCTATGAAACCTCTAAACATGAGTCTGCAAAACTGTTTATCAGGAAAAGGCCATGACATACCTCTACTATAAAATATGACATATAAAATAAGTGACTGACACCTCGAATGAGATGGGGCTCACTAATAGCTGATACTCAAGTAAATCCTAGTGAGCATATCCGTCGTCCTGAAACTTAGTACCTGGACCATGAAGTGCATGCCTCGGACAAAGGAACGTTAGTACATTTCAATTGTATTGTATGTAAAGCAACTAAAAGAATAACCAGACACAAGATATAATAAGAACATAAAACTGAAATTGAGCATGAACATGATCTGACATGAATTTATTAACATGCATAAAATCTGTAAAACTATGTATTTGTATATCTGTGGGGAGAGCGTTAGTATAAATGACATGTTACCACCATGCGTGATTGTGGAGTCTGATCTCTGCCCGATCAGCTAAGTCATCTCGTACCTTGCCGGAGTAATAGACATGAACATGAACATGATGGATCCAATAATTCCACTAAGGGGTAACATGAAGGTATCGTCCTCTAGGTGGAGCGATCATTATCCTACGCTGGTAAATGTAGTTTCAGGCTATCTGAGCCTTCTCGGTAATCTTTGCAACTCCCAAAATATGTACTTGAATATAGTTGTCTTGTAAACCCATGAATTTCATAAACATAGCTTGAAAACATGAGTAATCTGGCATGTAATTAAATATATAATATAAGTTGTGTAAAATATGAAAACATATGTAATTTCTTAGAAATTGAGAATATTACTTCATGACCTGTATTTATAAACACATGAAATTCAAGGTTATGAGTATTCATGGATTACAGACGGATTCCCAATAACCATAATGGAATATCGAGAATACAACAATGAATTAATACTACAAACATGGGGAAACATGGTATATGTAGTTTATGGTTATCATGAACTTGTAGTAAAACCCTAAGTATATGAATTCATGGTTTCATGGATAAACGTAGCATGGGGGAAGAACATGGATGTTCCCACACGTGGATAGAAGTTCTACATACCTTGTTTGCTCCTAGTCTTGTCTTAAAAACTTGAACTTTAGAGTAGAAACTCAAAGCTTGAACCTTAGAACCTTGAGATTGGTTTATTTGAAAACTCTAAGTTAAGAACAATGATTTTTTCTTAGGAATTGAATACACTTGGTTAGAATCGCGTAAAAATACATGGAAAGGACTTACCTTGAGCTATGAGGATGATGAGAGAAAAGAACTTTGTTCTATGGCTTGGAGAAATAAGAAAACTGATTTTTGGAACTAAGTCTGTGTATTTATACTATTCCAGTCGTCAGAGGTTTTACGGCTGAATTTGACGGTCCGTCAAACTTTTTATGGTCTGAGTCTGGACCGACAAATATTGTACGGTCCGTATAATCGGACTGTCTTGTAAATTGCCAATTTCCAGTGATCTGTAAAAGCTGAGGGACTGAGACAGTCGAAAAGGACGGATCGTAACTTTTTATACGATCCGTATAATTCACTGTGTACCATCAATTTTATAAAGAAATCATACGGTACAAATCGATGGTCCGTAAAAGATTTTACGATCTGTATAAGTTAGGCGTAAAATCTGATCTGCAGAACTGAAGCTGGTTTTTCAACTAAAACTCCAAGTTTTGATTTCCTAAACACCTGAATTATGAACAAGGATTAGTTTGAAGGTACGAGGTGTTACAAATCTGAGGCAAGCCACTGTCCTCTACACCGAAGGACCACCTGTGCAAGGCAAACATAATAGTTATTGCACGGGTCCCGAATCACTGAGTCAATAGCCAGAGTTAACCCAAGCGTGAACGAATAAGTGTACACATTGGAAAAACCCGATCCGAGGGTGGTGATATCATAATCTGAACCAGGGAGTAATAAATTCGGAAATATTTTCCCAATGGCAGTCCTTTCAGACTGTTTTCGGGTCAGAAGCTTGGCTCGAGGACAAATAGTTTTTTACCATCTCTCATTGGTCACTTTTGAAGGTTGCGGCCCGAGCGGCAAACTTTTGGTTGAAATTGTAAGAAAGTGAAAACATGTTAAATGCCCTAGGTTGGGAAGGAGCTTCCTCATTTCCTTCACCGGCGTCGGTGGTCGCCGGTGGTGGCGTAGAAGATGCAATTGTGTTATGAGTGGCGGAAGAGGATGAACGAGAAGAAGTCTGGCCATGTTGGTGTTTTAATGAAAGAAAACAAGGAAAATATTGTGAGCATTTGCTAGTGATTGCTCAGAAATTGAAGAAAAGCAAATGAGGATTTGTTGCAAAGGAAAATCGGAAAAAGAGAGTAGAAGATGAAGAAAGAAATGATTGAGGGTTTTTATACAAGGAATCGTCATCATTACGGGGATGATTCGGAGACCCGATCGATTGTATTTACCAATCACGGAGTGACATGCATTCGTAGTGTCAGAAGTAAAAGACGTGCCGCGGAGAAGAGGAAATATTTCCTTTTCCCGCCATTATGAGAGACATTTTTTCTTCTGAATTACACCGAAATTAGGGATACGATCATTTTCACTTCCCGATAAAGCAACAACTTTGGACCAAAAAGTGTGGGGACTATCTGTATATGGTAAAATTTAGTATGACACGTGGAAAGTCCGAGTGTGCAGTTTGAGGCAAGATGAGATGCTCACGAGTTCGGCTAAAATGCAAGCTCGACGTAAGCAACTTAGGGAACGATACCGGATATGTTGTTATGATCACAATGGGGGGAAGTTATGAGAATTGGTCACTATTGTTCCGGTCCGAATATGAGGACCGACATTATTCTTTCAATATTTAAGGCTTTTAATATCTAATTTATTGTACATTATTTGGAGGGATTCGCGGGCATTAAGACCCTGAGTTCATTCATATAAAAGGAGTCCAACCTTCATATTGGAAGGCATCCAATTCCACGTTAATGTTTACTGTTTACACAACTTAGCTAAATACAAGTCATTTTAGCCAGTTTGTTACAGTTTCTAGTTACTTTACCAAAGCCCGAAGTCACTCCAGAGACGTCTTCATCGGGAGATTCATCCAAGCTTAGGCTATCCAGGCTACTTTTAATCACTCACTTATTTTACTTAATTTCGTTTCGTTTGTTATTATTGTTTGTCAATTTTATTACTTTACTTATCCGTCAAATCAATCCACATATCTTTTAAACCACTTAACAAATTCAATTGTACCTTTTTTGGGTAAACATTTTTCAACTCACTTTTTCACTTTTGAAGTTATATTTAAGTACATTATAGCACTATATTATTCCTAATATTTTTTGCAAAAAGTATAATCAAACACAACTCCATCTTCAACTTCAACTTCAATTCCATAAATTTCAAATAAATTGGAAAATATTTGGAATTTATGGCCAAACACTTACTAAATATTTTGAAATGTTTTGAAATGTTTAACGCTAAAGTTTCAAAAATTAGGAGTTATTTAAATATTAAGAAATGTATTTATCATTATAAGAGTATGTTTGGCCAAGCGGCAAAAACTATTTATTTTGAGAAGTGTTTTTCAAAAAAGTTCTTTTGGTAAGAAGCATTTTGTGTTTGGCTAATTCATTTAAAAGTGCTTATGACTTCTTTTAATAAGCAGATTGTGTTTGTCTAATCTTCTTAAAAAAATGTTTTTGAATATCAAATTACGGAAAAGGACAAGTATCAATGAACATTTACTATCAAAATTATTTTATAGAGAGAAATTATTTTAAATATTTATTAGGAAAGACTTTAATTAAGTTTTTAATTTTATTAAAATTCAAAATAATTTTTAATTAATATGATACATAAATAAAAAATATTAAATATTAATTTAGTATCATTTAATGTATCTATTTTTTTCTTTCATCCAAACAATTTTCACTAATCACGAAAAAAAATAACTAAGGCTAATTTCTAACATGAAATATAACTTATACAATGTAAAATAAAATAAAGAATTATTAATTAAAAATTAAATAATTAAAGAGAAATATACTTGATAAATATGTATTTACGGTAGAGATATTTTTGTCATGAAAAAATAATTTTCTGCTTTTGTTTCTGCTTTTCTCAAGAAACAGAAATTTTCTGCCGCTCCTCAACCGTAGAAAAACTGCTTCTGCTTCTATTTAAAAGTAGTTTTATTAATGGGCCAAACACCTCAAATATTTTAAAAAAATACTTTTTCTTAAAAAAAGAAGAAGCACTTTTAGCCTTAAAACCGCTAGGCCAAACGAGCTCTAATTTTCAAAGTTTTCAGTTATTTAACTTTAGTAGATTCAACTATATGACATAAACTAAAAATGAATGAGTATATAATACTACCTCCGTATCAAACTATATGTTGTGTTTCTAAAAATAATTATCTCAATTTATCTGTTATTTTAGAATTTCAAGAGAAAATTTATTAGTATTTTTTTATTTTAACCTTCATACTAATTATTTTGGAAGACTACAAATAATATTAACAAAAAAGAGATTAAAGAGTCAAAATTTCTGTTAATCAATATTTTTTTAAAGGTGTGTTAAAAAAAATACTACATATAATTTGAGAGGGAAGGAGAATGGAATGGAATCGAATCGAATCAAATCAATAGTTATTATCAATCATTAATAGGCCTATACGAAATACAAGAACAAATCGATTTTATCAAAGTAAATTGTTCCGTTGGTGTAATCTTTTCGATATTTCCGGAACAAGATTAGCGAAGCTGCCGACCTACTGTACTACCGTATCTATTCATTGATGAGGGCATTCAATTCGGTCAACTAAACACGTTAATGACGCGACAACCATACACTTGTTAGCTCAAACATGTCGGGTCTACCCTTTGTCACACCCACTTTGGGCGAAATTAATAAAGTCAAACCTCTCTATAATTATAATTTATTATAATAATATATTTTTTATAAAATCAATTTTTTATTTTATATTTTATTTTTATGTGATAACATTCTACATATAATAATAGTGACATTCATCGTAAAATTATTTCTCTATAACAGTCATACTTAAATATGTAATAATATTTTGTAAGAAATATATTATGTATAAAAATATAATATTAGATATTTATGATAATCATCATTAATGTCATGCACGTAGTAAATTTCAAGTATGAATATTTAATAAAGGATATTGACAAGCAATTAACACTTTTGCAGAAGCATGGAATAATGTTAAGACTTTATCATCTCTATTGTTGGATAAATAACATAATTCTACCTACAATGACAACCCTAATGCTAATAGTGAAAAATTAAATTTTGTCGAGGATGTTGATAGTGTGTCATCACTTATAACCCAAATTTCATCTCATAACACCAATCAATTAATGGATGTTACCACTTATATGGAGTTTGACGAAGCACTTTCAATCCTTGAAGCTTACATTGATGAAGAGATTATTACATAAGTGATTGGAGTGGAAAAACAAGTGACAACAAATGCCGAAGGTGACAACGAAAGTGTTGATGAAGAGGCTCAACTTAGTGCTACTTGTGGTGAGATAGAAGAGTCAACTGTTAAGCTCTTATACAACATTCAAGGAACTATTGAATTCTCTTTTGATGAAAGTTTAGACAAAATTCTTCATCAATTCAAGTGTTATATTATCACTAAGAGATTGAAATTTACAAAAAGAAATCTACAATTGTAGAATTCCTTATGTCAAGCTTGAAATATTTAAATTCTCAATTAATTTTAAATGTATATATTCCTTAGATTTTAATTTTTTATCGATATGATACAACTAGTTATGAATTTATTAATTTTTTAAATTTTTAATTAATAAAAAGGGCAGCCTGGTGCACTATGCTCCAGCTATGCGCATGGTCCATGGAAGGGCCGAATCACAATGATCTATTTTTAATTAATGAGATATGAAAATTTTCAATTGAGTTTTTAAAATTAACAAGTATATTATTTTTCATTTATAATATAAAAGTAGAGAAAAATAATTGTTTGAGTGTACTTTTGTTTATAACAGCTAAATGAGATATAAACATCAAATGACAGTAGACATATATAACAACACCTCACTACAACGATCATAAAATTTTCGGACAAACGCTGCTATTATAGAGAGGTTTGACTGTAGCTCTTAATAATATAAAAGCTTAATAGACAGTCAACCCTTAAGATATTGCATTTAGATACTCGAATTATATCATGTTTTAATAGAACACCTTAATTTCTAATAAAATAATTTAATTAGACACTTTTAATTTAAATTTTAAAAAAAATTTAAAGCTTGTTTTCATTAATCTATTAAATAGTTAATTTATCTACATAAAATATATCTTCTTTAATTATACGTATCTATTTCATGTAGAAAACACTTAGTTTTACGACTTATTAAGACAAATACATACAATTAAAGAAGGTAACATAATTTTATGATTAATTTAATTATTTAATAAATAAAACGTAAAATAATTTCTAATACATGAATCAAAACTATCTAACTAGAATATGGTTATTAAAAAAAGTAGAGGTGTTTAATTGAAATACTCTATAATTTGAGTGTTTAAGTGAAATATTTTGATAAATTTAAGGGTGACTATGTATTAAGTCAAATATAAATTCCCCTTTTCCTCCCACCAACCTCAACAAATATCTGTCCTCACTCGCACAAAGTCTCATCTACTTTCAAATTCTCGCCTAAATCGACTAAAAGAATGGCTCCGATCGCCGTTGGTGACGTCATCCCCGATGGTACTGTATCTTACTTCGACGAGCAAGATCAGATGCTGAGCGTATCAGTGCACTCACTTGCTAAGGGCAAGAAGGTCATTCTCTTCGCCGTTCCCGGAGCTTTCACTCCCACTTGCAGGTGCTATTTTCATTTCTTCCTTTTTCTATGTTTAGGTTTTTGGTAAAGGATGTGGAACGTCGATGGATGATATTGAAATATGGAATGTTATATGCAGCACGAAGCATGTGCCTGGGTTTATTGAGAAGGCTGACGTGTTGAAGTCAAAGGGCGTCGATGAAATCCTCTGCATCAGTGGTATGTTTCTTCTCCTCAATTCTCATCTATCATTTACAATTTTATTTCTTTGTTCTTTGAGGTTTATTAAACTTTTTTCTTTTTGAAATTATTGGCTAAATCTTACAATTTCAACAAGTTCTTTTTGTCTTGTCGGGGTACAAGGGAGTGGGATCTGAGGAGTCAAGAGTGTACTCAGTTAAGAATAAAACTTGTCTTGTCTGGGTCTTTCTATAAAAGTTTTTTTGTTTAGTGTGTGTTCCTACAGTGGTCCATCTACTTGCAGATTCGACTAGGTAATCACTATATATTTACTCCCCCCTGTTTGGATGGTTGTTTCCTGTGGTTCATTATTGTATTGTTTCTAGGAACCATGTTTATTTCCATTGTTCTTAAAGCTATGTTGTATGTTTATTTCCCGTGGTTATATAACCATGAGAAAACCTAATTTTTTAAACTACGAATTTGGTGATTTTTGGGTGGTTACGTATTTCATTTTGCTCATTATCCCTCATCCACCCCCACCCCACCCCACCACCCTACTCCCACTCCATCACACCCAAACCAACCCCCACGACCTCAACCCCACACCACACCACACCACCTCACCCCCCACACCACCTCACCACTCCACTCCACCCCCACCCTACACTACCCACCCCTCCACCACCCTCACCCCCACCCTCACCCTCACCTACTTATATTTTAAAGTTTCTATTTTATCCTTTATCTTAATTTTATTAATATAAAGAAACTAATTTGTAATTAAGGGATAAGGTTATTTTAGCAAACTTATATATTATTATACAATACCATACCATCAAATCAAATAATAAAATTGTTATTAAACCACAACAGAAGATACAATCTATCCAAACATTGTATTCTATTAATACAATACAATACAATATCACACTATACTGTATTACATTATGAAACCATGGGTAACAACCATCCTAACAATATGTTAAGATAGAACCTCCTATGGTTTGAGTTTTTGGTTCTTTTGGGAAGATTCACGTGGTTATAGGGAAGACACAATCAATCAACTATTAAACCTTACCTTATAAAAAAAATGATATAATCAATCAACTACTCAATAAAATTTGTTGGAGTCTACAATATGGGCTCTCTGAAAATGAACTAAAGTTGAATATTGTGGTGGAATTTCATAATTACCTGAAATAAAACAAAGCAGAACCATTTAAAAGTGCTCGTTTGGTGTGATAGATTGTATGAAACAATCATGGTATAAAATTTGGTACATTATTTTATTAAATGTATGTTTGTTTTGTGAATAATGTATAACTAATCTTGGTATAATTTAATACCCCAATTGGTGTATTATCTTATACCAAGACCAATATGGTATAAAAATACCATGACAAGGCCTTTTGGATAAAGCATTCAAAATGCCAAAACTGGATAAAGCACTTAGTACAGTTTTACTCCAAACACATGCTTAAGTTATACACGGTATATACAATTTTTAATACGATGAACCACACACTAGAATTTTGATCACTTCCCAACAACATTCCTTTCTGATCAAAGATAAAACCAAGCAAATCAGTTAGATACAAAAAAAAAATTCTCCATGGCTCTTTCAAGTTAAGGTTAGGAATTTTGATGTGGGTTCTGAATGGAAAATACAAGATGACACGTGTTTTTTAGGTTGATAGCTCACGTACATTGCACATGCCGAGAGCCTCAGTTTGTTTTGACAGCAAAAGTAGAAATTGTCTTTACTTACATGGCTTAGGACCAAAATTGATCACTTTTTGGAATATAGGACCATTTCCATCCGACTTATACATTAAGGACCAAAAGGAATCTAAGCCCATAGATTGAGGACTATATTGATCATTTTCTCTGAATTAGCTCATCTGAAAGTTTAAGTATTTGAGATGGGACATTTTCATTTCTTTATTTTAGGTCTCCAACAATTTTGAAAGTAAAAAAGAAACATTGCTAATTCTCCCCCTCATTTGAAACACCTTTTTGTGGTGTTTGAAAAGGGGTACATCGAAGCACCTATCAGGAAAAAAGAAGCAGCAAGGTACATTCTAGTTCCTCCAACCAAAGAATAAAGTGAAATGATAATGTTCTCTCATGGCTTCTCTTCATTATCCTTTCTGATTAAGGCGTCACTTCCTTATCCTTCATTACAATGTGATAGGTTTATTCCTGTCTGGTTGACAGGAACATTCTTTTAGTTTTTGGATAAACGCAACCCCTGAATCCTCGTGCCCAGGAAGCCAACAATGATTTTTCCCACTTCCAGACTCGAACTGCCAACTTCATTGTTATAGGTGGATGTCACTAGGTTATATCACCTCTTGTCCTGCTGTAACATATTGGACCTTTACATGTTTGGTCTCGATTTTGACTGCGGAACTTCTATAAATTCACCACAGATCTGGTAATAGATTCTTAATGCTTAGGTGATTTGTTCTTGTACTGTGACTTTCGTAACTTAGAGTAACACATAGGTCTCAATCAGACATGATTTTGATTAGTCGTTTCTTTGGGTTCAGCACTAAAATCTCGAAGCTCTATATTTCATTTTTTTTGGTTCAAAGATTCAAGATTTAATCCTCATTGCAATTTAAATCTTTGGAGAACAATATATGAGTTTTCATTGCTGTACTCGTAACAACTAGCAGAAAGACTTGAGAATTTGTTTTGGGGTGGGTTGACACACTCTCAGGAGTTAATGCTGTCCTTATTGTTCTTACAGAACTACCCTCCGCCATCTAGTTTGTGATTACGTAGCCACCATCATGCTTCATCTCTTCTCACCTTTTCCCTTTACGTGAGCTTAGTCTGGAGCTCTGCAAAGTTTTCACCCTTCATTTGTCGCATAATTTACTGGAAGAAATCACAGTTCATTAGAAGGCTCAGAAGTAGGGACGACTTTGTTCTCTTACTATTTCTTTTACTTTACTGATAATTTTCTGCAATTTACAAGTAATGGAGGGGAAAGAGTATAGGTGTAGATAGCCAGCGAAATATCGGGATCACTGAGCTGGCTTGTTGAGTAAAGAATTGGGCGAATTAGGGTTTGTACGATTAGCACGTCTTGGTACGTGAGTGCATTGCCACCAGCAAACTTGATCGTATCTTACTGCCAGTACCACCTTTTCCCATGATTATATTTCTCCCATGTCGTGATTACTGAATAAAATGCCAGAAGAGTGAAGCCTTCTTGGTGTCACGATCCAAATTACCAAGCCGTGATTGGTACCCGATGTCCCCGTGTCGAGCGAACCATGCAATTCAAAACATCTGTATTACCAACAATAGATAAAATAGTCTAAACAAGATAATAAGCGAATTTCATAGATAATACAATTCATAGACGATACAATGTTGCGGGATGCTTTGTGCACCGGGCTGCCCTATACAATGTGAAATACCAAAATAATCCTCAAGACCCTGGCAAATTGAGCCATGAGCCACCAAGAGTAGAATAGTACACCACTGTCTGAAAAGAAAAATATAATAAAGATATGAACTTAGCTACTGCGAACAAAGTTGGTAGCTCACCGCTGCAACTATAGCCAACACTAGAACTCTCTCACTCGCTTCATTGGTGCTCGGATCCAAATCTGCACATAGAATGTAAGAAAGGGGGGAGGTGAGTAGTACTCAATAAGTGCCATTGACTGTCCCCCATGAAATAGAGGCACTATATAAAAGTTCTTTTTAAAAATAAACGCGTGCAGTTTTTATAGATGAGAATAATGAAGTGTACATAACATGGTACAAGTAATCCGCAGTAGACATGATCAAATATGCTAAAATATCACATTTAATAAATGTATGATCACATCAACATATATCCTAAGATGCATGATAAAGACTGCAACTTTATACATAACCGGCCTTGTACAAGTGTCGAATTGTCCATTATATCAATTGGTACCCCGTGCCCATTATATACTTATACACCATCATGGTGTCTTTTTCCACATTGGTGACTCTAGAGGAAGGATCCATTCCATATGCATAATCGAAACATGTCTAGCATGCCCCAATATAACCTCAAATTGGCAATCTCAACATGAACATGGATCCACATGCCCTTAACCAGTCCCTCAAATCCTAACGTGTTTCATATATGTAAATCAAGTACGTACATACAGTGCATGACAAAACAACTCAAACATGTAAATAAACGTGCATGGACCCTATACTGTTATTCTAGCATGTAATAATGCATGTGACATTATATGTTCAAATATATAGACAATCATATCAGAGATAAAGTCATGCACAGTTCAAGTGAACACAGATAACCGTTATACAGTCCTGGTATCTGCATATATGCTCATCATTTCATAGATACAATACACCGTATATGTAGTATATGTAGACATTTCTAATTTGGGAAAATTCCTTCAATGAGGTCAAAGTTTTAACCGTCTATTTGTTACAAAAGGCGAACATCCCCTTTCCAAAACATTAACATAGGTCCTCGGTCCAAGCAATGGTCTAACCCTCGAACACGACCTTTCCACATCCTAAATCCACCAAACGACCATATTTATTTAAAAGATTACTTAACAAAGTTAAACGATTCTATTACGCAATTTGATAATTTAAGACTCGATGAAAGTTAAAGTCAACCCCATGTCAATTCAGTCGGACCTCAAAATCAATCTCAAATCCGGTTTACTCATTCCCACGAGACAAAAACTATGTTTAGATTTTCATTTGGAGTCTACTTAGGTGTTCAAATTATCAAATCAGTGTTTCTAAGGTTTTTCTGAAAATGGTAACATGCTGAGATTTGTTATATAAACGTTGAATTTAATGGGGCGAAACTTGTAATTTTGACATTAACCTTTAGAAACACAAAAACACAATTAATTCATGATCTAACCTCCAAAATATGTTCAAATCATTGTGTACTTATTAATTGTAAAAGTGTTCAACTAAAAAGGACATGTAATATCCATATTGTTTCTAAAAAAATATGTTCAAATCACTTGCCCTAAACTTGTCCTTGTAAGAAATCCTAGGTCTCAAAATGGTCAAGAATGAAATAATATTGTGAAATGGGACTATTTATACTTTCACATTTTTTACCTGTGTTATAGCTCACACGCCGCACCCAACACACACCAGACCTGGGTGCCACCTGCGTTACAGCTCACACGTGCGCACATATCATGCACCAGATCTGGATGCCATGCCTAGTGCGTCACGCGCCTCATGGCAAACAGGTTGCTTGCCCTGTGCTCCACACACACCCGAGCGCGCACCTGCATTTTTCTGTGGTACCTCAACTTGTCCCCAATGATGCTGATATGCACCCGAGCTTCTCGTATACCAACCAGACCACACTACAAGTCCTAAAACAACAACAACATACCCAGAGAAATCCCACAAGTCGTAAAACATTATATTAATTTATCCAAGACCTCAAAACATGAAATTGAACGTAATTATACAAAATGAGGGGCTGAGTTGTTACAATTAGTAACGTTCGACAGGTTCAAACTAAAGGGGAAACAGTTAAATTTGTAAACAGAAAACTAAGAAGCTGTAGTGATTTTAGCCTCTTAGCCTCTGGAAAGAGCCAATTATTTCTTCTGGTGAATAGAATGTAATTCAGACACCTAGTAAAAAGGATACTGCACGGCAGCGTCATTTCTTCTGCCCATCATACACACTTTTTCCTTTTTTATGCTTGGTGTATTAATATGGAAGTTCTCACATGTTTGCATTACTGCTGCAGTCAATGACCCCTTTGTGATGAAGGCCTGGGCTAAAACTTATCCCGAGAACAAACATGTAAAATTTCTTGCTGATGGAGCTGGAAAATACACCCATGCCCTCGGGCTGGAGCTTGATCTGTCAGAAAAGGGGCTTGGTGTTCGATCTCGAAGGTATGCTCTTTTGGTTGATGATCTTGCGGTGAAAGTAGCTAACATTGAATCTGGAGGGGAATTCACGGTCTCCGGTGCTGATGAAATCCTCAAGGCTCTTTAAGTTTATCACTGCCTCTCAAGTGTTATGGCTCTATATCTATACTGAGCTTTATGCCAATAATGTTTTTTGATATATGACTCCCATAATATCACACTGAAGAATGCTTTGTGGAAATAAGAACTTCTCGCTCCACTGATTATTATCTGTTTGTTGGAGGCAATGAAATTTGGCAATATGCAAATTAGTTGAGGTGTGTGCAAACTGATCTTGGACAGTTTCGTTTAGTTTATTTTGGTGCAAAACTTAAAGATGTGTCCATCAACTCGCGTATAGATTTTATGGCAAGGCAAATATTACTCCCCAAGTTTCCAACCAACTTATGAATAAAGGCAGATTTCAATTCAAACGGGGTTGACAAAACAAATTCGAGTGACGCTGTGGAATCATACTCATTGCATCTCTTTCAGAAAATGTTGGATTACCCTAATAATTGAACGCCCATATATAAGAACCAGAAGAGGAACTCTCGCTAATATTGACAGTTTTGAGTTTTGACACTAAAGAAGTGCCATGAGTATAAACAATTCGTATGTCAGTTCTGCAGCTTCTCTTTTCCTTTTTGAAGTATCGAAGTTGTATCACTCGTTTGTGAGAGCTCCATGTTAGTAAGCTACCCTTCATTTATTGCTGAATAATCTTCAAAACCTGCTGATTCCATCACATGAACCGAATATTTACGTAACATCTTTAATCACTTTATTCATGTACGTAATAACTCTTTTGAAGAACTGTGTGCAGAAAGCAAAGTTAATAAATATTTGTCAAGTTACTCAAAAGTTATTTCAAAAACACTTTTACTTCGGCAAACATTGTTCAGGTTATCTTTTACTATTTACAATGAGTATTCAGTATATCCAGAGGAGAGTCTTGTGAGAAAAATTTAGGCCTCAATAAGTATGGATCTCCAGAAAATAACGGTCTTTTCTCATATTAGCGTTAATGAAAGAACGCATGTTAGTAGAGAAATTTCTGACAACTAGTGGCTCCTAAAATATCTAGCAAACATGAGGGTTTCCTTTTGTTTGGGGGGGGGGGGGGATAGTTAATATGCTATAGATCCAACTTTCGTGCGGCCATAACTAGTGTCAAGGCTAACTTTTCTAGATGACGGTATCGAATTTCAGCATCTAGTAAGCTCACCATCCTTTGGTTTTAAGAGCAATGGAGGGTTGGTGAGATACTTTTACAAGTCTCTCAGGGCCTGCTTGCACTTCTCGGTCCATTCAAATGTCTGATGTTTTTTGAGTACTAAGAAGAACTTGTGACATCTTTCCGACGACTGTGAGATGAACTTGTTGAGAGAAGCTGTCCAACTGGTCAAATTGTTGTACATCCCTACTGCATGAAAGCACGTCCAAAACTGCTTCGATTGCCTTTATTTAGTCGAGTTTAACCTCATGAATTCCTTTTTTCGAAACCAGGAACCCAAGGAATTTGCCTGAAGAAACACTAAATGCATATTTCTCTGGTTCAGCTTCAGTGTTGTATTGTTTAAGGATTGTGAAAGTTTCTTTTAGTTGGTCCAAGATGGTCCTCTGCTCGGAGGAACTTCACGAGAATGTCATCAATATATATTTTTGTCACCTTCCGATTCGATCTTTGATTATGTAGCCCTTCATTTTTAAGACCAAAAGACATTTTATAGCAATACGTACCTTGATGGGTGATAAACATTGTCTTTTCTTCATCATCTGGATCTATTTGGATTTGGTTGTATTCGGAACAAGCTTAAAGGAAACTCGATATCTCGTGGCCGGCAATGACGTCGATGAGCTGATCAATATGTGGCAATGGAAAGGAGTCCTACAAGCATGCTTTGTTTAAATCTTTGAAGTCTATGCACATCTTCCATTTTCAATTCTTTTTGAGTATTCGCCAGCCAGTCTAGATATTTAACTGCATAGATTGAACCATTCTTTATGAGCTTGCCCACTCCATCTTTGATAACTTCAAATTTTGTGTCGGCATGGGGTCTCAACTTTTGCTTTATCGGTTAGTGAAAAGGATCAACATTTAGCTTGTGTGTTATGACTTCTGGGTCTATATCTATCATATCATCATGGTACAAAGCAAAATCGCCCATGTAAGCAGTTGAAAATAAAATACTTTTATCTCTAAGTTTGTAGTCGATTTCCAAACCCAAATATCTTTTTTCTTAGGGGTGATCAGCAAAAGAGTGACCGAGTCTAGTTTTTCTATCATTATGGTCGATGCGCTTTCATCATCTAAAATTGGGATATCCAGGATGGGATTTTGTTGAATCCCCGGTTCTACTTGGGATGGACCATCAAGAGTCCTTGAGTTGGTTTGCATTTTTGCACCAGAAAGATGAATGACGTGTGAATAGTCTCAGTGAAATCGGGGCTGTCACGCCCCAGTCTTGAATGAAACGCACTACATACTACATACATACTATAGGTATCTACTGAGAAACTGAAATTATCTATATGACGTAGTACATCTGTAAATCTGTAAACATGATCTATAAGATGCTTTGTCTGTATTACTAAATATAAGAACCATACATGACTGTGCCCGACCACAGACATCTATGAAGCCTCTATGAACATCTGACGGTAATAACATAGTCGGGGCCGGGATAGGCCCCGACTTACCCATAATTTTTATACATATAAGTACAAGACCGGGCTCAACTCCAGGAAGAAGTGGAGCTTACACCATCTCGCTGAACATCTGTATCATCTAGAATGCACGCGTGCCACTCGGTATACCTAAACCTGCAAAGTGAAACATAAATAAATGCAGCGCCCCCAGCAAAGGAAAGTCAGTATAGAAAGATTGTTCCGAGTATGTAAGGCAGACATGAAATATAAACAATAAAACTGAGACTGACAGAAAAGTCAGTGAAGGGCAATCTAATCGGATCATACATAAAAGTTCTATACTCTCTATAGAACACATCTTAGACCTCACTAAACTTCTGTTTTTCTAACTCTTCTTTAGAGTCTTTCTGGTGATAGCTTTGGGTCATTATGTGGAGTGATTTTTGGAACGGTTTACTGTAATATTTGGGGTCGCTGCTTATTAAATTATTTCTTCACTTTCTATATAATTTGCAAGTCATACTGACGGACCGAAAGCTATACACAATATCAATGCAATGTTGTGCATATGAAATGCTTGTGGCGATAATGCATAGTCCCGAAGGCAACTGTATAATTATTAGCCCCAAAGGCAAATGCATAGCCTCGAAGGCAAGTGTATAGTCCCGAAGGCACTCGATATAGCCCCAAAGCCAAGTGTATATGTATATGCAATGATTCGTAATGCAATGTGATGTCAGTTGCTACTCATATGACATGCTAACATACATACAATAAGCATCCGGGAAATCTTAGCTTGTGAAAAACTGTAACTTAATTCTTACAACTACTGATCATCTTTGGGACTTATGATAAAAGATGTTACGCGACTTGACCACATGTCAAGAGACGCCATGGGAACATATACGTTTACATTTCTAAGATTCTTATTTGATACTCGACGGGCTCGTATCCTAGCTTTCTGAATCATCCTACCCTCGGGAAGGAATATACGTAGCTTGTGTCATCTTACTCCTCTTGTATTACATGCTAAGTTTATAGACCCCTAGACTCTTATGAAGGCCCGTGCCTCTCTGCTATATCATGACTTGACCTGAAGGACGTTCTACAACTCGATTGAGGCAACTGGATTCTATTAACCTGTTCTTTTTACATTACACTCTATATCTTATGATCTCTTCTTAGGCCTCGACCACTTACTATCGTCCATCTTAAGCATTATCTATCTTCAACATGTTCTACAACCTCCTTCATGGTACCTTGTATGCTATCAACTTTTTTATACTTATGGGAAACTTTAAGCCCATCATAACAACTTAGACTCGACCCGAGGAGTAAAATGCTTGAGAATGGAGTAGTACATTCGTAAGCTCTAAACATCCATGGTTCATGTAAGAAACAAATAACACATGTCGTGCCATAGCAGCGAGTCAAGGAATAGCCTCGCGTACCTCCATTTAAACTTCGAATGACTACGACGATCAATCCTTCCGATAAACATTTAACCCGTTTAAGACAACTATTATCAACATAGCCAACAACCCAACAACCCAACAACATACTACAACTATATCAACACTATCGTCAAGCAATCAAAGAGCGACGAGCTCCCGAAGCTATATATAGTGGTGTACTCTATACTCGACCTCCTTTTAACTACCAACAAGCTCTAAACGAGCTACCAAACCCCGCCAACCTCCAAACCACGTAAAAACATCCCTTAATCATTTTACATAACTATCACAACCCGAACTCACGGCTTTCCATCACTGTCCCGTGAGTTCTTAACAAATATATACCTTAGATGCTCATATACACTCGTAGAAGGTTGTACAAGAAGCTCCCCGACACCTTACTTTACCATAAATTAATTCCGGACTTACTTTGAAGAACTTGAGTGAATTTATGTGAATTGAAACTCAAAAATAAACTTGCTGCCCCCTCCCCCCCCCCCCCCCCCCCGTTGAAATGAAAACATTGCTGCTGCTATCTAAAAGTAATACACGTTATTGTTGGTTTAAAAAAGAAATGTTGCAGCCCACTTTCTATTTTAAATTGTCTTCCTTTTCTTTTGAGAAATTGCTACATATATTATATATATAATGAAGAGAATTCTCTAATTCAAAGAGAATCATGGCCCCACATAATTTAACACTTTCCACAAAGATGCCACTTAATCTGTTAGTCATCATTACTTAGTCATTGAAAACTTGGAGAAAATTAGCATAATGATTATCCAACAAAATCATTAATAATTTTTCACTACAATCCCCCTTTTAATTAAATACACATAATTGATTTTTTAATTTTAATTTACTTTAATATTATGCAAAACATATTTTATCAAATTATAATTTTCTCAATCTAATATCAAAAGTATTAATATTTGTACTATTAATCCTCAAAACTGGCGAAAATAATTCTTCTTATGAAAAAACAACTTCTATTATTATAATAAATAAAATTACACTTATAAACTTCCTCATATCATGTTTATAATTAAAAGCATATCCAAAAAGTAGTAACGATAACTACCCAAACTCATACTTATCAAATTTTTACTAAAATATTTTACTTTAAAAAAATATATACCATATCAAAATAATATCTAAAGATATCAAGATCGTCAAACTTGCGGGGTCTTAAAATAATACTATCATAAATCCTCTATAACCTCATTAATGACCTAATCCCTTCATATTCATATGGATTTACTACGTCCCATTCTAATATCAATGTACGTGGTGTTACATCCTTTCCCCTTAGGAACATTCATCCTCAAATGTGGACTGTAACTTTGGACGCTAATGCACAATTTGCATGTCTAAGGCACGTCTGTTGTGATAAAGACATTGCAATTACATATTGCTTTAGTCTTACTCATATGAAGCAGAATGATCTTTTAACATTGCTCTATTGCATGATCTGGAATGTGAAAGAAAGGTAACATTTCCTAACTGCCCTGTAGCCTCTCAATTATAAGTGTGGCTCGCAACACACCCATAAGTGAGACTCTACTAGACACGGCTTCATAGACTCCCTAGGACTGAACTGCTCTAATACCACTCTGTCACGCCCCAGTCTTGACTGAAATGGACTACATACTACATGCATACTGTAGGTATCTACTGAGAAACTGAATTTGTCTATATGACGTAGTACATCTGTAAATCTGTAAACACGATCTATAAGATGCTTTGTCTGTATCACTGAATATAAGAACCATACATGATTGTGCCCGACTACAGACGTCTATGAAACCTCTACGAACATTTGACTGTCATAACATAGTCGGGACAGGGCCCTGACTTACCCATAATTTCTATATATATAAGTACAAGACCAGTCTCAACTCTAGGAAGAAGTGGAGCTTATACCATCTCGTTGAACATCTGTATCATATAGAATGCACGCCTGCCACTTGGTCTACCTGAACCTGCAAAGTGAAACATAAACAAATGCAGTCAAGGAACGTTAGTACAGAAAGATTGTACCAAGTACTTAAGGCAGACATGAAATATAAATAATAAAACTGAGACTGACAGAAAAGTCACTGAAGGGCAATCTAATCGGACCATAACTGAAAGATCTATACTCTCTATAGAACACATCTTAGACCTCACGAAACTTCTGTTTTTCTAACTCTTCTTTATAGTCTTACTGGTAATAGCTTTGGGTTACTATGTAGAGCGACGTTCTAAAACCGTTTACTGTAATATTTGGGATCACTACTTATTAGATTCTTTATTCACTTTCTGTATAATCTGCAGGTCATACTGACTGACCAAAAGCAACACACAATATCAATGCAATGTTGTGCATATGAAATTCTCCTGGTGATAATGCATAGCCCCGAAGGCAAGTGGATAGCCCCGAAGGCACTCTATATAGCCCCGAAGGCAAGTGGATAGCCCCGAAGGCACTCTATATAGCCCCGAAGGCAAGTGCATAGCCCCGAAGGCACTCTATATAGCCCCGAAGGCACTCTATATAGCCCCGAAGGCATGTGTATATGTATATGCAGTGATTTTTAATGCAATGCGATATCAGTAACTACTCATATGACATTCTAACATACATACAATAAGTATCTGGGAAATCTTAGATCTTTAGCTTGTGAAAAACTGTAACTTAATTCTTCAAACTACTGATCATCTTTGGGATTTATGATAAAAGATGTTACGCGACTTGAGTACCTATCGAGAGACGCCATGGGAACGTATACTCTTACATTTCTAAGATTCTTATTTGATACTCGGCGGGCTCGTATCCTAGCTTTCTGAATTATCCTACCCTTTGGAAGGAATATATATAGCTTGTGTCATCTTACTCCACTTGGCTTATATGTCAAGTCTATAGACCCCTAACTCTTATGAAGGCCCGTGCCTCTCTGCGATATCATGACTTGATCTAAAGGACGTTCTACAACTCGATAGGGGCAACTGAATTCTATTAACATGTTCTTCTTACATTATGCTTTATATCTTATGATCACTTCTTAGGTCTCGACCACATACTATCGTCCATCTTAAGCATTATCTATCTTCAACGTGTTCTACAACCTCCTTCATAGTACCTTGTATGCTATCAACCTTTTCATACTTAAGGGAAAACTCTAAGCCTATCATAACAACGTAGACTCGACTCGATGAGTAAAATGCTTGAGCATGGCTGAGTGCAGACATATAGCCTTTCTTATGAGACTTGCTATACTTACAAC
This sequence comes from Anisodus acutangulus, assembly GCA_029783415.1. Taxonomy (NCBI): domain Eukaryota; kingdom Viridiplantae; phylum Streptophyta; class Magnoliopsida; order Solanales; family Solanaceae; genus Anisodus; species Anisodus acutangulus. The sequence continues at coordinate 20,721,847 of CM056491.1, read as the reverse complement.
ATCGGAGTAGTACATTCGTAAAGCTCTAGACATCCTTGGTTCATGTAAGAAACAAACATCACACGTCGTGCCATAGCGGCGAGTCAAGGAATAGCCTCACGTACCTCGATTTAACCTTCGAATGAGTACGACGATCAGTCCTTCCGATAAATGTTAACCTGTTTAAGACAACTAATATCAACATAGCCAACATCCCAACAACATACTACACCTATATTAACACTATCATCAAGCAATCAAAGAGCAACGAGCTCCCGAAGCTATATACAATGGTGTACTCCACACCCGACCTACTTTTAACTACAAACAAGCTCTAAACGAGCTATCAAACCCCGCCAACCTCCTAACCACGTAAAAACATCTCTTAATCATTTTACATAACTATCACAACCCGAACTGACGACTTCCTATCACCGTCCTGTGAATTCTTAATAAGTACATACCTTAGATGCTCATATACACTCGTAGAAGGTCGTACAAAATGAGTTGAACTTAGGTCGCCTTCTTGAAAGCTCCCCGATACCTTATTTTACCATAAAATAATCCTGGACTCACTTTGAAGAAATTGAGCGACTTTATGTGAATCTAAATTCAAAAATAAACTTGCTGCCTTCATCAAAAAAACATTTCCCCCCCGTTGAAATGAAAACGTTGCTGCTGCTTTCTAAAAGTAATACACGTTATTGTTGGTTTAAAAAAGAAATGTTGCAGCCCACTTTCTATTTTAAGAAATTAGCTTCTTTTTTCTATTGAGAAAATGCTACATATATTATATATATAATGAAGAGAATTCTCTAATTCAAAGAGAACCATGGGCCCCACATAATTTAACACTATCCACAAAGATGCCACTTAATCTATTTGTCATCCTCAATTACTTAGTCATTGAACGCTGGGAGAAAATCTACATAATGCTTATCCAACAAAATCATTAATAATTTTTCACTATAATCTCCCTTATAATTAAATATACATAATTATTTTTTTGATCTCAATTTACTTAAATATTATGCAAAACATATTTTATCAAATTATAATTTTCCCAACCTAATATCAAAAGTATAATTTTTTGTACTATTAATCCTAAAAACGGGAGAAAATAATTCTTCTTATGAAAAAATAACTTCTATTATTATAATAAATAAAATCACACATATAAACTTTCTCATACATTTATAATTTAAAGCATATTCAAAAGTAGTAAAACTACCCGAACTCATACTTATCAAACTTTACTGAAAGGTGACTTTAAAAAAAACATATATAGTATATCAAAATAATATCTAAAGGTAGCAAGATTGTCAAACTTGCAGAGTCTTAAAATAATATTGTCATAAATTCTCTATAACTTCATTAATGACCTTAATTCCTTCATATTCATATAGATTTACTACAACGCATCCTAACATCAAGGTATGGGGTGTTACGGGGGATGCCCTATTGCTTTAGTTGCTATTGTTTTGTTGAGCGAGGCCACTGGCTATGGTTACTGAATTGCATTATCGGGACACCCTATGTTCTCGTCAAATTTCCCTGATTCCGCATAGGGTGGGAAACATAATTACTTGGTGCAAGGTAGAAGGTTACAACTGTTAGAAATTAGCCTTTGGCGGGAGTTGCGACCGACCAACCAACTTTAACGACTTAAACACTAGTGTTACGTATGTTGGAGAATCCGGTTCTCCACACATGCATGATCTACTAAGTACGTAGATAACCGTAGGGCCAAGAATCGTCAAATTTCATTGAGAAATGAAAGAGATATTGGTCCACGAAGTAAGGTGTTTGAAGCATGGAAAGTGTGATATTGTGTTCAATTCTCCCTCATCGGTAGAGGAAGAAAGAATTGTTGTGTATATAAGACTCAAAATTGGTTTGGGGTTTGGGACCCCAAGGGGTATCCCATGTGTTTAAAGGAGGGAGGACCTAGATGTGCTTCGGTTCAAGGAAAGACCACACGCGCGCCGCCGCCGCCCACCCGTCCGGTTCCGAGTTCCGGGTTCTCGGGCTGTTATCTTTTTGGACCAGAGAACTTTTCCAGAAGTACAGTTTGATCCCAGAAGTTTCAGATGTACAGTTTGGACCAGAATTCTTTCGGATGTACAGTTTGGTCCCTGAAGTTTCCAGAAAGTCAGAATTGGGCAGAAGAGAACAGAAACGCCAAGCACTCAATTCAGTCATTTATTTTGGCTGAATTACTCCTCCTATAATGACCAATCCGTTGGTCTTTCACCATTTATGTTGGTGACTTTACTACCTCCATAATGGCCATTATTTGGCTATTATGGAGACAGTTTTTCAGTCCTTTCCCTCACCTATATAAACACCCCCTTACACCATTGTTGAACACTACGAATAATAGTATACAACTCACGAAAATACACAACCAAAACAGTTTTCTTCCTACAACTTCCGAGCATCATTTCGTTACTCAATATTCTTCACGGTAGCATTTGAGTTTCCTTTGCTCAAGTGTTCCATTGCTGTTTTATCTTGGGAGACAAATTGTCCAGGACGTATAAATGATACATACGGGGCAATATTTTCTTAAGGACAGAGTGCCACACTCGACTCAGCAAAAACGATTTCCATTTTTCCGTCTTCAACAAAATTGTAATTTCAGTTTTGTGGTTCTATTGTAATTTTCAGATTTCTAGTTGAATTATTGAATCTTTGTTTATACTTTCGAATACTTGTAATAGTTATATACTTCCCGTACTGCTTTATAAAGTACCATAGAGCAAAACTACCCAACAACAACTTCCATGGCATGGATCCAAGGTCTTCCCATGATAATGATGTATGTCATTGGTTCGGACATCACCTCAAAATGGGTTTCTTTGGTGACACCATGGTAAATGGTTGGCAAGATGATATCTCCTGTTGTAGTATCGCTAGAGTTGTTGAACCCCGACAACACTCGAGTCGTTGAGATGATCTGGCTGGCCAGTTGCATTACCTCCACAGATGAGGTTCACCGAACTACATGAATCAATCAAAATGAGTTTAATATCAATATCATTACGTAATGTAATTACCAGTGAATCAATATGTGGTAGTATTAGTCTGTCCATATCTTCCTAGTCGAAGGCAATGTTGTCAAAGATTTTTACCTGGGGTGACTGTAACCCTGACATATTTATGCATCGAGACTCTGTTAACCTTGGCTCCCCTAATTATGATGTTGACAACTCACTTGGGGATGGAGATCGGGGTCGATCGACATCCCTCCGGTTCTTTGTAACACCCGCTTTCCCTTGTCACTGAGGTAGCCTTGGTTTAGAAGGGGGTTACTTCTAGCTAGGCCTGTCCAGTGGGCAGGTTCGGCCCGATCCTGACCCAGCCCGTCCCGATTCCCTAATTTTTTTTTTGTCGGTGTCGGGGTTCGAACTCGGGACGAGACTTGGGATCGTCCCGCCCATCCCGATCCCTATCCTCCCCTTGGCAAAAATAACCGTTGCAAGAACGACCAAATTTCAATTTTGGCCATTGTGCAACGGTATAACGGCCATTTTTGGCCCCCACCCCATAAACCCCATACCCCCTTAATATTTGTTTTTAACCCCTAAGTTAATATATTTACACTTTAAATTTCTCAACTATAAAAACCTCATTTTTTCTTCATTTTTCTCACAAATCTTCCTACCATCTCTCTAATCTAATCTCTCAATTTATCTCTCTACAATTCTACAAATCTTCCTACTATTAAATATTATATCAAAGTTAAAAAATTGGGAGTGAAGTTGGCAACTAGCTTGAGGATCATCCATCGAGCAAAGTTTCAATTTCAATTTCAACCTCGACGTTACGTCGGCGTTTGGTACCTTCGTTCCTTCTTTAAATTATTATTGTTACTTTATTTTAATTATCGCACTTAATTTCATTATCTTTAAATATTTATTTGCATAATTAAATGGAAGGATTAAGAGGTATGTTTAAGGGTAAGGCTTCTTCTAGTAGGGGTAACAAGGGCAGGGGTACTTCTTCCAGTAATTCTATTCCTAGTCCTGATGATTTCATTGATTTAACTCATATAGATTGTTAAACAGAGAAATATACCTGTGATAAACACCCAATATACAGCAGTGTATATCACAGGCAAAGCAATGGACTGGACTGGCCTAAGAAATGGTCTGGGCTAAAGACTCTCAAACAAAGGGCCTCCTGGGCACAAAGCCAGCTGGGCTCCTCAAAGAGAAATTTCAAAGAAGGGCTCGTAGCAGCCTCAAGGCTCACAAGGCCCATCTCGGGCTGAATAAGGAAGATATATGGTATATATATTTGTAGTGTAAATGTTACCTTAATTAGTGTTATACACTTACCATAATTGTATAGTTAGAATTATGGTAGAATAAGGATTTAGAAATAGAATAGGAATATGATTCTCCTATTATGGAAATATGTAACTTGTATATATAGGCTTTCAATTAATGAAAATAATCAAGGGGATTATTTCTTTCATGGTATCAAGAGACTAGGTTTTACAAAAAAATTTCTCTCCCAAATTTTTTGGATTCATTCTGGCACGAGAACCCCTCGGTTTCTCTCCCAAATTTCTGCCTTTCCGCTTCTCAAAACCTTTCTTAAATTTTCCTCCGTATTTGTTCTTTCAATATGTCTAAGAACAATTATCATCCTCGCCTCTCATGGTTTCCAACATCAAAATCGTATCCCTATTGTCCTTTAGATGGAAAACGCCCAATATGCGACGCGGGGCTGGAGTTGTTTAAAATTCACGCTCTCCTATCAAGTTCTTCATCACATCATTCCTCCCGCTAAACCTCTTCCCCGCAGAGGATTCTCGAGTTATGATTACTCTTGATGCTACCGTTCTCGGTGGATCTACGCTACTATTTCGTTGACCTTCTATAGACGCATTATTGAGCCGATACCACGCTTATGGCTGCCTGGAATAGATTGCGTGACATATTCCAAGACAACCAACATTCACGTGTCGTCCACACTCGAGCAAGAATTCTTTCTAGTTCAATAGACGACTTCTGAATGTTTCGTGATATTGCAAGAAACTAAAGGAGTTGGCGGATCAACTCCAAATGTCAGCGCACCGATAACTAATAATTGTCTCGTTTCTACGCTAGCTTGGTTGGTCTTCAAGGCCTATAATGGTGTTGGAACTCTCCTTCGCCAAAGCAACCCTCTTCCCGACTTCTATCAAGCCCGCCTCCATGCTTACTTTGGAAGAAGCTTCGTTTAGCTGTAAAGCTACGAGCAAGCCCGTCCTTCATGGTAGCGCCCTCCTAGTTCTTCAGTGTTTTGTTAATAATTCGCCAAAACCATAATCATGGTGGCGGCATAAGAATAATCGCAAGAATAATAACAAAACCGCGGCAAACGCTGGCGGTTCGTGGCGCTTCGATGGTCGCAAGAGGCGGTGGGCCCCATCCAGGAACGTGGCTTCACCACCCCTGGTCCCAAAGAAGTGGGGCTCATGGTGCGGTGGGCAAGGCCGGGCGGGCCACTCTTATCATTCAGAGGAAATGGCCAGCTGGCCGCCACAATGGCCAGTGCTCAACACCTAAAGTCATGCTCATCGCTGGGCTCAAAGAAGAAGCCGGGCAAAGAGTGGGCCTATGGCCCACCCATTACTGATAGAAATTTTGGGCCTGACCTCCAAGCCCATCATGCAAAGAGCCCCACTCATACCGATATCGAGGCCGCAAATGCACACATTGGGGTTAACTCAACTGACCCCAATTGGTATATGGAAACTGGTGCCACAACTCACATGACTTCGAATCGTGTACTCTCTCATCTTATTCCAATTTGAGCACCCTACGTGAGGATAATTGTTGGTAATGTGCGCTCTATTCCAATCCTGTGGTATGGTCGAAACATTGTCTCCCCCAATCCACCACTTCTCTTGAAAAATACTTACATGCTCCTAAATTAATTAAAAATTTAGTGTCCTGGGTCTCAAAGTTCACAATCGACAATTTTCAAGTTGAATTTGATCCTTTGGTTTCTTTCCAGTGAAGGATTTCTCTACATTGGGAGCCATCTCTACGAGGTGTGATAGTAGGGGATTCAGATCTATCATGCCCTAAGCCACCATCGAGTCCACCGCTGCCGCTTTTTTGGTAGCCTATCTCTCCTTCCGTGTGACATGCTCGATCGGGTCATCTCGGATCTTTCTATTTTATCAGCTTTAGATAAAAATAGCTTTATTTCTTGTAAGGGTACGTAGTCAGATCTTCCACTTTGTCGGGCTTTGTTCATTAGGAAAAAATATTAAGTTGCCATTTGTAGACTCCAATTCTCATACTTTAAAGCCATTTGATATTATTCATAGCGACCTATGGGCATCTCATGTTCTTAGTTCAATGGGTCATCGATATTATGTTCTCTTTTTAGATGATTATTCTAGATTTTTGTGGACGTTTCCAATTGCGAATAAATCACAAGTGTTTTCGGTCTTCATCAAATTTAGAGCGTTCATTCGTACTCAATTCGAAAGAGAAATAAAAAATATTCAATGTGATAATGGAAAAGAGTATGACAATAGGGAGTTTAGGGAATTCTGTGCTAATCATGAGATCAATTTTCGGTTTTCGTGTCCTCATACATATTCACAAAATGGAAAGGCCGAACGCAAAATTCGTTCCATAAATAACATTGTCCGAACTTTCTTAATTCATGCCTCCATACCTTCATATTTTTGGCATCATGCTCTACAAATGGCCACATATCTTCTTAACATAATTTCGTCTAAAGGTCTGACATATTCTTCCTCCCTCAAAATCCTATATAATAAGAACCCGTCTTATTCTCCCCTTAGGATTTTTGGATGCTTGTGTTATCCGTTATTCCCATACACCACAATTAACAAACTCTCGTGCTCGTCACCCGGTGTTTTTTTGGGTTATCCGTCGAATCATCGTGGTTATAAAATGTTTTGACTTATCTTCCAAGAAAATCATAATTAATCGCCATGTCATTTTTGATGAAACCCAATTTCCTTTAAGTAAAGTTCATACTCCCGAGCCTAAGTCAGTATAATTTTTGATGACCAAATATCCCTCAGATATTATTCGTAATTTTTGACATCTCCCGCACTCCAAAATTTCTCTGGCCGGCCCATCAGTCCCGGCTGGCCCTACGTCCTGCTCGCCAAATGCATCGGAATGTTCCAGCACTGGGCTGGCCAGCCCAATGGAACCGGGTCCAGCCACGCCTACGCCACGATTTGGGGCCAAGAGCCCATCGCCGCCACCCGTCCCGAGCCCCGAAAATTCCCAAAATTCCCTCGATTCTTCCTTGAGTCATAGACCGGTCACTCGTAGTCAGCGGGGTATTTTTACACCTAAAAGATATTTTAATTTATATTCTGATGTCTCTAAATCCCCCTTACCCCGCAATCCCATGTCCGCATTAAATGACCCTAATTGGAAAATTGCTATGATTGATGAATATAATGCTCTTATTGATAATAAGACGTGGGAGTTGGTGCCCCGTCCATATGGTATTAATGTTATCAGGTCTATGTGGATTTTTGCTCATAAGGAGAATTCAGATGGGTCATTTGCTCGACATAAGGCGCGACTTGTTGGTGATGGTAAGACTCATCAGGTTGGGATAGATTGTGGTGAGATGTTTAGCCCGGTGGTCAAACCGGCTACCATTCGCACTGTGCTTAGCCTGACTCTTTCAAAGACTTGGCCAATTCATCAGTTGGATGTCAAGAATGCTTTCCTACATGGTGATCTCAAGGAAACAGTCTATATGCATCAACCATTGGGTTTCAGGGATCCAAATCGCCCTCATCATGTATGTTTGTTGAAGAAGTCCTTGTATGGGCTTTAGCAGTCTCCAAGGGCCTGGTACACGAGGTTTGCTGACTTTGTTTCAACTATTGGGTTCACTCACAGCAGGTCATATAATTCCTTGTTCATCTACCGACGTGGTTCGTCCTTGGCCTACATTCTGTTGTATGTGGATGATATCATCTTGACTACCTCTTCCGATGCCTTGCGCCAGTATATCATGACCATGCTCGGCCTGAAGTTTGCAGAAAGACGTAGGGCCTTTGAGTTATTTTTGGGATTGCCGTTAAGCGCCATTCAGGTGACTTGTTTTTGTCTCAACGAAAAGTATTGAGATCATGTAGAGGGCCGGATGTCATCCTCGTAAGTCCACTTCCACGCCTGGCTTGATGCAAACCCTAAGCCGAAAAGTGCCGCAAAGAGTGCACCATACGAGGACCCGACCCACTATCGCAGCTCTTGCGTGGGCCCTCCAAAGAGCTTACCTTTACCGCACCGGATATTCGATGCGGCTCAATACGTGTTTATTCATGCACGATCCCAGTCGTTGAGCAATAATGTCATCAAACACATCATTCGCATATTCAGGGACACCGGACTATGGGTTGCACTTGTATCCTTCATCTACATCCACACTTATCTCTTACACGGATGCCGATTGGGGTGGTTGTCCCGACACCGACGGTGACTGCCATCAGATGTTCCTTTGGCAACATCTTGGTGTCCTGGCTCGGCAAAGCGCCGTGCAACTCTATTACGCTCAAGTGTAGAGGCGTATCATCGAGTGGTAGCGAAGTGGTCTCCGAATCATGTTGGCTACGTAATTTGCTTTTGAGCTTCATTGTCCCATTCGAAGGCAACCTTGGTATATTGCGATAATATTAGTGCCATCTACCTTCGTGTAACCTGGCCAACACCAACGCACTAAGCATATCGAAATGGACATTCACTTTGTCCGTGAATAGGTTGTAGTGGTCACGTCAGTATGCCATGTCCCGTCAAGGTTATCAAATTGCGTATATTTTACAAAGTGGTCTACCAAATGTTCTCTTTGAAGATTTTAGTGACAGCCTCAAAGATTCGAAACCGCCCGCTATGATCAAGTGGGGGTGTTAAACAGAAATATACGTGATATACACCAAATATACATCGCTGTATTTAATGTGCAAAGCAATGGATTGACTGCCCAAAGAATGGGCTCCTGGCAGCTGAATTTCAAACAGCTGGGCCTCAAGAATAGCTCCAATAGTTGGCTCACAGAAATTCAAATAGGCCTACAAGGCCTATCTCGGGCTGAATAAGAAAGATACAAGTTTGTATAAATGGTATATATATTTGTAGTATATTGTAGTGTAAATGTTACCTTAATTAGTGTTATACACTTACCATAATTGTATAGTTAGAATTATGATAGAATAAGGATTTAGAAATAGAATAGGAATAGGATTCTCCTATTATGGAAATATGTAACTTGTATATATAGCCTTTAAATTAATGAAAATAATCAAGGGGATTATTTCTTTCATAGATGAAACTGCTTTTTTTAATGATATACCATTAGATGATGAGGTAGATGAACTAAACTTTAATTTAGATGAACCATTTTATGACACACCCACTAGTGCACCTCAACCTCAGGCATAAACTGAGTCTCAGCCTGAAACTGAAACTGAAATGCCTCATATTCCCCGTAGTATGAGTCGAGGCCCCACATAACGAAAATTAAAATCAGTTACATGACATTTTTTTGATAGGGACCAAGAGAATCAACTAGCTAGACGTAAAATTTGTAAAAATGTTTATAAATTTAAAATCGGAAAAGGTCAAGGTGGGACGGGAGGTTTATTGAGACATGTACAAGGCGAGCACATAGCTAGGTGGAATGAATACCAGGTCGAATTTGTTGTATGAGCAACTACTTGTTGCATATGATTATAGACAACCTATAACTTTATTATTTAACGCCCATAATAAAAATCCAAGAGATATGCTTGTAGATAATATTTGGGAAAATATTTTAGAACTTAATGGATTTCTAGAGAATTTTTTTCAAGCTACTAAAGAATTTTTCAGTATTTATTATCCTACTATTTCAAGTATGTTATTTTATATAGCTCTAATATTTTTGTTACTTAATGAATATATGCAAAAACCAACTTATAAAGCATCTATTGAAAAAATGTTTAAAAAATTTAAAAAATATTTTTTTCCTATTCCAACTATTTATATTATTGGTGTGGTATTAAATCTGACTATTAAAGTAGACGGTTGTAAAACACTAATAGAAATGATTTATGATTGTATAAAAGTACTTCCAACAGACCCAACTGAAGAACAAACTCACAAACCAACTAAAGAAGAAGTTACGTCTAGCATACACACTGAATGTAAACAAGTATATACGTATTACCAACAACAAAGTGCAAATAATCAACCGGCTTCTGTACTATCTTCTACTACTTCGCTGCAACCTACTAAAAAATATGCGGTTTCTGCTGCTAGTATTCAAGGCCTTAGACATAAAATGTTTAGTGGTTCAACTTCTTCACAAGTTAGCGAATTTGATGTTTATGTTTTGCAGGGTGTTGTACCGTACGAATTAATTGTCAATGATGAAGGACATGAAGACTTGCTGAAATACTGGAGGCATAATGAGAATACATTTCCGACACTAGCAAAGATGGACCGAGATATTTTGAACATTCAAGTGTCATCAACAGTGTCTGAAAATGTTTTTTCTACTGGGAGATTTCAAATAGGAGAGCACATACATTCATTGGTGGGAGACGCATCGGAGATTGCAGTTCTTTTCAGAGATTGGATTCAAGCGGAGCGTAGAATGTGCGGTCAACCGGAGATCAACAAAGAAGAAGACAACAACTACAACGAAATCTTGTCCGAGGGAACAGGAAGCGACGCCGACCAATTTGACCGACAAATTCCAATTCCAACCGACGATCCTCAAGACATTGTGAGGAAATTAGAAAAAGCATGGTTAACTAAGTAATTATTTTAATTCCAAGTTTACTATGTGATTTACAACTTTTGAATAACACCACAAAGTTGCGATTTTGAAACTGTATTACCAAAAAATCATATTTCTATTAAATAATATAAGAGGCACAAAAAGATGTTTTTATTAAACTATCTTGTTCAATTATTGAAGTGTTTTATATATATTATTTTTAAAAATTAAGTGGAAAAAAAAGGTCAAATTCCGATCCCGACCCATCCCGACCCGTCCCCTCTACCGGCGGGCTGTGGGACGGGATGGGACCTCTTCCTGTCCAGCCGATCCCGGCCCGCCAGGCCCGTCGGAGCCTGAGTCCCGACCCTCTCCCTTGTCCCGCCGGTACCCGCCCCGTTAGACAACTCTACTTCTAGCTATAGTCCCTCGATAACTTTCTGTGGTATCCATGATCGTGAAGTTATTCACACTAGTATTGTTGACTTCTTTTGCTGGGGTCAATCATCTCCTTCGGCCACTTAACTTTGTCTCCATACTCTTCATCTCTGCAACCAACTCGGTGGTTCTAATGACGAAACAATGGTTGACCAACTTAGGAGCTCCCGTTTCTCTAGGTGACCGAGATGGCCATATGATTTCCTTGTGGGTTCCTCAGTCCTTCTAGTTCCTATATGGAAAGTACTTCATTATATACCGTATTGATTTGTCGAATTTGTTCATCCGGGATCCAGGTGCCTGTTCAAATGCTGAGGACGATCTTCATACTGATTATTGGTTCTACTAGATATGATAACTGATGAGTTAAGATCCTCTTGTACCGAAGCTTTGTGTTGTATCTATTATACATATCATTCAAAGTTGTGGAGGGAAACTCCCTTAAACTTTGATTGAGTTTCCGTGTAGGTTCCTAGCTTTCGATACTCAAGTTATCAGTAAAGGCCATTGTGACCTAATTATTCGGTACCTACTATAGCATCATTCTTTCCCTCTAGAATCGATCAACAAATTCATAAAGTAATTTATTCGGTCTTTGCTTGATTGCGAAGATATATTCCATCCATTTTTCTACTCATTGAGCTCCGATGTTTTCCCTCATGAAGGCATTAGCTAATTCTGCGAATGACCCGATGGAGTTGCGAGACAAGAGTGAACACAAAGACAATGCTCCTCGAGTAAGGTTTCCCCAAAAATTTTAACCAACACTGACTTTGTTCTACCCGCGTGAGGTCGTTGCCCTTAATTTCGGTGGTATGTGCCATAATATGGTCCTAGAATCGTCGTCCATCGTATTGAGCCAAATCTGGCATCCTGATACTTTTTTGGAATTAGCCCGGGGGCCGCGCTCAGCTCCCATGGTTGTTGAGAGTACATTTACATATTGATTGCCTTGATTGTCAGAGGGTCCCTATAATTTGATCGATCTAGTAGCCTTGGTCATCCAGTCATTTCAATATACTTTCCAAAAAAGCATTTTGTGGCACAACAACGACCATATCAAACACAGTTCCTAGCACCACTACTCCAGTCCAAGTTTCCTAGGACTCCTGATTTACTTAAAATATTCGCTATGCCAAAACTTCTCGATGTAGGGTTTGGCATTCCTCTGACTGGAGTTATCCTTGGTTGTCATGAGAAGCTCGTATGCTCGAGTTGGCGGCCAAAGGAGACAATGGACTATCGAGTTTTATGTTCACGGCATGCTGCCACGCCACGCCATACATTTATTCATTGAGGGCTATGCTATCCCTTTACCCTTGTCAGAGGTGGCTTAGCCGTGAAGCATCTCCTACACGTTGCTCATTGAAGGGTGTGCGGTTACCACAAGGCTCTGATTGGGTCTAGTCTATGATCCTTTCATGTTCCCTGTCATCAGAGTCATCTTCCACATCAATGAGATCCTTATTTAGGGTTTCATCAGGTTTTGGGAGTTCAGCGATATCACTTTTCTTAGCAGCGACTTGAAGAGTAGACAATCATTGTTTGTTAATCATCATTTTTCTTGCAAACACAAAATTAATAAAGGATTATAAGACTTTGGGATAATTACTATTGCTAAGGCCCCAAGGTGAATGTCAAACTGTTTAGCCTAAAATTTATTTATTACAAAACTAGTTGAATTTGTTTGAAAGAGATTTTTAGCAACGCAATTAATCCAAATATTATTAAACTTTTGATTAAGTGATCGAAGAAGTAAATAAAAATCAATATAATAACTGAAACAATTGAAAATAATTAAGCAACTGAATATAAAAGGGAAGAACATTCTTATTCGATCTCCTAGAACAGTAATGAAAAATTGCTTGATGAACAATTATTGAACAAATATTTTCTTTTCAAAGAACAATAAAGAATAATACTGTATTCAACCAAAAATTAGATAGGTATAATTAGGGATAATAGAAATAATATACGATTGACCTCACTAACTAACTTCCCTAACCCTACGCACGTCTTAACCATTATAGATGTGGGGATCGTGGACTCTTAATGGGATCAGGCGTAATTCCTTGAATCTCGGGGTGTCACGTTATGGACGTTCTTTTTCAGACGCTCCGAACAATTCTCGATGCACATTATCCTGGAGATGGAAGGACGTTCCTGGTGACAAGCTTCATAGTGTTTTCCGGAAATTCAAACGACAAGTGTGTGAAGGCCGAAGCGCGTCTTACCCTTCTGCCACATGTTTAATCAACAAGTTTTCACTAATACAACTGGCCACCGGAGCACATCCCGCGATTTACCTGGTAATAGTGTTGAAGGACCGGTGCTATTACCTCCAGGACGTAGTCAGGCGCAAGCCTGGAGACCTGGATTATAAAAAAAAATAAATAAAAAAAATAAAAAAAATAATGGTGCCTAGAAAAACGCAATACGGAGAAGTTCCCTTAAGAGAGGTAATAAATAGCAAGCTACGATACGAACAAAATTGTCATTCACAAGTTAAGTAATATTTTAAAAAAGGTCTTCATAATAAATATTTGTATTATTCCCTTACCGACTATGTGGAGGAGACCGCCATCCCGAAGAGCATGCAACAGTCTTCAAACTTCCCTCTTGGAAAAGCTCTAGTCATCATATCAGAACCATTATCTTTTGTGTAAATCTTCTCAAGTTCAAGCAACTTAGAATTAATCTCGTATTCAATGGTAGCTCACATCAATATATTTCGACCTATCATGAAATGTATAATTCTTTCCAAGATGAATAACATTTTGACTGTCGCAATGAAGCACATACTCTCCTGATCAGAGCCAAGTTTCCCCAAGAATCACTTCAATCAGAGCAACTCTTTACAAACTTTAACGGTGGCAATAAGCTCAGCTTTTGTAATAGATAGATAATCACATTTTCAACCTAGATTTCCAAGACACTGCTCTCCTGCATAAGTAATCAAGTTTCCCGAAGTAGACTTGCGAGAATCAACATCACCAACCATATATGAATCAGTGTAACCATAAAGAATAGACATTCCTATCCCAAAACATAAACTCAGACTAGAAGTGCCACAAAGATATCTCATAACCCACTTCACAACATTCCAATGCTCTCTTCCTAGATTAGAAAGAATATGGATAACATTACCAACAACACGAGCAATATATGGTCTTGTACAAATCATTGCATACATTAGACTGCCAATAGCTGAAGAATAAGGACCTTTCTTCATATCTTCCTTCTCATCATCTCTTGAATGACACTTCTTCGTGCTCAATTTAAAGTTCCTAGCTAAAGGTGTACTGACAACCTTAGTTTTATCCATGTTGAACATGCGAAGTACTTTTTGAACATACTTCTATTATGATAACCATAACTTCTTGGCTTTTATGTCACGAACAATCTGCATACCAAGAATCTGTCTTTCTAGTCCCAAGTCGTTCATAGGAAAAGATTATTCAACTCTTGCTTCAACTATTGAATCCTACAAGCATTATGACCAACAACAAGAATGTCATCAATACATGGCATTAAAATAATAAATTCATTGTCAGAGAATCTTTGCACAAAAACATAATGATCTGAAGAAGTCTTCTCAAAGTCCTGTTGACTCATAAAGGAACCAAACTTTCTATACCACTGCCTACGAGCTTGTTTCAAATCATACAAGCTCTTCTTCAATTTGAAAATGTAAAACTCTTTACCATTGACTTCAAAACCTTCTGGTTGCTCCATATAAATTTCTTCATCCAAATCACAATGGAGAAAAGCAATTTTAACATCCATTTACTCAACCTCTAAATCTAGGCTTGCAGCCAAGTCTAGAATAAGCCGAATGGATGACATCTTCACAACTAGAGAAAAGATTTCATCAAAATCAACTTCATTTTTCTGATTAAATCCTTTGACAATCAATCTCGCCTTGTACCATGGAACTGGGTTACCATCATGATGTTTCACCCTGAAAACCCACCTGTTTTTCAAAACTTTTCTGTATTTAGGTAGCTTAACCAAATCAAAGGTATGGTTATCATGTAAGGATTTAATCTTATCTTCCATAGCATCAAGTCACCTTTTTTCTCACTATCCATGGCCTCATCAAAATTTTCAAGTTCTCCTCCATCAATCAAGAGTACATACTCATTAAGAGAATAATGAGATAAAGGTCGTTGCTATCTAATAGAGCTTTTGAGAGAACTCTCTGGGGCATCAATAGTAGCTGGTTCCTGGCCAACCACATCATCTTGCACTGGAGTATCAACAACATCATGTGTGTCATTCTGGACATGATCACCATCCTCATTATCAACTTTTTCTTCTTTATTTTGAATATTTTCTTCAAATGCAATGGTCACATGAACTGGATCAACATCAACTAAACTCTCACTGCGCTGGGAATCAACCTTCTCAGTTTTGTCAAATTTTTCAATTGTCTGGACTTCAAAGAACACAACATGGATTCTTGAAAGTTTTTTCTCAACTGGATCATAGAAACAAGACTAATTCGTCTTGACCATAACCAATGACATATACTGCCTAGTTTTAACTTCCAGCTTTGGCCTCTCATTCTTAGGAACATGCACAAATGCCTTACACCCGAAAACTCTCAAATGAGCATATGAGACATCCTTACCAAACCAACTCTGTCAGGGACATCACCATTCAAAGCAACAATAGGAGATAAATTGATAACATAAGCAGAAATATTAAGTGCTTCTACCCAAAATGAATCTGGTAACTTTGCATATGAAAGCAAACATGTAACCCTCTCAACTAAAGTTCTATTCATCCTCTCTGCTGAACCATTTAACTAAGGAGTCATTGGAGAAGTTTTATGATGCCAAATACCCTTATTTCTGCAATAATTATCAAAAGAATCAATATATTCACCACCATTGTCTGAGCGGATGTATTTTAGTTTCTTGCTTGGCTGTCTCTCAACCAAGGCTTGAAAAGTCTTGAACACATCAAGTACTTGATCCTTGGACTTAAAAGGAAATACAAGAGTTTTTAAAATGATCATAAAAAAGTCACAAAGTAAAGTGCACCACCATGAGACCTTACTTTAAAAGGACCAAACAAATCAGAATGTACCAACTCCAGCAAATCAAGCTTTCTTGAAGGTGAAAGACTCTGAAAAAGAAACTCTTTTCTATTTCCTGACTAAGCAATAAACAAATCTCTTTAACTTTTCTTTTTTCACTCAAGAAAGCAAATTCTTCTTAGCCAAACTATCAATCCCCTTCTCACTCATATAATTCAATCTTCTATGCCATAAATCTGATGAAGTATCATTCTCCACCAAATTTACTGAGTCGCTACAAATGGAGCCCTGGAATACATACAAGTAAATTAGTTTGTCACCTCGAGCCACAACCATTGAACCTTTAAGAAGTTTTCACAAGCCACCACCCATAGTGCTATTATAACCCTTATCATCAAGCTTTCCTACAGAAGTGTCACGCCCCAAAACCCACCTTGGATGCAACAGGCAACCGATGCTATGAACAACACTAGAAGCACCTTATAAAATCAATAAACGTCTAATATCTTTTGATAATCTTTAATTATTTATTTAAATAAGTCATAAATAGCTAAATTAAATCATGCCACACTTTTGAAGGTAATCAACAGAAGTCTAATCTAAATAACCAGTCGTAAAAAGTGGCAAATGCCCCAACAAGTCATAAGAGACATTCAGCATCTACCCACAATCTAACAACTATCTATAGAGCTTCTAAGATAAAAAAAATGTGTCTAACTTAGGGACGCAACCCAAAAATTGAATAAATAAATAACGATAAAGGGGTGTCCCAAGAACAAGCATGTGGACTCACCAATAAGTCTGAAAAGAAGCAAATTCTCCTACTCCGTACGCGTATCACAAACCTGCTCGTCTTTGTTACCTAACATACCATAAAAAACAATAATGGTATACCTGAGTACTAAGTACTCAGTGAGTGTCTAAGGGAAAGTAGTTAACAATATCAAAATAAGATAGTACGGTAAAACTTGTGAAAACAATAGTAGTAAAATAGTTTGAAAGTAAGAGATAGAGCAAACATCATCAACCTTAATAGAACTTTCTGTGAACAACCAAATAAGAAATAAATATAC
This sequence comes from Anisodus acutangulus, assembly GCA_029783415.1. NCBI lineage: Eukaryota > Viridiplantae > Streptophyta > Magnoliopsida > Solanales > Solanaceae > Anisodus > Anisodus acutangulus. The sequence goes on along the minus strand of CM056491.1, from coordinate 20,704,546 downwards.
CAATTTCGATCCATAAAACCTCTTATCACATTAAATATTTAATCAGGAACTCACAAGCATCACAAGCCACTCATAGGCAACAAACGATCAACACATGTCGACTCACGAGCGAACAATTATTCAATTCACTGGGGATTTATCCCACGGAGGGTAATCGTCCTCTAGACTGACACAATAATAGATACACCTGGCTATACGCCACAAAGGTCAATCATCCTCTGGACTAACACAACAATGTTCAAAAGTGAGACGTTAGAATCCATAATGGCTAATCATCATTTGGACTAACACAAATTGCCCATAAAGACCCAAACACAAATAAAAAAGTCATGGTATATTAGCCAAATCACACATCATGATACATAAGCCGAATCCCAAATCATGGCATGGAAACCAAATCAGTTGTCATATCATGAAAGCTAAATTATTCATTATGGATTATGTTCATCATCCCGTTAATAGGGTATATCGAGTCCTTAAGCATTTTAGAAACTATGTTCCATCATTAATTAACTTTTGACTCACCAAAACCAGTTCATAGGGCAAAACACATTAAATGACTCATGTTTTAGAAATCAAGTTCAATCATCACATAATAGGGGTAAAATAGTTCGAAGATCATCTTTTTCAAAATCAAGTTAAATTATCCAGTAGAGGGGAAATGATGTTCAAAGTTCAAAGCTTTATAATTCAATTCCAATAATCCTTTGATAGGAAAATCATGAATACATATATATTGAATAATACATTAAAGGTTCCATGAGGGATTTTCCCTCATGCACATGAAACCTTACCAAAGCAACTATTTTATTAAAGGTCGAAAAGTATGTTTGAAAAAGAGACATACCTCGATTCCCGTTAAAATACTACCAAACAGATTCCCTGAGGTTCAACAATGGCTCTACAATGTTTTATGTTTTTATATGAGAAAGATTAGAACTTTAATCTAATTCCACCCATCTTATCCCCTTTAGCGAAAAACTAGGGTTTTATATCTAAACGTGTTCTTGAATTCCCATGAATCACCCATGAATTCTTGTTGTTTCTAATAATATACACTAGTCTAAATTTTCTCAATAACCTCATTAAATGTCAAAGAACATATCTTTAAGAGATTTTCCAAAGTCTCCTTCGATTTCTCTTTCTTCAGTTTACAAGAATCTATGATTTAGAGAGATAAACTAAGGTTAATTTAATGATAGATTGTTGTAATAATGATGGTGATTGATCAAGAACTTATCTTAGATATTTTGGAGAAGCCCTAGGGTTGTTTCCTCTCAAAAGGGTCAGCCAAAATAAAGTGGGATGAGAAATCTAAGGAAATTTCACGCTCTGGGGTTTTTTATAGGTGGGGATGTTCCGCCCTAGGGTTTGCTGCTAGAGCATTTCCAAACGCATATGAAAATAGAATACTTGATAATTTTGGATCGAAATGTGTCCAAAAAATTCGGCCGCATATGCCATCCGTGAGGCATATCGTTCCAGCGGACTGCTTTGCGTCCTTTCAGTAAAACAGTCATAACGTTTCGTACAGATGTCCGTTTGAGCTCCATCATATATGGATGAAAATGTATTTCAAATGGATACAACTCTTGTGTTGTAATTTTTCCCAAATGCATAACAGATATTCACGTAATCAAGCTAAAAGTTAGAACTACCGTACTTCACTATTCGTCTTGATCTTAGGTCAACTACTTCCGCCTAAACTCATCTTGATAGGACTTTATATATGTAAAATATCATATTAATACTTATTTAACACATTCACACCTAATCCAGATTTATGGAGTGTTACATTAGCCCCCCTCAGGATCATTCATCCCTGAATGAAAGTCATGGTCTATGATTTTCACTAAACCTCAAACTTTCAAAATTAACAGTCTCTTTGCAAAATGAGATATTCTCGGAAGACCAAATATAATCTACCAACCCAACAATAACGATATGATCCTCACAGAGACTCCCACAACTATATCATTCAAGCCTAAATACGAAACTAAGGAATTCATATCTTTAGTCTAGACTTTCGCATGATTTCGATAAACTGAAGGTTCAATAAATACATGGGATACAAAATAAGTTAAGGTATTACGGCCTAAATATCATTAACAACAACTAGATGGTAATTACACCTCTTCTAGTTCATTTGGTGAGTCTTAAGATACGAAATAAGTCTACCACAAGGTTTAACAATATCATTCCTCCACTGCATAACAGGTTCATCGAGAAATTCGAGCCTAACTATTTTGATTGCAATCCAGAGTTTCATAACACTTGGAAAGCCAGTCTATCCCCATAATCACATCAAAGTTCACCATTTTTAATTCAAGAAATTAACAGTAGTCTCCTGACTCTCAACTATACTACACAGTCTCTATAGATCCTAGAAGAATTAACACGAACACTAGTAGGGGTATTCACAGAAGGAGGGTCATAACAATTGTTCGGGTTCCACACCAAAATTCACGGACCCAGTACGGAGTCACATAAGAAATATTTGGACCTATTATTGATCAACGAATACGCCTCAAGAGAAAAAATAGTTAGAATACATATGAGTATAACGTTTGAGGCTTCAGCTACCTCCCTACGAGCCAAATTATGAAGTCGAGCTTCCTTATTACTAAATGATCCCGGAAAGATAAAGATACAACTAACACCCAAATAAGGACAACATAGTCCCCAGGGAGATTCTAACAATTAAAATACTCAAGTCTCAACACGAAGTAAGAGGTTTCTTCCTTTAGCTCACTTTTCCAAGAGTTGGATAACCAGAAGGTTTAACACTATATGCTTTGATAAGGAGGCACACAATATGTTAATTTAGACAAAATACTCCAGCAAGGAGGCTAATTCAACAACACATGATTTAAGCCTAACATACCTTACTTCATGCTTTCATTAAATTTGGAAAGAACATGCATACCTATAGTTGCCAATAAGAGGGAGTATCAACTACTTATATATTCCCCTTTCTTAATCTGAAATGGCTCATTCAGACCTTAACTTTGTCTAACATAATATCCTTTCACTCTTATCACTATACAATCTCTCACACCATTCTTAATTCTATCACAGCCATACATAGGTAGCATAATACTATATTACACATATCATAGGCCTTTAAATCGTATAACTTTCAAAATTTCCTGGGGTATCTACCCTACTTAGCATGCTCTTTGCCATCAGACTCTTTGAAACTTTTATAACTAAGGTTTCATCATTATATAATGTCCTAACCTTAATTCACTTATTCATCTAAAACTCACATATATCATACGCACACAAGATACGTGACGTAGATTATTTACTTGAGTTCTTGAAATATCTATATCGAACCCATTAGATAAAATCTAATTGTTACCATTCTCATAGTATCGTTCTCCCACCAAGGTGATTACTTGAAGTTCCAACCTAATAATTGATACCAATCTAAGCAGCAACACAAATCCCTTTTTGGCTAGATAAAATTACAACCATTAGAGTACAATCAAAGAAATATTAGTCTATTGAGAGTCCATGACAAAAGTAGCCTATCCAAATCACACATGTCCATCTAACTACAACCTCAAATCAGAATTCTTTATTTCAAAATCTAGGATAACAAATTAAAGCCTAAATCAAACTCCATCATCTTCTTAATTCATTCTTCCATAAGCGGTTGTTTTCGAGTTTCAAGCCTAAAATATAATTCTTCCACTAAACATCAAAATAGCACGGATCTTTTAACCCAATAAGAATTCAGCCTCAGTGTCTGATAATTCTTAATTCACTACAAGATACCTTTAAATTTTCTTTCATCCGAATCTTCAGTATTCTAAACATATCACATCTTAAGTATGTCTCAAATCCATAATAACCTATAGATTCTTCTACTTAAATTCATAGAGAGCACCGTAGCATAATAGCACAATCTGAAAATACGCCTATGACTGTCTCTAATCTAGTCACACCAATAAATTTATTTACACATATATATCAAAGTCAAACCTTCAATCCCAAACTTTAAACACCACAAGAGAACAAACAAAAGAAACAAAAATACAAGCTAAAAGGATGTAGCCTAAAAGTACACTCTCTTTTCATGGTCTTGTTTTCTTATTCTTTCATTACATATCATCCCCAAACATAGGTCAACATAACTTATAGATTTATTTTCCCGATTTCTAGAAGTATAGCCTATAACTTTCAATTTCCGACTATTTTATTCTTTTATTCATGCATTATACTTGATCTTCTTTATGATCTATACTACAATTATGGACATAACATTTCATCCTAGTTTTTAATGTACTCTAAGTCTCATAAGTTATTACAACCCTTTAATAATTTTCTAATAAAATACTAGCTATACCATATGAAACCTCTCACCACATACTTTAAATAACTAATTAATTTAATATAGGTAACCACCACCACTAATCTCCTGTTATGAGCAAGGTTCAAAGTATCATACTGTGCAAAGTTCTTGATGGTCTCAAATATAGAAATCTTGAGAAGCTTACTACTAATAATGCTATGGTTCTCATTTGATAAATAAAATATAATAGTATTATATTTCCAAAAAGGTAGCTATTGCGATATAAGGCAACAAAGAAGGAATATAACTCTCAAATAGGATTTTCTCTACTTGTTATTATGAAATATCTCCGATTCTCATTACCTCTTTGTCAATTCCTAAGGACATAGCTATCACACTCTTCACTTAAACAATTAATGACACTCATTTACATACTTCTATCCATCACTATCTCATATTTTGGGTACTACACTCCTTCTTCTTAGTAGAGGTTATGTCTATCACATTAAAAACTTTATCCATCTTAAAAATTCTCTTAAGCCTAACAAGACTCCAACAAAGTTTTTCCTGTATTTAGGACTATGTCATTTTATACATGTCTCAAAATATTGACAACCACACCTTACGATGACCATATGTATACACCTATTATTGAATTCCAAAAGAATTCGTACCATCTATCATACTATATTACAATTATTGTGTGCTCAATAGAACCGTTGACATATGGTTAGATGTTGCGGCATGGGTTAAAATAGATTCCATGAGGCATGAGTATAGAATACGTCAGAATGATCCTAAAGAGAAGTTCGAGTTCTACAACACAATCTATAATCAAGAAGAGTAAGAAACACCTAAAATGTCTTGGTAGTCATACATCCATACAGGTGGTTAGTCTGCATAAAGAAGACTCTACTAGACACTGTTCCACAGACAATCCTAGGACACTTCTAAACTTAGATCTCTGATACCAAGCTTGTCACGCCCTAAAACCCACCCTAGACTCAACAGGCATCTGATACTATGAACAACACTGGAAGCACAATATAAAATCAATAAACGTTTAATATCTTTTGATAATATTTCATTATTTATTTAAACAAGTAATAAATAGATAAATAAAATCATGCCACACTTTTAAAGGTAATCAACGGAAGTCTAATATAAATAACCAGTCATAAATGTGGAAAACGCCCCAACAAGTCATACGAGACTTTCAGCATCTGCCCACAATCTAACAACTATCTACGGAGCTTCTAAGATAAATAAAACATGTTTCTAACTTTGGGACACATCCCGAATATTGACATAAATAAATAAAGATAAAGTGGTGTCACACGAACAAGCATGTAGGCTCACCAATAAGTCTGAAAAGCAGCAAGTTCTCCCACTCCATACGCATATCACGAAGCCTGCTCTTCTTTGTTACCTAACATACCTTAAAAAACAACAATGGTATGACTGAGTAGTGGGTACTCAGTGAGCATCAAGGGGCAATAGTTAACAATATCAAAATAAGATTGTTACACCCCGCAATTATTTTTTCATGTGATCGAACGCACCATTAGTTAATTTGAGCTCCGGTAACCCGAGACCCTTCCTGAGGCTCACATACGACTTATTTGAGTGTTACGGAGGTACACAAAAGGTTGGAGGTCAATTGGATTAAAGTAAGTACATCTCGGCAAAGTTTGACCAAGATTAGGCAATACGCTATGCGAATTCCCCACAGAAGCTGGTCCGCTTCGTGGATCGGGCCACAGATGAAAGGCCTTATTTTACCACCACCCTACCACCATATATGATGGGAAATATGGCCACAGATGGGGATCTGCGCCGCAGGTCCTTCCGCAGGTTGGTGGCAGTAAAAGGATCTATTTAAGGCTAAAAGTTGGGCAGCTCAATTCTCATTTCATTTTTCGACCAAAATAGTTCCTAAGCATTCTAAAACTCTCTCCTAGGGTTACTTATCATTGAAGAACCCTTCCCTAAGTCCATGATGTAATTTCTCCATTGAAAAGTCTTGAATCATCTTGAAGATCTCTCTAGTAACAAGGTTGAGTTAAGAGCTCTTTTGAGCTTGAAGAAGAGTTAGTTGTGTAAATAATATTAGTTGTATAGAGGTAAGATTTTACTATCCTTTGATGGTCTCTAACTTCTTTTAACTTAGTGGATTGTGTTAGTAAAGACAACATGTAGTAGATGAAACTCCATGAAAGAAGTGCTATGAATCTTTGATTGTTCTTGAGTAAACTTTGAGATAATTATGGCTACAAGTTGAAGGATATGGATTTAGAAGATATGGAATATATGTGGTATGATAATGTTGTTGTTGTGGTAGTGTTGTTGTTATTGAAAGGGGAGTGATAGCATATTGACAACTTTGTACACCATAGTTGGAAAAGCATGCCTTCTAGGTGCTCGTTGAATTGTCCGAGTGAATCGATTCCTAGTTTATTAATCTAATCTTGATCAAAACCATATGTATTATGTAGATGATCACTCGTGAAACGTTTAAGGATTCATAAGGCATTGTGAGATAAGCGACGCATGTATGTAAGGCTATCCCCTTCTTTCAAAATCATGAAATCCAAAGTACTTATCATTTTCAAACAGAAACGTCCAAATAACTATTCTACTCATTTATCAACTATCCCTCATTGGGAGTAGTTTTATTGCTATTATTGCATTCCTGTCATGACCCAAACCGGAGGGCTGTGACGGGCACCCGAACCTTCTGCCGAGCACCACTCTTCACATACTTACCAACTAACCGAAAACAATCATGGACACAAGGGCCGTTACTAAATATTCGGCTGACACATACATCATAGCCGACAGGGCCATACACAACTACTATAAACAGGACAACTGTCTACAAAGCTCTAAAGAAAACATGACATCACAAGGATGGGACAGGGCCTCGCCATACCCATATGCATATGAAAAATATCATACCACGACTAGACTGCAACTCTGAATCAAGTAGAGTGCTCCAATATCAGCTGAACTAGCAACCTACTAGTGCGAACCGTCCATTGTCAACCTGAGCATGCAGGTATGACTGATGTACTGAGTATGTCAGGCATGAACAATAGCATAACATGAATATAACAACCAGCTGAACCAGAAACAACTGAACCGTAGTGAATGCCTATTTGTCATGCTCAATGCGGTATACATATACATTGTCCACATCGAGCATCTTTCTTACCACAACCTCTGTGGGCATCATATCATATAGTGAATGCCTAAATGTCATGCTAATGAATGTCTAAATGTCATGCATGATGCAATGCGGTATACATATATATATCGTCCACACAAGGGCATCTTCCTTCCTATAACAGCCTCTGTGGGAATCATATCACATCGGCCTCTGTGGGCATGCATAATCATATTGGCTTCATTGGACATCTTCCTTTTTGTGATATCTGTACCAGCTGCAGGGGGTGACGCGTATATAACGCCTTTCCCTTTTCCCTATCCCCTACATACATATATAATTAATACCATATAGTAGTGTATATAACACAAGTGGGTCCCGGGGTAATACATGAATATAATGCAAATGCATGAATGATAATACAACATTCCGAACTCATCGGATGACATAATACCTTTGTACCTTCGGCTAACATTGGGAATATCAACATATTTCCCATATACCTCAATAAGGATTTAGGAACATATTTAGACATGCTTTTAGCATAGAAATTAATAACATGAACATCCTTAACTACTACGAGTAGAATCGTTTATTGAACAATATTATGGCTACGTTTTGTTACATGGAATATGCCAAAAGAAAGAAGGATTTTCCTTAACATACCTTTAAATCGACTCTTCAACGATGATGATGGAATTGGCTTCCTCTATAAGTTAATCCACAACAAAGAAAGACAACACTAGAATCAACAAAAAGGAAACCAGCGCTGGTATGTTATGGAAATAATTCGTTGCTGAAAGCTTCCTTGAAGCTATATTCTAGCTTAGTTTGTGTTGTTTTGTTTTGGGACTAACCAGATGAAATGTTTTGGTGTATGTGCGTGTGTATATATATATATATATATATTATACTGCTAGGTATATAAAAGTTGCTATGTATAATTTATAAAGAGGTATGCTGCATATTGTTGCTATTTCTCGTGAAACCAGTGGCTGCCCATTTTCAATTTGTAAATTCCCATCAAAGTAATTCCAAAGATTACATTGCCACCTCTTCCTCTTTGCTTTACACATGTAACTTATCCTAAAGATCAAATGACACTCATCCATAAATATTAACGACACCAACTTATATGATTATTAGTCACTAGCTATTTTCTCTACAATGCCACCTGGACATGATGTCCCTTAATATATATCCAATTAAAACTTTAAAAAATTCTTTTGTCTCCCACTACATTTCAACATTTAACTAATTATCCAAATAATTGATTTCTTGATCTCAATCCACTTAAATCTTAATGACTTATAAAACCTTCATATATTCAATGTCATAATCGTGCGATATAGCACCAGTCCATAACCTCTTTTGGGACATACAACTATTATTTTCAAATCCCGTCGTCACACTTCTTAAGTCCTAAATTATTTCGGGACCACATCCTTTTATATACTAAGCTCTTTTATTTGCGTACGTGAATATAGCCAAATTTCCTCTAATGCTTGGGTCTATTTACACACGTCTAGTGATTCAAACCATGGCCCAAAAGTACGGAATGTTACATTCTTCCCCCCTTAGATACATCCGTCCTTGAATGTTGGGGTGACGTATCTAATCCCCATCACGTAGCCTGAAAACATAACCCCTTCTTATTCTTCTCTCGGAATTTTGGCGTTGGTCTAAAATAGGTATGGATATTTGTTTTCTTCTCCTCATCCGCCTCCCATGTCACTTCTTCTACATTCTTATTCTGCCAAAGAATTTTTACGGAGGCTACTTCCTTAGTCCTCAACTTGCGGACTTGTCGATCTAGGATAGCAATAGGAACTTCCTCATATAATAGATCCTCCATAATTTTCATATCGTTAATTGGCGTAACCCGGGATAGATCTCCAACACATGCCTTTAATATTAAAACATGGAAACCAAATGAACAACCTTTATTTCCAAAGACAAGCCCAATTCGTAAGCTGCTTGGCCGATTAATCGAATTATGTGATTTAGCCCACTATACCTTGGATCGGGCTATCCCTTTCTCCCAAACTTCATTACTCCCTTCATGGGAGGGATCTTCAAGAAGGAACAATCATCCTCTTGGAATTCTAAGTCTCGTTGTCGTGGATCTAAATACGGCTTCTGATGACTCTGAGCAATTAACAGTCGTTCTTGGATAAGCTTCACATTCGCTATAGCTTGGTGCACTACATCAGGTCCAAATAATTCTGATTCGCCTACTTCGAACCATCCGATAGAAGATCTGCATCTCCGGCCATACAAAGCCTCGTATGAAGCCATTTTAATGCAAGTACGATAGCTATTTTTTTGTACGCAAATTCAATAAGGGATAGATGACCATACTAACTTCCCTTGAAGTCCAGTACGCAAATTTGTAACATGTCCTCGAGCGTTTGAACTGTACGCTCGGCCTGTCCTGTCTGTCTGAGGGTAGGAAGCGGTGCTACGGTTAACTTGAGTGTCCAACCCTCTGAAATGATTTCCAAAAAATTAGTTGTGAATTGCGCATCTCGGCTAGACATAATATAAATAGACGTACCATGAGTGTGTAAAACTTTGCATAGTCCTCGGCTATGTAGGTAGTTTTGACCGTCAGGAATTGAGCTGATTTGGTCAGTCTATCAACTATCACCCAAATAGAATCCATGTTATGATAAGAGCGAGGTAAACCCGTAATGAAATCCACATTAATTATTTTCCATTTCCACATCAGAATCTCAATATTCTAAGCCAAGCCACCGGGATTTTGGTGCTCTTTTACTAATTCCTTCCCCTCAACCTACACTGGCATTGACCATCGACTTACGACTGAGCACGTCTGCTACCACATTAGTTTTACCCGAATGGTATAGGATGTCCACCTCATAATCCTTCAATAATTCAAGCCACCTCCTTTGTCTCAAGTTCAACTCTTTCTGTTTAACTATGTATTGCAAACTTTTATGATCCGTGGAAATGTCCACGTGAGCACCATACAAGTAGTATCGCCAAATCTTCAGTGCATAGACCACTTTGGCCAATTCCAAGTCGTGTGTCAGATAGTTTTTTTTTCATGTTTCCTTAATTGCCTTAAAGCATAGCAATCACTTTACCATGTTGCATTAGCATGCATCCTAAACCTGCTCCCGAGGAATCACAATACATAAGGTAGCCTTCTGGACCCTCTAGGAGAGTAAGGACTGGTGCCGATGTTAGTCTATCCTTTAACTCTTGGAAGCTCTACCCACAAGCATCGGACCAGTAGAATTTTATGGCCTTCTATATCAACTTTGTTACACTGGGTATACCTAATATACTTGGCATACAGTTGAGTACATGCTCTTTGTGTATTACACAAATACATAATATACAGAACATGTATGAGGAATAGTAGAAAATCATAAGAAGACCTGCCCAACAATCCCTTGGCCCCCTTTCTTCTTAATATTTTAAGATAGCTGAATCATAAACATGGATATCGGTTAACCCTTTAAACTTCAATCCATATATACAACAAAACCAATAGTCATGTTAAGCGCACAAGGGGAGAGATACATTCATGACATTTTTTCCCCAGATATTTAAAGTTCATGCTTATATGGCCATAGTTTTAAACATACAAGCAAAACATTCATGAAAGGGCATGTTCTAGGTAGGATACATTACAATTAACTATTGTTGTACATTTTAACATCCTGAGCCAAATAGGAATGGAAAGTCTAAGCTAAATCATACAGAAAATACCCTAGGCAAAACTAGCATAGTTCCCACTTTAGGCTAATATTTAGAGAAATACGCATAATATTTGGACAAGTTGCAGGTACACAAGGCAATCATGATAGGGGAAAACAACTTAGTTCACACACACATACCCATATTTAACCACTATTAGACTGACTCTAGGCTACACAAACAAACAAAGTTTTCTACAATCCTAACTTAAGACCACTTCTAGTCATTTGGTAATTTAGTAGACTGTTTATGATGCTTTTAAATTCAATTTTGACTCAACACATGACATTGGGACAAAGACAGATAACAACATAATACGTTTAATGAGAGCATCACACATAACATTGAAAATAAACCAAAATAAGCAAAAACTCAAATTTGAACTTAAGGTCCTCATCCATATTTCACCCAACAGAAGACAGCAGTCAAATTAACCCTTTTGCAACTATCATTTTAAGGGAGCAGGCATGATTAAAACTTAGCTATATACCTTTTAGAGATGATACCAACTACACATTAGCATAATAACACACGACCTCCAATTTCAATTACAATGAAGTTAAGCCAGAGTAATTCAATTGTCCAGTTCTATTCAAATAGATTTCAAGATAAGTGATTCAAACTTATGTTAACAATCATGGATACGCAAGCAAACACAGACAACCATCTAAACGTGATTCTATGACATCAATCTAATAACTTTACAACCCTTGAGGGCTTATCATTCCATTAAAGGAAAGGAGAAAAGAACTAAACTGGATGGAAGCATGCATGACATGGCATTTATATGCTGATATAAGTAAAATGGTCTAAAAATCAAGGACACATTGGTATAATAAAGTTGTATCAAGATATGCAAAGAATTGTTTTTTTAAAAATATGTCCATGAATTCTAAGACAATTACCGATCAGTCCCATCAAACCAAACATGTTACTATTCTAAAGATTCAGGTTGACAAGTTTATGGTATAGCTTAAACAAAGTTCATGAATACACTGCGTGAGCCTACATAGTACAAGATTTTGGACTCAAGAATTCTAAAGGTCATCTTAACCCAAACTGAGCTGGATTCAACAAATAATGAGCAACGACAACATAAAAATGATCACATAAAAGCATTTGGACCATGTTACACCAGATACCAATCCCAAACCTCCCCAATATGCATATTATTTAACCAAACACAACCAAACAGATTCATGAAGCCTGTTAGGACATTTTAAGGTTACAATCACTCCTATTTTCAACCATTTGCTCTTAGTGACATATAACAGACCTAAATTAGAATAAAATTACTTCTATTTTAAAGTTAAGCTAATCTCATATCCAATCATATAAGATTTACAGGTTTAACTAACTTGTTATCTCCAAAATTATGTAAAGAATTATCACCTTTACCTAATTTTCAATTCAATCTATCCAAATAGATCCTACATGAGCATTTTAGAGTTTAATAGTTAAACACATAGTTGAAACTACAACAAAGTCATAATCTAGTTAAGTTCTTTAACAATCTTAGCCTATATGCATGCTATTCATGTATACACAGTAATTTGAAACCAAACAGACACATATTTTTATAATACTAAACTGTACAACTATCTTAGCAACCCACATACATAATCCAAATATTTCTTCTATTAGTCTAAACATATAACCACATATGGTTAAGCACAATACATGATTTACTTAAAGGTAATTTAATATAAGGACTTATGGCTATTAGGATAGGAGTTAGGACAATGTTGTGATCCTGTTAGTATATCTACACTGTCCTATCTCAATCCTACATATGAGCCTCGATCAGATACACTTTGAAATGGAATCCTTCTATCCTTTACTCGCCTCCTCGTGGCCTGCCGACTTTCCTCCTCAATAGAATCCATGATCTCTGACGGGTCTGACTCTATAGTGTAACTTACGTCTCTTTGTTCAACCTCCGTAACCCTTCGACCCCTACCGTGTGAAGAGACAGAGCCTCCAACATGCGAAACCCTAGTGTTTATGTCATTAAATATGGGTGGACGCATCTCCCCATCAAAGGCAAATTTCCAACAAATATTAATAACACCCTAAAAATAAAAAATAAGAAGAAAACAAACCCACTAAGATTTTTTTCCCTTGTCCCAAAGAGCAAAGAATTACAGAGAAAAGCCAAGAAAGTGCAAGTCTCGAAGCCATAGATTTTTTACACTTTTATAGGTTTGAAACCCAAATTCATCTTTTTTCAATGTAAATTGATATAAAATATTGAAAAGTTTCATTTTTCAGTTAAAACTACAAGTAAGAGATAAATCTTCTATTAGTAGTGGAGGTCCAATGGTTCAAATCGATACTTCAATAAATACCTATTTGTTTACAAAGAAAATTTGGTGTTGTTAATGATGAGAGAATATGATGTATTAATGGTCTCTTTTGCTAGATCAAGGTGGTCTTGCCCATGGGAGGGGGTTGTTGGCAGTGGTGGCGTTGTTGTTGGTGGCTCAAAGTTTGGTGGAGGCCGTGGAGGTGGGATGGAGAGAGATGAAAAAAAAAAAGATGAAAAAGAAAAAATGAAAAAGGAATTGAGATTTTGTGGGTCGGGTATTGGAGGGGGTGAGATAGAATGGGAGGATCTTTTAAATTTAAATGCCATGTGTCAATATAAATGCAATGTGGCAGTTTTTAAGGATTGGCCAAACTCGAAGGGTATATCTAGACATTTTCAAAAAGTTTAGGGGTATATTTCACCCTTTTTTCATTTAAAATTTTAAAAATCTAAAATATTTTAACTAATCTTATCTAATTAGAATAAATTTAAACAAAGACTCCTCCTGAAATTTAACTATTTTTTATTCTGGTTAATCAACAGTAACAAAAGCAATTTTCAACAATTTTTCTGATTTTATGTTTGATTAAATGTGTAAGTATATTATCTATTTTACATGTAATTGATATCGAATTGCTTGCGCTTTACATAATATTTTCCATCAATGTTATTATTATATGAAAGTTGAGTTACGGGCATTGAGCTTATTTAAGTGCAGTAATGAAATGAAGACCCACGCGGCGACTTTAACATCAACAATCTTTTGGCTGTCCAGATTTCCTATTGACAAACTGAACTACAGAAAGTTTAGATCAAGCCCAATGGTTTATTGATGTAACAAAATCAACTCTGTACAAGTTTTAGTAACATTGTTGATACTTGATATGGACATTTCCATTACTTATTTCTTGAAAAGAATGTCAAAAAATATTTTTCTGATCTCCATCTCAAATCTAAAACCAGCTAATACACCATTTTACTTCAATTCAGCCTCCAAGCCTGCAGAAAACAAGAAGATACATTTTAGTTCAAATGATCAATATAAGGCCGGGTCTTTCGGAAACAACCTCTCTATCTTCACGAGATAGGAGTAAGGTGTGCGTACACTCTACCCTTCCCAGACCCCTACTTATGGGGAATACTGGGTATGTTGTTGTTGTTGTTAAATGATCAATATAAGATACTAATTCAAGAGAAAGAATAGAAGTAGTCTACCTGAATTCTGCCATCAGATGTTCCAATGACCAGAGTTTCTTCATTAGCATCAAGTGCCATGCAAAGAACTTTACCATTTATACCAGTTTGTAGTGCGTCCACTCTATTATGTTTATTTCTGCACCAGGCTTCCACAATCCCTCCTTTCCCCCCTAAATAGATCAGCTCTGAGCTGACAGCCATTGCGCGAACTTCTAATGTTGATTGCAATGATCCAACCATACTGTAATTTGATGTATTCCATATCTTGATTACCAAACAAGAAGCGAAATTGAGAATGTTAACGTAAAACATGTTCAATAGTTATGACTATCTTGAAGAAAATGCATGGTAGTCATACTTGTAAAGAAGCATGAAGCATCCAACGCAGAGATTAAAAACTATATTGGTGAATAATAGTGTATCATATGCTTGTCCATATATTATACCTTCACAGCTGCTCCATCCAAGGAAGTACCAGCTGAAAATAATAGTCCATCGTGAACTTGTAGGGCATAAATCGGACTTGATTTCGCTAATAATTTTCTTGTGCCGCTTTGAATTGAATTAATTGTTCCAGTTGGCAAATCAATATCCTATAAACAAATAAAATATGTGATCAATATTAGGTCTATCTTCTCTTATATTGATTCTAAAGGGAAAATTGTTTACCTGAATGCTGTTATCAAGACATCCACAATACAGTCTTCCTTTAACAAGAGTCAAGCATTTTGCATAATTGTGTTGATTCAAAAGTTTGGTTGCTCCGTTCCACGAATGCACCTAATTGTGGAATACAAGATAGAGTTAAATTAACAACCTCCACTGATTCTTAGGCTTCACATACATACTCATTATCAACGTTCAGCAAGATTTCTGCTATAAAACAAGTTCATTCAAAGAAGGAAAAAAATGTAAAAACTTTTTAGCTGATTGTATGTAATCAATAAATTTATTATTTTCACAAAACGTGAAGTGAACATTCCAAATTTTGTACTTAATGACCATGGAGAACTGACCTTAATGCCAGCTCCCTGAGGAATGAAGCATGACAAGCTATTTGCAACCAGTAGGTTATTGATATGATCCTTCATTTCATGAATGTCTTCATATTCTATTCCTTCATCCTGGATGGACCACACCTGCAAGTGACAGTACAGACAGGTTTAGCGTGATAAACCATATATTTTATGAGTCTTAAGGGATGTATATCTTACCCTCACAGTTCTATCAAGTGAACCACTGTACAACTTTTCTACTGATTGTTGAACCACCAGGCTTGTCACTGCTTTCAGATGATCTCGGGTTTCTTGGATGAGGTGTAAACTTTTTGCTTTTACTGTCCATACCTTCAAGAATAAAGAAATTTTCCATCAACCTCAACCATGCAAGCTTTTGTTCTGCAATTGCGCAGGTGACACTGAACTTGACCAAGGTCCTTATCTAAACATTTACGATATGCAGGGGCAGACTAAGTCCACTCTAAGATATATTACATCTGATATCTTCTTATCCTTAGCATAGATCAAAGACGGTCAATAATTTACAATTTCACAAGGCAGAAAAAATCAAGCATCTTGAACCAATGAAGCGAGTTCATCTCCGGAAACAGCATATATTAGATGAAAAACCTTTATAGTTCCATCTGTATGACTGGAAAAAACTTTATTTCTGAAGCACACAATTGAAGAGACTTCACCGTTAACGCTGCAATCCTCCAGTGCAATTTCTTTATTATTCCACATATCCTGATAGCAGTAAAATGTAGAAGATTATAGAGGTTAATAATGGTCATTGAAAGAGGATAATTTCTTGATTATTTTCATTAGCTTATATACAAAAGATACAATAGTGATTCTAGGCTACAATTACGGAAACTAATTATACACCTAACTAATACAAAAGATACAATAGTAATTCTAGCCTATAATTATGGAAACTAATTATACACCTAACTAATACAAGAGATCACCAAATATATTTTCATATATTCTAACACACCCCGTAGTCGAAGCGGAAGGTTGTCGTACGCAAAGACTATCCCGAAAATCTTCAAACAAAACCAATGGAAGATCCTTAGTAAAGATATCTGCAGTCTGATAACGTAAAGGGACATGTAAGACACGTACTTGTCCACGAGCAACCTTTTTGCGAACAAAGTGAATATTCATCTCGATATGTTTAGTGCGCTGATGTTGAACATGATTCCCCAAGATATATATCACACTAACATTATCGCAGTAGACCAATGTAGCCTTCCGAATAGGACAATGAAGCTCTAAAAGGAGGTTTCGCAACCAACAGGACTCAGAAACCATATTGGCGACCCCTCGGTATTCGGCCTCCTCACTAGATCGCGACAAAGTAGCTTGCCGTTTCGCGGACCAAGAGTCCAAGTTATCACCGAGAAACACACACCCAGATGTCGAACACCTGTTATGTGGACATCCAACCCAATCAGCATTCGTATAAGAAATGAGAGTGGATATCGATGATGGATATAGATGCAAACCATGATCAAGAGTACCCTGAATGTAGCGCACAATGCGCTTGAGAGCGTGCATGTGTTCTTCCCTCGGATCATGCATGAATAAAGACACATGTTGCACAACATAAGTAATATCGGGCCTAGTGAAAGTGAGATATTGAAGAGCCCCCGCAAGACTACGATAGTGGGAGGGATCCTCATATGGTGTGCTAGAAGTAGCACTCAACTTTGGTTTAGTATCCACCAAAGTAGGAGATGGTTTACAAGATGACATGTCAGCCCGTTCAATGATCTCTACTGCATACTTCATCTGATATAGAAATAGACCACCTGCATGACGAGTGACAACTATACCCAGAAAATAACTCAGAGGTCTCAAGTCTTTCATAGCAAATTATGAGCTGAGAAGGGGTATGATAGACTTGCGAAGAGCATCAGAGGAAGCATTCAAGATAATATCATCCGAATACAGAAGAATGTAGGCCATAGAAGTACCTTGACTGTATATGAATAGTAAATGATCAGACTTGGTGTGAGAAAACCCAAGAGTAGAAACATAATCTGCAAATCTCTTATACTAGGCCCAATGAGCCTATTTTAGCCCATACAAAAAAACATTCAGCAAGCACACATGATTAGGATGATCTGGGTCCCTGAAACCCAAGGGCTAATGCATGTATACTGTCTCCTTGATTCTCTATGTAAAAAAGCATTGTTCACGTTCAATTCATGAATGGGTCATGCTTTTGAGATAGCTATAATGAGAACAGTGCGAATAGTTGCCGGTTTGACCACCGGACTAAAAGTCTCTCCACAATCCACGCCAACCTATTGATTTTTTCCATCACCCACAAGACGGCCCTTATACCTCTCAAATAAACCATCAGATTAATCCACATAGACCGAATCACATTAACATCAGGTGGAGGGGGCACCGACTCCCACGTCTTATTTTCAATAGGAGTATTATATTAATCATCCATAGCCATTTTTCAATTCAGGTCATGAAGAGCAGACACAGGGTTACGTGGCAGAGGGGATTTAGTACCATTAGAGTTGAGATTGAAATGTCGCTTTATTTTAAAAATTCCCCGTTGGCTACGAGTAACCGACCTTGGAGCCGGAATAGGAGTGGGCTGGACTGGGGTGGGAGTAGTGGTGACTTCGATTACGATTTGGACCAGCGGCCCAACAACAGATCTGGTGGCGAGGGCCTTTGGGCTGCCAGGATGGATCTGCGGCTAGAAATGGGTAATTTGGTGAGTTGGGCCCGATGTGGTCTGTGGGGAGCCTGGCGATGGGCTGGAAGGTACTCTTTGGGCGATTGTCGTTGATTTAGTTTGGGCCAAATGGTGGACCACATATGATGAAAGCTCATCATCCAAAAAAGCATAAGAATGGGACGTTGGACTGTGCAACTTAGCAAACATAAATTCGGTTTCTTAAAAAATGACATGGCGACTAATGATAATTTTATTAGAGGATAGATCATAGCATATATAACAACGATGATTAGATGAGTAACCAAAAAAGACACATGGGGTACATCGGACTTGAAGTTTGTTTATGATAGTGGAGGAAAATAGAGGATAACATAAACAACCAAATACCCGAAGATGAGAATAAGATGGGTCTTTTTTATAAAGAATTTTGAGTGGAGATTGGTAGTCTAATCCTTTGCTCGGGAGGATGCTGAGAAGGTAAGTTGCCATTTGTAATGCATGATGCCAAAATGAAGGCGGTAATGATGCATGGGCTAGTAGTATGAACAATGTTATTAATGGTTCGGATTTTTCTCTCGGCTTTCCCATTTTGTGATGAAATATGTGGATATGAGAGACGGAAAGATAAACCATTAACCTTACAAAATTTCCAAAATGGTCCATTATCAAATTCCCTTCCATTATCACATTGAATATTCTTAACCTCTCATTCAAATTGAGTACGGATGAATGCTCTAAATGAATGTGGAATAAACTTGAGATTTTTTAGATAACGGAAATGTCCACAAAAAATTAGAGTAATCATCCAAAAATAAAACATAATAACGGAGGCCCGAAGAGCTCAAAATGGGAGATGTCCAAAGATCACTATGGATAATATCAAATGGCAACATAGTACTAGAATTAGAAGAAACAAACGGTAATTTAACATGTTTCCTAAAAGGAAAAGAGGGACAAACATTAGAACGCGAGTTCGATTACACTCAATAAATTTATTTTGTCTAAGGGAGTCAATAACATATGCTCCCGGATGACCCAAACGTTCATGCCATAAAGAAGGTGCTAAGGCTGCAAAAGTTGATGGTGTGGCTTGATTTGTGATGGTGGTGGTGATGGGATTAATCTCACCCCGACTATCACATCTCATTAGACGCATCCCCGGTGGTAAATTTCCTAAATTACACAAAAAATTTAATCAGTTGAGGAGCATCAAGGACATTTTTCAAGGCTAAAGTAGGTTCGGGGGAGACAAACTTGTGTGACCATAACCACGAATTAGAATTGAATGACCATTACCAAAAATTATGTCACGATTTTTGCTCAAATTGAAATAAGATGAGAAATTACCTTGCGCGGATATCATATGAGAAGTAGCACCGATATCTATGTACCAATTTGTATCAAGAAGATTTAGCCCAAGAGTATGCATCACTGCCTCGATATCCGCGGGAGTCGATGGGGCTGCTGTTGTGAAGGCCTGCTTCAGTCTAGGCCCAAGAAGACCAGACTACTGCCTCTGCTAGTTGTTGGGCTTGGCCCAAGAGGATGATGGGTACTATGGAGGAATGGGCCAAGGCCACTACGGCCCACGGATGTTGCCCGTACCCCTGTTGGCTGCCACCACATCTGCCACAGCCTTTGCCACCACCGCGGCTGCCGCCACTGTTTTTCCCATCGTTATTGGGGTTTTGACCCTTTTTTCCACCACCGCTGTTACGGTTTTGAGTATAATTTTCAGAGAATAAGGGAGAGTCATCTATATTTTGGGATGTGGCATCCACTATGGAGGAATTTGCTTCGGTTGCGGCCTTTTTAGATAACCCCGCCTCTTCAAGAGTGAGCATGGAATGGGCTTGGTAGAAAGGAGGAAGATGATTTCTTTGGCGAAGGAGAGTTCCAACCCCATTATAAGCTTCGGTGAGGCCCGCAACCATTTGAAGAACGAGATGATCATTCATGACCGGAGCTCCGATGTTCTTGACTTGATTTGACAATTCCTTGAGCCTATGACAATATGCGGAGGTATTCGGGAAATTCTCTATAGTTGTGGCAGAGAATTCTTTCTCAAGTGTTACGGCACGAGAATTTTTGTTATTTTGGAATATATCTTGGAAAGCTGTGCTAAGATTCACTTGGGTGCCTAAACCTTTTTGAAATGATTTCTAGAAGTTAGCTATGAATTGTGCACCTTGGTCAGATATAATAGAAATAGGCATACCATGAAGGCGAACAATCTCATTAACATACAACTTTGCGTAGTCCTGAGCTGTGTAGGTAGTTTTGACCGCCAGAAATTGAGCTGATTTGGTCAGTCAATCAAACTTATGATAAGATCGAGGTAAAACCGTAATGAAATCCATATTAATCATTTCCCATTTTCACATCGGAATCTCAATATTCTGAGCCAAGCCACCGGACTTTTGGTGCTCTATTTTTACTTGCTGACAATCAGGACACTGAGCTACAAACTCCGCAACGCTCCTCTTCCTGTCATTCCACCAATAAATACCCTTGAGATCATTAAACATTTTAGTAGATCCATGGTGAATAGGATATCGTGAGCAATGGAGCTCCGTCATAATTTTGTCTCGTAATCCCGCTACATTTGGAACACATAAACTACCCTGGTGCTTGAGAACCCCGTTTCCGTCAATCTCGAAAGTTGTGGTCTTATTTTGGTGAATACTCTTTCTAATTCTTCCTAAGATGGGGTCTTCCCACTGGCGTTCCTTAACTTCCAATCTGAGGGACGGCTCTGTGGGCATAATCATCATCATATTCCAGCTGATCAGGTGGTGTGCGTATATAACGCTGTATCCCTTTTCGCATCCCCTACATATATATAATGCATACCATATAGTAGTGTATATAACACATGTGGGTCAAGGGTAATACATGAATATAATGCATGAATGATATGATAATAAGACACTATAAGTGTGTCGGAGTGATGTAATGTCGCTTCACCTCTGATTAACATTATGAATACTAACATTTTTTTCATAAACCTCAATAAGGATTTAGGAACATATTTAGACATATTTTGAACATAGGAATGAATAACATGAATACACTTAACTACTAAAAGTAGAATCATTTATGAGACAATATTACGTTTACGTTTCGTACTTAGAGCATGCCAAAAGAAAGAAGGATTTGCCTTAACATACCTTTATTTCTGAACCTTTGTCGACGACGGTGACACCGACCTTTCTTACAAGCTCATCTAGAATGACAAGAATTAAGCTTTCTACCCTTACTTCACTACCAAATTATATCCGACTTGCTAGGACCCGGAAAGAAACAATCGAAGTTATAATCATGAGATCGACTGAGGAAGATACTTATACTTGATCTTAAAAAGAGGGTAAGGACGTTTGCTGCTCCTCGTTGAAATTAAGAGAAGGGAAATGATATTTGTTGCACTTCATTGAATTGAAAGAGGGCAAAAATATGTTTATTGTTGCTTTATGAGTTCAAAGAAAAATGGTTGCTACCTTGTTAAGCTCTTCAAAGACCGAACAAGAAATTGATGTATATGTATTAGGTGCTGCTCAATTTCCCTTTTAAGTGAATTGTGAAGAATTAAATGCTACATATCTAAGCTAACGTTGGTACCCATTTTACTTAAAAGAAAAAGTAGATAACTCTCAATATGAGATCCCAACATATAATCTACTTTATTTGTAATTTAGGGTCCAATCATTAATCAACGAGATGCCACCACCTATTTATATATATAGATGACTCACGTTGTGCCCCTTTTTTTTCATGCAACTACGTGGAATAGTATCAACCGCATATTCATAAAAAATAATTTTAATTAACTTTCTAATTAATTGCTTAATCACAATTCACTTAAATATTATTATTTTAAACACGCTTCATATGATTCTTATCATCATTATGTAATATAACGCTAGTCTATAGTCTCTGTTGCCTCATACGAAAATAATATTTTCGATCATCGTCGTCACCCTTTTAGAGTCTTAAATTATTTCGGGACCGCATCCCTTTATATACTTAATTCTTGATGTGAATACCTAATTATAACAAAATTTCCCCAGGACCTAGGTCTACTTGCATACGTCTAGTTGTTTAAACCATCGCCCGAAAGTACGATATGTTACATAAAATAATTCTAAATGCCCTGTAGCCTCATGCTTATAAGTGTAGCGCGCTACATACCCATAAACAAGACTCTACCACACATGGCTTGTAGACATTCCTAGGACATACCTACTCTGATACCAAGTTTGTCATGACCCAAACCGGAGGGTCATGACGAGCACCCGGACCTTACTTGCCGAGTACCACTAGTCACATGTTTAGCATATATTCGTAATTTTGCATGGCCCAAGAGGCCGCCACAAGATACCCTACTGACATATGAAAATAGTAAACTGAAAAGGAGCTATGCAAAGTCATACAACCAGAAGGACCCAGCCTATACATATATATATATATATACATACCAAGGCCAACAAGGTCATACACGACTACTATACACAGGACAACTGTCTACAAGCCTCTAAAGAGTACGTGATATCACAAGCTCGGGACATGGCCCAGCCATACCCATATGCACATGCAAAAAATACGGTATCAAGACTAGACCGCAACCCCGGAGTGCTCTAATATCGGCTAAACTGGCAACCTATTGGTGCAAATCGTCGCCCTATCTACCTGGACCTGCGGGCATGAAACGCAGCGTCCTTTGATAAAATGGACCTCAGTACGAATAATATACCGAGTATGTCAGGCATGAAAAATAGCATAATAGAGACCTGAAAATAACATGAGTCAAGAAACAACCAACCAGTAGAGAATGCCTCTGAGGGCCATAATATGCCTAAGTACCATGTCTGTGTAGAATGCCTCTGAGGGCCATAATATACCTAAATGTCATGCACAATGCGGTCATACATATATATGTGCGTCTATAATGATGTCTCCCATCATATCATTTCGTTCTTTGTGGGCATAATCATCAGCATATACCAATTGATCAGGTGGTGTGCGTATATAACGTCGTATCCCTTTTTCCATCCCCTACATATATATAATGCATACCATATAGTAGTGTATATAATACATGTGGGTCAAGGGTAATACATTAATATAATGCATGAATGCTAATAAAACATTCTGAGCTTATTGGAGTCACGTAATACCACTTCACCTCTGATTAACATCATGAATCCTATCATTTTTTTCATATACCTCAATATGGATTTAGAAATATATATAGACATGATTTGAACATAGGAATAAATAACATGAACATCCTTAACTACTAAGAGTAGAATCATTTATGGGACAATATTATGTTTACGTTTCGTACTGAGAACATGCCAAAACAAAGAAGGATTTGCCTTAACATACCTTTGAATTGAGTCTTAAACAATAATGAGTAAATCAACCTCCTTAACAAGTAATCTTAGATAACATTAAATTGGTTCTTGGTGGAGAGCTTTAAAGGGCAACCGTGAGAAGCTACAGATTGCTTGAAAATTTTCACTATAAAGGATTGTGACTTTTCTATAATTACCAACAATTACTCTCTCAACTTGGACACATTTAAGGATAGGAATTTACATAGTGACAAGGCCAAAACATGTAAGCATGCATGCATAGTTATTAATAGTCATATTTGCTTCCACATGTAATATTCTTATCTTTCCAAGGCAATAGTTTGCCTTTATTATATCTATGGTCAATGAAGACCATGTGGGATGGCCCACCATTTATCTCATTTAACAACAAAATGCTCTAGTTCCCCTTTTCAATTCTTATGCATGTATAGGTATACCAACTTGCTTTCACATGTCAATAACTCACGCGTGATTTGTCTCCATAATATTTAACCCACAATCTTAATAAAGATCTTGATCTCAATTCTTATAGCATCCCGTACTTTCGAGTCACGGTTTGAATGGTTAAGCGTATGTAAAATTGCTAGGCGTGTGTAAATAAACCCGAGCGTTGGAAAAATTTATGTTATATTTATGTATGCTAATAAGGAGATTAGTATATAAAAGGATGCAACCCCGAAATAAATTTTGGACGTAACAAGTGTGACGACGGGGATCGGAAATAAATTTGGTGTGTGCATAAAGAGGTTATGGACTAGTATCATATCACAAAATTATGACACTGAGTATGTGAAGGTCTTATAAGTTATTGAGATTTAAGTGAATTGGAATCACAGAATTAATTATGTGTATGATTGATAAATTATACGGAGGCAAGTCATTTGATTAATGGAGTGGAGGCGTGTACGTGTGGCTTGGAAAAGAATCCTAAATGACTAATCCTATAATTTAGAGATGTGGCAGCTTGTGGGATTAAGGCTAGTGGGGGACAACATAATGAGGAATCATTTTTCATTTTGGGGGTTTATATGTTGGGTTAGTTATCAATTCATTTAAGCATAGGCACAAAAAAATCCTCCAACCCTTTTTATTTTGTTGAAACGAAAGCAGTAGACAAAATCCTCCAACATCCATTTGATGTCAATTTGTTTCTTTCCTTTCTTTAATTTTGTGTTATGCTTGATCAAAATTCTTATTTTGGTTTAGGTTTTCTTCACGAATCGAGGTATGTTAAAGTAAATTATTTCTTTCTTTTGGCATGTTCCATGTAATGAAATATAACTGAGATATTGCTCCATAATTTATTCTACTCCTAGTAGCTAAGAATATTCATGTTAATGATTCCTATGCTAAAAGCATGTCTAAATATGTTCCTAAGTCCTTATTGAGGCATATGAAAAAATGTGTTGATATTCACAGTGTTAGCCAAAGGGGCAAGGATATTATTGTCATCTAATAAATTCAGAAAATGTTTTATTGTTATTCATGCATATTCATTTGCATTGCATTCATATATTACCCTGGACCACTTGTGCTATGCACACTACTATATGGTAAATATATATATATAGGGGATATGGGGAAAGGAAAATGCGTTATATACGCACACCACCTGCAGCTGGTACAGACTATCACAAAAGAGCCCTAAGAGGCCACATATCGAGCATGTGTGGTCAAAATGGATGCTTGTGTGGCTAAGACGATATGAATGCCTGTGTGGTTAATACGATATAACCTGATGCCCACAGAGGCGGTTATGGGAGGATGCATGTGTGGCCATTAGTATACCGCATTTGCATCATGCATACATTCATTAACAATTATATGGTATGACACCCACATAGGCTGTTATGGTAAGGAAGATGGTCGAAGAGGCTGATATATATGCATATTACATTGTGCATAACATTTAGGCATATGTATTAGGGCCCTCAGAGGCATTTACTGCTGGTCGGCTGTTTCTGTTTCAGTTATTGGTATATCCCTGTTGTGCTATTATTCATGTCTGATATACTCAGTACATCAGTCGTATTGACGTCCATTTTGTCTAGGGACGATGCGTTTCATGCCCGCGGGTTCAGTTAAAAAGGGTGACGGTTCACGCTAGTAGGTTACTGGTTCAACTGATATTGGAGCACTCTATTTGTTTCAGAGTTGCAATCTGGTCGTTGTACAGTATTTTTGCA
Source organism: Anisodus acutangulus (assembly GCA_029783415.1). Classification (NCBI taxonomy): domain Eukaryota; kingdom Viridiplantae; phylum Streptophyta; class Magnoliopsida; order Solanales; family Solanaceae; genus Anisodus; species Anisodus acutangulus. The sequence goes on along the minus strand of CM056491.1, from coordinate 20,678,577 downwards.
TACGCATATGGGTATGGCGGGGTCCTGTCTCGTCCTTGTGATGTCATGTATTCTTTAAAGGCTTGTAGGCAGGTGTCCTGTGGGTGATAGTCATGTACGGCCTCGTTGGCCTTAGTATGGGTATGTTTATATATATATATATAAGTTGGTTATCTGATTTTATATAGTCTTTTTTCCGGCTTAGTTCGTGTGTTAGTATGATTCGGTTTTGGATAGTGTGATTGGCGGTACCCGGCGGGTAGTATCCGGGTGCCCGTCGCGGCCCTCCTGTTTGGATCGTGACAATTTCCTTAATTAATAATCACTTTAACGCACTTCATATCCTAAGCTCTTTGTTTGCATACGTGAATATGACCAAAAATTCTTCAAGGCTCGGGTCTACTTGCATACATCTAGATGTTCAAACTATCGCCCGAAAGTACGGGGTGTTACAAGAAGAAAGGAAGATTTGCCCTAGGCTAACTGATACCATGAAAGAGGATAATTCCTTGATTATTTTCATTAGCTTCATTAGCTTATATACAAAAGATACAATAGTGATTCTAGGCTTCAATTACGGAAACTAATTATACACCTAACTAATACAAAAGACACAATAGTGATTCTAGGCGATAATTATGGAAACTAACTATACACCTAACTAATACAAGAGATCACCAAATATATTTTCATATATTCTAACAGTGATAACTAATGTAGGGACATACTAGAAACTTACAGCAGTAGATTCTCTCCTGAAAAAAGGTTTAAAATTTCAACAGCAATGGTGGATGATTTCTTTAGTTCTCTCAAGCCTTTAAGTATATCCTTCACATGGTTTGTTAGATCATGAGGTCCTTCTGAAATTCACCATATGCCAAATGAGAATAATCTTCAATGACCAACATTATTTTTAGATATAAAACCATGACCAACTAAACCATAGTAACATGTCAAAAATACATCATGTATAGACAAATAATTTCATATCAATTTCACTGATTACTGCTCATATATACCAGAAAGAAACCATACTATTGAATGTTCGAAATACCAGGCTCACGCATAAAGTTCCTCAGTGCAAGCAAGAAAAGTGCTTTATTCTCTGTGTCCCTTGAAGACTTGAATATTGATACAAACTGCTTGAGCAAGCATACTCTTGCTGCTCCTCTAATTCCAGTGTCTGGAAGTATGGTCAGCCTGTATACCACCCAAGTAGCAGACACAAAACATGCAGAAAACAAATCTGCTGATTTACTCTTCAGGCCCTCTGCTAAAGCCTCAAATAGTAATCCAAATTCATAGCTGAGCAGAGAAAATGCCATTTTCCTCTCCCAGTCCGCAGCAGCTTGCTCTTCTTCCCATGAAGGTTTTTTACAGAACAGAAGAGGATTGAAATTTAGTATTTTGCGTTCTGGTATCATGATTTAGGAATGCTACTGCATCATTTATAGGAATGAAGCTGACCGTTTTTTCTGGACTATTAGATGTATATCCAATATCATTTTGCGCGACATTACTATCTGTCCGGTCAAGTCCTGCACGTTTAAGTAGATACTCCCTGATAAGAGGTTTACCAGAAGAGGAAAACGTTCCTTGTAGCGCTAAAAGTGTTTCAGCAGCAGCTATTTGAGAGTCAGGATAATCTGAATATCTGAGACACATAATTAGGACATCTACAGCTTCCTCTCTGTAGATGCTCATTTTCCTTGGTTCCGCCTGCAGTTCAAGACAACACATGTTATTTCACATGAAATGTGATTGTTCATGTCCAGATAGAGAAAACACAGCGAGCTAAGGTTGAAGCTGATATAGAGATAAACGAAGGCTCGTACAAGCAGATCAAGTTGAAGAAGTAGGCCAGCCACAACAGGACACTGATGAGGGAGAGCTGTCTGTAGGTATATGGGGAGGCTGTGCATTGAGCTATAGGTACCTTCATTCTTAATAATGTGCAACACTTGCTCATTAAATGTCCTTCTGCAGAAATAATACAGTGAGTAAAATATTTGAACAAGATACAAATATGGAATTTCACATAGTTAAGAGTTATATACCTGTTTAACTTGACCAGTTCATATAGGAATTGGATAATCTCAAACCTATCTGCATCATTCGACTCAATAAAGCTCTCTAACAGGTGAGTTAATTCAGCTTTATCTGCTATCACATTCCTGCATCATCCATCCAGTTGCATGCATCTCAACAATATAAGCACAGCTGATAATCATTCTTCAACTAATTCAGCTTCCAAGCTGCGTAAAATAGCCTCAACTACTTTTGCCGAAGTCACCCTCTTGACAATTTTGGAAGCTCTTTCGTCCTTTGTGTTTCTAAGAACGTGTCCTAGAAGAAGCACTAAAGCTGCTTTGGGATTCATAAACATGCTAACCAAGTCTTCCTCCTTACTGATGAGAACTTTTGGAAGAGAATCAAACAATTGCATTTCCGCAAGATTTCCAATGAATGGCATCAATAGATAGATCAGTACAACAGCTTCCAGTAACCCCTTCTGGAAAAGAGCAACAATGCATTCTACGTCAGTGTCAACTCTGGTCAGTTTTTGGATGACACCATTATCTCTTGAGCCCAGTTCAAAGAGCAGGAATTCTGTTGCTATCAAAACATGGGGTTCAACAGAATTGGAAAGGATCTCTACAAAACCATTGACTACTGGAGGTTTTGAGAGCATCGTCTGAATATCAACCATCTGACCTTCTCTACAGAACTTCTCAATTTGGAGCACTGCCATTTCAGATTCCCAAAAAATCTCTGATGTACAGAGGTTGGTTATTGCACGGCGAAGCTCACTGATGGTTCCATCTAAAGAACCTAGGCTTCCTACACTAGTACGAGGAGCTAGTCTCTTCACTGGTTGATATTCAAGGCTCACACCTATTCAGTTTAGCTTGAACAGGAGCTGAATTTTGGTCCTTTTCCTGCCATCTTGCAAAGAGGCACTTGAGCACATAATTTGTTTTTGGTAGTTGAGTACTATGTAGCTTCTGCCGTGTTATTGGGCAAGTGGCGTTTCCCCTCTCCATCCATTCTTGAATTGCCTTTCTTTCATATGTCTGACCAGTCTCAAGAGTCACTGGATCTTCAAGTACATGTGTAGTTATGGGACATACAAAACCTTTGGAGGTGTATTCTTTCCACTGGATTGCATATTATCATAGTCTTCCATCAAAGGATCTGGATGGCTGATATAGCAATAAAGTCATAAATATTATGTCCAAAAAATGTAGAATTTTAGCAAGTGCTTTCTTTATACCTACCAGCTTGATTCTCCCAAAATAGGCTGCTTTTCGTTTAGGTATTTCCTCTGTCTTGTGTTGAGCAATGCCATTCTTTTGTTCATATCCTAAAATACATGACAAGGATCACTTTAATAACTAGAACAGTCTCTATAGGTGTATCAGTCTGCAGGCTATTCTCATTCATTGTTATTATCAGTTACCTCATTTCCGGCTTCAGATTCTGTGGAATAAGGATCATTGGAATCATCACTTGAACAAGACTGTTGGAATCTTCCGGGTCTATTTGCTCTTCAATACCTTTGCCTGGGGAATGTCCGCGTCTCGTCGCAAGGCTCATTTTTCGTTGTGGGTCATAAGGCGGGCAGCTTCCATTCACCAGCGCAGACTAAAAGTGCTCTCCGAACCGCAGCGGGTACGTCTGTTCGGGTTCATTCATGTCCAATAAACTTCAAACAAAAGGAGATTCGGGTATCAGAGTTGAGCGGACAGGCGACAGGAGGATGGGGGGAAGAGTTTTTTCTTCGTTATTCTTATTTTGGTTTTCGTATCATGGATCTTGGGTCGCGCTTTATGGCATTTCCACTATCAAAAAAATCCAGCGTGCGTTGCGTGATTCTACTGTGTTTTTTGCACTTGACTGGGAAGCTACAGGAGTGATTATTTCGCTTTGGAAGGAAAAAAGCATTTGAATCCGGCTAAGGTGTGAGCAAGGGTATCTTCTTTGGGGTTCGGGGTCAACGTTGTTCGATCAGTTAGCTACGAAAGAGAAGGAGACAGGGCGCAGGTCGGAGATCTGAGATTGAGGATAGTTTGACATAAGCAGGCATCCATTGTCACGATGTTGAGCAGAAGTGGGGTTAAAGCAGCCAACAACGCATCCCGATTGCTCTTACTCTTATCCTTCCTTCGCTGACACAGAAGAGAGAGAGCAAGAGTCGACGCTAAACTCAGTACCTCGCTTCCTTACTAGTACACCTACTAGACCCATACTCATTACGAATGTGTTCAAAGTCTGGTTCTATTGAGCGTGATACCCGCCCTCTACAAAGTGGTTTTTGAAAAGGTCTTTAAACGACTCTTCGTCTCCAGTTCCGAATCAAAATTGGAAGTGTCCAAAAGCTTTGATTTTATTGATGATCTTTGGCTTGTAAGAACTTTCAGGGAAACTCTCTCAGGATAAAATGAGGGAAACTTGGACAAATTTTTGCTACTCCTATTGAATTTGAATGACTTGTCTTCTTCTGCAGAATCAGTCCATATTGGCTGCACGGAAGTATGCAAGAATAATGAGTCAAAAAATAATACTCCCTCTGTCCCAATTTATGTGAGACAAGTTCTTTTTTTGTTTGTCCCAAAAAAAACGTCACATTTATATATTTAAAAACATTTTAACTTTATGGGATGATTTATAATCATACATTTATATAAGACTTGTTATGGACCATACATTTCAAAAGTATTTTTTTCTTTCTTAAACTTTGTACCAAGTCAAATGATGTCACATAAATTGGGACTGAGGGAGATAGTATAATATTTCTAATTTGTTCAGAAAATTCAGATTTTGAGAGGCATATATTACAGAGTTCTTTGGCAATAGAACATAAAAACTGCAGACGGCAAACACTAGGTAACAGAAGTCTTTGATCTAGCAGGTCGGATATTGACTTTTAAGCGTTTTGAGATTGTGCTACCATATTGAACAATTCAATTTCAATTTTCGTTCATTTTTCTGGATGGACAGAGTCAAAATTGAATAATCATGCAAAACGACCAAGGAAGTGCAGACAGAACGGACTGTTATTTTAATGTAATATATAATCGACTAAATGTTAGTGCAATACAGACAAAGAACAAATTGGTGTAAATTAATTAATAGGCGAAGAAAATTTCATAGCCATTTGCTCAGTGAGAAATTGATACACTCTACAAGTTAGTAGCGTACCCAACAATGGGTTCGCAGGTTCGGTAGAACACTTCGGAGTCAACCCTATATGTGTCCCAAAAACATTTTTTGAGAGAGTTAGCTATACATTTAGGACTCACTCTGTCAACTCAAAAATCACAATGCCTAAATCCTGAATTAAAAAACTTAATGTGGTAATTTGACCTATAAATCCTAGAGACGAGATACTCCACTATCAGAAGAAAATAAATTTGGAGAGATATTAGAGTTAGTAAAGTTTCTCTGAATTCAAACTCTATGCAGCAAAAGATTATCATAAGATGAAGAAATTAAGGTAGCATTCTAAATAACAGTAAAGCATTACATTATACCGTCCATTTTTCAATCCAAATTCTTCATTGATCATCTCCTCATCTTTGCTAAACACAAAATAGTCACTCTTTTCATTCCTTTGTACAATTACGGATGGCAGATCAATAAACCTGTCCCCACTTTTGGCTCGCAAAACCTCCTTGAAATATCCAGCAAAACCCTACAATTCTCATCAAGAATTTCTTCATACTCTCTCTCCAAATCTTTCAACTCGGAAGCTTGCTCTCCGCTCATAGCTGACAACGACTTGGTAGCTGCTGAAATCGCCTGCACTGACTCATCATCATCACCACGATAACCCGAGTTCAATGATATACTACAAGAAATAATTCTTGACCTTTTGTGATTGTACCACTGAAGAATAGGAATGAGAAACAAGTCTTGAAAAACAAGAGGTGCAATTTCCAGTCTTGCAATGGAAGGATCAGTGTGAAAAACATCAAGAAGACTAAGAGCAGCATCTACAGGTCTGCGCTGAAGAGTATAAACGAGAGATAACAAAAAGGAAGAGAATGTGTTTTCAGAGAAAGAAAGAAGGATCTTTTCAGCTAGTCTGAGAGAGAAAGAGTTAGAAGTAGTGGACGCTGCATTTTCTATAGTTTCAACAGCAAGATTGAGGGGCGTTTGATCAGCGGATTGAGAAAAGACTGAGAAAAGCCGGTGATGGAGGTCAGACTGAAGAAGAGTTTCCGACAAGAACACGGTGGTGTGGCGGAGGATGTTGTCTAAGGTAGCCATTGGTCGCAACAACATCAGTCGGGGGATTAAAATTGAAGATAATGGAAATGTCAGTCTTTGACTTTGCTAACTACATGCAGGGACGGCTGTTTTACTTTGTAGTATGACAAATATTACAATAAGTAGACATTCTTGTTCAAAGTCAAGTGAAAGAAACATGTTTTGCCGTCTTGCCGGCTCGAGTTTTTGACCCATACATACTTCAATATTGTTAAAGGAAAAGGGGCCATTTTGATCTTGAACTATTCAAATTGAGATAATTTGGCATGTTGTTTTCATTTTTAAGGAGGTGGGGGAGTGGGGCAAAGGATGTGTGAGAAATATAAGTAGCATAAATACTTTGCATTTGAACAAAATAAAAAATGACGAGAAGTAGTTTTTTTTCTCTAATGATTCCTTACATATAAGGAATACGTTTTTATTTCTAAACAAGGAATCATGTACCTTTTCTTGTATAAAAAATTGTTTTCTTACATTAATAATAATGTCATAATGATTGTCTCATTTTATATTTAGTAAGTTAACAATTAAATATCCGGTAGAACAAGTTTATAAACATCCGAGATAGTATTTTACTAACACTAATAATAATATGATAAATTAAAGAAATCTAATTCAACTATACCTTGGTAAGTTATGTTAATTACTTGTCATATGTAACTGTATTTTTTTATATATTTTACTCTAGTAGTAATATTTATTTCAAAAAGCTCACCTTACGTTTATGACCGTTATTGAACAACGGTAAGTAAATTCCCCAATTCTCTCGAGACGAGGACACACGCCCCTCCCGATGGGGACACCGACTGCACTGGAAACTGTGTGTCTACCGGAGAATAACAAAGCTACGACCATGGTGACCCCAACTGAAGAAGGAATTCCTTCGAAATTTGGCTATTCCACTCATAACAGGATGTCAGCAATCATCTTTAATGTTAACGACTATTACAGCGTCATAGCTGAAGAATGTAAGTTTACACTTGTCAGGTAAGTTTCAACAAACTCGCCCTCAAATTGAGAAATTACGATCCAAATTTGCTAAAGAAAATAATTGCTAAAAGAAAAGTGAAAATTGGAGCAGACGATCATCGAACTGTTTTCTTAGATTTTCCATGGAAGAAGATTTCAAAAATGTGTGGTTTGAGAGATCCATAGAGATTAAAGGCCAAATTGAAAGTATATTTATGTCCTAGAGACAATCTGTATTATGACAAATGTACTTTATACACATTCGTATTATTATTGATTGAGATTAATATTTTGGCATTTTCAATTATTGAATTATTAGTTGATTGTTTATAATATTCTATAATATGCATCCCTAGATGTTACGTTGTTATTAATAATGTGAGATATTAATATTATAACGTAACTCTTAAAATAGCCTCGACTAATGATCATCAAGAATGGGATATCGATGATATGTGATAAGTCGGCATGTGGTCTGCATCACTTCCTTAGAAGATGTAGTATATCTCACTTGCTACGAGTAATGACTACTCATGATGGACACATGGATACTTTGAAAGTATTGGTATATTGTTTGTTATACATGTCTAAAGTATGATCAGCGTGTGAAAGATAGAAGTCCTTAGACTTGAGGTCAATACACACCTTGTCTACATAATAATATACTTTGATCTTGTCCTAAGCTCAAATGTCTTATAGGTTTAGTTACGGCTTGTATTAGGTACATTACGATATGGATTAAAGGTGGTAATTGAGCCAAGATTAGGATTCATTCCTCGAATGTTTATTCGAGAGAACACTCAGCTTCTCATTGATATTGGGTTGACTAAGTCGTTGGCCAACGCAATAGACATATCTAGAATATGGTCTTGTTGTCAACCAATATAGATGAGATATAATGATCAAGCCATTTGGATAGACACTTGGCAAATCCTAAGCTTGATCGAGTGTATCGTGAATGAAAGGATTTTATCTTACCACATAGAGGTTAAGTTTACTGGATTCATGTAAACGTACTTCACTTATTGAGTTCGTCTTGCGACACCGTCTAGGAGTTCCGCATACACCTTAATTTGATTAGTGTCGATATGAGAAGGCTTGTAAGGTCACACTATGTCGATTGTCCTTTCGATCTAAGGATGTATTGAGGGAGTATTAAATATTCGATTTAGAATCGAGATATTTAAATGAATGATAATTGTTTTAATTAAGACAAAATTAGATTTTGGATTTAATTAAGAATGTGTTGAAAATTTTTGGGCCAGACCCAAGGTCAAACCCTAATCCGGTTTGGCCTAATTTTTCACCTATAAATACAGACCTACACTTCATTATTCATTACATTTGATTTTCATATTATTATTCTAAGTCTTAAGAGACTCAGAATCAAAACACTCTCTCGAACCTCTGCCGGATTTCCTAGCTTTCCAAATGAGGAATACATTGAAGCTTGGAGCTTTCAATCGAAAGGGCATTCGCGTGCGCACCCACGGTTGATAAAGATACCAGATATTGTAAACATGTAAGTACCATTCAAGTCTTATGTTTACGGTTTTAAATTACCCTATAGTCAAACAGTTCTACGTTTGTTGGGTTTAAAATAAGTTTTCAATATCTGCTGCGTACAACAACCAAACAAAACCCTACAGTGGTATCAAAAATCAGGGTTGTTTTGTATGATTATAAGGTAATTAGTTAATAATAATATGGGTTAGAATTTATTTAAATCTGAAATTTATGTTGTTTAAAGCTTGAAAACCTAATATCTTAAAAGCACATCATCCTTGTCTCCCAAACTATTAAACAATGATGTAATCGAGGAAGTCATTCCGATCTAATTCTTCTAAGTCAATGTGTGTAACCAGTTCATTGTGAACATAGTGCACTAAAGTGAAGAACGAGAAGGGATTGGATGATAGTCGATGAACGTGTTGTTTGATAGTGAAGAGTAACGAAGATGAATCTGCAAATTTGACCCTGAACCAGTTTTAGGGTTTCGAAAATGCGGATTTTGTGCTTCTGAGACGGAGGCGTCGCAGCACCGAGGCTACAATTAAATATATATATATATATATATATATATATGGAACAGTGAACAGTAACCGAACATTGTTCCGGCGTTTTAAAAAAAATCAAAACATTGACGATGTCGAACACTATTAGGAGTGAATAAGCGGAACCTGCTCAAGTAGGCAGTGACGGTTTCTAAAATTGTAATTTAGCCCTTGGACCAAATCTGAAAATTTTAAAAGTTTTTGGAATTGCAATCTAGTCCCTGAAAAAGTTTTAAAAATCATCAGATTTGGTCCTTGGGGCAAATCTGTAAATTTTAGAAAAGTAGATTTGGTCCCTTGGGCCAAATCTGTAATTAATTTAAAATTTTGGAAATTACAGACAGGTCCCTGAATCTGAAATTATTTTTTGAAAATTAAAGTTGGATTTTCTAAATTTAAAGGGGTTCAAAATTGAAATTTTAAATTCTTGAGGGACTAAACTATAAATTCTGAAAATTTTGAACTTACAGAAATATCCTGAAAATCAGTTTTTAAAATCAGAAAATGTTTAAGGGACTGCTTGGATTAGACTTAAATTTTAGAGTTTAGACAAGTTAACCTATGATTATTATTAATTGTATATTATTGAATAATATACGAACTATATGCTAAGTGTTTAAAAGTTTTCATTTAATAATTAGCATAATGTCCGCTATAACTGTCTGGGCAGGAGGCGCCCAGTATTTGATTAAACCATCTTATATCATGCATATTGGGTTGACGGTTCCCAACTATATGTGTCATTAGTTTTGTATGATATTAAGATGTCATATTGGATATGGCGTAAAATAGTTGATCTTGATTAAAACCCTGAATTAAAATGTTTCCCAAAATTTTAAATACAAGTCTAAATTAAAACGCGTCATCCATTATAATTGTTAGAGTGCAGAATCATTTTCGGCGATACGAGTATTTATGCCAAATCATTTGCTCTAAGTCTACGAGGACCCAGACTCTTTCATTGATGTGTTTTAAATGTAAAGGTAAATGATAAACTTTTGTGGGTATTTACACCAAAGTGTTTGCTTACAAAGGCCAAATTTACTTAGATACATAAACGTAGTTGTGTAATGGGGTTGACTTGCTTAGACAAATCTTGGCGCCAAAGTGTCAGACTAATCTAAGGACGCAAGATTAAATATAATATTTGATAAACCAAGAGTTGCAAATAAGTTTTGCAATTGGTTTAGAACCTACCAAGATGTGTTATTGAAGTTATCAGCCAAAGCAAACGCGGAGATAGCATAGGCATGGATCTTGGCCCATTATGACCTTAATTAATATAGGTTTGTATTCTACTATGGGGTCGTAGAAGTATGTTAGCAGATTAAACAAAAGACCATGTTGATTAGCCTAAACGAATGTGTATAATATGAAATAAATTTTAAGTTTTATTTTCAGTCTATCTAATTATTCAGATTATCAAAGATGTCGAGCTTATCATTGAAAATGTTGATTGAAATGATCAAACTTACTTGACCTAACAACCTTGACTGACTAAGAAATTTGCGAATAGTGCTGAGAGAAGAGAAATTAGAATACATGTTGGACATGGTGTTCCCAATAGTTCATGTGACAGACTCGACTGAATATGCCTCTTTTGATAAAGATGCTTACCAAAAACACCTAGATGATGCCACTTCAACACAGTGCGTGATGTTGTCTTCCATGTCTATGGAACTTCAGAGACAACATGAGAACATGGGTCCCAATGAGATGCTCGAACACTTAAAGAGTCTATGTGACTCACAATCCCAAACTATGAAATATGAGTTACTGATAGAACTTTTTAAGTGTAAGCTCAATTAAGGGGGCCAGGTCTCGCAGCATGTGTTGAAGATGATAGGGCTGATAGATAGACTTGCTTTAATTGGAACGAAGCTGCAAAAGAATGTCGCTACCACCCTCATCCTGAACTCTCTCCCTCATTCCTTTGAAAACTTCATAGTGAATTACAATATGAATGGAACGAAGGCGAGTCTGCCAGAGCTGCACAACATGCTCAAGACCTTTGAGTCTTCCACTTCCAAAGGCAAAGTTATGCTCATGGTGAGCTCTACTTGCCGACCCAAGCATGAAGGTAAGGAATGGCAGAAGAAGAAGGGCAAAGCAGTCGCTGCCCCCTCATCTATGAAGCCTAAGGGATATGTGAAGAAGAAGAAGGTGAATCCGGCTAAGGATGTATGCCTCAACTGCAACAAGAAGGGGCATTTGAAGAAGGACTGCACTGCACTAGGAGGAGGAAAAGCACTAGGTGCTTCTACATCTGGTGGACAAGGTATGTACGTCATTGAAATAAATATGTTTATAAATAACTCTCATTACTGGGTATTGGATACCGCTTGTGGCTCACACATTTATACCAATGTGCAGGGACTAACTGATAGCAGGAAGGTTGGACCAAGAGAGGTGGTCCTACACGTTGGAAATTGAGCACGAGTGGATGTTGAGCGCGTAGGAACTTATAGATTAAATTTGCCTTCTAGCTATTGTCTAGTGTTAAATGATTGTTACTATGTACTCTCGTTAAAGAGGAATATCATTTTGTACCCTCGTTTAAGAGGAATATCATTTCTATCTCTGTTTTGTACATGGAGGGTTTTTTCTCATATATTTATAATGGCAGTCAAGTACTGTCTTTTGATAATTTTATATATGGAACTGCTCCTCTTGTGGATGGATTATATACACTAAATTGTAGTCGAGAAATATTCAATGTACAAAACAAAAGAGCTAAGATAAGTAATAGAAACTCTACCTACCTATGGCATTGCAGACTTGGTCATATCAACGAATCAAGGATAGCAAGGCTGAGGAAGTTAGACTACCTCGAACCATTTGACTTGGAGTCTTATGGTAACTGCGAATCTTGCTTGAGAGGAAAAATGACCAATAAGTCACTTTCTGGGAAAGGTGTGCGAGCTAAGGAGGTGCTTGAGTTGGTCCATACTGATGTATGTGGGCCATTTTTACCTCAAGCTAAAGGAGGTTTCCCATACTTCATCACTTGTACTGACGACTTCACAAGGTATGGATATGTGTATCTTATGAGACATAAATCCGAGGCTTTTGAGAAGTTCAAATAGTACAAGTCGGAAGTAGAGAAGCAACTTACAACAAGTATCAAGACCCTTCGATCGGATCGAGGAGGTGAATACTTGAGCAAGGATTTTCTAGATTACTTAAAGCTACATAGAGTCCAATCAGAGTGGACACCTCCTGAAACACCACAGATGAATGATGTTGCCGAAAGGAGAAATCGAACCTTATTAGATATGGTTCGATCCATGATGAGCTTCTCAGCTCTACCGACATACCTTTAGGGACATGCTATACAAACCTCAATATATGTTCTGAACAGGGTTCCTTCTAAGTCAATAGAAAAGACACCCTATGAGATATGGTGTGGCAAGAAGCCAGCTCTTAAATATATGAGACCCTGGGGGTGCCCTGCATATGTTAAGAAGATGTTCACTGACAAGTTGGAATCCAAAAGTGAGCAATGTTACTTCGTGGGGTATCCAAAGGAAACTAAGGGATACTACTTCTATCTTCCTGGAGAACGTAAGCTCATTGTTTCCAGGAACACAACTTTCCTTGAAGAAGAATATGTCTACAAGGAACATAGTTGCACAGACATAGAACTTGAAGAAATTCAAAAATCGCAAGATAACATAGATGTTGAATCCTTGCTGAATGACCAAGGCAAGAATTCAGTGGGAGTATTTGGCGAAGATTGGGTACTTCAAGTACGCCATTCGGCCAGTGGGAGTGTTACGAGGAACAATGCAGAAATGCAAGATCCTCCTACACATCATTTGGGAGTAGATGCAATGGTTGCACCTCCTCCCATTCAGGAAATACATGAAAATGATATTCCTGAAAGCTCTCAAGTTAGTGGATTATCTAACATACAAGAACCCTCTCACAGTCAGAACATACCAAGCACTGAACTGCAAAACAATCAACTCCGTAGGTCCACTAGGACTCATCATCCTCCTAAAAAACTAAATCTACTTATGGAAACACACAGTGAGATAGATATTCCTGATAACGATGAGCCTACAACCTGTATCGAAGCAATGTTGGACACTGATTCGAAGAGATGGCAAGAAGCCATGAAATCCGAAATGGAATCTATGTACATCAATCAAGTGTGGAACTTGGTTGATTTACCATCTGTGGTTAAACCCATAGGATGCAAATGGGTCTTCAAGAAGAAGATTGATGCATTTGAAAATGTACAGACTTATAAAGCAAGGTTGGTGGCTAAAGGTTATCATCAACGGCCTATGTCGATTATGATGAAACCTTTTCACGTGTTGCTAAGATTAAGTCCATTCGGATTTTGCTTGCAATAGCTGCATATTATGACTATCACATTTGGCATATGGACGTCAAAATCGCTTTCCTTAATGGTAATCTAGTTGATGAGGTGTATATGAAACAACCTGAGGGTTTTTCACTTGAGTCCAAACCAAATGCTATATGCAAGCTACAAAAGTCCATTTATGGGCTTAAGCAAGCCTCGAGGAGTTGGAACATTTGCTTTGAGAAGGCTATCAAGTCATTTGATTTCGTCAGAAGCAAAGAGGATCCCTGTGTTTATAGTAAACGCAAGGATGGGAGTATTGCCTTCATTATTATATATGGAGATGACATATTGATAATGGAAGACAATAAGACTCTCCTGCAGTCAGTCAAAGAGTGGTTGTCCAGTACCTTCATGATGAAGGATTTAGGTGAAGCCTGCTAAATTTTGGGAATTAGGATCTATAGAGATAGACCTAATAGATTGTTGGGGCTGTCACAATCAGTCTACAAAGACAAAGTGCTTAGACGTTTTTTTATGGAAAATTCCATGAAAGACGGTCTACCTATGGAACAAGGCATCAAGTTATCTAAGAAGGACAATCCTTCTAATACTATAGAACTTGAACGCATGAAGAGGATTATATATGCTTCGGCTATAGGATCGATCATGTATGACATGACCTATACTAGGCCAGATGTGGTCTTTGCACTTAGTATGACTTGCAAATTCCAGCAGAATCCTGGGGAAGAACACTGGAAAGAAGTCAAGAGTATTCTTAAGTATCTTAGATGAACTAAAGATTACTTCTTAGTCTATGGTAGGGAAGAAAAGCTAGCTGCTACTGGGTACACTAATGCTAGCTTCCAGACGGATCTTGATGACTTCAAATTTCAGTCTGGGTACACGTTCATTTTCAATGGTAGAGCAGTGAGTTGGAAAAGTTCCAAATAAGCTACAACTGCTGATTTGACAACAGAAGCTGAGTACACTGCTGGATCGGAAGCTGGTAAAGAAGTTGTCGCGATTTATGAGTTCCTGAATGAACTAAGGGTAGTATCGAGTGCTAGTTATCCCATAACTATTTATTGTGACAACACTGGTGCGATTGCACAAGCTAAGGAACCAAGATCAACAAACAGAAACAAACATGTACCAAGGAAGTACCACATACTCAGGGAGATGGTGGAGACTGAAGAGATTAGATTAGACTATGTTACCACACACGATAATCTAGTTGACCCATTCACTAAACCATTAAGCTTAGTCAAGCATAATGGCCATTTTGAGAATATGGGCATTAGATATGTTGGAGATTGGCTCTAGGCCAAGTGGGAGATTGAAAGTATATTTATGTCCTAGAGACAATCTGTATTAGGACAAATGTACTTTATACACATTCGTATTATTATTAATGGAGATTAATATTTTGGCATTTGCAATTATTGAATTATTAGTTGATTGTTTATAATATTCTATAATATGCATTCCTAGAGGTTACATTGTTATTAATAATGTAATATATTAATATTATAACTTAACTCTTAAAATAGCCTCGACTAATGATCATCAAGAATGGGATATCGATGATATGTGATAAGTCGACATATGGTCTGCATCACTGCCTTATAGGATGTAGTATGTCTCACCTGCTACGAGTAATGGCTACTCGTGATGGACACATGGATACTTTAGAAGTATTGGTATACCCTGCTGATATATTATTTGTTATACATGTCTAAAGTATGATCAGCGTGTGGAAGATAGAAGTCTTTAGACTTGAAGTCAAGACACACCTTGTCTACATAGTAATATACTTTGATCATGATCTGAACTCAAATGCCTTATAGGTTGAGATACGGCTTGTATTTGGTACATTATGATGTGGATTAAAGGTGGTAGTTGAGCCAAGATTAGGATTTATTCCTCGAATGTATCTTTGAGAGAACACTCAGCTTCTCAGTGATATTGGGTTGACTAAGTCGTTGGCCAACGCAATAGACATATCTAGAATATGGTCTTGTTGTCAACCAATATAGATGAGATTTAATGATCAAGCCATTTGGATAAACACTTGGCAAATCCTAAGCTTGGTCGAGTGTATCGTGAATGAAAGGATTTTATCTTACCACATAGAGGTTAAGTTTACTGGATTCATGTAAACGTACTTCACATATTGAGTTCGTCTTGCGACACCGTCTAGGAGTTCCGCATACACCTTAATTTGATTAGTGTCGATATGAGAAGGCCTGTAGGGTCACACTATGTCGATTGTCCTTTCGATCTAAGGATGTATTGAGAGAGTATTAAATATTCAATTTAGAATCGAGATATTTAAATGAATGATGATTGTTTTAATTAAGACAAAATTGGATTTTGGATTTAATTAAGAATGTGTTGAAAATTTTTGGGCCAGGCCCAAGGTCAAACCCTAATCCGGTTTGGCCTAATTTTTCACCTATAAATACAGACCTACACTTCATTATTCATTACATTTGATTTTCATATTATTATTCTAGTCTTAAGAGACTCAGAATCAAAACACTCTCTCGAACCTCTGCCGGATTTCCTAGCTTTCCAAATGAGGAATACATTGAAGCTTGGAGCTTGCAATCGAAAGGGAATTCGCGTGCGCACCCACGGTTGATAAAGATACCAGATATTGTAAACATGTAAGTATCATTCAAGTCTTATGTTTACGGTTTTAAATTACCCTATAGTCAAACAGTTCTACGTTTGTTGGGTTTGAAACAAGTTTTCAATATCCGCTACGTACAACAACCCAACAAAACCCTACACAAATAATATGGAAAAAGTGCTTCAGAAAGGTTGGAAGGTGTACAAAGTTAGATTGACAAGTCTTTGAAAAGCATGGTTAAGTACAAATGATGATATAATTGTGAGGGATGGTCATAAATATTGGAACAAGTATGACTGCTTGGAAATATTCAAAGTTCACCACAAGTCTATTAAAATCCACTTTTAAACTCATTTAAAAACGTACTAATAACTTGGCTATTTGTTGAAAACAAAGTTGCCACCTAACGTTTTACAGAATTAGAAAATCATTTTAAAAAGGTATTTATGAAACTGATGTAAGTAAGGAGGGGTGTAAGTGGGTCGGAGTTTGGTTGAACACGGGTTGACACGAAAAAAGACTCAAAGTTGGGGTTCTCGGGTTCTCGATTTCTGCCGGACAGTGGGTTATTGTGGGACTTGGACGGGTGGTTTAGGGAAGAGTTGGGTTAAGGCGTTTTGTGGAGGTGTTCTAGAAACGTTGGGGGTTGTATTGATGATCGAGGTTTGGTAGTTGGGTGGTGGAAATATGATGACAACTGGCTGGAACAGTGAGGTTATCGGTAAGGGGTGTTTTGTGGACTGTTTGGTATTGTCGGGATTGGACGGGTATTTGCGGACTGTTTCAGGTGGTGACCTTTTATGTGGAGGTTAGGGACGTATTGTGGAATATGGTGGTGGAAAGAATAAAGTGGTTTGGTCAAGGATTGAACACGGGATGCTAGGTACAAACCCGAGTACAAACCAAGCGATGGACGATCGATATAACAAGGATAGATACACGAGGGTTTTAAGTCGACACCAAGATGAGTTTGGCCAATTGGACAAGGACTAGACCGAGGTTGCTAAGTACAAGCTCGAGTACTAACCAAGTGAGGGTAACCGGTAACCTTAAGATAGACCCTAGGCTTGGGTTTGGTTGGATCACACAAGTTCCAATGTACACTCGCACTAAGGGGGATTCCTTAAGCTTGGACTTAGCTAGGTCACACAAGTCCTAACCAAACTTACACCGAAGGGACCTTAGTTTGGTTTTAACAAGGTCACACAAGTCCTAGCTTCAACTTACACTAAGGGGTTTGTTCATACAAGAACCGAAGGCCCACACAAAGACCAACTAAGGTAGACAACACACAAGTTGAATACTTTAGTATTTGAGTAAAACTCAAGTTTTATATTTCGTCAACTCTGATTTTTATAACATCCTAAGGGTCCTATTTATAGTAGTACATGGACCTTTCTAGAAAAATTAAAGGACACAAACTACCTTGAACCTTTCGGCCAAGTGGGGACAAATGGGAAAGGGTTCGGGTTTTCTTGATGACCAAGGGTGTTGTCGGCCTATGGGAATAAATGGGAAAGGTTTCGGCCTTGCTTGGTGATCAAGGATGAATTCAATATTTTCATGCCTCTTTGTGGTTCCTATGTAGAAGAATGCATGAACTTGGCTCCTCATAAATCTCATATTCTTGGAATATGTTTGGAAGTTTCCATTCATTGAATATGTCTTTGGCCGAATGGAGATGGGAGAGTATTTCAACCACCTCTTCATATTCTTGGTGTCTTCCATGTAGCCAAATACATGAATGAATCATCTCCTTGGAAGCCTCATCTTCTAGATGATTCTTGTCCTTGCCACCTTGTCCTTCTTACACCCTTCTCGGCCTAATCATCTTGTGGGAAGAAGCTCTCGGCCGTGTCACCTTATTACATGGCCTAGTCATCCTTCCTTATTACATGGCTTATTAATTGTGTCATAATGAGAGCTAAAAGCTAAGCTAGGAAATAAAGATAAAAGAAACAAAATGGCATCGGCCAAGACCTACATACATAGTCAAAAAATAAACATGATTCTCGGATCTTCACGTGACATCTCCAACTCCACTCTATTTTCTATGCCACATTAGGCATGTTACCATAGGTCGGTCGATAATATTTGGAACTCCGAGTATATTACCTTGAGGATCAAATTGGAACTTAGAGCTCACGGTCTTTTTTACATCATACTCCCATTCTTCAAAAGTATTTGTTCTCAAATTCTCGCTGTCTAAGTCTATGGATACGTTTCCCATATGAAACTGAACTTCCATATCCATACGGGAGTTTTTCCTTGTAGAAAGGATCCACATACAAGCCAAAGGATTTATGCTCTAGGTAATGCCTGCAATGGACCAAGGACCCTACCATATCAAAGTATTTGTCGTAAGTAGCATAATCGAGTCGTGGATCACCCAATTCTCTACTAGAAAAAGCAATGGGTTCCTTGTCTCGAATCGAGAGGGTGCCAACAACAATTCCGTCACCACATTCAACTCCTAGTAGCTTTCCCAAGTTTGGAATAGGGGCATCCAGGGTACCAATATCTCGAATGAAATGACCGGGGGGGACTCAAACAATGGAAACTTCTTGCATTCGTAGTCTTGGACCAATTTTGTAGCTCTCACCGTGTATGGATTATCGTGCATGCCTTCGGATGAGGTTATGTATCCCATGGATGGTTGGAGTATTTCGTGAATACAACTCACGGAAGAGTTTGGGTCATTTTTTGGATACATAGTAATCATACAAGCATGCTTCCCTAGCTCGTCACATAAGTCTGCCATATTTGTTGTATCATAGGTCTTGTGGAAAGCAATGAAGTGAGCCATATTTACGAATCTATCCTTGACTACCATGAAACAATTTTTTCCCCATTGTGTTCGCGATGAACCTTGGATAAAATCCAAGCTCACATCTCTTCGTGGTTGTTCTGGAATCCACAAAAGAGTATCCGACCCTTGGTGGGAGAAACTTTTGGCCCTTTGACAAGTGGAACATTCACTTACCATTCCATGTACATCTTCGAACTTGGGATCTCTTTCATAGAATTCCTTTAGCACTTCAAATCCCACCAATTTTTGTGGTAAGCTCTAGATCGTTCAGAGTTGCCAGGTCTAGTTTTTGTGTATTTACATATCATGGGTAGGTCCGGGCCCTGTCTTAGTAATTATACATTTATGACTCGTTAGAAGCTTGTAGACGTGTCTTATATAGTCAGTTGCGTCAGTATGGTGGCCTAGTCGGCCTTTGTGTATATAGTCTGCTTTGGGATTTTGCTACTTGTAGAGACTAGGGTAGGCCTCGTCGGTTTCCCAGTCATGTATATAGATGTGTGGGGATAGTTCCATCCCAGTCAGGTCATTTTTTGTTTATAGATATCTCAGTATATGGCCTTGTCGGCCTAATTTGATGTTACGTTTATAGTATGAACTCAATGGCCTAGTTTACTTTTTTAGGCTCAAATTGCAGGTTCAACTTGGTACGCTTGGACATAGCAAGGTATCGGGTACCAGTCATGCCTCACCAAGGTTGGTATCAGAGCAGGTCTATCCTAGGGAGTCTATAAGCCGTGTCTAGTATGATTTTGTTTATACATGTGTTGTGCACCACATTTATAGGCAAGAGGCTACCGTGCATTTACGAATTGGTTACCCTTCTTTCTGATCTCATATTGTGTTATAGAGATGAGTATAAGCAAGTCTAGTCTAATCCACGCTTTCGATACAGATCATTCAGGTATGACTAATACTACGGAAGCTTCATCTACTTAGAGAATTGGTGCAGAGGTAGGAGAGGTTACGAGTCGGGCACCATCTGACAATGTGAATCGACATGAATCGCAGGGAGAGTCACCCCCGATTGTGTGTAGGTGTCATCATGACTTAGGGGACTTTGGATCGTGATAGTATGGAATCATAACCTTGCAGCTATATGTCGAATCCAAGTCAAATCCCCTTCAACATGTAGCTTAGTTCATCAAAACTTTGTGTAGGAATGTCAAAAATCCTGAAAAATAGCCTTTGTATGCTTCAGTTTTCTTCACAATTGCAGTGGCTAACCTGCAATTAAGGTATCATAAAAGCGGCCAAATGCTCGCTATTGCAATATGACCACTTTTGCAATTGCGATGGACAATCCACAAATACGACCTCGCAATTACGGTGGCCAATCCTCAACAGTGAAGCACTAGAAAAAAATAAAATCTGCTTATGCTGAATGTAATTTCATACCCAAAATTCAACCAAGCCACTGAGGTCCAACCCGAAAAAATATCCATGAAGTCTAAAAATATTATTACTTATCGAAAGTCTCAAAACATGAAACCGAGCGTAAATACTCAAAATGAGGAGTTGAGTTGTTAGACTCATGAGTCACTCTTTCTTTTTTACCATGAACAGTGTGTGTGCAGTTTTGATAAAAATAACGAGTTTCTGAGTAGATGTTTGTGGCATTTTTAAATACCGATTTTTAGTACAGTTTGAGTCTTTATCATGCATTTTGATTCATATACTCTTGTTGATGCATTTCATGTAAGTGTTGCATCTGTGCACATCTAATTTTGTTGTTTTTGTGCAGTATTTCTAATATTGTTATCTATATGTTGCACATGTTTTTGAAAGAGTATTATTTAAACAAAACATCGTTATTACTTTATTGGAAATGGTCGATGATACTTACTGGATACGTGTTGTACTCACACATACACTTCTACATTGTGGTTGCATATATTGATTTGAGTTCCAACACTACTTAGGAGAGGATTTAGGAGACGGATGGTGGTTATGAGTGAGGAGCTGCCTGTACTAGCTAGTTCGGGGTAGCTTAGGACTTTCCATTACTGTTATTTACATTTCAGACAGTTAAGTATTATTCACACTTAGTTGTATTCCTACTCTTAGATGTTTATGAGTTATGACATCAATCATAGGGTGTTGTCTTAGATTTCGGTTGTATTGACTTCATTACTTATGTTATTTCTCGTTAGACTATTTTTCTTTTGAGTTTTGATATAATTATCTATTATTGTTGGTTTGCCTAATGGTTGAGTATTGGATGTCATCGCGACTTAGGTAAATTTGTGACACCCCACCTCTCCCCTCTCCTTCGTATTTAGTCCTTGCCATATCTCATCAGCAGCCGACATGATATTGAAATTCTTTTTTGGAACATGACTTATTTATATAAATCACCAAAAGACCAGAGGGAGTAGAAGAAAAGATGCTTCTAATTAAGAGCAGCATAAAAATGAATACTTATCGTAGAGGAATGGCATATACATGAAGTCATGAAATGATCATTGTACTTGCCGATGAAAGGGGAAAAACTAGAGCATAGTTACTGAGTTCTAAGCCAAGTTACAAGCTTGACTATATAATATTACAGCATACTGTTGCATGTTCAATTAATTCAGCAGAAAATGTATAGCATCATAAGCAATCAACCTTAGACTTTTAGCAGATTGAGTGATTATGATGTTATAGCTATCACTTAATCTGATGCAACTTCGTTTTTGTATCGTCTTAAGTGTGCCGTACGTGACCAAATTTTTATTTTTCCATTCACCGGAAACCTCCTCCGAACGCCGGAGCCCAGTAATCTGCTCCATTGTCACTCCCAACTTGCAGTGTGTTTGATAGTGGAACCAGACACAACCCTCTACTCCGCAGATCCTTTTTTGCTTCTTCATGATAATCCTTTAGATCATTCAAAAGAGAAGAATTAGAGAAATAATCTCTAAATCGAAATAATATAGTACATTTATTATGGTCTGCAAAAATTAATAATTCGAAGACCTAAAACAACTACCTGCTCACTGGTTGCCTTCCTTTTCAGGCAGTTGTCATTGGATAGCTGCAATAATCCACATTAAATAGAAAATAGTTAACAACACAATCTTTAATTTCTCATGATTTTGAAAGGAAAGTACAGATTTTAAATCTACGTTGTTAGTATCTTTTGTTCAGCCGTTTTCATAACTGAGACTAAGGTTGTTAAAGTTGCAATTTGCAAACATCGTGTTTCGTGATAGAATTAAAGGGATATATAGTAAATAGGTATTCCCAATCGCAGTTCAATTAAATGGATGCAATAAAGAATACCTGACCAGGGTCTTCGGGAAATAAACTATTCCTCTCATGAACCTGTAAAGCAAATATATAGTACATGATAATCATTAATCAATAAATGCAACTAAATATTACTGACATGTTAATTCAATTTCACATGTCATATGCCACAGCCCTATAGACCACAGATATCACATGCATAACAGTGGTCCGCCCACCACGACCCCACCTATCCCGTTACCGTCGGAGACACCTTCTACAACGCAAGGAATGTTATCTGACACCGGTTCATCGGAATAATTAAACTATAGTATGTGTTTTGTTCGTACACTATTACATTTATCCTATATTTATATATAATGAAAATAATAAAAAGTAAAGGTTTAGAAAATTTGCAGCCCCACACTAAAAACTTACGTACAAGTTGAATCGGGAAAGCAAGCGACTTATATATATATGTTGTATGTCTACTATTTTGTTAAGAAAAAGTATGTATACATAATAGACCCAGCTTGAAAATATTAATGTACTTTAAAGGTTAGTTTAGGACAAAAAGTAAAGCTTAGGACATCAACAGTTACTCAAACTTACATACAAAATAAGTTGTGATAATAAGTAGACACGCATTACTTTGATTTCTACTGTTGTTTCGTGTATTTCGATTATCTTATTTATCTGTGGTAGTTATTGCTTCTTTTTTCAAATTACTCTATCACGGTTTATTCACTTTTGATATTTTTATTTTTATACTACTTTGAATTTCTTGTCTTTATCTGACATTTTCCTTTGCTTATGCCATCTCTTGAGCCGAGAGTCTTTTGAAAACAGTCTCTCTACCTTGATAGGTAGGGACTACTAAGGTCTGTGTACACTCTACACTTCCTAGACCCCACATTGTGGTATTTCATTGGGTATGTTATTATTGTAATAAGTCGACACAACCCCGTCACAATGACGGAGTAGAGGGGCCGGAGAGCTAAGGAACACGCAGGTTTCGAGCTTCGGGAAGTTAAAAAATAGACCAGTTGAGATTTTTAGAATCGTACAGAATGTTGTTGATGTTGCTGCCCCATGTTTCCTGATCCACTGCCTAGGTACGGCAAGCTAAGGGCCTGCAAATTTCAAGGGCGTTGAAATTAAGAGAATTGGAATATATTTTTACAACTTCAATAACTGATCATGTCTGAAGACTGAATTCTTAACCTTATATGTACATATATTCCATTACTGTGTTTCATGGTAGTTTGGGAAAATGAAAGAGAGAGGAAATGTCACCTCAATTTGGCTCTGAAGGAATCTGATGTACCCAATAGCTTCTAACAGGACAGAAGCTGTGTCAGTCTGCACAAAACATAATAATTTTTTAAAATACTGAAAATATAAAAATTTCATGTATGATCTCTTTAATGTGTAAAGAAACTGTAAAGTGAAAACCCTAAAGGATAAAAGGAGAAAGATGAAGACAGTAAAGAGAATTGTCATCTTTATAGGAGTATAAAGATCTTCTTCTTATGGGATGTCTTTTAAAGCTGAAAATACATATTATTGTGTGATAATTCCACACTTAAAAGGTAATTAGTCCTGTTAATTAATTATCTAAAGCATACCTTCCCAAATGGGGAAACAAGTTGGTGAAGGGCTGTTATTCTCTCTCCCAATTTTTCCTTTCTCACCTGTTTTCAAACCACAAAAAAATTTACATAGATGGGATTAGATGACATGTTTATGTGTCTTTTGTGGATGTAAAAGAGATAAGATATAATTGTAAGGAAAAGAATCACCATGTTCGAAGGTCAAGACAATCAAGAAAGACAACAGTGTTGTGACAAAAATGAGAAAGAGATAGATACATGGATTAGCTCACATTAAAGGTGGTAAGGAAAGGGGTATTTTTATTCAAACACCATGCTTTAAAATGTGATTTTTATTGGTTTACTTATTATTTACCTTGAAGGTGGACTGAGTTGAAGATGGTTGAACCCTAGCCTTCTTATTAGGTGCCCCACTTGTAGCTGCTCTGCTGTTGCACTTCGCAAAAAGATAAACAGAAGAAAGATCAATTTGTCACTCTTAATCTCCAATCATCTCAAACTAAAATCCTTGTATATCCTCAAAAAGTAAAAAAGGGCAGCTCGGTACACTAAGTTTTCGCTATGCTCGGGATCCGGAAAAGGACCGGACCACAAGGATCTATCGTACGCAGCCTTACCCTGCATTTATGCAAGAGGCTCCTAAACCGCTGATCTCCTAGTTACATGACAGCAACTTTACCCGTTACATCAAAACTCTCTTTCCAGAAAGAAAAAAAAAATTGCTAAAATAAAATTTAAGTTGGAAAGACTCCTTAGATTAAACTAATACTGAAACTCTATAAGTATTGCAGCCAAGATGCATATTATGATATAGAAAGAGGCAAATTGCAGCAATTCGTATCACCAGAAAATTTTGCAAGCAGTAAAACTGATCTTCCATTAATTTAATTCTATTTTTGGGAGTGTCTTTCATACCTCAGATGAATGATCTGGAGGTGGATGCCTTGCATCTGACTTGTTGTTGTAAGAAAAATCGATCATGTTGCTGCTCAAAGTTGTAACACAGGACTTGGGAGATGAGACTGGCATCATCTGTGACCATATTTGTTTCCCAGTTAATTCTGTCTGCGGATGGAACTCCACATTATTTCCATGTTCATACATATCAGGCTGGCTCAGGAACGTCTGTTCATCCCAATTGTTCTCCAATTTCTTCACCTGCATATTGCTCAGATGGATTGCCTTGTTTTCTTCCCCCACCAAGCCACCTCTATTCAAATCCAAAGTGCCATTACTTTAGTAGGAGTATTTCATTAACATAATAAGACCATAGATCAAGACAACGTATAATTAATGAAAACCAACAAGTCAACAACAAACTAAATCAAGACTTTTACTTAACAAGAAGATGAAAAAGAAAAAGATGACCCAAAGGAATTCCTTCCAACCACGGAATTGAACACAAGACTGACTTCCGCTAGATTCTTTTATCAATTCATATTTCTTAAAAGAGAGAAATTAGGGGCAAGATCTGCGTACATTCTACCCTCTCCAAACTCTACTTTGTGTGATTTCACTGGGTATGTTGTTGTTGTTGTAGAAAAGAGAGAAACAAGGACTTGTCTTAAATTTGGTTCTCATAGCATGAAAAAGAAAAAGACCAGTTTCAAAATGTCTGAAAATATGTTGTTGCATGAAATGAAAGTCAGATCCTTTTAAGGAGCATGGAAAAAGTTTGTGCTTCTTCAAAAACACACCTTAGCTAAACAAATAATCGTACTAGAGAGACAGAGAGAGGGAGAGCGAGAGATTTACAGAAGTAATTGGCTCCATGATTCATGAAGGTGATCTTGGTTGTCATCATTCCATGAAGTAGTAGATGACATAGGGAGTGAAGGAGATGAGAAATGAGGAAGAAGATTATTAGGAGGAAACAAGGAAGGAACATGATGATGATAAGTAGTAGCAACAGCAGCTTGCTGAGATATGGGAGGCCTCATGTTATTCCACCAGTTAGGGCTTCCACCCATCATTTGCTGCACTGGTGATTTCTGCATAACATGACCTCTATTCATATTCTCTCCAAATTAAACTCTAAGCTTCTTACAACTAACTAGCTACCTACCTTTCTCTTTCTTATATTTACTTCATATGTTTTTCTTTCCAATACTCCTACTTTTCCTTCAGCTCCCAAACAAGTCTTGTTTTTGGAGAAACTTTGAGGGGTCTTCCTACTCTTGATTAAGTTGAGGAAAGAAAAGGAACACACGTAAACATAGAGGGAGAGAGAGAGAGAGAGAGAGAAGACAGAGAATTTTGAATCATGGGGTTTTGAAAACCTTTGTCTTTGTATACCTCCTTTTTCTTTATTACTCCTATTAGCTTTTCTTTAAATTTTTTTTCCTCCCCCTTTATGTTTTCCCTTTCCTTCTTTACTTTTCTCTTGCCTTTTGCTTTTTCAAAAGGTGATTGCAATTCTCATCAAGTTAAAAAAGAAAAGCTGATGAAAGAAATTAAGCTCTGCTCCTATGGCTGCTGGTGCACCATAATTTAAATGTTTGATTCTTGAACTCCTAAACTTTATTACTACTTCTTCTAAGTTTATTCTAAAGTTTTTGACTTGATATCATGTTTAAAAAATAAAATAAGACTTTTGAAATTTATGATATAAAACTATCCATAAAAACTTACGTAGTTAGAGGTATAAAGATAAATTTAAAGTTGAAGTTATCAAATATAGAAAGGTATCACTTATTTGGAATTGACTAAAAAGCAAAGAGTGTCATATAAATTGAGACGAAATGAGTATCAAACAACTACATGAGTTTAACTATATACTTATAGTTATGGGTAAAATCCTCATAAAAAACTTAACATGAAAAATAACATGAAAAAAATTGTTACAAGAATTTAAAATATATTGATTGTGTAAAATATTTTTGCATTTTCAGTATATATATAAATTAAGTCTTATAAATGTACGTGGGATGTTAAATTTTTGGAATTTTCTTTTTTCATCATTGTGTTAACAATTTAAACGGGTGAATAACATGATCTCTGAGTTCTAATCAATTTATGTGATGGTAATTAATTTATGTGATGATATTTGATTGGGTAGAAAATTTAAGAAAGAAAAATGTTTTAAACTTGTAGTCTAAATTCTAAAACAAAGCATAAATAGTTAAAGTTAATTTATTTTTAGACATAAGAATATGCCCTTTTCTTTAACAAATTAAAAAGGAAATAGCATTGTTTATGGGATATACGAGTAATTTTTTGAAAATATTTTAACTATTTAACCTCTTCAGCTTCTCCTCATTCTCCCTCATAATCCAGATATTTGCTATTCTCTTTTAATTAAGTTACTGAAATGATAAATAAATTAAAGAACGTTATTTATTGACTTATAGGTGATTTGTAACTACCTGAAAACTTCATGTAGATATACTAATCCCTTACTCTCACATTTTCTAGAAAAGCAGTACTACATACATAGTACCAAAATGTTGTCTTATATAGCTAGTAGAAAGTCATATTTTTAGGATCTTATTCATATTTATTACTTCTCGTGCTAATTAATTGTATCTGGGTTTTGATTTGGTAAATTACAATTTGGTGTTTCATTTATAATAACAGTTTTCCTTGCAGTTTATACTAATCAAAATATCGTCAATACAGCCATAACTAAGAGGATCATAGTGGTATTCATGGGAAATTACCTTTCGTGAAGTATTAGCACACCGACTTTTCATGGAAAAAGAAGAGCTAAAGCCAAGAATTAACAGATCAGTACTCTCATTCCATACTTGATCTCAAATGAAAGGTTCATAAAAATTTTAATAAAATATCAATGTTACAAAATCTTTCAATTCATCCGGACTTTTTTGTATGTCTAATTTAATTTTTTTCACCTAGTACAATTAGGGACGAAGCCAGCCAATTTTTTTCGAGGGGACTAATACTATATTATACAAATTTTAAAAAGTAGGTAATAATTTAAATTCTAAATAACGTAAATACAAATCGTTCAAGAATAATGAAAATATAATCACGTTTTTTCTCGACGAGATTTCATAGTCTGAAAACGTTGCATAACGGCTTCGTTACTGATCTCATACAAAATTTCGTTCTCAATATAAGGTACTAATAAATCATTAAGCCAATCGTCTGATATTCGATTTCGCAGTCGATCTTTGATGATGCTCATAGCAGAAAAGGCTCTCTACACTTGCAGTAGCAACTGGCAAAGTTAATGTTATGATAAGAAGCGTGTAAACCAAATGATAGATTCCGTGTCTTTTTGTTTCCACTATCTTCTTTGCAAGATCTCCAATGCCAACAATTTCTGAAAACTCAATGTTACTACGCATATCAATAATATAAGTCTCAAGTTGATTATCAAGTAACTCTAGATCATGTGAAGAAAACTCCTGAGGATACAATCGAGCAAACTTGACGAGACTTTCCTTGTTGAAGCAAAGAATGAATTGCTAGGATTAAGGCACCCAATAAAAAGAAGCAATTCAGCATTTGTCACAGAAAATCGGTTATTTAACTCCATAAGTTGTTTGTCCAAAACACCATAAAAGAACTCGATGCGAAAATAAGTATCGTTAGTCTTTTCTTCAGTTCTTCGCTTGGACCGCCGAGGAGATAGATACTTTACATTCATGTTAGGGACAACAATCTCATGATTAGAACAAAACAAAGAAACTTCACTAACTAGAGAATCCCATTCATTTTCTCTCAAATATTGCAATCTTTGCTTTGAAATCTCCACTAATCTCATAGCATTATTTATCTCGTGCTCCTTTTTTTTTTGCAATGCTAATGACAACTCATTGGTAATCGCCAATACCCTTTTCATCAAATGCATAGCGAATGTAAACTCAAATAATTGTAATGCATATAAAAACATGTTTGCATCAACTTTTTGCTCCGGATCATCCATTATAAGATCAAGTACTTCAATAACAGATGAAAACATGCCAATGAGTCTAACTAAAGTATTATAATGCGACCTCCAACAAGTATCACCTGGACGTTGCAAGTTAGTTTCTTGGTTTAGCCCACGTCCACTAACAAGTTCTCCCTTAATTAGTGCTTCCGTTACTTTTTGACTTTATATGTCTTTGAGAATATCATGCCTCTTACTCGAACCTCCAACCATATTTACAACCCTTGATGTAAAAAAGATATTGAGGAAGAAAGTGAAACTTTGCAACCGCTACTAAACTCAACTGAAGCTGATGAGCAAAGCAATGAACATAAAAGGCACATGAATTTTCATTCAAAATAAGAGTTTTCAAACCTTTAAGCTTACCTTGCATGTTGGCTGCTCCATCATAGCCTTGACCTCTCAACCTTGATATGCTTAAACCATGATCAGAGAGTAATCCTTCGACAGTCTCCTTGAGTAAAGCTGCAGTTGTATTTGGAACATGTTTTATACCAAGAAAACGTACAATTATCTGTCTCTCATTGTTCACATATCTTAAACAAATTGTCATTTGCTCCTTTATTGATGCATCACGTGACTCATCAACCAAGATTGTAAAAAAATTATCACTGATATCTTTGGTGATTACAAAAGTAGTTTCAGCAGCAAAAGTTTTACAAATATCTTTCTGAATATCAGATGAAACTAATTGTGAATTTAGAGGAACATTTTCAAATGAGGCATTCTTTATTTTCTCATTATTATCAGCAAGCAAATGAAAAACTTCAAGATATTTGCCCTTATTTCTCGACAACTCAGATTCATCTCTACCTCGAAATGATAGTCCTTAATTCAAACATAAACGCACAGATGTAACAACTGCATTCAACCGAATACGATAGTTGGTTCTCTCTTTATTTGTTTTATGAGTAAATAGAGTAAAAACACTTCCTGTAAGGTTTTGATTCATTAGATCTTGACATTTCTTTTTTGATTGATTATGAAAATTGTTATATCCTTCAACATGAACATCAAATCTCTCCTTCTTTTTTCAATTATTGAATCCAACTCCGACAAATGAATTTGCCCCGCCTTGATTAATTTGAGTCCTAAAAAGATAGTAGTAAAGACAATATGATCTATCTTCCGTTATGTTATACTCCAACCAATCTGGATATTTGTCAAACCAAGTTTCTACAAATCTCCTTTTTGAATTTTTATCATATGGTTGGCTCCATGGAAAGTTGTGGTTTCTAGGTTGAAACGACCCCATTAATAGATAAGCTCGTCTTACTCTATCTCTATGCTTAGCATCGTAACTTCATATTGTTGGTCGCTTTTCAGGGTCTGCCGGAAAATTGTCGAAGTCAATTTCAACATTTGAATGTCTCTTTTTAGCATTTGATTTAGAAGAATCAACCATTGCAGACTTTCTTTTAAGAAATTTCTCCATCAATACAATCTTTAAATCCACAACAATAATGTTCTACAAAAATCCAAAACTATATGATCATTTATCAAAAACTAAGTAATTCAAATAATAATAAATTTGCACTAATTAGGGTTCACAAAAAATAACTATTATAATGAAATTGAATAGATGATGGAAAAATCTTACATGTACTAAATAAAGATGAGTAGCGCAAAAGCCAAAGTCTGAAGAAGATCACAAGAAAAGAACCGGAAGAACTGAAGAAGAATCGCCAATTTCTAAGTTAGTCTCGAGCGTGAAACCCTGAACAAGACAAAGTATTTTTTTATTTTAATAGAGAAAGGCAGCGCTATTTTTTAATCAGCACATACACTGACTTTGTTGTGTATTCATAGACTAGTACTTTTTTCTTTTGTTGGGCTTATGAATTTCCTTTTGCAAATTTAATGGGCTTGGATAATTTATTGGGTTGGGGCTAATGTTTTTTGTGGGTGGGAGCTTTTTTGGCAATTGTTAATATAGTAATAGTAATTTTTTTTTGTTGGAGTCTATAACCCCTAGTGGGGCATGTGAGGCTTCATCCCTGAGTACAATACCATTCTTTTATTTAGAAAATGTTATAAGAAAAGTTTCTCTAAAAATTATCTTGCCCTTTTTAAATTAAATGCATAAAAAGAAAATTATTTATAATTAAATGTAACAACTAACTTCCGGAGGTCCCACCCCACCGAAAAGATGTTCTTGAAAGACATACTATGAATATGATTACACCATCTGTCTCAATTTATGTGATGGATTTTCATTAGACACGTATTTTAAGAATTAAAGAAAAACTTTTGAATTTTGTGATCTAATAAGCCAAATTTGTGTGGTTATAGATCATCTCGTTTTGCTAAAAAAAGTTTAAAGTTAAATTATTACCAAATAATAAAATATGTCATTCTTGTCATTCTTTTTTAAAGAGAGGAAGTGTTACTTTTTGTCCAAATTATCTATCTATTAAGGTCTTTGCACCTTTTAAGAAATATATAAATAGGCTTAATTATAAGCGTATTTGTCTAAACTATTTTTTACCTCTTCTTGAATATTTCGATTAATTAACTCTTTTCAAATCAATACATTATATATAGATTTACAAAAGAGTAACACTCCTTTCGTCCCAATTTATGTGGTACAGTTTGACTTAACATGTAATTTGAATTAAAAAAAGAATCACTTTTAAAATTTGTGGTTTGTGTAAGATTGTAATAATATCCCTTGGGGAGTCTTCTCATTATTACAAAATATATACAATGTGTACAATAGATAAATTCTAATCCGATAAGGATCCTAATATACCATAAATATACAGTATTCATAATTACACAATATATGATGAATATATGGAGAATATTCGCTAATACACCCCCTCAGGCGAAGCGGGAGGAGGACGGACGCTGAGACTGGATCTGAAGTCAAGGAATAATTGTATGGAAAGTCCTTTTGTGAATATATCTGCATACTGATATGACGAAGGCACATGCAACACTCTGACATGACCGAGAGAAACCTTCTCACGAACAAAATGTATATCCTTCTCAATGTGTTTGGTTCTCTGATGTTGAACCGGGTTATGAGAAAGATATATGGCAGATATGTTATCACAGTATACGATGGACACCCGACGCAAAGGACACTGGAGCTCCAAAAGTAGATTTCAAAGCCAACAAATCAGCGACAACATTGGCAACGCCTCTGTATTCTGCTTCGTCACTTGAACGGGATATGGTGGCTTGTCTCATGGCAGAACATGAAACTAGATTATCCCCTAAGAATACACAATAGTCGGAGGTGGAGCGTCGTGTATCCGGACACCCTGTTCAATCTGCATTCATGTAAGATAGCAACCTGGTCAGTGCAAAGGGGTATAGATGTAGTCCAAAATCCAGTGTGCCCTTAATGTATCGAATGATATGCTTAAAGGAAGTGAAATGATACTCCCTATGGGCATGCATAAACATACACACCTGCTGAACAACATATGCAATATCTAGCCTGGTGAATGTGAGTTACTGAAGTGCACCTGCAAGAATCCTATATAGAGTAGGATCGGATACTGGAACACCATCCATAGCACTGAGCTTGGACTTCGAATCAACAGGAGTGGGCATGATTTTGCAATTAGCCATCTTAGCCTTGTATACTATATCCTCTACATACTTACGCTGACTCAAGAATATATAATCTACAGATCTGGTCATTGATATACCCAAGAAGTAACTCAACTTGCCCAAGTCAGTCATAGCAAATTCAGTTTTAAGTAAAGCAATAATCTCATTTCTCAACCCATCAGATGAGGCAGTGAGAACAATATCATCCACATATAGCAGTAAGTAAGCAGTGCTACTACTTCGATGAAAAATAAAAAAGTGAGTTATCACACTTGCTACATACAAAACCAATCTGCATAATATACCTGGTAAATCGATCATACAATGCCCGTGGGGCCTGTTTCAGGCCATACAGTGACTTACGGAGATAGCAAACATACTGAGGGGCTGCTAGATGGACAAATCCAAGTGGCTGGTGCATGTAGACTGTTTCTTTCAGGTACCCATGTAAAAATGCATTTTTCACATCAAGCTGATGTATTGGCTAGTGCTTGCCCATAGCTATACACAGAACTGTGCGAATGGTAACTGGTTTGACAACCGGACTGAACATCTCACCACAATCAATCCCCTCCTGTTGATTTGTGTCATTATCCATAAGTCATGTCGTGTACCTCTTAAGATCATCATTGTCTTTGTATTTGTGATGAAAAAGCCACATGCAATGGATCACATTCACCCCTTCCGGCGTGGGAATCAAATCACATGTGTGATGTTTCGTTAAAGCATTAAATTTCTCACACATAGCCGCATTCCAATTAGGATCCAGTTTGGCTAATTTGGGGTTTTGGGGAATGAGAGAAATTATTTGTGTAGATAGGTTAAAGTGGACTTTGGGTTTGAAAATCCTGTGATGGGCACGGGTTTCCATCCGATGGGAGGGGGTAGTGGGTGGTTGGTTGGTCGGTTGGTTTGCTGGTTGCGGGTCCCAAAGCTGTGGTGGTTGGGTGGGGTGTGTATAGGTAGAACTGGGCAGTGGGTGAGGTGTGGGGCTGTGGGATGGTAGATATGGTGAGGTTGATGATGGTGGGGGTAGGGTTGGATAGGGTGATGTTGGTGGGTTTGCTTGGTGGTGCCGGTGTGTCGGTATGGTGGTAGGTTAGCCAATAACATGTTGGT
Organism: Anisodus acutangulus; assembly: GCA_029783415.1. Classification (NCBI taxonomy): domain Eukaryota; kingdom Viridiplantae; phylum Streptophyta; class Magnoliopsida; order Solanales; family Solanaceae; genus Anisodus; species Anisodus acutangulus. The sequence goes on along the minus strand of CM056491.1, from coordinate 20,645,137 downwards.
CGATAGGTAAGGTATCGGTAATTGGGTTGTCGAAACTGACGAGTTACGGATGTGGCAGTGGAAGGTGCTGGGTTGCGTGGGTTTGTCGGAACAGTGGAGAGACAGAGGAGCCCAACCGGTTGCCAGTGGTGGTGGCAATTGATGATGGGTGTGACTGAGATGATGCTTGGGACACTGCTGTGAAGTTGACGGCGGTAGTGGGTGGCGGAGACGGGTGAACAGTAGCTGACTGCTGCAGTTGGTTGAGAATGATGGGGGAGATGTCGGGCTCGTCAAGAAAGGTATAGTCCGTATTTCAAAATTTTTGGAGATTCGAAAAAGGGAATGTGGTCTTGTCAAACGTGACGTGATGAGAGACGTGGATTTAACGAGTGGACAGGTCATAGCAAAGATAGCCCCTATAATTAGGCGGGAAACCTACGAAGACACACATAGTTGTTTGAGGTGCTAATTTGTGAGGGGCAGTGAAGGCAAGATTGGGATAACACAGGCAACCGAAAATCCTAAGGTGGTCGTAAGAGGGGATCCTTTGGTATAGAATTTCGGTTGGAGTCATATTGTGGAGGGTACTAGTAAGTAAAATATTTAGGACGTATTCTACCATTTTGACTGCATAGACCCAGAAAGATGGAGGAAGCGAAGCATGAAACAGAAAGGTACGAACCATGTTATTAATGGTGCAGATAATCCGTTCTGCTTTACCATTTTGAGGTGATGTGTGGGGGCATGAGAAACGGAAAACCATACCATTATTTCGACAGAATCAGTGAAATATGGAATTATTGAATTCACGATCATTATCACAATGAAACGATTTTATGCATTTTTCAAACTGTGCTTTGATAAAAGTACGAAACTCAAGAAATTTGGTAAACACTTCCGATTTATATTTGAGTGGGTAGATCCAAATATAATGAGAAAAATCATCTAACAATACAAGATAATATTTATGACCAAGAGAACTAGATATAAAAGATGTCCACAAATCCACATGAATAATATCAAAGGGAGAAAACGTAACACTAGAAGATGATTTAAAAGGAAGATGAACATGTTTGCCTAAAGAACAAGAAACACAGTGCTGGGCAAGTTTTCCACTATTACACTTAATAAAATTATTGCCTCTAAGAAAATTAAAAACTGGGGCTCCTGGGTGACCAAGCGTATTATGCCAAGTGGACGGAGAGATAGTCACGAGAGAGACGGGAGAGTAAGATCCGGTAGCGGAGGTTTATGGGAATGGATATAGACCCCACGTGTTATTTCATCTCGTAAGAGGTGTCTCCGTATAAAGATCCTTCACAGTAAAACTAAAAAGGTCAAATTTAACAGAGATAGAATTATTACGAGTAAATTTGTGAACAGAAATTAGGTTCTCAATGATGTTTGGGGCATATAGGACATTGTTAAGGGAAAAGGGTGAATGAGGTAGTTGTGTGTATGATGTACCATAGCCCTATATTGAAATGTGGTGACCATTGCCAACTGTAAAGTATTGAGGATACTTTAGACGAAACAATTTGGAAATATTACGTGCAGAGCGGGTGAGGTGAGATGTGGCTCCCGAGTCCATGTACCAATTTTCATCGGGCTGTTGCAAGTTCAGACTGCTAAAAATCTGGCCCAAGTCAGTCGAGGCGATAACAGAGGAAGGCTGCGGGTACTTGACCTACATGAAGTGGGCCTGGTTTGGCTGATAATAGGCTGACATGTATGCTGGAGCGGGGTCCAACAGTCCCTGATGTGGATAGGGAGAGTGGGTCGAGACCTGGGCAGGAGATAAGGCCCAATTCCCGTTGTGATATGGGGCCACTGGGCTGTCCCAAGGCGCTGAAGTGCTGGACTGCTGCTGATTACTGTTGTGCTAGCCACGATTGCCTTTGCCACGTCCTTTTCCTCATCTGCCACCGTCGCGTCCTCTGCCGCCCCTGCTGTCGCAGTTCTGCCGCGATTGATTATTTTGCGGGAAAGGCGGGCCGGCGGGGATGTTATTTTGGGAAGAAGTTTCGACCGCTAACGCCTTATGAGTGTGCTCATCCTGTTTTGCACGGCGGATCTCTTCGAGCAACAATTTCGAGCAGGCCTTGTTGAAACTGGGTAATGGATCAGCTTATTGTATCATGGTGGCTAACGTGTCGTACTCACTTTTAGAGAGGCCTTCAATTAATTGTAGGACCATTTTTGCCTCAGACACAGGCGTGCCAACGTTTGATAATTGACCCGCCATAAGTTTCAACTGCTTGCAATAATCAACCATGTTGGAAAAAATTTCAAGGCGTGTATTATTAAATTGTTCCTCCAAATACACAACATGAGTTTGCTTGTTATCTTGAAAAATTTCCTCCAATCGAAGCCATAAATCGTGGACTGAGGCGTCGGATTTCATTATAGTGAGGAGCAAGTCTTGAGAAATAGTGCCATATATCCACTGTTTGACAATGTCATCGAGACGAAGCCACGTGGATTCATCAACCTCAGGGGGGCGAGGGAAGGAGTCATCGATATGATCAAGCACGTTATAGACACATGCATGAATGCGAAACAGTTCAAACCATGGATAGTACTGACCGTTTTCTTTATCAAGAATTATGGGGAGGAAGTTCTTGATGTTGGTAACGGTGAGGGCTGAATGAAAAGATGTTTTTGGTGTTTCGGGGGTGATGACGGTTGAGGATGAGGCTGTCGTGGGAGGTGCAGAAGGAGTTATTATAGTGGATAAAACTTAGTGAAGTATGAGAAACGGGAATAAGGAAGAACCAAGGAAGGGAAGTTGGTCTTTTTCGGTCAAGAAAACGAGAGGGTGGCTGCCGGTGGTGAAACCCGGCGGAGGAGGGGGGGGAGTTTCTCTAAAAAAGACCTAGGGTTTTGGCTCTTGATACCATATAAGATTGTAATAATCTCCCTTGGGGAGTCTTCTCATTATTACAAAATATATAAAATGTGTACAAGAGAAGAATCCTAATTCGGTAAGGATCATAATATATCATAAATATACAATATTCATAATTACACAATATATGACGAATATATGGAGAATATTCGCTAATAGTTTGAAACAAGTAGTAGCCATTTGTGCTAGTATAAATCATTTCACTAATAGTAAAATGAAATTTTAAGTTAAATTGTTTCGAAACAAAAAAAGGTAAATTTTAAGATAAACTAAAAAGAAAACTATGGCACATAATTTGGTACAATGTAAGTACTCCCTCCGTCTCAAATCATTTTTCGTGATTTATAAAATAGTTATCTCAAATTATTAGAAGTTCAAGATAAAATTACTTTTTTTTTTCATTTTTCACTTGGTAATAGTTGTTCTTGAAGATGACAAACACCTTAATTATAGAGTAAATTTTTAATGAAGTGAAATTATGAAGACATAAATAAGAGTAAAATAGTAAAAAATTTATCCTTGTTAATATTGTCTTAAAAGGCATGTAAAAGGAAAACATAACAAATAATTTGACACTAAAGGAGTACTTATTAAGTGAGCTTTTCTTTTTCTAAAACGTCAAATTTTTGGGAAGAAATTCAATTTGTCAAAACGAGTAATATGAGGAAGTATCATTTAATAGATAGCTAATGCCGTTAGGGATAGTAATTACTATAACCAAATCCTTCCGTATTAGAAGGAAAAGGAGTCATGTTTTTGCATAAAACAATTAATTTCAAATTGCATGTGCTCCAACTCACCAATTTACCTTGGCCAAAGTAACCATAATTTTTTGCCATACTGTTTTTTAAGCTTGCTGTAACCGTTAATCCAATTAAAACAATGAAGAAGCCAAGAAACCAGAATCACACAGATTTTCAAGTAGTCAAAATCTAGGACTTTGAGATGCCTAACCTTGGCCAAGACAAGGGAATGAATGATCACAATTACCAAGATGCATGTACTATATGTTTTGTTTTGTTTTGTTTGTTCTCTTAAAAAAAATCTGTGTTTCCCTTATTACCTGTCATTCTTATAGAGAAAAAGTCAACATTGGCCTTGATTATGGCTCACTGATGAGGTAGAAAATGGGTAGTGTAGTCTTTTTAAATCTGTCTAATTTAGGGAACAACATTAGGTCATTAGGTAGAAGCTGCAAGTGGAATAAAAATAACATTTTTTACATTCTATTTGATAATTTTAATGAGATTTTGCCATGGAATACATTCTCTGAGGAACTAATTTTAATGTAGGAAACAAACAAAACCATCCTTAAATCCAGAAAGAGTGTGACGAGGAAATGGATTAAATGTATGGGGGAGAGTGAAAATTAGAGAGTATATTATGGGGTGGCTAAAGGAATGGGGATGTCTGGACCGTACTGCTAAAATCTTTGTCGGAGGCTCCCTGTATTTTCTATGGCACACCCTTTTTATTCCTCTCCTCCAAAATTCTTATTTTTTTTTCTCTTAAGTAATCTCTATCTTCTATCTCATTCCAGGAAACAAGACTCTTCTTCCTTGTCTTCTTTCGCCTCTCATATTCCCTTCGGGATATTTTTATTTTCTTTACAATAATGTATATCTATCTGTTAGAATAATTTTGGGTCAATCCCATAATTATCTCTAATTATCATTAACCATGCGTATCTTTAATTTAGAATGATTGTAAATTAATATCTTATATTTTAGGCTAATTAGATAAGTCTTTCTTAAGACTAGCATTATACCTTTGTATATATATTTTACCATTGAAATGAAATCACTCAAGAAATCAATTTCCTACATGATATCAAGAGTCAAAAAAATTTCTTGCCCTAAACCTTATCTCCCCTTCGGTTTTCTCCTTAGCCGGAATTTTCTCCTCTATTTTTGTTCTTCTCGGCCACAAATAGGGTTCTCCCTCAAAAACCATAAACCTAAAACAACTTCTAAAAAAACTAAACCTAAAACAACCCTAGCCAACACTTAGGGTTCTTTACTCCACTTCCATCAAAACACAAAATGCTTTCTCTCTTTCCTTTGTTTTGATTTCCTATGGAACTAATGGCCGAAAAATAAAAATTTCATCCAACTTTTGCCGTAAATAACGTCAAGAACTTTATTTTCATAACACTTAAATAAAAAAAAGGGGCAATATACCTCTTGGCGGAATTGTTCAAAATTCATTGCCGCGCTTATGAGGTAATCGACTATATCATACCTTCCGAGTCATCATCGGACACCACTACGGTGGACAAAAAACTATGGTCCTGTTTGGATGCTATAGTCCTTCAATGGATTTATGACATCTTTAACATACCATATTAGAGCCAAACTCTACGGCTCAACGGGCATGGGAACATATACAAAACATATTTCAGGATAACAAACTTTCTCGAGCCGTATATCTTGAACAACAATTTACTAATGTTAAATTGAATGATTTCTCCAACGTTTCCGCTTATTGTCAGGAATTCAAGGTGCTTACGGACCAACTATCCAATGTTGGTTCTCCTGTAACAAATCAAAGGTTGGTCCTTCAATTGATTGCAGGGCTCAATGAACAGTATGATGGAGTTGCTACATTCATTCAGCAAAGCAATCTGTTACCTCCGTTCTATGAGGCCCGTTAGAGGTTAATTCTCGTAGAAATATGGAAAGTAAAATAGGCATCCTCTGGAGCAGTCAACGCCGGAACTTCCCTCGTCTCCACCAATTCATTTTCAGCAGATTCTCAGCCACAAAATTCTGGTTCGGGTGGCAGTGGAAACCGAAACAATAATGGTCAGAAACGGGGTCAAAATGTAATTATAACAAAGGAAAAACTAATGGTGGAAAGGCAGGCGGGGTGGCGGGCGCACCGTGGCGGCGAACCGGGCCGGCAACGACGGCCCAACGGTGGCGACCGCCCAACCCGTCGAAACCAGGGCGGCGTACCGCGTGGTCCGAGCCCAACAGTGGGTTGCTCTGTTATGCCACTATCTATCGTCGACATGGGCCAGGTCTCCCTCTTCAAATCGCCAACTAGGAATTCTAGGTTCGCATCCACAACATGCATTTGTGGCCCAGACACCATTTTATGTCGGCTATGCACCCACTGACATTGAACAAGCCATGAACAACATAAATTTAAGTGTTCCAGATGATTCGTGGTACATGGACACAGGGGCTACGTCCCACATGATGGCATCTCAAAGTAATCTCTCGTCTTGTTTTAATATAAGCAGTAACAAAAATATTATTGTCTGCAGTTGGCAGAAAATTCCAATTTGTGGTATTGGTCAGGTAAAACTACCCCCTCCACACCCACCATTATACTTGAAAAATGTCTTACATGCACCAAAACTAATTAAAACTTGATATATGTTAGACGTTTTACAATTGACAATAATGTTTCTATGAAATTTGATCCGTTTGGCTTTTCTGTGATTGGTTTTCAGACGGGAATGTCACTAATGAGATGCAATAGCACGGGAGACTTGTATCCCATCACCACTGTTTCCAACAATCGCATGACCAAACCATCAACCTTTGCCGCCATTTCTCCTATTATATGGCACAATTGGTTGGGACACCCACGAGCACCAGTTTTTAATAATATTAGAAAAAATAAATTGTTTTCTTGTAACAAACTTTTGGACTCTTCTTTTTGCCACACTTGTGTGTATGAAAAACATGTTAAGCTTCATTTTGCATCATCTACTTCACATACCCTTATGCCATTTGATCTTTTGCATTGTGATTTGTGGACATCACTAGTTTTGAGTTCTGCAGAAATATTATATGCTCATTTTAGATGATTATTCAAATTTTCTGTGGACATTCCCTTAGGAAATAAATCACAAGCCTACACCATTTTAAAACAATTTAGTTTTTTTTATCAAAACTCAATTTGATAAATTCATTAAATTTTTTCAATGTGACAATGGGAGGAATTCATAAATGCTCAATTTAATGATTTTTGTCACTAAAATGGGATGTCTTTGTGTCTTTCATGTCAACATACATCACCACAAAATGGGAAGGCCGAAAGAAAAATTCGAACAATTAACAATATGGTTCGCACTCTCCTTGTGCATTCATCCACACCACCAAATTTTTGGCATCATGCACTTCTAATGGCTACATATCTTTTAAATATTCTTCCTGGTAAACTGCTCTTCAATGTGTCACCTACACAAATGTTGTACCACCATCACATATCTTTTACACATTTGAGGATTTTTGGGTGTTGTGTTATCCTTTATTTCCATCCACAACTATTAACAAACTTCAGGCCCATTCCACTCATTGTGTGTTAAAGGGATACCCACAAAATTATAGGGGATATAAGTGTTATGATATGACAAATGGGTAGATCATTATTTCTCGTCACGTCATTTTTGATGAGTCTACATTCCTTTTTACTAAGTCTCACATGTCATCCTCACCTTCATATGATTTTTTAGAAAATGGAATACATTCGATTTTGAATCACCATTTAAACACCCAAAACAATGTGGGACCAGCCCAAACACCACAGCCTAATGTCCCAGCCCAACCACAAAATGTGACTGGGCCAGTCCGAGGAGCAGAGGTCACTACCTCTCTTCATTCGGTCTCGGCCCAATCCACATTTAGTAGTGGGAAGGACCAATGAAGGGAGACCTCTACCCCACTCCCATTGACACTCACCCAGCCCACTATTTTGGCCTAACATCGGACAGCTACCCTACCCACTAATATACCCGATAGCCCAACTCCCCAATCTTGGACCATTGAAACTCGTGTAATGCACGAAATTTTTTGCCCTAAGCGTCATTTTAACCTAACAGCTTCAGTCCAACTATCACCACTTCCAAGAAATCCCAAAGCAGCCTTATCATATCCGTATTGGAAAGCTGTCATGTTAGATGAATTTGATGCTCTTATTAAAAATAAGAAGTGGGAATTAGTGCCACATCCATCTAATGCAAACATAATTCATTTTATCTGGGTCTTTTGTCATAAAAAGAATTCTGATGGCTCCTTTGCGAGATACAAAGCTCGTCTTGTTGGTGATAACAGGTCTCAGCAGGTTGGCGTGGATTGTGGTGAAATATTTAGTCTGGTGGTTAAGCCAGCAACTATCAAGACTGTTCTTAGCCTGACACTTTCAAAATCCTGGTCGATTCATCAATTGGATGTCAAAAATGCATTCTTACATGACCATTTATAGGAAACAGTGTACATTCACCAGCCTGTGGATTTATGAGATTCTACTAATCCGGATACTGTTTGTCTTTTGAAAAAATCTTTATAAGGTTTGAAACAGGCTCCTAAGGCATGGTATAACAAGTTTGCAGGGTTTGTCTCCAAACTGAGTTTCTCTCACAGCAAGTCGGATCAGTCCTTGTTCATTTATAGGAAGGAAAATGACATGACATATATACTTCTATATGTAGATGACATTATTCTCACAACATCATCTACATTACTTCACCAGTCTATTATGTCCCTTCTTGCGACAGAATTTGCAATGAATGACTTGGGTTCGTTAAATTATTTCTTCGGCATTGCTGTGACTCAATATGCAGGTGGTCTGTTTCTCAGTCAAAAGAAATATGCTGAAGAAATATTTGGCAAAGCCGGGATGTCTTCCTGCAAATCGTCACATACTCCGGTTGACACAAAGGCAAAATTGAGTAACTCTGCAAGTACTCCATATAGTGATCCTACACATTACCGCAGCCTAGCAGGGGCCTTGCAATATCTGACTTTCACAAGACCCGATATTTCCTATGCAGTCCAACAAGTATGTTTACACATGCATGATCTGAAGGAAGAGCATATGGGGGCCCTCGAGAGAATTCTGCGGTATGTTAAGGGTACTCTTCATTTTGGTTTGCATCTGTATAAGTCTTCCATTTCGAGTCTCTCATCCTATACAGATGCGGATTAGGGTGGCTGCCCGAACACACGTCGTTCCACCTCCGATTATTGCGTGTTCTTGGAGGACAATCTTATTTTTATGGTCGTCAAAACGACAACCACGCTGTCTCGGTCAAGTGATGAGGCAGAATACCGAGGGGTAGCCAATGTGGTTTCTGAATTATGTTGGCTTCGTAATCTTCTGTTAGAGCTACATTGTCCGATTGACAAGGCAACCTTAGTCTATTGTGATAATGTGAGTGCGATATACTTATCCGGTAATCATGTTCAACATCAACGCACAAAACACATCGAAATGGATATATTATTTGTCCAAGAAAAGGTTGCACGTGGACAAGTAAGTGTTCTCCATGTACCGTCCTGCTATCGGATTGCAGACATCTTCACAAAAGGTCTTCCGCGCGTACTCTTTGATGATTTCAGGGATAGTCTCAGCATACGAGAACCTCCCGCTAAGACTGCGGGGGACTGTTAGAATAATTATGGGGCAATTCCATAATTATCTCTATTCACCATTTATCATGCATATGATGAATATTATAATATATTTAATTTAAGATGATTGTAAATTAATATTTTATATTTTAGACTAATTAGATAAGTCTTATTTAAGACTAGCATTATATCTTTGTATATATATTTTACCATTGGAATGAAATCAATAATCAATTTCCTACCCTATCTCCTCTTTTAGACAATATTTGGTTGAATTAATTTATAGGTGAAAAAATACCGGTTGAAAGTTGAAAGTCTGGGATTCACGTGAATTAGACTATTTTTTTGGAATTACCCTTCCTTACATACTTTATTTAAATTCCGTAAAGACTTTAATGGGACTGGCTCTTTAAACTAATTCTTTATTCAAATATATATATATATATATATATATATGTGTGTGTGTGTGTGTGTGTGAAGGCTTGTATTTAAACATGAATTTCATTTTAACAACAGCGTTTGTAAAACTTGTGTAACGACATGAAAACCATGATTTCATTTACTTGAAATATTACCTAAACCAGTATTTCAACCTCAAAATTTTTATTCCAAGTAGATGGCCAGCAAAATGAATGTCCAAACATTTATTTGAAAATATTATAATTTAAATATTTATAAATATTCTCTTCATCCCAGTTTATGTGCAAAGTAGGTAAATGTATGTACAACTGTTACTTAGGTATGGTTAGCTATTTAACTAGTGTCAGCTAGCTTATAGTTAGTTACTTAACATGGATCAAGTTAGGAGTTAGTTACAGTAGTTAATAGTAGTATAAATATTGTTACACACACAACTTACAAGTTAAGCTCTCATTTTCATTTCCAATGAATAACAATCTTCTCATTCTCTGTAAACTTGAGTGATCCTTTACAATATGCCATGAAGTTTTCTTCTAATAAGATGATGTCAGAGCCATATTCTCCGTAACCAAGAGATTTATCGATTTTAATTTGATTTGTTAGTTATTGTTCCATCGTGATGGCGACAGTTGAACCCCAAAGTTAGGGATTTGGAAACAGAACAACACCGTGTTGAGTTGTGGAGCCTAATTCACCCTGACACTATGAAGACCCTACTAAATGTAACGTTATTTAGTGGAGAGTATTTTGAGAATTTTAGGCTTGTATTATGTTCGTCCTAGTTTTCGCTATATATAGATTAGGGCGCCGTTTTTACTTTCTTAGAGATCGAGCAAGAGAGAATGAGAGAATTATAAACTCAAACTCCCTATTTGATTATAGTAAAATCTGCAGCGTCAAAGTGGACGTAGTTCTCGCATTGATGGTGAACCACTATAAATTTGTGTATGTTATTTGTTCTTCACTTATTTACTGTTTTCTTATTAGGTAGTATTCGAGACTCAAATCCTAACACACCGCACCACCAACAACAATAACGATAGATAATAATCACCAATTCTATCTGCATCCATAACCAACAGAACCGGATCTATTTTTCATATATTTTTTACACAATTAGGTAAGTTAAAAGGTGCTAAAATCAAGGATCTGGCCTTAAGATCGAAGGAAATTGTGTCAAGCTTAAAGAAAATTACCGAGTCAACTAGAGAAAATTTTGGGGTTTCATTAGAAACCATAAGGAAACGAAGTCACCTAACTAATACACAGTTGTTGTTTGTAAAATAGGTGACATCTCTGGTTGTTTTCGAAGATTTGATGTAAAAGTAGTTAAAAAATGAATGATGAAGTGTTTAGTAAAATAGAGAGTAAGATCAACGAACTGCTTTGTTTATTATTAAAACGAAAGGTATACCTCTCTCCTCCCTCTCTTTCACTTTTCCGCTCAAAATGGTCACTTTCTTGCCGATAGCGGCTAGTTTTATCGAAGCTCACTCAGTAGAGATGACAGTGGATCCTGTACCTGATGGATCCAGATTCGTTTTATAAGATATGGATTTTCAAAATTTGGATCCTACGGATTCGAATCGGACCCGGATCCATTTCTGACGGATCGGATATGGATCTGGATCTTGTATTTGAGATCCGTATCCGGTCCAGATCCAACCCGTGGATCCGTTTTTTATTAAATATATTCATAACCTAGAATGTAATTTTATAAGTATTTTCTTAAAATTGCTAAGCACATCCTTTCAATTTTAATTCTCAAAACAAGTTTAATTTATCCCCGCGTTAACTCAAAAACCAAAAAATAAAGAGGTAATTTCGATAATAAAATCAATGTTATATTAGTGAATGACTAACATCTCCATAGACAAGTAGTTAAAATTATATTCACTTCATTTGTGAAGAATCCAAGCACATGCAAGTTCTGCATTGTGGAAATACTACTCAGCATTTTCCACAACTATTGTCATTGTCCAACATTTTCAATTAATAGCTCACAATCAAAATGAGACAACGAACAAAATATCTCATATGAACATTTCAAAATTGAAACACAGTAAATTGTTAGCTAAATAAAAATCGTTTGTCAGTTCAAAAAAAAATTCTTAGCAACGTTACATTCTTGGCAAGGCAAATTTTTTTACATATGGATCCAAATCCAATGAATCCGGATTTGGATCTGATTTTTATGGACTCGGTGGATCCGGATCGGGATTCAGGTATGGAAAACGGATCTGGATCTAGTAGGATCCGATCCAGATCCGATCCTTTGCCATCCCTACTCATGAGCTTCACCATTGATATCTTTGGTCCCTTCCCCAAGACCCACCTGATCCCACCAATTTCCCCAACAACAACATATCCAGTGTAATCACACAAAATGAGGTTTGGAAGAATATGTTGTACGCAGATCTTATCCCTACCTTGGAAGGTAGGAAGACTGTAACCAATAGATCCTCCGCTAAGAGCAAAATAATAAATCAATAACAATAAATCAATAGAGCAATAACATCAGGTCAAAATCAGATCCCACCAATTTTCCCATTTACAAAAAATGTCCTAGCTAACAAGAACACAAATCTAGAACATGGAACAATCTCCCCTGATCAATCTTGTTTGCGGGAGCTCTGAATTTGAGAAATCAAACCACAACCAAAGAAAGAATCAAACTCAACCCAAGTCAACATAAACTTATCAATGGAAAACCAGTAATATTGTTCACAAAAGAGGATCAAAACCTCCTCGTTGATACTTGCAGGTGGACAATTATAGGCAAATTTGCTCAAAGTCGGCCTCAAATAGACAAAATTAGGGCTTATTTTGCCAAAATTGTGCCTACCAAGGGACATGTGAAATTGGGGCAAAAGATAACAAACATGTGTTTATTGATGTGGACAAGGAGGAGGACTCTAATACCATAGCGTTCTATAATTTCATTCAACTAAGCGAGACAATAGCATTAAAAGCCAAAGGTGGACCACAGATTTCAAACCCAACATTGAAATAACCCTAGCTCTAGTGTGGATGAATTTGCCAATAATGGGCAGCATTGTGCAGAATCATTGGACCAATTGGTGCGCCAACGGTTATGGATAAGGATACACAATCGAAGACAAGACTAACCACGACTAAAATGAGAGTTTAAATTGATCTCATGAAGCCCTTGACCACAGAAACTCAAGTCAAGATAAGGAATCCGGAAGGCCAGTGTTACACCCTATAGTTCCATGCGCGATAGAGAGTATAGTTAATCGATTTGAGTTTCGATAACCCGAGACCCTTCTTGAGGGTCACCTATGACTTAAATGAATGTTAAGAAGGTTTATGGAAGGTTAAAAGTCAATTGGATTAAATGAATCATATCGCGACAAAGTTTGACAAAGGTTGGACGATACGCTAAGCGACTCGCATCCGGGAGTCAATCCGCCTCGCAAATCAGGCCATGGATCAAGGCCCTCATTTCCTCATCTCACTACCACCATCTACGGTGGGATATGCAGCCGCATATGGGGATTTGTGACACAGATCTAGCCATAGATGAGAGGCGATGGAGGTGGCCTATTTAAGCTTAATCTAAGCCAGCCCTTTCCCTCATTTCATTTTTAACTCCAAGACATCCCAAACTCTCCCAAATACTCTCCTAGGGTTCTTCCATCATCAAAGAACATTCCCATACTTGTTTGAGGTGATATCCCCCTTAAATGATCTATAACACTTCGAAAATCTCTCTAGTAGTAAGGTAGAGTTGAATATCCTCTTGAAGCTTGGAGTAAGGCTTGTGGTGTAAATCATCTTGGCCGTGTGGAGGTAAGATTTTACTGTCCCTTGATGGTCTTTAACTTCTTTTAGGTTTAGTTGGTTGTGTCGATGAAGACAACTTGTGATAGTTAAGATAAATTCCATGATAGTGCTTATAATTCACTACAAGCAAAAGGGTTATTAGTGACCAATATTTAGCGACGAATACAAAATATGGTCCCTAATTGTACACTCACAGAAGCAAGATTGTTTCTGGTCCCTAATCCACATTTTTATTTTTTAAGGGAAAAAAGGGCATAAAGACCCAGTCGCTAATAATAAAATTTCAACGCGGGTCGCTCTAAAAATCTCACCTAAAGGCGCCAAAACGAAAAATTTCCTTATCTCTGCCAACATCCCTAAACCCAGCTAAAATCCCAAATTTCAGCTAAAGGTGTGAAACGAAAATTTTCCTTCCATCTCTCGGCAAAATCCCTAAAAACCTAAACCCAACTAAAATCAATTTGAGAGTTAAAATTTCCTCTGTTCCTAGCCGCTTGATTGATAGCTGCCGGAGTCTACTTCTTTTTGGTAAGCTTTCTGCCGTTTATATCTGGCGTTTGACATTTTTTGTTGATGGGGTTCCTATAATTTTTTTTATTAAAATTTCGCAAGTATTTATATCTCTAATGGTTTGAATACTGTCGTAAATTTGTTTATATCATTTCTTGGTTGTGAAGGTAAACTAGCTTTCATTATGTTCTTTTAATTGATGATGTAATATTGTGTTTCAGCATAAATATAAACATAGACTTTAGATCTCTCTTTTGTCATGCCTTAGTCAAGTTTGAGAAAAACTTCTCTAAATTCTAATTTTTTGCTTTTATTACTTGTGAACTGCTGTAGGAAATTGATTTTATTTAACTCTCAAATAAAGTGTGCTTATGTTTTTGATTACTAATTTGTGTTTTTCCTCAAATCTTTCTGACTTGCAGAGGCTACCATCAGATTTTAATCTCCACTGCATTATCAGGTAACATCAAGAGTTAATTCCTGCTTCTTATTTTATTTATCTGATTCATTCATGTCTTTCATACTTTTTTCGATGAAAAGAAATTATTCGCCTTCAGTTTCTTTTCTTTCTTTCTGACCCAAGGTTCTGCAATAGAATTTCTTTGTTTATTTGGAATCTTGATTGTTGTTGTGCGAGGGCTGAAAGTTGGAGTATTGGGTTGGAGGGCAAAGATCGAGGACGTCTTCAAGGGTTTATTGTGAGGTTTCTTATGTGGGTTTGCATTTTAAAAGTTTTTTGGAGACTTGATTGAAAGGCTAAGAATATGTGGTGTGTTAAATATATTTTTGGCTTTATATATTCTGATTTTTCTTATAAATTGATGAATGGTTGAACTTTTTTGACCCATTAGGTGCTCTAATTCAGCTCCTTTACTCTAGAAACTTCAGTTTAAGCTTTTTCTTTCTCAGGTAGTCCTTCGTTTTCTAGACTTTTTAGCAGTATTGTATATTATTAGAACTTAATTCTCTGGATGCTTGATCTTTAGCTACTCCTGCTTGCCATGGTTGTAGTCATAAATTTATATGCATAATTAATATACTGTCCAATGTCTATTATAGTAGGAGTCTAAGAATGGTCAATGACCTGTGCAAGCAACATGTAATGGATGTCTTTCATATATCGGTTGATGTTGCATTTTCTGTTTATAGGCATAAATAAGTTGATGATCCTGATCTTAACTTCTTTTGTTAAGAAAGATAAATTGAACTTATAAAAAGTTAGTATTGTGCTCAACTTATGGCTTCTAAACCTCGTTATACTAGCTTCTCCATGAACGTATAGCATTTCATTGTAGCCTAAGAAGAGCTTAGCTTACGCTCGTCTTCAAATTCCAATTTTGTTTTTTTATCAAGATGTTGAGAAGGGATGTATCTATATCCGAAAACCAGTTCGGATTCATGCCGAGTCGATAAACTACAGAAGTTATTCATTTTGTAAGGAGATTGGTGGAACAATATAGAGACAAGAAGAGAGACTTACACATGATGTTTATTGACCTGGAGAAGGCATATGATAAAGTCTCTCGGGAGATGCTTGGAGTCTAAAGGTGTGCATGTGGCCTACATCAGGGCAATCAAGGACATGTATGAGGGTGCCAAGACCCGGGTTAGGACAGTGGGAGGTGATTCAGTACACTTTCCGGTCGTGATGGGGTTGCACCAGAGATCAGTCCTTAGCCCATTTCTATTTCTCTTAGTGATGGATGAATTGACACAACATATTCAGGAGGAAGTGCCGTGGTGTATATTATTTGCAGATGACATAGTTTAGATTTAAGAGACGCGTAGTGACGTTAACGATAGGTTGAAAGTTTGAAGAATGACCTTAGAGTCCAAGGGTTTCAGGTTGAGCAGAACTAAGATGGAGTACATAGAATGCTTCAGTGACATGACGCAAGAGATAGATGTGGAAGTGAAGATTGAAGCACAAGTTATACCCATAAGAGAGAGTTTTAAGTATCTTGGGTCTATTATCCAAGGAAATGGGGAGATTGACAATGATGTCGCCCCCGTATTAGAGCATAGTGGATGAAATGGAGACTCGCCTCTGGGGTGCTTTGCGATAAGAAGGTGGCGTCTAGGCTGAAAGGTAAGTTTTACAGAGTAGTGGTTAGACCAACATTGTTGTATGGGGCAGAGTGTTGGCCAGTCAAGAGCGTTCATATTCAGAAGATGAAGGTAACGGAGATGCGGATGTTGAGATGGATGTGTGGTCATACTAAGAGAGATATGATTAGAAATGTCAATATACGAGAGAAGGTCGGAGTGACTTCCGTGGAGGACAAGATGAGGAAAGCGAGACTGAAATGGTTCGGGCATGTGAAGAGGAGGGGTGAGGATGCACCAGTTTGGAGGTGTGAGAGATTGGAGGTCACAGGAGGTAGGAGAGGTAGAGCTAGGCCAAAAAAGAATTGGGGGAGGTGATTAGACAGGATATGGCTCAGCTCCAGCTGACTGAGGACATGACCTTAGATAGGAAGACTTGGAGGTCGAGGATTAGGATAGAAGGTTAGTAAGTGTTTGAGTTTGTCGCGTTGTGTGTGCGAAAGGTGGGGGGCTAGCCTCCCATCTCCTTGTCTCCTTTTCTTAGTTGTACTAATTTGGTAACGCGTAGATCAATATATTTATGTGGGGTATTATTATGTTGCGTCATTTGTTTTATCTCTTGATTTTTTTCTATCTTATTTTTCCTGCATGAACTACGTTCCTCTTGAGCCGAGGGTCTATCGGAAACGACCTCTCCATCCTGCAAAGGTAGAGATAAGGTCTGCGTACATCTTACCCTCCCCAGACACACCGGGTATGTTTGTTTGTTTGCTGAGATTGGTTGTGCTTGTAAACTGAAACTTTAAGTCTTATTTAGTTATGTTTTCAAATATTGATGATGAAAAATAGGCTAACTGAAACTTTAAGTCTTGTCTAGTCTACTTTCTTCTTTTTCTGTTTATCTTTTAATTAGTATGTTCATAAGACTGCATACAATAGACCCTTGTGGTCCGGCCCTTCCCCGGACCCCGCGCATAGCGGGAGCTTAGTACACCGGGCTGCCCTTTTTAGTATGTTCATAAGACTATGGTGTGGATGTTCAAGTGATCTGCCATTAAGTGTTCATTTTAAAATTTTGTGTTTTGTACACGAAAGCCTTCTAACTTCCCTATTTCCAAAGGAAGAAAGAAAGGTCGAAAGAGTTTGGTGAATTTCGAGCTGCTCTTCTTCTTCACTGTTTGCTGCAGATTTTATAGCTGCTGCAATAAAAAAAAATTGTTTCTCTTCTGTCTTTCTCTAATCTTAGATCGCTGCTGTAACTGTACTTTTTTTTTTTTTTTTACTTTTCTCTGTTATCGTTGCTGCTGTCAGAAAGATTGTTGTAGTATTTAAACAAGGGTTATAAAAGAAAGGAACTTGATAATCAGTGTGATGGCTCATTTAGTTTAGTTTCCATCTACAATGTGGTTTATGAACTAAAATTTTGGTAAGCTAAAATGGATATTATTGTCTCTTGTGTGCATTAGTTGAATATGGATAATTTATGTTACACTTTTGTTATCCTTTTCTTTTAAATCTAATTTTTATATACCTCCGAAGGTTATGACGATTAAAAAAGGAGCTTGGTAAGTGTTAATTGGGGGCGATTTTTTAAAACTATTAGACAATGTTGCATCACTATGGATCATTTCCAATCTCAGAAGTCCTTAGATAAAAGAATTCATGGACCACTTCCAATCTCGACATTTCTGTAATTGGATTTCTATTATCTGCAATACTGGTGGAAAAAATTCTGAGATCAAGTTTTATCCTTCTTCCTGATTCCTTATTCTCTAAATCATGTGAAAGGTCAATTATGGGGTTAAATACTTGAGCTGGACTTCATTTTCCATTTCACGCTTACTGAGTAGGGCTTGTTCTTGTCATAACTCATAAACTATTGTTAAGAGTAAAGTTACAGAAAATTATTTAACCAACTATCTAGTTGATTTTTATACTTTTTCTAAAGAAAATCTCTTGATACTTTTGCATGTTTTTGGATACTGGAGTTTACATGAAGCAGGTTTTTGAGGGCGTACAACTGTTTGATTATCATTTTGCTAATGTTGAACAAATTTTATATTATAGGCTAGGGATATTAGCTATATATGTTTTCTGCTAAGGGAATATGTACGTAATATTGTGACTATAGCTTACGTTATGCTTGTACAGGGCCAATAGCTGATGTTGATCCTTTTTTGTAATTAATTTCTCTATATATGTTATCAAAGGCGCAGGTTCATCATTATATTATCCATTTATGATCTGATTGTTTAGTTGCAAATTGAATATGATGATCTGTAGAATTAATTGATTAAGAGAATATTTTTGGACAACGATTTACAGGGACCAGGTCATAAGTATCTTTAACGACCAGATTACTCGTCCTTAAATGTTCGCGGCACCAGAAATATTGATTCTACAATTTTCATTAGGGAACTGAATGTTTGTCCCTAAAAGTATTTAGGGACCAGATACTATGTCTTAACGCCATCAATTAGAGACCATATTTCTGGTCCTTAGAAGGGATTTAGATACCAGAATAATTCTGATCGCCAAAGATCATTAAGAACCATGTCACTTTTTCGGACGTTAATTGCCTTTAGCGGCGGAGGCTATTGTGACAGTCGGCGACCATTTTTTTATGGTCGTTATTTATCTTTAGAGACCAGAGACCCACTTTGAAGGACCATATTTTCCTTCGCTATTGACCGTTTTTCTTGTATGATTCTTGAATTGTTCTTGGTTGAATTTGGAGATGTTCGTGACTAGAATTGTAAGGTGTGGTAGCAAGGATTATGGAGTATGTAGTTGTGATCTTGTTGTTGTTTTTGTTGAAGGGAAATTGATAGTATATTGGTAGTCATGCAAACCATAACATGAGAAACATGCATTTTAGGTGATCAATGAAACGTCATAGTGAATCAATTCTTATACTACTAGAAATCTGGCCCATGGCAATGGTTATATTGCAACGGTTATACAACTGTTGCAATAGATGGTCAATCGCAACGGTTATATTTTAACGATTATATTGCAACGGTTATACAACTGTTGCCATAGATGGTCTATTGCTATGGTTGTCAGCAACGATTGTGCTGTCGTTGCAATAGATGATTTATTGCAACAGTTATTCTGTAAACCGTTGCATTAATTCCTCTATTGCAACGGTTGTTTTTCTCCTTTTCTGTCTAATGTTTTTCTCCTTTTCTTTTTCCTGTCGTTTCCTTTTTTATTTATTCTCAGCTCCTATCCGAGTTTCCCTAGTATCTGTTCTTCCCCATTTCTTCTCTCTTTTCCCAATTCCCCCTCTTCTCGTCTCTCTCCTTAGTTTTGAAGATCAAAATTGCCTCAGAAACCTAAAAGTAACTTTGTCCTTGTAAAATTAATGTTACAAAACTTCATAGATCAAAATTGCCTCAGAAACCCTAAAAGCTACAAATCATTGTTCTTATTGAATCTGCACAATTACAATCTATTATCTCGGAGAATCGGCCTTATTCGGTTCAACGACGTGCGTTTATTCATCTCTATTTTTTCTCTATTTATTGTGTGATTTGAGTTGGATGTGTTATTGTATTATATTTTCGAATAATTGTTAAACTTGTTTTGTGGCTAGGGTTTAGGTGCGGTTTTCTGCTTTGTTTCTGTTAACGTTGGTAAATTTTTAAGATTTATGATATAGAAAAGTATTAAAGCTTATTTCTGTTTTTTGTTGTTACTCGGTTGGTCAAGAATTGGTTTAATTATTCTGCCATTAACATTATAAAGTTTGAACAAATTCTTAATTCTAAATGTTATTTTTTCCCATTATTTTCCTTTAAGTTTCTGCGATGCCTTTATTAACAGCTGGAGATTTTGATCATATAATATGTTTAACATGGTTGGTTTACTTATGTTCCATTACAATAACAAATCGAGATGCACTGGTAAGTCAAAAGTAGGATTACTACTTAATAATGTTTTAAAGGTGATAGTGTATTCTTCTTTTAGTTTGACATAACACGATATGTTGTTCTATCAAAAATGGATGATTTAAAGTAGGATTGCTACTCATTTATGCTTGCTGTCTTAAACGAGAAAAGGAAAAAAATTTGTTGATGTTTCATGGTCTAGATCATTATTTAATGGACTTTGGGCTGTTGTAACGTCTCCTTTTATTTGTGAAGGTAATTTCTTTGTGGGGATTGGGGATGGAGATATGCTATTCAAGGCCGATAATCAAGTGTTACTTTCTGTAGATGATAAATTTGCTTATCTTTCAGATAGATCTTCTTTGTTTCCCTAGTTATTATTGTCCATCCATGATGAGAATTTTTTGTATTTGGTGATACTACAACAAAAACATACCCAGTGAAATCTCATAACGTGGAGTCTGAGGAGGATAGAGTGTATGCAGACCTTACTTCTATCTTGGTAGGTAGAGTGGTTGTTTCCGAAAGACCCTCGGCTCAAGACAAAGCATAAGCACAAGCAAAGCAAGAGAAATGGCCAGACCCGGATAAGAAATTTAAAGCAGTATGAGAATGCTGGTAACAAAAGCGAATAAGTCATGATAACGCATTCTGAAAAAAGAAGCAGTACCTAATGCAGGTAAATAAGATAAACAAAGTACACTAAAAAACACATAGCAACAGAAATCAAATGACAGAGGATTATAAAGCAATACTGTGCCTACTAGTATGATAGGCTAAGCATGCCTACAATAATAACACTACAACTACCTACTACCCTTCTATCCTAATCTGTGTCCTCCACAACCCCCTATCTAAGGTCATGTCCTCAGTAAGTTGCACTTGCGTCATAACCCGTCTAATCACCTCTTCCTAATACTTTTTCGGCCTACCTCTAGCCCTCCCGAACCCGTCCATAGCCAACCTCTCACACCTCCGCACTGGGGTATTTGTGTCTCTCCTCTGCACATGCCCGAACCATATCAACCTCGCTTCTCGCATCTTATCCTCCACCGAGGCCACTCCCACTCTATTCCGGATATTCCCTCCTTGTATGCCCACTCATTCATCTCAGCATCCTCATCTCCGCAACTTTCATCTTTTGGATGTGCGAAGTATTGACTGGCCAACACTTCGCCCCATGCAACATAGTCAGTCTAACCACCACCTTATAGAACATACCTTTAAGTTTTGGTGGCACTTTTTTATCGCACAAGACTCCAGATGCAAGCCTCTATTTCATCCACCCTGCCCCAATACGATGTGTGTATCATCATTAATCTCTCCATTCCCTTGGATAATACACCCGAGGTACTTGAAGCTTCCTTTCTTTGGAATGACTAGAGTACCAAGCCTCACCTCTACGCCTGTCTCATGGTCGTTCCCGTTACTGAACTTGCACTCCAAGTATTTTGTCGTGGTCCTACTCAGCCTGATTCTTTTAGATTCTAGAGTCTGTCTCCAAACCTCCAGCCTAGCGTTCACTCTGCTATGAGTCTCATTAATCAGGACTATGTCGTCTGCGAATAACATACACCATGGAACTTCCCGTTAGATATGTCGCGTCAGTCTATCCATCACCAAGGCAAATTAAAATGGGCTAAGAGCTGATCTTTGGTGCAATCCCATCATCACTGGAAAGTGTTCTGAGACTCCTCATACTGTCTGTACCCTGGTCTTGGCTCCATCATATATATCCTTGATCGCCATAGGTACACCTCTAACCTCCAAACATCTCCATAAAACCTCCCTAGGGACTTTGTCGTATGCCTTCTCGAGGTCGATGAAAACCATATGTAAGTCTCTCTTCCTCTCCTTATACTGCTCCACCAACCTCCTAATAAGATGAATAACTTATGTAGTTGAACGCCATGACATGAATTCAAATTGGTTCTCAGAAATATATACGCCTCTTCTCACCCTCATCTCCACGATCTTTTGCCAAACTTTCATAGTGTTGCTTAGCAGCTTAATATCCCTATAGTTATTGCAACTATGGATGTCGCATTTGTTCTTGTACAAAGGAATCATTGTACTCCACCTCCATTCTTCGGGCATTCTCGTCGTCTTAAAAATGACATTAAACAATTCAATCAGTCACTCCAAACCTGACATGCTTACACTCTTCCAAAATTCAATTGGAATCTCATCAGGCTCGGTCACTCGTCCCCTGCGTATCCTGCGAACAACACCCTTAACCTCATCAACCTTAATGTTTATACAATACCCAAAATCCGGGTACCTTCCATATTGCTCCAAATCTCCCAGCACAATGTCTTTATCTACTTTTTCGTTCAAGAGTTTATGGAAGTAAGATTGTCACCTCCGTCTAATATGCGCATCCTCCAACAGTACTTTGTCGTCCTCGTCTTTGATGCACCTCACATGATCCAAGTCATGGTCCCTCATGTCCTTTTCCTTGGCTAGTCTGTACAACTTCTTATCCCCGCCTTTTCCTCTAATTTCACATACAGACGTTCAAAAGTCGTCATTTTCGATGATGTAACCATTACCTTTGCCTCCTTCCTCGCTATCTTATACAATTCCCTATATGTCCACTTCTCCACCTCATCCTTGCTTTCTACCAATTTCGCATACGCCGCTTTCTTTGCTTTCACCTTCTCTTGAACTTTACCATTCCACCACCAGTCCCCTCGAGGTGTGATATTCCTTTATATCAGTTGGTGGATGATGGATATCAATCCTGTGTATGTGATTCTCAATCCTTCCTTTAATCATGCACAGAAGGACCTACAAGTTACCATCTATGGAAATGGTACGTATATAGTTAATATGAGCATTGCGAGTTATGACGAATATCTGAAATCAATGTGGCAACTCTTATTGGCATACATTGGTCTTGTAACACCCCATTAGAATAAAACATATCCCTGTTAGAACATAATATATTTACTTTTAAATTTGTTACATCAAAGTTCGTATACCAGCTGTTGATTGGGTTCTTCTGTTGCAACATTAAATGTCTTGTGAAATAAGTACTTTTGGCTCCTAATGTTTTTATTTTGAATTGTTTGTTGGTACCTAGTTCTTGAGTCGAGGGTCTTTCGGAAACAACCTCCCTACCCTCCAAGGTAGGGGTAAGGTCTGCGTACACTCTACCTCTGCAGACCCCACTTATGGAATTACACTGGATATGTTATTGTTGTTGTTGCCATTGTTGTTGTTGGTACCTAGAGTTGCATGTCATTGATGGCATCCCACATTTTATTTTTGTCCAAGCAAGCTACCCGATAGAGGTACGCTCTTATCAATTTTTACTGTCAGGTCAACATGTTTTTGAACTTTTCATTGCTTACTAGACTGTTAAAGCTGAACAGATTTATGTTCATCATCTGCTCATCTTAAACCATCTATTGACCACTACCTTATTCGGGAGTCTTTATACGATGCTTTCCTACGAAGAACCAACCCTTACTTTATTTGCCGAACCAATACATATCCACTAACCGTGTAATTGTCCTTGCCCTTCGGCCAACTCAAAGTCATTGTACCCGTAATTATAAAACTTCTTAACTATTGACATTTATATACCATGCCCACAGATCTTATCCAAAACTAGATGCAACACTCGGTAACTCCGTATAATGAAACCTCACTTCTGCCCAACGCTAAAGTTATTCTTGTTAGTCGATCACTGGCTCATATTAGTCTACGACATAGTCCAATATACCAACTCATATACAACCACTTACACTTACTCTATACTAAACCGCTGTGAAATAACTCACATATCAACACCATATTGGTTTCCAAAATCCCTCTTTATCACTGACTTCGAATCTCCAAGTGACCTTGCGAACACACTATTTATTTGGAGAAATGCGACTGTCTATTTCCATAAGCTTTACTCCCACTGCTAACCTTGCCACCTAGCCTAGAACATATAGTGATTTTCTAAAGGAACCCACGATCATTAGATCTTACCCTGCCACCTCAATTTTTTCAAGTCGAAGCCAAACTAAATCTTTCATGACCTATACGACGTCCACCCTTGTACACCTTGCAACTTATCCTAAAAAGCACGTCAGATACTAATTTTTCCCTTCTTATAGCAGAGATTGATCCATACAATTACTCTTTCCTTACACTTCTGTATTCTCACTTTCACCTCCCCAAGATATCACCGAACTAAGGGGTCTCCAAAGATAACCCCAATCAACTACACCTTCAAATCATAGTTGAAGACTGAACCTGGTCACGCGTCTATATCATGGTAGCAAATCTCATACCCTACTCCGTGATGTCATATCGAACCACTCACGCACGAATTTAAGAGTATGTTACCACCATCGGTGATGGAATAAGAAGAAGAAGTTTCAGATACCAATTTGATTAACCTCAGCACGAAGGGAATGAAGGAAGCGAAGTTTCCTAAAAGTCTCATAGCCTCTCGAAGATAAGTACGGATATCTCCACACCGATCCGCGAGACTCTACTAGACATTGCTTTTTTATTTAAGACTGTTTAACCTGGCTCTGATACCAACCTTATCACGGCTCGTTATAGGAATCGTGGTGGCAACTACATTTTTCCCATCGGTAGGCGAACCACTCTCATTTCGTTAATATGATATAAGGAAGAAATGCAGAAAGATAACAAAGTACTCAAGAAAATTGTCGATCATAATATAAAATGTGCAACATAAGTCTGAAAATCAAATACAACCCCCAAATGATATGATCAATAATACAAGAGCTCTAAACCGAATACAAAGTCTAAATACAGGACAATATAGGTGTCACGCCCCGAACCATGGCTTGGGCGTAACACGACACTCGGTGCCTGACTGCATGTGACCGAGCGAACCACATGGCTTGCTGAATCAACATGTGCATCAAGATAATGAAATAATAATTGAAAATATGTAATACTAAATACTATAATTATAGTCTGAAAATATAATTGCGAAAATAATCTAAAAATATAATAAGTTTGAACAACTGACATGGAATTCTATACTAATCAATGAAACCTCTGAACATGAGTCTGATTGCTAAAACTTTTGTCACCATGACAAGGCCTTGGTATACCTTTACTGCATAACATGATATGTAAAATAAATAAACTAATACCCCAAATGACATGGGGTTCACTAATAGATGAGATGGTAGAAATCCTACCAAATTGATCTATCGTCTTGAAACTCCGTACCTGCACCATGAAGTGCAGGCCCCGGGCAAAAGGGATGTAAGTACATTTGAATTGTACTGTATGTAAAACAACTAAATGAATAAGCAGACACATGAAATAATAGGGGCATGAAACTAAAACTGAAACTGTAACCTTAACATGAGCATGTATAATACATGCATGAATATATATAATAAAAATAAAACATGGTAAATTGTTTTAAATGGGTGAGCTTTAGTATAATCGATATGAAACCACCACGCTAGAATGTGGTGTCTAATCTCTGTCCAATCAACTAAGTCATCTCGTACCTTATCGGGGTACAAGACATGAACATGACATGAATGGATCCAATAACCCGCAATGGATAACATGAAGGAATCGCCTTAACTGGGTAGAGTGATCCTTATCCTACGTTGGCATACATAGTTTCAGGTTGTCTGAGCCTTCTAGGTAATCTGTGCAACTCCCAAACATGAACATGAATATAGTTGGCTTAGAAGCCCGTGAATTTCATAAACATAACTTGTAAACATGGTTTGTAAATAAAATATAACATTTGTATAGTTTTACTAAGACATGAAAAATCATGGACAATTCATTAGGTGAAACAATAGTAGTTCGTAAGCAATTCGTATTTCATGTTTGAACTCATGAAATCAATATTATGAGCATTCATGGATTACGGACGAATTCTCAATAATTATAAAGGAATATCAAAAACACAATAAGGAAATAGTAACACAAACGTGGTATATCATGATATATATAATTTAGGGTTATTATGAACTTAGAATAAAACCCCAAGTATAGAAGTTCATGTTTTCATTGATAATCATGGTGTGGGAAGAACAATGATGTTCCCACATGTGGATAGAAGCTCTACATACCTGTAATCGCTCCTAGCGAACGAACTATGTTGATTTTTGATGAAGAATGCTCTAAACTCTAGCTTGAATCGCTTGCAAAGGATTTTGTTGTTAATCTTATGGTTTAGTTAGAGAATCATGTTACTAATCATAATTTAATGATAGAATTACTAAGGAATCGTTAGGAGCGAACTTACCTTGTTGTGGCAGGTTGAGAGGAGAGAAAAATGCTCTTGAGAGGGTTTTCTACGAGGTTGAATGAGTTGGTGAATGATTTTTTGGACTAAGTGTTATATTTAAAGGATGGGAATTTTGGACCCCCTATCTCGCTGAGCGAGGTCCATAACGAGGTGTCTCGCTCTGGGCTTCGCCAAGCGAGCTCCCCTGTCCATTTTACACAAATGAATTTTTACGTTTTTCGACGGTACTGACATCGTCTCAGTAAAATGGCCATAACTCTTAGAAAGAGCTCCGTTGGAGCTCCACCATATATGGATGGAAATGTATTTCAAAGGGTTATAACTTTCATGAAGGAAGTATTCCCAAATTCTTTACAGAATATTCCGAATGCTCGCTTGAGGTGAGGCATTATGCAAACTCACTTGAAAGCATGGCCCGTAGAGTAGCTTCCGACTATGCTTTGCCCAAAGACTCTTCTTATAACTTGATTAGTTTTCAAAATGCTTCCTAAACTTTTCATCTTGGTTCCATTATGTTTCCATTGTACGGGTCAAACCTTAGCCCAAAGGTACGATGTGTTACAATATCTCCCCATTGGGATCATTCGTCCTCGAATGACGAATGATGGTTCATGGTTAAGAGTATGACTAACTCTGGAATTTTACAAAGATTTTGACAGATTTTTCTCTGCAAATAGGACTATCCCAACATTTTTCAAACACCTGCAAGCTCACCGGAGCACAACTAGGGATGGCAATAGATCGGATCTGGATCGGATCCTACTAGATCCATATCCAGATCCATATTCGTTTTTCATACATGGATCCAGCTCCGAATTCAGATCCATCAGGTCCATAAAAATCATATCCAAATCCGGATCCACGGATCGAATCTGGATCCACATTCTTAAGTGCATTTTCGACACAATAATTTGCATGTTGCACATGGAGAATTGGACGATGACATCTTTGGCCTCCCTATATTGCTATAGACAAATGAATGTCAATGCATTTATCGGTATGATAGATAGAAAATTAAATAAGTAAACAAGAGATAATTTGAGTATGTTAAAGAATGCATGGTAATTAAAGAAGCTGTTTCATTTAACCATTTTAGAGTAGAAAGGCATTAAAGTCATATTGAAGCAAACATGAAAAGTAAATATATTACAGCACTAATTTGTATCTATAGAATAAATTAAGAGGTCTGTTAATTTATTTATTCAAGAAAACTAAGAGGTGTGAGAATGGAAGCTGAGGGTGATTAGTGGAGTAATAAAATTGTTGTTCCAGCCAATTCTTCCTAAAATTTCCAATATCCATTACTCCAAACGTGAATGTAAAATACATAAATTATGAAAAATTTTAAGAAAATACTTATAAAATTACATTCTAGGTTATGCATATATTTAATAAAGAACGGATCCACATGTCGGATCTGGATCAGATACAGATCTCAAACACAAGATCCAGTTCTGATCCATCACAAATAGATCCGGGTCCGATCCGGACCCGTCGGGTCCAAATTTTGAAGATTCATATCCTATAAAATGTCTGATCCGTACCGGGTCCAAGATCCACTGCCATCTCTAAGCACAACGCAAGCCTCACAGGGCATCTTAATACGCATGACATAACATTACATGATAACTGAAGCATGGACATGACTAACATGAATCCTGAACTAGCTTGAATATGTGAATACCAACTATCATGAATATCAACAATCATGAATACTGATATAACATGAACACGTGGATATTGAACTGAATGAAAACATAAATACTCTATGTGGAATTTGGAAAAGAATTTGTAGGCATGAATGACATGAATACTGGAACATAAGCATGAACATGACATGATTACATGGACGTGAGGAGGATGACATGGGACATGAATACATGAAGACTGGATGACATGGATACATGAATGCTAAGCTGACATGAGATATGAATACGTGTAAACATGGATATCAGAACATGAGATATGAATGTCGAAAACATGATTGTTACAACATGAGATTTGAATGTTGAGCGTAGATCGGACCTGAACACTGATTGGCATGAAGTCTGAATACTTAAGGTAGTTACCTTAGACATTTTCTACTTGTCCATCAATAAGTGCGGATATTTGGGATTCATGTCCTCTTTGTCTTTTCATGTAGTCCCATTCACATTTTAGTTCCTTTACAACACTTTCACTGGAGCGACTACCTTATTCCTCAACTTGCAAAGTTGAAGGTATTTTGTAGGATCCTACATGGTCTAATATAGGGGTGGCCAACGGGGCGGGGCGGGGCGGGATTCGGCAGATTTGTCGGGTCGGGTTGCGGGATTTAGTTTTTTTTTACACTTAATTTAAAAAAATATATATTTAAAGATTTAAATAATTGAACAAGATAGTGTAATAAAAACATCCCAATGTTGTTTTTGTGTCTCTTATATTATTTAATAGAAATATGATTTTTTTGTAATACAATTTCAAAATTGCAACTTTGTTTCGTTATTCAAAAGTTGCAAATCACATAGTAAAATTGACATTAAAAAAAATAGTTAACCATACTTTTTATAATTTCTCACAATGTCTTGAGGATCTTCGGTTGGAATTGAAAGTTTTTGGTCAAATTGTTCGACGTCGCTTCCTATTCCCTAGGACAAGATTTCGTTGTAGTTGTAGTCGTCTTCTTCGTTGATCTCCGGTTGACCGCACCTTCTACGCTCCGCTCTAATCCAATCTCTGAATAAAACTGCAATCTCCAAGCTGTCTCCCGCCAATGAGTGTATGTGCTGTCATATTTGACTTCCAGTGGAAAAAGGGCTTTCAGACGCTGTTGATGAAGCTTGAATGTTCAACACATCTCGTCCCATCTTTGATCAAGTCAGAAATATCTTCTCATTCTCCCTCCAGTATCTCAGCAAGTCTTCACGTCCATTTTCATTAACAATTGATTCGTACGGTACAACGCCCTGCAAAACATAAATATCAATTTCGCTAACTTATGAAGAAGTTGAACCACTAAACATTATATTTCTAAGGCCTTGAACACTAGCAGCAGAAACCACATGTCTTTTATTAGGTTGTAGTAGAGTAGAAGAAGATGGTACCGAAGTCGGTTGATTATTTGAACTTTCTTGTTGGTAATACACACACACACACACACACACACACACATATATATATATATATATATATATATATATATATATATATATATATATATATATATATTGCATTCATTGTGTATGTTAGACATAACTTTTTCTTTAGTTGGTTTGTTAGTTAGTTCTTCTTCTTCAGTTGGGTCTGTTGGAAGTATTTCTAAGCTTTCATAAATCGTTTCAATAAGTGTTTTACAACCGTCTACTTTAATAGTCGAATTTAATAGAACACCAATAAAATATATAGTGGGAATAGGAAAAAAATATTTTTTTTTTAATTTTATAAATATTTTTAATAGCTGGTGCATAAGTTCATTTTTTCATATATTCATTAAGTAACAAAAATATTAAAGCTATATAAAATAACATAGTTGAAATAGTAGGATAATAAATTTCAGAAAATTATTTAGTAGCTAGAAAAAATTTCTCTAAAAATGCAATAAGTTCCAAAAAAAATTCCCAATCATCATCTACCAGCATATCCATTGGACTTTGATTATGGGCGTTAAATAATAGGGTTATAGATCTTTTATACTCGTGAGCAACAAGTAGTTGTTCATGTAAAAAATTTCACCTAGTCGAAACTTCTTCTGAAATTTTTCTATAAGGTAGTTCACAATAATGACAATTTTTTATACTCTTTGCGTCTTTGTATTTTATTACCTTAAAAAATAAAATTGTACTTTATCAAGAATTTTTTTAAAAGGTTTTAGGTCATCCTTTGCAACTAAGTTATAAATATGACATGCACATCTAATATGAAAAATATCGGCAAAAGATGGAGTAAATCGAGTTTTTAAAAGGTTTACAACATAATCATTAGCAGTAGCATTATCTAATGTAACAATCATAATTTTATCATTAATTCCATAATATTCACAAAATTCATGAATATTTCTTGCAATAAATAATCCAGCGTGTCTATCATCACTATATCTATATGCTAAAATATATTTTTGCATAGACCAACTCTGATCTATCCACTGCCATGTTACATTTAAATAATCATTACCGTTAGTACTATGGCCGGTATCAGAAGTGATAGTCACTTTGCCATTAAAATGATATAATGTATAACGTAAATATTGTTGATATTCATGTGCAAATTTAAAAACGTCTCTTCTAACATTTGATCTAGGAAAACCGTTAAAAGTAGGATTATACGTTTCCTTAACATAATGAATAAAACCAGGAGAGGAAGGAAATGAAAAAGGCAAATCATCCACCGCAACTAATTTTGTTATATTTTCCCTATCTTTGTGTTTATCATATTTAGGACATATAATTCCCCCCGTCATCGGGTTAATTCGACCATGTATTTGGTCGAGTACACTATGTGAACCTTGTCCCGACAAAGAAGGCATTGGCACACCCGATTTTTCAACCAGATGTTCGTTATACCTAGCTTTGTGCATGTACATGTCTCAATAAACTTCCCGTCCCACCATGATCTTTTCCGATTTTAAATTTATAAACTTCTTGACAAATTTTACATCTACCTAGTTGATTCTCACTGTCCCTGTCAAAATATTCTCATGCAAGTGATTTTATTTTTTGTTGTTTGGGGCCTCGACTCATACTAGGGGGAATAAGAGACATTCCAGTTTTAGTTTCAGGTTGAGACTTAGTCTGAGCCTGAGGTGGAGGTGCACTAGTGAGTGTGTTACATTATTGTCTAATTTATTTTTAAAATTAAAGTTTGGTTCAGATGCAGAATATACCTCATGATCTAATGGTATATTAATATCAACATTAAAAAGATCAGTTTCATCTACATGAGTGAAATCATCGATTGAATCGAGTCCAAATTTTAATTAAGTGATCACAGAATATAGGTCGTAATTTGAACGGTGAAGAACTAAATTTGAGGTCTGGAGAATTATATTTTGAGATATAAATAGTAGCTGCGAATTTGTTGTATACCTTTAGATTATTGATTGTACAAACTTCAAAAGATAAGACACTTGACCTTTTTCAGTGTTTATTGGGTGACTTGGGGATCGTGTAGTCTATTAGAAGACATTAGAATATTGAGTGCTGGCTTGAATTTATCAATAACATGAATCTTGACTTGAAACCCTAGTTTTTTCAAAAGGGCAGGAATTCATGAAATTAGATTATAATTCTAATATTTATCATTAAAATTGATTGTGGAGCGATTGTTGAGTGTGGGGAAATCCGTTTGATAGCATTTTAGCAAGAATTGAGGTATGTCTATATTTAAAAAAAAAATCATCTCTTGAAATATGTCTACGTTTTTGGAATGTCCTTTGAAGTATGTCCACTTTAGAGAACGTTTTAAGCATGATTACGTTTTGAAAATCATATTTTTAGGATGCTGCTTTTAGAACATATTTTTGAGTTTCAGATAATTTTGAACAAGGTCATGCGCGTGTAGGGTCAAGCCTGCATTAAAGTTTTTATGTAATATACTACATTGTTGAACTTATTTTTTCCCATTATGAGATGATTGAAATTATTTTCTAAATATTGAGGCTTTAAACATGTTTTTTTTGTTGAATGGATTTTTCTAAATTTGAAACTGAACAAGTGATTTGAATAAAATTTCTATATTGATTTATGACTTAGAATACCTCTATTATTAAGAAGATGACTTTAGAAGTGAATTCGACTATAGCAATGATTGATGACTCAACTAATATATCATGACTTGTACTTGTTTGTGTTTAGGACTGTATGGACAAGTTATGCTAGTCCAAAGGACGATTAACCATTATGAATCCTAACGTATCTTTTTTTAGCATTGTTGTGCTAGTCCAGAGGATGATTAGCCTCTGTTGGATAATAGCTCTTATGTATCTGTTGTTGTGCTTGTCTAGAGGATTATTAGTCTTCGTGGGATAATAGCCATGTGTATTTGTAGTTATGCTAGTCCAGAGGACGATTAGCCTCCATGGATGGTAGCTTGGTGTATTGAATGATTGTTCGCTCATAAGTTGGTATGTGTTGATTATTTGGTTGCCTATGAGTTGACTTGATGATATTGAATTCTTAAGTGAAAGCTTTAATATGATGAATGATATAATGAGTTGAAATTGATATATTTCTTCGTTATTGGTTTTCGCTGATGATTTTACTGAGCTTGACGATTTACTCTATCACTGAATTTTGAACTATTTTCATTGAGTTGTTTTGTTGATCATATTTACTATGATTATTTTATACACATAAACTGTATTATTTTGTTATATTAACTATTTTCCCTTAGACACTCACTAAGCACACAGTACTCAAGCATACCATTGTTGTTTTTGATGTTATGTTAGGTAACAAAAGAAGAGCAGGTACATACATATCTCGCGAACTATAAGTACTTGATGCTTTTCAGATTGTTGGTGAGCTCACACACTTGTTCGTCGGTTTCCACGAAGTTATTTATTATTTCTTATTAGTTTCAGGTTGTGTCCTGAATTAGATTATTTTTCTGAAAAGTTCCATAGACAAGTGACATATTGTGGGTAGTATTGTGCAAGTTGTTACTTGGCGTGTAGATGATTTACCATGTGTGTCGGATATTGTAGATTAATATTATTCATATCATTTACTCATTCCTACTAAATTTTTTACTTAACTTAAATCTACATATGTGAATTAATTAATAAGTATGAGACATTGTTTGTAATTATTATCTTTATATGTTGCTTTCGGTGTGGTTCGATAGCATCAGATGTCTATTGCGTCAGGATGGATTTTGGAGCGTGACATATCGTCTTTAATCACTAGGCATAGGAAGGCTCGTTATGATCATCACACTATTGTGATAGGATTTGCTTATATATAGGATCGTCTTTGGGCTCTTGCGAGCTGTGCTACAGTACAGGGCCTTCGAAAAACGAAAAATTTTAGGGGCCCCTTTTTTTCATTTTTTATTAAGTAGTATTAGCCAGAATTTACTGTAAAGGCCCATAATTCGCACGTCTTAGCCCAATCTAATTATTAAAATCGTATATTTACTTATATTAATGACCCACTTTCACGAATTAGAACAAAGCCCCCAAAATGTTTGAGACGGCCCTGCTTATACATATATACTATTAAAACGGCTCAACCCGAGAAATTCCACTTATGTCAAGCTGAAAAGCATAAAATCTTGAAAGCGGGATGTGTAACTACTTGTAGATATCTGATTTAGTATAAATTCCACTTATGTCATCCCCATTTTATTTATTTTTTTTGCAACATATTGGGCTCATATAATTATGTGAGAGAGTCATTAAAAATTATATAATTCCTGAATTTTGGTAATTACACTATGAGAGAAAAATCTAATCTAAGCACTTAACAGTTCTCCAATATATACTTTGACAATAACCCGTAATTCCTCATTGGAGGCAGTGCAAAAGAGAATGAAACAACTATAGTGTAATAGAATGTAATCTTTTTTCTCTTCATACTTTCGTGCACTGTACGACATACAAAATAAAAAGTTTCAACAATCGATTTTAATTCAATGTATGACGAAAAATGATTCGACTCCATTACGTACCTAAACTACTAAAATAAAAGTTTCAATGAGAAGGGGGGAAAGGTGATTTTAAGAAAGAAAAGAAGAGAAAATACTTGGCAGACAAGCGTAGGGACAAATCTTTGAAGAACATCATAAATAAATGAAACAATCGTTTTCACATTGAAATTTAAAAATAAGCGTCACCTCCTTTTTCATCTTAAAAGTCCCAATTAAATACCGATCCCAATAGCACCCTTCATCATGCGTTTCTATTTTAATAACTCTCTCGGTTCTAATTTATATTATATAATTTAATTGGACACGAAATTTAAGAAATAAAAAAAATTAATTTTGTGATTTAAAATAAATCAAAAATAATTATATGGTATTAGATCATCTCGTTAAGCGTGAAATATAAAGTTTATAAAAAATATATTATTTTTTTTTAGATTAACTAAAAAAAATATGTTATATAAATTGAAATAATAGATTACGTATTTTCTTGGCTTATTAGAATCAAGAGGGGAAAAAGTATCCGACTTTCAGCTTTTTGCCCCCCACTAAGCCACCTACCTTATTTTCTTTACTCATACTTTAAAGAGAAAAACAAAAGGGGGAAGAGCTACTATTTCAATGTTTCGAGGTGTCATCTCACGATTTGCTCAAAGTAGAAAAAAGTTAAAAGAAAGAGAAATTATTTCGAGGAATTATTACGTATTAATTATAACTTATGCTATTATATTTGTTGCCCCTTTAACCTCTCAGCTTTTTAATTTTTACGAAAACCACGATTGAAGGAACTGCAGAGCTAGTTAAGCTCAAATTATTTATGGTATAACTTCACACAATTGAATATTGAAACATATTCAATGGAAGTTATTGATTTTCTCAATAATGATAGCCATTGTATTCTCTAATTTGACTGTTGATTGCAGATTAATTACATTGAAGTTAGATAAACCTGAGGTGAAACATTTTATGTTGGGAGAAAGTTCTTCAAAAATTGAAGGTTGATCATGAAAAAAAGCATCAGTAATTGAAGTGATGAAGTCTGAAGAGAGTGTTTTAGAAAAAATTGGTATTGGTGACCAAGTGCACCAAAAGGGAATTTGAGACGAGTGTTTCAACAATTGGAAGACGGTGACAAGTGAATCAAAAATTAGAAATATAACTCTTAATTACGAGAGAATATTGAAAAAACTAATTTAAGTTGTATGAAACCAAAATTGATTAGAATTTAATATTTTAATTCATATCTAAATAAAATTTATAGTTAGAATTGCAAGCATCCCGCTTAAGGCTATTGTTTGGGGTTTTGGCTTTACGTCAAATTGATCATTTGGCTTGGGACATGATACAAAAGGCATATTTAACCTGCGAAGATAGTGTTGGATATGTAAAGCAGTACGGAAAGTAAATAAATATTACAAGTGTTCGAAAGGATAAACAAATAGCCAATATTCAGAATTGCCGCAAGGTTGTTGAGTCGTGAATCTTGATAAGCTGAAATCAAGAAACACTAAATCTGAATTGTTACAACTGTGGCTGAGTCGAGAGATGGCTCTCTGTCTTTAAGATAAGATTGCCTCGTATATATGCTTTTACGTTAACATGCAATAGTCTCCCAAGATAAAACAGCAACTAATCAACACTACAAAACAAATAAGTTGATTCTAACGAAGAAAACAAACACGAAACGACTTGCTGAAGAATGGAAAATGAAGGAAGAGTTTCTATTTTTGACACTGTTTCTGCTCACGTTTTTGGACAGAATGTGTGTTGTTTCTCTCTTCTGTTTGTCTCTGTGTTTATATGTTGTTGTCTCGTTTCTGTCTGTACACAATTGAGCCAAAAGATATCAATATATAGCATAAGGAAAGACTTCTCAACTGCCAAGAAAATGGTTGCTTATGGCTATTGAAGGATGGAGTTAATCAGCCAAGTAATGGTTGTTTATGGAGGGAGTTAATCAGCCAAGTAATGGTTGGTTAATGTGCAATAACGCTCCAAAAAAACAACTCAAACAGTAGGCAGAAACTTTCTGCCTTCCGTCGTTCCCAATTTCAGCTTTCCAGAAACTCCAGGGACCAAACTATAAATATTAAATAATTTGGGGGTCTATCAGAAGAAGCACAAGACCCAAGACCCACGACCCAAGATCCGTCACCCGTGACCGGACCGGACCGGACATGACGGGCTGGCGGCGGCGCGCGTGTGGGCTTAGCCTCGAACCAAAGCACATCTAGGTCATCCCTCCTTCAAACACATGGGTTACCCCTTTGGGTCCCAAACCCTTAGCCAATTTTGAGACTTATAAAGAGAGCAATTCTTCTTTTTTCCACCGATGTGGTAGATTTGTCTCACACCATATTTTCATGCCTCAAACACATTACTTCGTGGACCAATATCTCTTTCATTTCTCAACGAAATTTGACGATTCTTGGTCCTACGATCATCTACTCACTTAGTAGATTATGCACGTGTGAAGAGACAAAGCCTCCAACATGCGAAACCCGAGTGTTTAATTCATTAAATATGGGTGGACGCACCTCCCCACCAAAGACAAATTTCCAACAATCCCCTCTTGAAGGAGATTTTGGCGCATAGACAAGGTGCCTACTTTCAACAATCTTTCAGCGAAAAGATATTGCATCAGGAGAGGTAGCTTCTTCTTTGAACCTTCCCTAGTTGAATACCATCGGACTTACTTACTGCGCGGTGAACGTGATGTCTTGAATTGTCAGTGTTTAGTGTAAGCCAAGACAATGATACCAACACAATAACTCTCCTTATTCGTTTTCTTCTTATTGTTTTGTCCGTTGTGGCCATGGACACACTTGGATTCTTAAGTGCGTTCATTTGAGGCGGCATGTTCTCGCACTTAAATAGGTGATCTCATACAAAGTATCCT
This sequence comes from Anisodus acutangulus, assembly GCA_029783415.1. NCBI lineage: Eukaryota > Viridiplantae > Streptophyta > Magnoliopsida > Solanales > Solanaceae > Anisodus > Anisodus acutangulus. Next base: position 20,608,431 of record CM056491.1, on the reverse strand, counting down.
GTTATACCCCACTTCACAAGTGTTAGGAATCATTAAAAGTTTCCCCAACCTTAACCTCAACCGTTTGAGGATAGTTAAAGGTTTGGAAGCTTAACCTTTACCCACCATGCAGGTATCACTTTACTGTCTATCGCGGGAACAGCTTTGGATTCATTTTTCCCTACATAAATCATCATCCGAAGTGCTCTTGCTTCCACCGAAGTGCTCAACTGAACCTTTTGCAGCTTAGTTTTTCCATTGAACCAAATTCTTGGGATCTCCAGTCAGCATGGTTAGGTTACCACCGCAAAGATTCGTATTATTTGGGTTTTAACCACATTTCCCTAGACAGGCAGAACACTTGATCTCCGGATAGTCCCTTAGTTAAAAGGGGTCCGCTATATCCTTTGATTAGTAATAAATGAAGTGACACCCGTGATGATCAACTGCCATACGGTCTTACGTCTCTGATAGATCCTAACAGATATGTCCAGACGCCGTCATCTGTATCCTTCCTGAAGCCGACCGGCTAGCCACAATGTATAACTGCTGAAGGCACGAGTTTCTCCCAATAAGGGACGCCCTCTAAGGAGTCATGAAGTTACTCAACTTCTTTCATGCTTTGTATAAAGCGATAAACTCCGATTCCATCATGAATCGGCCGATGCAAGTTTCCTTAGAGGATTTTCCAAGACCCACCATACACATTTACTTGTGGCTTTGGTGTTCTTCACATCTGATGTCCAGTTTGCATCACTGTGTTCTCCCAGAACCGCTGGACATCCAGAATACCATAATCCATAGATAAGGGAATATTTCAGATATCGTCATATCCGACTTAACACCTTCTATCGATTATTTCCAGAATCATGAGTGAACCTTAATTCAACTGATCTGCTTTGTAGGACAATACCAGGTCGGTTGTAGTGTGTACAATACATTGAACTACATGTGACAAGCACATATCGCTCCTTGTTTATGGGTGCACCATGATTCCAATCAGTTCTATGATTCATATCCATTGGTGGCTTCAACGAGACTGTCAATTATCTCACAACTGAATTTGGAGTTAGACCAGTACGTTAGATTTCTTAGAAATCCAATTCCTAAGATGTCATCTGTGATATCCGTATCTTTTGTTTCAACATAACTTCCACTTTCAGACTGTTGATTTTCCAACTATTGACTTTCTAACTTCAGAGTCAATATTTCTGTGGTCAGATTCATTATTTCTGTTTTATCTTAAACTTTCAGGACCAAAATGTAAACATTTCAGGGATCAAAATGAAAGTTCAGGAAGAAGCCCAACAGTCCAGCAAACCAACCCTGATCCTCCCCTTCCAACTCTCTGGTTAGGAAGGTTGTTTCAACATTCATGTCATGCAAGACTGCAATTGCCCTAGATGTTAAGCTATTCACATGGAAGCACATATACAAGTAGTTGAGGCCTTATACTCGTCAGTAGATCCATCTACTTTGTACTCACTTTTGAGTATCCTTTTTCACAACCTAAAGGTTTTTTTCCCTGAGGAAGATCAACCATTACGCAAGTATGGTTCTATATGATGGAATCTATTTCTCTCTTTGTAGCTTCTTTCCAAAGCAGCGCTTCTGGAGATGACAATTATTTGTTAATTGTCCATGGTTCATTCTCAACCATACAAGCTAGAAGGCCTGGAACAAGTCTTTGTCCCCTCTTTGCTCCGTCTCGGTTCAACATCTAGAATCCCTGAGTTCTGTAGATCTGGAATATTAAGTTCCGGATAGACAACAACTTCCGAGTCATGTTGATATGAAACGTCTATTTCCGGACAGTCAGGCACTCGCGGGTTCTTGTTAACCTTGAGAAATTACTTCTTTTTCCTTTTCAAGGAAAATTATCTTCAAAGAATTCAGCATTCTTTGACACCAAGAGGCGGTAAGCATTATTGTTATTTGCAGATCCAGTGGATATGCAATTTACAGTCTTAGGTCCAACTTGACCTGTTTTGGTATTCCAACTTTTACCAAGTCACCCCACATCATAACATTTGTATGTGAGATGTTTTCCATGTTTCACACGGAAAGTTATCCTTATCCTTATGCGTATTTCTATTGAGAATCGTATTAGTGGTAAAGATCGCCTTGCCCTACATAATTTGGGCGTACGGCTTTGCGCTTGGCTAACATCGTTAGACTGAGGTGAATAATGAGCAGTCGTTCGATGAATGATGCTTCACATTCTCCCCCTCTATCACTACGAATTCCTCAATCCGTAGGCTTAGTTGATTTTCAACTTCTTCTTTGTAGCGCTTATCCGCTTTAATAACTTCATTTTTGCTTTTCAACAAGCAAATGATACAATAGGTTGTACCATCATCCAAGAAGGTCACAACGTACTTGTCTCCCACCTCTATTTTGTTTAAACTTCAAATCACCCAAGTAGGTGTGACTAAGTTCTAGAGAAGCGGTGTTTCTTTCGCTATTCCTTTGACGGAATGGAAAGGTGATTTTGCCTCTTCGCCTACCTCACATTCATTTTGAGGGTTTATGTTGACAGAAAGCAACAATCTCAACTTCGTTAGCTTTTGAATGACTTTCTATTTAACGTGTCTTAATCTATGATGGCATAGATGCACAGATTACAAATATATCATTCATTTAGCTACATACATATTGTACCATTCTTAGTTATTACAAACCTATTGAACTAGTCTCATACCAGCTTGACCAACATCGTCCCTTAAACCAAATTTGGGACATGTATCACCCACTTTTAGAGTGATCACATTCCCTGAAGTCCTATTGAGGACAACCTCTCCAACCCCTTCTACTTTAGAGGTGTCGTTGCTTTACGTGAACAACCTCTTGCCCGTGGTTAGGGCTTAACCGGATCATATGTGATCTGGATACTCTGGCCCACTCCAGTTGCTTTGGCAGACTGAGTGTCCAATTTCTTTTCTGTCTTTCTTTAGGCCTTAAGATCATTTAAGACCTGAAAACTCTGGCCCACCTTACTAGTGTCCATTACTTTTCCTATCAAATGAATTTTGGCCCCACTCCAGTCGCTCGTAGGCTTTGTATAAATGAGTGTCCAATATCATCATATCAAAGGAATTTTGGCCCACTCCAGTAGCCCGTAGGCTTTGTACGACTGAGTGTCCAATATCATCCTATCAAATGAAGGATCTTCTGTCAAATAGTGTGACAGGGTCAACGTCTTAAGATAAGACATTATCTTTTAGTCTTCTTCCGTTGAGATTGGTGCCCACACAATTATTGGCGCTTACTTAAGAGTGGTAACAGTTTTTGCACAGTCAGTGAATCTTTTTCCCTCGTATGTGCGAACATAGTTTACACACTTTTAATAATTACACTCAAAATAATGGATCTTTTTAAATCATTTACAAAATCCAATCTTTAAACGGGAAGGAAGATGAGATTAAACTTCTGATTTTAAAGCGTAAGGAATATAAATTATTTCGTGAAAACATTTTCATATTCCTCCTTACTTTAAGCCCTTTTTAATCAGACATCATTTAATCTTATTCTTGACAAGGAAGAAAAATTACTTATCCTATTTTCGGATTCTGGCCCACTTCAGTCACTTCATCAGACTGAGTGTCCATTTCCTCCTTATCATAATTCGGATACTTTGTCTGGGACAGATATAGGTCTTCTGCTATAAGATATAACCACATCTTCAGTCTTCTCCTCTTGTCCCAGTTGACATCCTCAGCCTCTCGTGGGCGCTTGTTCCCACCACTCTCAGGAGCGGTGACACCATGAACACGTTGACCTTCAACAACATAATCAAAACTCTTTTCTACCAGAAAACCACAGCCATATCCAGATTTGGTCACACAACTTTCGACCGACATCTTTCGAACACTAATAGAATCTTGTCTTAAACTTGTTGGATATGTAAAGCAGTACGGGAAGTAACTAAATATTACAAGTGTTCGAAAGGATAAACAAATAACCAATATTCAGAACTGCCGCAAGGTTGTTGAGTCGTGAATCTTGATAACCTGAAATCAAGAAATACTAAATCTGGATTGTTACAACTGTGGTTGAGTCGAGAGATGTCTCTCTATCTTTAAGACAAGATTGCCCCTTATATATGCTTTTACGTTAACGAGAACTAGTCTCTCAAGATAAAAAACAACTAATCAACACTACAAAGCAAATAGGTTGATTCTGACGAAGAAAACAAACACGAAACAACTTGCTGAATAATGGAAAAGGAAGGAAGAGTTTCTATTTTTGACACTGTTTCTGCTCACGTTTTTGGACAGAATGTGTGTTGTTTCTCTCTTCTGTTTGTCTCTGTGTTTATATGTTGTTGTCTCGTTTCTATCCACACACAATTGAGCCAAAAGATATCAATATATATCATAAGGGGAGACTTCTCAACTGCCAAGAAAATGGTTGTTTATGGCCATTGAAGGAGGGAGTTAATCAGCCAAGTAATGGCTGTTTATGGAGGGACGCACCTCCCCACCAAAGGCAAATTTCCAACAGATAGTACACTCCATTTTGAAATAGATTTGAGCTCGGAATATCCTGAAGTTGATCCCACAAGACGAATCAAAGAGCTTTTCTCTACTTTTCTTTTTCTTGTTCTCATGGATAGTGTTTTGACAATACTTTTATGTGTTTTTGAGTTAGAAAGGCAATTTGATCATTTATAGCGATTACTTACCCTTTTAGGATAAACAATTAGCATGATCACTAGCAAATCACACACTCTACTATGATTTGTCTAAATTCATGAAAGTCTTTTATTCATAACATGAATTCTTACAAAGCAATAACAAGATAATAAAATAATACTATTCTTGAGAGCTAAAAGTGCAAGTAAAAGAAAAGCAAGTAAAACCCTTTATATATGGTCTATTACATGAGATACAAATGTGTTTTTCCAATGTGGGACAAAAGCAAATGTTAATATCTCCTCTCAAACTCGCGATGGTGTAGACAGAAGCATCGAGAGTTTGCCAAGAAAGAACCGGTGACGCTTTAAGGTATGCGCTTTTGTGAAGAAATCTGCAAGTTGCATCGAAGATGAGACAAATGGCAAGGATAGAGTGCGTTGCTGAAGATGATATCGAATAATATGACAATCAATCTCAATATGCATGGTACGTTCATGAAAGACTGTGTTGTGCGCAATCTGAATAGAACTCTTATTATCACAATACATCGGTGTTGGTGAAGAAAGACAGACACCCATATCAACCAATAACCGACGTAACCATACAATCTCACACGTAGTAGAAGCCATAGCACGATACTCTGCCTCATTTGAAGAGCGAGAAACCACATCTTGTTTCTTACTTTTCCATGAGATGAGTGAATCTCCTAAAAATACACAATAACCAGTAGTTGATTTCCGATCAGTTAGGTCACCAGCCCAATCTGCATCAGAAAATGCACGAAGCTCCAAGGATGAGGTCGATGGAAACAAGAGACTCTGATAAATCATTCCTCGAAGATAGCGAAGAATACACATAACTGCAGCCCAATGTACAGATGTAGGAGAGCAAACAAACTGACTGACAATGTGAACAACATATGCAATGTCGGGGCGAGTAATGGTGAAGTACACCAGACTCCCTACAACTGAACGATATAAAGTGGGATCAGGAAGAGGATCCCCGTCAGTAGGTGTATATCGAACATTAACCTCAAGAGGAGATTCAACTATACGAGTATCTGTAAGACGGGCCCGCTCAAGAATATCTGCAGTGTACTTAGACTGAGAGAGAAGATATCCCTTCTCAGAATAAGCTACCTCAATGCCTAAAAAGTAACGTAGATGACCTAAATCTTTCATCTCAAAACGGCGAGATAAAGTAGATTTTAGGTTTGCAATACCATCAATATCATCACCTGTAATGATCATGTCATCAACATACAACAAAAGCAAAATACAACCTGCAGGGGATGATTTAACAAATAACGCCGAATCATGAAAGCTGGAAATAAACCCAAGAGATGATACTACAGTGGAGAACTTGTCGAACCAAGCTCTTGAAGCTTGTTTGAGACCATCTGAGCTTTCTTAAGCACGCACACTTGTCCTGGACTATGTGAAACACCAGGTGGAAGGACCATGTAGACTTCTTCTTGAAGATCCCCATTTAAAAAGCATTTTTAACATCCATTTGTGAAATATGGCAATGACGAGCAGAGGCCCTGCAATAAGAACCGGGATAGATGTCATCTTTGCAACAGTGCAAAAGTCTCTTCATAATCCATACCATATTCTTGAGCAAAACCCTTTGCAACCAAACGAGCTTTATATCGCTCAATAGAACCATCGGACTTTGTCTTAATCTTGTACACCCATCGAGAACCAATAGTTTTCTTACGGTCGGTAGAGAAACCAAATCCCAAGTACGGTTTTGTTCAAAGCGGCCGGTTCCTCATTCATAGCCTCTTGCCAAAGAGGATCACGAGCTGCCTCAGTAGGATGTAGGCTCACGGAGAGAATTAATAGAAACTAGAAAGGAAGCGAATGATGGAGCATAGCAAGAATAATCAAAATCGGATACCGAGTAGATCGCAGAGTGCGTTTAGGATAGCGAGGTGGATGCGGATCTGCAACCACAAGAGGTTACGAAGCAGCGTAGGAGGGCCGAGTATCAATATCATGGGACTGCGGAAGGCGAGAAGGAGCAGATGATATAGATGTAGAATCGGATGGACAATCGGCATCAAAGGGATCAATATCAATAAGGTCGATTTTGTCATGCCATGTGAGGTAGGTGGGATGGAAAAGAAAGGAACATGCTCAATAAAGGAAACATTACGAGACACATACAATTTTCCGAGCTGGATCATGACAACGATAACCTTTCTGCCCAACCCCATATCCAAGAAAAACACAAATGGCGACACGAGAAGATAACTTAGTACGCTCTGCATGTGGACGTAGAACAAAACATGTAGAACCAAAAACTCTCAAATGGGAATATAGTGGGGTGTGACCAAATAGTCTAGCATATGGAGAAATCTCAGAATTATGAGAGGTAGGGATCCTATTAATAAGATAAACAGAAGTAAGGACAGCTTCTCCCCAAAATTCACTAGGTACACTAGCGGACAAAAGCATGGATCTAGCTGTCTCAATAATATGCCTATGTTTTCTCTCGGCTACCCCATTTTGTTGTGGTGTATCAATACAAGAAGACTGATGTATTGTACCATCACCTTTGAAAATACCAGAAAGATCCCCACTAGTATATTCACCTCCTAAATCAGCCCGAAAACATTTAATAATGGCAGAATGTTGAGTTTTCACATAGGCTTAAAGCTCAGCATAAGTATGAACAAAATCAGAGCGTCTTTTCAACAAATAAACCCAACAATGACGAGTATAATCATCAATAAAGGAAACATAATATCTGGAGCCACCCTTAGTAGGGATAGGTGCTGGCCCCCAAACATCTGAATGAACTAGATCAAATGGTGCAGAAGAAGTAGAAGTACTAAGATTAAAAGGCAAAGCAGAAAATTTTCCAAGTTTACATCCACTACAATCAGAAATATCATCGGATTGTAAATCACCAAGAACACAGTATTACACATAAAACGCAGGCGAGAACCTGATACATGACCAAGTCTAGAGTGCCATAAATAAAACTTCGAAGAGGAATGTGTTAAATGAAAAGAAGACAGATTAACAGGCATAGTTGATGCATGAGTAGGAAAATGCAGCTCATCCAAAACATATAGACCTCTCCCCTTTCTACGCCCTGTCCCAATCACTCTCTTGAATTTTAGATCCTGCACATAACAAGAATTAGGGAAGAGTCCAATAAAACATCCAGAGTCACATATTTGACCAGCAGAAGCAAGATTTATATGTAATTTTGGAATGCAATAAACATCAGGTAATGATATAGTGGATGTATGAATGGTGCCAATGCCTGTCAATGGCATAGGTGTGCCATCAGCAGTCACAACATAAGTGGAAGGGGAGTAGAAGACATAGATACAAAGACGGAAGAATCAGGAGACATATGATTTCCAGCTCCAGAGTCCAAGATCCAAGAAGGCGAAATGATACCTGAACCAATAGATTGTGATGAGCCGGAAGGAACAGAAAGAGCATAAGACTGAGAATTACATTTGAAGCTATTTGGAAGGCGAGAACTTACGAATTGGTCGACTCTGAGAATCGATCTTGTGACTCACAGAGGCTCCTGAAGCTGGGTAATCAAGAGAGGGCACAAAGGCAGCCTGAGTCGGTGGATACAAGTTCTGGAATTGACCTCCAGAATATGGCTTCTGTTGAGAAGACTTCTGTCCTTGTCCCGAATGTGGAGGCTTAGAATCATCACCTCCAGCCATTATGAATTTTAAACAGAAAAATCCTAAATAACAAGCAGCAATCCCAAATAACAAGCAGCAATCCCAAATAACAAGCAAAAAAAAAAAAGGGCAGATCTCACCAATCAGATGCGGAAGCCAAAAAGACGAAACCCAGATGTGGAAGCCAAGATCAGAACGAGCATGAGCAGCCAAAACGAGCACGAGCTTCCAAAACAAGCCAAAAAAAAAAATTTAACTGATACTAGGGGCGTGATGCATGCGAACCCCCAACTAACTCACCACAAAGTTGGATTCGCGATCGAGCTAAAAATATTAACTTGTGCTCTTGACTTTGATACCATGATAGAATTCATGAAAGTCTTTTATTCATAACATGAATTCTTACAAAGCAATAACAAGATAATAAAATAATACTATTCTTGAGAGCTAAAAGTGCAAGTAAAAGAAAAGCAAGTAAAGCCCTTTATATAGGGTCTATTACATGAGATACAAATGTGTTTTTTCAATGTGGGACAAAAGCAAATGCTAATAAAACCAATCAATTGATCAAGCCGAATAGTTTGTCTAAATACAATTACCTCTCTTCTATAACTGTGCACAATAACCTGCACAAAGTCAATAGGATACATTGATACATCAAAAATTTATTAGAGAAGCACTTGATAATTCTGACGAAAAAATCATTCAAGTTCTTTACAAGCCTCGAGCATCCAAGTTTAATTTCAAGAAATAGGTAGAAAAATCAAGATTCATGGTATACGATCTCGGATTATTTGTTCGTTGTTGGATCCAAATTATTTTCCATGGCAATTGATGCATTTTGTTACTTAGAGATTACAAACTCAACAATAGATATTTTTTCAACAAAACGGTGAACTTCATGTATTCATGCAGTAATAAAGCACGATAGGCATGCATTTCACTTACGAGTCTTGTGGAAAATTGTTCATTTGTAGGAACTCGAACGGGGGAGGCCATTGACTCAAGATGAGACATTCAAGATCACTCATGTGAAGAAGAAGAAGAAAAACCTAGAGAATCCATATGAATGAGTTGATGATAGGGTTAAACAGACTTTCGTAAGTGTCTAATTTGATGTAATAAATGCTTGCCATTTTCTTAATTAATTATTATAATTTTAAATTTTAAATTTCAGGGATAATATGAACAATCACTTGAGGAGTTACGTCGTACTCTACCACTAGACACATAACTTACACAAGAATAAATGGATTAAGCATGAACTGAGACGATTGGTGGTGCCACTAGGTTTGGCATAGTTTACGGAATGTCAAATAGAGAATTCTGTGATTACCGGTCGCCACCGGAAGGAATGGGTTGTTACAGTAATGCCAGATCGATGGATAGAGCGAGTGGTATGTCCATGCAGAAGAAGATTGCCGAGCTTTCTAGCTAGCTAAGGGATGCGAAGGATAGGGAAAGACAGAGGGACCATCAATTTGCGGGTATGAAAGCGCAATTAGATGCATTACTTGTTGGGGTGTTTCCCCGTGTCCCGATGACGCTGGTAACCAGCTTCCTCCACCTCCCCAGTCTCAGTCTATGTCACGACGTAGAGCGAGCGATCATAAATATCGACTTAGAGATGAGCCAACTAATGGTGAGGAAGATGAGAAAGATCATGTGGCAAACACACAACTACCTCTTTGAGTTGTAAACTATATTATGGCCTTGTTGGGGAATTTGTAAGAAATGTTTAAACTTTTTGTGAATGTTAATTTGTGAAGGTTGAAGTAGTTTGATGTTTTTTGAATGTTTTGGTTCTACTTTTTGAAGTAGTTTAGAGTTGAATGTTAGTATATGCTCTTCTTGTTGTTTGGTGAATTTTTGGCCGCTATTAGAGCTGCATTTAGTTGAATATATAAATAGTTTTGAATTTGGCATGTGGACAGTTGTTATAGCAGCCAGGTTATGCAGTTTTTTTCTGCAGAAAACCGACCTCATGAGGTCGGTAATTTCCAAAAAAAAATTAAGAAATTCAAATTTCCGGACCTCATGAGGTTGGTATTTTTTTAAAAAATTAACAATTCCGACCTCATGAGGTCGGTAATTTTCCAGAAACTTAAAAGTCCCGACTTCATGAAGTCGGTAACTTACCAGAAACTTAAAAATTCCGACCTCATGAGGTCGGTAATTTATTTATTTTAAAAGATACTAATAAATTTACCGACCTCATTAGGTCGGTAATTTTAATAAATATTCAACCCGTTTATAATTTACAGACCTCAGTAGGTTAGTAATTTTCCGACCCACTCGTAGTTGACCTACATTTGAGGTCGGTTTTGAGGTAGGTAAATGCCCAAAACCGACTTCAAGAGGTCGATTTTCTAGATAGACAAAAACAATTTTTTTTTAGTAGTGTAACCTTAAAAAGAAATTACCAAGTCATTATGTCGACTAAAATAAGTCATCATGTTGACATTTGTAAAGGAAAGCGTTAACGGGATATTTTATTTGCTTTTACAATATAAAGATTGTAAGTAAATTTTGCAGGATCAATATTATATTTTGTTAAGCTATTTCTTTATTATATAATATTTACTATAGCGCTACCCGAAACATGATCTTTCGAAAATAATATGTCCACGTCAATCTGCTTTTTCCTGTAATTTGTGTATATTGGCGTTATATGTGGAAAGAAAGACAGTACTAATGTATTTCATCATAATTAAAGGAATCAAACATCGTTAGATCACATATCTACTTGAGAATTACTAATGCTATTGACTTGGAATTGTATTAATTGTTGGAAATTAGCCTTTTACGGAAGTTGCGACCGACCAACTTTAACGGCTTAAACACTAGTATTACGCATATTGGAGAATCCGGTTCTTCACATGCATGATCTACTAAGTACGTAGATAACCGTAGGGCCAAGAATCGTCAAATTTCATTGAGAAATGAAAGAGATATTGATTCACGAAGTAAGGTGTTTGAAGCATGGAAAAGTGTGGTGTGTGATCAATTCTCCCTCATCGGTAGAGGAAGAAAGAATTGTTGTGTATATAAGACTCAAAATTGGTTTGGGGTTTGGGACCCCAAGGGGTATCCCATGTGTTTAAAGGAGGGAGGACCTAGATGTGCTTCGGTTCCAGGAAAGCCCACGCGCGCGCCGCCGCCCGTCCAGTTCCGGGTTCATGGGATGTGGGTCTTCTGATATTATATTTTTGGGCCAGAGAACTTTGCCAGATGTACAGTTTGATCCCAGAAGTTTCACGTGTACAGTTTGGACCAGAATTCTTTCAGATGTACAGTTTGGTCCCTGAAGTTTCCAGAAAGTCAGAATTTGGGCAGACAGAACAGAAACGCCACAACACTCAATTCAACCATTTATTTTGGCTGAATTACTCCTCCTATAATGGCCAATCTGTTGGTCTTTCTCACCATTTATTTTGGTGGCTTTACTACCTCCATAACGGCCATTATTTGGCCAATAATGGCTGTTATGGAGGCAGTTAAACAGCCCCTCCCTCACCTATATAAACAACCCCTTGCACCATTGTTGAGCACACTTACAATACACGAAAATACACAAGCAGAAAATAGTTCTTCCTACAACTTTCAAGCATCATTTCGTTACTCAATATTCTTCACGGTAGCTCTTGAGTTTCCTTTTCTCAATTGTTCCATTGCTGTTTTATCTTGGGAGACGAATTGTCCAGGACGTATAAATGATACATACGGGGCAATATTGTCTTAAGGACAGAGTGCCACACTCGACTCAGCAAACAAAAACAGTTTCCAGTTTTTCTTGTTCAACATCTTTGTAATTTTCAGTTTTCTAGTTGAATTGTAATTTCAATTCTTACATTAGCAGTTACTTATAATTTCCGTTTCCTGCATCCTTTGTATACCAACAATCTTAAGACAATATTTGCTTACGGTAACTGCAATAACATGGCAGGAAATATGGCCGATGTTGCTGCTACTGCTGATGTCTCTCGAGGCAACGTTGCTGCCTTCCCTGCTACTGCCGCTACTGGCCAAGGCAGTAACACTGCTGCCTTTCATCGCTGCCGCTTCTGCCATCGCTCAAGGCGATAACACCGCCTTCCCGATTCTTTGGTGCTACACCTTCTTCCTCACACCACCATGATCGCCCTGAAAAATTCATGGGATCAGAATTTAAGAGATGTCAGCAAAAGATGATGTTCTACTTAACAGTTATAGGCATGGCCCGGTGCCTTACGGAAGATCCTCCACAAGCTGTAGATGAAATGGACTCTTCGCCTAATGAAATGGGTGAATGGGGCCTTGGTATCCATGTCATTAATGGCATGAAGATGGTTCGTGACGCATGGAATCATAGCGATTTCATGTGCAAGAATTACATACTGAACTGCTTAGCAGACCCTCTCTACACGGTCTATTACAATCACGCAATCGCCAAAGAGTCAGAGGAAAAACTGCAAAAGAAGTACAACGCACAAGATGCGGGTACTAAGAAGTTCATCGTTGGGAAATTTCTAAAATTCCAAATGGTGGACAGCAAGACAGTGATGTCCCAAGTCCAGGAATTCCAAATGATGATACATCACCTGGATTTGGAAGGATTGAAACCAAACGAGCAGTTTTTGGTTGCATCGCTGATTGAAAAGTTACCTCCTTCATGGAATGAGTTTATGAGTTACTTAAAACTCAAGACAAAGGAGATGACCTTTGAAGAGCTTGTTATCAAACTCCAAATCCAGGAAGATAACAAGAAGGCCTTACCTAGGGGCAGACAAACTGCTGAGGCAAAGGCAAATCTGGCTGAGGCCAAAGGGAACTCAAGCAAGAAGCGGAAGTTCCAGAAAGACGGCAAAGCCCCCGCAGCGGAGATGTTCAGAGGTAATTGTCATCACTGTGGGAAACCTGGTCATAGGATCAAGGAATGCCGCAAGCTCAAGACTGAGCAACAACAGAAAGCCAAGTCGAAAGGCAAGGCGCAAGCTAACGTCGTCAAGGACACGCTCCTGGATGACATGATTGAGGATTTCTCGGCAGTGGTGCTAGAAGCCAACTTGGTTGAGAATCTGATGCAGTGGTGGGTGGACACAGGTGCAACAAGACACATCTGTTCCAACAAAGATGCCTTCTCCACGTACTCACCGGTCACCGACAAGAAGCTGTTCATGGGCAACAACGCTTCCTCGGACGTGCTGGGGGTTGGAAAGGTGGTCCTGAAGATGACTTCCGGTAAGGAGCTCACTCTGAAGGAAGTGATGCACGTCCCAAAGATTAGAAAAAATTTAGTTTCTGGACCTTTATTGGTTAATGCTGGTTTTAGGCTAGTGTTTGAATCCAATAAGTTTGTACTCACTAAAAATGGCACATTTGTGGGGAGAGGCTTCGTCTGTGAAGGCCTCTTCAAATATGTTTGTATTGCGCCCAAGTAATAAAGTTGAACCTTCTTCTTATTTGCTTGAGTCTTCTAATTTATGGCATCATAGATTAGGACACGTTAACTACAAGTCTATTCAAAGGCTGGTAAAGATAGAGTTGTTGCCGTCTGTCGACGTAAACCCTCAACGTAAGTGTGAGGTGTGCGTAAAGGCAAAACTCACTAAGCTTCATTTTCGATCCGTCGAAAGGAATACCGCTCCTCTAGAACTTATTCACACAGATATATGTGATTTGAAGTTCGCACAAACTAGAGGGGGGAACAAGTACTTTGTGACTTTTATTGACGATAGCACAAAGTATTGTTACCTTTACTTGTTAAAAGGTAAGGATGAAGCCTTTGAAGCGTTCCGATGTTACAAAGCAGAAGTTGAGAACCAACTAAGCCTACGGATTAAATCCATTCGTAGCGATAGAGGGGGAGAATATGTAGCACCTTTTGAGGAATACTGTACCCAAGAAGGCATTGTTCATCAAACGACGGCTCCATACTCACCTCAGTCGAACGGTGTGGCGGAACGTAAGAACCGCACATTGAAGGAAATGATGAATGCCTTGCTTATCAATTCCAGTCTTCCCCAAAACATGTGGGGAGAAGCCGTCCTTACCGCTAATACGATTCTTAACACAGTCCCACATAAGGGTAAGGACAAAACTCCATACGAATTATGGAAAAGAAAGAAACCCACCTACAAATATTTTAAGGTGTGGGGTTGTTTGGCAAAGATTGAAGTACCCAAGCCAAAGCAGGTCAAGATTGGGACTAAGACTGTAGATTGCATATTCATCGGATATGCAAATAACAGTAGTGATTATCGCTTCTTAGTGCATAAATCATATATTCCAGATATCCACCATGGTACAATTATGGAATCAAGGAATGCTTTATTCTTTGAAGATACCTTTCCTAGAAAGGAAAAAGACATAACCTCTCGCAAACAAAGTTATGTACAAAGCTCTCAAGAACCGGGAGTCCTTGACTGCCCGGATCTAGATGGTTCAGATCTAGCGAATCTCGAGGTGGCTGAACATCCGGAATCTAGTATTCCAGATTCTCAGAACTTGGAGACTCCAGAGATGGATCTAAGGCGAAGTAGAAGGGCTAGGAAGGATAAATCCTTCGGTCCTGACTTTGTAGCTTATATGGTTAATGATGAACCAAGGACAATTGCTAAGGCATTGTCAATTCCAGAAGCACTGCTCTGGAAAGAAGCTATTGAGAGTGAAATAGGCTCCATTCTGCATAACCATACTTGGGAGTTAGTTGATCTTCCTTCGGGAAATAAACTGTTGGGTTGTAAATGGATACTCAAACGGAAATACAAAGCAGATGGGTATATAGACAAGTACAAGGCCAGGTTGGTAGTCAAGGGCTATCGGCAGACAGAAGGCTTTGACTACTTTGACATATACTCTCCGGTATCCTGAATGACATCCATACGGGTATTCATTGCGATCGCAGCTTTGCATGACCTTGAGATACACCAGATGGATGTTAAGACAACCTTCCTAAATGGTGATTTGGAAGAAGATATTTATATGGACCAACCCGAGGGGTATGTGGTTCAAGGGCAAGAGAAGAAAGTCTGCCGGCTTGTCAAATCTCTGTACGGGCTGAAACAAGCCCTGAAGCAATGGCACGAAAAATTTGATAGTACTCTACTATCGAAGGGGTTCGCCATTAATGAGTGTGATAAATGTGTTTACACGAAAGGTAACTCTGACTCATTTGTTATGATATGCCTGTATGTAGACGACATGTTGATCACAGGAAGCAGTCCTAGGGTAATCTTAGAGACTAAGAATATGTTGAAACAATGCTTCGACATAAAGGATATGGGTATCGCAGATGTCATCCTAGGGATTAAAATCTCTAAGACGTCTGACGGACTGGTCTTATCTCAGTCTCACTAGATCGAGGATGTTTTGAGAAAGTTTAAGATGTTAGACAGTTCACCGATAACGTCACCAATTGATACAAATCAAAAGCTTGATAAAAATCTTGGTGCACCTGTATACCAGGAGCGATATGCACAGGTGATCGGTAGTTTGATGTATATAACAAACTGCACCCGACCTGATATTGCTTACGCAGTCAATAAGTTGTCTAGGTTCACCCGTAATCCGAGTAATAATCACTGGAAGGCGTTGAATCGGGTATTACAATACCTGAAATACACGTTAAACTACGGGTTACACTATTTGAGATATCCAGCTGTACTAGAGGGGTACAATGATGCAAACTGGATATCTGATATAGAGAACACCAAGTCCACCAGTGGGTATGTATTAACAATTGGTGGTGGGGCTGTGTCATGGAAATCCGCTAAGCAAACTTGCATCGCCCGATCCACGATGGAATCGGAGTTTATCGCTTTAGACAAAGCAGGAGAAGAAGCTGAGTGGCTTCATGACTTCTTAGAGGATGTTCCGTGTTGGAACAAACTCGTACCTTCGGTAATGATCCACTGCGATAGTCAGTCGGCTCTAGGAAGGGAACGGAATGCTATGTACAAAGGCAAGTCTCGTCATATTCAACGGAGGCATAAGACCGTTAGGCAACTGATCACCACGGGTATAATATCCATTGATTACATTAAGTCAAATGATAATATAGCAGACCCGTTGACAAAGGGCTTACCCAAAGATCAGATGGCTTGCCTGTCTAGGGGAATGGGCTTAAAACCCAAAATATAAGGACCAATGCAGTGGTAACCCAACCTTACTAACTGGAGATCCCAGTAATTTGGTTCAATGGGAAAACTAAGTTGTAAAGGTTCAGTTGATCGCTTCAGTGGAAGCATGAGCACTTCGGATAGTGATTTCTGAAAAGAAACACCAAATCCAAAGTCGTTCCCGCGATAGACGTTAAGTGCTATCTGCAGTATGGGTAAATGTTAAGTTTTCAAAACCTGTAATGATCCTCAACAGTTGAGGTTAGGTTTTGAGAAACTTTTAATGGTTCCTAACACTTGTGAAGTGGGGTATAGCAGGATACCTTGTAGGAGACCACCTATTTAAGTGCGAGGACGGACCGCCTCAAATGAACGCACTTAATAATCCAAGAAGTTGTCCATGGCCAAAACAGACAAAACATTTCGAAGAAGAGAGTAAGGGAATTTGTTGTGTTGGTACCATTGACTTGGCTTACACTAACACTGACGGTTCAAGACATCACGGTCACCGCGCAGTAAGTAAGTCCGATGGTATTCAACTATGGAAGGTTCAAAGCTGAAGCCACCTCTCCTTATGCAACATCGGTCCGCTGAAATATTGCTGGAAATGAAAAGACACCATGTGAGTGCGCCAAAATCTCTTTCAAGAGGGGATTGTTGGAAATTAGCCTTTGATGGGAGTTGCGACCGACCAACTTTAACGGCTTAAACACTAGTGTTACGCATATTAGAGAATCCGGTTCTTCACACATGCATGATCTACTAAGTACGTAGATAACCGTAGGGCCAAGAATCGTCAAATTTCATTGAGAAATGAAAGAGATATTGGTTCACGAAGTAAGGTGTTTGAAGCATGAAAAAGTGTGGTGTGTGATCAATTCTCCCTCATCGGTAGAGGAAGAAAGAATTGTTGTGTATATAAGACTCAAAATTGGTTTGGGGTTCGGGACCCCAAGGGGTATCCCATGAGTTTAAAGGATGGAGGACCTAGATGTGCTTCGGTTCGAGGAAAGTCCACACGCGCACCGCCGCCGCCCGCCCGTCCCGTCCGGTCCGATTCCGGTTCTGGCTCCGGGTTCCGGGTTCACGGGTCACGGGTCACAGGTCCCTTGCACCATTATTGAGCACACTTACAATACATGAAAATACACAAGCAGAAAACAGTTCTTCCTACAACTTCCAAGCATCATTTCGTTACTCAATATTCTTCATGGTAGCTCTTGAGTTTCCTTTGCTCAATTGTTCCAATGATGTTTTATCTTGGAAGACGAATTGTCCAGGACGTATAAAGGATACATACGGAGCAATATTGTCTTAAGGACAGAGTTCCACACTCTACTCAGCAAACAAAAATAGTTTCCAGTTTTTCTTATTCAACATCTTTGTAATTTTCAGTTTTCTAGTTGAATTGTAATTTTAATTCTTACATTAGCAGTTACTTGTAATTTTCGTTTTCTGCATCCTTTGTAGACCAACATTAATGTTATGGCTTAGTAAGCTAGCAACTAGTCTCTTGTTTATATATGGTCCATAACTACCACAATCACATGGCAAGTCACGTGCTTGAAGATCAATATAAACCTTCAAATTTTTAGTTGGTTGAATCCAAGGCGCAACAAGACCAACAACAAACTCATACTCCGACATGGTGCCACACGTGTAAAGCTAAGCGTGCCAAGAATATTGCACTCTTTGGACACAAGTGTTGATATGAAAAGAAAAGATTGATAACATTCCCACGTGCGACTATCCCATCAGCCAATCACATGCTGAATTGGCGGCTAAGTATGTCTCTATTTTGTTGCGTATCAAGTATTGATCAAATAATTTAAATCTCAATCCCCGAAGCATAGCTGAATGACAAATGAGGAAAACTTAAAATCCAGATAGGGGCGTGCAGCGTGGGTTCGAACCTTGGTGGTAGCAATTTGCTCTCTTCTGGGGTGGGACTTTGTAGGTGATATTAGTTTCTCTATTCTCAAACTCTGGTCATTCAGGCACATCTCGCGATTTACTGGTAGTAGTGTTGAGGGATCGGAAAGCTGGATATCAAATAAATAAATAATTTTTTAAATCCTATCTAATTAATCAATGACGTATAGATTAAATTGTATTCATTGGAGAAAAGAAGAGTAGAAGAATCGAGATTATGAATGAGAAACAATGAGAAATGAACCGGAGAGTTTGGTATTTTTCATTCTCTTAAAGAATCTAATACAAAATTTTCTCTATTTTCCAAAGTTAATAAAATAAAATCATACAAATTTAAGGGGAGGACGAACTACTATTGAGAAGTTAGAAATGGGGAGGACATGCTATTGAGAAGTTAGAAATTGGGAAGTGTTAGCTCAGCAACGATCTATATACTTAAAGAACCAGGTTCTTTGAGTAACTATACAAGAAGGTAAATTGCGGAATAAGTTAATCAACACAAGAATTTTCACGTGGAAACCCCCTTTGCTCAAGAGAGGAAAACCACGATCCACCTATGTAGGATTTTTCAAACTCTCCACTAAACTTGAGTCACTTTTAAGATTACAACGACTTGTACACCTAAGGATCTATTCAAATAGCCCATACCCCAGGCTCTCTCTTTTTCAACAATTCCCACAATGGTTGGCTCTCTCTACTCTTTGTTTTAAAACTCTATCTAGTCCATGAAGTCCATTATAAACACAAAACAATACCTACTACAAAAAAACTCAGAAGGTAATCAAGATATTGTATTGCGACCATAAGACGCCAACTATTACATCTCAAGAACAATATAAATAAATCTTGATAGGAACAAGTTTTTTGACGTTATTGTAGTTGACTCCTTCGAGACTCTAAGTGTTGACTCTGCTCACTCATGATATCTCTCTTTGGTTGTGGTCAAGCTCCAAAGCTTTTGTCCTGTTGTATTTGTAGGAGTGAATAACCGTCTTAAATTCTCCAAATTCATCCAAGACTTGGTTCTATTAATTGTACGAAACAAATTCTTGTTTGATAAGATTTTCTTTTTCAAGCACATACAATTTACTTCTCCTTTTTCCAAGCTAATTTCATGTGTTCAATTCATGATAATATTTTTATATCTTAAACTTCAATTGATCGTATAATTGGAACGAGTGAAACTTTCAATTCTCCAAGTTACACCAAACAATTTTCTCAAATAGTTTATGGGTCTTCATCTAAATGACCGATTTCTCTCAGCAGTTCCTCTTCAGTTGTGCCTGGATTATCCATTCTTTTTGGAGATCTGTTAAGAATTTGATTCTTGTATATATTCCTTCATTCATCCTTGTACTTGATTGTCACTTATACATAGTTTGTCAATTATTAAAAACTTCAATTAAGCTATTGAACTATTATATAGACCACATTATCACTACTGGAAGACATGAGTTGATTATTTATATAATCAAGATCAATGTGAACATTTAAAGCGGGTACCACTATAAAAAAAACAGTTTTCTGTGGTGACTATTCGTGGCGACTCATTATGTCACAACAAAAAGGTAGGGCTTTTGTGGCGATCAGAATAAGTCGCCCCCGAAATACAATAATTTTACTAGCAACACTAGAAGTTGCCATAGAATGTAACTTCCCAAGACAAAATTTAATTAAAATGGTTTTGTGGCGACTTTTAAACTCTCGCCACGAAAATTCTTTGCCAGCGACTTTGTCGCCGCGGAAAGTGGAACTTCCGCTAATACTTTTATATAAAATTAAAAGATAGTTGAAAAATTTATCTTACTTTAAATACCCAAATTATCGTGACCCGGACTCTCTCACGCCTAAATTGCACCACCCAAAATTCCCAGAACTTAGATAGCTATAAAGTGATCTCTGCTTGCTGACATAGTTGTAGAGAGTCTTCCCAGAAAAATACTTTTGCTTTAGAAGTAGAAGAGTTCACTAAATCCCATGGAAATATCAAGTAAGAAGACTTGGATAGAAGACATGGAACGGACTCCCCACTTCGATGTAACGCTCTGTTCGACCCTTGTATACCCCTTTTGTCACCTTTTCTGGAGATAAAGGTGACTTTCTCGCTCTTTCATTCAATAACTTTTAGTTTTAATTATGGATCCCAAGATGTAGGTTTTTGTGACTTAAAAAATACCTTGTCAATGAAAAGTATGATTAATTGTTAGTAAGTCGAGATGAAGATGTTAAGACCTCTAGGTTAATTTCAATCGACATTTGTGTTCATCTATAACTTGCATTTGTATTATTTTCAATAATGTATTTTAATTTGATACACGGGCTCGTATACATGATTATTACGATCCAAATTCGCCTAAGTTGTGATGGCACATGACAATCACTAAATCGGGTGAACCAAGGCATTTGGTAACCATCTCAAAATATCAATAATAAAGATATCCCAATGAGAGTAAATAACATAAATAAGGATAAAGTTTGAAACAATGATGAAGTATAACCATAGCAATACACCAGGAACTGGTAATACTAGTCATCAACTGCAAGGAATGAAAAGTACAACTCTATAAAAAATAATACAATGTTTTGAAGGAAACTACAATAGGAATGTGCGTGATAGCAATGACAAGAGATTGACCGGTCGGGCTCGAGTGATCTCAGGGGTTTAGGGGTGCTTCTCCTACTGCGACTAACTCTATTTTTTAAAAAGTATATAGAAATGGTAGGCACTGGGAATGAGTGAACGACTCGGGATATTTCAAAAAGGGGGAATTTCTCTCAATAAAATATTATTTGCACGAGCTCGTGTAAGCCTTATCTTTTCCATGAAAAACAGACTCACATTAATGTGTGAAGCATATAGCCTAACACAAAACTCTAACTTGAATAAGTGCCAGCCAGGCAAAAGGGTTAGCCTGCAGTGGTGGTTTAGCCAAAGGGGAACGTGCAACGGTTGAATTCATCATGCTCTTAGAATAGCTATTCCAATCCGAATGTCTATCCCAACATAGAGAGCTTATCCACTACATCTACATAAGGAATAATCTAATCCAATATTTCTTGTCCAAGGGAAGGGACTCCATATTCACTATATGACAAGGCTAAGAGATTCACCACTAAAGTTCAACTCACAATTAGAATTTCACTTATGAATGTCGCTAATGTTTGGATCCACACCTGCACACACATTGCAGAAAAGGAGAGGGATGAGTACTGGGAGTACCTAAAAAGTATCATAAATCACCCCTACCAGAGTAGTGGGGAGCATATCTTAAGAATCTCTAGTTTTCAATACCCTGTACAATATATTAAGAGAAAACAACAAAGAGAAGTGGACAATTTAAAGTTAAAACAACTCAATAAGTTTTTAACATGTATAAAGTAGTGGTGGGCGATGGGCGGGCTCGTCCTGGGCGGGCCGGTCACATGGAGTCGGGGTCGAGGCGGGGCGGGCGAAGAGGTGGGTCGAGATGCAGCGGGACTTGCTCGATCTGTCCGCCCGATCCCGATGTCAGTCGGTCGGGCGGGCGAGTCCGTGGGTTTTTTTTTTAAATAACATATGTATAAAAAAAACTCAATAAACAAGATAAGATAGTGTAATAAAAACATCCCAAGGCTGTTTTTGTGCCTCTTATATTATTTAATAGACATTATTTTTTTTTTGTAATACAAATACAATTGTCTAAAATCTAAATTGCAACTTTGTGGTGTTGTCCAAAAGTTGCAAATTACATAATAAAATTGCAATTAAAAAAATTATATTCTCAAAAAAAACATGTTCTAATTGCTTGATGATTTCCTGTGGTTCTTCGGTTGGAATTGGTATTTGTTGGTCAAATTGATCCACGTCGCTTCCACTACCTTCGGTTAAGATTTCGTTGTAGTTTTCATCTTAACCCGTTGATCTCCGGTTGACGCACCTTCTCACTCCGCCAGATCCAATCTCTCAATAATACCGCAATTTCAAAGGCTGTCTCCCGCTAATGAGTGTCTGTGGGTCTCCTATTTGATATCCGCCGCGTAAAAGCGCCAGACGTAGTTGATGACGCTTGAATGTTCAAAACATCTCGGGCCATCAATGAAAGTGTCGGAAAGGTCTTCTCATTCCCCCTCCAGGATTTCAACAAGTCTTCATGTCCATCTTCATTTATAACTTCTTGATACGGTCTGAGAACCACCGCAAAACAAAAAATATCCAACTCGCTAATTTGGTTAGTAGTAGAGGTACGGCCGCACATTCTATTTCTGAGGCATTCAATACTAGCCGCAGAAACAGCATGTCTTTTGTTAGGTTGTGTTGAAGATGAAGAAGATGGTATGAAAGCCGGTAAGTTACTAGCATTTTCTTGTTAATAAAATCTATATATTTTTTTGCATTGGTGTTCTACGCTAGACAACACTTCTTCTTTAGTTTGTTCAATAGGTGGTGTGTGATTTAGATTTTTAGGACTTGGAGATGGTAGCACTTCTATACAATCGTAAATAGTTTCAATTAGTGATTTAGTACCGTCTATTTTAATAGTAGGATTTAATACAGAACCAATAATATAAATAGAGGGAATAGGAATAAAATATTTTTTTATTTTGACAAACATTTTTTTAATAGCTGTCTTATAAGCTGGTTTTTCCATATATTCACTAAGTAATAAAAATATTAGAGTTATATAAAACAGCATAGTTGAAATAGTAGGATAATATATACCGGAAAATTCTTTTGTTGCTTGAAAAAATTTCTCTAAAAATACAATAAGTTCGGAAATTTTTACCCAAGCACTATCTAAAATCATATCAGCTGGATTTTTATTATGAGAGCTAAAAAATAATGTTATAGGTATTCTATAGTCATAAGCAACAAATAGTTGTTCGTATAAAGAATTCCACCTAGTGGATACTTCTTGTGGAATTTTTCTATAAGGTAGTCCACAATCGTGACAAGTTTTTTTATATTCTTTTCTACGTTGTACTTTATTACTTTTAAAAATAAAGTTTATAGCAAATTGTATTTTACTAAGAATGTCTTCAAAAAGCGATATATCATCCTATACAATTAAGTTATATATATGGCACGCGCATTTTATATGAAAATGATCTGGAAAAAAGATGGAGTTAAACTATTTTTTAAAATTGTAATTGCGTAATTGTTAGAAGAAGAGTTATCTAATGTAATAGTCATAATTTTATCGGTTATTCCGTAATAATGGCACACTTGATAAATATTATCTGCAATAAAAGTACCAGTGTGTCTATCATCTATATATCTATACGCTAAAATATATTTTTGCATAGACCATTTATAATCTATCCAATGAAAAGTTACAGTTAAATAATCATGGCCGTTAGTACTACGACCTATATCAGACGTGATAGATACTTTGCCATTCAAATGGTATAATGAAAAACGTAAATATTGTTGATATTCATGCGCGAATTTAAATACATCTCTCTTAACAGTTGATCTAGGAAAACCGTTAAAAACAGGATTATATATATCTCTAATGTAATGAATAAAACCGGGAGATGAAGGAAATGAAAAGGGCAAACCCTCCACATCAACTAATTTTGATATTGCTTCCCTATCTCTATGTGTTATTGTATTTAGAGCCTACAATCCCCCCCCCCTCCCGTCATAGGGTTAATTTGACCATGTACTTGGTCCAGGACAATATCAGTATGTGAACCTTGTCCCGATGGAGCGCATGCTTTACCTTAGATTTTGAAGCTGGTATTGGACATACCTAGCTGGATGAGCACTTACTACGTGTCTAATTAAACCCCCCGTCCCACCGTGACCTTTTCCAGTTTTAAATTTTAAAACATTTTTACAAATTTTACATATAGCTACTTGATTCTCTACGTCCCTATCAAAAAATGTCCATGCATCTGATTTTAATGGTCGTTTTGCTGGACCTCGTCTCATACTAGGAGGAATATGAGGTATTTCAGTTGAAGGTGCACTGGTGAGTGTGTTGTCATCAACATTAGTGGGTGTATCATCTAGATCATCGTCTAAATTAAAGTCTTCTTGAGTTCCAGAAAATAGCTCCTGGTCTAAATCTAATGGTATTGTAGGAAAATGTTGAGTATCAACAAAATCATCATGTGTAGGAATAAGATGACTAGAAGAAGTACCCTTGCCCTGGTTGCCCCTACTAGAAGAAACACTCTTACCCTTACCCTTAAACATACATTTTAATCATTCCATTTTAATTATGTTAATAAATAATTAAAGACAATAAAATTAAGTGCGCTAAATAAATAAACAGACAATAATAATTTAATGAAGGAACGAATGTACCAAACGCCGACGTGTAATCGAGAGGTTGAAAATTGAAACTTTGCTCGATGGAAGATCCTCAAGCTAGTTGCCAACTTCACTCCCAATTCTCAAATGAATAAATAAAATTGAATATTTAGCAAACAATGTAGACTTGTAGAGAGATATATTGAGAGATTAGAGAGATTGTAGGAAGATTTGTGAGAAAGATGAAGAGAAAATGAGTTATTTATAGTTGGAAAATTGGGTTAAAGTGTAAATATAATAACTTATGGGTTAAAAATAAATATTAAGGGGTAGGGGGGTTGGGGGAAGGGGGAGGCCTAAAATGGTCGTTGGCCAACGGCCAAAATCTAAAATGGTCGTTGGAGCAACGGTCATATTTGCAAAGGGGGGACAAAGGGTGAGGTCGGGGTCGGGCTCGGGATGGGGTCGGGTCTGGCGGGACGAGACATTTTCCCATCCCGAGTTCGAGTCCCGACACCGTTTTTTTTAGCGGTCGGGGTGGGGTCGGGACGGGGTCGGATCGGGGTCGGGCCATCCCGGTAGCCACCCTTAGTATAAAGCATCAAATATACGCATAATCATCTTAAATACTAAGCTAGAAAATAGTTATGAATTAAGTAGTACAATACAGATTCAATCTTTATCAACCCTGATATTTCATCAAGTGCCTAAACCACAATATGTTCCAACCATCTCACCAGAATCATCACTCACACATTAAACCATAACCAAATTGGACCAACATAGCTCACTCACAACAAAACCAACATGCACACAGCAAGGAGGTACCGGGTCAATGACTTGTTAGGGATGAGTTCATAACCACATGTACACAACACGATCATATAAATGATCTAAGGACTCAACAATCCCCACATGAGAATGAAATCAATGAACACAGTGAAAAATAATTCAATTATGATTTTAACACTTGGTTATCGAGCCAATAAATGTTCCTAGGGCATTAGTCAATCCAAAAGACATGACTAGAAACTCATAATGCTCGTAATGAGTCCTAAAACATGTCTTAGAGATGTCTAAAGACCTAATCTTCAACTGATAGTATTCAGACCTCAAGTCGATATTAGAGAAGATCTTTTCATTTTGTAATTGGTCAAATAAATCATCAACGCACAAGAATGGAGACTTATTCTTTATAGTGACTTTGTTCAAACTACGATAATCAATGCACATCTGCATCAACCAATCCTTTTACTTCAAAAGTAAGATAGGAGTACCTAAGGAGAGATACTTGGTCTAATAAATCTTTTGTACAACATATCTTGCAACTAATCTTTTAACTCCTTAAATTCTACTGGTGTTATCTTGTACGATGGAATATATATAGGTTGCGTGCTTCGCACCAACTCAATGCTAAAATCATTATCACGGGAATGTGGAAATTAATTAAATATGTAGGTAACGCCTTCAAAAAATCTTTCACAATCATATTGTATCAATAGTAAGAGTCCCCACTGTCACACCCCAAATTGGGAGGGGTGTGACCGACACCCGATGTCGTACTGGCCCGAGTGTACCACTCTAAAACTAGACTCTTGCACGTATTGAGCTTCCGGCCGACAAGGGCATACTAGAAAATGACCTTAATAACATCACAATAGTAGGGCCGACAAGGCTACGATTTGTAATGCAAGAGCAATATCCAAGCTCTATAGACAAACAAAAAGGGATCAGCCTAACATTTATATGAACAAGGCCGCAATATAAGCCAACAAAAAGATAACCAGGCCAACAAGGTCATACATCATAACATCTAAACTATCATATGGTTGGGACAAGGTCCGGCCTACCTACTATCTACTTATGTACATAAGATATAATCTCAACATCTGACTAGGAAGCTCCGAAAGAAGTAAAGCATACCAACTGATGGCTGAGACTCAATAGCTCCTATAGTGGGGTCTATTTGGCCTCTATATGAACCTGCAACATGAAATGCAGTGTCCTCCAGAAAAAAGGATGTCAGTATGAGATAATATACCGGTATGTAAAGCATGAATAGCAATATGAAAACATAAGTTGTAAAATAGGGCAAAAGAAGTAAATTGATACTCTGATAACATGTGTGCCACTCAGAGCGGACAATGAAACTCTGAAACTGTACTGAAACTTCTATATATGTGTTTTATTATATAATATGCCCTCGTCTTATAACCTGAGGTGTTTAAATAAGGTACTGCCCTCAGGTAATAATCTGAGATGTGTGTATGGATGCATATATAAATGGTTGCCCTCCGGTTATAGCTCGGGGTGTGTATACGCATAAATAACTGTCCACCGATATTAATTCGGTAGTGTGAATAGTATATATATATATATATAACTGCCCACCGATATTTATTCAGTGGTGTTGGTAATATACTTTAGTAGTAATGGCACTTTTGGCTCCTTTGAAACTCACAAACTTTTTTGACTTTACTTTGGAATGACTCTTGGTCTACTCGATATTTGACTCTTTGGAACACTCCTTTTAGAGGTCTATGGAGTTTCAATAACTAGCTGACAGTCAAAATATACAGAATGCAATAATGAGACAAGAAAGTACTCCTAATGAGGGACAAACAACATGTGAATAGAACTCTTCTTTTGACGTTAACAATGGCATTTAGCCTTTAGCTCTTATATGATCCTTTCATTTGCCTTAAGATGACAATTTGTCAATATAAAAGACCATGGCCTGAGAAGCTCCATCAATGAGGAATATGGACTCTACTGGACAACCAATAGAGTTAAGATAACGAGATAAGATTCTGATAAGAGAGGGTACTCTCGACAAGAATCATATGAACATGGATTTAGTACTCTTTAAGCAACAATTCATTTGGAAATCGATACATGTTTCTAGGATTCATGCTTAGAAAGAAAGTTTAGCCTTACATACCTTATGTTGATAGCTCACGAGCTTCCGAATGTTCTACAAACGATACTCTACAATAAAGGAATAACTCGGATTAAATTCGGATCAATGACCAAAAGATATCTTCGCTTAGGCATTATGTCAAACACCTTGTGTGCACAATCTAAAGCAACCTTTACAAGAGTAGTTTGGATGCTACAACTCCTTTTCTTCAACAACACAACAACAATAACCAACTCTATTCCATGATTTCTTAATCCAACTAACAAGATTCAACACTTATTTCCATATATAATCTCAATAACAATACCACATCACTTCCAATACTTCAAGAATCACTTCACAAGTTCTTGTCTACAATACTTGCATAACATACAAGTTATCTTCTTCAACTTGCTAACTAGGTGTAAAGGAATTATAAGACATCAAGGGAGTGATAAAATTATACCTTAGCAGCAAGACCACTCTTACAACAAGCTTCTTGCAAGTTTCTATTGGCTCTGTAGCTTATCCAACAAGATGAAGAGATCAACAAGATGATCTTTAACCTTTCTTAAGAGAGAATTCATGTACACTTGAGATTTGACCTTCAATGGTGGAGAACTCCTTTCAGAGTATTTGGGAGAGTTTTAAGGCCCATATGATATGAAAATATGACTTTATAAAGTGAAGGTCGAGCTAGGACCTTATATAACAATTTGGATAAGGATGCACCGACCACCACTTGCGGCATGGTCTTCGATTTGTAGAAACTGCCTGCGAATCACAGATGGTATCGTAGACCTACCTCTAGCCACCCAAGACCCTGTCAGATTCTGTGGACCATATGCGGTTTGCAGACATGGTCTGTGATTCATAGATCATGCTATGCATTCCGCAGAGTCCCTTGAAGGCTAACTTTCCGTTGAACTTCATCGATACTTACTTCCATCGATCTGATAAGTCTTAAACTCGTTCGAAATATATTCAACACTTTTGTAAACCTTTATTAGTCTCTTGGAGGGATATCACCCTCTCCGAACCTATATCGGCTAATAATACGATAATGATGCACAAAGGGGCGTAACACCCATACTAGTATCCCTAGTAAAATCTAAATAATCCAAACACTGTTTTCCGCCATCTGCTATTGATTCAAGAAATAAATCACTTTTTTATGGAGTAACTAAGTGTTCCCCTCTACTTCACTCCAGGAACCCTCATCATAGCCAATGTGACCGATTTAGCGTGATAATTTAAGACCACATGATACAGAGATAATCAACTCATACCAAGAATAACCTCAAAATCCACCATATTAAGAACAAAATATTAAACAATGTATTGGACCTACGAATATTGACCAGACAAGACTGATAGTCTCAATCTACAATTGTTACAATCCTTGACAAGTGTAAATACATACAAAGAAACATCAACTGACCCACATGACATACCCACGTTCAAGGTAAAATGTGATGACATGAAAGAATATATGTCAATCCTGGATTGATAATGAGGTGTCCCGGTGAACGACTTAAATAATACCTATGATAACTACACCAAATGCAATTGCCTCTAGCCTATCTAGAAAAGCATAGAATGGGTCTTGCCTTCTTCAATCTTACCATCAACTCATACATGCCCGTTCGGTAGCTACTTTAGTAGTTGTAATCTCAAAAATAGCCTGAGTACCCTATTAAGGAGTACCTCTCAAGAACCTAGGCAGTTCTTATCGATCTGCCTAATAATATTCTACGACCTATGAACTGAAAAAACCAGGTTCTTTCAAGAACTATGCATGAAAGTAAGGTGTGGAATAGTAAATCAACACAAGTATTTTTACATGAAAAACTCCTTGCTCAAGGGAGACAAAAATCATGACCTATATCTAATATTATTTCCCTAACTCTCCATTATAAGATGAAGAACTTTTAAGGTTACAACATCTTATACACCTAAGGAACGGACTCTAACAGCCCCTACCCCAAACCTCATCAATTCTCCCTAATTATTGGTACTTTTACCAACTTCTTCACGTAATTTGCTAAGTCTATGAAGTCTCTTATAACTCAATAACAACCTAATACAAATCACTATGAATGTAAAGGTTACATATAAACTTAGAGAACAAAATTGACTAGCAAGAAAAATATTGATTATACTTGATAGGAATATGTTCTTTGTTTATAGTTTATTCACTCAAGTTGAAGAATACTCAGTGATAAGATATCGCTCTTATTCTCTCTTTATAGTTGAGTTTCTCGTCTTCAACAAACATCAATGTCATGCTTTATTCAATTAATTGCAAGAATTAATCCTTGTTTAACTTGGATTTGACTCACGTGTACGACCTTTCTTCTCCTATTCCCGAGTTAACATGTGCTAAAATATGATAAAGTTTACATGTCTTGAACTCATGTTCCTTGTAGAATTGAATTATGCCATAATCCCAAAACTCCAAGGTTTTCTTTAATAATCTTGGAACAACTTCTTCTTCGTAGACCAAATAGTCTTCATTTCTTGTTTTAAGGATCGGATTCTCTCAGAAATCCTGCATCTATGTTGCATGCTTCAACAAATCCTTTTAGAGATCTATTAAGTACCTAGTTCTTGTACATCACTGTCCATTCTTCATTGTATATAGATTGTCACTTCTACAATGTCTGTCAATCATTAATACTCTATAGGATGATGGTTTAAGATTAGATCTAAGCAACTCAACAAGTCCTCCCTTTTATATGATGACAAACCATAGTAGCTTCATACTTTTTCATATTCATTCTAGTAGTTTCATCAATATTCATATGCTTTTGATGTGCATCTTCCCCCTTAGGAACAACATCAATGTTGACAATATTCTCCTTAAAACCAGCTCCATATGGATCTACCTTTATTACAAATGTAGGATAGTAAGCTTACTCCAGTCATTGTAGACTTTAGCAAGATGTTAAACTCACTTCAATCTTTAGAATTCAATAAGATGTTAAGCTTGAT
Organism: Anisodus acutangulus; assembly: GCA_029783415.1. Lineage (NCBI taxonomy): Eukaryota > Viridiplantae > Streptophyta > Magnoliopsida > Solanales > Solanaceae > Anisodus > Anisodus acutangulus. Next base: position 20,577,989 of record CM056491.1, on the reverse strand, counting down.
TCAGTCTCCATAACTTGGCAAGATATTTATGGTAATATTCTCACAAATATCATAAGTTTATTAACATAGAGATTAGCATTGTAAGTATGATAAAAAAGTTGACACGCATATAAGGAAAGAAGGAAGATCCAAGTCAAACAAGGTTTGATTTTCGGGTACAATTAATGAAATCAAAATCTGCTTGGATTCAACATTTAAGGCGACAACTACTTCTATATAAAAACTAGATTTGTCGCGTGAGTCATTTGAATTTCATGTTCATGATTCTACTTCTGTTGAGGATTCTGTAGTTGTAGATCGGGTCTATCATTCTTGCATAGTTACCTTGATGAGATATGATACTCAGGCATATTTAAAGGTTTAGATATGGTAGATTTTGATGCTATTATGGGTATGAATTGATTATCTCCATATCATGTGATATTGATTTATGACTTGGTTGAGAATTGATCAAGTTTAAGGATTTGAGTTGACCACGGTTAACGAAGGTTCAAGAAGATCCCATTTTGACGTTTTAAGTGCGTGAGCGGGTTCATAGAGGGTTTTATGACTAAAATGCATATTTGGTTTGTGTCCGAGGAGATCGAATGAGTTTCGGATATCAAAACCAAATTTCTAGCATTACTAATTTTTAGCTTCTAGTGTTGGATGAATTTCTCTTCGCGATCGCATGGTTAGTGTCGGATCATGTGACTGGTGTCGCGATCGCTTAGAGGGGTGGACGGGTAGGCATCACGATCATGTGGCTAGTCTGTGATCGTGTAGTGGGTCTTCGAGGCTGGATGGTTCTCCTTCTGTGTTCGCATGGTGGGCTTCACTTTCATAAAGTGTGTCGGTGGACCGGGTCATGAGTACTCATCGCGATCCTGATGGCTCTCGCGCGGTCGAGATGAAGGATCACTACCTGGACATAATTAAATTCCCAAACTAAAAAATATTTCCTATTTTCATATTTCAAGTTCTGGAGCTCGGATTATGGTGATTTCAAGGGCCTTTTGCAAGGTTTAGCTTGGGGGTAAGATTATAACTCTCATTTTGATGTTTCTTCTTAATTCCTTCCATTAATTTATGATTTAATTCATGATTTTGGGTGGGAATTAAGGGGTTTTCTCTAAGATTAAGATTTATGAGTTTCTTGAAATTGAAAGTTGACTTGTGGTTAGATTTGGATGATTTTTTGATTTACGACAAATTCAATCATGGGTAAGTAAATTTTAGAATAAAATTCTAGTTTTGCCCTTAGAGGATCGGGTTTGACTTTTCGGGTGATTTTTGAGGCCCAAGATATAAGTATAGTAATACGGACTTGTATACTCATTTAGAGTACGTCTTTGATAGATTTGAAATGGTCTGAGGCTTTAAACAGATATGAGGTTATTTCTTGAGGTTCGTGGCACGTTTAGCTTGCCATTGGAGGTATGTTAAGACTCTGACTTCGCTTGAGGGATGTTTTCATTAAGTAAAGATAAAAATAGAATATTAAAGAGGTAAGGGCTTAACAGGTCTCGTAATCGTGATGTGATGGGCATTGATATAGTATCAATGACATGTTGTGGGTAGTTGTGTATTGTATAGATATGGATCGTTACCCAAAAATGCCAAAGTATGTGGGCATTAGATGTTATGTGCTACTTGTAGAGTTGATTGTTGATTGTGTTTGGCATCTTAATAAATCTCGTACACTCGTGATAATTATGTGGATGAACATGTTTAAAGTTATTGTCTATTAAGTCTGTTTGTTGATGAATTTACTTGAAAATAACGGATATTAAGTTTGGGTTATTGAGATGTTCATTCTCTTAAGTGTTATTTATGCATATGCATTGTCTTGGCTTTGCACGATCTACAATATCTGAATTTCAAGGTAAGTGACGGACTATAGACTTACAAAGCGATTGCATGGTATATTGAGTCGGGAGCATGATTTTGGTCTTGGGAGGCCTGGATCCGATGAGATTCAAAGGATCTAGTGAACCAAGTAGTATATGGAATTAGTGGTCCCTTAAGGGTCACATCTTCTATGTAATTCCGAAAGCTCTATCTGTGTACGAAGCATATTGCATTTTATTGCATTATATTTTTTATTCCTTAATTGATTGTTGGGTTGGCTTTTATCTTATTCTCTAACTATCTGGTTATATGTTACATGTGTGAGTTTGCTTGTTTGACACTTATTTTGTACTTGGTTAATGGTTCGGACATGAGGTAAGGTAATTGATAAGGTAAAAAGGGGACTTTTCTACTTACTTCGGAACTACTTCTTCCATTGTCGATCTATGAGATATACTAAGTTCACGTGTTTTTTGTACTCAGACTACACTTTCTGCACTTTTGTTGTGCAGATTCGACTTCGAGTACTTGCGGAGTGAGCTTTTTGCGGGGAAACTTGCAAGTACAGTTTGGGGGACAGTTCTTATTTCCATTTTCCGACTCTGAATTGATTATATTCAGGATATCATGGTGAGTTGCCTAGTTGTCCAGCAACACCCTTCCCCCTCTATCCTTTATTTTTCTGACTTTTCTTTGTATTCAGGTAGTGTATTAGTATATTCAGCCTTGTACTTTTATGTTATTAGAGGCTCTTGTACTATGACACCAATCTTGGGTCGATTTTCGTTGTTTGCTGTGCTCTTTATATTATGACTTAATATTATGAATATTCGATTCTTTCTTGGTTGCAGTGCTCTTTATATTATGACTTAATATTATGGATATTCGACTATTTCTCCTCACTTTTCGCTTTTTACTTTTATCGTATTGTAAAGTGTTTAGGGTTGGCTTACCTATGGGTTAGGAATAAGTGCCATCATGACTCTTGAATTTTCGGGTCATGATAGTTTACCTCCCTTCTCTTGATTTTTCTGTAACAAAAGTTGATTTTGAGACGGTTTGGATTGACTTTTTAAAAATAGCTTATAAGCTAAAAGTTATAAGTTGGGAATACCCAACTTTTGGCTTTTAGCTTATTTTTTTTACTTTTTTATTCTAAAGTAAGTGTTTAATAGCGTTTTTTATCTTTTTCAAACCCCACAAAAATTAGCAAAGAGCTTAAAAGCCAAAAAATACTTAAAATAAGTCAATTGAAACACCCTCTTAATGAATTATTCTTATAATATTTCAAAACTATACTTCATGACTTTATTTTTTAAGTAGATGTACATTTTTATAACAAAAAACTTAAATACTTTGTGGTAGAAGTTTGTATAAGCATAGCAATTTCTTTACACTAGTTCTGAACACTTGCGACGTACGTGTATATTTAGCATCCATTATTACTTAACATGTAGCAAAAATAATAAATTTATTACCTACACTATACACATGTTATATGCCATAATATTTTCGTTTAAACCCAAATTAAAAGCGTACAAAAAAGGAGAAATAACACCACTTTGGCCGTAAGTAACTATATGTTAAATCATATATGTTGCCTTTTCATTTAAAAAAAATTGTTATCATAATACACTGAAAATTACTCTCAATTAATGACAATTCTAAAATCAGTCTTTCCGAGAAATCAATCACCTCGCTTCCATAGCTCATGAATCTTCGCTATTCAACTACAAAAAGGTTGAATTTGCAGAGGTTTAATTACGGGATTGTAATAACCTCCGTAAAACTATATTAATTGTGGGGTTGACGCTAATTTTCATTGTATTTGCGGCGGTAGCAAGCTCCGTAGACCCTTAAAAAAAAAGAACGTGCCTTTCCTCATTTTTTTCCCAAACCCAGAACCTTCTCCACTCTCACTCTCTCTAAAATTTCCCCAAATTGCTAATTTCTTCAGAACTCTTCAAATTTCCCCAACGATTTGGTGTAGAAAATCACTGGTTTCTACTGATCTAAGGTCTTCTTCTTCCTTATTTTTTTATTTTGCTTTACAAATTATAGATTTTCTCTGCTTGTATCTAAGATTTTCTTTCATCTTGCATGTAGATTCTCTGCTTATTTGTGTGTTTTCCTTCACTGATTTCGTATTTTCATGAGTAGAATTAGTGATGATTTCGTGTTTTCATCGTCGTCACTGATTTCGTATTTTCATCGTCGACACTCGTACTCAGAACGTTTTAGTAGAGTCCTTTAATGTTTTTCTAGATCCAGTCGAACCCTAACCCTCTCACAGCTCCTCCTAGCCGGATCTGAATATCTCACCGAAGATAGATGAAGAGGAGTATGTGAAACTTTGACGCGAGAAACTGATGATTTTCTCAAAATCTCTCTTTTTCCTTGTTTTAGACTCTTAACTTATCCCAAATTAGCCATTGTTTCTGGTAATTTACTCTAGCTTACTTCAGTATTTGTTTTGTTAATCGTATGCTTAATTTATAGTTTCAATCTCATTTAGGTATTTGTGTGTGTGCGTGTGGCAGATGCGGCTATGAAGAACTATGAATATGTGTACTCAGAGGAGAAGCCCGAGAATCATACCACAACTCCGAAGGTTTTCTCTAAATTTCATGAAGAATAAAATCAAATCCTTTGTGTTTACAAAATTGAAACAAATGTTTTCGCCGAAGTGCAGCATCCACTTATTATTCATCCAAGATTCCATGATCATTTTTCTCTCGTTCAGTTTTTCGCTGGTCCTTGTGTGTGTGTGTGTTTGTGTGTTTGTGTGTTAGTAAATAGCTGTTAAGCTTTAGCATGCAGTAGCAAAATCAAAATGGAATACTTTGTCCTGAGAACTAGATGGAGAAGCTGAAAAGCAAGAGTTGAATTTATTTTAAATGTCCAATATTCCTCTAATGTAACTTCAATGTACTAGAATTAGAGAAGCATGACATGAAAATCTAATAGATTTAAGTTGACGTTCTTGCTAAGCAACTTGACATTACCACAAAACTTCTAGTTATGCATCAAGTACCAGTAGAATATAGAACTGTTTATCCAATTTGTGTTTATGTGTGTATTTTGCAGATACAAATATGAGGACTATGTTTCGTGTACTCAGACGAGGAGCCCGATGAAACAAGACTGTGATATCCAAAACTAATACAACTCCAAAGGTTTTCTCTCTAATTTCATGAAGAACCACCTGTGTTAGCAAAACAAAATTTTAATTTTTTGCGTTAAAACAAAATGTTTAGGGCTTTTTTTCAGACCTACTAACTGTATGTTTAGAGATACAACACTAGAAACTGCATTTCCTTAATATTCCCCTCGTATATTAGTTCTATGTTGTTAAAGTAAACGTCATGATATAAGGATATTATGGTTAAATTCTTGATTATTTGTGAGGAAGAGAGTTTTTGCCCTTGATTCCTCATCCTCCATCTCTTCTTTCACAATCCTATTGATAAAGTTACACTACATTTATACATCTGTGATTAAAAGAAAAGCAAATATTCGTGAATTTTTCTTTCTGTTTTGCTGATGTTTGTGTTTTTTGTTTCAGATTTAGCTCATTTTCGTGGATTCGATGATTCTCCACGCTTGTAGGTACGTATAATGCACTTTTTGTTTCGTTGGTTAATTTTTGCAGTTTATGTATTAGATTAGTTCCATTATAATCAAAATTCATCAATGTCGTGCCAAAGAAATCCTCTCTTATGAAAAAGAAAACATCTGCCTTTCACAAGATTCATCGACTGGAGTCCGATTTTATTTCCATTATCTTTTCTTATTGCAGCTGCTTCAACTAATTGGTGTAAGAACTTATTTGTGCAATAGTTGTGTGCTCTGTACCTTAACAAGTTGCATCTACTCCCAAGTTATTGCAGACTTCTCGACCATGAAAGATGTACCTTGCCAAATGACAGATTTATCGGGGGTTCTTGTTGGTACGAGAGATGATGCTATTCTGAAGGAGTAAATCTGAAGATGCAAAGTGTTTCTCAAATTGTTGGGGAGAAGTCCTGATTTGAAACATTGTGTATAGAGATGTATTAGTAGAATTCTCTTTTCATTTTTCATCTTCTTTGGGCATAAAGGGCGTATTTAGAATATGATGACTTGTGCTGTTGCTCAACGTTTTCATGATTCAAATTGATGTTTCTTATTATATTAAAAAAAGCTGATGGCTTTATTCTAATGGTTGTATAGTTGTATTTATTAAATTTTTATACATATATTAGTTGTAACCTAATAACAAAGTGTTTATAGTTATGGAGGTTACAATGCTCATAAAAGATTATGCCAAAAAATCGTGGAGGTTATAACCCCTGAAGAGATTAAACAAAATTAATCAGACAAAAAAATTGCCGAGGTCAAATATGTAAATTGCAGAGGTTAAAACCCCCACAATTTGATGTCACGGCGGTCTTTAAAAAAACCCTGCAATCAATTTGTGGCGAACGTCCAAAACACAGCCGGGGCATCTACCCCCGCTATCTGTTTATTTAACCCCCGCAATTTTGACATGTACTTGCAGGCTACAAATTATTTTACACCCGAACACTCTTTCTCTTTCTATCCGTATCATAATATTTTCAAATGCAACACTAATGCCACCCCTAACAGTTCTGAGAAGATCCATGGTGTCTCCTTCATTTTTCTGTCACTACCCTGCATATGCTTGTGGCCAAAAAGGGAATGGTAAAACAAAGATAAGAACTAACCAAAGAGAAGTAGCAATTCTCGAGTAAATTAGATCATATGGGATTTGCATATTCAGTTGCCATTCTACGTGACTTTAAACAGGAGACTGGGAAGGTGAAAAAAATTACAGTAATTATTAGAGATTTTTTACACCCCCCCCCCTTCTTCCCCCCCCCCCCCAAGAAAAAGAAAAAAAGAATTCATCAATTTCCTACTTAATTGCCTGACCCTTGATTTTCATCAGTTTCTTTGACAATTAAAGATTTTGAATAGGTATGTAAAAAGACTTGGCAATATTTATTATAAGATAGTTAATATTCATCATAAACTGCCTTTTACGTTTTTGTAGATGCACGAACTCACTTTGTACTGTTCATTGTATCTAATAAGTAATTAATATTTATTAGTAATTAAATTTACTTTTTCGTACATAAAATTATAAAAGTAATGATTGATTTGAGGGGCATAAAAGTCTGTCAATATTATAGGATCATTTTTGTAAACCAATTCTAAACTGTGAGGCTTCCCACTCTTAAAATAGTATAAATTATAAGGAACTTCCAAATAAAATCCTCTTATATTTGGATTTAAAAACAAAATATAACATCACAACTATGGCTAGCCGGTTCTGACCCGACCTCGCCCCGATCCCCCTAAAAAAGGGGGGAGGGGGGGACTTGAACTCGGGACGGGACCTGGGCTCGTCCTCTTTCCTTTGCAAAAAATGTATGTTGTACAACGGCCATTTTATATTTTGGCCGTTGTGCAACGGTCATTTTTGCCCTCCCCAAATCCTTAATATTTATTTTTAACCTCTAAGTTAATATATTTACACTTTAACCTAATTTTTCAACTATAAATACTTCATTTTCTCTTCATCTTTCTCACAAATCTTTTTACAATCTCTCAATCTATCTCTCTACAAGTTTACATTGCCTACTAGATATTAAATTTTATTTGTACATTTATATAACTATATCAAAGTTCAAAAATTAGGAGTGAAGTTGGCAACTAGCTTGAGGATCCATCGAGCTAAGTTTTAATTTTCAACCTCGATTACACGTCGGCGTTTGGTACATTCGTTCCTTCTTTAAACTATTATTGTTACTTTATTTTAATTAGCGCACTTAATTTCACTATCTTTAATTATTTATTAGCATAATTAAAATAGAAGGATTAAGAGGTATGTTTAAGGGTAAGGGTAACAAGGGCATGAGTACTTCTTCTAGTCATCCTATTCCTAGACGGGATGATTTGATTGATTACACACATATAGATGAAACTGAATTTTTTAATGATATATCATTAGACGATGAGATATATTCTGCAACTCAACTAGACTTTAATTTATAAGATAATCTAGATGACACACACATTAGTGCACCTCAACTGAAACTGGAACGCCTCATATTCCCCCTACTATGAGACGAGGTCTAACACAACGAAATTAAAATCAGATGCATGAGCTTTTTTTTTATAGGGACCAAGAGAATCAAGTAGTTAGATGTCAAATTTGTAAAAATGTTTATAAATTTAAAATGGAAAAAGGTCAGGGTTGGACGGGAGGTTTATTGAGACATGTACAAAACTTTCACAAAGCTAGGTGGGATGAATACGAGGCTACAAAGTCGGGTGCGCCAATGCACTTTCAGTCGGGACAAGGTTCGTATACTTTCCCGAACCAAGTACAGGGTCAAATTAACCCGATGACGGGCAAAATTGTAGGCCCTAAATACGATAAACATAGAGATAGGGAAGCAATAGCAAAATTAGTTGTGGTGGAGGGTTGCCTTTTTCATTTCCTTCCTCTCCTGGTTTCATTACATTAGAGATATGTATAATCCTGTTTTTAACGGTTTTCCTAGATCAACTGTTAGGAGAGACGTTTTTAAATTTGTATATGAATATCAACAGTATTTACGTTATTCATTATATCATTTTCCTGGCAAAGTATCTATCACGTCTGATATAGGCCGTAGTACTAATGACCATGATTATTTAACTGTAACATGTCATTGGATAGATTATAAATGGTCTATGCAAAAACATATTTTAGCATATAAATATATTAATGATAGGCACACTGAAACTTTTATTGCAGAAAATTCCAACAAGTTTGCGATTATTATGAATAACTGATAAAATTATGACTATTACATTAGATAATGCGTCTTCTAATAATTATGATATTAGACTTTTAAAAGATCTTTTAACTTCATCTTTTCCTAATCATTTTCATATAAAATGTGCGTGTCATATTTATAACTTAGTTGTAAAGGATGGTCTATCAATTTTTGAAAACATTCTTAATAAAATATAATTTGCTATAAACTTTATTTTTAGAAGTAATAGAATACAAAGAAAAAAAGAATATAAAAAACTTGTCACGATTGTGGACTACCTTATAGAAAAATTTATGAAGAAGTAGCGACTAGGTGGAATTCTTTATACGAACAATTACTTGTTGCTTATGATTATAGAAGACCTATAACTTTATTTTTTGACGCCCATAATCGAAATCCAACTGATATGGTTGTAGATAACGATTGGGAAAAATTTTCAGAACTTATTGTATTTTTAGAGAAATTTTTTCAAGCAACAAAAGAATTTTTTGGTATATATTATCCTACTATTTCAACAATGTTATTTTATATAGATCTAATATTTTTATTACTTAGTGAATATATGGAAAAATCATCTTATAAATATGTAAAACTACAACGAAATCTTATCCGATGGAGGTAGAAGCGACGTCGAGCAATTTGACCAACAAATTCCAATTTCAACTGAAGAACCACATGACATTGTGAAGAAACTAGAAAATGTGTTTATAAATATATAATTTTTTAAATTGTAATTTTACTATATTATTTGCAACTTTCAACACCACAAAGTTGTAATTTTGAAATTGTATTACAAAAAAATCATATTTCTATTAAATAATATAAGAGGCACAAAAACAGCTTTGAGATGTTTTTATTACACTATCTTGTTCAATTATTGAGGTGTTTATATATGTTATTTTTCTAAATTAAGTAAAAAAATAATAATCGGAAAACCCGATCTCGACCCGCCCCGCCCCGATAAGACCGGTCCCCTTTTCCGACGGGGCGGGAACGGGACGGGACATCGGCGGATCCGGCCAATCCCGCCGGATGATCGGTCCCGCCCTCCCCAGTCCCGTCGGGCCCCGCCCCACCCCGAACCCGCCCAGTTGGCCACTCTTAATCACAACTATATCAAACCATAAGTGTTTACTATATAAAGAGTAAGAAATTAAGAACGCATGCATATCCTCGGAAGCTAATAAAAATTTTGCACGTGTAATATATAATCTCAAAAGTAAATATACTCATATTTTAAAAATAAATTAGAAATACGAAAAATATCACTTTATTTGAAAATTAGGGTTTTATCGTGAAAAATTTCAAATCAACTTGAAGTTGTATTTGAAATTTGGAAAACACCTAGCACGTTATTTTTAGTTCTTCACTTTCAGTACATTCAAACGACCAAAAATTTTTTGCAAAAACTATAATCAAACACAGCTCTATTTTCAACTCCTACTTCAAAATTTCAAATAAAATAAAAATATTTAATTTTTATGGTCAAACACCTACTAATTAATAATCATTATAGCCAAAGAACATGAAGATTACTGAAGTGACACAAATTGTTGAGTCAGTTGTCTTTTTCAAAAACAAAAAAAACGAGTCAATTATCAGTAGCATCCATCACAGTTAGAAACAAAATTGACTAGAAAGGGATGGGATGAAAGTTGGAACAAGTAAAAAAAAAGTCTGTTGCACTAAGCTTTCGCTATATGCGGAGTCCGAAAAAGAGCTGAACCATGAGAAATATATTTTATGCCGTATTACCTTACATTTCTGTAGGATGTTGTTTTCACGACTTGAACTCATGATCTCCTAGTCACATGGCAGTCCCCTTCACGGGATGAAACAAGTGACTTTAATAAACCTCCAACAAAGTTGACCCCTTCTAACACGTCAACTAAGCAGGCATGCGTCTTTAGCTTGTCATAATTGTAACTTTGCTGGCATACCTTTAGTGTATGTGGTCTATCTTTTTTGGCAGAAGTGATTTATTTATATGAATTACCTTTTTGTGCTGTTATCACTCAAAATTTTCAAAAAATATAACTTTTATGTTGCTACCTTTTTATATAATTTGATTTCTGAAAGGAATGCTAGTACGGAGATTGATTAATTAATTAATCTATAACTAACATTACATTCAACATAAATTTAGTTAACGGAATTTGATTTGTTAGATAAGCAATACAACTATAATGCAATATAGAAATACAAAGTATATGTATATATGTAACATAGAGATTTGTTGGAAATTAGCCTTTGGCGGGAGTTGCGACCGACCAACTTAACGACTTAAACACTAGTGTTACGTATGTTAGAGAATTCGGTTCTTCACACACGCATGATCTACTAAGTACGTAGATAACCGTAGGGCCAAGAATCGTCAAATTTCATTGAGAAATGAAAGAGATATTGGTCCACGAAGTGAGGTGTTTGAAGCATGGAAAGTGTGGTGTTGTGTTCAATTCTCCCTCATCGGTAGAGGAAGAAAGAATTGTTGTGTATATAAGACTCGAAATTGGTTTGGGGTTTGAGACCCCAAGGGGTATGAAATTTGTGGTGTGGGCCTTCGATATTATCTTTTGGGCCGAGAGAACTTTGCAGAAATCTGATTTGATATTTGGATGTATAGTTTGGTCCCTGAAGTTTTCAGAAAGTCAGAATTTCGACGGTCAAAGCAGAAACGCCCAAGCTCTCAATTCAGCCATTTATTTTGGCTGAATTACTCCTCCTATAATGGCCAAATCCGTTGGTCTTTCACCATTTATTTTGATGGCTTTACTACCTCCATAATGGCCATTATTTGGCCAATAATGGTTGTTATGGAGGCAGTTAAACAACCCTCCCTCACCTATATAAATACCCCTTACACCATTATTGAGGCACAGAAAAATATACTTGCAATATACACGAAAATACACAACCAAAACAGTTTTCTTCCTACAACTTCTAAGCATCATTTCGTTACTCAATATTCTTCACGGTAGCATTTGAATTTCCTTTGCTCAAGTGTTCCATTGCTGTTTTATCTTGGGAGACAAATTGTCCAGGACGTATAAAGGATACATACGGGGCAATATTGTCTCAAGGACAGAGTGCCACACTCGACTCGGCAAAAACAGTTTCCATTTTTCCGTCTTCAACAAAATTGTAATTTCAGTTTTGTGGTTCTATTGTAATTTTCAGATTTCTAGTTGAATTATTGAATCTTTGTTTATCCTTTCGAATACTTGTAATAGTTATATACTTCCCGTACTGCTTTATAAAGTACCATAGAGCAAAAATACCCAACAACTTAAGACAATATTTGTATAGTATTACTATTAGTGTTCGAAAGATGTCGGTCAAAAGTTGTGTGACCAAATCTGGATATGGCAATGGTTTTCTGGTAGAAGAGAGTGATGATGATGAACGTGCTTATGGTGTCACCACTACCAAGACTGGTGGGAACAAGCGCACTCGAGAGCCTGAGGATGTCAATTGGGACAAGAGGAGAAGACTGAAGATGTTATTCTATCTTGCAACAGAAGGCCTATATCTGTCCCAGAAAAAAAGATCCGAATAATGGTGAGAAGGAAATGAACACTCAGTCTGATGAAGTGACTGAAGTGAGCCAGAATCCGAAATTGGGATAAGTATTTTTCTTACTTGTCAAGAATAAAGATTAAATGATAAGTATTTTTCTTACTAGTCAAGAATAAAGATTAAATGATGTCTGATTAAAAATGGATTAAAGTAAGGAGGAATATGAAAATAATTTATATTCCTTACGCTTTAACAAATCAGAAGTTTAATCTCATCTTCTTTTCCGTTTAAAGATTGGATTTTGTAAACAACTTAAGAAGATCCGTTCTTTTAAGTGTAATTATTAAAGTGTGTAAAGTATGTTCACACATACGAAGGAGAAAGATCCACTGACTGTACGAAAATTGTTACCACACTTAAGTAAGCAATTATCTGGGCACCAATCATAACGGAAGAAGTCTAAAAGTTAATGACGTTGAGCCTGTCATATTATTTGGCAGAAGATCCTTCATAGGATGATATTGGACACTCAGTCATACAAAGCCTCCGGGCGACTGGAGTGGGCCAAAATTCCTTTGATATGATGATATTGGACACTCAGTCATATAAAGCCTCCAGGCGGCGGAGTGGGGCTAGAATTCATTTCATAGGAAAAGTAATGGACACCTAGCAAGGTGGGCGGAGTTTCAGTGTCCGAAATGATCTGAAGGCCTAAAGAAAGGCAGAAAAGAAATTGGACACTCAGTCTGCAAAGCAACTGCAGTGGGCCAGAGTATCCAGATCACATATGATCCGGTTACGCCCTAACCACGGGCAAGAGGTTGTTCATGTGAAGCAACGCCACCTCTAAAGTAGAAGGGGTTGAAGAGGTTGTCCTCAATAGGACTTCAGGGAATGAGATCACTCTAAGATGAGGTGATACATATTCCTAACTTGGTTTAAGGGACGATGTTGGTCAAGCTGGTTTGAGACTACTCCAACAGGTCTGTAATAACTAAGAATGGTACAGTATGTCTGTAGCCGAATGAATGATATATTTGTAATCCGTGCATCTATGCCATCATAGATTAAGACACGTTAAATAGCAAGTCATTCAAAAGCTAGCGAAGTTGAGATTGTTGCCTTCTTTCGACATAAACCCTCAAAATGAATGTGAGGTAGGCGAAGAGGCAAAATCACCTTTCCAAATTCCGTCAAGGGAATAACGAAAGAAGCACCGCTCCTCTAGAATTTAGTCACACCTACTTGGGTGATTTGAAGTTTAAACAAAATAGAGGGGGGAGATAAATACGTTGTGATCTTCATTGATGATGGTACAACGTATGAAATCCTTTGTTTGTTGAACAGCAAAGATGAAGTTGTTGAAGCGGACAAGCGCTACAAAGCAGAAGTTGGAAATCAACTAAGCCTATGGATTGCGAAATTCATAGCGATAGAGGGGGAGAATGTGAAGCATCGTTCATTAAACGACTGTTCATTACTCACCTCAGTCTAACGGTATTAGCCAAGCGCAAACCCGTACACCCAAGTTATGTGGGGCAAGGCGATCCTTATCGCTAATGTGATTCTCAACAGAACTCCGCATAAGGATAAGGATAACCCTCCGTGTGAGACATGGAGATGATCTCACATACAAATGTTGTGATGTGAGGTGGTTTCGTACCTAAAGCTGTAGATTGCATATCCACTAGATCTGCAAATAACAGTAGTGTTTTTCGCCTCTTGGCGTCAAAGAATGCTGAATTCATTGAAGATAACTTTCCTTGAAATAGGAAAAAAGAGCAATTGCTTAAGGTTAACAAGAACCCGCGAGGGCTTGACTGTCCGGAACTAGACGTTCCGTATCTACAGGACTCGAAAGTTGCTGGCTATCCGGAACTTAATATTTCAGATCTGCAGAACTCAGGGATTTTAGATGTTGAATCAAGACGGAGCAAAGAGGGGACAAAGACTTGTTCCAGTCCTTCTAGCTTGTATGGTTAAGAACCAACCATGGACAATTAACAAATAATTATTATCTCCAAAAGCACTGCTTTGGAAAGAAGCTAAAGAGAGAAATATATTCCATCATATAGAACCATACTTGTGTAATGGTTGATCTTCCTCCGAAAAAAGAACCTTTGGGTTGTAAAAAGTGCTCCCCTGTGAGTAGCTTCACATCCAGGGCCATTGTAGTCTTACATGGCATGGGTGTTGAAACAGCCTTCCCAACCGGAGAGTTGGAAGAAGAGGATCAGAATTGGTTTGCTGAACTGTTGGGCTTCTTCCTGAACTTTCATTTTGGTCCCGGAAATGTTAACATTTTGGTCCTGAAAGTCTCAGATAAAATAGAAACAATGAATCTGACCACAGAAACATTAACTCTGAAGTTAGAAAGTCAACAGTTGGAAAACCAACAGTCTGAAAGTGAAAGTTATATTGAAACAAAGTCTCGATATGAAAGATATGGATATCACAGATGACATCTTAGGAATTGGATTTCTAAGGACATCTAACGGACTGGTCGATAATTGACAGTCTCGTTGAAGCCACCAATGGATATGAATCATAGAACTGATTGGAATCATGGTGCACCCATAGACAAGGAGCGATATGCACAGGTCATGTGTAGTTCAATGTATTGTACACACTACAACCGACCTGGTATCGTCCTACAAACAGATCAGTTGAACTACGTTTCACTGATGATCTTAATACATGATCAATAGAAGGCGTTAAGTCGGATATGACGATATCTGAATTATTCGCTTATCTTCGGATTATAGTATTCTGGATGTCCAGCTGTTCTGGGAGAACACAGTGATACAAACCGGACATCAGATCTGGAGAACACCAAAGCCACAAGTAAATGTGTATGGTGGGTCTTGGAAAATCCTCTAAGCAAACTTGCATCGACCGATTCATGATGGTATCGAAGTTTATCGCTTTATACAAAGCATGAAAGAAGTTGAGTAACTTCACGACTCATTAGAGGACGTCCCATATTGGGAGAAACCCGTGTCTTCCGCAGTTATATACTGTGGCTAGCTGGTCGGCTTCAGGAAGGACACGGATGACGACGTCTGGACATATCTGTCAGGATCTGTCGGAGACATAAGATCGTATGACAGTTGATCATCACGGGTGTCACTTCCTTATTTACTAACTAAAGGACTACCCGGAGATCAAATGTTCTGCCTGTCTAGGGGATGGGCTTAAAACCCAAAATATACGGACCAATACAGTGGTAACCCAACCTTACTAACTGGCGATCCCAGTAATTTGGTTCAATGGGAAAACTAAGCTGTAAAGGTTCAGTTGATCGCTTCAGTGGAAGCATGAGCACTTTGGATAGTGATTTCTGAAAAGAAACACCAAATCCAAAGCCGTTCCCGCGATAGACTTTAAGTGCTATCTGCAGTGTGGGTAAAGGTTAAGTTTTCAAAACCTGTAATGCTCCTCAACAGTTGAGGTTAGGTTTTTGGGAAACTTTTAATGGTTCCTAACACTTGTGAAGTGGGGTATAGCAGGATACCTTGTAGGAGACCACCTATTTAAGTGCGAGGATGGGCCGCCTCAAAATGAACGCACTTAAGAATCCAAGACGTTGTCCATGGCCAAAACGGACAAAACATTACTAAGAAGAGAGTAAGGGAATTTGTTGTGTTGGTATCATTGACTTGGCTTACACTAAACACTGACGGTTCAAGACATCACGTTCACCGCGCAGTAAGTAAGTAAGTCCGATGGTATTCAACTATGGAAGGTTCAAAGCTGAAGCTACCTCTCCTTATGCAACATCGGTCCGCTGAAATATTGCTGAAAATGAAAAGACACCATGTGAGTGCGCCAAAATCTCTTTCAAGAGGGGATTGTTATAAATTAGCCTTTGGCGGGAGTTGCGACCGACCAACTTTAACGGCTTAAACAGTAGTGTTACGTATGTTAGAGAATTCGGTTCTTCACACATGCATGATCTACTAAGTACGTAGATAACCGTAGGGCCAAGAATCGTCAAATTTCATTGAGAAATGAAAGAGATATTGGTCCACGAAGTGAGGTGTTTGAAGCATGGAAAGTGTGGTGTTGTGTTCAATTCTCCCTCATCGGTAGAGGAAGAAAGAATTGTTGTGTATATAAGACTCGAAATTGGTTTGGGGTTTGAGACCCCAAGGGGTATGGGCTGTGGGCTGTGGGCCTTCTGATATTATCTTTTTGGGCCAGAGAACTTTGCCAGAAGTACAGTTTGATATTTCAGATGTACAGTTTGGTCCCTGAAGTTTTCAGAAAATCAGAATTTCGACGGTCAAAGCAGAAACGCCCAAGCTCTCAATTCAGCCATTTATTTTGGCTGAATTACTCCTCCTATAATGGCCAAATCCGTTGGTCTTTCACCATTTATTTTGGTGGCTTTACTACCTCCATAATGGCCATTATTTGGCCAATAATGGTTGTTATGGGGGCAGTTAAACAGCCCTCCCTCACCTATATAAACACCCCTTACACCATTATTGAGGCACAGAAAAATATACTTGCAATATACACGAAAATACACAACCAAAACAGTTTTCTTCCTACAACTTCTAAGCATCATTTCGTTACTCAATATTCTTCACGGTAGCATTTGAATTTCCTTTGCTCAAGTGTTCCATTGCTGTTTTATCTTGGGAGACAAATTGTCCAGGACGTATAAAGGATACATACGGGGCAATATTGTCTCAAGGACAGAGTACCACACTCGACTCTAAGAAAAAGCAGTTTCCATTTTTCCGTCTTCAACAAAATTGTAATTTCAGTTTTGTGGTTCTATTGTAATTTTCAGATTTCTATTTGAATTATTGAATCTTTGTTTATCCTTTCGAATACTTGTAATAGTTATATACTTCTCGTACTGCTTTATAAAGTACCATAGAGCAAATATACCCAACAAGATTTACACAATTGCTTGTTCAAACGACCAAAGGTTGTATAATTTATTATTGAAAAATAATATTGAGTTGGGTTCATCCATAAGGAAAGTGAATTAGCCCATTATTTAATACTCCACTTAATATCTAGCTAATTGCCTATAAATACACCATTATGGGTGTAAGGGAAAAAAATAGGTTTTCCTAATATATTTTTTTGTGGAAAACAAACACAGTTAGGGATAGCTACAAAAAAATATTGAATATTTGATTGTACTATGAGAATAAAAAATATTAAAATATAATATTTTAATATTTTTTAGAATTAAATAAAAATATAATATTTTAATAAAAAGGTCTATTTTTAAAAAAATATTATAATATTATATTTTTAATATTAAAATATTATATTTTTATAAAATATGAAATAATATTGAATATTTTACTGAAAATGTCAAAAAAATTGGAACTGAATTTTTATATTATTTCATATTTTATGTTCTCAAAATAGCATTTCGCTATTACAATAAAAAATATCTGAAACAAACACCGCTATAAAAAGCTTTGATTGTACTATGAGAATAAACTTTCTTACAAAATTATGCAGAACTTGAGCAATAATATATCATTCTCCGTTTTTGACAACGTACGGGATAACATTATCAATGTTATTATTGGCAAAACCTTGTCACTAATTCATCATATTAATTTAAAATTTTCATTTACATTCCAACAACCCGTTCCCTCTAATGACCTTTAAACAACAGTAATATAAAAATTGTTCACTTCTTTCTTTTACCTCTTTTTCATTGTCAAGTTCCTCTTTTCTATATATGATATAAAACTAACAATAATAAATATTAATTGCGTCTCAATAAATAGTGGGTCGTATATATGTATTCGTACTAACCATATTACTTCACTTAAATTTTTTTCAGACTAATATTACATAAAATAAAAATAAAAACTATTTGAATTTTATTGCATTTTCTACTGACGTATAAATGTCAGAATTACAACAACAACAACACTATACCCAGTGAAATCTCACAGTGTGGATCTGGAGAGGGTAAAGTGTACGGAGACCTTACCTCTACCTTCCAAGGTAGAGAGGCAGTTTTCGAAAGGCCCTCGGCTCAAGAAAAAATATAAGAAAAATCAGATAAAGACAGACAGTTCAAAGCAATATGAAAATGAAGATAACATTTTTTCAAGAAATAATAGGTCCTTTGAAACAATATTTTTCCAAGTGATTTAAAATCTAATCTTTTTCCTTTTAACACATTCATTCACCATTATTCATATGTAGGAACCTATACATCTAGTGATTAAAGCAAGAAATGAACCAATCATCTCAAGGGGCCTTATCTTATTTTATCTTCGGTGTGTGTTACTCAAACCTTTATCATGAATGTGGTCTTCATTTCTTATTCCAAAAGGTAGAATCTCCCACCCCAAGAGCTCCCACACCCCGGTCCGACAGGTCTGTGAAGGAGGTAAATCATGGTGACTCAATTGATTTCAAAGGTTAGATCAGTACCACGCTGCGCACAAGGGGCCCTCCTTTATTTCAAGAAGAAACCCCCACACTGCCGCTGACGGGATTCGATCCTTGGTCTCTTATTCCAAATATCCCCCTTGAAACCAATCGATCCTTGGTCTCTTTTCTAGTCTTTTATTATTACACAACGCTAGACAAATAATATAAAAATTTGGTAAAAACACAATCTATTTTGATCAAATATAAAAATAAATAGAAATTATTTATTAGAAAAATAAATAAATAAATAAATGACAAAACCCAAAATTTTAGTGAACCTATCTTTGATCAAAATAGATTGTATTTTTTCCAAGTTAAAAATCTATATTTTATTAAAAGATGAAAATTTTTAACTGGAAAATTAAATTATGAAAATACCGCCATCCCATTTATAAAAAAAATACCGCCATCCCATTTATAAAAAACTGAAAAATATATTTATAACAATATTTTTTAAAATAGAAGGAAACTATTTGAAGTGATATTTTAAAAGTTGTGTTTCTTCTTTTATTAACTAATCAATTTGAATTTTCCGAATGGCACGTTGGTTGGCTTAATATGAAACCTCAACTATATAAAGGTCTTTTCCAGTTGCCAATTAATATACTTTTCTTTGGTTATTCACCCAAAAAAAAAAGATTCTGCCTTAGAGAAAGCAATTGGAAATTCGCACCTTCTAGCATTCTTTTTCGTTCTTACAATTCTTCCATTTACTCTTTTTTCATTGGGTTGAATTTTTTTGGTAGAAAAAATTAAAAACACAAATTTAATTTTTGAGCAGGTGTACTATTTTGAGAATAAAATTAATATTAATAATTTATATTGTATCTTCTTTAAATAGTTGTATTCTTGTAATTAATTTTGAAAGAAAATATTTGGCAGTTAATTTTTTTTTCCAAAGGGTTAGTTTTTTAATCGAAGAGACACAACTCTTTGTCAAAAAAAAAAGAAAGATACACACTACTAAAAATTAGTTTTTTCCACCTCATTTTCCGATCTTATGAGGTCAGAAAATGGCTAATTCCGATCTCAAAATCGACCTCAAGTGCAGGTCGAAAAAGACTGGATCAAAAATTTAACCGACCTCATGAGGTTGATATTTATTTACATCTCAAAAGATTTAATTAAATTACCGACTTCAATTTATTTTCCTAAATTTATATTAAAAATTATTACCGACTTCATGAGGTCGGTAAATTAATATATTTTACTTTATTTCTGAACTTTCCTACCTCATGTGATCGAAATCTTATTAATTATTATTATATAAAATTAATTTAATTTTAAAAAAAATCGACCTCATGAAGTCGATAGTTTTAATTAACATTTTCAGAAATTGCAAAAAAAAACTGAATTTATGGAAAATTTAATTAAGAATATCGAATGATGATGTCGATTTTTAACAATATTTGGGCAGAAACATACCTCATGAGATTTGTTTTCTACAAAAGTTGTACCAGAATTTGGGTGCTGCAACCTGCCAAAATCAATATAATTGTAACACTATAATGTACTAGTTATTATACGTTTCTGTAAGTGATATTTTCTCTCTAAATTTTATTTTTATGTTAAAAATAATAATTTCTCAATAATTGACTATGAGGACTAATTTTAAGTTTTAACCTTTAAAAAGGAGGAGTCAGAAGCCAAATATGGGTCTCAATGTGTAAGAGAGCGTCCATATAAACAAAAGTATTTCCCTTAACCGACAGAAGATAGAACAAAAGTGGTGGGCCCCTTACCTGTTTTGCGTTAATATAAAGTATTCCTTCCCAGATCAGCAATTGGCCCCACCTTTCTAATAATTTCCCCTATTTTATTTTTGTCTTTATTCTTTATGATGTTTTTAGAAAAAAATAATAGGCATATTACTACGTCATCCTTACGCCACTTATGAGATCCGATCTAATACTATTGTATTACATTATATTTTGTTTCTAGTTTATATGAGAATTTTTTTATGCTCTCTCCGTTTCACAAAAAAGTAGAAAATATTTTTAAATTTTATGATTTTAAATTAAAGATATGTAAAATGTATCAAAATAATTTTTAATTTTGTGGTCTTAAACATTTCATGTGAGAAGTTGAAATTAAAAAGTTGTCAAAAAAGGAAAGATATATTCTTTTTGAAACAAATTAAATAGGAAAGTAAGACAAATCTAGTTTATCCGCCATCATTATCACAAATTGAATATTCTTTTAATGTGTCAGCCCTAGCCATTTTGAAACGGAAGGAGTACTCTCTATAGAGGGACTCTGCAATTTTAGGGTCCATTTGGACATGAGAATTATTTACTTATTTTGAAATAATTTTATCTTAGTTCAAAATTAATACTTTCTCTGTCCTAATTTATGTGATACAATAGAATTTCAAGATTCAAACTTTTAAACTTTGACCGTGAATTTGAATATAAAAGCTTTAAGTTTTTTGAAATAAAATTTTATATAATTAGAAACTACGTAAAGGTACCATAAATCATAATAATTAAGAACATAAAATATTTAAAAGGAATATAAAGAAATTTCAATCAAAGAAAAGCTTGATTGGCTCTTAATATTTTAATTGTTCTATATAAATTGAGATGGAGGGAGTATTTGGTTATAAAATTTTGAAATCGCATTTGGAGGTGAATTTCATTTTTTTTAAAATGCTCCAAACCTGTTTTTCAACTCTGTCTTTATAAATTTCAAATAAAGTATTAACTTCTCTTTTTTGCAAAAAAGTATAACCAAACATAATCTCATTTTCAACTCCAACTTCATAAATTTTAAATAAAATAAAAATATTATATAGCCAAACACCTATATTTTACAAATAATCTTTTGAGATTATTAGATAATATAGCTTCAAAATCCAACGTACATTACTTTATTTTGAGGGAAAAGGACAAGCAGCCATCCGACCAAAGTTTACGTGGCATCTACGTGACACCTTATTTATTTCTCACAAATTTAATCGGGACAATATTAAATCTTAAACCTGCATTTTACCCTTCAAATTCTTCGTATCTAAGCTAACACAAATTTTCCCGGCAATACCCGAAAATCAAGAACCCAAATTAACTTTTTTTTCATCAAAATAATCAATGAAAATGAGTCACATTACTGGGTAATACCAGTAAAATAGTCAGACGCAAACCTAAAAACCTGAATTAAAAAAAAAAAGAGTCACATTAGATTCACGCAAAGTAGAAAATGGTCAACACCCATTACTGCAGTGCAGTCACAATCTTAGCTCTAATACTACTTCTTGCAATATTTTTTCCTAACCCAGTTCCTTATTTCGGCCTATATCTTCAAACCCACACTCAAAATCATTAATTTCTGATTCCCCAGTTCCCTCGATTAGCTTACTTGTTTTCAGGTACCAAAAACGACGACGTAAGAATAAAACGGCTACTTCAGGCAGTGTACCATCTGAGTAACTACTATTTGTTGCATCTTGATTTGGAGGCTTCGCATAGTGAGAGATTGGAGTTGGTTAAGCATATTCAGTCGGAGTTTGTTTTTAGGATTTTTGATAATGTTAAGGTTGCGGGTGTAGAATTGTATTAATCTTGTGGCTTAAGTTGCTAGTTATGGGAGAAGTCCATAAATCTGCATGAATAATATCAAAAGGAGAGAAAGTAATACTCATAGAAGACTTAAATGATAATCTAACGTGTTTCCTAAATGACACGAGTAGCAATTATGTGAAAGGTTCCCTTTATTATATTGGATTAAATATCGGTTTCTAAGGGAATGAAAAACGTGAGAACCTAGATGACCAAGTTTACTATGTCACGTTGAGGGAGATATTGTTGTTAAAATGGTGGGAGGAGTGACGAGGGCAGCTAGAGATGTGGGAGGGGTGACACTGGTACCGGACGTGGATAGGAAACGATAGAGGACCCCCTCACTATTGCACCTCGTAAGGAGTTTTTAGGGACGGAGGTCTGTTACAGAAAATTCAAATAAGTCAAAATTAATTGAAACAGAATTATCGATGACAAATTTTCTAGCAGAGATTAGGTTCTTGATAATGTTCAGGACATATAAGACGTTTTTAAGGGAGAAATGGGGATGTTGTGGTGGGGTTAGTGTGTGGTCAAACCCTTGAATTGGAATACTATGATCGTTTCTGACCATAATAGATTGCGGAGTATTTAAATTACGCATTTAAGAAAGATTACCAGAATTGTTGGTAAGGTGAAACGTGGAGCCTGTATCCATAGACCACACATTATCGGGCTTCCGAGGAGTCAATGTGCCGAAAGTCTGGCCCAAACTGGATTGAGGAAGGCCCGGAGTAGAGAAGTGGGACTCAGAAAATTGGGCTTGGCTTCTGTGGGCCGTCGAATGGGAACCAATTTGTTGGGTCGTTCTTTGGCGAGAAAGGTGGTGGTGGATGGCCTTCGCCCAGCGGTTGGTCGAGCCTGACCGTGGGTGGGACTTGGGCGCAGCCTTCGGCTATGTCTGGTGGCCAACCTGTTGTTGGGCTTCAGTGGAAGCCAGTTCTCGGCTCACCCATTCTTTGCCGCTGCACCTCATCCTGACTATATACGTGGTGGTTTCCGACCATGGTGGCTGCCGGAGATCGGGTAGGAGAGAGAAAATAATAATGGGGGTTTGGGACTATACAAGGCGTATACGAGGCAGACACAATAGTATACAAGATGTATAACGGCTTAGGGAGGCTGTATACGGGTAGTATATAGCGGTAAGGATGGTATATCACCGTATACAAAGTGTATATCAGCGCGTATATGCTGTATACAAGGGGTATACAACATGTTGGAGAGATATAAATGGAGGGAGGGCTGTATATCGCCAGATATCTGGGAGTATCTGGTGGTCATAGCGAGTGGAGGGTCTGAATCAGATGTATATCAGTATATCGAAGGTATACTGGTAGTTTCACAGGAAAAGAGGGGAAATGGGCGGCCAAAATTAGGTTTTGGGTTGAGAAGGATTGTTGGCTTCTAATACCATGTAGAATTGTATTAATCTCCCTTGGAGAGTCTTTCTCATTAATACAAATATATATAGTGTGTATAATGTGAAATTCTAATACAATAGAGATCCTATTTCTATCATAATTATACATCACTAATAATTACAATATCAATTATAATATTCACTAATAGTGGGGAAGTCAGATCTGGTTACGTATAAAGGGCATATTATGGCTTTCACATTACACGCCATTGCTATGTGTAAGAAATAAATATCAACCTAGGTGCCATATAGACGTCATGTATGATAATAAAGGTGGGGACACTGAAACTAACAGTTCAAGAGGTAAATATGAATACAAAGTAGGATAAGAAGGGTTAATATATCAAAAAAGTATAACGAAGATCGAATGGTAAATATAACTTTTTCGAGAGTATAAGGACAAATATTAATCCTTTTCTGTTTGTTTAAAGCGTAGAAACGAAAGTTACGAGTTCTCGTATCATAATAGTGTGAAAGGGAGGATGATAATTAATAAAGACGAAAAGTTGGACGATTCTTATTTAAAATTGAACCTAAAACTGCAAATTTCCTAAGTGGGATTTATTTTATTAGTACTTAAATTCCAAATTCATAATAAGATATTTTTTTATTTCTCCGTGGGAAGTGGAACGCCTGTGAAAATAAGGAGAAATCATTTTAATGAATGACTATTTAATCGATGACTTTACCTTTATAAATATATAGTCCAATAAGTACAATCGTATGATGACTTACGTTGACTTGTTGAATTTGTGGTCGAAACCTTTCAGCACCTGTGTTTTCTAAAGTCTTAAACGTTGATTAAATCAAATTCATTTCTCATTTCCCTTCCATCTAATCATGACAACCTTGTTGCTTCTTGCCCAATTATAATATACCGCTATTGATAAGATTTGTCTGCCCTAATGATTCTCATCAAATATTAAAATAATTTAATCCTTGAGTTGGTTTAATTTAATATTGTGTCAATAATGAACTCTATGAGTGTGATGATTAAAGGAGACACCTCTAGTCTTTAACACTTGACATCTCTTTTGACTTGATCAAATCCTCTACTTTTCCAAACCTTTCTTAATCACTATGTCAATTATTCAAGACTAGATTTACCTTTATTGGATTAAATTTTGCAAGTGCCCTTATTCAATCTAAAAATGGCAATCCGGTGCACTAAGTTATCACTATATGCCGGATCCGGGGAAGGACCGGACCACAAGGGTCTATTACACGCAGTCTTATATCACATTTCTGCAAAAGACTGTTTCCACGGCTTGAACACATGACCTCATGATCACATGACAACAACTTTACCAGTTACTCTAAGGCTCCCCCTTCTTCGATCTAAGTTGGAATATTCCTTTGAAACTAGGACATGACTATTTTTTCTGCCGCATATTGAATTGTAGAAACTTTCAATTGTCTAATATCTTTCTTAATTTCTTGAGTTAAGCACATGACGATATTTTTGCTAATAATCGACAGTATGGAGGTTCAACTGACAATCTCTTGTCTTATTTAATACTCCACCATGTTTTATTGAAAAGCTTAATCAACTAGTACTGATGGAAAACGTTGTTTATTCATCTTAAGTTTACAATGTCCCGTGACAACATTTTGATAACCTCGATATTGAGCTGAGCTAAATTTAAGTTTTGATGATTGACAAACAATGTACTAGAAAGAGTGACAAACTTACACAAGAATCGGGTCTTTAACATGTCTCTTAAGGAAACCGGTAAAAGTTGATTGCACAAACACTGAAAGAACCAGTTCCTTAGTTGAAGAATTGATACAACCCATTTTAAAACTCGGTTAAAGAAGTATCAATGACATGGCCGCTATTTGTGAAATAAACAAAATCTCCACGTAATTATTGATTTTTTTTTTTGGAAAAATGGGAAACCCGTTTAAATGAAAAGGTATTAAAGGCCTTTAAATTTGAAAATTAGAGAAAGACTAAGGGTTCAAGTGATTTTCTAAGGAAAGTGTTAACACCTCGAAAAATCCGCAAATGCAGTTACCAGCGAATTTAAAATATTTTCGTGGCTAAAAGAATGCAAATTGTTTTGTTAAACGGGAGTTTGAATGTGGCTTTGTTTGGAAATCTTTTAGTTAGCGCTTAGTTATTTCATTAACTCAACTTGTGAATTAACTTTATATTTCAGCTAGTTTGTAATAGAGTGGCTACTACTTAAAATAGTTGTTCATGCAATTATTTAGATTTAGAATTAAATTAATTAATTAATTCCTAAACTGTCATGAATCCCTTGTTTATAAAAATCCCCAAGTTATTCTAACAAGTTTGAAGGCTTAGGCCTCAATTATAACCTTTATTTATGTTTAAAACATACTTGGGCCTGGAAATTGAATTCTGAAATCAGCCTATCACTTTAAAAACTGAAGATGAAACTGTTTTTTTTTTCCTAAAAGTGTTTGGGCCTCAGACCTGAAAGTGTTTGGGGGTAAAATGTCCATTTGGAAAAAACTGCTGTTTGGAAGGGCTTTGAGACATTTTGTTGCTGGGGAAAAACCGTAAATATACAATAATATAAAAATATTTACATAGTCTTAGCATGTAAATACAATTAACATTCAAATGTCAGATAAAGAATTATAACAGATTGCTACGTATAAGGAAATCATACGAAGGTAAACATTATCTTCCTACTTTTTTGCTCATTATCTTCCTATTTTTTTGCTCATAAGATATTTTCTACAACTTCATTTTATACATCTCTGGTTTCATTATTTATTATGAGAATAAAATTATAATTATGATTTAAGACGGCGGGGAATGACTAGTATAATAAAACTGTTATGCATAGAATATAATTCGTATAATTTTATAATTTTACTATGCATTGTATAATAAACCTATATACCTCGTATAATTTTATCATACCTTGTATAATAAGTTTTTTGGGAAATTTAATTATGGGTGACTTATTACTTTAAAAATAAGAATAGGTGATTCAAGTTATTTTTATTGAGTAGGGTGACTCTTTTGAGATTAATGTTAATGACATTAATTCAAAAATTTCAAAGTTTTGTTATTTACACAAAGCCCCTCCTCCCTCACCCTCCCCCTCCTCCACCGCTGCCACCTCTCCCTCCCCCACTTACGACTCCTTCACTGCCACCACCTCCTCCTCCACCATCACCATTACCCCTATTGGAAATTAGCCTTTGGCGGGAGTTGCGACCGACCAACTTTAACGGCTTAAACACTAGTGTTACGTATGTTGGAGAATCCGGTTCTTCACACATGCATGATGTACTAAGTAATGATAAACCGTAGGGCCAAGAATCGCCAAATTTCATTGAGAAATGAAAGAGATATTGGTTCACTATGAGGTGTTTGAAGCACATGGAAAGTGTGGTGTTGTGTTCAATTCTCCTCCAGTGGTGAGGAAGAAAGAATTGTTGTGTATATAAGACTCGAAATGTGTTTGGGGTTTGGGACCCCCAGGGGTATCCCATGTTTAAAGGAGGGAGGACCTAGATGTGCTTGGTTAGAGGAAAGACCCTTGTGCGCTTGCCGCGTCCGGTCCTAGGTTAGGGTTAGGGTTCTGGGTTCGGGTTCGGGTTCTCGTTCTCGGTGTGGCCGGTGGGTCATGTGGGCCTCTAAGACGCCCTGACTTGGACAGTGTCTTATCTCAGTCTCACTACATCGAGGATGTTTGAAAAGTTCGGAGATGTTAGACAGATTCACCGATAAAGTCACCAATGGATATAAATCAAAAACTTGATAAAAATCTTGGTGACTTTGTATACGGGAGAGCGATATGTACGTGTGATCGGTAGTTTGATGTATATAACAATGCACGACTTTGATATTGCTATACGCATAAGTTAGCTAGGTTCACCGTAATCCGAAGTGATAATCATGGAAGGCGTGAATCGGGTATTCTGACAATACCAAATACACGTTAGATTACCGTCGCACTATTCGAGATATCCAAATTGGTGTACTAGAAAGTGCGATGATGCAAACCGGATAACTGATATAGAGAACACCAAGTCCGGTGGAGTATGTATTTACTGATTGGTGGTGGGCCGTGTCCTGGAAATCCTCTAAGCAAACTTGCATCGCCCGATCCACAATGGAATCGGAGTTTATCGCTTTAGACAAAGCGGAGAGAAGAAGGCGAGTGGCTTGGACTTCTTAGAGGATGTTAGTGTTGAACAAACCCGCATCCTTCGTGACGATCCACCTGCGACACCGGCTCTAGGAAGGGCACGCGAATACTATGTACAACGACAAGTCTCGGCATATTCGGACGGAGGCGTAAAGCAGATTAGCAATCGATCACGTCACGGTATAATATCCATTGATTACGCCAAGTCAAAGGATAATATAGCGACTCGTTGACAAAGGGCCTACTCAAGGATCGGGATGGCTTGCATGGGGAATGGGCTTAAACCCAAAATATAAGGACCAATACGGGTGGTAACCCAACCTTACGACCGGAGATCGGTAGAATTTGGTTGATGGGAAAAGCGAAGTTGTATGAAGGTTCGGCTTGACCGCGTTGAAGTATGGAGCACCGGATAGTGATTTACGAAAAGAAACACCAAATCCAAAGCCGGATTCCCGCGATAGGCGTTAAGTGCTATCTCAGATGGGTAAAGGTTAAGTTTTCAAAACTCAGAATGATCCTCAGCAACAGGTTGAGGTTGAGTTCCTGTGGAAACTTTTTTAATGGTTCCTAACACTTGTGAAGTGGTCAGTATAACAGATACCTTGTGAGACCACCTATTTAAAGGCGCGAGGATGGGCGCCTCAAAATGAACGCACTTAAGAATCCAAGACGTTGTCCATGGCCAAAACGAATGGACAAAACATTATTCCCGAAGAATAGAGTAAGGAAATTTGTTGTGTTAGTACCATTGACTTGACTTACACTAAACACCGACGGTTCAAGACATCACGTTCATCGCCTTGCAAGTAAGTCCGGGTATTCAACTATGGAAGGTTCAAAAGCGATGCTACCTCTCCTTATACGCAACACGTCCGCTGAAATATTGCCGGAAATGAAAAGACACCATGTGAGTCGCGCCAAAATCTCTTTCAAGAGGGGATTGTTGAAATTAGCCTGGCATGGAGTTGCGACCACCAACTCCTTAACGGCTTAAACACTAGTATTACGTATGTTGGAGAATCAGGTTGCACACACATGCATGATGTACTAAATCGTGAGATAAATCAGTAGGGCCAAGAATTGTCAAATTTCATTGAGAAATGAAAGAGATATTGGTTCACGGGTGAGGTGTTTGAAGCATGGAAAGTGTGGTGTTGTATTTCACCTCCCTCACTCAGTGAAGAAAGAATTGTATGTATATAAGACTCGAAATGTGTTTAGAGGTTTGGGACCCCAAGGGTATCCCATGTGTTTAAAGGAGGGATGACCTAGATGCTTCGGTTCGGGTTAGGTTCTCGGGTTCACGGTCACGTCACGTCACGTGGGTCGCGGTCGTGGGGTGGGGCCTTCGATATTATCTTTTGGGCGAAAACTTTGCGGAAGTATAGGTTTGATCCCGGGTTTGAGAAGTAGTTTGGACCGTAATTCTTCAGACGGATTTGATCCCAAGTTTCAAGATGTACGCTTGGTTTGCGTTTGAAAGTCGAATTTGACGGTCGAGCAATTGTAAGCGTCTAAAGACTAATTCAATTGACCTTTATTTTAGAATTAGACCTCCAATAATGGCCAATCCGGTGGCAATTTTCTCCATTTATTTGGTGGCTTTACTACCTCAATAATGATCATTATTTAGCCAATAATGGGCATGTTATGGAAATCGAGTCAAAGCCTCTTCCTCCTATATAAACACCCTTACACCATTGTTGAGGCACGCACCTCATACGAATATACCGGCGTAAAGCAAAGCAAAGCAGCTTTCTTCCTAATCTTCCAAGCATCATTTCGTTATTCAATATTCTTCACTAGCTTTTGAGTTTCTTTTGATCAATTGTTCCATTGCTTTGTTTTATCTGGGAGGCAATTGTCCGGACGTATAAAGGATACATCACGGGGCAATATTGTATGTAAGAATGAGTGCCACACTCGACTCGAAGAAAATCAAAGCGGTTTAGGTCTTCTTCTTCAACAAATATTGTAATTTCGTTATTGTTGTTATATTGTAATTTTCAGTTTCTAGTTGAATTGTAATTTCAATTCTTACTTTAGCAGTTACTTGTTATTTCTGTTTCTTGCAATCCTTGTAACCCAACAACTTAAGACAATGTTTTGCTTACGGTAACTGCAATAACATGGTGACCGAAATATGACCGATGTCGCTGCCATCGCCGCCGCTTCTCGAGGCAACGCGTCGCTTTTCCCCATCGCCCATCTTGCGCCGCGATAACCCCGCCGCTTCCGCGCTGCCATCGCTCAAGCGTGCAACACCGCCTTCCCGATCGCTTGGAGCTCCTTCTTCACACCACTCATGATCGCCTACTGAAAAGTTCATGCGGATCGAATTTAAAAGATGGCAACAAAGATGCCGTTCTATTACTTGATTATGGTATGGCTTGTTCCTTCTGAAGATCCTCCACAATTTGGAGATGAAATGGACTCTTACTTTGAAACGGGTGAAGGGGGCCTTGGTATCCATAGATTAACGGCGTGAAGATGGTTCGTGATGCGTGGAATCATAGCGATTTACGGTAAGAACTATATAATCGAATCGCTGCACTCCTCTACACGCGATGTATCGCACCATTGGCAAACAAAGAGGCGTAGAGCGCAAAGAAGTACAGCTACGACAAGATGCGGTACTAAGAAGTTCATCGCTGGGGAAATTTCTAAAATTTCAAATGGTGGACAGCAAAACATGATGTCCCAAGTCCAGAATTCCAAATGATTTTACATCACCTGGATTTGGAAGGATCAAGCCAAACGAGCGATTTTTGGTTGCATCATCGATTGAAAAGTTACCTCGCTTCATGGAATGAGTTTATGAGTTACTTGAAACTCAAGACAAAGCGAGATGACCTTTGAAGAGCTTGTTATCAAATCGCAAATCCAGGAAGATAATAAGAAGACCTTGCGAAAGCGGTAGACAACATTCTCGAGGCAAAGGCAAATCTGTTTGAGGCCAAAGGAAAACAAGCTGACAAGCGGAAGTTTCACAAAGGCGCAAAGCCCCGCGTGAGCGTTGAGAGTAATCGGTCATCACCGCTGGAAACTGGCCAGGATCAGGAATGCCGCAGTTCAAGACCGAGCAACATGAAAAGCCAAGTCGAAGGCAAGGCTCGAGCTTACCGGCCGTCAAGGACACGCCTCTGGATGACATGATTGAGGATCTCTCGGCCGTGGTGCTAGAAGCCAACTTGGTTGAGAATCCGGATGCAGCGATGGTGGGTGGACACGGGTCAACAAGACACATCTGTTCCAACAAAGATGCCTTCTCCACTGCAGGTCTCAGACGAAGCGTCATGGGCAACAACGCTTCTCTGACGCAGGTGGTTGGAAAGCGTGGTCTCAAGATGACTTAGGGCAAGGAACTCACTACGAAGGAAGTGATGCGTCCCTGCAGATTAGAAGAAATCTAGTTTACGGACCTTTGTTATTAATCTGGTTTTAGGCTAGTGTTTGAATCAAATAAATTTGTACTCACTAAAAATGGCACATTTGTGGGGAGGGCTTGGTGAAGGCCTCTTCAAAGTGAATGCCACGTATGTCCAGATTGGCCAAGGAAATAAAGTTGAACCTTCTTCTTATTTGCTTGGGTCTTCTAATTTATGGCATCATAGATTAGGGACACGCATTAACTACAAGTCTATTCAAAGGGTAAGAGATGGAGTTGTTCTTAGTCTATCGGCGTAAACCCTCAACATAAGTGTGAGGTGTGCGTAGAGGCAAAACTTACTAAACTGCCTTTCGATCCGCCGAAAGGAATACCGCTCCTCTAGAACTTATTCACACAGGATATATGTGATTTGAAGTTTGCACAAACTAGAGGGGAGAACAAGTACTTTGTGACTTTCATTGACGAGTAGCACAAGGTGTTGTTACGCTTTTACTTGTTGAAAAGTAAGGATGAAGCCTTTGAAGCGTTAGGCGTTACAAAGCTGTTGAGAACCAACTGAGCCTACGGATTAAATCCATTCGCGATAGGGGGAGAATATGTAGCGCCTTTTGAGGAATCTTGTGCCCAAGAAGGCATTATTCATCAAACGGCGGCTCCATACTCACCTCGATCAAGCGGTGTGGCGGAACGCGTAAACATTTAAAGCGAAATGATGAATGCCTTGCTTATCAATTCGGTCTTCCCCAAAACATGTAGAGCCGTCACCTACCGCTAATATGATTCTTAACAGAGTCCCACATAAGGGTAAGGACAAAACTCCATATGAATCATGGAAGGGAAATAAACCCACCTACAAATACTTTAAGGTGTGGAGTTCTTTGGCAAAGGTTGAAGTACCCAAGCCAAAGCAGGTCAAGATTGGGCCTTTAAGGCCGTAGATTGCATATTCAGGATATGCAAATAACAATGTGAGTGCTTATCGCTCTTAGTGTATAAGTCGATATTCCAGATATCCACCGAGTACAATACAATGGAATGAGAGGAATGCTCTATTTTGAAAGTACCTTTTCCTAGAAAGGAGAAAGACATAACCTCTCTCAAACGAGTTATGCACCAAAGCTCTCAAGAACCGAGTCCTGACGCCGGACCGAATGGTTGAGATCTGGCGAATCTCGGTGGCTGAACATCAGGAATCTAGTATTCCGATTCTCGAGAACTTGGAGACTCCAGGAGATGGATCTAAGACGAAGTAAAGGGCTGGGAAGGATAAAATCCTGGTCATGACTTTGTAGCTTATATGGTTAATGATTTAAACTGCGACAATTGCTAAGGCGTTATTAACAACTCCAAGCACCGCCTGGAAAGCTATTGAGAGTGAAATAAGCTCCGTTCGCATAACCATACTTGGAGTTGGTTGATCTTCCTCCGGAAATAAACCGCTTGGGTGTAAGTGGATACTCAAACGGAAATACAAAGCGGATGGGTCTCATAGACAAGTACAAAGCCAGGTTGGTAGTCAAGGGCTATCGGCAAACGTAAGGCTTTGACTACTTTGACACATACTCCCGGATGACATCCATCGGTACGTATTCATTGCGATCGCAGCCTTGCGTGACCTTGAGATACGGATGGATGTTAAGACAGCCTTCCTAAACGGCGATTTGGAAGAAGAAATCTATATGGACCAACGAGGGGTGGTTCAAGGCAAGAGAAGAAAGTCGTCGACTTATCAAATCTCTCGCACGGGCTGAAACAAGCCCAAGCAATGATATACGAAAAATTTGATAGTACTCTGCACTATCGAAAAGGGTTCGCCATTAATGAGTGTGATAAATGTGTTTACACGAAAGGAAACTCGACTTTCATTTGTTATGATATGCCGTATGTGAGCGACATGTTAATCACAGAAAGCAATCCTAGGGTAATCCTAGAGACTAAGAACATGTTGAAACAATACTATTACGAAGGATATGGGTATCGCAGATGTCATCTTAGGGATTAAAATCTCTAAGGCGCCTGGATTTGATCGTCTTATCTCGCCTCACTCATCGAGGATGTTTTGAGAAAGTTCGAGATGTTAGGCAGTTCTGCGAAATAAAGTCACCAATGGATATAAATCAAAAACTTGATAAAAATCTTGTGCACCAGATACCAGGAGCGATATGCACAGGTGATCGGTAGTTTGACGATATAACAAAGCGCACTGACCGATATTGCTACGTGATCAATAAGTTGGCTAGGATTCCCGTAGTCCGAGTGATAATCACCGGAAGGCGTTGAATCGGTATTACAATACGAAATACACGCGTTAAATTACGGTCGCACTATTCGAGATATCCAATTTGTACTAGAAAGTGCGGATGCAAACCTGTGGATATCGATATAGAGAACACCAAGTCCACCAGCTGGTATGTATTTACATTGGTGGGTGGTGGTCCTCTGAAATCCTCTAAGCAATCTTGCATCACCGATCCTGATGGAATGGAAGTTTATCGCTTTAGACAAAGGTGAGAGAAGAAGCCGAGTGAGGCGACTTTCAGAGGATGTTAAAGTGTTGGTCGAATAAAACCCGCATCTTCGGTAATGATCCGCGACGGTCGATCGGCTGCTAGAAAGTGGCACCTTAATACTATGTACAACGGCAAGTCTCGTCATATTCGACGGAGGCATAAGACCGTTAGGCAAGCCCGATCACCACGGGTATAATATCCATTGATTACATCAAGTCAAAGGATAATATAGCGTACCGATTGACAAAGTGGCCTACTCGAGGATCGATGGTTTGCCTGTCTAGGGGAAACGGGCTTAAAACCCAAAATATAAGGACCAATCTGGTGGTAACCCAACCTACGTTTGGAGATCCCAAAGAATTTGGTTAAATGGGAAAACGAAGTTGTAAAGGTTGATTGACCGCTGGAAGTATGAGCCCGGATAGTGATTTACGAAAAGAAACACCAAACTCCAAAGCCGTTCCGCCGATAGACGTTAAGTGCTATCCGGCAGATATGGGTAAAGGTTAAGTTTTCAAAGCTTTGTAATGATCCTCAGCGGTTGAGGTTAGGTTCTGGGAAACTTTTAATGGTTCCTAACACTTGTAGTGGGGTATAACAGGATACCTTGTAGGAGACCACCTATTTAAGTGCGAGGACGGGCCAGACGCCTCAAAATGAACGCACTTTAAGAATCCAAGAGGCGTTGTCCATGGCCAAAGCAGGACAAAACATTACGAAGAAGAGAGTAAGGGAATTTGTTGTGTTAGTACCATTGACAGGCTTACGCTAAACACGTGATTCAAGACATCACGTTCACCGCAGCAGTAAGTCCGATGGTATTCAACTATGGAAGGTTCAAAGCGATGCTACCTCTCCTTATGCAACATCGGTCCGCTGAAATATTGCTGAAATGAAAAGACACCATGTGAGTGCGCCAAAATCTCTTTCAAGAGGATTGTTGGAAATTAGCCTTTGGCGGAGTTGCGACCGACCAACTTTAACGGCTTAAACACTAGTGTTCTGCGTATGTTGGAGAATCCGGTTCTTCACACATGCATGATGTACTAAGTACGTAGATAACCTAGGGCCAAGAATCGTCAAATTTCATTGAGAAATGAATGAGATATTGGTTCACGAAGTAAGTGTTTGAGCATGGAAAGTGTGGTGTTGTGTTCAATTCTCCTCATGCAGAGGAAAGAAAGAATTGTTGTGTATATAAGACTCGAAATGTGTTTGGGGTTTGGGACCCCAAGGGTATCCCGTGTGTTTAAAGGAGGGAGGACCTAGATGTGCTTGGTTCCGGGTTAGGTTCCCGGTTCACGCGTCGCGGGTCGTGGGTGGTGTCGGCCTTCGATATTATCTTTTGGGCCAGAAAACTTTGCGGAAGTACGGTTTGATCCCGGGAAGTTTCAGATACAGTTTGGACGAGGAATTCTTCCAGATTTGCGGTTTGATCCTGAAGTTTCAAGATGTCTGATTTGGTCCTGAAGTTTTGAAAGTCGAATTCGACGGTCCCGTATCAGAAACGTCCAGCACTCAATTGACCATTTATTTTAGGTGAATTACACCTCGATAATGGCCAATCCGTTGGCAATTTTCTCCATTGTTGGTGGCTTTACTACCTCAATAATGATCATTATTTAGATAATAGCATTATGGAGGCGAATCAAACAGATCCCTCTTCCTCCTATATAAACACTTACACCATTGTTGAGGCACACCTCATATACACGAATATACACAAAGCGAAAGCAAAGCAAAGCGATTTCTTCCTAATCTTCCAAGCATCATTTCGTTATTCAATATTCTTCACGGTAATACGAGTTTTCTTTGCTCAATTGTTCCATTGCTTGTTTATCTTGGGAGACGAATTGTCTGGGACGTATAAAGGATACATACGGGGCAATATTGTCTTAAGGATGAGTGCCACACTCGACTCGGCCAAAAATCAAAGCAGTTTCCGGTCTTCTTCTTCAACAAATATTGTAATTTCAGTGTTATTGTTATATTGTAATTTTCAGTTTCTAGTTGAATTGTAATTTCAATTCTTACTTTAGCAGTTACTTGTAATTTCCGTTTCTTGCAATCCTTGTAACCCAACAACCCCTTCCTCCGCAACCACTACATCTGCCCCATCTTCTGCCACCATTATCACCACCTTCTCCTCCTCATCTTTTTAATCTCATTTTCAACCCTTTATTTTGTGCAGAAAAATTCAATAACTTCAGAATTTATTGCAACAATTACTGAAATCAGTTGCAACAACTATCGTGGTTGTTGCAACAACTTCTAAAGTCCGTTGGATTTTCTGCAAAAAAAATTTCAATCAACTTATTTTTCTATAAAAATCTTACTACCAAAGCAAACAGTCTGTAGAATAAGAAAAAAAAAAGAGAAACAATCCGCCGCCACCACCAACACCAACCTCGCATCCTCCGCTCGTCGTCGCCGCTACTATCACTATCACTACCACCGAAAAGAAGAGGAGAATAAAGAAAATGGCAAAGAGAAGAAAGAAGAAAGAGAAGGAAAGAGCAAAGAAAGAATGGGATGAAAAGATGAAGAGAAGAGAGAAATTTGAATTTTGAAATTTTAAAGTGGCAGGCAAACTTTTTAAAGTTTTTAATATTATATTTCAGTCCCAAATTAACTTAATGAAATATTAAGTGGGCTTTGATTTTGGCTAGTCAAAGTTGTCATCTTTTGTAATTTCAAAACTTGAATGGTACCTTTAGTTAAATTTTCTCAAGTTTTTTATATCTCATATAATTTTTTATGTGGACTAAATTAATATTTATATATGAAGTTATACCTCATATAATAATTATGTTTTGTATGTGTTGTTTTGAAATGTGTTTGCTGGATATCTTTTTTAACAACTGTAATGAGTCTGTATTACATAATGTCGGCCTTGCGCAAATCCTTGAAAATCACAGCAACCACGAAAAATGAAAATGAACGAGAAAATGAAAAAAAAATGTAAAAACAAATTACTAATTTTACCGCATGAAGTCCAATAAAAAATTATTGTTGCTTGAAAGAAAATGAAACAAAAGTAAAGATAGCAAAATATGATTCAATAAGCTAAGTCTAACGGGAAGTAATACATAGTAGTAGATAGTTTGAATTGAAAGTTATAGATATCCGTGATATACACGAAATATTCTGCTGGATATGTAAAGCACGTACGAAAATTATAAATAACTATTACAGTGATAGAAAGGATAAACAACAAAGATTATAACAACAAGTTGTCAATCTCTTGATCTTGAATTGGAACTCCAAATCTGGATTTTGTATTCAGAAATACAAGAACATGAACTGCTACACTTGTGACTTGTAGATCCGCTGAGAATCCAAACGGTTAGGGTCTTTCGAGATTCAAGTTTACACCTGAAACACTTAGTAACCAATTAGATAATCACACCACCACCGGCTGAGTTGAGAGATGACTCTCTGTCTTTAAGACAAGATTGCCCCATATATATGCTTTTACGTTAGCGGACAATAGTCTCCCAAGATAAAACAACAACTAATCAACACTACAAAGTAAATAGGTTGATTCTGACGAAGAAAACAAACATGAAACGACTTGCTGAAGAATGAAAAATTTAGAGGAAAAGGAAGAGTTTCTGTTCTTTTCTTTCTCTCTATTGTTTCTGTATCTTTCTGCTCTCTTTATTTTTAATCTTCACTGCCCTCAAATAAGAGTAAGGTCTCAATATATATTATTTAGGATGCTTACCTCTTAACTAGCCAACTAGGCTTTTAATAGCCATGTAATGACACTTAGTGATGAGTTATATTCAGCCAAGTAATGACCGAATTCAAGTGCCTTGTAATGGATATTCAATGCTCCAAAACCAGCTCAAGAGGCAGAAACCTTCTGCCTTCCTCATCCTAATTTTATCTTTCCTGAAACTCCAGGGACCAAACTGTAAGTACTAAACAGTTTGAGCCCGGACCAGACGGGACGACGCGCGTGTGGGCTTAGCCTCGAACCCAAACACACCTAGGTCCTCTCTCCTTCAAACACATGGGATACCCCTTGGGATCCCAAACCCTTATCCATTTTTTAGGCTTATAAGAAGAACAATTCTTCCTTTTCTCACCAATATGGTAGATTTGTCTCACACCATATTTCCATGCCTCAAACACCTTACTTTGTGGACCAATATCTCTTTCATTTCTTAACGAAATTTGACGATTATTGGCCCTACGGTCATCTACTCACTTAGTAGATTATGCACGTGTGAAGAGACAAAGTCTCCAAAATGCGGAACCCTAGTGTTTAAGTCATTAAATATGGGTGGACGCAACCCCCTACCAAAGGCAAATTTCCAACAATCCCCTCTTGAAAGAGATTTTGGTGTACACACAAGGTGCCTACTTTCAGCAATCTTTCAGCGAAAAGATATTGCATCAGGAGAGGTAGCTTCCACTTTGAACCTTCCCTAGTTGAATTCCACCGCACTTACTTACTACGCGGTGAACGTGATGTCTTGAACCGTCAGTGTTTAGTGTAAGGCAAGACAATGATACTAACATAATAACTCCCCTTATTCGTTTTCATTCTTATTGTTATGTCCGTTGTGGCCGTGGACACACTTGAATTCTTAAGTGCGTTCATTTGAGGCGGCCTGTCCTCACACTTAAATAGGTGATCTCCTATAAGGTATCCTGCTATACCTTACTTCACAAGTGTTAGGAATCATTAAAAGTTTCACCAACCTTAACCTCAACCGTTTGAGGATCGTTAAAGGTTTGAAAGTTTAACCTTTACCCACCATGCAGGTAGCACTTTAATGTCTATCGCGGGAACAACTTTGGATTCATATTTTCTAACAGAAATCATCATCTGAAGCGCTCTTGCTTCCACCGAAACGCTCAACTGAACCTTTTGCCGCTTAGTTTTACCATTGAACCAAATTCTTGGGATCTCCAGTCAGTATGGTTGGGTTACCACCACAAAGGTTCGTATTGTTTGGGTTTTAAGCCCATTCCCCTAGACAGACAAAATTCTTGATCTTCGAGTAGTCCCTTACTTAAATGGTTCGTTATATCCTTTGATTAGTAATCAAGAAAGCGACACCCGTGATGCTCAATTGTCATATGGTCTTATGTCTCCGACAGATATGTCCAGACGCCGTCATCCGTGACCTTCCTGAAGTCGACAGGCTAGCCACAGTGTATAACTGCCGAAGGCACGGGTTTCTCCCAATAAGGGACGTCCTCTAAGGAGTCATGAAGTTACTCAACTTCTTCTCATGCTTTGCTTAAAGCGATAAACTCCGATTCCATCATGAATCGGCCTATGCAAGTTTGCTTAGAGGATTTTCAAAGACACACCATACACATCCACTTGTGGCTTTGGTGTTCTTCAATTTCGATGTCCAGTTTGCATCACTGTGTTCTCCCAGAATATATGGATATCCAGAATACCATAATCCTTAGATAAGTGAATATTTTAGATATCGTCATATCCGATTTAACGCCTTCTATCGATCATTTCCAAAATCACGAGTGAACCTTAATTCAACTGATCTACTTTGTAAGCCGATACCAGGTCGGTTGTAGTTGTAAAATACATTGAACTACATGTGACTTGCGCATATCGCTCCTAGTATATGGGTGCACCATGATTCCAATCAATTCTATGATTCATATCCATTGATGGATTCAACGAGACTGTCAAATACCTCACAAATAAGTTTGGAATTAGACCAGTTCGTTAGGTGTCTTAGAAATCCCAATTCCTAAGATGTCATCTTTCATATCGAGACTTTTGTTTTAATATGACTTCCATTTTCAGACTGTTGGTATTCCAACTGTTGGCTTTCCAACTGTTGGCTTTATAATTTCAGAGTCAATGTTTATGTTGTCAGATTCATTGTTTCTGTTTCACCTGAAACTTCCAGGACCAAAATGTAAACATTGCAGGGACTAAAAGGAAAGTTCAGAAAGAACCCAACAGTCCAACAAACCAACTTTGATCCTCCCTTCCAACTCTCCGGTTAGGAATGTTGTCTCAACATCCATGTCACGCAAAACTGCAATGGTCCTGGATGTTAAGCTATTCCCAGTGGAGTACATGTCCAAGTAGCCAAGGCCTTATAATCATCAGTAGATCCATCTATTTTGTACTCATTTTGAGTATCCTCTTTTACAATCCAAAGGTTCTTTTCCCGAAGGAAGGTGTTACCATTACACAAGTATGGTTCTATATGATGGAATCTATTTCTCACTCTGTAGCTTCTTTCCAAAGCAGCGCTTCTGGAGATGACAATTATTTGTTAATGTCCATGGTTCATTCTCAACCATACAAGTTAGAAGGCCTGGAATAAGTCTTTGTCCCCTCTTTGCTCCGTCTCGGTTTAATATCTAGAATCCCTGAGTTCTGTAGATCTGGAATATTAAGTTTCGGATAGTCAGCAACTTCCGAGTCCTGTAGCTCTGGAACGTCTGGTTCCGAACAAGCAGGCACTCGCGGGGTCTTGTTAACCTCAAGCAATTACTTCTTTTTCCTTCTCAAGAAAAGTTATCCTCAAAGAATTCAACATCCTTTGACACCAAGAGGCGATAAGCACTACTGTTATTTGCAGATCCAGGGGATATGCAATCTACAGTCTTAGGTCCAACTTGACCTATTTCAGTATTCAAACCTATACCAAGCCACCCCATATCACAACATTTGTATGTGGGATCCTTTCCATGTTTCACATGGAGGGTTATCCTTATCATTATCTTTATGCAGAGTTCTGTTGAGAATCGCATTAGCGGTAAGGATCGCCTTGCCCCACATATTTTGGGCATACGACTTTGCGCTTGGCTAAAACCGTTAGACTGAGGTGAGTAATAAGCAGTTTTTTGATGAACGATGCTTCACATTTTCCCTCTCTATCACTACGAATTCCTCAATCCGTAGGCTTAGTTGATTTTCAACTTCTGTTTTGTAGCGCTTCATCTTTGCTTTTCAACAAACAAAAGGATGCAATACGTTGTACCATCGTCAATGAAGGTCACAAAGTACTTGTCTCCCCCCTCTATTTTGTACAAACTTCAAATCACCTATATAGGTGTGACTAAGTTCTAGAGGAGCGGTGCTTCTTTTGCTATTCCTTTGACGGAATATAAAGGTAATTTTTCCTCTTCGCCTACCTCACATTCATTTTGAGGGTTTATGTCGACAGAAGGCAACAATCTCAACTTCGTTAGCTTTGGAATGACTTTCTATTTAACGTGTCTTAATATATGATGACATAGATGCATAGATTACAAATATATCATTCATTTAGCTACAGACATAGTGTACCATTCTTAGTTATTACAGACCGTTGGACTAGTCTCAAACCAGCTTGACCAACAGCGTCCCTTAAACCAAGTTTGGGATATGTATCACCTCCTTTTAGAGTGATCTCATTCCCTGAAGTCCTATTGAGGACAACCTTTCCAACCCTTCGACTTTAGAGGTGGCGTTGCTTCACATGAACAACCTCTTGCCCGTGGTTAGGGCGTAACCGGATCATATGTGATCTGGATACTCTGGCCCACTCCAGTTGCTTTGGCAGAC
Organism: Anisodus acutangulus; assembly: GCA_029783415.1. NCBI lineage: Eukaryota > Viridiplantae > Streptophyta > Magnoliopsida > Solanales > Solanaceae > Anisodus > Anisodus acutangulus. Next base: position 20,536,818 of record CM056491.1, on the reverse strand, counting down.
TGAGTGTCCAATTTCTTTTCTTCATTTCTTTTGGCCTTCAGATCATTTAAGACCTGGAAACTCTGGCCCACCTCACTAGGTGTCCATTACTTTTCTGCCTTTCTTCTGGCCTTCAGATCATTTAAGACCTAGAAATTTTGGCCCACTCCAGTCGCCCGTAGGCTTTGTACGACTAAGTGTCCAATATCATCCTATCAAATGAAGGATCTTTTGTCAAATAGTATGACAGGTTCAACGTCTTAAGATAAACCATTATCTTTTAGTCTTCTTCTCTTGAGATTGGTACCCAGACAATTTCTGGCGCTTGCTTAAGAGTGGTAACAATTTTTGCACAGTCAATGGATCCCTCTCATTCATATGTGCGAACATACTTTACACACTTTTAAATTATACCCAAAAGACCGGATCTTTTAAGTCGTTGTTTACAATAGTCCAATCTTTAAACGGGAGGGAAGGTGATATTAAACTTCTGATTTTAAAGCATAAGGAATATAATTTATTTCGGGAAAACACTTTCATATTCCTGATTACTTTAAACCCTTTTTAATCAGACATCATTTAATTTTATTTTTGACAAGGAAGAAAAATTATTTATCCCAATTTTGGATTCTGGCCCACTTCAGTCACTTCGTCGGACTGAGTGTCCATTTCCCCTTACCATAATTCGGATCCTTTGTCTAGGACAGATATAGGCCCTCTGCTACATGATAGAACACCATCTTCAGCCTTCTCCTCTTGTCCCAGTTGACATCCTCAGCCTCTCGTGGGCACTTGTTCCCACCACTCTCGAGAGCGGTGACACCATGAATACCTTGACCGTCAACAATATAATCAGAACTGTCTTCTACCAGAAAACCACAACCATAGCCATATTTGGTCACACAACTGTTGACCGACATCTTTCGAACACTAATACAATCTTGTCCTAAAATTGTTTGATATGTAAGCACGTACGGTAATTGTAAATAACTATTACAGTGATCGAAAGGATAAACAACAAAGATTACAACAACAAGTTGTCAATCTCTTGATCTTGAATTGGAACTCCAAATCTGGATCTTGTATTCAGAAATACAAGAACATGAACTGCTACACTTGTGACTTGTAGATTCGCTGAGAATCCGAACGATTAGGGTCTTTCGAGATTCAAGTTCACACCTAAAACACTTAGCAACCAATTAGATAATCACATCACCACCGGCTGAGTCGAGAGATGGCTCTCTGCCTTTAAGACAAGATTGCCCCGTATATATGCTTTTACGTTAGCGGGCAATAGTCTCTCAAGATAAAACAGTAACTAATCAACACTACAAAGCAAATAGGTTGATTCTGACGAAGAAAACAAACATGAAACGACTTGCTGAAGAATGGAAAATTTAGAGAAAAAGGAAGAGTTTCTGTTATTTTCTTTCTCTCTATTGTTTATGTATCTTTCTGCTCTCTTTCTTTTTAATCTTCACTTCCCTCAAATAAGAGTAAGGTCTCAATATATAGTTTTTTGGAGGCTGACCTCTCAACTAGCCAACTAATGGATTTTAATAGTCATGTAATGACACTTAGTGAGGAGTTATATTCAGCCAAGTAATGACCGAATTCAAGTGCCTTGTAATGCATATTCAATGCTTCAAAATCAGCTCAAGAGGCAGAAACCTTCTTCCTTCCTCTTCCTAATTTTATCTTTCCTGAAACTCCAGGGACCAAACTGTAAGTACTAAACAGTTTGAGCCCCGGACGGGACGGGACGGGCGGGCGGCGTCGGCGCGCGTGTGGGCTTAGCCTCGAACCCAAGTACACCTAGGTCCTCCATCCTTCAAACACATGGGTTTCCTCTTGGGGTCCCAAACCTTTATCCATATTTTAGGCTTATAAAAAGAACAATTCTTTCTTTTCCCACCGATATGGTAGATTTGTCCCACACCATATTTCTATGCTTCAAACACCTTACTTCGTGGACCAATATCTCTTTCATTTATTAACGAAATTTGACGATCCTTGGCCTTACGATCATCTACTTACTTAGTAGATTATGCACATGTGAAGAGACAAAGTCTCTAACATGCGGAACCCTAGTGTTTAAGTCATTAAATATGAGTGTACTCAACCCCCCACCAAAGGCAAATTTCTAACATATACACCGTGTATATCACGGGCTTTCAGAAAATTGGGCTATTAAACCCGTACACCGTGTATATCACGGGTTTAATAGCCCAATTTTATAAAGTCAGCCCGTGTATATCACGTGTATCTATCAGAAATGTACGGGTTTAATAACCCAATTTTCTGAAGTCAGCCAGTGTATATCACGTGTATCTATCAGAAATGTACGGGTTTAATAACCCAATTTTCTGAAGTCAGCCAGTGTATATCACGTGTATCTATCAGAAAGCTTGATAATCCGGAAACAAAGCATTTGTCCTTGTAGTTCAAATGAAATATAGAGGAACATGAATCATGATTCATGAGGAAAATTCAACTTAAAAACAAAGTATAATAGGGTGATGGATATATTGATTTGCTGCATTTAGTTTTATGGAGAATATCTTATTTTGTGTTGTACGGAAGAAGCGAATTAATCAGATGGAGAAGTTGGTTTGAGACGACTAGGTTAAAATAAAAGAGATAAAAACAAGGTTTGAGGGGGAGAAAAAAGGGGAACTAATCCCTAAATTATTGGGATGTTATGTTTTAAAAATGTGCTAGAATCGTTATTAAGATTGCTACTTTTAAAAGATTCTTAAAGTTACGCTATTTTCGTTTATAACTTTTTAACCGTGACATATCACGTAAAAATCTCTTAGTTGGTGTTCGAGTTATATCGGATAAAACATTTTGTTGTTCGGGCTTTTAAACTTTTTGTTGAAAACAAGTCTAAAATTTTAGAATGTGATAAACCGAATTTTCTTCGAACAACAAAATGATTTGAGTTATATTTGGTTTCAAATTTAAATGACTTTGCAAGATCAAATCGAATATAACTCTATCACTTGAAATCGAATATAACTCAAAACATTTTGTTGTTCGAAGAAAATTCCGTTTTATCGCATTCTAAAATATTAGACTTGTTTTCAACTCTTATTATCTATTAATGTGAATTTAAATAAATCAAAGTATCTATCTATATTATTATAAAAACATGAATATAAATGTTGACCAAAATAACCTTTAAATATTGAACAATTTTTATACTCTTTTAAGATGAAATTTTCATAATTTCATGTTGGATAAAATTGTAATATCACTTTCTCCTAATATCTAGTATAATGGTTAGAAGACATTATCATTAAACAAATGAAATAAAAGTTAGTTAATATGAATCGGTTTCTTTTATCCTTGGTAATGATTCCACCATATTAGATAATGCAATTAGTTTTTTTAAAAAGAAATTATTTAACCGAAAGATAATTCTTAAGTTTACAAAAATGGTTCCTTTCTTTTAAAGATTGTCTAACACTGTCTCTACTCTAAACCAAAATCAACGTGATGAGTTTTGTTTGACTTTTCCCTCTCTGCTTAACTGATTATGTATTATAAAAGGAAAGTTGTACCGTTTTCATGTTTGTTTGAGTAAAGATGAAGGTTGAAATCAATACTCACCTTAATTACGGTAGATATATGATCATTATTGTATTGGAATTCCACATGATACACACTATATATATTTGTATTAATGAGAAACATTCCTTAATGGAGATTAATACAATTCTACAGGATCCTAACTTGTGAATCTTATGGTATGCACTTTTTATTGAAAACACGTCTTCTCTTGTTTGAGTATATCTCCAATGCATATCTTGTATAATCTAGCTCCCTTCTTTCAAGCACTGTTGTTTTAAATGATGATCATAAATAAACATTGTAACATTACTGCCTTTAACTAGAATATGTTTCCAGTTTCTCTTTGAGAGTATACAAACTGTTTTGTCCTGGTATATTGCTGTATACTTGAGGTTGTTTGAAGTATTGGACACATGTGGATTCCTCAATTTCATTTTCAGTGCATTTTGAGTGTAATGCTTACTATATATAATGTGCATTGCCCTTTATTATTTTCTGTGCATGAAACTATGTTTGGAGTCCTAATGGATTCGGTCCTTTATTTGCATCATTCTCATTGGGCTTACATAATGTCGAATCCCCAAAGCCCGTATGGGGCCATTTCTCGAGAATAGATGAATGGGTCATTCTGAAAAATGTCCCTATTTTGGGATGTTCTTTAATTTTTTCCCTTCAAATTTGAGTTCTTTAATTTTTTTCCCTTTATTATTTTTGACGCAGCATGATTAGAATTTCGCTCGGCATAATTAGTGTTTATCTTCGGCATATGTATCATATACAACCCACCGATTATGTCGGATAAGACATAACTGTCAACACTCAACATAATATGAAATTTTTTTGATAATTTCAGATATCGGCGGGCATAATTAGCGTTTAGTTTCAACATATGTATCATAACATCCACACAAACTATGCCGGATAAGGCATATATTTCAACACTCATGCGCGAGACAAAAATTCACTTTTCGAAAAAAATAATATTATAAAGACTATGCTTTGCGAAGTAAACCTGAATATTTTCATAAATAAATAGTAGGGCCAAAAATTAAAGACCACATATATGAAGGCTAAAAATTAAAGACCAGTGCGTTTGAGGAACAATCCGCACAAAAAATGTAGATGAATTAAGGAGAGAAATGGGCCAAAGATCCAGTGTTGAATACCCACTTCTTGTCAGACGATCAGAAAAAGAAAAGGGAGCCCGTTTGTTTTGAATTCGGGCCAAGCCCATCTCATTTGCATTTATTTACATTTCTAGACATTTAATTGTATATTATGTGTAAGATTAAATTTTTAAACACCTTTTGGAATATATCGATTAAATCCTGATTAGGAATGCGATGTTGGATTCATTAGAATAGTTATTTCCTTTAAATCACATCATCACGTTTTTTTGGCTGTGTGAAACTGGAAAACAGTTCTCAAACCTCCCTTTCCCCTTGGCCAAATACATAGACAGACCTTTAAACTTGGTCTAATTTTTCATTTTAGCACTTTAACTCATGCTTGTTCCAATTAGACTCTTCATCATTAACTCAACCGTGTCTTTTAAACACAAAATGCTGATGTGGCAAAAAATGTCTCTCCTTACGTGCGTGAGTTGCTCTCAAATTATAAATTTCTCTGTTCTTTTCTTCTTAAAACTCATACTTTCAACTTCATTGTCACCACCACTCCTCCTCGTGTACCTAGCCATCTCGGAAGTAGAGGTAAGTACAATTTTGGTATGAGAGGAAAAAGGTACGCAATTTTCAGTTTATTATGTTAGTAGGATCATGTCAGGGTCCGAAACACGGTACCCACTTCTTGAAAGATTGGCCTTTGCATTTGTAATGGCATTGCGAAAGCTCCGACCATACTTTCAATGCAACCCTATAGCCGTACTAACTACATTTCTCCTACGAAACGTACTGCACAAGCCCGAACTCTCAGGGCGATTGGCTAAATGGGTGGTAGAATTAAGCGAATTTGACATTGAATTTGAACCCCGGACTGCGATTATGTCTCAAGTCCTAGTGAATTTTGTTGTTGATTTCAGTCTTGGAGTAACCCTGTAGGTGGCGAAAGAAGTTGCTCTTATCTTGGGGACTCCCCCTGGGATTTGGATGTTATACACCGATGGAGCATCAAACGTTAAGGGGACCGGTTTAGGAATAGTGTTACATATTCCAACCGGAGAAATTTTGAGGCAGGCAATTCATAGTATGCATGTAACTAACAATGAAGCCGAGTATAAGGCTCTAATTGTAGGTCTTGAACTAATTCAGGGACTAGGATCAGAGATAGTTGACGTCAAATGCGATTCCTTGTTAGTGGTAAATCAGGTCCATAGAGTGTTTGAAACCAAGGAAGAACGCATGTCAAGGTACCTCGAGAAGGTTCTGAAGCTGCTATCCAAGTTTCAGGAATGGACCTTGTACACATACCCAGGGAGGAAAACATAAAAGCTGATGCACTAGCAAATTTGGGCTCGTCAACAGAGGTTGAAGGCTCAAAAGCTGAATCGGTGGTTCAGTTGCTTTACTCGGGGATGGATCATGCGGGGTACGATGAAGTAAATTTGATAAGCCTAGTATGATATTGGAGGAATGAACTTACAGATTACCTCAAGCACATGAAGCTACCAGAGGACCCGAAAACATCTAGAGCCTTAAGGACTAAAGTTGCTCGCTAGTGCACTGTTGATGGAATACTTCATCGGTGGTGCTACTACGTTCTAATGGCATGATACGTGGGTCCCGAAGAAGCCGACCATGTGATGTGGAAAGTACATGAGGGAATTTGCGAAAATCATTCAGGTGTAGAGTCCTTGATGAGAAAACTGATGAGGGCTGATTATTATTGGCCCCGAATTGAAGATGATACAAAGGCGTTCGTGAAAAGATGCGACAAATACCAACGTCATGCTTAACTATTGCACCAACCGAGAGAAGAATTGCACCCGGTGGTCTCCCTATGGCCATTTATGAAATGGGAGATGGACATAGTCGGACCCTTGCCTTCTTCCCGGGGACAGGTAACGCATATATTATTTATGACTGACTATTTTCTCTAAATAGGTTGAAGCAACAACCTATAAAAAGGTTCGGGAGAAAGAGGTGATGGATTTCATTTGGCAACATATTATTTGTCGCTTCGGTATCCCAAAGGAAATAGCTTGTGACAATGGCCAACAATTTCTTGGGGCTAAGGTTACCAAGTTCCTTGAGGATCTTCATGTCAAATGCATCACCTCTACCCTCTATCATCCCAGTGAAAATGGTTAGACAGAGTCAATAAATAAGACCATAATTATCTAAAATTTGAAGAAGAAGTTGGAAGTTGGAATACAGAACTATGAAAGAATGAGTACCGGGAAAACTCCTTTTTTCCTAGTTTATGGCATTGATGCATTGATCCCGGTTGAAGTAGGGACTCCGAGTCTACGGTATCTCTGGTCATAAGAACAGACTAAGTGAGAATCAATGATGGTTCAATTAGATTTGCTCGAATAATATCGAGATCTTGCATAAGTCCGGATGGTAGCTCAGAAACAGTGGATGGAGTGGTACTGCAACCATCGTGCCAACCTCCAACATTTCAAAGTCGGGGACTTGGTACCCCGAAGGGTAACCAAAAACATCCTAGAACTGAATGCAGGCAAGCTAGGCTCAAATTGGGAATGACCGTACAGAGTCACCGGGATTATCGGCAAGGGATCTTACCAATTAGTAGATCAAGAAGCGAACCAGCTTCTAAGCAACTGGAACGTAAGTCATTTGATGAAATATTATATTTAACAAGGAAAGTACGCGCTGTACTCTTTTTTCCTTTGATCAGTTTTTGTTCCAATTAGATTTTTCTAGCAAGGTTTTTAATGAGTCAGTATCATTAAAAGCGTATTAAATCTTGCTTTAGTTATTATCAAGTGCTTGGGTCTCCAAGTGTGAACACCCAAACACTAGGAGGGTTATATATACCCATGCTAGGGCTGGAGTAATTTTTCATCAAAAAAAGCTAGATCCATGTAAATGAGCCCACGAAAAGGCTTATATGTAACCCCCGGAACTATAAAACATGGTACCACTAAGTGCTTCAAGATAAAAACACACCGGGGATTTCCTAGAGCAGCAAAATGTCACACATATGTGACCGGAATAACCATACTAGATAGCAGCCATATTATTATTATATTTGTTTTCACATTTGTAAGCTGAAGGAACTAATAAAGTTTTTTCTTTCATGATAAATTCTTGCCATTGAAAGCATAAGAATAAACTATGGATGTTAATGAAGAATACCGAAAATTTATGCCATAATGAACAAGAGATGTCCTCTTTCTAAAGCACCAGAAAAATAAGGGCCCTATGTTATTTAAAACCTTAAGAAATAAAGGTTAAACTTCGGCTGCTTAAGCACAATAACAACAACAACATACCCAGTAAAACCTCACAATGTGGGGTCTGGGAGGGTGGAGTGTACGCAGACCTTACATGTACCATAGTAGAGAGGCTATTTTCAAAAGACCCTCGGCTCAAGAGAAAGCATAAGCAAAAGAAACGATCGGATACAAGGAAGAAATTTAAAGCAATATGAAAATGAAGATAACGAAAATGAACATGATAAAACATTCTGAAAAGAATCAGTAACTACCATAGGTGAATAAGATAATCAAAGTGCACGAAACAACAAATAGCAACAGAAATCAAAGGATAGGAAACTACAAAATAATATTGCGCCTACTAGTATGATAGACTAAACGGAACTACCTACTAACCTTCTACCCTGATTTGGATTCTCCATAACCTCCTATCTAAGGTCATGTCCTCGGTAAGCTAGAACTGTTCCATGTCCTATCTAATCACCTCTCTCTAATACTTCTTCGCCATACCTCTACCTCTTCTAAAACCGTTCATATCCAACCTCTCACACCTCTACACTTAAGCACCTAAGTAAAAATTAATCAGGGACTAAGATTAGCCAAATTAATTAAAAGTCCATGAAAGCCCAAAGAAAAGAACATCTTTTAAAAAAAGATAATTCAACAAATATCTTTTCAAAATCGTTATAGGCTTCAGACTTAGAATGTAAAATTGACAAAGGTAGTTTAACTAACTTCAGATTCTGCTTCAAAAATGGAAAACTTATGAAATTATTTCTTTTGACTAAAAGACAATAAGCCAAAGCCTAAATTATCTATAAGTTTGAGAGAAGTATTTTCCTTATGATGGAAATATGTAGTTAAAAGAACAAGCTTGCGAACAATGAAGTTTTCTAAAAGGAAATTTCATTCATTAAAACATAAACCGGGCACAAACGTGACCCCGGAACAAAATAAACCCATGCGAAAAGGATTGATATGTTCGTTTCATGGTCCGCCGGGAGTGGTACTTTGATAACATATAAACAAAAAACCCATACGAAAGGAATTGACACGTTCGTCCATGGTTTGTCGTCGGTGTTTCCAAAACAAAGTAACATAACTAATTGAAGTCTTGAGAAGTTGGGACTGAAAGAGGCAATTGAGATACTGCAGCTTCTGGGGAAACATTGGGAATAGTCGGAAGGCTACCTGGGGCTCGGTGGAAGGAAGAATGTCTCCTTCTGGATAATTTTCATCTTACTCTTTCCCGTCGATCGGTGCATCTTCTAGAAGAGGCTCATCTTGTTCTTCCGCTGAAGCTAGTTGCAAACGCAGAGCCTTGTTAATTTTAGTGTCAATATCTTCAATGCTTCCTGCTCTCACATCCTCTAGAGTTTCAAGACACATTTTGTAACCACTTCACACCATAGACAAATTGCAACTGTCAATGGTAGTCTGGTGCTGGGTTTTCGCAAGTTCAACAACATGAGTAAGATCAACATTGGCTAAATAAAGAAGCTTATTGATCCTGGTGAGTGCTGCGATCGCTTACCAGTGCCTTTCAGTCTGAGTAGCCATGGTAGACAGACAAGACCTTAGGGATTCATTCTTCTTATGAAGGGCCTCAACTTTAGTCTTTTTGATTTGAAGGCGCCTAGTGAAATTGTGCACAGCGGCCTCAAGACCAGATAAGCGCACCATCAAATTAAAAATGGAGACATTGGCATCGACCATTTATTCTTCCAGCCATCTACGCAACTTTCAAGAAGGGCGTCTTGCTATTTGAAAACTTCTCTATCCTCCTTTGACCGGACGAGTTTTGTTTCCAGATCATTAACCTTGGCAAGCTGTCTTCCACCACCAACATCTAGTCCACAACGTTGTCCCTTTCATTCAGAAGAGAATTTTCTCTTCAATTAGCCTTTGGAGCCCATCATAGCAAAGGAAATTGGCATGGACGGAGAATTTGATTTTTGGATGCAACAAGAAAAAAAGTAGCGTATTTAGAAGGAAAATATTTTACCTTAGCATCGGCGTGCATTCCTTCATTGATGGCACACTCCGTAGACACTTTGTGAGCCTTTCTCTGGTCCTTCTCTGAAGCCATACATTTCATATAAATGGCCACTCTTATGGGCTTAGACAACAAATGGCACTCAACAGGAATTTGAAAAGCAACAACCCTTAATTTACTAGGTTCTGTGGGCCGTCCGACTACTTATTCACAAACTCTTTCCGTTGTGGTAAAGGCATACATTATGGAGAAGGTAACCTCTTTTGTTTATCTGCATATGAGGGAGGTTGAATGGATGTAGGAATTGATAGTTCGGAACCTTCAGGAGCTTGCGGCATCACATGAGCAGAAGTTGCGTATGAAGATGATGGGGTGCGCCGGATAGTTGCACTAGATCCAATAGGGGCAAATGATGTTGTTGTTCAGGTGATCCCGCGACTGGCGATTTCCATTTCAGCGAGTAGTTGGGGCATTTCAGACATTCTTCTCTTTAAGGGCTGCTCATCCTCCTTGGGACCCTCACTATCTAGGTTAACCATGGGGAGGGAGCCAGTCATCGGTTCTGCCATGCCAAGAGTACTAGGAGGAGGATTTCACCTCTGTTAGGAGCCCTTCTCTTGGACCTTTTGGAGCTTAGTCGAAGGTTGGGAGAAAAATCCCTGTAGAGCCTCTTTCGCTTCTGAGCTTGTTGAATGATTCGGGTTGCCATGTCCGGATCGTCCGGTACTTTAGAAAGAGGAGCAGAAATAGTAGATTTGTGTAAGCCTAAAATAAAATCTTTAGAGTAAGGTTTTTCAAGATCTAGACGAATGGTAGAAAAAAGAAAGAATCTTACCATGGTTGCTGGGGATCCAGTTCCTCTCTTTCGAAAGCCTTTTCTATGTCCTGGATTTCGGAGTGGAAATATCAAGAATGCTTTGAATCCAGGTGGCAAGATCGAGAACTTCTTTGGGTTCCCAAGGGGTGGCTTTAAAGAAGAAGGATAACAATTAATGCGAGAAAAGGCATCTTTCGGAAAAGAAATAAAAATATGGTATGAATTCAAGAACAAATAAAAATTTATGAACGAGGTTCCAATGATTCGGAATAGTACGACTACCCAGAGGAAGGAGATTGGTTGTGGACATGATCATAAACCTTTCCATCCAGCCTCTGTCATGATCGTCGTCAATGCTGGTAAGGATGGCCTTGCTCCCCTCCGGTTCAAGCTAATGATTCTGTCATGAAAGATGAATGGGGAATAGATCCGGATCAAATGGTCTAAAGAGAAGTCCACACCGGCTAGTTGGGTGAAATATCGGAGGCTTGCAACTGCCCTCCAAACTTGGGGACCCACTTGGGCTATACAAATTTTGTAATGGCAACAAAAATCAAGTATAACCACGTCTACTCCATCACCGACTGTCTTCGAGAAAGGGTATGTGTATACAAAAGAATATATCTGTCAAAATGAGGTTATTCTTTCATCCTTACTGGGAATGAGGACCTCAACATTGGTTCATCTGCAGTCAATCTTCACCAATGTCAACAGATCGACGGTGATCCTGGTTTGGTATTCGCCGGCATGAGAATCTCGACCACTTGGCTAACCTCTGGAGGCGGCTTTCTCTTGAAGGTCATGGTCGAACCGCCAACTCTTTGGCATAAAAAATGAGATGGTAGGATTCTGACTAGGCAGAGCCTCTTCGTGATGGGTGAGGTTAGCGACATCGACATCAGGATTAGGAGGAATATTGCCTTAAGTAGAAGGGTTTGAAAGATTTGCCATTTTATGAACAAAAGGATGGGATTTTTGTTTGAGATACGGAGGATGCATTGCTAAAGAATATTGAAGAAGATGATGGAATGACAAACTTTCTAGGTAAGACAATATTTATAGACGCAAAATTCCTCATTGCTTCGATACTCGGCGGAGAAGAATTCCAATCGACGGCTAATCAATGAATTCTACGTGTGAGTCAAAAAGATAGAAACGCAGAACAGATACACCTCATCATGAGTATGCAGGCTTACATTAATCAAGTGAAATTGAAAAGTTATCGCCATTTCAGAGTTGTGATGTTTGGTATGATGAGTTGAATCCTTGGAGTGTTTCAGTCTTCCCACCAAAAAACGTTCTTTGATTTGCTCAAGTCTTATGCAAAGTTCAAATTCATTTCCCAGACCCATGAAGGTACGCGCTCGAAAAGTGGGAGTATTATTTGTATGGGGTAATATATCATGACATGTGGCAAAGTGAATGAGTCAGATCCAAGTCAGTCTTCAGTGCACCCGGAGGCGTTGACATTAAATTAGGGGCAACGAAGAGCCATAAGTAACGGAAAGCAGAAGGTTAAGGGACCGATTTGAATCCCGACAGGCGACCGTTACTTATATGTCTTTACACCTTCCAAGAAAGCATTAAAGACATTTATGGGCATTCTAATTATCCTATTATTACAACATTAATGTACTGATACTATTAGGAGCCTAATTCATGGAATGTGTATCCATGAGTTCATGTATAAATAGGACCAAATACTTCATTATAAGGGCATCATATTCAAGAAATATAACATATTCATTTCTTACACTGCTTTTTAAGTTCTTGTCTCAATTTAGTATTTCAACAATATTGGCGAAACTTGCTTAGAAGTCACAATACAAGACTTTCCAAGACTCATGCTAATCTAATCTTAATCTTTCCTTTAGATTTAATTTCTATTAGATTCAATTGCTAATCATTTTGCTATTTTGGTCACTTGAGATCCACGTGTTCTTGACCACGTGTACAAATTCAACTGTACCAATTTGCGGATAAAAAATAAGTTCACTGGTCGATTGGAATCCCCCCTCCCCCCGTTTTTAAGGGTTATGCTTTGCCTGTATTTTCTTTTTTAATTTCAAGCTTAATCGATGATCTTCCATGACACTAGCATTTTGAAAAAAGAAAGAAAAAGACTCCTCCACTATAATTGTTGTTATGAATTTAACTAAGATGGAGGGCCTATTTGTGAAGACGTCAAATTACATTTGGGATTCTGGAAAGTTGTCTATATATATAGTAGAGGAAACTAATTTATTAGGGCTTGTGCTATAAAGTTATCTCTTTACTTTTTTAGTTGCTTCGATTAATTCTAGGACCTCCCTTCTTTCTTCTTTTTATTTCTTACTCTTTTTTTTGAAAGATTTGATTACTAATTTGAAGTATTCATATTAATTTGGAGATGAATTCTTATATCAATGTACATCAGAAACTCTATTAATTAATACTCGATTATTTAATAAACTTTCTTAGATAATATTTTGGTCGATCCCGACTCGGGGATAACGTGCTAAATTAATAATTCGCTAAAATTATAAGATAATACATTTTTGATTACTCATATAGACACTATGTAAAATATAAATTAATAATTCCTTATATACTACATAATACATGAGTGATTTATGAAGACTTCTTAAAAAATGGGTCAATTGTTTTGTTTTTTTTTTGTTGAAATCAATGTCACATTGAATCTCATCTCTAATTTTTCTTATCATTGTATGAACTTCTGGTGTTGTTTTCTCATAGCTCAACAAGAAATTATTCAATGTGATTGCCGCTTTAATAGCTTCGTTTCACGAAGGGGGCCTCTACTGTAGAACTTTCATCATCATCTTCATCACATTTATCAGTTCCCAATAACGCTCTCAATTATTTCTTCATCAGTCAACAACTGTGCAACTACATTTTCTTCTGGGTAGTTCAGGACATGTTCGATATCTATTGTTTGTGTTAGCATAATTTGATCTTGTGTTTATATAGGAAATATTTTTTAATATCCATAAAGTAGTACATTGAACACAAGAAGAATAATAAAGTGGGAGATTGAAGGGTGGTTCATTTGATATAGTACATTGAACAATAATGAAGTGGAAGATTGAAGGGTATTTGTAAATTGAGTATTTCATTATAAATTTATCTATAAATTGATAAAGTATTAATTAATATATAAATTAATAATTATTAATTTATCGATTAATTAATATATCTTTTAATTAATAAATTTTGGTGATCTCAAGAACATTAATTTATAGAATTTCTACTTGTACTTCTCCTATCATTATAATTCTCCTTCATCACTATTGGTCTATGAGTAGTGAGCAAGAAGAGACACGTCGCATGTGGTCACGTTAGAAAAGTTCTCTTTAAGAACATATTGCTCATTGATTAACTTGTAAAGAGGAATGGTGATGGTTGAAGAGACATCATTCAACTTGGTGTTGTTTTCCAATGGGTAACATTGAAGTTGGAATATTAGGCCTTACTGTGCTTAAATGTGCTGTTGACACATTTGCAGTCCTCATTAACAATGGTTCTGAAAGGAATAAATGCGGTTGGAGCTTATCAGATTGTCCATTAGTGAGATCATTGGGGAAATTACATAAATATAAGATATATAAGAGTTAATTATATATATATATATATATATTGCTATAAATAAAAGGCAAAAAATAAGGAGGTTTCTATGTTAGTGATTCTAGTATTAAATGCATATCAAAACACAATACTCCTAATTGCTTACCAAAAAAAAAAATCCAACACAATCTACTAGAAAGTTAATTCATAAACAAGTATATAATTTTTTAAATAAATATATATATATTAATCTATCTATATAATATATGTTATAATGTTGTATACTGTATATGTTATTACAAAGTACAATTATTGACACGTATAATAAATAATAATACTATATATTATATATAATATACAATTTAAATATAATAGTTCTACTATTATACCCACAACTATTTTATTATCATCTTTTCAATTACACTTCACAATTTGAATATACCATATATATGGTATTATTATATTATATATTGTATACAAACTCAAATATACTAATTCCCTACTATTATACCCATAAATATTTTATTACCATCTTTTCAATTACACTTTCCAATTTGAAATATATCATATACGTGATATTATTATATTATATATAATATACAAATTTAAATATATTAATTTCTACTATTATATCTACAAATATTGCATTATCATCTTTTCAATTATACTCACCAATTTGAATATCACCGTAAACATTTTTAATATTTTTCCCTTAGAAACAAACTGTGTAAAAAAGTGGTAGCTCATGCTTAGAAATAAAAAAATTTACAAATATGAAATACTGAGGAGTATTGCAGATTAGCTTGATCCAACATCTCAGCTTTTTAAAATAAGCACGTTTGAAGAAAAATAAATTTAGACAAATACGCTATTTGAATGTGTATATAAAAGAAAAGTTAGAGAAATTATATTTTTAGGAGTTTGAGGAGATGAATACGAAATGGGAGAGGATATGGAATTGAAGATTGGAGCACCTTTTAATTGATAAGGTAAGTAATTTTATGCTAGAGAAATAGATTTTATTGTACATTAAATTAGGAGAGATAACATAGGGATATAAAAGGTTGTGTATAATATAATTAAAAGTCAAACTATTGAAATAAATTGTATTTATGTATTTTTTTCGAAAGTAGTTGTATAATTGCTCTTTTCGAGCTACTAATTCAACTCATTTTGTTTATTCTGCACCTGCTTTCGCTCTGGCCACAAAACAGAAGCGGTATCTTCTCCTTGCTTTTAGTTAATTTTGAGAAGTACCATATTTTTTTCTCTGTGCTTTGAGAATATCATATGCGAGGTAAACTTTTTCCAGCAATTTTTAGAAAACAAACACCACTGCAAGCGTGGCATGGGAAGGGAAAAAGCTATCACATCAAGTAGGCAAACACTCCCAAGTAAACTACAATATTCATCACAAATTAACACGTTTAATGTTGAAATATAAACTCACTGAAAACTGCCTCTTTAATCAAAAGATTCTCTTTTACATGTTGCTTTAAATGGCTTCCGAAATACCTAGTTTCTGATGAAAATACAACAGATACATGACTGGTGAATCCAAAAGGAAGTAAACTAATCGCCGCACAGCAAATTAACAAGTATGGACTACATTATACAAAAATAGCTCAACCCCAAGACTAAAAACTTGTTCCATCTCCACTCTTCCTATACTTGCTCATCTCAAGTTAAGAGTTAGCTTCATACAGCAGCTGGCTCTTCAATTATTCCTTCTTTTTTGGCTTCCTCACCTATCGTAAATCGAAAAAACCTCCTAACTTTTATGTTCTCCCCAAGAGCGGCAACAGTTTGCTTTACCAAATCCTTCACAAGAACACTATCATCTTTTATGAAAGGCTGCTCCAAAAGAACAAGCTCTCCAAGCCTCTTGGAGACCCTGCCCTCAACAATCTTCTCCCTTATACTTTCAGGCTTGTTCTTAAGATCTTCTCTCTGCATTTCCAATTCTTTTTCCTTGTTAACAACGCTTTCTGGAATTTCGTCGATAGATACATACTCCACCTGTGGACAGGCTGCAACTTGCATTGCTAAATCATCGACCAACTCCTTAAAGGTGTCACCTCTCGCGACAAAGTCGGTTTCACAATTAACTTCAATTAGCACACCAATGCGAGAGTCATGAATGTACGAACCAATCCTCCCCTCAGCAGCAAGTCGGCTGGACTTTTTATCCGCAGTTGAAAGACCTTTCTTTCGGAGGTATTCCTGTGCCTTCCCAAGATCCCCTCCAGTTTCGGAAAGAGCTTTCTTGCAATCCATCATCCCAGCACCACTTTCATCCCGCAATTGTTTAACCAAAGCGGCTGAAACTGCTGCTTTTGGAGCCCTGCATTAGAATCCATTAACACTGAGACATAAAAGAATATACAAGTTTTGGCGTTCAAAACAGTTTAGGCTAAAATCTTGGCATGTCGTTACACTCTAAGATGAGGATGATTCAGATTAGCATTTCCGTAATGCTATTGGAACCAAATTTTATTTGATAATAAATGAAGTGAAACGTGTACTTAGGTTTAGAAGATTGTATAAGCAGCATTTGAATCTAAATATAGCAGAAAAATAAAGCTATCATTCAATAATGAGAAGTTGAGTAACAACAATTAGCCAACTGAAAAGATGACATTATAATCTGAGTAGTAAAATTTTGTATTTGGCATGTCATGGAATGCTGCCACATTTCTGGTTGTTCAGAGTTTGAAGTAACGTAATTTATTGGTAGGAAGTAATTATCAGGAGATTAGAAACTTACTCAACAGTAGTCTCCTTGGCTTCAACAGCAGGTTGCTCTTTTTCTGGTGAGGAGACAGGTTTAGCTGCTGTTTGAGCAGCCACCTCAGCAGCGAAGTCTTGGCTCTTCTTTTCAAGACCTTCTCCGAGGTTGAATCTAACAAATCTCTTCACTTTGATGTTTTCACCAATCGTTGCTATTGTCTGCTTGACCAAGTCCTTCACGACCATCTTATCATTCTTGATGTAAGGCTGCTCCAGTAATGCCAGTTCTTCAAGTCTCTTATTTATCCGCCCATCAACAATCTTAGATCTGATCTGCTCAGGTTTTGACAATAGGTCTTCCTTCTGCATCTCGATTTCTCTTTCCTTGTTGACGATCTCCTCTGGAACATCTTCTGGAACAAGATACTGCACTTGAGGGTATGCAGCCACTTGCATGGCTAAGTCATCAACTAATTCCTTGAAAATGTCACCACGAGATACAAAATCTGTCTCACAGTTAACCTCTACCAGGACACCAATTCTGCTATCATGGATGTATGCGCCAACTCTACCTTCAGCTGTAGCTCTACTTGATTTCTTATCAGCACTTGCCAACCCCTTTTTCCTGAGATACTCCTGCGCTTTAACAATGTCACCTCCAGTTTCTTTAAGAGCCTTCTTGCAGTCCATCATTCCTGCTCCTGTCTCCTCACGCAATTGTTTCACAAGAACAGGTGAAATACCTGTTGCACACCACAGAGGACACGATTTAGTGAACCAGGAAAGTACTTGTTTTGATACAACAGTGCCATCTAATACTTTAATGGATGACAATTTTTTTTTACATAGACATATGAAGGAATAATATAACCACCCTCTTTGTTTCAGTTTATCCCAGTTCACATTACAAAGAGATAGCTTGGCAGAATCAGCCAAATAGACCAACAAAAAGAAGGTCAAGATATAAAGAAAGCAGAGGAAGTTGGATATCCCACGATATAATAGAGTATCTGAAAAAAACTGATCCCATCAATAGATTATAGAGGACTGAAAGGGGTAGAGTCAGGAAGAAACAAATAGGTTAAGTTCAAAATTACAGATTTCAGCGATAATGGCAAACTAGTGACCCATTCAGATTTCGAAAACCAGTAACACCCTTCGTCAGCGTAATAATTAATATTCATAATTCACGACTCTAAACTTTCCACAAGATTGACCTTATGCGATTCAATAAGGAAAGAGTCAACCTGAACCTTTTGATATTAGCACTCAAATACTCTTCAAGACTTATCTCAAGCAGCAATTTCTATCTCTTAGTTCCTTTCTTCATAAACGTTCTCTGGATATGAATTAATTTACCATGTTTCAAGAGGTATCCACTGTATTAGATCCTTTTCTTCTTCTATAAATGTATTTACAGTCCAACTCAAAATAGAGGAACATGGACAATGAGAATTCATATGCTGACCCTGACTAGCTTGGGATTGAGGCTAGAGGTAGTACTAGTAGTAGTTATTGTTTGGATAAGCTATCTAATGAATTAGATCTCTTCCATGGATGAAGCCTGCAATTTGGTATCTTTAGTCATACTAGATTCATTTTTCTTGAGAAAAAAAAATCTAGCATGACTAAAGTTTGATGAGCAGGGATCTGTGTTTTAGCACAAATCTCATTGTTAGAGTTTTCATACTCCCACATTGAATGATGAAGGCAGTAGAACGAGCACACTTTAACATTGCACGGACGAATTATCTGGGATCAAATTAAGATATATGTTTACAATAGATTTGAGATTTATATCCAAGGGTGTGACCTAGTGGTCAATGAAGTGAGTTGAGAATCATAAGGTCTCAGCGTCAATTCCCAGTGGAGGCGAAAAACACTAGGTGGTTTCTTCCTATCTGTTCAAGCCTTGGTGGATAAGGTTTTTCCCACTGACATTCAGTGGGAAATTTGTGCTATGACTCATTCCCACCGAACCAACTCACTGGGAAAACGCATGGTGAGAACATGCTCCCATTGGGAAACTTCGTAATTTTTCCGTGTGAAAACACTGCTATTTAGATTTTTCCCATTGAATCCATTGGGCATTTTCCAGTGAGAAAATAGAGATTTTTTAGTAGTGTTACCGGTACTATGTTGGTGGGAGATAGCAATTTGTCGAGGTGTGCAAGCTGGCTCGGACACCACAATCATTAAAAAAAAAAGATTTTAGATTTATAAGTACCACGTAGGTACATATAAGAAATTCTCTTCAATTTGAAGCCTCCTTCATCACAAATTTTGAATTCCCTAAGAATCCTGATAAGGAAATGATATTTACCACTTCAAATATTTAATGATCAAAGGAACAATCAAATCCAGCTGCATTCTATAACCAGAACTCGAGTTTCTCTGGTTCACAGTTACAGTGACACATTTAGCATGCAGTCAAGTGTACATGTGTAAAAAGTTAATATATTCCGATGAAACTTCTTTCTCCAAGTAGGTAAACAACCACGTTTCCCAAACACGACAAACTTCTAAATCTTTGCACAGTTATTTCATCACAGCGATGAAAGTTTTCACATCATACTAACTAAAACAAATGGTTGGCAACTAGATCCGCAAATTTTATTCTAGAGATTGTTATTTCCTTTTTAACAAGTTAATAGCAGAAATATTCCAGAAAAGAAAGGGAAAATAAAAGCAAAACCTTTTGCTGTGGCTTCATTAGATGACGCAGTTCCATTTTGCTCACTTGAGTTTGCAACATTTATATCTTGATCAGTAGTGGGAGCCACCTCTTCCTGTTGAGCAGTTGTATCAGATGATTGTTCCCCTATGGGAGGTGTATTTTCAACGTTAGTCTCCACAACTCCAGCACCATCCTGACTTTCTGTGTATGGAATTGGATTATCAGCTAGTTTCTTGGTGACTCGTCATTAATTTATCTTTCTCACATAACACAACATTATGTCCTTTAAGTAAATTTCAAGATTTTAGTCAGAGCAAGAACATCATTCTGTCGTTATGTCAACCAAAAACAAAAGCACATGTCTTGGTCACCAGAAAGCTCTCTATACATTAAAAACTGGAGACTCTGTAAGTTGAGCAAGATGCAATAGGACGAAGAAACAGAAGAATAATATACCAAATTGTCAACATGAACTATACTAAAAATGCTTTTTCTTAGATTGGTTCATATCCTTATCATTCATCTGTTCCTCAGATAATATGTAAGGTGTATTTATATCAAGCATCAACACCTTATTTGAAATCACAAATTTGTCTAAGTAATGTAATAGTTGTATCTAGTTGTTTGTCATAAATATAAACGCGAGAACCAAATGTGAAATGAGTAATAAATCAGAGGGGAAACAGGAAAGTTAATATTAGAAACCTTCATCCTTGCTCTTCTCCACAGGAGCTTCAGATTGTCCAGTTGGGCTTGATATACTGCCATTCTCATCGCCACTAGTTTCCTCTGTTTCTTTGGCAGCCGCTATGACACTTGCTATTTCAGTTTCAACCTCCTTTTCTGCTACTGCATCATCAGTTAGTTTCTCCGTGACCTCCTCGGCCGCCACAGTTTCAGATGCTGAGATCTGATCAGCTGCTTGCTCAGATGTGCCAGTTTCGGCTTCAGTTTCCACAGCATCTCCTACAGGTGACACCTCAGCTTGCTGACTAATGGTGGATGTGCTTCCTTCAGGAGCCAAATTTTCAGGAGCTGACTTCACTTCTTCATCAATGTTTTGTTTTGTATCCTCCCCATCTGTAGTTTCTGGAACACCATCATTTGCAGCATTGACTGATTCTTCCTCTTTGCCTGCAGTTTCAGGTAACACATCCATTTTATTAGCCGCCACATCTGCTTCCTTTGATTGTTCAGCTAGTTCATCTTCTTTTTCCCTCTCATCCAAAAATGAAGAGATTTCTTCGTTGCTACGGAAAGCCAATACAAAAGGATTTGTTGCCGAATGGACAACACCCTGGTTGAGCTTTGAGTCCAATTCCGAAGCAGCTTCTTCTTTTTTCATGGTCAAAGTAACTTGTCCTCTGGTAATGCGCAATACACGGACACTAACTTCTTGACCTACTTCTAGTGAAGAACCACTGTCAATAATTCCAAACGCTTCATCAGCTTCCTCTGATGCTGGCAGGAACCCTTCCTCTCCTTCAGGAAGAGATATAAAAGCACCAGACCTGGTTAGATTTTTTACAGTGCCCTCAACATCTTGCCCCTTGACAAACTTGGAGACTTTCTTCCCCTCGTCTCTCCTTTGGTTGTTCCTTGGTGTGTTCTTCCTTGGAGTTCGGGATCTGTCACCGCTACTGGTTGGAGCATCTTTCTGTTGCGGTGGCCTACTAGGATCATCACTTTCACGCATGGTGAGAGATATGCGCCCTGTCTCAGTGTTTGCTTCAACTAATCTCACTGTCACCTCTTGTCCAACAGATACAATGCTTCCTACATCCTTCACAAAACTATCACTCAACCTAGAAACGTGCACAAGTCCATCTGTAAAAGCTCCAAAATCAACAAAGGCGCCAAATGGCTGGACAGATCTGACCTTTCCAGTAAAAGTTGCACCCGGAGTAAGGTCTTCATTCTTCACATGAGGCATTTCACTCTTTCTAGCAGGTCTTGCACGCCTAGATTGAACAGATGTAGTACGCACATCTGGTATGGAGGATTCTCCACTTGTTTCAGCAGTACCAGATGAAGCTTCTGAGGCTTCACCTGATCCATCATCTGTAGTAGTTGATTCTTCTTCTTCCACTGCTACATCAGTCTCAGTTGCTGATACTACGAGACCTCTTAACTTAGGTCGTAAGATGCAACCAACTCTAAAATGGGGAAACAATTTAACAGATGTTGACAGAGGTAGGATATATTTTGGGGTAGGTAAAGGCTGCTTGCTGGATTTTCGAGAAAAATTGTATCTTGATAAACATGAATTCTTTCTCGTGAGGAAGACGGCTCCCGGAGTAACTGATACATTGCTAGCTGCAATTGGAACCATTGGAGCCATGTTGATTTGATATTTGGATTGCTAAGGTCTGTAAACTACAAGGATTAGATCATCTGTTCTACACCTGAGATATATATATATAACAGTTAGAGAAATAAGAAAACATGACTATCATTTAATGTCATAATATTGCGATAGCAACTGCACCATGACCGAAATACATAACAACAACAACATACCCAGTGCTATACTATAAACATATAAGAGAAACAGAAAAGGCCAGGTAACATATTACTAGAATTCCTGAAAATTGATGGATATTGGCACGTGTTTAGCCATTTAGGAGTGTGCCCGCTAATTCATTGAAAAACAAACACAAACAACAAAAATAGATTTGTACTTGAACATAAAGAATGTGGTTCAAAGCAGTTACATAAACTGCAAACTCTTGTTATCCCATTTAGTTTGTTTAACACGTAGACTAGCAGCTTAGAAAGATTCAAATTCATTAAAAAGAATGAAAGAGCTGATAATTATAAGCCTACTTTGTAAACTACCAAATTGAAAAAGAATGTAGCCTCTAAAAAGATGATTCACAAATGCAATTCAGTATCTCATAAGATATATTATGCAAACAACCAAGTAAATCAGCTAACTATCTTAGCGGAAACTCTAACTTAGAAGCTACCAGTTTATGTGACACCTTTCAGATTTCGAGATTCAAACAAGTTTTTCTTTTGATCGTTATTTTTTCATATATCTTCTAAATATTTTGAATTATCAATTATTGTGACTTATAAGTACTTATTACGTAGTTTTCAAATATGTAAATTTTATGTTTAAAAAACTTAAAGTATCTATGCCGGAATTCACAACAACAACAACATCATACCCAGTGTAATCCCACAAGTGGGGTCTGGGAGGGTAGTCTGTACGTAGACCTTACCTCCACCTTCGGAGGCAGAGAGGTTGTTTCCGAACGACCCTCGGCTAAGAGTATCGCAATACAACAATATCAATAGAGCATTAGAACACTAGAAAATCAAGTAAAATAAGAAAGGATCAGTAACTACAACAAAATAATATGCTACGCATGAACGAGAGACAATAAATAATAACAGCAATCAAAGGACAAGAAACTACAACAGAAGAACTACGCCTACTAGTATGGAAATCTCTACTCCTACTACGCTACTACCTTAATCCGTGTCCTCCACGATCTCCTATGCCGGAATTCACGTCAAAATTGTATTGTTTGACACTCAAAATCCGAAATGTGTCCATAAATAAATTCAGTCCAATAAACCAAACACCAACATTTTTCATAAAATGAAGAGGAACTTCCTTCCCAATATTGGCAACTTCGTGTCATAGCTGGAACCATCTTAATTGCTCAACAATGAACTTAAGAAAATCAACAAACAAGACGAGAATAATTATCTTTTATATAATTGATCATACCTTTCAATTATGGGTTTCAATGGCAGTACTGATACACGAAAAGCTCAACGATTTATAAAGATAAACTCGTAAATGAAGAGTAAGCCATTATGAAGAAGGCAATGAAAAGAGAGAAGGAAGTTGAAAAATCAAACCTTTGAAAGAGTAAGAGAGTTGTATGTATATATGAAGAAACAGCAGCTTTAGTGTAACTGAAGTGGTGAGGGGATAGGGGTCACTCACTCTCACTCTCACTCTCTCCCTGTTTCTGTTTCTGTTTCTGAATTGTGTGTGTGAGAGTCTATGGCTAATAAAAAAGAGGGAAATGAAAGGTGGGGCTTTCTATCCTTATCCGACCATCATCTATTTGTCAAAGACGGAGCTCTCCTGGGTCGGGTCGGGTCGGACGAAACCGGCTTGAGTTAGCTACCTGGTCAAGCAGCCAGCCCTTCATGCTTTGGCAGATTTGTAGATACTTTGGGGTTTTTTCTCAGACATAGATATACTTTCGATAATTATATTTCGTAGTTATAGTAAAGTGTATTCAAAATTCGGTTGTATTTCAATTTTCGCTGTGAAATGGAAAATGATTAATATGGACTTTGTTACGGGTTTACCTCGTTCTTATCATAAGTTTGATTCTATTTGGGGGATTATTAATAGACTGACCAAATCAGTTTAATCCCTGGCGATCAAAACTACCTACACAACCGAGGACTACGCAAAGTTGTACGTTAAGGAGATTGTTTGCCTTCATGGTATGCCTATTTCTATTATATCTGACCGAGGTGCGCAGTTCACAGTTAATTTCTAGAGATCATTTCAAAAAGGTTAGGGCATTCAAGTTAATCTTAGCATAACTTTCCACCATCAGACAGACGGGCAAGTTATGTTAAGATTCAAATGCTCAAAGACATGCTAGGACTTCAAGGGAAGTTGGGATGATCATATATCCCTTATTGAATTTGTGTACAATAGCAATTATCATGATAATATCAAGATAGCTACATATGAAGCTTTGTATGGACGGAAATGTAGATCTCCCATCAGATGGTTCGAAGTAGGCGAATCAGAATTATTTGGGCCTGGCGTAGTGCACCAAACTATAGAGAATGTGAAGCTTACCCAAGGACGGTTGTTAACCGCTCAGAGTCGTAAACAATCGTATTCAGATGTGCGACGGTGGGACCTAGAGTTCTAAGTGGATGATTGGGTCTTCTTGAAGATTTCTCTTATGTAGGGTATAATGAGATTTGGGCAAAAGGGAAAGCTCAATCCAAAGTACATTGGGCCATATCGCATAATTTGATGAATCAACCAAGTGTCTTACGAATTGGACTTGCATTTGGAGTTAGATTTTGTTCATCCGGTCTTCCATGTTTGTATGTTGAGAGCGTGTATTGAAGATCCTTCCCAAATTGTGCCACTTGACGATGTGAAGGTTACAGAGGACTTATCATATGAAGAGGTTTCTATTGCTATCGTATATCGACAAGTCTGCAAGTTGAGGACTAAAGAAGTAGCCTCCATGAAGATACTATGGCGGAATAAGAATGTAGAAGAAATGACATGGGAGGCAGAAGAGGAGATGAAGCACAAATATCCTTACCTATCTCATATCAACGCCGGGGTTCCGATAGAAGCATGAGGTGAGTTCTATTTCAGACTATTATCATTAATGCTTGATGACCATGTGAAGTTCGACATAAAGATAAATGTTATATTATATGGCACGTGAAGCGGTGGATGTGTTTTCTGACTACGTGACGGAAATTAGATATGTCACCCCAACATTCCAGGACGAATGTTTCTAAGGAGGGAAGAATGTAACATCTTGTACTTTCGGACCATGATTTGAATCGCTAGACGTATGTAAAAAAGACCCGAGCCTTGGAGGATTTATGTCATAATCACGTATGCAAATAAAGAGCTTAATATATAAAAGGATGCGGTCCCGAAATAATTTAGGACTTAAGAAGTGTGACGACGAGAGTTGAAAATAATAGTTGTATGTCCCAAAAGAGGTTATGGACTAGTGTTGTATCACATGACCGCGATGATAAGTATATGAAGTGTGTTAAAAAAATATTGCAATAACTCAATTTATGCAAGCATATTGAGGTCAAGGAAATAATTTGTGTTTGTGATTAGTTTTAATAATAAAGTATAGTGGAGGATTAAAGAAATTAATGAGGGTCAAGGTGGATAAGATCCACCTTTCCACATGTAGGTAATCTAATGAAATTAAAATGTGACTATTGTACATATAGAGTACACGTATAAAATTCAAATTGTGGGGTGTTTTGCCTCCTTGGAGTAATTATTTGAGTGGGCCCCATGCTTCATATCATAATGACTCTCTTAAGATCTCACATGAAGTAACCATCATCTTTGAGGGCAATTCGTGGTAGCAATCACCAGTAGCCCTTTTGTTCAACTACATACTTTATTCCATTTTTAGTAAGTAAAACTATGTCCCTTTATATCATTTTCTTCCAAGCTCATAAGAACTTATCTCCATTCCTCACTTATTTTTGCCCCAAAATAGATCCTAAACTCTCTCCTTCTCGTTTCTTTTTTTAAACGAAGTGCAGCAAGTTCAATTCAGAGTTTAAACACAATCATCCCTCCGAAGATTTCACAATTATAACACCAGTTTCCTCCGAATTGTAGTAAGTTAAAGATTTCTTCATAGTGAAGTAAGGTGATGGAAAGCTCTAAAGAAAGCATAGTTCTTGACATATAAGACTAAGTTTTGAAGAAGGATGGTTCGATCGTTATCCTCAAAGGATCGACTGAAAAGTATGTTAAGACAAATTATTTCTTCTTTTGGCATGTTCCATGTAACGAAACGTTAACGTAATAATGTCTCATAAATGATTCTACTCTTAGTAGTTAAGAATGTTCATAATATTAATTTCTATATTCAAAGCATGTCTAAATATGTTCTTAAATTCTTATTGAGGTATATGGAAAAGATGTTAGTATTCATAATGTTAATCGGAGGTGAATCGATATTACATTTCTCCGACAAACTTATAGTGTCTTATTATCATATCATTCATGCATTATATTCATGTACATACCTTGACCTCAAAGGAGTTATATACTTTACTATATGTATGAATGAATTATATATATGTATGGAATATGGAGAAAGGGAAGCCGTTATATACGCACACCACCTGCAGCTGGTATAGATATACACGAACATGATTATGCCCACAGAGGCCGATATGATATGATGGGATGCCCACAGAGACTTGATGGTGTTGTATACGCATATGTATATGAAAGACTGCATTTGCATTGTGCATGTCATTTAGGCATATTATGGCCCTCAGAGGCATTCTACACAGACATGATACTTATGCATATTATGGCCCTCAGAGGCATTCTACACAGACATGATATTTATGCATATTATGACCCTCAGAGGCATTCAGTTTTGGTTGGTTGTTTCTTGTCTCATATTACTTTCAAGTCTCTGTAATGCTATTTTTCATGCATGACATACTCGGTACATCAGTCATACTGACGTCCATTTTATCGGGGGACGCTGCATTTCATGCCCGCAGGCTCAGGTATACATGGCGATGATTCACACTAGTAGGTTGCTGGTTTAACGGATATTGGTGCACTCCATTTATTCTGAAGTAGCAGGATAATCTTGGTACAATACTTTTGCATATGCATATGGGTACGGTGGGGCCCTATCCCGACCTTAGGATGTCATGTACTCTTTAGAGGCTTGTAGACAGTTGTTCTGTGTATAGTAGTCGTGTATGGCCCTGTCGGCCTTGATGTGTGTATCAATATGATATTTGGTGACGGTCCTTGTTGCCATGGTTGATTATAGATTAGATGTTAATTATATGATTAGTGGTACTCAGCAAGTAAGATTCGGGTGCCCGTCATGACCCTCCGATTTGGGTCGTGACAAACTTGGTACCAGAGCAGGTCTGTCCTAGGGATGTCTACAAGCTGTGTCTGGTAGAGTCTTGTTTATGGGTGTGTAACGCGCCACACTTATAAACAGGAGGTTGTAAGTCATTTAGGGATGGTTTTCATTCTTTCATATCATAAGTCGTGCAGTAGAGCTGAGTCTTAAGAATTCGAGTTTAACTCATGCCTGATACTGTTTCAGTAATGCCGGTTACCAAAATGACTTCAGTTAGTTCATATTCGTAGCCAGTAAATGAGTGACTTCTACCAGACGATTGATACGCCAGAAGGGCGATATTATGTTCAAAATTTGAGATTGTGAAGAATTGTCTCACTCATAAACGAAAGAGATAATGCAAGCCTGGAAAACAAAATTGTTGTTTTAGGGATAAAAAAGGAAAGAGTAAAGTAAAGGAAGTACTAAGCACCTGAACACATAAGATTATAAGGATTCTCTATGTAGACCTTATCGTGTTTATGATCACATCAATGCCTTCTTCCAACAGGGTTATGATTACTATGGAGATTGAAGTTGGATTGAGTGTAAATACGAGTTGTATGCTCTCCATTGAGATAGATCCTTCAGAGCATATGAGTAAGTTGTTTTCCCAGGCACGACTTCATCCTAGAGAATCTGATAAAATAATCCCTTGAGGGGTCAGGAGGTTTATTAGTCAGGGATCGCCGATATGTAAAAGGGTCAAAGAAGCCAATATCTTAGGGTCAAAGTTGGAAAAGAAAAAAAAATATAGAGCACCAAAAGCCCGGTGGCTTGTCTCAGAATATTGAGATTCCAATGTGGAAATGGAAAATGATTAATATGGACTTTGTTATGGGTTTACCTCGTTCTTATCATAAGTTTGGTTCTATTTGGGGGATTATTAATAGACTGACCAAATCAGTTTAATCCCTGGCGGTCAAAACTACCTACACAACTGAGGACTACACAAAGTTGTACGTTAATGAGATTGTTCGCCTTCATGGTATGCCTATTTCTATTATATCTGACCGAGGTGCACAATTCACAGCTAATTTCTGGAGATCATTTAAAAAAGGTTTGGGCATTCAAGTTAATCTTAGCATAACTTTTCACCCTCAGACAGACGGGCAAGCCAAGCGTACGATTCAAATGCTCAAAGACATGCTACGAGCTTGCGTATTGGACTTCAAGGGAAGTTGGGATGATCATATATCCCTTATTGAATTTGTGTACAATAGCAGTTATCATGATAATATCAAGATAGCTACATATGAAGCTTTGTATGGACGGAAATGTAGATCTCTTATCGGATGGTTCGAAGTAGGCGAATCAGAATTATTTGGGCCTGACGTAGTGCACCAAACTATAGAGAATGTGAAGCTTATCCAAGAACGGTTGTTAACCGCTCAAAGTCGTAAAAAATCATATTCAGATGTGCGACGGTGGGACATAGAGTTCTAAGTGGATGATTGGGTCTTCTTGAAGATTTCTCTTATGTATGGTATAATGAGATTTGGGCAAAAGGGAAAGCTCAGTCCAAAGTACATTGGGCCATATCACATAATTTGACGAATCAACCAAGTGGCTTACAAATTGGACTTGTCTTTGGAGTTAGAGTTTGTTCATCCGGTCTTCCATGTTTGTATGTTGAGAGCGTGTATTGAAGATCCTTCCCAAATTGTGCCACTTGACGATGTGAAGGTTACAAAGGACTTATCATATGAAGATGTTTCTATTGCTATCGTATATCGACAAGTCCCCAAGTTGAGGACTAAAGAAGTAGCCTCCGTGAAGATACTATGGCGGAATAAGAATGTAGAAGAAATGACATGGGAGGCAGAAGAGGAGATGAAGCACAAATATCCTTACCTATCTCAGATCAACGCCGGGGTTCCGATAGAAGCATGAGGTGTGTTCTATTTCAAACTATTATCATTAATGCTTGATGACCATGTGAGGTCCGACATAAAGATAAATGTTATATAATATGGCACGTGAAACGATGGATGTGTTTTCTGACTACGTGACGGAAATTAGATATGTCACCCCAACATTCGAGGACGAATGTTTCTAAGGGGGAAAAATGTAACATCCCGTACTTTCGGATCATTGTTTGAATCGCTAGACGTATGTAAAAAATACCCGAGCCTTGGAGGATTTATGTTATATTCACGTACGCAAATGAAGAGCTTAATATATAAAAGGACGCGGTCCCGAAATAATTTAGGACTTAAGAAGTGTGACGACGAAAATTGAAAATAATAGTTGTATGTCCCAAAAGAGGTTATGAACTAGTGCTGTATCATGACCGCGATGATAAGTATATGAAGTGTGTTAAAAAATAATGCAATAACTCAATTTATGCAAGCATATTGAGGTCAAGAAAATAATTTGTGTTTGTGATTAGTTTTAATAATAAAGTATAGTGGAGGATTAAAGAAATTAATGAGGGTCAAGTTGGATAAGATCCACCTTTCCACGTGGAGATAATCTAATGAAATTAAAATGTAACTATTGTACATATATAGTACACGTATCAAATTGTGGGTTGTTTTGCCTCCTTGGAGTAATTATTCGAGTGGGCCCCATGCTTCATATCATAATGACTATCTTAAGATCTCACATGAAGTAACCATCATCTTTGAGGGTAATTCGTGGTAGCAATCACCAGTAGCCCTTTTGTACAACAACATACTTTATTCCATTTTTAGTAAGTAAAACTATGTCCCTTTATATCATTTTCTTCCAAGCTCATAAGAACTTATCTCCATTCCTCACTTATTTTTGCCCCAAAATAGATCCTAAACTCTCTCCTTCTCGTTTCCTTTTTTAAACGAAGTGCAGCAAGTTCAATTCAGAGTTTAAACACAAATCATCCCTCCGAAGATTTCACAATTATAACACCAGTTTCCTCCGAATTGTAGTAAGTTAAAGATTTCTTCATAGTGAAGTAAGGTGATGGAAAGCTCTAAAGAAAACATAGTTCTTGACATATAAGACTAAGTTTTGAAGGAGGATGGTTCGATCGTCATCCTCGAAGGATCGACTGAAAAGTATGTTAAGGCAAATTATTTCTTCTTTTGGCATGTTCCATGTAACGAAACGTTAACGTAATACTGTCCCATAAATGATTCTACTCCTAGTAGTTAAGAATGTTCCTAATATTAATTTCTATATTCAAATCATGTCTAAATATGTTCCTAAATTCTTATTGAGGTATATGAAAAAGATGTTAGTATTCATAATGTTAATCGGAGGTGAAACGATATTACATTTCTCCGACAAACTTATAGTGTCTTATTATCATATCATATCATTCATACATTATATTCATGTACATACCTTGACCTCAAAGGAGTTATATGATTTACTATATGTATGAATTATATATATGTATGAGATATGGGGAAAGAGAAGGCGTTATATACGCACACCACCTATAGCTGGTACATATATACACGAACATGATTATGCCCACCGAGATCGATATGATATGATGGGATGCCCACAGAGGCTTGATGGTGTTGTATACGCATATGTATATGAAAGACCGCATTTGCATTGTGCATGATACTTATGCATATTATGGCCCTCAGAGGCATTCTACACAGACATGATACTTATGCATATTATGGCCCTCAGAGGCATTCTACACAGACATGATACTTATGCATATTATGTCCCTCAGAGGCATTCTACACAGACATGATAGGTTGGTTGTTTCTTGTCTCATGTTCCTTTCAGGTCTCTGTTATGCTATTTTTCATGCCTGACATACTCGGTACATCAGTCGTACTGACGTCCCTTTTATCGAGGAACGCTGCATTTCATGTCCGCAGGCTTAGGTAGACATGGCGACGGTTCACACTAGTAGGTTGCTGGTTCAACGGATATTGGAGCACTCCATTTATTCTGGAGTAGCAGGCTAATATTGGTACGGTACTTTTGCGTATGCATATGGGAACAACGGGGCCCTGTCCCGATCTTAGGATGTCATGTACTCTTTTGAGGCTTATTGACAAATGTCCTGTGTATAGTAGTCGTGTATGACCCTGTCGGCCGTGATGTGTGTGTCAGCACGGTATTTGGTGACGGTCTTTGTGGCCATGATTGATTGTGGATTAGATATTAATTATATGATGAGTGGTACTCAGCAAGTAAGATTCGGGTGCCCGTCATGACCCTCCGATTTGGATCGTGACAGAATACAAATATTCTTCAGTGTAGATGATAAATATGGACTTTATAACAGAGTTATCTCGCTCATTTCGGAAGCATGATTCGATTTTGGTGATTATAGGGCAACATACTAAGTCAACACGTTTTTTCCAGTATAGACCACAAATTCAGCAAAAGATTACACTAGGTATTATATTCAGGAAATTGTCATATTGCATAGTACTCTAGTGTCCATTGTTTCAGATTGTAGTGTCCAGTTTACAGTAAATTCTTGGAAGTCCCTTTAGAAAGTATTAGGTACCAAGGTAAATCTCAGTACCGCTCTTCATCCACAGACGGATGGTCAGGCAGGGCGCACTATCCAGATGTTCAAAGATATGTTGAGAGCATGTGTCATAGACTTTAAACATAATTATGATGATCATTGCCCCTCATGGAGTTGGTTACTAATTATGGATATCATGTCAGTATCAAGAAGGCGTTGTTTGAAGGCTAGTATGGGCGAAATTGTAGATCACCTTTTAGTTGGTATATAAGGTTGGGAAATTAGAATTCACTAGGGCCAGACTTGGTCCATTTGGCTAGGTAGAAAGTTAAATTTATTCAGGAGCGTTTGAAAGCGGCTAAGACTTGCAAAAAGCTTTATTCAGACGTGCAACATAAAGATTTAGAGTTTCATGTTAATGATTGGGAGTTTCTTGAAGGTTTTGCCTATGAGAGGCATCATGTGATTCGAGAAGAAAGGGAAACCCAGCTCTATGTATATTTATATAGTGCAAGACCCTACAAGGGATCGGTCCAACATCATAAGAGTTAAAATTACCACCAGAGCTAGTCGTTGTACATTTAGTGTCATGTTATAATATTCACCTTCTCAGTAGTCAGACCTCATATTATAACATTCATGATAGCTCAGTACCCAGATATTCATATCAGTTTAGTACTTAGTTATTCATGTTAGATCAATATTAAAACATTCGTGCAGGTTCACTATTTAGTTAGTTCAGTATCCAATCAGTTCAACATTCATTCAGTTCAGTACTCATTCAGCTTACTCATTCAGATCAACATTCATTCAGTCAATATTTACTCAGTCTAGTAATTCATTAGTTCAGTAAGCATTCAGTCCAGAATTTACGCAACCATATCTTTAAGAAATGCAAGATCAACGAGAACTATGACCCATCATTCGAGGACGAATGATCCCAAGGGGGAGATATTGTAACACCTTGTACATTTAAACTAAGCCATGTTTATGATTCAGGGGTTTAGAAAATCAAATGAGGAGTTTAAGTTGAAAAACTAGTTTCAGTTCTGCAGATTCAAATTGACGCCCAGATTGTACGGACCATCAAAATATTGCGGACTGTCGAATTGAACCGTCAATTCAGTTTTTGGAATTTACGGAATAAAGTGAGATGTACGGACCGTATAAAAAGTTACGGCTCGTCGATTCCAACCGTCTCAAAACCTTAGCTTTCACAACTATCTGGAATGTTGCAGAAAAATTGTATTGTCCAATTATATGGACTGTACAATTATTGACAGATCATCGATTCCGAACGTCAAAATATTGACGGTCCAGACTCAGACCGTCAAATTATTCCGACAGCAAACAGTATAAATTCACAACTTATTTTTAAAAATCAGATTTCACTTCTCTCAAATCCTAGAACGAATGCTCTCTCTTCCCAACCATCTCCTACACCAAGGTAAGTCCTTTCTATGTATTTCTAAGCGATTCTAATCAAGTATAATCAATTCCTAAACGAAATTCACTACTTTTAACCTAGAGTTTTCAAGATAAATCCATTCTAAGCCTTCAAGGTTCAAGCTTTGGGATTATCCTTCCAAGTTTAAAATTTTAAGATACGTTTTGGAGCGATTTAGGTATGTCAGGCTAACTCTCTACGTGTGGGAACATCTTTAATCATTCCCATGCATCGTTCATCAAGATTACTATGAATTACTTCAGATTTTGAGATTTTACCCTAGTTCATGAAAAGACTAGAACATTTAGTGTTAAGATATTAACTTCGTAGTTGTTCATAAATATCACTTTGATTGTTGTGAACTCAGTACATATTCTTTATTGACTCATGTATGATATTCCATGAGTCTCAACCTCAGACTATAAAAATGTTGTACATAAAGAATACTCTAATATCCATGAATAGTTCATGAATCCATGTCTCAAACCAGTATAGAAGTAGTCAATATATTATATCAGAACTCCAGTATGAATTCATGTCTAGTATCCCATATTAGTATAATGCAGCATTCCACTATCATGTATTCACAATCAGTAAATATTTGTGTTTGATATCTACGAGTCTCAGTTTAGAATATTCAGCATATTATAAATTAGTTAAAGCTTCAGTATTCATAATTAGTTCATGAATTCATGTCCAGTATATCATATCAGTATATTTCAGTATCATGTTGAGCACCTGTATTTTGGACCCAAGGCCACATAAATATATTGGGCCAAAGGCCACAAATTTATGCACACATATTGGGCCTAAGGCCACAATTATTATTATTTATTATTTCAATTAAACAGATGACTCTCCATTCAGTAAAAGAATTATTTTTATTACTTGCTTCCTTGTTTAATTATCAGTTATCAGTTTTAGTATAAGTTTCAGATTCAGTACATTATCTGTTTATTGATTTGGGTTGCCCCTTTTCCCGAGCACCTCACAACTATTTATTCTTTCAGTTGCTTTACATACAATACAATTCAAATGTACTAATGTCCCTTTTGCATGGGGCATGTACTTCATGGTGCAGTGCCGAGTTTCAGGATGACGGATTCGCTCAGTAGGACTGCCTCAGTATCTGCTACTTGGTGAGCACCATCTCATTCGGGGTGTCAGTCTATTATTCCATTATTATGTTTTATGGTAGAGGTATGTCAGGGCCTTGTCCTGGTAGACAGTTTTCAGTCAGACTCATGTCAGAGGTTTTATAGACTAGACTAGTTCAGCATGTCAGACATGTCAGTATTACTATTTTCGGACTATTTTCGCAATGTCCTTTCAGATTATAAATTCAGCAGTTTAAATTACATGTTTTTAAATCATTACTATAGTATGTTTTGATGCCCATGTTGATTCAACAACCATGTGGTTCGCTCGGTCACATGCAATCAGACACCGAGTGCCGTATTTCGCCCAGGCCATGGTTCGGGGCGTGACAATTGAAAATGCTAGAAAAGACAAAATTGACCAACTTTTATTTAAAATGGCTAAAATCAAAGTTTAAGAAGTGGCGAGAGAGTAGCGACAAGGAAAGAGCTGGTCACAGTTGGTAATGGATCTATTTCTCCTCTTCAAACTCCAAATAAATTTGCAGCTTAGATGGTGGTAGTGGGGATAATAATCAGTTGGTGAAGCTGCCACAAGCACATGTTACAGCTGAACCAGTGCATAAATCAAATGCAGGTGATGTGGTGAAACAATTGAATGCAAGTGCTCCTATTCTTCAGCCTGGAAACAGAAGTGGTTCGCCTACAAAAAGTACCAAGGATTGGGTTGATTCTTCTTTTGCTAAGGAAAACGGATGTCAACTGGTTACTACTAATCATTTTTATCAAGAAATTCCATCTCAAACATTTGTTACTACTATTAATACAAAGGAACGTGAGAAGCACTTGTGGAGTGAACAAATGGAGACGGAGATAGAAGAAGGTGAAATAGATGCACACAAGGATGATGAACAAGGCAAGTCTCAAATGCAATAGGATAATCAGGATAAAAGTCAGGCAAGTCCTGAACCAACAGCTACAATCCCATGGGTGATTAATGTAGGGAATGCCCTTGAATTACCTTCCAAAGTTGATGCAGATGCAAGCAACAAGATAAGGACTGACCTAGCAGGTGCAACATGATGATGAAAGTGAGAGTGCAAATGGCATTAGTCACGAAGTGGAAATTATTTCAATGGATAGCCAACATACTAATTCTTTCCAAAATAAAGAGGTAGTAATAATTAAGGATGGTGATCAACAACTTAATATAAAGCAGACACATAATTAGGAGACACAAGCAGTGCTGGTTCAGTCCAACAAAATTAGGTCAAAGACGAAGCAAAATCATCCATAAAGCATATTCAGGT
The DNA here is from genome assembly GCA_029783415.1 of Anisodus acutangulus. Classification (NCBI taxonomy): domain Eukaryota; kingdom Viridiplantae; phylum Streptophyta; class Magnoliopsida; order Solanales; family Solanaceae; genus Anisodus; species Anisodus acutangulus. The sequence goes on along the minus strand of CM056491.1, from coordinate 20,501,172 downwards.
GAATGTTTTCCTGTAGTGGTACAAGGTGTTGAACCAAGCGGTGATGAACTGGTATTTATCAGGATGAAAAGTCTACTGCACAGAACTTCCAGAAGATAGCTAGGCAAGGTCTTTCACCAAGGCAAATTGTGAAAAGAAGATCTGCTACCATAACAAAGAAGAAACGACATAGAGAAGTCAGCGCAAATGTCACGGCCCAAAATTGATAGTTGTGATGGTGCCTATATTTTCTCAACTGTTAGGCAAGCCAAATCCAAGATTTAGTAAATTAAGTAATTAAATTAGCAGAAAATAAAGAGACGAATGAAATATCTAATACAAAGTCTGTATATAAGAAAATCCAAAAACATCAACACCTCTCAAAATTTGCGTCGTAAGTACAATAGCCACTACAATACGATACAAGTCTGAGTACAAAAATACACTGTTTAAAATATGAAAATACACTATCAGAATACTAGAATACAGAATGATAAAAGGGATAGAGGGAGTAGGGTGCTGCGGAACAGACACACAACTCACCATGATATTCAATCTATCGTACTCGAACTCAAAGCGTTCCACGGGGTCCACTCATACTCGAAATCATATCTGCACCACAAAAGAGTGCAGCAAGTGTAGTATGAGTACAAAACCAGATATACTCGGTATATCTCATAGATCGATAACGAAGAAGTAGTGACAGCATTTATAAGAAAACCATCTTTTAACCTTACAAGTCTACATTACACCCAACAGTCAAGTTTTCACCGAATAAAGGATAATCGTGTGTCAAGTAAGGCCAAGTAACAAATAAGTGTTGGAAATTAGCCTTTGGCGGGAGTTGCGACCGACCAACTTTAACGGCTTAAACACTAGTGTTACGTATGTTGGAGAATCCGATTCTTCACACATGCATGATCTACTAAGTACGTAGATAACCGTAGGGCCAAGAATCGTCAAATTTCATTGAGAAATGAAAGAGATATTGGTTCACGAAGTAAGGTGTTTGAAGCATGGAAAAGTGTGGTGTGTGATCAATTCTCCCTCATCGGTAGAGGAAGAAAGAATTGGTGTGTATATAAGACTCGAAATTGGTTTGGGGTTTGGGACCCCAAGGGGTATCCCATGTGTTTAAAGGAGGGAGAACCTAGATATGCTTCGGTTCGAGGAAAGACCACACGCGCGCCGCCGCCGCCCGCCCGTCCGGTTCCGGTTCCGAGTTCACGGGCTGTGGGCCTTCTGATATTATCTTTTTGGGCCAGAGAACTTTTCCAAAAGTACAGTTTGATCCCAGAAGTTTCAGATATACAGTTTGGACCAGAATTCTTTCAGATGTATAGTTTGGTCCCTGAAGTTTCAAGATGTACTGTTTGGTCCCTGAAGTTTCCAGAAAGACAGAATTTGGACGGTCAAAGCAAAAACGCCACAACACTCAATTCAATCATTTATTTTGGCTGAATTACTCCTCCTATAATGGCCAATCCGTTGGTGTTCTTCACCATTTATTTTGGTGACGTTACTACCTCCATAATGGCCATTACTTGGCCAGTAATGGCACTTATGGAGGCAGTTTTGCTGCTCCTCCCTCACCTATATAAATACCCCTTACACCATCGTTGAGGTACACTTACAATATACACGAAAATATACAAGTAAAACAGTTTCTTCCTACATCTTCCAAGCATCATTTCGTTACTCAATATTCTTCACGGTAGCATTTAAGTTTCCTTTGCTCAAGTGTTCCATTGCTATTTTATCTTGGGAGACAAATTGTCCAGGACGTATAAAGGATACATACGGGGCAATATTGTCTTAAGGACATGGTGCCACACTCGACTCAGCAAAAACAGTTTTTCAGTTTTTCTTGTTCATCTTTGTAATTTTCAGTTTTCTAGTTGAATTGTAATTTCAATTCTTACATAAGCAGTTACTTGTAATTTCCATTCCTGCAATCCTTTGTAAACACAACAATAAGCACATAATCAGATAAGAATGACAGATGCGATAATGAAATACCTTGATACCAAATCCTCTCCAAAACCTGTATATATACGACACTCCTCTGTAATCTTTGGGAGTTTGTGACCCATGTGGGACTCGAGAGGTTTATATACCGCCAGACGGTCTGCACATACTCGTGCGAACGATCTCGATGAAATATAAAAAAAAACCTAGTACGGACGATCTCCACGTGCCCAACTCATACTCATATCCAATCCTCATATCAATGTACCGCATGATAACATCAACATAAATAAAAGAATGATTATGTGTGTCAATTGAACCATGTATAGAGCATGATATTAAATCACCTTTCTATCACAAGTATATGGGTTCAAATGAAGTGATACAAATACATAATAAGCAATTAAGTCATCAAATTATCAGATAATTCTCATACGTTTTTGGCATTCTCAGATTACCATCTATAACTACACAAAAACATACTTTTCGACCCATAACACTGGTACTCATATCAATTTCCATCATACCATGGGTACGAGAACTCTCTTTTCTCCCTTACCCATTATTATTTCCATTTTAAGTCCTTATTTAGCAAAAAACGTCCCTCAATGAAGTCTAGAAAGTCTAAACATACCTCGAATGCTGAGCAAACACGCCACGAACCTCAAGATTTTGGATTTACCTTTCTTAAAGCCTCAAAATATTCCCAATCTATCAAATACGTGTTATTCATAAGTAAACGAGTCCGTAGACACCCATAGTGCTATAGTTATAATCCGGGCCCAAAAAGTCAACCTAAAAATCAATCCCGAGTCCCAAAGGTCATAACTATAATTTTATTGGAAAATTAGCTTACCCATATCCTAAAAATCAAGAATATAAAAAATTATCAAAATCCGATTACAAATCGATCTTCAATTCCATATTTTACTTATAATATTATTGCCGTGAAAAACCTCAATTTTTAAGACTAAATGATGGATAGAATCGCTAAATAAAGGATGAAATCATGAGAAAATATTTAGATTAAGTTTAATAACTCACCCTCGAACCAAGATGTAAATATTGCTCTTGAAATCATCCAAATCCGAGCTCCCAAAATTGATTTATGAATAGTGGAGTTCGAAGTTGAAACTAATTCTGCCCATGCACGAAATACCCATCACGGTCACGACCAAGACCCCAGATGTTACCAGCCGAACCCAGACGAGCCATCACGAACGTGACTTTCTTCCCACAATCATGAAGCACTAATTGCCCCGACCCATTTTCCCCTTTTTGTAGTCACGGGCGTCCCACCCACGATCGTGATCGCTACCCCACTGGCCCCCGCCTCATCGCGAATGTGACACCTCCCACACGATCGCGTTGGAATAAACTAAATATGCATTTCATTCATAAAATACGCTATGAATCTGCTCATACACTCAAAACACCAAAAGGAATTGTCTTGGCCCGATGTTGATCGTGGTCAACTCCAAATCCTTAACTTAACTAAATTCTTAACTAGTAACCCAAATCACACTCGAACCCTTTGGAACACGAACCAACTACTCGACTAAGTCATAAATTACATTTTGGACCTCATGGAATGGACAGAACTCTTATTAGACTTCGTTAACCCCAATATTGACTTCGGTCAACGTTTCTTATTTCCTCAACTTAAAAATTTTTAATTTCACTTATTCTTCTCTGATACTCATCCGATTGTCTTGGGAATCACACCACTCATCCCGCAAGACACAAATACCATTTTAAGGCTATGGAAGGTTATTTTAGGAAAAAAAAATCTATAGGCTCAAAACGACTTGGAGAATCGTTACAGCAAACAAGGAGATATGTCTAAATTCAATGTTCAACTATATATAATGCTCTCATTTGGAATATGAGATTAGTCCATACAAAGAAGGATTTCTAGCGGCTTCTTACAATGCCTAATAAATACAAATTTTATCTTATTGGGTTGTTGGAGCCTTTTTAACATGTTCATAAGATTGAGAAGTATGGGAGGAGATTAAGAATGCCTACAACCTTGTCTAATATAAATGGAAAGATTTGAACAATTATGGCTGACAATAATGAGGTGACTGTTTTGATGGATATGGAGCAACAACTCACACTTAGACTAAATAACCATGCTCTTGGCAAGGAAATGGTGGTAGGTTTAGATTATGCAAAGTGTACTCTCTTGAGAGAATAGAAATATAGGATTCTTTATATTCTCTTGGCTCAGATATGAGACCCATGGTTAGTTTCAGGTGACTTCAATGTGGTAGTAGATGAAAAGGAAAATTTTGGTGGCCTTCTTATTTCATTAAATGAAGTAGAAGACTTCAGACATTGTTGCTTATCAGACTTGTGGTTCAAGGACAATATTTATACGTGGTGGAATGATAGATCATATGAGGCATGCATTTTTAAAAGACTGAACAGGTGTTTAGGCAACTTTGAGTTTCAGGAACTTCTTTAAAATTTGGTAGTCTCACATTTGATAAGATTTGGATCTGATCACTCCCCTTTGTGGCTTGAATGTAACGAGGAAACTCCTCAAGTATGAAACCATTTAGGTTTTTTAATTTTAAACATGAGAGTTTCTTAGAAACTATTAGGAAAAATTGGAGCACTGAAGTAGTGGCTAACTCTTTTGTGCAATTCAACATGAAAATTAAGAAGATGAATACAACTTTATCTTACTGGAGCAAAGCAACATTAGTGACATTTTTCAAAAGATAGATAATCTAGAGGATGTCATCAAGGTTCTAGAATAACAGTTTGTATTGGATCCATCTCATCAGAAAAAAAGAGTAGTAGTGTTTCTGATATTTCTACAAGTAAGAAAACCTACAGGCTCCAGGCACTAGGGATACCACAGAAAATTAGAGAAAACAAATAACCAGATCAAGGCATAGAGTTAAGCTGAGGAAGCAGTGATTCCAAATTCTTAAGGTCTCTACCCCGAATGTGAATTACAATTTCCCTGCATAGTCTGTCAGCTTGGTATGTGCCCTTTTGAAACCTTATCATGTTCCTTTCCCTCCAAATGGTAGCAATCACCATAGCAAAAACAAAACTGATAACTACACCCCTGCCTGACTTCTTTTTTCCCAGTTATTTACCCAATGGATCTCCTCTTGATAGATACCAATGATTCTTTGAAAGCCCATCCAAGTAAGTATTACCTTCCACAAGGTTCGTGAAATATATGTGGACCAAATTTGCATCAGTTGTATTAGAAAACACACAGGAAGGATGGCCTTGGATACCAAGCTTCCATAACCTATCAACAGTAGCTAGTGTTGTGCCCTATTTTGAACGGATCCAAAATACGTTGCAACATCCATCTCTTTAACCTGATTTTAAAAGGGTTTAGAGTCGTCACCTAATTCTTAAGGCTATATTAGAAAACCTATTTGTACTGATGTGTCTACTCTGTTTCAATCTGCGAAACCTATCAAATTCTAAGTAAGGGTTTTATTTACTCCAAGGGGAAGGTGTCAAACATCCCTCAGACCTTATCCTTAGATAGTCCTTGTCACGATCCAAATTTCAAGCCGTGCAGTCACTTATGACCACCCAGTAAGCAAACCATTCCTAACCGATTAAGTCAATTATTAATCAAGTAAATCATGCAAAATGAATAAAATAAAGTCAATTTAAGTCATAATTAAGTCTCATAATTATAAATATGTGGATGTCATATCCCGCGGTCGGCACCAGGTGCCTTACTTGCCCGCGCGTACCCTCTGTAACAGTTGATATATCTAATCTCATCTTAGGCCGACAAGGCCGAATTGCATCATAAGATGGAATTCTATAAGCCGATAAGGCTATATTCAGGTAAATGTAAAAGCAACCTGAATTATCAACAAAAGAGGATTTAAACCAGAACATGCATACATAAATAGGAAGTTAAGGCCACCATATAATCCGTGGAATAATATTAGGGCCTATAAGGCCATACTGTACATACTAGACATACACATGATACGTCTACAAACCTCTACAGAAGAACAACTGTACTGTGGTAGGGACAGGGTCCCGGCCTACCTATCATCTCTGTAAGCATATCAATACTCTAGACCTAGCAAATTCGAATGACATGGAGCTTACCAATTAAGCTGAGATCGACATTTCTTACTGAGGAGGCCTGTCTATCTGTCTCTCAAAACCTATACGCATAAAATCAGCGCCCTCGAAAAAGAGACATGAGCACGAATATAATGTACCGATATGTAAGAAAACTGAATAATTGTAATTGAAGTAAACAAATAACTGAGAATCAAAGATACTCTAGGGAGAACTTACTTGATCTGACTCAACTCTTATGTAATATAGCTAGCTGGCCACATATAGGGCTCGATGTATCTCTCACCTATCATAAAGTCGGGATATCTTTGTATATCTTTGTTCGGTCGTATAAGGCTCGGTATAGCTCTCTTTGATCACAACACTAAGATATCTCTCACCAGATGTAAGGCCGGGATATCTCTCACCAGCCATATAGCCAGGCTATCTTTCACAAGCCACAAGACTAGGCTGTCTCTCTTCAGCTATAAAGTCAGGCTCTGATGCGAACCAAGTTCCATCAAGATTGTTCATGAGGAGTAAAACACGTGAACTTCATGCACTACAAAGCTTATTCATGAATGTGGACATCCTTGAGCATACTCTAGCACTATTCAAGTGTTTATGATAGCATGGGAGGGTGAAAATACATCAAATGGTGCAGGAAACACCATTTGTGAATCACAGATGGTGTCATAGGTGAAGTCTACGAACCGCACGCAGTGTCAAGAGGCCTCAGATGATGATGGAGCTAAAGGACATGACCTACGAATCGCAGATCATGTCACAAACACAACTTGCAATTCATAGGTCAATAGCATATTGTGACATCGCAGCGTTTTGGTTATTTTTGCAATCCAAAAGTGTCACTTTTGGGTCTCTTGTATAATAAGTTAGTCCTAGACTATAAATAGGGATTAAGTCATTTCCATTGCTTAGACTATCTTGAATATTGTTGTTTATGCTTCTATTTGAGAACTTGAGTGTTGAGAGCTTGTAATTGAACCTTTGATTGGAAAGGTGGGTTGCTTGAGTGTTCAATTCCATTGAGGTCCTCCTAATAGGATTAGTTACTTTATCTTGGTTAATCAATTAAGGTCCATAGTTTATTATACTTTGGGTTGCTTTTGATTCTATTTTATTGTGTCTTCCTCTTTATATTTTAATTTCTTGTTGTTTGATTACGATTCCATAATTTGGTATGTATCAATTAGTATCAGATAATGATTGACGGGTTGTTCCAACAATCCTTGTCTTGGGTTTTGATTACTACAAAAAAAAGTGTTCTAGAGTCCAAAAATCCAAAAATCTAAAAATAGTTGTTTGTTTATTGATCTTAGTGTTTTATTTGAGTTTCATTACTAGGAGAGTCTAAATCTCAAGTTTCAAGTCCTTTGAGTAAGTTTTGATTCATTCACCATTGTTGGACATTGAAGAACTTGAAGAGCTTGAAGTGGGTCTTGAGATGAAGGGGAATTGAAGATTAGAAACTATTGTGCTTTGTTGCCCTATTGAAGAAGAGTGGGAATCTGAAATTTGGGGTGATTTGAAGAAGGATTGAAGGTTTTAAATTTTTGAGTCTTCAAGTGTTCTTGAAGACCTTCATAGAGTTCTTGAGGAAGAAGGAGCAAAATGATACCATTTTATCTTCCAAAACCTAATTTCAAGTTGAAAAGTTGTTTTTGGGCCAAAAGAGGTAAAGTATCAGAAAAAGTGTACTCAAGTCATTGAAAAAATCAGAAAAAGGCCCAAAGCACGGATTCCCAAAAAGATTTGATGTTACAAAAGTTGTGCAGCGAAAGCACAACCTGCGAATCGTAGTTTGTGTCGTAGGTGACACCTGTTAACCGTAGATGAGACGTAAATTGCTACATTGATTTTTAAAATTCAACAGCACCATCTGCTATCGCAAACACTGTCTGCGAACCGCAGACCGTACAATGTGAATAGCAGACCGCGCTTTTCAGGTTTTTGACTCAAAATTCATTTCGTTTGATTTCTTTTCCATTCATTTGATCATCTTAACTAGTTAACACTTGTAATTTATCTTACATAGTGATTAGCTAGTTCTTGAACGTTAATTTTCTTTCGTGCTACTTCTTTCATTCTTTTCTCTTTTTAACTTCGTCGATCACTTCTTGAATCAAGTCCGATAGTTTGAGTCAAATTGTTCCTTCATGTAGTCGACAAAGACCCACTCTTGTTCTCAAGTAGAAATTAAACCCTTGTAACTCACCGGACTAAATAAGGTACAATCATTAGCTGAGACAATTTGTGAGACAATCAAATGTGTGCATACTCGAGTGACTTGTGAGGTTTGTGTTACTAACCTAACGTGTTTGTTTTGATTGATTCTTCTAAAAAAGGTACCACGGTATGTTCGGGAGATGAGACCCAAGTTTCCACCGGGGACCAACTCTTATTGATGTGATGAATGCTTTAACGAACATTAACCGTCAAATGAATAATTTATATGTTCGGGTTGGAGTTGTTTAAGGGCGAAATAGGGAAGTGTAATTGCTACCCCAAGGTCAAAATCTTCAAGCATCCATTAGAGGAGTGCAAGGTGACACCTCCCATACCATGGCACCCGAGATCTTTCGCCATATGTTCCAACTCACTCCCCCAAACAATACGCCGCCACCACTTTGAAATGAGAACCCAATTGTACCATCATCAAATGAACCTTACCCTCCACCACCAAATGAACCTTAACCACACCAACCACCACAAAATATCCGTCAACCAATCCAACATGTCCAACCACTTGGAGTTGATTTGAAAGAGGAGTTAGAAAGTTGGGGTGATCAAGTTGCCAATCAAATGAAGGGACAAAGAATGCCTTATCAAGGTCCTCACCGGGGTAGATAAGGAATGAATGGTCCTATCTCTCAAGTGGGTAGGTAAGGAGGTTACCAAAACCGTGATGGTTACCAAGGATGTAACTACCAATGTGATGATTATGGTGAAGAACTCTATAGGGACCATAGAAACCAAGGAAACACCGATGGGTGAGACACGAGTCTTAACTCCATCAAAGTCACACTTCCAACCTTCAAAGGACGTAGTGACTCGGATGTGTTCCTTGATTGGATTATACAATGCGATCAGATCTTCCTCGCCAATGAAATGTCCGAAGTGAAAAATGTATCCTATGCTATTGTCCAATTTGAAGGATTCACCTCGACATGGTGGTAAATACAAGTAAAGTTTAGGAGAGCCAATGGACTTATTCTAACTCCTACTTGGGAAGAATTGAAGACGATCATGGTAGGAAAGTATGTGTCCGATCGGTACAAGCAATAATAACTAAAGAAGGTCTACACCTTGAAACAAAATATCAAAAGTGTAGAGAAGTACTATGACTAGTTCCAACTCGTAAAAATGAGGATTAATTTCGAAGAAGAAGACTTGAATGCCATAACTTGGTTCCAAGCCAGGTTGAATAGAGAGATCGCATCCCAAATGAGGCTTCATAGTTATAATGACCTTGATGAACTCTTGAAGTGGCAATTGAAATTGAGAAGGGTCTCAAGGAGGATAAAACAATCAAATACAAGGGATATTCATCTTCATGGAGCAAGAACAAAGAAGGGGGAACTTTTTCCTCCAATTGGCAAAAAAACAAGGGCAATATTCAATATTCTAAGAAGCCCTTTGCCAAGAACAATCAAGTTGAGAAATAACCTCCAAATCTTGCGCCAAAAGAAGGAGGTACTAATGTTAAACCCCTCAAATGTTACAAATGTCAAGGATATGGTCATAGAATGAGGAGTGTCCCAACCGAAGGGCATTCATTGTAAGGGTTAACGATCCTTGTAGTGATGAGAATGCGAGTGAGTATGAGGAGGTTGATGAAGGAAGAACTCATGAATATGATAATTGTGTAGATCATGAGGGAAATGAGTGAGATGAGGACGTCACCGTGCCCTGTGAGTTATAAAGGCGAGACTTGTTAGTCAAGAATATGCCTCAAGAAGGGGAGCTCACCATGCCAAACTATGTAGTGAAGAGGGAAATGATAAGTAAACCTATGGATGATCCAAGCCAAAGGGAAAACCTCTTCCATTCCAAATACCTCATCAAGGGAAATGTATGTTCCTTGATTATTGACAGCGGAAGTTGTACTAATGTAGAAAATACTACCTTGGTGGAATTCTTGAAGATTTGACCACCAACCACTCAACTCCATACAAGCTCCAATAGTTGAATGAATGTGTGGAGTTGAGAGTACATAAGCAAGTCTTGATCAAGTTTAAGATTGACAAATACCAAGATGAGATATTATGTGGTGAGGGCCAATGCTAGCTTGCCATGTGCTACTCGAAAGGCCTTGGTAATATGATAGAGCTACAAATCATAAAGTAAGAACCAATCGGTACTCATTTTTTGCATGAAGGGCACAAACATGTTCTATATCCATTTTCACCTTTGCAAGTTAATGAAGTCTACCGGAGGATGAGGGAGCTAATGGAGTAAGACAAGGGTGTGTAAGGAGGTAGCAGAGAAGTTGAAGTCCTAGAGGGAAGTAACATGGTAATGACACCTAAGGGGAAAGAGAATGTGGCTCTCTTATCTAGTTTAGGGAGATTAGGGAGGAGATGGAGGAGAAACACCCGATGGTCCTTATCATGCATAGGAACTACTCTTTGCACACTAACAAACTAACCTCTTCTTTGCCTAGTTGTATTTCTTCTCTTTTACAGGATTATGATGATGTGTTCCCCATGGAACTTCCCAAGGGATTGCCTCCCATAAAGGTTATTGAGCACCAAATTGAATTTGTCTCGGCTTCATAATTGCCAAACAAAATGGCGTATAGAGCCAATCCGAAGGACACCAAAGAATTCTTAAGTCAAGTGGATGAACTTCTCGAAAAGGGAGTTGTAAGAGAAAGCATGAGTCCATGTGTCGTGCCGGTGATATAGGTTCCCAAGAAAGATGGATCATAGCGAATGTGTGTAAATTGTCATGCCATTAACAAGATCATGGTAAGGTATCACCATCTCATACCTAGACTTGATGACATGTTAGATGAATTAAATGGTTCATGTGTCTTTTCAAAGATTGATATAAGGATCGGATACCATTAAATTCGAATGAAACCCGGAGATGAATGAAAAACTGCATTCAAGATCAGGTTTGGTCTCTATGAATGGTTAGAGATGTCATTTGGTCTCACTAATGCTCCTATTACTTTTATGCGTCTAATGAATCATGTGATGAAACCTTTCATTGGAAAATTTATGGTTGTTTACTTTGATGACATATTAGTGTATAGCAAAATCGTGGATGAGCATGTTGATCATTTGAAGTGTGTGTTTGAAGTGCTTAGGCAAGAACAACTTTATGCTAATGTGGCTAAATGCTATTTTTGTATTGATGAAGTTATTTTCTTAGGCTTTGTTGTGAGTTCAAGGGGTGTAGAGGTGGATGAATCCAAAATAATCGTTGTTAAGAATTGGCCAACTCCTAAATATATTGGTGATGTGAGAAGTTTTCACAGACTGGCTAGTTTCTATAGGCAGTTTGTTAAATGATTTAGTATCATAGCTGCTTCCTTGACCGAGGTAATCCGAAAGGATAAACCTTTTACTTGGGGTGAGGAGCAAGCAAGAGCCTTTGAAACCTTGAAACAAATGCTTAGCTCTCACCATTGTTGTAATTACCCAATTTTGACAAAATCTTTGAAATTGATTGTGATGCTAGCAAAGTAGGTATTTGTGTCTTTTTGATGCAAGACCAAAAACCCATTGCCTATTTTAGCGAAAATCTTAAAGGTGCGACTTGAATTATTCCACCTATGATCTTGAGCTATATGCTTTGATTAGAGCTTTGAGTAATTTGCAACATTACTTGTGGCCTAAAGAGTTTGTAATTCGGACTGATCATGAGTCCTTGAAGCACCTTAAGGCCTAAGGAAAGTTGAACAAACGGCATCCCAAATGGATTGAATTTCTTGAAACTTTCCCTTATGTAATCCAATACAAAAAGGGGAAGGATAATGTTCTGGCGGATGCCTTATCCCGTAAACATGTCTTGGTTAATATTTTGTCTTCTAAATTGATGGATTTTGAAAGTTTGAAGGCATTCTATCCCGAGGACCCCATATTTGCCAAAATCTATCAAGATTGAATACGACCTAAGCCGAAAAAGATTATAGAAAATCTTAACCAGAAATCCAATTTTCATACATACATACTCATACCAAGGCCGACAAGGCCACACATGACAACTAACCACAGGACACCTGTCTACAAGCCTCTAAGAGTAGCAACATCAAAGGTCAGGACAGGGCCCCGCCATACCCATATATACAAGAAAAAATATACTGTAACAAAATTAGACCAACACTCCAAACAAGGGGAGTGCTCCAAAAATCCGCTGGATCCGCAATCAACTAACGTGAACCGTCACCCTGCCTATGTGAACCTACGGGCATGAAACGCAGCATTCCCCGACAAAAGAGACGTCAGTACGACTGATGTACTGAGTATGTTAGACATGAACAATAGTATAACAGGGATATAATAACAACTGAAACAGAAACAACCGACCAATAGTAAGTATCTCTGAGGGTCCTAATACATATGCCTAAATATCATGCACAATGTGGTATACATATACATCGGCCCCATTGAGCATCTTCCTTACCATACCATCCTCTGTGGGCATCATTTCATGTCGGCCTCTATGGGCATAATATGTCTAAATGTCAAGCATAATGCGGTAAATACATATATACTGGACACACATGGGCATATTTCTCCCTACATCATAGATATATTGGCCCTTAATCAGGCATCTTCCTTCATTAAGCCACACAGGCTTTATCATTTATCATATCCTAGCTGATCAGGTGGTCTACGTTTCCCGTTTCCCGTCCCCAATAAACGGTCTTGGGTAAAACATGAATGCAATGTAAATGAAAATGCATGAATCACAATAAAATATCTTGAATGACACAATATCCTTGAACCCACGGCTAACACTGTAAATATTAACATCTTTTTCGTATTCTTTAATAAGGACTTAGGAACATATTTAGACATGCTTTTAACATAGAAATCAATAACATGAATATTCTTAATTACTAGGAGTATAATAAATTATGGAGCAATATCACAGTTATATTTCGTTACATGGAACATGCCAAAAGAAAGAAATAATTCGTCTTAACATACCTCGATACGTGGAGAAAACCTGAACCAAAATAAGAATTTTGGTCGAGCATAACACTAACTCACAGAAAGGAAAAAGGGCAAATTCATTTTTCCAAAGTGCGAAATGCAAAGACTATTTCAGTTTCATACCAAATGGAATTTGGTATGATTTGAATAATGATTCACGACCACTCTTCTAATCCTAATTCTCCAAAGCCAACTGAGATGGACTGCCTCATAATTTTTTTCCTCAACGTATAACTCTCCCCAAAGTCATAATACAAACTCTCCCCAAAGTCATAATATAGCTTCTTAAAATATGCCTACAATTACTATTTAATGGAGGCTAATGATTTGGTCTCCCACCAAATTATTCTTGGCGGTGGAGTTATGCAAATGACGCCACATACACCAACAAGTCATCCTATTCCATTAATTAAGTGACTCACCTCCGCATAATTTATCAATCGCACACATAATTAATTCTGTGATCCCAATTCACTTAAACTTTGATGACTTATAAAATCTTCATATACCCAATGTCATAATTTTCTAATATGCCACTAGTCCATAACCTCTTCATGCACACACCAAATTTATTTCCAATCCCTGTCATCACACTTGTTACGTTCAAAATTATTTTGGGGTTTAATCTCTTTTATAAACTAATCTCATTATTAGCATACGTAATATAACATCAATTTTCTCAATGTTCGGGTCTATTTACACACGCCTAGCGATTTTACATACGCCTAACTATTCAAATCGTGACCCGAAAGTACGGAATGTTACATCCTTCCCCCTTAGAAACATTCGTCCTCGAATGTTGGGGTGACATATCTGATCCTTGTCGCGTAACTAGCGAATACAACTACCTTCATACATCACTACATCAGACCTCTCATACTCTTTTGCTGAACACCCGAGAATCGCCACTTTTGACCGAAGAGTTCCTTCTGTCCCTCCTCCACCATTGATCCTTACGACGTTCTAAAATAATCATACCTTTGTGAGACCTGCATAACCGTAATCTCATTCACTTTTATCCTTCTTGTTGTAATTCTTCATTCTATTCGTCACTAAGAGAAAAACATTTCTACCTTGATACTTAATCATATCATTCCATTAACTGTTTTCATATTCCCTACCACCATTCTTTGATTGTGCCATACTTCTAATCCTCAATGGTCAGCATAACACTCGTATTTACACTCAATCCAACTTCAATCTCCCTGCTAAATCATAATCCTTATGGAAGAAGGTACTACTGTAATCGTAAATACGATAAGGTCTACAAAGAAAAATCCTTACAATCTCTTGCGTTCCGATGCTTAGTACTTCATTTACCTTACTAAATATTTCACTTTCTAGGCTTGCATTATCTCTTCCATCTTCCGTATATGAGTGAGACAACTTATTATAATCTCGAATTTTAATAATAATACTGCCCCTTCTGGAGTATCCATCGTCTTGGTAGAAATTGCTCATTTACTGGCTATGAGTACAAACTAACCGAAGTCTTTTTGGTAACCGACATTACTAAAACGGTATAAGGCGCGATTCAAACTCGAATTCCTAAGAATCAGCTCTTCTGCACGATTTATGAGTTGAAAGAATCGAAAACATCCCTAAATGTCAGATAGCCTCCTGTTTATAAGTATGGTGCACAACATACCCATAAACAAGACTCTACTAGATACGGCTTGTAGACTCCCTAGGACAGACATGCTTTGATACCAAGTTTGTAACGACCCAAATCGGAGGGCCGCGACGGGCACCCAGGCCCCACCCGTCGGGTACCGCTAATCATACAACTAACTTCTAATAATGATTGAATACGAACTAAGCCAAAAAAGATTATAGAAAATCTTAACCAGAAATCCAATTTTCATACATACATACCCATACCAAAGCCGACAAGGCCACACATGACAACTAACCACAAGACACCTGTCTACAAGCCTCTAAGAGTAGCAACATCAAAGGTCGGGACAGGGCCCCGCCATACCCATATATACAAGAAAAAATGTACCGTAGCAAAATTAGACCAACTCTCCAAACAAGGGGAGTGCTCCAAAAATCCGCAATCAACTAATGTGAACCGTCACCCTGCCTATGTGAACTTACGGGCATGAAATGCAGCGTCCCCCGACAAAAGGGACGTCAGTACGACTGATGTACTGAGTATGTCAGACATGAACAATAGTATAACAGGGATATAATAACAACTGAAACAGAAACAACCGACCAATAGTAAGTATCTCTGAGGGTCCTAATACATATGCCTAAATATCATGCACAATGCGGTATACATATACATCGGCCCCATTGGACATCTTCCTTACCATAACAACCTCTGTGGGCATCATTTCATGTCGGCCTTTGTGGGCATAATATGTCTAAATGTCATGCATAATGCGGTAAATACATATATACTGGCCACATAAGGGCATCTTCCTCCCCACGTCATATATATATATATATATATATATATATATATATATATATATATATATATATATATATATATATATTGGCCCTTAATCAGGCATCTTCCTTCATTAAGCCACACATGCTAGCTACACAAGCTTTATAATTTATCATATCCCAGCTGATCAGGTGGTCTGCATTTTCCGTTTCCCGTCCCCAATATACGGTCTTAGGTAAAACATGAATGCAATGCAAATGAAAATGCATGAATCACAATAAAATATCCTGAATGACACAATATCCTTGTACCCTCGGCTAACACTGTAAATATCAACATCTTTTTCGTATTCTTTAATAAGGACTTAGGAACATATTTAGACATGCTTTTAGCATAGGAATCAATAACATGAATATTCTTAACTACTAGGAGTAGAATAAATTATAGAGCAATATCACAGTTATATTTCGTTACATGGAACATGCAAAAAGAAAGAAATAATTCGCTTTAACATACCTCGATACGTGGAGAAAACCTGAACCAAAATAAGAATTTTGGTCGAGCATAACACTAACTCACAGAAAGGAAAAAGGGCAAATTCGTTTTTCCAAAGTGACGAAATGCAAAGACTGTTTCAGTTTCATACCAAATGGAATTTAGTATGATTTGCATAATGATTCACGGCCACTCTTCTCATCCTAATTCTCCAAAGACAAATGAGATGGACTGCCTCACAATTTTTTTTCCTCAACGTATAACTCTCCCCAAAGTCATAATACAAACTCTCCCCAAAGTCATAATATAGCTTCTTAAAATATGCCTACAATTAGTATTTAATGGAGGCTAATGATTTGGTCTCCCACCAAATTATTCTTGGCGGTGGAGTCATGCAAATGACGCCACATACACCAACAAGTCACCATATTCCATTAATTAAGTGACTCGCCTCCGCATAATTTATCAATCACACACATAATTAATTATGTGATCCCAATTCACTTAAACCTTGATGACTTATAAAATCTTCATATACCCAATGTCATAATTTCCTAATATGCCACTAGTCCATAACCTCTTCATGCACACACCAAATTTATTTCCGATCCCCGTCGTCACATTTGGTACGTCCAAAATTATTTCGGGGTTTAATCCCTTTTATATACTAATCTCTTTATTAGCATACGTAAATATAATATCAATTTTCCCAATGTTCGGGTCTATTTACACACGCCTAACGATTTTACATACGCCTAGCTGTTCAAACCGTGACCCGAAAGTACGGGATGTTACAGTAAAGATTGGGAAAGGGAAAAGTGGCTTAAGGATAGGTATTCTACTCCTTTTGCTAAAGTTGATCGTTACTTTTTCAAGAACAAGAGACTATGTGTGCCCATGATCTCTTGGAGGGAAATTTTTATGAGGGAGTCACATGATGGGGGTTTGATGGGTCATTTTGGAATTAGTCAAACCATGAGAATTCTTGAGGAATAATTTTATTGGTCTAAAATGCGAAATGATGTTATTAAAATTCAATGTGTTTAATGTCGAAGTTCTAAGTCTAGACTTCTTCCCCATGGATTGTACACCCCTCTCCCCACCCCTTAACAACATTGGCTTAACATTTCTATGGAATTTGTGTTGGGATTTCCAAGAACCAAACGGGGAAAAGATAGCAGTTTTGTTGTTTTTGACCTCTTCTCTAAGATGGCTCATTTCATTGCTTTTCATAAGTGTGATGATGCGTCTCATATTGCCTCTTTGTTTGTTGAGAATATGGTCAAATTGCATGGTATTCCCAAAACCATAGTGAGTGATAGGGATTTTAAATTCTTTAGCCACTTTTGGAAAGAATTGTGGGGACGACTTGGTACTAGATTGTTATTTTCTACGTCTTGTCACCCACACACCGATAGTCAAACCGAGGTTGTGGATAAGACCTTGGGTTCTATGCTTACGGCTATGGTTAAAGGAAAACTAGCATCTTGGGAGGATCAATTGTCTTTAGTTGAATTTGCATATAATCGAGTCATTCATAGTCCTATTGGCATGTCTCTATTTGAGGTTGTTTATGATTTTAATCCACTAACCCCTCTAGAGAAAATGAGGTTTCAAATTGAAAAGAAGAATCAAGGTGTGGCCAAGACAACAAAGAAGGGCCGGAAAAAAGTTGTGCTTGAATCGGGAGATTGGGTTTGGGTACATTTTCGCAAGGAGAGATTCCCCAACAAAAGGAAAGCAAAGTTGATGCCTAGAGGTGATGGTCCATTCGAAGTGCTTGAGCGACTCAATGACAATGCTTATAAAATTGACCTACCTCCGGAATATCAAGTCCAACACCTTCCACGTCTGTGATCTTTCTCTCTTTCACACTAAGGATGCTGATCCCTTAAATTTGAAGACAAATTCTTTTCAAAAAGGGGAGAATAATTTGAACCACGTCCCATCAAGACCGTTCACATGGAGTCAAGTCCGTAAACTTCAAGCACTACAAAGCCTATTCATGAAGATGAACATCCTTGAGCACACTCTAACAATATCCCGATGTTTTCAAGTGTTTATGGTAGCATGGGAGGGTGAAAGGACAACAAATGGTGCAGGAAACACCATTTATGAATCGCAGATGGTGTCACATGTGGTGTCTGTGAACTACAGACAGTGTCAAGAGGCCACAAATGATGATGGAGCTGAAGGACATGACCTGCGAATCGCAGATCATGTCATAGACACAACCTGCGATTCGCAGGTCAAAAGCAGACTATGACAACGCGATGTTTTGGTTATTTTTGCAATCCAAGAGTGTCACTTTTGGCCCTCTTGTGTAATAAGTTAGTCCTATACTATAAATATAGATCTTAAGTCATTTTCATTGCTTAAACTATCTTGAATATTGTTGTTTATGCTTCTCTTTGAGAATTTGAGTGTTGAGAGCTTGTTAAGGCTTGGAATTGAACCTTTGATTAGAAAGGTGGGTTGCCTGGGAGTTCAATTCCCTTGAGGTCCTCCTAATAAGATTAGTTGTTTTATCTTGGTTAATCAATTGAGGTCCATAGTTTAGTATACTTTGGGTTGCTTTTGATTCCATTTTATTGTGTCTTCCTCTTTATCTTTTAATTCTTGTTGTTTGATTACCTTTACGCAATTCGGTATATATCAATTGGTATCAGAGTTTGATTGAAGGGTTGTTCCAATAATCATTGTCTTGGAAATGACTTAAGGTCAACTATGGACTATGTCCGCAAGATCTATACACACTCACCTAGTGAGAAAGCAAGCTCTAAGGAAATAAAATTACTCCCGGCAAAGGACACACAATAGCATGTGAAAGATATAACAATACGAGAAATAAGCCCGATATGAAGATTTCTTTTATACAACTCGTATGAGTACAATTTTAGGTAGGGATTCACGCTATAGAAAGAATAGGAATAGCCATTACATACCTCAAATGTCGATTCTTCAACAACTGCGATGAAATAACCCTCCCTTCTCAAGTTAATCTTAAATGATCATACGAACTCGTAGAAGGTTGTAGACGATGGATTGCACCTTGGTTGCGCTCTTTTGAGCTTCCCGTCACTTTACTTTACTACGAAGTAACCTTAGTTCCACTAAAATAAGAAAAAACATTGCTGCTCTATGAAAATAAAATGTTGTTTCATATGAATATCAAATCATGTTGTTGCCTAAACATGTATAAATCACGTTACTGCACTTAAATGTAAGTCAAGTTGCTGCACTATTTTTTTTTCCTCGCACAACATAGAAATAAATGTTGCTGCTCTTTGTTTCTTCTCAAAAAGAAAAATGGCCAAGTGTTAATTGCCCTCGCCTAAACAAAAATGATCTCAAATCTTTTGCTACCTCCTTTTTGTTCTTTTAGCCTCTTTCGAACGAGAAGCTTATTATTTTTTATAATTGATCCTTATCAGTTATCACCATGAATTGAATGTAAATATTCTGCCACCTAAGCCTTATAGACGCGGTGGAACATATTGGATAAGTACAAGTTACGAAATAATTTGGTCTAGTCATTTTACTGACGAGAGCCTACGAGAGTGGTCTCACAATTTTATCTGCAAATGATCTATGACTTTGTCCTAATAATCCTTTACTATCTGAGTAGAGCCTATGAGTTGGTTTAATGGGTGCACACACGTGAGTCTAGCGTGCTTATATGATTTGTTGTTGAGTTTGATATTCATTGAACTGTTTCACATGGCTATTTACAAATTATTACATAATTATTATTTTTAAGACTTGATCTGCTGGATAAAACGGAGAAGTAGGTTAATGATGTTACTGGAACTTATGCTCATCAAGTTCACTTAGTAGTTTGTGTAGATGTTTCTACTTGTGATACGACGAGACTTATCTCATCTTAATTCGAGGTGGTGTACCCGATTCTACAGAGATGTGCCAACCATATTCTATTTGTGATGGCGGATCTTATTTTTCTTATATGTTTTATTTTGGAACTTAACCAATGATCATTTGCTCTCAGAGCATGCTTTTATATGCTCCTTCACAATGTAGTAGTTGGTTTTGATTCATTTTAGACCTCTTGTCTTATTTGAGACTTCTGAGATTTCTTTATTATATACGTTTTGGACCTATTTTGGATTATGCATTCTCTTAATTGGTTTATTAATAATGGTTCATCTAAGGGTGTGGGTAATGGTTCGTTAGGTGCAGGTCTAGCGAAAATGGATTGTGTAATAGTTAATGGTATTAAAGAACTCGAGAATGTTTTCATCAACTGATTAGGTTCAATGCCTAGTATTTATCAAATTTAACTATACTAATGACTAGTATATATTATTCCTATAACTTTAACCTATCTTTTCTTAAAATTTTGTGTTATGATCAGGTTGAATAACTTATTGGAGTGGTCATCCAAGAAAATAACTTAGTGAATAAATAGCATACGAACGTTTTTACCAAATGTAAGAGCATCATAACTCCAAAAAGGTCCACCAACGTAGATACAAAACATTAGGAAATGCGCAAAGAATGTTCCCTCTTTTTACCTCAAGGGGAAAAGATTAAACGTTCACATTGCACCAATTTTGTCTTATCAAGCTCTTTTTTATGTTCCCTCTTCTTCTTCTTTTGAAAAGTTGAACACCATTCAAGAATAGCTTTTTTCAAGAGAATATTAGCATTTCAAAATGGTAAAAAGTACTAAGATATATAAGAAATTAAATATTACTCCCTCCGTCCTATTTTACATGTCTTACTTTTCTTTTTGGTCTGTCCCAAAAAGAGTACCTATTTTCATATTTAGTAAGTTGACAATTCAAAGATTCTATATGACAAGTTTATAACCACAAGATTAAATAATATTTCAGTACATTATATACATCTTTAATTTAAGACCACAAGATTCAAAAGTCTCTTTTTATTTCTTAAATTATGTATCTAGTTAAACTAAAACACTTAGATTGGGAGTGAGGGAGTAAATAGAAAAAGATATAAGAATGAATAGGAAACCATTGTTAGATGTTTGCTCTCTGTATATATATACCCTAATGAAATGACATCTTCAGTCATAAATCCTTCCTTTAAATGGAACAGTAGCACAGGCAAGTGCAACAACATGTTTTGTCATTGTTTGACGAAAAGTCAACTCCCTTCAATTATTCCAGAAGAGACTAACAAATTTCCATAAATTGCTTAAACTTTTGCATCTTTGTTAAGACCAAGCCAAATGTTGCTCTAAATCTTGAAACACATACGCTTATAATGTGATGATATCGTGAATCCATACACTGAGTTGCTGAAGAGCCTTAGCTTGTTAGATCAAAGTGAAAGCCTCAGCTCCAAATCTAATTCATGGTCGCCGTTTGATTCAGAATTATGACTACTTGAGCCAATTGAATCACTTCTGTCCTTCTTTCCCCTCTTCTCCATTGAGTCCTGTAGTTCATTGCCCCAAATTTTTGTATCAATCAACTATATGATAATACAAGACTTGCAAATCCCAGTTCACTTTGCTAATGAATTTGTTGAGGAATGCAACAAATACCTCTATTTGTAGGTTAAGCAAATATCTTGTCATGTTTGGCTGAGCATTATAACGCTGAGGATCATTATACACTGTGCCAGGATGCCAAGTACTGAATGTGATGATAAAGGTTAAAAAATATTAGCAAAGGTATACTAAATTGTCCTAATGAAATGTTTGAGGTAGAATAATTTAATTAAGTTGTTCATTGAAATCTTTCTAATGAAATAATTTGTTTCTGAAAAAAAAATGAAAAATCTTTTTCGAAAAACATATATTTATTTTTTTCAAAAAGTTTAAATTAAGAAGGATTTTGAACATGTTTTTCATTGATTAAGCTTTTCAATTGACAAATCTTGAAGGAATTAAAAATATGCAAACACACTTACATTTTGTACAAATTTTCACAAAAGTTGTCCGAACAGCAAATAAACTTTTAGGTAGGAAAATAAATAGTACTACCTAGCTGTAGAAGGTGGCTGGGAATCTCCATATCTAATATTTGCTCTTTCGATGTCACCCAATCCCATCTGAAATCACAGCAAGATTTGATACACAATTGTTATCACAAAACTCCAATGGAGAGGGAGAAAATCTTGTAAGTGCCGCAAAATAGCATAAACATATATCAGCACATGAATCAATTTTATTTTCAAAATTAGCATCCAATTCATCAGAATATTAGACATCAAAGCTGGTGAATTTATCCACTATTATCATAGATTTGTGAGAAATCAATATATCTTTTTGCCTGCAGTACTGGCATGTAACAATCACTACTACTACTACTAAAAATAGGGGGTTTTCCCAACAACATTCAGCAAGAAATTTGTGTTATAAAACATGATTTTTCCACCCTATTCCATCGAACTAGCTGAAACACATGGTGGAGACAATTTCTCATTGAAACGTTGGAAAATTTCTAATTATTCCGTGTGAAAACACTACTACTTAGGCTTTTCCCAATCAGTGAAAAATAGTCACTGAACATTTTTTAGAGAGAAAATCGAGATGTTTTAGTAATGAATGTGATCTCTCTTCTTTGGAAGGGAAAGGAGGATATTCAAATATGAAGAATTCTAAAGATAAGTGTGTGCATCTAGTTAATTTAGTAAATCATTTGATGAATTAAAATGGTAAAAATAGTACAAAGAAACGATACAATTTTCTCTTAAAAGAAACCAAACTCGAAAAAGATCATCTAGATATCTCCACAAATAAAAGGGTACTTCAAAGTGTGGAAGCCAAAACCTGTGTGTCTTTCTATACATGTGTCATGCTTTGGGACACTTTCCCATAATATTGGAATCGTAAAGAAAGTAGGAGATCACAATAAAACGGTTCAGTCAACATCATATTCATTGAATAATGGAAGAATTAAGTTCCTACCATAATGCTTTGTTGGGCTGGAAAACCATAAGATGAGGATGAGGTTGATAAATATGAAATTGATGGAGTTGATGAATATGGTGTTTGTAGTCTCATGATATCCTCCTGTATACAAGTTGAGGAAGAAACACACCAATCAATATCAAGAAAATCAAGATTCATATAACTGACTTCAACTTAATTAATTAAACCTCGTTGAGGTTGGTGGCATAAGGGTTATAAGTGCAACCGATTTG
Organism: Anisodus acutangulus; assembly: GCA_029783415.1. Taxonomy (NCBI): domain Eukaryota; kingdom Viridiplantae; phylum Streptophyta; class Magnoliopsida; order Solanales; family Solanaceae; genus Anisodus; species Anisodus acutangulus. The sequence goes on along the minus strand of CM056491.1, from coordinate 20,477,940 downwards.
GGTATGCAATCTAATCTTCTCCAGTTGAGCAACGCCAAGACCTCTTTGTGGTTGCTTAGGTTTGTCCGAATTGCTCTTCTTGCTTTTTCTTGATGATGATGAGTGTGATCTTTCATTTCCTAGGTTTGGCTCCCCAAAATAACCACTTCCCATCTCTCTCTTAATGAAATAAGAGAAAAATAGTCACAAGAATTTCCTCAACTTGTTTGATTTCTTGTTGTTGGTCTAAGGCAGCGGCTAGGAAAGCGAAGGGAAAATAGGAAGATCAGGAACGAAGTCACTCGACCAAAAAAAGATCTAATCCGGGTATTTGAAGTTACGAAGGTGTAGCTGGAGTTCTCTAATGGAAGAGTATCTGCAGAGAAATGAGATCTCCAAAAGGGGTTTTTATGCTGTCAAGTTTCGTATTATAATTATTGCATCGCTGGATCAGATTTTACATTTACATTTATGAGATTCATTTCATTATATATACTTGCTTGGATTTTATGTCCTTTAATTTACTCATTTTTTTGCCTCTATTATTTTTTTCTCCTAGTCATGGACTTGATGGTGATTGTCCCTCTCATCATAAACTCATTTATTTAATGCAATTATATACTATACCAAATCATTTTTTCACTTACGCGCTTAGACTCCACGTTTCTTCTTACCAACCCTACCTCCTCCCTTTCTTTCTTTTTACATTTATACATTCTTTTTATCGTTCTTAATTGACTTTATAATACTGATATTTCTTGTTGTTTATAATATTACGCTCATTTTCTTTGCTTTAAAAATTTGTAACATAGAGTAACTTTGTTATTTTTGGATAATAATATATTTGTTTTTGAAATAGAAATTATACGCTAATATTTCTTGAATATCCATTATATGTTAGGATTTTATAAATGCCGTCGTACTAATAAGGAATTTTGTTTTTATAGATGTTGAAGGCGAGATACAAATTCTGTTTTGTCAAGGGTCAATGTTCGATTCTCACTAGTGAAGATTTCCTTCCATCTATGTGGATTACCAGTTATGTTATCGACAAGATTTTAGTGTAAATTTCCAACCTTTACAGAAACGGAGTAATGACCAAGGTAGAGAAAAATATAAGATTAGAGGAATACAGAAATGTCAGACCATATGCCAATTAATTATAGATCCTTGAAATCTTTATTAGCTACTTCATAGGGATTGTCTTCTAGGATAAATGAATTTTTTTACCTTATAACCAATTACGTGAGGCAAACATGGAAGTCTTTTAAATTCCACAGCTGGGGTTCTGTTTATGTTAAAATAACCTTTTTTTTCTTTGAAACTATTCCTTCTCATTTCCTTACATGAGCCTCATCAAATTTCTTTATAATTATCATTTATTATAACATTTCCCTATAACGACTTGCTTTTCTGCGAAATCGATTTTTCAATGTTATATTTTAGTTCTCTATAATAGCATTCTATATATAATAGTAGTGACATTCATTATGGTGGTACATTCTTTGTAAAATTGCATCTCTATAACAGCCATACTCAAATATTGTAATAAATATATTATGTATAAAAATAATATATTAAAATGTTTAATTTTTATGTTAAGCTCTTAGACATGCTTCAAGGGAAAGCTGTTGAATTCCCTTTTGCTGAAAGTTTGCACAAAATTCTTCGGCAATTCAAGCGTTATATTATCACTACGAGACTTGAATTTACGAAACAACCTACAAAATTGTAGAGTTCTTACGTCAAATTTGAAATATTTAAATTCTGAATTAATTTTAAATGCATATGTTCCTTAGATTTTAATTCTTTATAGGTATGGTGGTACAAATAGTTATGGATTTATTAGTAACTTATTAATTTTTTCAAATTTTAATTAATGATATATGAAAATCATTGAGGTCTTAAAATTAACAAGTATATTATTTGTATTTATAAAATAAAAAATAAAATAATATTTATTTTCTTAACTTTTGTTTATAACAGCTAAATAAGATCTAAATATGAAATAGACAAACATTGTTATTACATAGAGGTTTGACCGTAACAATACAACCGTACTCACAGCTGAGAATTTTTATTAATATGAACAATACATTGTTTTTCCACAATTCATGGAACTTATTACAGAATCTGAATCCAAATCTGTAGTAAATTTTACTGGTAAAGAAATAAACTATGACTCCCCTCATCCCCCTTTAAGTGATTTTTTAATCTTTTAAATTTATTCCAAACTAAGTAATTTTTTACTAAATCAATTTTTTTTTCAAAATTTTCCTTATCTAATAAATGTTTAATAAATTTCTATAAAATCTTTCAAAACTTCTTTACATTTTCCTGTACATACATCAAAGAGATTTTTTTAGTAGAATGACTCACTTAATTTGAGTGTGCCAATACTTAAACTCACATAAAATAAAACGAAGGAAGTAACGGAGAATAATTTTAAAGGTGTGAGGTTGTCATGGAAACCATAATTTAATCAAGCTGTTATACGCATGATATGTGGGTCATATTTTATGAGTTGTTTCGCGGTGGAAAGAGAGAATCCTCTGATTTGTTAAACAAACATGTGAACTCTAGCAATTACAATTACAATAAAACAAAAACCTAAAAGCGTCATATTCTCTTTAAATTTTTTTCATCCTTTTCCAATTTCAACATTTGTTTGCTCGTCACTCCAAAGGATGTCACTGTTTAATGGTCAATTCTTGGGGTTACTCTAAAGTACAAATCTTTAAGATTGATAACTTATTGTGTGTTTAGTACACCAACAATAACATACCCACTATAATTTCACCGGGTGGATCTGAAGAGGATAGAGTGTACGCAAAATTTATCTCTACCTTTTGACAGGTAAAACTTATTGTGTGTTTGGTACGAAGCAAAAATGTTTCTCGTGGAAAATATTTTATAAAAAGTAATTTTTGTGAAAAATATCTTTATTCAATTTTTTTTAATAAGTGATTTTCTTACCTAAATTCTAGTGTTCGATAAGTAAACAAAAAATAAATTTTCCAATAATATTTATATACATATTTAGGCAAAAATTATAAGGATGGAGGTGGGGTGGAGAATTAGAGGGTTAAACCGAGGTGGGTAGAGTGTTGGGATTGGGGAGCTTATAAATGTCATTTGTAAAACTTATTTTCTCTACTTACATAAGAAGTCATTTTCAATTATTTTAAAGAAACTTATTCTACTCAAGAAATAGTTTGACCAACCAAATATGAAAATATTTTTTAAAAAAATCTCTATATCAAACACATCCATAATTTAAATGATACATAAAGCAGACTAACACGACTATATACAAAGATGACACAGAAAATTGAATAACTAAAATTAACCAAGAGATAAGAGGAGACTATAAGTGGCAAATATCAAATAAAATAAAGCAAAATTTTCACAAATGACTATACTTTGGGTTTTTTTAGGCATAGCTACATTTTTGTTAATTACATTTCATATCTACAGTAACATGTATTCATATTCGGCTGTATTTCATTGTATTCAATTCAGTTGTATTCATTCGTAGCTACTTTTACACTGTATTCAACTTATTGCATTTAAATTCAGTTGTATTCAAACAATATAAATGCAAAAAATATAAGAAATTTCTATTGTATTCTTTATTTGTATACAAAAAAATCTCTATCGAAATATAGGCGAAATCTATAAAGAAATACTGAATTTTACACTAAAATAAAAAAATACACTCAGATCTGAGATACAAGAAATAAAATATGTTCAAATATGAGATACAATATGCTCATATCTGAGATACAAGAAATAAAAATACATCACAAATCATCGGTGTACACTGGAAGTCACCGTATATCGTCGTTGTAAGGGTCCTGCTGGTCTCTGGTGCTCAGCCGACAAAGTTACCAAAAAATGTTGTTTCGGTCAGATATGGGTTGTTCCAGCCAGATCTGCTCTTACTGACCTCTCCTTTACCGGTTGGTGTGTCGTGACGGTGGTTGAAACTCTCCGGAGAAGATGGATGAGAGGAAGACAGAAGGGTGGCGGCGGCGATTAGAACTCGTCGTAAAAGATAGATAGGAAAATAGAAGTCGGTGATTCTGATGGAGTTACTGAACTTGAAGAAATGCTTGGTGATGCCAATGGAGTCACAATACAACCAAGAACGTCCGATGCCGCCGGAGAAGATGTCGGAGTGCTCACCGGAGTATCTACTGGCGGAGAAGTCGCCACAGATGAAACCAGAGCATATTCACTAGTTGATGGACTGAGTGCAGGAGAAGATGGAGAGGAAGACTGAAGGGTGGCGAATTTGGACCTTACCGACCTCTCTTTTCACTGTCGGTGTATGGCGGAGGCGGTTGGAACTCGACGGAGAATATGGAGAGGAAGACAGAAGGGTGAAAAAAAGGAGTTGGGCAAGAGAGAAGGAGAGAGAAAGAGAGGGAAGAGAGCAGAGATGAGGATAGAGTTACCTTGTGTAATTGAAATATAATATTTCGCTATCAGATGTAATTAAAGTAAAGTGCAGTTACTAAATATAAATACCTTTTATATATTTTCTACCCCAAGTAGATTCTCCTGTGAAAATTTCACAAATGACTATAGTATAGGGGTTTTAAATTTGTCATAGCTATAGTTTCAATATTTACAGCGGGTAGCTACTTTTCAGTTGATACATCGTCTGTTTATCGGGTGTATTCATAAAATGATCTCGTTAAAAATCTGCTGAAAACGTGGGAAGGATCTTAACATGGCAAGCACAATAAAATCTCCTTAAATCACGCAGAACATAATATATTCCAAATTATAACACGGTTCTTTATTCTTTCATACATTCAATTTCAAATTCAAATTTTCATCATCAATATCCTGAAACAGAGCACTTCACTTCAAAAATTGAATTCAACAATATCAAATCTATGTATTAAACTTTCTCAATCTCAACTGCGAATCAAGTTCGTTTTGTATTTCGAATTCAGTATTGTTTGTAAGAGCTTCTACTTAAATCAATTGTGATGAAATATATTGAGATTACGGCAGTGTTCTCGTATCAACATATATACATGAGTACGAACGTTGATACTGTATTCTGCAGGTAAAATTTTTGAATTCAATAATGTTCATGTTAAAATTTTCAAATAATAGTTCAATTGATCTAGTTTTCATGATTACTGTACTGAATTCAAATACAAAAAAAGTCAAATGTAACGACATTAATTCAACATTTAGAATGATCATAATTATTTTGTCAATTACACTATTGATGCGACTGTTTTTAAAGAGTATGCCTCGTATGAGGAGTTGGTTGTTGCAATAGCGAATCAAGTGAGAATAGATATGAGTTTCAAAAAAATTAATATCAAATACATGAACCATTGTATCTTGACTCAACAATATACATCACCTGTATTTAGTGAATACACCTGTATTCACTAAATACAGATGTATTATTGAGTATGTAATTTATTAAAACTGAATACAGTAATACATTAGTCGGTGATTTTTATTGAATACATGTTATACTTTACTAGAATTTATTTGTTGTTGCATAGGTAATATCATCAACGGAGTACTTGCACAGAGTAATTAGTGAAGGACGGTGTTTCATTATTTGTATTGACAAAAATATTTGTAGATGCAAAAAAGTTTCAAATGGAAGAGATGCCATGCCCACATGCTTGGGGAATTCTTAAAAGCAAAAATCTAACAGCCGACAACTACGGCTCAAACTTATACAAACTGCAAACTGTGATGAAGACCTATGATGTCCTAGTGTATCCTCTACCAGATCCGCGTGAATGGAAAATGCCTATATAAATCGCCGAAGAGGAAGTTTTGCCCCTAAGATACAAGAGACCTCCTAGAAGGCCAAAGAAAAAATGCGATAAGCCTTTATCTGAATTGCTACCTGGTGAAAGAACAAATGCATGTAGTACATGTGGACACACCGGATACAATAGGCGTTCTTGTAGGAATAAACCTAGAAGAAAGTAGTTAATATTTTTTCAGTAGTTACTAATGTCCGAATAATTTGAGTATTGGACCAAGACACTTATGAAATGCCATGTGTTTTTTCTGATTATATCCTTGTATGATAGTTTGCAAAATTGAATAAAGCAATACTGTACTGTATGTACATCCATGATTTGTTTGCTGATGTATTTGCAACATAGTTTTTATTTGAATTGATATTCTAGTGACTCAATATGCAATATAGAATTTGTATGTGCTAAATGTAATCAATTCATACAAATTCTGTGTTGAAAGTGTGTTGTAATGTATGTATTTATTTTTTCTATATTAAAAAAATGAACACAATGCAACATAATTTAATTTCATGGAAAATAATATGTTTATATTAGTTAAATATGAATATATTACAAATTGAATACATTATGATAATGAATAGCTTTCATCTGAATACTTTATTGTATAATGACTATATTCATCATTTGTGTATTCAGATAAATTACAACCTGAATACCTTGAAAAGCATGAATTATATTCATAAGATACTAACTGTACATTATGTATTCTAAGAAAAATCAATAACTGAATAAAGCTATGTAATGAAAGAAAACTTGAATACATTGCGTAAAATGGATTGTATTCATCATACATTAGCTGCATAGTGCATATTCAACATAAAAATTGTGTTTTAATCCATGAAAATATGATAAAAAGACACTAAAATCATAACAATATGTTCTGTAATCCAGAATACAAATAACTAATTGACTATGATTTTTTCAACTTGATCAAAATTTATCTTTGGTCTAACAGACTTTGTTGGTGCCTCATTACCCCCTCTATCTTCCGCTCACAAAAATGCACCATATCTTGTTCGTATTGTTTCATCATCAAATGCTTCTGCGGGAATACTGTCTTCCAAACTCAAACACTCAGCAAATGCAGCAACATACATCCCGCAGTAGACTTCTGCTGAAAATACCGTCTCCGAAATATCTTTTCATTAACCTGTTTTTCTTCTTTGGAGCAACTTTAAAATCATCTAAATCACCAGCACACTTCAAACCAGATACAATGAAAAATTCTCTAATGGTAAACCTCAATTCGCTATCATTTATATCCACCAAGAACGCATCTTCAGTACTTGCATTCAGCTCTCTCACTATGAAGCACCTCAACATTTGTGCTTGAACCTCATAATGCGGCATCTGGAGGAATACGCCAAAGCAAGTTTCCTCAAATAATATGTATTGCTGTTCGGTCAATGTCTCTTTCAGTTCTTTAAAATTTTTAGTGTTTGTGCAACAACATGTGCACAGGATGAGTAGAAGGATATCTGACAAAGAATTTCTTATCATGTACTCAATTTAAGAAAATGTGTGTTAACAAAATAATACAAATACTTGTGATAAAATACATTAATTCAACTCATGCACCGAATCAACCAAACAGGGCAAAATACAATACAAATAGATTACAACATATAGCTTGTTGTATAAAGAAATAAAAGCAAAATCCATAGACAAAAATATACATTGTATTCAGAATATAATGTATACACCAAGAAACAATCATACATAAAAATTCATAAAAAGGAACCTTATATGCATAACTGAAACACATTAAAGTTATTGAATATATTGTATATTTGATGTGTTGTATTCACTGTATTAAAAAGGTGTATCTATTTTTATCAACAAAGGCAATGATACATTGTATACATATCCTTAAATACACATTATGTACACTAGAAATGATTGTATCCATATCTCAATTATGCAAATAGATTACAATGCATCTAAAAACATTGTATACACTATTCAAGAAATACATATACATGATACATAAACTAAAATACAGTGTATTTATAAAAGACATTGTATATAATGTTTAGGTATACATACAAAAGATAGATAAACTAAAGATTGTATTCATAAAAAAATCAAAATACAATATCAATATGAAGTTGGCTGATACAGGGTATCAAATAGAAGATTAATTACAAATATATATTGTATTCATTGCTGACAAAAAATGTCAATCTTAATTGATAATGAATACATGAATATATTGTATCCATTATTGTGACTGAAAAATACAGTATCTATGGTTTCAACTGCACTGCTTCCGGAGGTTTATCGTCGACATCATTATTAGGCTCGCTCCCTGATGCATTTTTTGCAACATTTTTAAACTTACTTACTGGAGCGGCATCAATGAGTTTTCTCTGCTTTTCAATAGTTGATACAGAGGCTTTGAATTTAGATGAAGTTTGCACAACCTCCTTTCGCTTTGCAGATTTTGAAACTTCAGGGTCATTAGACATCTTAAGATACTCTTGGCAGATATTTTAGCAACACAGCCTACAATTTCGCCATAATCTTGAGTGATACAAAAATGAAAAGAAGGAGCACCATCATAATTGACCATACCTCTAGTAACTCTGGTTAGAGTGCTTTGGTCCACCATTAGAACACAACTTTATGCTCTTCTGGTAAAAAACCCTAACAATGGCGTACATTTTTTTTATTTAAAATCAGAGAAAGGTAAGAACCAATGAAATAAAATACACTAAAAACTACCCCAATAACTTACCTATGTAGGGTTTTGTTGGGTTCAAAATACATAAGTAAGACACAACGAAAGTTTAAATTTTTGTTCTTACTTACCCCAACAATTACTTCTGGTATAGTTATATAACAATCAAAACCTGTAACATAAAGTACGAACACTTACAAGTTGTATTTATCTGGAATCTTTATCTACTATAGGTGCGCACGCGAATGCCCTTACGATTGCAAGCTCTAAGCTTCAATGTATTCCTCCTTTGGAAAGCTAGGAAATTCGGCAGAGGTTCGAGAGAGCGTTTTGATTCTGAGTCTCTGAGACTTAGAATAATGATATGAAAATCAGGTGTATTGAATAATGAAGGGAATGTCTGTATTTATAGGTGAAAATTTGGTCAAAACTGAATTAGGGTTTGACATTGGGCCTGGCCCATAAATCGAGACATATTAGGTCATTAGCGCCGCAGCCCTATGGTGTGGGCGCCGCGGTGCTCGACGTGGCCCTATACCGTCTCAATATATTTTCACCACATTCTTAATTAAATCCAAAATCCAATTTTGACTTAATTAAAACAATCATTATTCATTTAAATATCTCGATTCTAAATTGAATATTTAATACTCTCTCAATACATCCTTAGATCAAAAAGACAATCGACATAGTGTGACCCTACAACCTTCACACATCGACATTAATCAAATTAAGGTCTACGCGGAACTCCTAGGCGCCGCCGCAAGACGAACTCAATATGTGAAGTATGTTTACACGAATCCAGTAAACTTAACCTCTATGTGGTAAGATAAAATCATTTCATTCACGACACACCCGATCAAGCTTAGGATTTGTCAAGTATCTATCCAAATGGTTTAATCATTGTATCTCATCTATATTAGTTGACAACTAGACCATATTCTAAATATGTCTATTGCGTTGGCCAACAACTTAGTCAACCTAATATCACTGAGAATCTGAGTGTTCTCTCGAATATACATTCGAGGAATGAATCCTAATCTTGGCTCAACTACCACCTTTAATCCACATCGTAATGTACCAAATACAAGACGTATCTCAACCTATAAGGCATTTGAGCTTAGGACATGATCAAAGTATATTATTTTGTAGACAAGGTGCATATTGACCTCAAGTATAAGGACTTCTATCTCCCACACGTTGATCATACTTTAGACAAGTATAACAAACAGTATATCAGCAGGGTATACCAATACTTCCAAAGTATCCATGTGTCCATCACGAGCAGCCATTACTCGTAGAAGGTGAGACATACTACATCCTCTAAGGATGTGATGCATACCACATGTCGACTTATCACATATCATCGATATCCCATTCTCGATGATCATTAGTCGAGGCTATTTTAAGAGTTACGTTATAATATTAATATCTCACATTATTAATAACAACGTAACCTCCGGGGATGCATATTATAGAATATTATAAACAATCAATTAATAATTCAATAATTGCAAATGCCAAAATATTAATCTCCATTAATAATTATACGAATGTGTATAAAGTACATTTGTCCTTATACAGATTGTCTCTAAGACATAAGTATACTTTCAACCTATTAGTGCGCAACTACGATTTAGAATGAGTGAATGTGTGAGGATCGTGCAAAAGAAAAATGGAGGAAAAAACAGAGAAGATTGAAAGAGAAAGAGAGCGAAAGCGGTTGAATATGGGTAAATGAGGGATACACGCCGAATGTTATGGTTTGCTTTTCATTTACGGGTATTTTCATATAATAGTTAATAATTGTGATTTATATATACCTTTTAGCTATGCGAAGTAATTAAATGAAATTATAGCTATGAGATATAATTAGCTCTTAACTATTAGTTACGCTATAAATTTTCCAAAAAAAAATCTAGAGGAAAATGCGGATTTTCTGTGAATATCCTTATTAGGTGTTGAAGCAATTTCGACATGCATACACACACTTATATATGTCAATCGATTAATCAATTCTACCTCAATCTAATAACGCACATTGTACTCTTCAAATTACTGTTGTTGTTGTAGTCGTCTACTCCTCAAATTCAGTTAATTTTATTACTGGAAAAAAAAATATCCTTTTAAGAAAACCTTTCTAAAATTAGATGTTCTTGAATACCACATTTTTTCTCTATACTGATATACAAGTATTTAACAGATTAACCAAAATGGGTTGTGATGGAATAGTTGGGGTCCCTCCACGCTTATTCAGAGGTTTTGGGTTCGAGCCTCTCGGATGAAAAAGAAAATCTGTTGGGAGCGCCGCCACAAAAATGGGTCCTGCAATGTGCGATCGAGATTTAGTCTATCAAACAATGGGTGAGAAACCAAAAAAAAAGTATATACTCTAACAGATTAAAAAACACTTGATAAAAGTTGGAGCTGTAATAAGTGTGAAAATAATCGAACGTTAAGTCTAATTAGTTATTGGTATCCTCTACGAGATTATATGCTTGACTCCATTATGTTCTGCGCTAAGCAAAAGTTTCAATTGGAGTTTTATGGCATTCCAATTGAATTTAGACATAACGCCTTTGCAGTTTTATACCTAGTAGTTATATAAGCTTCTTTAGACATAAAGGCCAGAAAAGTAGGCATATCTGGCGGATTTCTCTCTTTAAGTTACTTCAATAAAGTAGTCTTTTTCTCCCTCCAAAATCACAATAGAATATTTATTGAAAAGCATAATATATCAAAGTGGAACAACTTAGACATGTAGAGCCCAAAGTTAGTCTCACGAAAAAATATTAATAGGATTAAAGTATAACTTCATCACATTTTGTTTGTCCCAGGTCTGTACAGTAGAATATGGGATTGTCAACATTATGTGAAAAATTATTTTAACTAGAGAAAAGCAGATTAGCTCCACATAGGTAGAGCCCGAACCTTTTGCGTAAAACATAATTAAGTACTACTAATATAACAAGAAAAAATAATTAAATACAGTAGTAATTAAACAAGACGTAGGAGGAACCAAGGGATTTTGTTGATTAGATGGTGATTTGATGTTAGTACTAATCATGATTTGATTAATATTAAATACTATAATTTAATTTTAAACTTTATATTTCACGGTTAACGAGATGATCTATAACCACACAAATATCTTTGACTTATTCTAGACTATAAGATTGAAAAATCTTATTATATTTCTTAAACTTCATATTCAGTCAAATTACATTAAATAAATTGAGACCGAGGGAGTAAATACTTGTACAAGGACAAAAATAAGTGGGGAGAGATGGTAGAGCATATCTACTATAGATAGTGGGCACATGCAAAACTACAGCATGCATTCCTCCACACGATTTGTCTAACTCTTCTTTTCTCTATTTTCTCTTTATTTTGTGTTTTGCTGTCATTAAGAAAAAAAAAAAAAAACAAACAAAACCACCCTACACTTCCATATCAATCCAACTAGACACCAAATCAACTACAATCCTATAAAAATGAGATTCTCTAATAAATTATTTTGTTATAGTACACAGGGACTTGTACCAAATCCTCCCATAATGGGTTGAGGGTCTCTTTAATTTGTTTCTCTGCATCTAGGATTAATTAAAAAAAGAATCATCCAAAGATTCTTAAGAAAAAAAGATTGATTTCATTATCCCATTTTATATTGTGATATGATTTTATGTACACTGACTATTAAATGGATAGGCCAAATTCAGTCCCTTTTATTATTATGAGATTTATAATTATAAAATCAACGTACATTGGTTACTGCTAAAATGTACTCATTCATGACATTATATTTACTATAGCATGTCACAATATACTATAGCACTAACCCTGGCTGTGAAACTACATTTGGAGCTTTCTTTCTTATAACCTGTTTGGTTAAGATTTTGGAAAGCTAAAAGTGTTTATTTAAAAAGAAATTAAGTATTTGACCAAATTTTTAAGAGAAAATAAGTGTTTCTGCAGAGTAGTAAAATTTGTTTATTTAGGTGTAATTGTAATTTAATGTTATTGTCCTGTAAAACTAAAATACTTCTTATTTTCAGTTTATGTGATATCACTTTTAAAAAATTAATAATATCCTTCTACATTTTTAAAAATAAATAAATTAAACATGTCATTTTACTCTTAATAAGATGATTTATAGTCACACAAATATTTATGACTTATTTTAGATCAGTTTGTTCCAAGAAAATAATATTCTTCTACATTTAAAAATAATTTAAATTAAACCTTTTATTTTAACCTTAATGAGATGATTTATAATCAAACAAATATCTATGCCTTATTTTAGATCACCACATATTTAAAAAATCTTTCACGTTTTTTATACTCCATGCTCAATCAAACTGCATCACATCCAATGGGAGGAGGATATAGGTAATATAGACACCCAATGTTTAAAGTAGTAAAATCTTATGGAGAAAATTTACCCACACTCGATGTTACACAATAACTAAATTAAAATATGTTAATATATATAAACTTTGATACGTTAATCAATAATTAATTAATATATATTTTCACTTCATTTTTATCACTAATCATGATAAGTTAGTGCGGTTTGGGGTAAACATTGGATGTAGTTGAAAGATAGAATAATTTCCCTTAGGAATTTCTTTCATTATTCACAATATATATAGCTGTACAAGGTTGATTCCTAATATGGTACGAATCCTAACTTACCTTACAAAGGTTGATTCCTAATACAATCAGAATCCTAAGTTACCTTAAATATACATTTATCATAATTACAAAATATCACTAATATTGAGAATATTCGCTAATACTCCCCTCAGGCGGAGTGGGAGGAGGCCGAATGCTAAGTGGATCGGAAGTCGGTGAAGAGTCGCGGTAGTCCCTTTGTGAAAATATCCGTGACATCGATACGAGGAAGGCACATGTAAAATTGACCGACCACGAGCAACCTTTTTCTCGCACAAAGTGGATATCCATCTCAATATGCTTAGTTGATGTTGGGTGGATTATGAGACATATAGATAGCAGATATGTTGTCACAATAAACTATAGACGCCTTGCGTAATGGACACTGGAGCTCCAAAAGAAGATTTGAGCCAACGGATCTCGGCGGCGACATTAGCAACTCCGCGATATTCGCTCAAAGACTCGAACGGGACAGGCGTGGCGCCGCACGGACCATGAGATAAGATTATCCCCAAGAAATACACGGTACCCAGAGGTGGAGCGGCGTGTGTGGGCATCCCGCCTAATCTGCATCCGTGTAGGCTAGCAATTTGGTTGGGGCAGAGGGGGTATAGATGTAATCCAAAGTCAAGTGTGCCCTTAACATATCCGATAATACGTTTGAGGGCGAAATGGGATTCTCGGGGTCGTGCAGCAGACACACCTGCTGAACGACATATGCAATATCAGGCCTAGTGAATGTAAGATACTGAAGAGCACCTGCTAGACTCCGATATAGAGTGGGATCAGAAACTGGCGCACCGTCATTGGCACTAAGCTTGGATTTTGAGTCCACCGGAGTTGGCATAATTTTACAATTTGCCATCTTGGCTCTGATACCATGAAAGATAGAATAATTTCCCTTAGGAATTTCTTTCATTATTCACAATATATATAGCTGTACAAGGTTGATTCCTAATATGGTACGAATCCTAACTTACCTTACAAAGGTTGATTCCTAATACAATCAGAATCCTAAGTTACCTTAAATATACATTTATCATAATTACAAAATATACGACGAATATTCTGAGAATATTCGCTAATAGTAGTCAATTTTATTTCTTCTAATTTTACCTATTAAAAATAATTTTCAAACTCCTTTATTTTCCCGTTCTACAATTTTTCTTCCTAATTGAATATGCAAGCTGGTTAAAATCCACAACTTCCTCTTGTGGGAGGGACGAACTATCAACTATGGCTAAGTGCATCTTGCTAACTACAACTCGTATGATTATTACTTAAATAAAATAATAATACAACGTAGAAATCGACATAAGTTTGATCTTGATATAATGTGTATTTTTACCTTTTTAGTCAACTGTAAGGTCTCGATTTAGTGGTGGTAAATGGACGAGTTTGGTTAAATTTGAACAAATTAAATAAAAATGGTTGGGTTGTAACCCATAAAACGAGTTGAGTAAATTATGAATTGGTAAAAATAGGTCCGACCTATTTTAATCTCCTAAGCCGAAAACTTACTGAAATTTTACTTTAGCAACATAAATCAATGCTATGTATGTATCTATTAAACAGTTTTATAATATATTTATCCCAAAACGGCAGAACTCTTAATCATATGTCTTTTGGTATTAGACTTTTACGAAGAGACGAACCAGCAGCGAATATGTAATGGAGTACTTTGGGTTGTGAAACTTGCAAATTATAAACATGGGTGGCTCAATTATAAGTTCAGTAAATCAATCGCTCCGGGCTTCAATTTTTTTAAAGATAGTATTGTAAATGTATTATTAAAAATGTGTGTACAATTAAATTTGAATTTTTTTGGAGCAAAAGTACAATAACTTTAATGTGACGATCATTGTGATAATTAGATAATGAAATATTTTTTAATGAATTGCTTCCTTACATGGGTAGGGTAGCTATTTTTTTGCCTTATTTATATCCTAACAACTGATACGGGCTCACATTATTATTTACTATATATTTACCTTTTTCATTATCTCTTTTACTATTCTTATTATGAATACTGAAAAGTCTCTCAATCGGCAACTTAATGTGGCTTACAAGTTACAAAAGATAAAATTTTTGCTTTCTGGTGTCTTCTTCAAAATATCAAGCATTACAACAAACAATCATTATATTGAAGCGGTGCAACACTATTTCGATATCATTATATTAACTTATCTTGCTCTATAGTTTCTTACCCTTTGATTTCTACTACTATCTATTGTTTCTTATACTTTGATTATCTTATTTAACTATAATAACTACTGCTCCTTTTTTTTAGACTGCTTTATTATTCCTTATTCGCTTTTGTTACTTTCATTTTCATACTGCTTTGATTGTCCTTACCTGACCTTTTTTTGTCATGCTTTCTCTTGAGCTGAATGTCTTTCGGAAACAACCTCTCTAACTCTCAAGGTAGAGGTTAGGTCTGCGTACATTGTACCCTCCCCAGATCTCACTTTGTGAGTTTTCACTAGGTATGTTGTTATCGTATATCAACTTATCAAATTCTTAAGCCGATTTTATTATTCTACCTTTATTTTATACTTTTTCATTGAAAATTTATCAATGTTGATATTCTTATTTAAGGTCTCTCTAAAATTTGACTTTAGACCCCAATCTTGTTGAGACGGTATGTGGCTAATCCATTTTCACCTATGTTTTACTCATATTTGTACATATTTTTACGGATTAAATATCTGTTGGAGTCCAAATTTTACCCTTTTAAAGTATCTCATTCAACCCGCTAAAATATGGATGAATTGACGTGTTATATAAGTTCTTTTGCCAGCAATATCTCACCTAATTAATTGTTACCCTTTTAATTTACTAGCCCTAACTTGAATGCGCTATTTTTTGTTCATATTTTATGTAATTATTGGTGATAATCATTATGACTTGAACTTCATTTTTAATGAATTTTTGTAGAGCTTGGAAGGTGCTCCGTTACAAGTTGTTTATTATAGTTAACCTCTTGTTGCTTATCTTCCTCTCAATGAATATGATTGAAGGGACTTATTATTGATGTTGAGGTCCACCATGCTTCATAGTTGTCCGTTGTTAGTCAATCATAATTAATTAAACTTATCTCAGTGTGTCATTAGTATTATTGTAGATGATGTAATGCTATATATTGTATTATATCTGACTTATACCTTGTTCAATGAACTAATCAAGTGCTTAGATGTGAAAAACTAAGTTCACCTATATTGACATAAACAATTACTGATTGAGAATCCATATTCCAAAAGACCAATATAAAGCGCCAGAATTTAATCTAGAAGCCATCTCCAAAGCACGAAATTAATTATGCAAAGTACAAATTCTTTGGTTGAAATTTTTACTAATTAACTATGAAGAGGAAAAAATAAGAAAACGAGCACAGGTTTCAACTAGATGGGGAATTATTTTTGATATCCCAAATAAATCGCTATTTGCATGTATATAGAAACCTATCCACAATATTTGCAAGCAAACGAATTTTGTAATAGGCATTGTGAAATAATATAATCCGTTTTCTTTCTTTCATTCCTTTACCGAGCTACGGATCCAGGAGCTTCACCTTGGCGCTACTATTTGCTATAACAAACAAGGAAGATTATTTTCATTAATGAATGAGGTATACATACAAGTTACAATCTCCAAATATGAAAATTTTTATTCCTACTATATTCCGAATATTCTAATTCTACTTGTACAAGAATTCTACAATTATGGTAATTATTAATTTCATACTCTAATTACACTATACACGGTATTCTATCACACCCCCACAGTCATAGCGAGCAGTTGTTGGACGCTGAGACTATCCCTAAAATCTTCAAATAAAACCGAGGGAAGGCCCTTCGTAAATATGTCAGCAATTTGGTATCTAGAGGGCACATGTAAAACGCGTACTTGTCCACGAGCTACCTTTTCGCGAACAAAGTGAATATCCATCTCGATATGTTTAGTGCGTTGATGTTGGACCGGATTGCCAGAGATATAGACTGCACTAACACTATCACAATAGACCAAGGTAGCTTTCTGAATGGGAAAATGTAGTTCTAATAGAAGATTACGCAACCAATATGATTCAGACACCACATTAGCCACGCCTGATACTAGGCCTCTACACTGGATCGCAATAATGTAGCCTAGCGTTTCGTAGACCACGAGACCAAGTTATCCCCAAAAAACATAAAATAACCAGATGTCGAGCATCTGGTATCAGGACAACCACCCCAATCAACATCTGTATATGACACAAGAGTAGAGACAGAAGAAGGATATAAATGCAATCCATAATCAAGTGTGCCTTGGATGTACCGTATAATGCGTTTGAGTGCATGCATGTGCTCAATCCGTGGGTCATGCATAAATAAACACACCTGCTGAATTGCATAAGTAATATCATGTCTCGTGAAAGTAAGATACTGAAATGCCCCTGTCGCACCCGCTTTTGACCACCTTCCCGCGAGGGAGGGGGATCCAACATGGTTGTGACGTATTGGTGATTCCTAAATTAATTAAAGCTTAATGAGTCGCCACCTAATTATTCTACGGTGAATTAGGGAACCTAAATGTTAACATAAATGCTGCAAAATGAACTCTGATTCATGGTCTGTTAATCTATGAGATTCTGGGTAGGGGTTCTTTATTATCCTAAAGGGAAGGGGTTAGGCATCCTATAAGATCCGCTAACTACGGTTATCTGATCAAACTTAGGTTAATTATTATGCTAAGTAAAAACGCATGTTTAAAAGTATATAAAATTAATTAAACGGATGTTGCAAATAGTTAATTAAAAGATGCATTTTGACAACGTAAAGATTTTTACCACTTATTCTTTTTGAGGAATCCCGCAAAGGTGATTGCGGTTTTGAGAAATAAATTCACGGCATAAAATCCAAAAAAGAGTATGCACGACATTGTTTATAAAATACATGTAAAAAATGATTTTTTGGATAAAAGCATGCATTTGTATGGCATAAAATACATGTAGAGTTGATTTTTGGATAAAAGCATTCATTTTTATGACATTGTCCATAAAACACCTATTTTGGCAATTGATAGTAAGGAGAAGAGCAAATTGTTTGGTAATGCAAATAAGTGATTTATATGGAAGTCATTTTAAATCGCAAATCGGATAAAAAACAAAAGCTTGTTTGTATGATTAATAATGCTAATAAAGGATGACCAAATTATTTTGAAATTTTTAAACATGCATGACGAGCCTAAAATAATAAGCTAGTGGCGGGTTTCCGATTTTAAACTATCCGAGCCTAAAATAAATAAACTAGCGGCGGATTTCCAATTTTAAACTACCCCATTAATCTATCAATTCAAGGCTTAATTATTCTAAGTATTCCCATGATCGCACAAAGTTTGAATAATTAAATTACAACAGGAAAAATAAAATAAAATAAAATAAAAGAGCGGTATTAAAGAATTAAAGCAGTGACTGGGGCGGATGACGATGTCATCCCGCCCTGTTTGTTTAGAAATCCCTAGTGCAGGAGAGTGCAATGAACGTAGATGCGGGTCTTCGTTTTGACAATTTCCATGATGAGTCTCATAACGAGACTCTTCGTTGCTCCCAATGCATTTCATGTAAACAAAAGAAAAGAAAAAGATTAGTAGATGGAACATGAAAAATATGCATAAGAAAAGATGTAAATAAATGATTCATGAAGGGTAATATGTTGTCGGGCCTCAGGGAACAATTAACACGCAGAAATAGAAAGCAGACCCAAACATATAATTTTTAGACTTGAAGGAGGGAAACAGACCAACCCAATATGCGCTAAACTCAATTAACAGGTGTTCATATTTATACATATGCAAGCCCATACAATCATACTTAGACCATCTTAGGCATGCTAATACCTTAAAGTAAATCATACCTAATTCACAAAGACAAATATACTTCTATAATATCCTTAAACCATATGCAGAATACATGAACATGTTATTCAAGTGCAAAAGCCAAAACTAATCCACCCTTGGAACCTTGATGCTACTCAACAATCTCCCAATAAATTATGAACTAAAGCACATATACATATTTGAGATTATACTAGACATAACATGATTTAGATGATCATCAAGTACATTACAAGCCAAAGAAATGACATAAAATAGCCAAATCACTACTACAAGATGTGGACCAGTTAAGAGAGCATGATCTAGATATCCAAGTGTCAAATTTTACCTTTAACTAGTCAAAACAAAGGTCCAGAATAGAAAAAGCTCCAATCTACTAACTTAAGCTCATATGCAGAGGTTCACAACAATCTAGCAAGGGTATTAAAAACTGAACCTACTCCAAATTATCCATTGATCTCAGAGTCACATCTAAACAGATTGTCAAACATACATTTAAATCCCTGAAGAACTGAAAAATGTCTCTTCCTAGCATATGATATTCAGACAAGTAAAGAGTTACACATTTAGACCTTATTTATCTTAGATCATGGCTTTAAAAGTAAAAGAAAACACAATCTGTATTAAGACAAATGTACTTTATACACATTCATATTATTATTAATGAAGATTAATATTTTGGCATTTGCAATTATTGAATTATTATTTGATTGTTTGTAATTATTCATTAATGTGCATCCCTTGAGCTTACATTGTCATTAATAGAGTGAGATATTGATGATAGAGTGTAACTCTTAAAGTAGCCTCGACTAATGATCATCGAGAATGTGATATCGATGATATGTGATAAGTCGACATGTGATCTGCATCGCATCCTTAGAGGATGTAGTATGTCTCACCTGCTACGAGTAATGGTTACTCATGATGGACACACGGATACTTTGGAAGTATTGGTATACCATGCTGATATACTATTTGTTATACTTGTCTATAGTATGATCAGCGTGTGGGAGATAGAAGTCCTTAGACTTGAGGTCAATACACGCATTGTCTACAAAGTAATGTACTTTGATCCCGTCCTAAGCTCAAATGCCTTATAGGTTGAGACACGGCTTGTATTGGGTACATTACGATGTGGATTGAAGGTGGTAGTTGAGCCAAGATTAGGATTCATTCCGCTGATGTATATTCGAGAGAACACTCGGATTCTCAGTGATATTAGGTTGAATAAGTCGTTGTCCAATGCAATAGACATATTTAGAATATGGTCTAGTCATCAACTAATATAAATGAGATACAATGATTAAGCCATTTGGATAGACACTTGACAAATCCTAAGCTTGATCGGGTGTGTCGTGAATGAAAGGATTTTATCTTAGCACATAAAGGTTAAGTTTACTGGATTCGCGTAAACGTACTTCACATATTGAGTTAGTCTTCCGACCGCCTAGGAGTTCAGCGTAGACCTTAATTTGATTAATGTCAATATGAGAAGGCATGTAGGGTCACACTATGTCGATTGTCCATTTCGATCTAAGGATGTATTGAGAGAGTAATTAAAATGTTCGATTTGGAATCGAGACATTTAAATGAATAATAATTACATTAATTAAGTCAAAATTGGATTTTGGATTTAATTAAGAATGCACAGAAAGTAAATCGAGGCAGTGCAATTGCACGTCGAGCGTCGCGACGCCCATACCCTAGGGCTGCGGTGCAGTGCGGAAATTCATCAAGCGCCGCTGCGCCTATACCCTAGGGCCGCAGCGCATCTGCGTCAATTTTGGGCCAGGTCCAAGGTCAAACCCTAATCCGGGTTTTGACCTAATTTTCAACTATAAATAGAGGCATTCACTTTCATTATTTTACACCAATTTTTGAAAACATTCTAAGCCTTAAAGACTTAGAATCAAGTACTCTAGAACCTCTGCCGGATTTCCTAGCTTTCCGAAGGAGAAATACATTAAAGTTTGGAGCTTTCAATCGGAAGGGCAACCGCGTGTGCACCTCACAGTAGATAAAGACTCCAGATAATCTAAACTTGTAAGTATATGATTTATGTTACAAGTTCCAATTGTTGTATAACCATACCAGAATTATTGTTGGGGTAAGTAAGAATCAAAATTTTAAACTTCCGTTGTGCCTTACTTATATGCTTTGTACCCAACAAAACCCTACAGTGGTATCAAAGCCAGGCTGGTTTAATGGTTATATAACAATTGAATAAAATAATAATATGGGTTGAACATAAAATTAGATTAAAATGAGGTTCTTTGAAATCCTATATGTCTTGAACAAATGTTGACCTTTTGATGTTACCCTAAATTATCTCCTACGCTAATTCAATGAAGTCATTCCAATCTAACTCGAACTAAGCCAAAGTGCGTTGTCCAGCTCATTGCACTGTGCACGGCTAAGAATGAGTAAGAACGGATGATGGTCGAATGAGCGTTATTGATAATGGTGGGTGATGATTAAAGACATGTGAATTGATCCCTAAATTGGATTTAGGGGTTGAATGATTTTTTGAAAATCAACACAGAAACATTTGTCAGGACGTCGGCGCCGCGACCCTATGATAGGGCGCCGCGGTGCTGGCTAGGGTTTCAAGGCGGCACCGTGGTTCCATGGTGGAGCGTCACGACTCTGATACGTCATTTTCAAAATTTTGAACTCACCGGACAAAAGGCGCCGCGGCTCCATGGTGGAGCATCGCGACGCTAGTGCAATTTTTCTGAAAACTTGGTTACTGCCTCAGTGGCGCCGCGGCCCCACCTGTCCAGAAAAAAAAATTGAGTTCAGAATGTTTAACCCAAAATTATTATTATACAATATATTATTTGATAAGTATACTGTTTATGTGTTAAATGTCAAAATATTTTTCATTTACGTTTCTAGAATAGTATCCGCTATAACTGTCTGGGCAGGCGACACCCAGTGTTTGATTAAACCATCTTCTATCATGCATATTGGGTTGACGGTTCCCAAACTATATGTGTACTTAGTTTGCATGATGTTAAGATGTGATATTGGATATGACAAAAAAATGTTGATCTTGGTTAGAACCCTAAAATTAAAATATTCCCCAAAAATTTAATACAAGTCTCATTCGAAATGAACGAGTCGTCCGTTATAATTGATTGTAGTGCAAAATCCTTTTCGGCGAGATGAGTATTTATGCCACAGCATTTGCTCTAAGTCTACGAGGACTCAGACTCTTTCATAGATGCATGTTAAATGTAGAAGTGGGTGATAAACCTTCATGAGTATTTACACCACAGTGTTTGCTCTATAAGGCAAAACTCACTTAGATACATAATTGCAGTCGCATAACGGGGTTGACTTGCTAGGCTGTCTTGGCGCCACAGTGTCGGACAAGCCGAGGGACGCAGATCGACTGTTTAGAACATTTGATCAAACATGAGTTACAAATTGTTTGTAATTGGTTTAGAGACCTACCAAGTTGTGATGTTGAAGTTATCAGCCACAACAAATGCGGAGATAGCATGAACCTGGATCATGACCCATTATGACCATATTTGACATGAGTCTGTATTCTTCCATGGGGTCGAAGAGTATGTTAAAATAGTGGGATCTAATTAAACAAAATGCCTTATTGATTAGCCTAAATGAATATGTATAATAGGAAATAGATTTTGAATTTGATTTCCGGTCTATCTAATTCTTTAGATTACTAAAGATGTCGAGCTTATCATTGAAAATGTTGATTGAGATGAACAAACTTACTGGACCAAATTACCCTGAATGGTTAAGAAATTTGCGATTGGTGTTAAAACTAGAAAGAATTGAGTATGTGTTAGACACAGTATTCCCCACAGTCCTTGCTGAAAACTCTGATGAGTATTCCCTGTTTGACAAGGTGACTTATCAGAAACAGTTGAACGATGCTACCTTGGCAAAATGTGTAATGTTGTCTTCCCTATGGAGTTACAGAGGCAATATGAAAACATGGCCCCTAACAAAATGCTAGAACATTTGAAGAATCTCTATGAAAAACAGTCTCAAACAATGGAGTATGAACTGTTGAGAGACCCTTTCAAATGTAAGCTGAACGAAAAGGGACAAATACCAGCGTATGCTCTAAAGAAGGACTACACGGCTCCAAGAGGAGGCAGAGCACTAGGTGCTTCTACTTCTACTGGACAGGGTATGTTTGTCATTGAAATAAATATGTCTACAAGTAACTCCCACTGCCGAGTATTTGATACCGCTTGTGGCTCGTACATTTGTAGTAATGTGCAGGACCTAATTAACAATAGAAAGGTTGGACCTTGGGAGGTAGACCTGCGCGTTGGAAATGGAGCATGAGTAGATGCTGAACGCGTGGGAACTTATAGACTAGATTTACCTTCAGGCTTTTGTTTGGAACTAAATAATTGTTATTTTGTTCCCTCATTAACGAGTAATATCATTTCTATCCCAATGTTGGACATTGAGGGGTTTTCCTCATTTATTGCCAATGGTAGTTATGTACTGTCTTTTAATGATTTTGTTTATGAAAAGGCTCCGCTTGTAGATGGATTGTATATTTTAAACTGTAGTCGTGAAATTTTCAATGTGCAAAACAAACGGGCTAAGATAAGTAATCCAAGAAACCCCACCTACTTATGGCACTGCAGACTTGGTCATATCAACGAATCAAGGATAGAAAGATTGAGGAAGTTAGAATTGTTATTTTGTTCCCTCATTAATGAGGAATATCATTTCCATCCCAATGTTGGACATTGAGGGGTTTTTCTCATTCATTGCCAATGGCAGTTATGTACTGTCTTTTAATGGTTTTGTTTGTGGAAAGGTTCCGCTTGTGGATGTATTGTAAATTTTAAACTGTAGTCGTGAAATTTTCAATGTGCAAAACAAACGGGCTAAGATAAGTAATCCAAGAAACCCCACCTACTTATGGCACTACATACTTGGTAATATCAACGAATCAAGGATAGCAAGATTGAGGAAGTTAGACTACCTCGAACCATTTGACTTGGAGTCTTATGGTAACTGCGAATCTTGCTTGAGAGAAAAGATGACCAACAAACCACTTTCTGGGAAAGGGGTACGAGCCAAGGAGGTACTTGAGTTGGTCCATACTGATGTATGTGGGCCAATTTCAACTCAAGCTAAGGGAGGCTTCCCTTACTTCATCACTTTTACAGGCGATTTCACAAGGTTTGGGCATGTGTATCTTATGAAACATAAGTCCGAAGCCTTTGAGAAATTCAAGGAGTACAAGTTAGAAGTAGAGAAGCAACTTGAAATAAGTATCAAGACACTTCGATCGGATCGAGGAGGTGAATACTTAAGTAAAGAATTTCTGGATTATTTGAAGCTTCATGGAGTCCAATCACAATGGACACCTCCTGGAATGCCACAGATGAATGGTGTTGCCGAAAGGAGAAATCGAACCTATTAGATATGGTTAGATCCATGATGAGTTTCTCAGCTCTACCAACATACCTTTGGGGATATGCATTGCAAAGCTCAATTTATATTCTGAACAGGGTTCCTTCAAAGTCAGTAGAGAAAACTCCATATGAGATATGGAACGGCAAGAAGCCAGCACTTAAACACATGCGACCCTGGGGGTGCCCTGCTTATGTAAAGAAGATGCTTACTGACAAATTGGAATCTAAAAGTGAGAAATATTATTTTGTGGGGTATCCAAAGTAAACTAAGGGATACTACTTCTATCTTCCTGGAGAACATAAGGTCATTATTTCCAGGAACGCAACTTTCCTTGAAGAAGAATATGTCTACAAGGAACATAGCTGCACATAGATAGAACTTGAAGAAATTCAAGAACTACAAGATAACACAGAAAATGAGCCCTTGTCGAATGACCTAAACAAGGATTCAGTGGGAGTATCTGGTGAAGATTGGGTACTTAGAGTACGCCATTCAGCCAGTGTGAGTGTTATGAGAGATAGTGCAGAAATGCAAGACTCTCATACACAACCAATGGAAGATGATACAATTGTTGTACATCATTCCATTCAGTAAATACATGAAAATGACATTCCTGAAAGCTCTCAAGGTGATGGATTGTCCAACACAAAAAGACCTTCTCACAGTCAGAATACAACGAACACTGAAACGCAGAATACTCAACTCCGTAGGACCACTAGGACTCGTCGTCCACCTGAAAGACTTAATCTCTTTGTTGAAACTCACAATGAGATAGATATTCCTGATGACGACGAACCTACAACCTACAACGAAGCTATGTTAGACATTGATTGGAAGATATGGCAAGAATCCTTGAAATCTGAGATGGACTCGATGTACATAAATCAAGTTTGGAACTTGGTTGATTTGCTAACAAGGGTTATACCCATATGATGCAAATGGGTCTTCAAGAAGAAAATTGATGCATATGGCAAGGTACATACTTATAAAGCAAGACAGGTGGCTAAAGGTTATAATCAACGGCTTGGGGTCAATTATGATGAAACATTTTCAGCTGTTGCTAAAATTAAGTCCATTCGGATTTTGCTTGCAATAACTGAATATTATGACTATGACATTTGGCAGATGGACGTCAAAACTGCATTCCTCAATGGTAATCTAGTTGAGAAAGTGTATATTAAACAACCTGAGGTTTTTTCAATTGAGTCCAAACCAAATGTCGTATGCAAGCTACAAAAGTCCATTTATGGGCTTAAGCAATCCTCAAGGAGTTGGAACATTTGCTTTGACAAGGCTATCAAATCGTTTTATTTTGTCAGAAGCAAAGAATATCCATGTGTTTATAGTAAACGCAAGGATGGGAGTATTGCCTTCATTATCATATATGTAGATGACATATTAATAATGGGAGACAATAAGACTCTCATGCAGTCAGTAAAAGAGTGGTTGTCCAATACATTCATGATGAAAGATTTAGGTGAAGACTGCTACATTCTGGGGATTAGGAACTATAGAGATAGACCTAACAGATTTTTGGGGCTGTCATAGTCGGTCTACATAGACAAAGTTCTTAGACGTTTTTCTATGGAAAATTTCAAAAAAGGCGGTCTACCTATGGGACAAGGCATCAAGTTATCTAAGAAGGATAGTCCTTCTAATTCTATAGAACTTGAACGCATGAAAATGATCCCATATGCTTCGGCTATAGGATCGATCATGTATGTCATGACCTGTACAAGGCCAGATGTGACCTTTGCACTTAGTATGACTTGCAAGTTCCAGCAGAATCCAGGGGAAGAACACTGGAAAGAAGTCAAGAGTATTCTTAAGTATCTTAGATGAACTAAAGAATATTTGTTAGTCTATGGTGGACAAGAGAAGCTGGTATGTACTGGGTACACTGATGCTAGTTTCCAAATAGATGTTGATGACTACAAATCTCAATCAGGTTACACATACATTTTCAATGGTGGAGCAGTGAGCTGGAAAAGTTCCAAACAAGCTACAACTGCTGACTCGACAACAGAAGCTGAGTACATTGCTGGATCGGAAGCTGGTAAAGAAGCTGTCGCGATATCTGAGTTCCTGAAGGAACTAGGGGTTGTTCCAAGTGTCACTTGTCCAATAACGGTTTATTGCGACAACACTGGTGCGATTGCGCAAGTTAAGGAACCAAGATCAACCAACAAAAACAAGCATATACCAAGGAAGTACTACATACTCAGGGAGATGGTGGAGACTGAAGAGATTAGATTAGACTATGTTCCCACATATGATAATCAAGCTGATCCATTCACTAAACCATTAAGCTTAGTTAAGCATAATAGTCATTTTGAGAATATAGGTATTAGATATGTTGGAGATTGGCTCTAGGCCAAGTGGGAGATTGAAATTATATTTATGTCCTCCTAGAGACAATCTGTATTAGGACAAATGTACTTTATACACATTCATATTATTATTAATGGAGATTAATATTTTGGCATTTGCAATTATTGAATTATTTGTAATTATTCATTAATGTGCATCCCTTGAGCTTACGTTGTCATTAATAGAGTGAGATATTGATGATAGAGCGTAACTCTTAAAGTAGCCTCGACTAATGATCATCGAGAATGGAATATCGATGATATGTGATAAGTCGACATGTGGTCTGCATCGCATCCTTAGAGGATGTAGTATGTCTCTCCTGCTACGAGTAATGGCTACTCGTGATGGACACATGGATACTTTGGAAGTATTGGTATACCCTGCTGATATACTATTTGTTAAACTTGTCTAAAGTATGATAGTGTGTGGGAGATAGAAGTCCTTAGACTTGAGGTCAATACGCGCCTTGTCTACAAAGTAATGTACTTTGATCCCGTCCTAAGCTCAAATGCCTTATAGGTTGAGACACAACTTGTATTGGGTACATTACAATGTGGATTGAAGGTGGTAGTTGATCCAAGATTAGGATTCATTCCTTGGATGTATATTCGAGAGAACACTCGGATTCTTAGTGATACTAGGTTGACTAAGTCGTTGGCCAACGCAATAGACATATTTAGAATATGGTCTAGTCGTCAACTAATATAGATGAGATACAATGATTAATCCATTTGGATAGACACTTAACAAATCCTAAGCTTGATCGGGTGTGTCGTGAATGAAAGGATTTTATCTTAGCACATAAAGGTTAAGTTTACTAGATTCGCGTAAACGTACTTCACATATTGAGTTAGTCTTCCGGCGCCGTCTAGGAGTTCCGCGTAGACCTTAATTTGATTAATGTCAATATGAGAAGGCCTGTAGGGTCACACTATGTCGATTGTCCATTTCGATCTAAGGATGTATTGAGAGAGTAATTAAAATATTCGATTTGGAATCGAGACATTTAAATGAATAATGATTACATTAATTAAGTCAAAATTGGATTTTAGATTTAATTAAGAATGCACGGAAAGTAAATCGAGGCAGTGCAACTGCACGTCGAGCTCCACGACGCCCATACCCTAGGGCCGCGACGCCTCTGCATCGAGTTTGGGCCATGCCTAATGTCAAACCCTAATCCGATTTTTGACCTAATTTTCAACTATAAATAGAGGCATTCACTTTCATTATTTTACACCAATTTCTTAAAACATTCTAAGCCTTAGAGACTTAGAATCAAATACTCTCGAACCTCTGCCGGATTTTCTAGCTTTCCGAAGGAGAAATACATTGAGGCTTGGAACTTGCAATCGGAAGGGCAACCGCGTGTGCACCTCACAGTAGATAAAGACTCCAGATAATCTAAACTTGTAAGTATATGATTTATGTTACAAGTTCCAATTGTTGTATAACCATACCAGAATTATTGTTGGGGTAAGTAAGAATCAAAATTTTAAACTTTCGTTGTGCCTTACTTATATGCTTTGTACCCAACAAAACCCAACAATCACATGGTATTTAAATACTTATGGAAGCCTGTTTACAATGACTAGGTTATATTACAATGACTAGGTTATATTACAATGACTAGGTTATATTAAGTATTTTTAAACAGGCTTCCATACTTAATATAACATAATATTTGCAAAATGCTTAATGTTTAATTTAAATAAAAATAAAAAAGGAGATGCCATTTTGCGAAAATAAAATAACATAGAATATTATGGTAAAAACTATGATTAGGTTATTAAAAGGCAAATGGTAGTAGAAATACGAATAATAATAAATAAGGATATTGAGAATAGATGACGATATTAAAGGCCTTATTTATATATATATATACATATATATATATATACTACGCTAGCCCTAATAGACACAGGATGTACTAGTAGTGTACTTAATAAAAAAATAGTACCACCAAGTTTATTAGAAACATTAGAGAAACCGTCCTCTGCCATGCAAATGGATGGGACACACAATCTTTATAAGTATTACATAAAAGAGGCAAGTATAAGTTTTATAAACACTTGCGACAAATTTTATAGTCCTAGCTATAAGATAAACAAAATTTTAACTAGTAACCTAGGACTAGTGACTGGACGTAGTCCAGATAAAAAAAAAAACTGAAAAATTATCCCGTCTCTAGTGATGGTACAACTACCATTACTATTTAACAGGAAATCTAATCCTAAAATAAAATCTGTATTAATACTTAGATCTCTAGTTAAAATTTTGTTTATCTTATAGCTAGGACTATAAAATTTGTCGCAAGTGTTTATAAAGGCTGTAAAAACAGAAACCAAAAATGTTATTCAGATGTAAAGGCTGTAAACAAGACAATATGGATTTAGATGAGACAATAACTCATTTCAAACTATGTAAATTAAGAACAGACAATCTAGGTTATAGACAAGAACAACTAAATAAAGAAAGAAATGAGATGCTAGAAGAAATATGGGAGGATTTCTCTTCCATACATGGATTAGATAACAACTGGACTACGTCCAGTCACTAGTCCTAGGTTACTATTCATCATCCCTGTCAATCATATTTTGTTACTGTTTAATCAATCACATATTTGCCTAGTTTTGTTTGCTTCTTATTAAGTACGTTAAAGCCTTAGCAGCTTTAGAAAACGTTAGTCATCTTATAGACATAAGAAATAGAAGACTAACAGATCCAGATATAGACCAAGTAGATCAGGTATCTATAGAAGACATAATAGCCTTTTTCTTAGAAGAAGTCCAACCATTAGTAAGAGACTTAGATAGAGACGTATTTGCAGAAGGTATATATAACAGAATATTAGAAGGAAATATAAACCTATTATTAATTAAAGACTTACGTTGGCACTTAGTAACAGTGCATAACGATATAGAAAATATAGATCAGTGGTTAAATTTTAGACGTTGGAAACTAAAAAGACAGACAGTCTCACTAGGATAATCATAGACCAATTAAAACACTTAGAGTATTTAGACTTAAGACTAGAAGTAGATAAAAAATACAGAATTCTACCAGACCATAGTATTATTAGGTGTAACTTCGGAACCAAAGAACATTTGCTTCACGGAGAAGATAGACATCTTAACGCAATAGTAGACCTAATAATTAATCTTAGTGAAAGATTAAAAATAGATAATAGCAATTATCTAGATAAACATCAAAGACTTGAAGAACTACTCATAAGACAAGAAAAGTTGTTTAGTGAAACAAAGAAGAATTTAGACTATTTAAATAGTAAGATAAATAGTAAAAGATCTCCTAAGAAAGATTTAGAAAAAATCTTTAAGGACAATTTAATAGGGCCATTTTGGGTGTGAGTAAAGACGACAGACATAGCAGGGGTAAAGCTCGGAAGAAGAGATGAACAGTTAATAAGAAGCAAACAAAACTAGGCAAATATGTGATTGATTAAACAGTAACAAAATATGAGTGACAGGGATGATGAATAGTAACCTAGGACTAGTGACTGGACGTAGTCCAGATAAAAAAAAAAAAAAAAAAAAATATTTTATATTGGAGATAGACTTTGAATTATCAGACTTATGTGAAGGGAATGCTACAATGAGAGAGTACTGAGTAGGATTACACGCCTTATTGAAACAACCCTATTGAAACACGACCCTCTTTTTCAAACATAATTTACATGCGTGGAGATAAACTATAAACTATAGCAAACTTACATGTCTGGAAGTACAATGGGATTTCCCTTTAGAGTCCGAAGCCTACTCTACTCTTTGAGGGAATAATTAACAAACTATCTTACATACGGTTGTGTTTATACGGGGAGTAGGTTGCGAACATATGGATGGAGGTGTTCTAAGGATGATTTGCGGAAGAATTTTTTTTTTTTTTTTATCTGGACTACGACTACACTGGGGTTACTATTCATCATCCTGTCACTCATATTTGTTGCTGTTTAATCAATCACCTTTGCCTAGTTTTGTTTGCTTAACTGTTATTAAATCTCTTCTTCCGAGCTTTGCTATATCAGCCAGTCTTCTCACACCCAAATAACTGGCACAATAAATCTTGCTTGGACATCAGGCTCACGTATCAACCACCAGTTGACATTAGGAATTTCTGAGAGTAATCCATGGAGCGGCATAACGGAGCTCATCAGAGAACCATATACTAAGTTAACAAGATAACCCACATATATCCAGGCATGCTATGTTATTGAGACATGCTATGCTACTGATTTTAACAGTAATTAGACATTTATGACAGTGATTATAATAGCAACTCAAGATTCATGATGAAAATAAACAACAGTTTATAAACATACTTTCTTGCAATCCTGCAAGATTTTTATAATCAAAATCAAACATAATTTACATGCGTGGAGATAAACTATAAACTATAGCAAACTTACATGTCTGGAAGTACAATGGGATTTCCCTTTCGGGAGTCCCGGAAACTGCTACTGCTACTGAGGGGAATAATTAACAAACTAGTCCGGTGCAATATATATATATATATGTATATATATATATGTATGTATATATATATATATGTATGTATATATATATATATATATACATATATATATATATATATATATATATATATATATATATATATATATATATATATATATATATATATATATATATATATATATATATGTATGTATGTATATATATATATATATGTATGTATGTATGTATGTATGCATATTAAAATTGTTTTTGAGGCGTCAAAAAATATTTAAAATCGCAAACAAATAATCGGAAGAGAGGGGACAAAATTGACTGAGCTTCGGTTTGGTATCAACCGGAGTGGAAGTAGACTTACAAGATGACATACCACCTCTCTCAATAATCTCAGCATCATACTTCATTTAAGATAAAAATAGACCACGTGAATGACGCGTGACAGCAATGCCCACGAAATAACTCAAGAGTCCTAAGTCTTTCATAGCAAATTTAGAACTGAGAAGTGATATGATAGACTTACACAGATTATCAGATGAAGTAGTCAATATAATATCATCTACGTACAATAAAATGTATCCCAGAGAAGTACCACAGCGATATATAAATAGAGAACGATCAGACCGGCTGTGAGAAAACCAAATAGTAGATACATAATCTACAAACCTTTTATACCAAGCCCGTGGGGCCTGCTTAAGCCCATACAAGGACTTCTTCAACAAACATACATGATGATGATGATTGGGATCCCGAAAATCCAAAGGCTGATGCATATATACCGTCTCCTTAAGATCACCGTGTAAAAAGTATTCTTCATATCCAAACTGAGAACAGTACGAATAGTAGACGGTTTGACTACCGAACTAAATATCTCACCACAATCCACGCCAACCTGTTGAGTTTTACCATCACTTACAAGATGAGACTTATGCCTCTAAAAAGAACCGTCAAAATTTTCTTTATGAGTAAAAATCCACATAGATCGAATAATATTAACACCAGATGGACAGAGCACTAACTCCCACGTCTTATTTTCTATAAGAGCATTATATTCGTCCGTCATAGCCAATTTCCAATTCGGGTCATGTAGTGCATACACATGATTACGTGGTAGTGGGGATTTAGAGACATTATAATTGAGATTAAAATGTTGTTTTGGTTTAAAAATACTCTGTTGACTATGAGTAATGGGCCCTTGACTCGAGGTAGAATTGGGTGGATTTTGGGCAATGTTTGGGTGGGTGACAGACTGGCCCGCATGCATTGGGCCTGCCGGCCTAACAACTGAAATCGAAACAGTAACAGGCTTGGGATTGGGGTGAAACACTGGAACAGTACCGAGATCGGTACTAGACCATGTCATCGGCCCACTGGGCAGAACATTGGTTACGGTAGACTATGGGCAACATGCAGTGGGCCTGCTGACATATTTTGGTTACGGGACAAGTCGGAAAAATGGTGGATAATATATAGTGAGACCTCGTGATCTAAAAAATTATATGAACTAGGCATGGGACTACTCACTTTAGCAAAAGGAAATTGGGTTTCATAAAAAATAACATGGCAATTAATTATGATTTTATTAGATGATAAATCAAAACATTTGTAACCACGATGATTAGAAGGATAACCCAAAAAATACACAAGCGGTAGAACGGGCCTGAAGTTTGTTGATTGTAGTTGACGAAAAAAGTGGATAGCATAAGCACCCAAAGACCCTAAGATGAGAATACGAGGGATCCTTATTATAGAGAACTTTAAGGGGAGATTTATATGATAATCCTTTGGTAGGAAGTAAATTAAGGAGGTAAGTAGTCATTTGTAGTGCATGATGCCAAAAAGAAGGGGGTACAGAAGCATGGGCTAATAAAGTTCGGACAATATTATTAATGGTACGCATTTTTCATTCTGCTTTCTCATTTTGTGAGGACATATGAGGACAAGAAAAATAAAAAACTACGCCATTAGCATCACAAAATTCCTGAAACAACCCATTATCATATTCCTTTCCATTATCACATTGAATATTTTTAATTTTCCGTTCAAATTGGGTACAGATGAATGCTCTAAATTTTAAGAATGTGAAAAAAACCTAAGACTTTTTCGATAAAGGAAAGGTCCATAAAAATTAGAATAATCATCCAAAAATAGGATATAATAACGATGACCCACAAAACTTAGCACAGGGGATGTCCATAAATCACTATGAATAATGTCAAACGACATCAAAGTACTAGAAGTAAAGGTTACAAATGGTAATCTAACATGTTTTCATAATGGACAAGAAGGACAAAGTGGAGTACTACACATACCCTTACAAGAAATGAAATTATTTTTATGCAAAGAAGAAATAATAGACGATCCCGGATGATCCAAACGTGCATGCCACAAGGAAGGAGTAAGTGCGGCAAAAGTAGACGACATGGCTTGACTCGCGGAAGTGGTGGTATTTGTGAAAGGATAAAGCTCACCCCTACTATTGCATCTCATTAGAGGTATCCCCGTCTTGAAATCCTTCATAGAAAATCCAAAGGAATTAAAATTAACAGAAACCTAATTGTCAGTGGTGAATTTTCGGACAGACACCAAATTTTTAATTAAATTAGGGGCATGAAAGGTATTTTTCAAAACTAGAGGTGGATGTGGGGGAGACAAAGTTGTATGTCCATAACCGCGAATAGGAATTGAATAACCATTACCAACAATAATACCACATTTTTTGCTCAAATCGAAATAAGACGAGAGAGTACCTTGGTCAGACGTCATGTGAGAAGTGGCTCCGGTGTTCATGTACCAATTCACGTCTGGAGGATTTAATCCAAGCGTATGCATTGCGGCCTCAATATCTGTCGGAGTTGGTGTGGGGCCCACTGCCTGGAACGCCTGCGGAGGCCGAGGCCCAAGCAAACCTGCCTGCGGCCCCGGCCCAGAAGTGAATCTGCTGCCAGTATTTGGACCCGAGAAACTGGGCCTGGCCTGTTGCTGGAACTGGGCCCAGTTACCCGGGTAAGGGCTGGGAGGAAAATAGGGACTATTGGGCCAATGGCCACTGACCCAGTTCCACGACCAGGGGGCCTACAGCTAGGACCAGTTGGCCTGCGACCCACTGCTGCTGCCATCACTATTTTGGCCACCTCTGTTACCACCGCGGTTTTTGCCATTATTTTTATGATTTTAACCCTTTTTACCGCTACCGTTGTTGCGGTTTTGGCCAGAATTCTTGGAGAATGAGTGAGGGTCATCTGACGTGGTTATCATTACAACGGAATTTGCACCTGTAACCGCTTTTTTAGCTAAGTCGGTTTCTTCTAACGTGAGCATGGAACGAGCCTGATAAAAGGGTGGTAGAGGGTTACTTTGACGAAGTAGTGTGCCAACGCTGTTATAGGCCTCAGACAGTCCTGCAACCATTTGCAGAACAAGACGATCATTGGTAACAGGTGCACCATCATTGCGGAGTTGGTCTACCAATTCCTTCATCCTTTTACAATAGGCCAAAACGTTAGGAAAATCTTCCATGTTGACATGTGAAAATTCCCGCTCGAGGGTGACAACACGGGAATTCTTGTTATCTTGGAATATATCACGTACCCTATTTTAAGTTTTCATTGTCATAGCGTCGGGCTCAATGATCATTTGTAGGAGGTCGGTAGAAATAGTGGAATAAATTCACTGGAGAACGGTAGCATCAAGTGTCGTCCATAACCTAGGACTTTCCTCGGTGTTAGGCATCTCCTCTGTGCCAGGTGTCGAGGGAATTATGTGATGGAGGACTTGATGCAAGCGTGCATGAATTTTGAATAATTCTGCCTATGTCGCGTATTGGACATTTTCCATCTCAAGAACAATAGGGATGTGGTTCCCGATGTTGGAAACTGTAAGGGCTTGATGAAACATGTTATTTGACGTAGACATAATGAAAGAACAATGGGAGAATTATGGATTTGGAAGAAAATTTGGGAAGGGATGAGGAAGAAGACGACCGGAAACCGAGAAGGGTTCTCGGAATTTGAGTCGAGAGTAGCGGAAGAAAATTGGGAAGGGAGGTATTTTAGATCTAGACTTCTAATACCATGAAAGAATATAATTCATTGATTATTTTCATTAATGAATGAGATATATATACAAGTTACAATCTTCAAATATGAAAAATTATATTTCTACTAATATTCTAATATTCTAATATTCTAATATTCTAATTCTACTTGTACAAGAATTCTACCATTATGATAATTATTAATTTCATACTCTAATTACACTATACACGATATTCTATCCTGAAGAGGAAAAAATAAGAAAACGAGCACAAGTTTCAACTAGATGGGGAAATCATTTTTGATGTCCCAAATAAATCGCTATTTGACATGTATATAGAAACCTATCCACAATATTTGCAAGCAATCGAATTTTGTAATAGGCATTGAAAGGACTCGAAATATGTTGGAAACATGTGGTAGCACATTAATTATAATAGTTGGTAGGTGATAACCAAGAATGGGAAAATAATGTAATCTTCATGGTTGATACGTCTGACAACTTTAGGGATTCTTAGATCTCTTTCGGTAGCGATACTAACATTAAATATAGAGTTTAAGAAGATTTCCTTATGCACTAACAGAGGAGAAAAACCAGAAAATAGAAAACAACTAGTGGTGGTTTCAAATGTAACAAAGTCTAATATATATAAATTTCTGTGCTTTCACACACAACTGGACAATGAGACTTTGGAAACCACAAAGAAAATCGTAATCCACGTGTGAAGATGCTATCATTGCTCTAACACCTGGGTTTTCTTGGTCTACCCGTCTCCAATTACTTGGAAAAATAATATGATCACTCTCTTAAAAACCAACATCTATAGTGCTCTAAAGATCTAATCTAACTTGGATATGATATATGATATGACTACTGATCTAGTTCTAACCTAGTCTGATAAGTCGACCTCATATATTTGTATTTGAGATATATTTTAAATTTAATGATTAAATCTAAATTTTAATTATTAAGTGTTTTTTAAAATTATACAATCACTTAATGAGTATGAATAAATCTGAATAATTAATATTTAGAATAAAGCCTTAATAACATTACGATATTTATTCAAATATTCTGCAAAGATGATAGTTCACCACTATTTTATTCAATTTATTGCTAGCGATTGTCGTCGTTTACTATTATCAACTATCACCATCCACGGTCCACAATCACTATTCTCAGCTACACTTATCATTGTTGTTGATCACCACAGTCAATTATCATCCGCCACAACTACAACCACTAATACTATCGACAATCAACATCATCCACCACTATATATGTTGGAAATTTGCCTTTGGCGGGAGTTGCGACCGACCAACTTTAACGGCTTAAACACTAGTGTAACGTATGTTGGAGAATCCGGTTCTTCACACATGCATGATCTACTAAGTACGTAGATAACCGTAGGGCCAAGAATCGTCAAATTTCATTGAGAAATGAAAGAGATATTGGTCCACTAAGTACGTAGATAACCGTAGGGCCAAGAATCGTCAGGATCTGTCAAGAGACATAAGACCGTATGGCAGTTGATCATCACGAGTGTCACATCCTTGTG
This sequence comes from Anisodus acutangulus, assembly GCA_029783415.1. Classification (NCBI taxonomy): domain Eukaryota; kingdom Viridiplantae; phylum Streptophyta; class Magnoliopsida; order Solanales; family Solanaceae; genus Anisodus; species Anisodus acutangulus. Next base: position 20,441,049 of record CM056491.1, on the reverse strand, counting down.
TACTAACTAAGGGACTACCCGGAGATCAAGTGTTCTGCCTGTCTAGGGGAATTGGCTTAAAACCCAAAATATACGGACCAATACAGTGGAAACCCAACCTTACTTAACCGGAGATCCCAGAATTTGGTTCAATGGGAAAACTAAGTTGTAAAGGTTCAGTTGATCAGCTGGGAAGCATGAGCACTTCGGATAGTGATTTCTGAAAGAAACACCAAATCCAAAGTCGCTCCCGCGATAGACTTTAAGTGCTATCTCAGCGGTGGGTAAAGGTAAGTTTTCAAACCTGTAATGCTCCTCAACAGCTTGAGGTTAGGTTTTTTGGGAAACTTTTAATGGTTCCTAACACTTGTGAAGTGGGGTATAGCAGATACCTTGTAGGAGACCACCTATTTAAGTGCGAGGACTGGCCGCCAAAATGAACGCACTTAAGAATCCAAGACGTTGTCCATGGCCAAAACGGACAAAACATTACGCGAAGAGAGTAAGGGAATTTGTTGTGTTGGTATCATTGTCTTGGCTTACACTAAACACTGACGGTTCAAGACATCACGTTTCACCGGCAAGCAGAAGTAAGTCCGATGGTATTCAACTATGGAAGGTTCAAAGCTGAGGCTACCTCTCCTTATGCAACATCGGTCCACTCAAATATTGCTGGAAAAGAAAAGACACCATGTGAGGGCGCCAAAATCTCTTTCAAGAGGATTGTTGGAAATTTGCCTTTGGCGGGAGTTGCGACCGACCAACTTTAACGGCTTAAACACTAGTGTAACGTATGTTGGAGAATCCGGTTCTTCACACATGCATGATCTACTAAGAATGCGTAGATAAACCGTAGGGCCAAGAATCGTCAAATTTCATTGAGAAATGAAAGAGATATTGGTCCACGTAAGTAAGGTGTTTGAAGCATGGAAAGTGTGGTGTTGTGTTCAATTCTCCTCATCGTAGAGGAAGAAAGAATTGTTGTGTATATAAGACTCGAAATGTGTTTGGGGTTTGGGACCCCAGGGGTATCCCCATGTGTTTAAAGGAGGAGGACCTAGATGTGCTTGGTTCAAGGAAAGACCACACGCCGCTGGCCGCCGCCCGCCTGGCCGTCGGTCCGGTCTTGCCCGGTTCAGTTCCGGAGTTCTGGTTCTCGGTCCACGGTCCACGGTCCACGGGTCCACGGGTCCGCAGGTCCCACGGTCCGCGGTCCACGTCGTGGGTCGTGGGCTGGGCCTTCGATATTATCTTTGGGCCGAAAAACTTTGCCGGAAGTACGCTTTGATCCCGTGTTTCGGATGTGCGCTTTGGACCGAGAATTCTTTCAGTTGTGCCAGTTTGATCCTCAAGTTTCAATATGTACAGCTGGTCTCAAGTTTCAAGATGTACAGTTTGGTCCTGAAGTTTTGGAAAAGTTGGAATTTCAGCGGTCACGTAAAACGCGTCAAGCTCTCAATTCAGCCATTTATTTTGGTCAATTACACACCTCCAATAATGGCCAAACAGCTGGTCTTTCTCCCATTTATGTTGGTGACTTTACTACCTCCATAATGGCCATTATTTGCTACATGAGGCAGTTTTCAGCGACAAACAGCCCCTCCCTCACCTATATAAACACCCCATTACACCATTGTTGAGCACTAAGTCATATGCACGAAAAACAGTAAGAGATGCAGCAAAACAGTGCACGAAAATACACAACAAAACCAGTTTCTTCCTACACCTTCCAAGGCATCATTTCGTTACTCAATATTCTTCACGGTAGCTCTTGAGTTTCCTTTGCTCAAGTGTTCCATTGCTGTTTTTATCTTGGGAGACAAATTGTCCGGACGTATAAAGGATACATACGGGCAATATTGTCTTAAGGATTGTGAGTGCCACACTCGACTCAAGAAACGATTTACATTTTTCCGTCTTCTACAAAACTGGAATTTCCAGTTTTTACTTGTGTAGCAATTGTAATTTCAAATTACTAGTTGAACTATTGAATATTTGTTTATCCTTTCGAATACTTGTAATAGTTATATACTTCCCGTACTGCTTTATAAAGTGCCATAGAGCAAAAAACTCCCAACAACTTAAGACAATATCTGTATAGTATTACTATTAGTGTTCGAAAGATGTCGGTCAAAAGTTGTGTGACCAAATCAGGATATGGAAATGGTTTTCTGGTAGAAGAGAGTGATGATGATGAACGTATTCATACTGTCACCGCTACCAAGACTGGTGGGAACAAGCGCTCTAGAGAGCCTGAGGATGTCAACTGGGACAAGAGGAGAAGACTGAAGATGTACTTCTATCTTGCAGTGAAGGCCTGTATCTATCCCAGACAAAAAGATCCGAATAATGGTAAGAAAGGAACTGACACTCGCTTTGATGAAGTGACCGGAGTGAGCCAGAATCCGAAATTGGGATAAGTAGTTTTTCTTACTTGTCAAGAATAAAGATTAAATGAGGTCTGATTAAAAATGGATTAAAGTAAGGAGGAATATGAAAATAATTTATATTCCTTACGCTTTAACAAATCAGAAGTTTAATCTCATCTTTTTCTTTTCCGTTTAAAGATTGGAGGTTGTAAACGACTTAAAAAGATCCGCTTTTAAGTGTAAATTATTAAAAGCGTGTAAAGTATGTTCGCACACACGATGGAGAAAGATCCACTGACCGTGCGAAACCGTTACCACACTTAAGTAAGCGCCAAGAATTATCCTGGGCACCAATCATAACGGAAGAAGTCTAAAAGTTAATGACGTTGAGCGCTATATTATTTGGCGTAAGATCCTTCATAGATGATATTGGACACTCAGTCATACAAAGCCTCCGGGCGACCGGAGTGGGCCAAAATTCCTTTGATCGATGATATTGGACACTGTCATACAAAGCCTCCGTGACTGGAGTGGGGCCGAATTCATTTCATAGGAAAAGTAATGGACACCTAGTGTGGTGGGCCGAGTTTCCGTGTCTTAATGATCTCAAGGCCTAAAGAAAAGCAAGAAGAAATTGGACACTCACCCGCCAAAGCAACGGCGAAGTGGGCCAGAGTATCGAGATCACATATGATCCGTTGCGCCTAACCACTGGCAAGAGGTTGTTCATGTGAAGCAACGCCACCTCTAAAATCAAAGGAAATTTGGGAGAGGTTGTCCTCAATAGGACTTCAAGGAATGAGATCACTCTAAAAAGAGGTGTTACTGATTCCTAACTTGGTTTAAGGGACGCCGCTGGTCAAGCTGGTTTGAGACTACTCCAACAGTCTGTAATAACTAAGAATGGTACAAAGACGCTGCAGAGTCCAGAATGAATGATATATTTGTAATCCAGGCATCTATGCCATCTTAGATTAAGACACGTTAAATAGTAAGTCATTCAAAAGCTAACGATATTGAGATTGTTGCCTCCTTTCAACATAAACCCTCAAAATGAATGTGAGGTAGGCGAAGAGGCAAAATCACCTTTCCAAATTCGGTCAAGGGAATAGCGAAGAAGCACCGCTCTAGAACTTAGTCACACCTACTTGGGTGATTTGAAGGTTATACAAAATAGAGGGGGATACAAGGCACGTTGTGATCTTCATTGATGATGGTACAACGTATGAAATCCTTGTTTGTTAAAAAAGCAAAGATGAAGTTGTTGAAGCGGATAAGCGCTACAAAGCGTAAGTTGAACATCAACTAAGCTTTATGGATTGCGAAATTCATAGCGATAGAGGGGAGAATGTGAAGCAAATCATTAAACGACTGCTCATTACTCACCTCCTAATCTAACGGTGTTAGCCAAACGCAAACCCGTGACGCCTAAATTATGTGGCAAGGCGATCTCTACACGCTAATGCGATTCTCAATGAACTCGCATAAGGATAAGGATAACTCCTCCGTGTGAGACATGAAAAGGATCTCACATACAAAGTTGTGATGTGGGGTGGCTTTGGTAGAAGTTGAACCACCAAACAGGTCAAGTTCGACCTAAGATCGTAGATTGCATATCCTGCGGATCTCAGAATAACAAGAGTACTTATCGCCTTCTTGGCGTCAAAGAATGTTGAATTCTTATAAGATAACTTTCCTTGAAAAGGAAAAGGAGTAATTGCTCAAGGTTAACAAGAACTCGCGAGGGTCGACCGTCCGAACTAGACGTTCCGTATCTACAGGACTCGAAAGTTGCCGCTATCCTGAACTTGATATTCCAGATCTGCGAGAACTCAGGGAATTCTAGATGTTGAACCAAGACGGAGCAAAGAGGGGACAAGGACTTGTTCCAGTCCTTCTAGCTTGTATGGTTAAGAACGAACCATGGACAATTAACTATTAATTGTTATCTCCAAAAGCGTTGCTTTGGAAAGAAGCTAAAAAGAGAAATATATTCCATATATAGAACCATACATGTGTAATGGTTAATCTTCCTCCGGGAAAAGAACCTTTGGGTTGTAAAATGTGCTCCCCTGTGAGCAGCCTAACATCCAGGGCCATTGTAGTCTTACGTGGCATGGATGTTGAACTAGCCTTCCCAACCGGAGAGTTGGAAGAAGAGGATCGAATTGGTTTGCTGGTTCTTTCGAACTTTCATTTTGGTCCTCAAATGTTAACATTTTGGTCCTGAAAGTCTCGATAAAACAGAAACAATGAATCGACCACGTAAACATTAACTCAAGTTAGAAAGCCAACAGTTGGAAAACCAACGTCCGAGAGTGAAACTCATATTGAAACAAAGTCTCGATATGAAAGATATGAGTATTACAGATGACATCTTAGGAATTGGATTTCTAAGACATCTAACGGCCGGTCGATAGTTGACAGTCTCGTTAAGCCACCAATGGATATGAATCATAGAACTGATTGGAATCATGGTGCACCCATAGACAAGGAGCGATATGCACAGGTCATGTGTAGTTCAATGTATTGTACACACTACAACCGACCTGGTATCGCTCTGAATGTATCAGTTGAACTAAGGTTCACCGATAATCTTAATACATGATCAATAGAAGCGCGGTCGGATATGACGATATCTGAATTATTCGCTTATCTTCTGATTATAGTATTCGGATGTCCAAATGTTCGGGGGAGAACACAAAGTGATGCAAACCGGACATCGATCTCAAGAACACCAAAGCCACAAGTAAATGTGTATGGTGGATCTTGGAAAATCCTCTAAGCAAACTTGCATCGTCCGATTCAAGATGGTATCGGAGTTTATCGCTTTTATACAAAGCATGAAAGAAGTTGAGTAACTTCACGACACATTAGAGGACGTCCCTTATTGGGAGAAACTCGTGCCTTTCAGCATTATACATCGTGGCTAGCCGGTCGGCTTTAGGAAGGACACGGATGACGCGGCCTAGACATATCTGTCAGGATCTGTCAAGAGACATAAGATCAGTATGGCGATTGGATCATCACGCAGTGTCACATCCTTGTGTACTAACTAAGGGACTACCCGGAGATCAAGTGTTCTCGCCTGTCTAGGGAATTGGCTTAAACCCAAAATATACGGACCAATACAAAGGGGAAACCCAACCTTACGAATCGAGATCCCGGTAATTTGGTTCAATGGGAAAACTAAGTTGTAAAGGTTCGCTTGATCGCTTCAGTGGAAGCATGAGCACTTCGGATAGTGATTTCAAAAGAAACACCAAATCCAAAGCCGCTCCCGCGATAGACTTTAAGTGCTATCTGCAGCAGGGTAAAGGGTAAGTTTTCAAAACTCGTAATGCTCCTCAACGCTTGAGGTTAGGTTTTTTGGGAAACTTTTAATGGTTCCTAACACTTGTGAAGTGGGGTATAGCAGATACCTTGTAGGAGACCACCTATTTAAGTGCGAGGACGCCTCAAAATGAACGCACTTAAGAATCCAAGACGTTGTCCATGGCCAAACGGACAAAACATTACGAAGAAGAGAGTAAGGAATTTGTTGTGTTGGTATCATTGTCTTGGCTTACACTAAACACCGACGGTTCAAGACATCACGCTCACCGCAAAGAAGTAAGTCCGATGGTATTCAACTATGGAAGGTTCAAAGCCGAGGCTACCTCTCCTTATGCAACATCGGTCCAACAAATATTGCCGAAATGAAAAGACACCATGTGAGTGCGCCAAAATCTCTTTCAAGAGGATTGTTGGAAATTTGCCTTTGGCGGGAGTTGACCGACCAACTTTAACCCGCTTAAACACTAGTGTAACGTATGTTGAGAATCCGGTTCTTCACACATGCATGATCTACTACACGTGATAACCGTAGGGCCAAGAATCGCCAAATTTCATTGAGAAATGAAAGAGATATTGGTCCACAAGTAAGGTGTTTAAGCATGGAAAGTGTGGTGTTGTGTTCAATTCTCCTCTCATGCAGAGGAAGAAAGAATTGTTGTGTATATAAGACTCAAATGTGTTTGGGGTTTGGGACCCCAAGGTATCCCATGTGTTTAAAGGAGGGAGGACCTAGATGTGCCGTTCAAGGAAAGACCACACTGGCGCCGCGCCGCCGCCGCTTCGCCCGGTCCTGGTTCCGTTCCGAGTTCCAGGTTCCGGTTCTCGGTTCTCGTCCACGGGTCCACGGGTCCACGGGTCCACGGGTCCACGGGTCCCACGGGTCCACGGGTCCACGGGTCCACGGTCCACGGTCGGGGTCGCGGGCGCCGATATTATCTTGGGGCCGGAAAACTTTGCCGTAAGTACAGCTTTGATCCCGGAAGTTTCAGATGTGCAGTTTGGACCAGAATTCTTTCAGTTGTGCAGTTTGATCCCTGAAGTTTCAATATGTGTCAGTTTGGTCCTGGTTTCAAGATGTACGATTTGGTCCTCAAGTTTCTGTAAAGTTGGAATTTCGACGGTCGTAACAGAACGTCAAGCTCTCAATTCAGCCATTTATTTTGGCCGAATTACACCTCCAATAATGGCCAAACAGGTTGGTCTTTCTCCCATTTATGTTGGTGATTTTTACTACCTCCATATAATGGCCATTATTTGGCTATTATGGAGGCAGTTTTCCAGCAGCAAACAGCCCCTCCTCACCATATAAACACCCCATTACACCATTGTTGAGCACTAAGACATATGCACGAAAAACAGTAAGAGATGCAGCAAAACAAAGGCAGTGCGAAAATACACAACAAAAACGCTTCTTCCTACACCTTCCAAGGCATCATTTCGTTACTCAATATTCTTCACGGTAGCTCTTGAGTTTCCTTTGCTCAAGTGTTCCATTGTTGTTTTTATCTTGGGAGACAAATTGTCCAGGACGATAAAGGATACATACGGGCATTATTGTCTTAAGGACAGTGCCACACTCGACTCAAAGAAAAACGATTTACATTTTTCTCGTTTTCTACAAAGCGAATTTCCGCTTTTTACTTGTGTAGCAATTGTAATTTCAAATTACTAGTTGAACTATTGAATATTTGTTTATCCTTTCGAATACTTGTAATAGTTATATACTTCCCGTACTGCTTTATAAAGTACCATAGAGCAAAAAACTCCCAACAATATATTGTCAACCACCGTTATTTCACTACTACCATTAGCTATTATATACTATCATCCACCACAATCATCAGCCTAACAACTACACCATCAACCAACCACCGTTAACCATTATTGCCAATCATCATCACTAGTAGCTACTGGCTACTACCCACAACCAATACTATTGACTAACACCATCCCCACCAGCACCAATAACCACCACCACTTGTTGGGAGCATTTGTTGCCGTTAGAGATAGAAAGAGAAAATATCAAGATGTTACAAAAATAATTAAAATTTTACCCTGCACACACAACACAAAAGACTTATGTTGCTATAATCTGCAAATAAATCATTTGCTCTTTTCGTATGCATTATAGTTTTTATCAGTGTTCTTATTTCTAACATTAGGTTTTGGCTTCTTAATACATTTTCAGCCAGCAGATTAAAAGAATTTTCACTGTAACAACTTATAGGTATTGCCGGTGTATACTCTGTGTATAATAAGTGCATAACATATACTCCTATATACTAAGTGTATAATATATACACAAACTATGTACAGATTGTATAGTTAATTATACTGCATACTGGCTAAAAGTAAAAAATAAAGAAGGATTATTTTTTTATTGTGCTTTTTGTTGGGATGCTGTGTTGTTGTGTACAAATCCCTTATTTTTGTCATTAATCAATAAAACAATTAAATATTTACTTTCATTACTTAACATAATATGTCAAATGGTTGCAAAATTAAGAAAATGTTGTAGTGTAGATCTAATCTCAAGCATTAACTTTAGAAGAGAAAAGGGAGGGGTGAGAGTTATTTATTCGGGCATCGGGGAGATGGAGAATCGATACAATTGGTCGCTAAGAAAGAATCATACAACCTACTTTGTTTATTATCAAAGAATCGAAAAAAATAATTACATATCTATATATGAAATAACCCTCACAAAATAGTAATCAAAGCAAAATATGGTGTCAAAGCAAAAGGTTCCACAAGCTAGAAAGCAACGAGCAATCTTCAAAATCAAGAAAGAGGAATACTTTATATATGGAAGAAAAGAAGCAAGTTGGTTCTTTTGAAGTATCTTTGGAAATATTTATTACTCTAGCTATAAGATGGTATCATTGTACCAAGCCTTGTCAAACTTTTGTTATTCCTAATGTTAGGATGGTCTTGATGAAAGTGTAAACTAAGCACATCCGGATGGAACTATTATTATTATATTTTTTTTTTGCATAATTCCATAGCTTAAACATGCTATTGATTGATGAAAATCTGCAACTTGGTAAAGTTGGGTTGGAAATTTTCCTTCGGCGGGAGTTGCGTCCAACCATCTTTAATGACTTAAACACTAGGGTTCCGCATGTTGGAGACTTTGTTTAAGATAAGATTGGCTTGCTGTAACTGCTTCGAAACATGACTGGAAACGTGACTGATTCCGCTGCTGCTGCTGCCACTCAAGACAAAAATTTTGCCTTCCCTCCTGCTGCCGCTACTGTTCAAGGCAACTCCTCTACCTTCCCCACTGCTGCCCAAGGCACGTCCAGTGCCTTTACTGCTCCACCTTCTGCCTTCCACCACGAACGCCCTGAAAAATTCATGGGCTCCAACTTTAAGAGATGGCAGCAGAAAATGATGTTCTACTTGACTATTATGGGCATGGCCCGGTTCCTAACGGAAGATCCTCCAAAATCTGGAGATGAAATGGACCTTTCGGCTACTGAAACGGCTGAAGGGGGCCTTGGTATCCATGTCATTAATGGCATGAAGATGGTTCTTGATGCATGGAATCCTAGTGATTTTATGTGTAAGAATTACATATTGAACTGCTTGGCAGACTCTCTCTACATGGTCTATTGCACCGTTGGCACTGCCAAAGAGCTGTGGGAAAAACTGCAAAAGAAGTACAACGCACAAGATGCGGGTACTAAGAAATTCATCGTTGGGAAATTTCTGAAATTTCAAATGGCGGATAGTAAGAAAGTGATGTCCCAAGTCCAGGAATTCCAAATGATTCTACATCACCTAGATTTGGAAGGAATGAAACCAAATGAACAGTTTTTGGTTGCATCACTGATTGAAAAGTTACCTCCTTCGTGGAATGAGTTTATGAGCTACTTAAAGCTCAAGACAAAGGAGATGACCTTTGAAGAACTTATTATCAAACTCCAAATTCAGGAAGATAATAAGAAGGCCTTGCCTAGGGGTAAACAACCTGTTGAGGCAAATGCAAATCTGGCTGAGGCCAAAGGGAACCCAAGCAAGAAGCGAAAGTTCCATAATGACGGCAAGAGCCAAGCAGCGGAAAAGTTCAGAGGTAACTGTCACCACTGTGGGAAACCTGGTCATATGATCAAGGAATGCAGCAAGCTCAAGACTGAGCAACAACAGAAAGCCAAGGCTAAAGGCAAAGCACATGCTAACGTCGTCAAGGACACGCTTCTGGATGACATGATTGAGGAGTTCTCAGTGGTGGTGCTTGAAGCAAACCTGGTTGAGAATCCCATGCAGTGGTGGATGGACACAGGTGCTACCAGATACATCTGTTCCAACAGAAATGCCTTCTCCACGTATATACCGGTCACCGACAAGAAGCTGTTCATGGAAAACAACGCTTCCTCTGACATGCTGGGGGTAGGAAAAGTGGTCATAAAGATGACTTCTGGAAAGGAGCTCACTCTGAATGAAGTGATACATGTCCTTGAGATTAGGAGAAACTTAATTTCAGGACCTTTATTGGTTAATGTTGGTTTTAGGCTAGTGTTTGAATCCAATAAATTTGTACTCACTAAGAATGACACTTTTGTGGGGAGAGGCTTCGTCTGTGAAGGCCTCTTCAAAGTTAACGCTATGTCTGTAATGCGTCCAAGTAATAAAGTTGAAGTTTCTTCTTATTTGCTTGAGTCTTCTAATTTATGGCATCATAGATTAGGACACGTAAACTACAAGTCTATTCAAAGGCTGGTAAAGATGGAGTTGTTGCTGTCTATCGACGTAAACCCTCAACATAAGTGTGAGGTGTGCGTAGAGGCAAAAGTCACCAAGCTTTCTTTTCGATCAGTCGAAAGGAATACTGCTCATCTAGAACTTATTCACACAGATATATGTGATTTGAAGTTCGCACAAACTAGAGGGGGGAACAAATATTTTGTGACTTTCATTGACGATAGCACAAGGTATTGTTACATTTACTTGTTAAAAAGTAAGGATGAAGCCTTTGAAGCATTCCGACGTTACAAAACAGAAGTTGAGAACCAACTAAGCCTACAGATTAAATCCATTTTTAGCGATAGAGGGGAGAATATGTAGCGCCTTTTGAGGAATACTGTGCCTAAGAAGGCATTGTTCATCAAACGACGGCTCCATACTCACCTCAATCGAACGGTGTGGCGGAACGCAAGAACCGCACATTGAAGGAAATGATGAATGCCTTGCTCATCAATTCCGATCTTCCCCAAAACATGTGGGGAAAAACCGTCCTTACTGCTAATACGATTCTTAACAGAGTCCCACATAAGGGTAAGGATAAAACTCCATATGAATCATGGAAGGAAAAGAAACCCACTTATAAATATTTAAAGGTATGGGGTTATCTGGCGAAGGTTGAAGTACCCAAGCCAAAGCAGGTCAATATTGGGCCTAAGACTGTAGATTGCATATTCATCGGATATGCAAATAACAGTAGTGCTTATCGCTTCTTAGTGCATAAGTCAGATATTCCAGATATCCATGGGGGTACAATCATGGAATCAAGGAATACGCAATTCTTTGAAGGTATCTTTCCTAGAAAGGAAAAAGACATAACATCTCCCAAACGAAGTTATGAACAAAACTCTCAGAAATCGGGAGTCGTTGACGGCCTGGATCTAGATGGTTTAGATCTAGTGGATCTCGAAGTGGCTGAATATCCGGAATCTAGTGTTCCAGATTCTCAGAACTTGGAGACTCCAGAGATGGAACTAAGGCGAAGTAAAAGGGCCAGGAAGGATAAATCCTTCGGTCCTGACTTTGTAGCTTATATGGTTGATGATGAACCAAGGACAATTGATGAAGCATTGTCAACTACAGAGGCACCGCTCTGGAAAGAAGCTATTGAGAGTGAAATAGGCTCCATTCTGCATGACCATACTTGGGAGTTGATTGATCTTCTTCCTAGAAATAAATCGTTGGGTTGTAAGTGGATACTCAAACGAAAATATAAAGCAGATGGGTCTATAGATAAGTACAAGGCCAGGTTGGTAGTTAAGGGCTATCGGCAGAAAGAAGGTCTTGACTACTTTGATACGTACTCCCCGATATCTCGGATGACGTCCATACGAGTATTTATTGCGATCGCAGCTTTGTGTGACCTTGAGATACATCAAATGGATGTCAAGACAGCCTTTCTAAATGGTAATTTGGAAGAAAAATTTTATATGGACCAACCTGAATGGTATGTGGCTCCAGGGCAAGAGAAGAAAATATGTCAGCTTGTCAAATCTCTGTACGAGCTGAAACAAGCCCCGAAGCAATGGCACGAAATGTTTGATAGTACTCTACTATCAAAGGGTTTCTCCATTAACGAGTGTGACAAATGTGTCTACACGAAAGGTAACTCTGACTCATTCGTCATAATATGCCTGTATGTAGATGACATGTTGATCACAGGAAGCAGTCCTTGGATAATCCTAGAGACTAAGAATATGTTGAAACAATGCTTCGACATGAAGGATATGGGTATCGCAGATGTCATCTTAGGGATAAAAATCTCTAAGACGTCTGACGGACTGGTCTTATCTCAGTCTCACTACATCGAGGATGTTTTGAGAAAGTTTGAGATGTTTGACAGTTTGCCTATAAAGTCACCAATGGATAGAAATCAAAAGCTTGATAAAAATTGTGGTGCACCCATATGCCAGGAGCGATATGCACAGGTGATCGAAAGTTTGATGTACATAACAAACTGCACCCGACCTGATATTGCTTATGCAGTCAACAAGTTGGCTAGGTTTACCCGTAATCCGAGTGATGATCACTGGAAGGCGTTGAATCGGGTACTTCAATACCTGAAATACACGCTAACTTACGGGTTACATTATTCGAGATATCCAGATATACTAGAGGGGTACAGTGATGCAAACTGGATATCTGATATAGAGAACACCAAGTCCACCAATGGGTATGTATTTACAATTGGTGGTGGGGCTGTGTCTTGGAAATCCTCTAAGAAAACTTGCATCGCCCGATCCACGATGGAATCAGAGTTTATCGCTTTAGACAAAGCAGGGGAAGAAGCTGAGTGGCTTCACGACTTCTTAGAGGATGTTCCTTGTTAGGACAAACCCGTACCTTCTGTAATGATCCACTGCGATAGCCAGTCGGCTCTTGGAAGGGCACGGAATGCTATGTACAACGGCAAGTCTCGTCATATTCAACAGAGGCATAAGACCATTAGGCAGCTGATCACCACAGGTATAATATCCATTGATTACATAAAGTCAAAGGATAATATAGCAGACCCGTTGACAAAGGGCTTACCCAAGGATCAGATGTTCTGCATGTCGAGGGGAATGGGCTTAAAACCCAAAGTATAAGGACCAATACGGTGGTAACCCAACCTTACTGACTGGAGATCCCAGGAATTTGGTTCAATGGGAAAACTAAGCTGTAAAAGTTCAGTTGATCGCTTCGGTGGAAGCATGAGCACTTCGGATAGTGATTTCTATAAAGAAACACCAAATCCAAAGCCGTTCCCGCGATAGACGTTAAGTGCTATCTGCAGTGTGGGTAAAGGTTAAGTTTCCAAAACCTTTAACGATCCTCAATGGTTGAGGTTAGGTTTGGGAAAACTTTTAATGGTTCCTAACACTTGTGAAGTGGGGTATGACAGGATACCTAGTAGGAGACCACCTATTTAAGTGCGAGCATAGGCCATCTTAAATGAACGCACTTAAGAATCCAAGAAGTGTCCACGACCACAACGGACAAAACATTACGAAGAAAAGAGTAAGGGAATTTATTGTGTTGGTACTATTGACTTGGATTACACTAAACACTAACGGTTCAAGACATCACGTTCACCGCGCAGTAAGTAAGTCCGATGGTATTTAACTATGGAAGGTTCAAAGCTGAAGCTACCTCTCCTTATACAACATCGGTCCGCTGAAATATTGCTGGGAAAAAGCACCATGTGAGTGCGCCAAAATCTCTTTCAAGAGGGAATTGTTGGAAATTTGCCTTTGGCGGGAGTTGCGTCCAACCATCTTTAATGACTTAAACACTAGGGTTTCGCATGTTGGAGACTTTGATTCTTCACACGTGCATAATCTACTAAGTATGTAGATGACCGTAGGGCCAAGGATAGTCAAATTTTGTTGAAAAATGAAAGAGATATTGGTCCACGAAGTGAGGTGTTTGAAGCATGGAAAAAAAGTGGTAAAGACCAATCCTCCCTTATCGGTGGGGGAAGGAAGATTTGTTTAGTTTATAAGTCTCAAAGTTGGCTTTGGGTTTGGGACCCCAAGGGGTATCCCATGTGTTTAAAGGAGGGAGGACCTAGATGTGCTTTGGTTTGAGGCTAAGCCCACACGCGCGCCGCCGCCGCCCGGTCACGGGTCACGGGCTTCATATTTACAGTTTGGTCCCTGAAGTTTCAGGTAAGTTAAATTGGGCAGAGAACTTGTGCTTTTGCTGTTGATTTTTGGAACGTTAACCAACATTATTATGCACATCAATTCAGTTATTTATTTTGGCTGAATTACTCTCCCTAAAGGCTCTAATCCGTTGCACATCAATTGGTCATTTATGTTGGCTGAATTACTACCTCCATAATTGTCATTACTTGGCCAGTAACAACAATTATGTGGACAGTTGATAAGTCCCTCCCTTCAACTATATAATACAGCCTTTGCTCAATTGTTGACACATAAGAAATACAAACGAAAAAGCATAATCTTCTTCCTACATTCAGTATCATTTCATTACTCAAAATTCTTCAAAGTAACACTTGAGTTTCCTTTGCTCATTTGTTGAGTTGCTGTTTTATCTTGGGAGACTATTGTCCAGAACGTAGAAAGGATATATACGGGGCAGTCTTGTTTTAAAGACAGAGTGTCATCACTCGACCCAGTATATCAAATTGTTCCAGTTTCCTGTTCCAGTTTCTTGTTCAACTTTACTGAAATTGAAATTGCAATTTCATTTTGTTGTAATACTTAGCAGTTACTAATTCCGTTTTCTGCACAATTGTAAACAACAAGTTGTTCATTGCATTATATTATTAAACCAACTTGCTAAGAACACTCAGCACACATGCAATATGTCTTCAACGAAGCCATAGTAGAAGTATCCTTGTATGCATCTCACATTTCTTTCATATGTCAAATTGCATAAGATCTATATATACATAATCTACTCTTCAATGTATGTAAAAGAGGCAAAAAAATATTTATAAGGGCAATTGAATTTGGTAGCTAGATACCTTAAGGCTAAAACCCACACTTACTTTTTATTCGCTCTCCTCAATAAAGTTGTAGTGGATCCAACAATTTTTTTATATATTTTTGGCATGCATTACTCCTAATATTTTTCTGTCACAGTTTCACGAGAAAAGAAAAGAGACTTCCTATGGCCCTTTTCATATAAAAATAAAAGGTTGGAGTCAAATAAATTTTCTTCAATTAATTTCACAAATGGTGACACCCGAAAACGCAACGTACAGAGAGAAACTCCGAAACTATTCCCTAGCATCCAAATCTGCGTCCAATGGCCGTCGCGGCCATTGGACAGCCTCCACCGGAGGTTGTTCAGTCATCTTTGCCGTTAGCCACTCAACAACAGCCTACACAATCGTATACCTCTACATTGATCACCAATCCTTCACAATTGTATGCCCTGACTTTGAGCTCCAACTCGACAACAATAAAATCCCTCCCGCTAAAACCAATCACATATCTACAAAGAGAACCACGCTATATTTGGGATGAGGAGGAAATTAAGGAGACGATTATTCCAAAAAATATCCAATATGCAATTGTTGGAAAGTTTTCTTATGAATGGCCTGACATCAAAGAATTGTGCCAATTAATCCCAAAACAGTGTGAATTAAAGGGTGAATGCAATGTAGGATTATTGCGAAATAGGTATGTTCTACTTCATCCATCACTTTTGGAAGACCATGTGAGTTTATTATCCAAGCCGGCGTTCTATTTAAGTCACATGAATTGGTTATATCCGCTCAGAACATTGAAATGATATCCTTGATTTGATCCGGATGAAGAAACTTCGATTGCTATTGCTAGGATTTTATTTCCATATTTACCACCGAATGTTTTTGTGAAAGAGGCAGTATTCTCACTTGCTTCTGCTATTGGTAAACCTTTGCAAGTGGACATGGCTACTAGAAATCAAACGCGACCTAGTTGTGCTAGGGTCAAAGTTGAAGTGAATTCCCAAAAAGAGTTAACATTGACATGAGAAAGAAATCAGGAAAAGTTGTTGATAAATAGATTCAAATTAACTACGATCATGTTCCCAAGTATTGTAGGAGGTGTAAATTACAGGGATACAATGAACATGACTGTTATGTAATCCATTCAGAATTATATCCCAAAGTAGAGGCTGATGTGGATGAAGAGTCTAAAGAGGTGGAGAACAAAAGAAAAATTGTTGAAACAGAAAAAGAAAGAGAAGAGCAATGAGTTAAAGAATGATGGCAAAAGGGCAGAGAACAAAGGGGAGGGAAGAGATATGAAGAATGAGAAAAATGCAAAAGGGGACAATAAGAATAAATTTGTGAAGAATAATAGTGACAAAAAGCAGAATTATGAAGGATACCTTAAGAATAATTAAGCATGGAATCCTGTTGTTAACAAAAAGGAAGAAAAGGGGAAGAATCAACAGGAAAACAAGCAACAGGAGTCACACAAAGAAGGAAATCCATAAGGGGTAGAAAATAGTAATAAATTTTCTGTCCTACACATCAATGATGAAAAGGAAAATGAAAGAAAGGAAGATATTCAGAAAATAGAAAATAATCAGGAGAATGCAGTTTAGAACTTGGAAACATCACAACATAAGCAAACAAGGAGTAGCAAAAGCCAGGATCAAGAAGAGCATGGGGTAAATGAGAAAGGACTGGGTTGAGATTTCCTTTGAAAATAAATAAATGATAAGGGACCAATGGTCTGAGTTAACAACAGAAAACGGCAAAAAGTCTGAGGAAGAAAAGTGGCAAATGAATGAGGGCCTGAAATAGATCAGAAATTAAAGAATTCATAAGAAGGGTCAGATGGAGATAGATTGATGCATGAGAAACCTCTGCAGATTATATATCCTCAAATGACAATAACTCCCAACTCCAATTTGCAGTTCAAGTGACAGTTTTCAGAAGTGCAGAATGACAATAAACAACTAAAAGAGATAAGGGACAAATCTGAAGATAAGAGTATAGAGCCGAATATCATCAGTATATCTCAAGAAGCAGACTCCAAGACAAAAAATAAGCCTGAGAAGTGCAATAAAGAAGGAAAAATACAAATCAGTACTTTCTCTACAGGTGACAACAAGGAGTAATAAGTGAACTCTTCCACTCATTCTGAATGATAGATAAATTATTGTCTTGGAAAATAAGATCAGTCAACACTCAAAATGCTTTTGAGAGGTTGATTGAACTTAATAGGAGGAATCACTACACTTTAATAGCTCTTATGGAGCCTTTTTAAGAATCACAAGAGCTGGAGTGCTATAAAAGAAGTTTGGGTTTGGAGAATGCTATGGTTAATATCTCAGACAAAATATGGTCATTCTGGTCAGCAGATCGGAGTAATCAACTGATTGCAGATGAAGTTCAGCAAGTTACTCTAAAACTCAATAATTTTTTTATACATCAAGAGGTAATGGTTACAACAGTTTATGCTAAGTGTACTGCAATTGAGAGACAAGACTTGTGGGATTCTGTAGGGATAATTACATTGAACTATCAACTACCTTGGGTAGTAGGTGGTGATTTCAATGTTATACTTTCAGAAGAAGAGAAACAAGGGGGGGTCTTCCAGTGCTACATCAGGAAACTGCTGATTTTGCTCATTTTATAAATAACAATGATTTTGTAGAATTAAAGTTCTCTAGTAGTAGTAGATTCACTTTGTGGAATGAAAGAATTGAAGATGATTGTATTTTCAAGAGGCTTGATAGAGTTTTTGGTAATCAAGAATTTATGCAATTATTTCCATCTAGTGAAGTGTCTCATCTCATCAGAAATGGATCAGATCATGCTCATATTCATGTTGTTTATGATAGCAATAAGGAAATAGTTGTAAGACCTTTCAGGTTTTTAAATTTATGGACCAAACATCAAAACTTTATGGAGGTGGTCAAATAAAACTAGATATTAGATTATGCTGCTAATCCCTTTATAGAGTTCCACGCCAAGATGAAGAAGGTAAAGAGTGCTTTGGCAAGGTGGAGCAAGGAGACGTATGATAATATTTTCCAACAGCTTTCTACATTAGAGGATGCGATTAAGGTGAAGGAGTGACGGATGGAAATAAATCTTCAGGGGTGACTAGAGAACAAGCAGAACTAAACAGATATTTGAATCTTGAAGAGGAGTATTGAAAACAGAAGTCTAGTATGAAGTGATTTAAGGATGGAGAAAGAAGCTCTAAATTTTCCCATTCCTATGCAGAAGGGAGAAAAAGGAAACTTACTTTGCATGGTATTCAAAAATAGTCAGGGAGAGTGGGTAACAACAAATGAGCAGATAAGGGGATGAGGCAATTCAATTCTTTCAAGACCAGAACACCAAACAGAACCGGCACTCAAATTTTGATATGATAACGTTCCTTCCCTGGTTACTGGTGAACAGAATGAAACATTAATAGCTTTTTCTAGCAATGAAGAAGTAAAGGAAGCAATTTTTTATCTCAATGGGGAAAGCACCAGTGGTCCAAATAATTTTTCAGGACATTTCTTTCAGGATTGCTGGAATATAGTTAGAGCAGATGCTACTAGAATGGGTAGAGATTTCTTCTATGGTCAATAGCTTCCAAGGTTCATCACTCACACAAACCTGATTCTCATTCGAAAGAAGGAGGCAATTAACAATTTCGCAGACTTAAAGGCCAATCAACTTGAGTACTTTTGCAAATACAATTATTTCTAGAGTTGTACTTGAAAGAATTGTTAAGGTTCTTCTAGCTATTATTTTTTAATAATCAGTCTGGATTTGTAAAGAAGTAGGAGTATTGCAAAAAATGTTTTGTTAGCTCAAGAGATAATAAAAGATATAAATCTGAGAAATAAATTTGATAATATAATGGTTAAATTAGATATATCCAAAGTCAATGACAGGTATCATGGATCTTTTTAATCAAGGTTTTAAGGAAATTTGATTTCTTTAAAGTAATTATTGATATGATTTGGAGACTGGTGTCAAACAACTGGTATTCTGTGTTAACAAATGGACAGTTACATGGATTTTTTCATTTCACTAGGAGTTTGAAGCAAGGTGATCCCTTGTCTCTTATCATATTCATTATTGTTGCGGAGGTTCGTGCAAAAGGTTTAAATCAGTTGCATGAGAATAGAGAATTCAAAGGATATGGTCTTCTCAAATGGAGTCTACAGATCAATCATCTATCATATGCAGATGATACCATCCTCTTTTGCTCAGCAGGCTCCAAATCTTATAAAAATGATGATGAAAGTGCTCAGAAATTATGAAGCAACATCAGGGCAAATGGTCAACAACTCCAAAAATTCCTTTTATGTGCATGAGAAGACTCCAATATCAGTGATTGCAAGAGTCAAGAGAAGGACACGAATGACATAGGGTTCCTTTCCTTTTACTTACCTTGGTTGCCCTGTTTTCTATGGTAGAAAGGAATGTGTTTATTTTGAGGAGCTTATGAAAAAAGTAATGAGAAGGGTCATGTCTTGGCAGACCAGATTTTTGTCCTTTGATGGAAGATATATTTTGATTGTTCATGTATTACAAACTATGCCTGTCTATCTACTGTCTACTATGAACCCTTTAAAGGGTGTAATTAAATACTTGCATGCCATCTTTGTCAAGCATTGAGTGGCATGGGATAAAATGTGTTATTCTAAGAATGAAAAGGGGTTGGGCTTTAGATCTCTTTATGAATTATCAAAGGCATTAATTGTCAAACTTTGGTGAAATTTAAGAACTAATCCTTGATTATGGGGTGTCTATATAGTGAACAAATATTGTAAAAAGATTCATCCTACTAATGCACAAGCTAAAGGGGCATCAAATATATGGAAGAAGATGGTGGAAGTCAGATAAGAAGTAGAATATAATATTTGGTGACAGATAAAGGCTGGCAATTCTAGCTTTTAGTTTGACAATTGGACAAAGCTTGGTGCTTTGTATTTTATATTACCAGATCATGCCAGGGAAGAAGAAATTGAGGTGGTGAACGTTATAGATCATGGTCAGTGGATTTTGAGCAAGCTAAGAATGGTGATAACATAAGAGATTGCTCAGTACATTATACGAACAATCAAACCAGAGAGTCAACAAGTTTATAATGACAGGGCCTAGTGGATCAGCAATAATAATGGCAAATTTATTGTTAAGACTGCTTGAGAGGAGTTGAGGAAGACGCCAGAGGAATCAATTCAGTACAGATTTATCTGGACAAAAGGGCTCCCAATTAAAATCAAAGTCCTAAAAAAATTAAAAAAATTAAAAAAATTAAAAAAAAAACATACACACACGACACTCACATACACACACGACCTAAATCACATACACACACGACACTCACGTACACATACACGGCACACACAATACAAATATATATATCTATGCATACACGGATCAATGGGGGGAGGCAGAGAAGAAAAATATATACTCGTTTTAAAAAAAGGTTTTGTTAAAGTTGAATTGGAGTTCGAGTTTATGTTCGCTTGGTGGACTTGAAAATTAGCTATTGTGAACTTGGAAATCAGTAGATCGTGGCCGTTCTCTTATTGTGAATTAATCTTCGCAAAAGATCTTGAGAAGGTCGGAAAAGATTGCGAAGAAATAAAGGTGAGTTTTCTCACTCACAAATTCTTAGTAAAATCATTTGTTTTGAGTTACAACGTTAAAACATAGTATGCATGTTAAAAAAATATGTTTTTGGAAATATAAGTTGTGATGAATTAATTGATATAAGTATTGTCTTGTAACAAGTTTGAGTCATGTAATTGCGGACTGTTTTCACTATGTTATCCTTGTTAGAATGGGACGAAATTTTCCAGTGTTGTACATCTTTTTTTCACGGTTAGATTTAGTCAAAAGGGGCCAAAACCGTCATACGGTTTGAGAGTTATCGTTGTTTAAAGTTTCTGCCTCGAATCGACCAAAATCCAGAAGGGCAGAACGTATAACGTAAAAACTGTACAAATCGGTAAAGAATCTGAAAGTTTGTACTGAATAATAGTTCTAATTTTCTCTGTTATTGACAGTTTGAGGCCTTACTAAGATTGATCCGACATACGGTTTGAGAGTTATAGCTGTTTAAAGTTTCTGCCTCGGATTGACCAAAATTCGGAAGGGCAGAATGTATAACGTAAAAGCTGTACAAATCGGTCAAGAATCTGAAAGTTTATGCTGAATAATAGTTCTATATTTCTCTGTTCTCGACAGTTTGAGACTTTATGGGGATTAATCCTCCTTATGAATAAAATGTTATGATTGTTTTAAGATTGTGTCCCTTTTTATAAAAGTCCGGCAAGACAGTTTTCATAGGGTTGTCTCTTTCGTGAATTTGTACTAGTTACATTAAGTATTTTCAGAGGAAACTTGGGATAGTGATAGGTCCCCGTGTTACCTTCGACTCGGCGTAAGAAATACCTTATTTGGAGTTATGGTTTTGGAGTTATAACCCTTACAAGTGGGAAGGGCGAAAAGTTGAAAGAAAGGTATATTATTTGAATTTTCTGGAAATATGACAATATATATATATATATATATATATATAAGTTTAGCCATACAGTCCAGATGATAGAAATTTTGGTAATGTAAATAGTTTTGCCATCACCTACGGGACTATAACATTACACATGTGTTGCCTTCAGGACTAATTACTTATTGAGTTGCCTTCGGGGCTATATACAGTTGCGTGCTTTGCCTTCGTGGCTATTCAGGTACACTTACTTTCGGAACTATTTAAATACACTTGCCTTTGGGGCTATTCAAATACACTTGTCTTCGGGGCTATTCAAATACACTTTCCTTCGGGACTATAATTGAAATGCATTGGACCAGATTGCACGCACCGCAACAAATATATAATATGTTATATGGGATAAAGCAGGTGTACTGGTTAACTAAGTATTCCCTAGGATGAGTTGGGAGGAGATTTTTGGGTATGAATATTTATTGGCTTGTACACTGAAAGTGCTGAAATCTGTTTTCATGACGTGCTTATTATGTTCATAATATGATTGTACATAGAATATTGTGAGGTTACTTTGAATTGTTAGGCGAGGTTCTCACTTAGCCCCGGATGGTAGGTCTGACTCTTTTATCTAACATGTTTCAAGTAAGCGCGATAAAGGGAAAACTCAGCAACAGGGCTAGCGACTGTCCCGCAGCCTCATTGTTCCACCAATCCATTGCTTCGGATTTGGTGAATGTCATTCTTGATTAAGTAGGTTTGAGGAACCAAGTTTCGTTATCTCGGGAAATGCCCCACATGAGATTGTTTCCTTTTAAATTTTGAATTTCTTATTCTATATATGAAATTTTCCATTGAGTCTAGATAGAAGTTGTGGTTGCGCGAGTAAGAGCTCGCGTTTTCATAAAAAAGTACATGATTACATTATTTCCGCATTTAGATACATGTTTAATTTAGGAAGAAAAGAGGTTAATGGTTCACCTAGGAATATATAGTTGCTCAGGTGTCATCACGCCCTAAGGGAAGACTTGAAAAAAGTCGGGGTATGACAAGTTGGTATCATAGCTAAACCAGGTTAGGAGATTCTAGAAAATTTCTTTGAGTTTGGGGTTTGAACGGTTACTTATTGCGATGGTGTGCGCGCCATCTTAGTAATAAGTGAACGAAATAACATCCTAAACAGTTTCACTTCCTTCATAATCTTCTCGTGCCTATCTTGAGTCTTTTCAAATACTTGGTTCTCGTACTAACTCCTGCAAAGGATTATGGAAGGGGATTGTGCAACGATAAACTAACTAACAGTTATTTTTGTAGATATGGTTACAATACGAGTTCCAACCAAGAGGGAAGTTCTCATAGAAACGAAAAGGATAATGCAAGCTCAAGAGGAGTTCATGGATCGTAGGATGGACCCATGAGATGATTTTGGCACGTATATGGATGACACAATTGCACGTTGTACAGATTTGCTTAGGGCTAGATGGAAGAGTCATTTATTTGACCTGACCTTTTTCGACTATCCGATTGGAGTCATACTACAAATAATAGTCAACTCCATCCCGGGAGATTTCCACTCCTCGTTTAGAAGAGCAAAAATGCTATGTGGAGATAGTAAAGAAGGCTCCTTGCCCAAATTTCTACGTCTCGTGAAGAGGGTCTGGAAGATGAAGGAAAGAATGGACGATAGGGAACGGGAGGCAAGGAACAAGGTTCACAAGGAGCTGAATGCCAACCTGCGGAATAGGCGAGTCACGCGGTTAAGCCCTTTAACACGTGTTGTAGTAAATGCAAGTTTGAGTTGGAGATCTACAATGGGTGATAGAGGATTATCTAATAAGATTTTGTATAATGTTATATCATTTGAAAGTATGACAGAATGAAGTATTATGAATGCAAGAAAGAAATAATATCGTTATTTTTTTAAATTTTCTTGTGGTGTTGCATGCTTATGAAGTATAAGAAAAATTTAGGGGAGTTAAAATAGACGTCTTTTCTTCTAAAATATGAGCGCGCTTGTCTTTACAGAAAATGGTAGACTCACAAGTACTGGTGGTGCGACGGTCGATCAGAACTAATCGGGGAAGAGTGAGGGGACAAAGTCAACCCCCAAGAGTTTTGGCACAGGAATCGAGGCCTCAAGAAGAGGTTCACCATGAAGCTCCTATACCTCCGGTTGAAAGAGCAGTGTCTCAAGATAGCGTGGAAAATGTTGAAGAAAATGAGAGTCAAGCGGCCCAGGAAACGGTGGGACAAAAGTTAGATAGACTCATAGAGTTGATGACAGCGGTAGCCCCACACATGGTTCAACCTATACCTAGTGTCTCAGTGATGGCCCCGACCCAGAACCCGCCGGCCCAGGAACCAGTTGTGGTTGCACCACTAGCCGAAAATGTAGGAGCTCAGTCAGTACCAGATAGACTATGGGCAAATTTTATGAGGAGAAGGGAACCTATCTTCACGGGGAAGGACTCCAAGTCCGACCTAATAGTATTTCTCGATAAAGTAGAAGACCTACTGTTTACATTGGGATGTGTAGAGACGCATGACGTCAATTTGGTGGGCACACATTTAGTGGATGACGCAGGGGTGTGGTAGAGAAATTGTAGAAGAAATTGTTCCCTATGTCACCATCGATGACGTGGGGAGAGTTTAGAGCCGTATTCATTAAAAAGTACATGCCTAACACCTGAAAAGATGCGCTCAGGCGTGAGTTTGAACAATTGAAACAAGGAGATCGCAGTGTGCAAGAATACGATACCCAGTTTATGTGATTGTCAGCATATAACGCGTACATTATTCCTACGTAAAGGGAGAATGTCAAAAGATTTGTTGAGGGTTTAAACCCGAAATTGGCATAGAAGGTAGTGTCATTAGCCCATGATCGAACTTACCTTCAGATCGTCGACATGGTAATAAGGGTAGAAGGTGTTGCTAAAGCAAAAAGAGAGTATTCGCAGAAGAGGTTGCGATCATCGGGATCCTTTAATCAAAACCAGTGGCAAGAAGGAAGTATGGGTTCTTCGAAACCGAGCCAGCCAGTAGGCCAGTCTCAACACAGGCCCCAAGGGAACAAATGGTTCAATCACCAAGGTAATAACGTCCAGGGCACCAACCCTAACACATGGGGTGACAAACTGGTCTGTAAGGTTTGTCAAAAGAAACATTACGGAGAATGCTGGTTCTCACCGAAAGAGTGTTACAACTGTGGAGAACCAGACCACTATGCCAGGGATTGCTAGAAGAGAACCCAAACTCAGTCTTCTCATGGGAGGTCAGAAGCAATCACAGCTGTCCACAAGGGAAATCAGGGAAACCAATCCCGACAGGATCAGGGAAGTCAACAGTCCAACAATCCTAATTGGCTCTACACTTTGCCCTAGAGGAATGAGACAGAGGCATTCAATGCCGTAGTCACAGGTAGACCTGTCCAAAGCTCGGGTCGGTGGCTTTTTTTTTCCTGCTTGCCCGACCCTGACCCTATTTTTTTTAAAAAAATTGACCCTGGCCCTGATCGTTCGGGGACCCTATGGGTCACGGGTCGGCCCTGACCCGTCGGAAGGGGGACAAAATTTACCGGGTCGAGTCGAGTCGCAATTTTTTTTTTAAATTGAATTTTCAAAACTGAAATTGACATTCACACCTACACTATCGTGAAATTTCAACGTTGAAATCTATTGTGTATCGTGAGATGTATACTAAAGAAAAAGGAAAATTAGAAATCGATTTGGGAGAGAACACAAATTGATTGGGAAAACAGACATTTTTCTAAAAATTGGCTGCGCCAAACCACTTTTCGGCAATTTGTTCGGCCCGTCTCGAAAATATACGCAAAATCAAAAAACAATCGGGTAAAACGGACATCCGATCGCAGAGTTATGACCATTTATAGTTTCACCAATTTACAACTAATTTCTCTCCCTACATTATGCTCCCGTGATATTAACAGAACGACTAATAATCAACTACCATTTTTATCTTATTTTATGTCGAGTTCAATGTAGATTAGAGCAATACATATATTATAAAAACATGCATTATATCACTTAAATATTAATGGCAAAAATATATATAAGTACAAAATAAATATTAATAAAGGAAAAATAATATAAATTAAATTTAAAAAATGCGGGTCGGGGTCGGGTCGGGGGTCGGGCCGGGTTGGGTCGGACGGGTAAAATATTCTGACCCTAGCCCGACCCTACATAAGATCGGGTCCCCTCTTTTTCGGGTCGGGTGGCTCGCGGGTCAGCTATAAGTCGACCTTGGCCCTGGATTTTTCGGATCGGGCCAGGCCGGGCCGGGTGGGTCCCAGACCCGTTGGACAGGTCTAGTCATAGGTATTTTGTTGGTCTCAAGTATTTCTGCACATGTATTATATGATCCCGGCTCTACATTTTCGTATATGTCAATGGGTTTTGCTAAGAGTCTACATGTAGAACCTTCCTGTTTAAGTGAACCCTCTGAGGTCATGACACTAGTGGGGGCCTCAGTTTGGGCCTCACGAGTAATTAAAAATTTCTCGTTAGAGGTAAATGGTAGAGGTACAAAAGCAAACTTATTATTACTTGATATGGTAGACTTTGATATTATTTTGGGTATGGATTGACTGTCAGCATGTTATGCCACGTTGGATTATCGACAAAAGGTTATAAAATTATCTTTTCCCGGGGAACCAAAAATTTTTATATGGGGTAGAATTGTGACACCTTCGAGTCGCCTTATTTCCTATCTTAGGGCTCAAAAGTCATTAAGAAGTCACAAAGTGGAATACTCTTACCTGGCGAGTATAATGGATACCCAAAAAGAGTCCCAGAGGTACATACTGTCCCTATTGTTCATAGTTTTTTAGAGGTTTTCCCTGAAGACCTTCCAGGCCTTCCTCGGGATAGGGAAGTGGAGTTCGCTATAGAATTAATTCTGGGTACAAGATCCATTTCCATTCCTCCATATCGAATGGCCCAACTGAATTGAGAGAGTTAAAAGAATAATTGAAAGATCTTCTGGATAAGGGCTTTATAAGGCCTAGTGTTTCCCCCTGGGGTGCACCAGTCCTTTTTGTGAAGAAGAAAGATAGTTCACTCCGAATGTGCATCGATTATCGATAACTCAATATGGTCACGATCAAGAACTAGTACCTATTACCAAGAATCGATGATCTTTTTGACCAACTTCAAGGAGCTAGTTATTTTTCCAAAATTGACCTCCGTTCGGGATATCACCAGCTGAAAATAATCCTGATGATATACCCAAAACATCCTTTAGGACCCGATATGGCCATTATGAGTTCTTGGTCATGTCTTTCGGGTTAACCAATGCCTCAACAACTTTTATGGATCTCATTAACAGAATTTTCAGGCGATTCTTAGATTTGTTCGTGACTATATTCATCGATGATATTATAATTTATAGCAAGAGTGCTGAATAACATGAAGAGCATCTAAGGGTAGTGCTTCAAATCTTAAGACAAGAGAAACTTTATGCTAAATTTTCAAAGTGTGAATTTTGGTTGAAAAAGGTGGCCTTCTTGGGCCATGTTGTGTCAAGGGATGGAGTTATGGTAGACCCCCAAAAGATAGAAGCCGTGAAGAGCTGGCCTAGGCCTACCACTTTGACAGAAATTAAGAGTTTCTTAGATTTGGCTAGGTATTATAAAAGATTCGTACAAGGTTTCTCTAGTCTCGCTGCTCCCTTGACCCAATTGACTCAGAAATCGGTTAAGTATCAGTGGTCAGAGGCGTGCGAGGCAAGTTTTCAGAAACTGAAGGAGTTATTCACTACTGCGCCAGTCCTAACCTTCCCATCGGGACAAGAATGATTTACAGACTATTGCGTTGCCTCTAAAAATATTGGGTTAGGATGAGTCTTGATGTAGTTTGGAAAGGTTATTGCGTATGCATCTCGACAATTGAAGATACATGAGAAGAATTATCCAACTCATGACTTGGAATTGGCCGCGGTAGTGTTCACCTTACTAATATAGAGACATTATTTGTATGGGGTGCATGTAGATATATTTACAAACCACAAGAGTTTACAGTACATAACCACGCAAAAGGATTTGAATCTCTGACAAAGAAGATGGTTAGAGTTGCTTAAGGATTATGACATTAGCATTCTTTACCATCCTGTAAAAGCTAACGTGGTGGCTGATGCACTCAGTAGGAGATCAATGGGCAACTTGGCCAACTTGGCAATACAAAAGAGAGGTATTGTTTGTGAGGTACAAAAATTAGGAAACCTCGGGGTTAGTTTAACCGAGGTCGGCGAAGGCAGGGTGGTGGTGCATGATACCTCTCAGTCTGCCTTAGCTTCAGAAATAAAAGAAAGTCAGTTTGAGGATATGGAATTTGTTGGGTTTCGAGAGAAGATTCAACGAGGAAAACCTTCACAGTTTACATTAGGAGACAATGACGGTACCCTTCGGTATAAGGGTAGGTTATGTGTTCCTAATGTGAGGGAACTAAGAAAGAAGATCTTGAATGAGGGTCACAACACCAGGTATTCCATTCATCTAGGATCAATGAAAATGTATCAGGATCTCAAGACAAATTACTGGTGGGATAGAATGAAGAGAGATGTTTTAGAGTTTGTTGGAAGGTGTCTTACGTGTCAACAGGTAAAAGCCAAACATCAAAAACTCGGTGGACTACTTCAGGACATTGGTATCCCCATGTAGAAATGGGAGGCGATTCATATGGATTTTGTGATTGGTTTACCGAAAACTCGAGAATGTTATGATTATATATGGGTGATTGTAGATCGGCTGACAAAGTAAGCGCATTTCCTACCGGTCAAGACTACGTATCGGGTGTCGCAGTATGCGCAGATTTATTTAAAAGAGATAGTGAGGTTACACGGGATTCCATTACAAATTATTTCGGATAGGGGTTTCCAGTTCACCTCACACTTTTGGAAAAAATTTCAGTAGGGCCTCGGGACAAAGGTTAAGTTAAGCATGACTTTCCACCTGCACACTGATGGACAAGCTGAATGAACAATTCAAACATTGAAAGATATGTTGTGGTCTTATGTGTTGGACTTTCGGGGCAACTAGTTGGACCATCTATATCTAATTGAGTTCGCATACAACAACAATTTCCATTCAAGTATACATATGGCTCCGTTCGAAGCATTGTATGAGCGAAAATATAGATCTCATCTTGGGTGGTTCGAGGTGGGCGAAACACTACTGTCGGACCTGAAGTCATTCAAGAAACAAATGACAAAGTGCAGATAATTCAGGAGCGAATAAAGATAGCTCATAGCCACCATAAGTCTTATGTGGATCATCACAAAAGAGATCTCGAATTTCATGAAGGGGAGAAAGTGTTTTTAAAAGTCTCTCCAATGAAGGGGTGATGCGATTTGGCAAGAAAGGGAAGTTGAGCCCAAGGTTTATTGGACCATATGAGATCTTACGAAGATTGGGGAATGTGGCTTACGAACTAGAACTTCCATATGAATTGGAAGCGGTGCATACGGTATTCCATGTGTCAATGTTACGAAAATACTTGCACGATCCACGTCACGTCATCCAACCCCAAGAGATAGTCCTGAATGAAGAGCTTCAATATGAAGAAATTCTGGTAGAAATACTGGATAGACAGATTAAGCGCCCTAGGAATAAAGATATTGCTTCCGTGAAAGTACTATGGAGAAATCACTCCACAAAAGAAGCAACATGGGAAGCCAAAGACGTGATGAAAGTCAAATATCCATTCCTGTTTGAGTAAGGTAATAAAATATGTTAAGTTGTGTTTCATGTGTATGCAGTTTGCGTGTCAATGTGCATGTGTTACGACCTTATTCACATTCGAGGATGAATGTTGTTTAAGGAGGGGATAATGTAAAGTCCTAAATTTTTTTAAAAAAAAAAACAGAAAATAAACATACACACACGACACTCACATACACATAAGACCTGAAGCACATACACACACGACACTCACGTACATATACACGGCACACATAGTACAAATAAATATATATATATATATATAAATATATATATATATATATATATATATATATATATATATATATGCATACACGGATCAATGGGGGGAGGCAAAGAAAAAAAAATATACTCATTTAAAAAAAAAGGTTTTCTTAAAGTTGAATTGGTGTTCGAATTAATGTTCACGGTTTTGAATTCATGGACTTGAAAGTTAGCTATTGTGAACTTGGAAATCAGTAGATCGTGGTCATTCTCTTATTGTGAATTAATCTTCGCAAGAGATCTAGAAGAGGTCGGAAAAGATTGCGAAAAATAAAGGTGAGTTTTCTCACTCACAAATTCTTAGTAAAATCTTTTGTTTTGAGTTACAATGCATGTTAAAAAATATATGTTTCTAGAAATATAAGTTGTGATGAATTAATTGATATAAGTATTTTCTTGTAACAAGTTTGAGTCATATAGTTGCGGACTGTTTTCGCTAAGTTATCCTTATTAGAATCTGACACAATTTTCCAGTGTTGTACATCTTTGCTTCACGGCCAGATTGAGTCCAAACGGGGCCAAAAATGACATACAGTTTGAGAGTTATCGTTGTTTAAAGTTTTACCTCGGATCTACCAAAATCCAGAAGGGCAAAACGTATAACATTAAAACGGTAAAAATCAGTAAAGAATCTGAAAGTTTGTGCTGAATAATAGTTCTAGTTTTCTCTGTTATTGACATTTTGAGACCTTACTGAGATCGATCCGACATACGGTTTGAGAGTTATCGTTGTTTAAAGTTTCTGCCTTGGATCGACCAAAATCCAGAAGGGCAGAACGTATAACGACCAAAATCCGGAAGGGCAGACCTTAACGTATAAAGGCAGTTTAGTTTTCCCATTGAACCAAAATTATTGGAATCTGTAGTCAGTAATGTTGGGTTACCACTATAAAGATTCTTATTGTTTGGATTTTAAGCATATTCCCCTAGACATGCAGAATATTTGATCTTTGGGTAGGCCTTTAGTTAATGGATCTGCTATGTTATCCTTTGATTTGACGTAATCAATGGAAATGACACCCGTAGTGATCAACTGCCTAACGGTCTTATGTCTCCAATGAATATGTCTAGACCTGCCGTTGTACATACTATTATGTGCCCTTGCTAAAGCCGATTGGCTGTCACAGTGAATCATCACCGAAGGTACGGGTTTATCCCAACAAGGGATATTCTCTAAGAAGTCGTGAAGTCATTTTTCTTCTTCTCCTGCTTTATCCAAAGCAATAAAATTTAATTCCATTGTGGATCGGGCGATGCATGTTTGCTTAGAGGACTTCCAAGACACAGCCCCACCACAAATTGTAAAAATATACCTACTGGTGGATTTGGTGTTCTTTATGCCCGATATCCAGTTTGCATCACTGTATCCTTCCAATACGACTGGATATCTAGAATAATGTAATCCGTAAGTCAACAAATATTTCAGATATCGTAGTATCTGATTTAACGTCTTCTAGTGATCGATTCCGAGTAAACCTAGCCAACTTATTAACTGGATAAGTGATATCAGATCGGGTGTAGTTTGTAATGTACATTAAACTGCCAATGAACTGCGCATATCTCTCTTGGGATACGGGTGAACCACGATTCTTATCAATTCTATGATTCATATCCATTGGTGACTTCATAGGGGGACTGCCAAATACATCAAATTTCCTCAAAACATCTTCAATGTAATGAGATTGAGATAAGACCAGCCCGTCAGATGTCTTAAAAATCTTAATTCCGAAAATTACATCTGCAATACCCATATCTTTCATGTCGAAACATTATTTTAACATATTCTTGGTTTTCAGGATCAAGTTTAGACTACTTCCGGTGATGAGCATGTCATCTACGTAAAGGCATATCATGACAAATGAGTTAGAGTTCCCTTTGATATAGATACATTTATCACATTCATTTATGGAGAAATTTTTTGATAATAAAGTATTATCAAACTTTTCATGTCATTGTTTCGGGGCTTTTTTGAGTTTGTATAGAGACTTAACAAGTCGAAATACTTTCTTTTCTTACCCTGGAACCACATACCCCTCGGGTTGTTCCATGTATATTTCATCTTCCAACTCTTTGTTTAGGAAGGTTGTCTTAACATCCATTTGATGTATTTCAATGTCACGCAAAGCTGCAATGGCTATGAATACCCTTATGGACGTTAATCTAGACACATGGGAGTATGTGTCGAAGTTCTCGAGGCCTTCCTTTTGTCTGTAGCCTTTGACTACTAATTTGGCATTATACTTGTCAATAGTTCCATCTTCTTTGTACTTTCGTTTGAGTATTCACTTACAACCCAAAGGTTTACTTCCCGGAGGAAGATCAACCATTTCTCAAATATGGTTTTGCATGATGAAATCTATTTCGCTTTCTATAGCTTCTTTACAAAGCGATGCTTCTGGAGTTGACAATTCTTCCTTAATTGTCCTCGGTTCATTTTCAACCATATAAGTTAGAAAATTTGGACCAAAGGTTTTGTCCTTTTTGACCCTTTTGCTCTGTCTTGGTTCAACCTCTGGAACCCCTAAGTATTGTAGATCTGGAACATTAAGTTCCGAATAGTTAGTAACTTCTGAGTGATGTAGATCTGGAACGTCTAGTTCTGAATAATCAGAACCTCCCGGGTCTTGTTGATTTTGAGCATTTTATTCATAACTTCGTTTGCGTGAAATTATTTCTTTTTCCTTTCGAGGAAAGATCTGTTCAAAGAATTCAGCATTCCTTGATTCCATGATCGTACCCTCGTGGATATCAGGTATCTCCGACTTATACACTAAGAAGCGATAAGCACTACTATTATTTGCATATCCGATGAATAAGCAATCTACAGTCTTAGGTCCAATTTTGACCTGTTTTGGTTTAGGTACTTCGACCTTTGCCAAACAGCCTCACATTTTTAAATATTTGTAAGTGGGTTTCTTTCATTTCCATGATTCATATGGAGTTTTATCCTTACGCTTATGCGAAACTCTATTGAGAATTGTATTAGCGGTAAGAATCACTTCGCCCCACATGTTTTTAGCTAAACCGAAATTGATGAGTAAAGCATTCATCATTTCCTTTAACGTACGGTTTTTGCGCTCGGCAATACCGTTAGACTGAGGCGGGTAAGGAGCGGTCGTTTGATGAACAGTGCCGAATTGAGCACATTATTCTCCCCTACGTATTCTCCCCCTCTATTACTACGAATTGCCTTGATCCGTAGGTTTAGTTGATTTTCAACTTCTGCTTTGTATCGTTTAAATGCTTCAAACGCTTCATCTTTACTTTTCAACAAGTAAACATAACAATACCTTGTACTATCATCAATGAAAGTCACAAAGTACTTGTTCCCCCCTCTAGTTTTCACAAATTTTAAATCACATATGTCGGTGTGAATAAGTTCTAGAGGAGCGGTGTTTCTTTCGACTGAATGAAAAGATGATTTGGTTAATTTTGCCTCTACGCACACCTCACATTTATGTTGAGGGTTTATGTCAAAGGAAGGCAACAACTCCAACTTTACTAACTTTTGAATGAATTTGTAGTTAATGTGTCCTAATTTATGATGCAATAAATTAGATGATTCAAGAAAGTAGGAAGAAGGCTTTATTTCATTAGATGAACGGATTACAGACATAGTATTTATTTTGAAGAGGTTGTCACATGCGAAGCCCCTTCCTACAAATATATCATTCTTAGTTATTACAAATTTGTTAGACTCAAAAACTAGTCTAAATCCAGCCTTGACCAACAGTGGCATTGAAACCAAGTTCTTGCGGATGTCAGGAACGTGCATCACTTCCTTTAGAGTAAGCTCTTTGCCTGAAGTCATTTTGAGGAAAACTTTTCCAACCCCTTGCACTTCAGAGGTAGCGTTGTTGCCCAGGAACATTTTTTTGCCCATGATTGGGGCGTAAGAATAGAATGCACTCTTGTCAGAGCATATGTGACGGGTTGCACCCGTGTCTATCCACTATTGCCTTGGATTTTCCACCAGATTTTCCTCCAACACTACAGTTGAGAAATCTTCAATTATGTCGTCAAGGTTTGAAGGACCACCCTCATCTTGTACAAAGTTAGCCCTGCCTTGCCTTTGTTCTTGGCCTTTTACTTCTACTCTAACTTCCGTTTGCGGCACTCTTTGATCACATGGCTAGGATTTCCACAGTGATGACAGTTTTCTTTGAACCTCTCTATCGGTTGGCTTTTGCCGCCTACCTGGAACTTGCGCTTTTTGTTAGTGTTTCCCTTCGAATCAACCAGATTCGCTTTTGCCTCCATTGGCTATTTTTTCTTAGATATAGCCCTTTTATTGTCCTCTTGTATTTGCAGTTTGATGATAAGGTCTTCAAACCCCATTTGTTTTGTCTTTAGTTTGAGATAACTCATAAACTCGCTCCATGAGGGAGGCAATTTTTCAATCAAATGCGCAACCAGAAACTTCTCATTTGGCTTCATTCCTTCCAAATCCAGATGATGAAGAATCATTTGAAACTCATGAATTTGGGACATCACTGATTTACCATCCACCATTTGAAATTTTAGAAACTTTCAAATGATGAATTTCTTAGTACCCGCATCCTGTGCGTTGTACTTTTTCTCGAGTTTTTCCCACAACTCTTTTTCCGTCTTCACGGTGCAATACACAGTATATAGTGTATTCGACAGACCGTTCAGAATGCAGTTTTTGCACATGAAATCACTATGATTTCAGGCATCCAGTGTTAACTTCAGGGCATTTGTGACCTGGATATATTCGCCCATAATAGTCGTTGTGTTAGACTGAGTGTCTATTGCATCCCCACCAGAAGGAGGATCTTCTGTCAGAAAGCGTGACAGGTTCAACGTAGTAAGATAGAACATCATCTTTTGTTGTCGTCTCTTGAAATTGGTACTTAGAAACTTTTCTGGGCGTTCGCTTTGGAAACTGGCAGGAGCATAACCGTTGGCAAATGGTTGAAGAGACATCTTTCGTACACTTAGAAATATAATTTGTCTTAAACTGTAGGTAAAAGTGTATCAGAAAGGTTAATCAAGAAGGAAAAACTGAGTCGAGAGATGACTCTCTTTCTTTAAGACAAAATTGCCCCGTATAAATGCTTTTATGGTATTGGACAATAGTCTCCCAAGATAAAACAGCAACAACCAACAATACAAAGCTAGTAATGTTGATTCTGGCAAAAAAAAAAGAATATTGAATAGATTACAAAGAAAAGAGGATTTTCTGGTTTTGTTTTTCTCCTTTTGAATGTTTGAACTTAACAGTAATGTTCAATTTATAGATGAAGAAGAGAGTTCTGACTGTTGAAGTCATATCTGTTGGCTGGCGTCATTTGGAGAAGATAGAGTTGTTTCAACGTTTCCGAAATCTTTAGGGACAAAAGTGTAAATAAAAAATATTTCGGGGACCAAAAGAGAATTCTGGAAGAAAACCCACGACCCGGATCGTGGCGGGCGGCGGCGGGCGTGGGGCTTAGCCGCAACCCAAGCTCACCTAGGTCATCCCCCTTCTTAAAACTTGGGTCACCCCTTGGGGTCCCAAACCCTTACTCAAAACTATAGTTAATATTGTCCTCAATCCTTCCATATTCAACCTATGTGGGAGTTCTATTATTTGGCCAAACCAATCCATCTATTTGTGTCTCAAACACCTTACTTTGTGTATCAATATCTCTTTCATTCCTCAATGAAATTTGACGATACTTGGCACTAATATCATCTACTTATTTAGTATATTAGGCATGTGCGAAGAAACGATGTTTCCAACATGCGCCCCTATGTGTTTAAGTCATTAAAGATGGGAAAACTCAATCCCATATAGTTAAATTTCCAACACTAACTTGGTAACACCAATTGATAATTACTTGAAGTTAGATTGTGTGGCATCGATCATGAAAGTGGCACTAGATTGTTGTGTTGAATCTCATGCAAGACGGACAAACATGAAAGATGTAGGGATGCTACAGAAGATCAGGATTCAACTTCTCGCATGTTGAGCATGTTCTGGGAAACTCTTGTTCCAAATTACTTGTTTTGTTGCAAATGTTTTCTAAATTATTGTATTTATATGAATAATATATTTTTTTAGCACTTGGGCTGTAGATTATTCTGTTTTAGCTTTATGAATGCTAGCTGAATAAATTAATCTTACTATGTCCTCTTAAATAATGTTTTCAAGATTACTTGATATATGCTTTCCTCCAACAATTTGTTAATCATGATTTGGGCAGTAACATTAATAAGATAAGTAACATCATAATTATATACAATTAATTACACTGATAATGTACTTTATAATGTTAGTGCCGCCGTGCTTGGTTAACATTGGAATGAAAACTAGGAAGTTCTCGTCCCATGCTCAAATCTGACTTCGATTATTGTCTCCCATCAGCCCAAGATAAATTTGGCTGTGGTGATTCGCCATTTAGTTTATTTGAGTTAAATCCTTACAAATTAGAAATTCTATCCATAAAAATACTAGTAATAATATTAAATTTAAACTTAGAGTTCTATAGAGCCTTCAGTGAGAAAATTGTAAATATAAATTCAATAACTAAAACTAAATTGATCATCTTGAAGCAGAATGAGTTTTTTTTTTGTAAAAAAAGTGTTAGGAATTAACTACTATATGAATACAAATAGGCAAGTAATACTAATGTTTTACATAAGAAACACTAATACAAATTTCCAACGAGTTAACAAACATATAACAATAAGACAACAAACAAAAATGGCAATGACATGACGGTTGGAAATTTACTAATGTGGAATTAAGTTTATCCCATTATTTATGACTCGAACAATTGGGGCATCGCACGTCGAAAACGTCGTTTCCACACACGTGCACTCGTAGTGCCAAGTATCGTAAATTTCGTTAGTGAAAGAGATATTGGTACGTAAGTAAATGTTTGAGACATAGAATAATGGACGGTTATTGGCTATATAACAAGTGTTCCACGTCAGTAAACGAAAGAAGGATTGTGCAAATTGTAAGATGGTGCGGCACCGGAAAGGGCCGCGGCACCACCCAAACGGAATTCCAAAAGTTTGGCTGATTATGGAGAGATTTTGGAGCATTAAAATTGCAGTTTTTCCTCCATAAATCAGTCATTATTTGCTTGCATTAATTGGTGAATTAAAGGGACATTACTTGTGCCATTACTTGGTTGGTCATCATGGGGATTCAATGGCCATTACTTGGCATTGAATGGCCATTACATGGGCATTGAATGGCCATTACATGGGCATTGAAGGGCCATCTTGCACACCTATAAATTGAACCCTTTGACTCAATTATATAGACTTACACACAAGTTAACAACACTACAAAGAGATCAGATTTTCCTGAGAGCAATCCTTCTCTTAGCAATTTTCTTTATTCGTGTTCTTCGCTGGGGTCATTTGTGTAGGTTTTGCACATTTGATAGTTTGCTGTTTTATCTTGGGAGACTATTGCCCACACTTTCGTAAAGCCTATATACGGGGGCAATCTTGTCTTAAAGACAGAGAGTCATCTCTAGACTCAACCGATGGTGTTGTGATTATCTTACTGGTTGCTAAGTGTTTCAGGTGTGAACTTTAAACTCAAAGGACTCTAACCGTTTGAATTCTCAGCGGTTCTACAAGCCACAAGTGTAGCAGTTCATGTTCTTGTAGTTCTGAATACAAGATCCATATTTGAAGTTCTAGTTCAAGATTAAAAGATTGACAACTTATTGTTGTAATCTTTGTTGTTTATCCTTTCGAAGCACTTGTGATAGTTATTCACTATTCCCGTACGGCTTTATCTCCAACAAGTTTAAGACAAGATTGTATTAGTGTTCAAAAGATGTCGGTCAATAGTTGTGTGACCAAATCTGGCTATGGTTGTGGTTTTCTGATTGAAGACAGGTCCATTAACAGTTCTGTTGACAGTAACATTATTTCTGCCAACAAACTAGACAATGGTTCTGATGCTGAGGTTCAGAGCGCTTATGCTGATTACGATGTTGACGGTCAAGGTGTTGATGGTGTCACCGCTCCCGAGAGTGGTGGAAACAAGCGCCCACGAGAGGCTGAGGATGTCAACTAGGACAGGAGGAGAAGGTTGAAGATGTTGTTCTATCTTGTAGCAGAAGGCCTATATCTGTCCCAGACAAAGGATCTTAATTATGGTAAGGAGGAAATGGACACTCAGTATGACTGAAGTGGGCCAGAATCCAAAAGGTCTAAGTTAATTATCCTTTCTTATCTATAATGTGTTTATATAATATCTGAATAAAAGTGTGTAAAGCAAGGCTAGTAATATGAAAGTGTTTTCATTAAAAACTTATATTCCCTACACTCTAAAATCAGAAATTGAATCTCTCTCCTTCCCGGTTAAAGATTGGTGCTGGAAAACAAAACTTAAAAGATCTGTTCTTTTGGTTGTTATTATTAAAAGTGTGTAAAGTATGTTCGCACATACGAAGGAGAGATATCTACTGACTGTGCGAAAATTGTTACCACTCTTAAGCAAGCGCCAGAATTGTCTAGGCACCAATCTCAATGGAAGAAGACTAAAAGATAATGGCTTAGCTTAAGACGTTGAACCTGTCATATATCTGACAGAAGATCTTTCATTTGATAGGATGGTTTTGGACACTCAGTCATACAAAGCCTACGGGCGACTGGAGTGGGCCAGAGTTTCCAAGTCTTAAATGATCTGAAGACCAAAAGAAAGGCAGAAAAGATTTTGGACACTCAGTCGTACAAAGGCTACGGGTGACTGGATTGGGCAAGAGTTTCCAGGTCTTAAATGATCTGATGGCCAAAAGAAAGGCAGAAAAGGTTTTGGACACTCAGTCGTACAAAGCCTATGGGCGACTGGAGTGGGCCAGAGTTTCTAGGTCTTAAATGATCTGATGGCCAAAAGAAATTGGACACTTAGTCGTACAAAGCCTACGGGCGACTGGAGTGGGCCAGAGTTTCCAGGTCTTAAATGATCTGAAGGCCAAAAGAAAGGCAGAAAAGAAATTAGACACTCAATCTGTAAAAGCAACTAAAGTGGGCTAGAGTATCCAGATCACATATGATCCGGTTATGCCCTAACCACGGGAAAGATTTTGTTCATGTGAAGCAACGCCAC
This sequence comes from Anisodus acutangulus, assembly GCA_029783415.1. Lineage (NCBI taxonomy): Eukaryota > Viridiplantae > Streptophyta > Magnoliopsida > Solanales > Solanaceae > Anisodus > Anisodus acutangulus. The sequence goes on along the minus strand of CM056491.1, from coordinate 20,402,631 downwards.
CTCTAAAGTAGAAGGGGTTAGAGAGGTTGTCCTTAAAAAGGACTTCAGGGAATGGGATCACTCTAAAAGAAGGTTATACATGTCCCAAACTTGATTTCAGGGACATTGTTGGTCAAACTGGTTTAAGACTAGTCCAACAGGTCTGTAATAACTAAGAATGGTACAATATATTTGTAATCCATGCATCTATGTCATCATAGATTAAGACACGTTAAATAGAAAGTCATTCAAAAGATAACTAAGTTGAGATTGTTGCTTTCTGTCGACATAAACCCTTAAAATGAATGTGAGGTGGGCGAAGAGGCAAAATCACCTTTCCATTCCATCAAAGGAATAGCGAAAGAAGGACCGCTCCTCTAGAACTTAGTCACACCTAAGAAGCACCGCTCCTCTAGAACTTAGTCACACCTACATGGGTGATTTGAAGTTTGTACAAAATAGAGGGGGGGAGGGGGACAAGTACTTTGTGACCTTCATTGATGATGGTACAAGGTATTGCATCCTTTGTTTGTTGAAAAGCAAAGATGAAGCTGTTGAAGCAGATAAGCGCTACAAAGCAGAAGTTGAAAATCAACTAAGCCTACGGATTGAGGAATTCATAGTGATAGAGAGGGAGAATGTGAAGCATCGGTTATCAAACGATTGTTCCTCACTCACCTTAGTCTAACGGTGTTAGCCAAGCGCAAAGGCGTATGCCCAAAATATATGGGGCAAGGCGATCCTTATCGCTAATGCGATTCTCAACAGAACTCCGCATAAGGATAAGGATAACCTTCCATGTGAAATATGGAAAGGATCCCGCCTACAAATGTTGTGATGTGGGGTGGCTTGGTAGAAGTTGGAATACTCAAAACAGGTCAAGTTGGACCTACGATTGTAGATTGCATATCCACTGGATCTGCAAATAACAGTAGTGCTTATCGCCTCTTGGTGTCAAAGAATGTTGAATTCTTTGAAGACATCTTTCCTTGAGTGGAAAATAAATAATTGCTCAAGGTTAACAAGAACCCGCAAGTGCCTGATTATCCGGAACCAGACGTTCCATATCTAAAGGAAGTTGCTGACTATCTGGAACTTAATGTTCCAAATCTACAGAACTTAGGGACTCTAGATGTTGAACCGAGACGGAGCAAAGAGGGAACAAAGACTCGTTCCAGTCCTTCTAGCTTGTATGGTTGGAAATGAACCATAGAAAATTAAAAAAGAATTGTCATCTCCAGAAGCGCTACTTTGGAAAGAAGCTACAGATTCTATCGGATAGAACCATACGTGTGTAATGGTTGACCTTACTCAGAGAAAAGAACCTTTGGGTTGTAAAAATGGATACTCAAATTGAGTACAAAGTAGATGGATCTACTGACGAGTATAAGGCCTCGGCTACTTGGACATGTGCTCCCCTGTGAATATCTTAACATTCAAGGCCATTGCAATCTTGCGTGACATGGATGTTGAGACAGTCTTCCTAACCGGAGAGTTGGAACTGGAGGATCAAAGTTGGTTTGTTGGACTATTGGGCTTCTTCCAGAACTTTCCTTTTGGTCCCTGGAATGTTTACATTTTGGTCCTGGAAGTTTCAGATGAAACAGAAATAATGAATCTGACAACAGAAACAATGACTCTGAAGTTAGAAAGCCAACAATCTGAAAGTGGAAGTCATATTGAAACAAAGTTTCGATATGAAAGATATGGGCATCACATATGACATCTTAGGAATTGGGATTTCTAAGACATCTAACGGACTGGTCTAATTCCAAACTTATTTGTATGGTATGTGACAGTCTCGTTGAAGTCATCAATGGATATGAATCATAGAATTCATTGGAATCATGGTGCACTCGCATACCAGGAGCGATATGCGCAGATCACATGCAGTTCAATGTATTTTACACACTACTACCGACCTGGTATCAGCTTACAAAGTAGATCAGTTGAACTAAGGTTCACTCGTGATTCTGGAAATGATCGATAGAAGGCGTTAAATCGGATATGTCGATATCTGAAATATTCGCTTATCTACGGATTATGGTACTCTGGATGTCCAGTGGTTCTGAGAAAACACAATGATACAAACTGGACATCGGACTTGAAGAACACCAAAGCCACAAGTGGATGTGTTTGGTGTGCCTTTGAAAATCCTCTAAGCAAACTTTCATTGGCCGATTCATGATGGAATCAGAGTTTATCGCTTTGGACAAAGCATGAAAAGAAGTTGAGTAATTTCACGACATCTTAGAGGATGTTTCTTATTGGAAAAAACTCGTGCCTTCGTTAGTTATACACTGTGACTAGCCAGTCGACTTCAGGGAGGGCACGGATGACGGCATCAGGACATATTAGTCAGAGACATAAGACCGTTGGGCAGTTGATCATCATGGGTGTCACTTTATTGATTACTAATCAAAGGATATAGCGGACCCTTTAACTAAGGGACTACCCGAAGATCAAGAGTTCTGCCTATCTAACGGATGGGATTAAAACCCAAATAATACAAACTTTTACAGTGGTAACCCAACCATATTGACTGGAGATCCCAAGAATTTGGTTCAATGGAAAAACTAAGTTGTAAAAGGTTTAGTTGAGCGCTTCGATGGAAGCAATAGCACTTCGGATTATGATTTCTATAAAGAAACGTAAATCCAAATCCGTTCCCGCAATAGACGTTAAGTGCTACCTGCATAGTGGGTAAAGGTTAAGTTTCAAAACATTTGATGATCCTCAACAGTTAAGGTTAAGGTTTCGGAAACTTTTAATAATTCCTAACGCTTGTGAAGCGGGGTATAGCAGGATATCTTGTAGGAGATCACCTATTTAAGTACGAGGACAGGACGCCTCAAATGAACGCACTTAAGAATCCAAGTGTGTCCACGACCACAACAGATAGAACAATAAGAAGAAACGAATAAAAGAGAGGTCTTATGTTGGTACCGTTGTCTTGGCTTACATTAAACACTGACGGTTCAAGACATCACGTTCACCGCGCAGTAAGTAAGTCCGATGGTATTCAACTAGGGAAGGTTCAAAGTGGAAGCTACCTCTCCTGATGCAATATCTTTTCGCTGAAAGATTTCTGAAAGTAGGCACGTGGTGTATGTGCCAAAATTTCTTTCAAGAGGGGATTGTTGGAAATTTGTCAATGTGGAATTAATTTTATCCCATTATTTATGACTCAAACAATTGGTGCCCCGCACGTCGGAAATGTCATTTCCACACATGTGCACTCGTAGTGCCAAGTATCGTAAATTTCGTTAGTGAAACAGATATTGGTACGTAAGTAAATGTTTGAGACATAGAATAATGGACGTTATTGGATAAATAACAAGTGTTCCACGTCGGTAAACGAAGGAAGGATTGTGCAAAGTATAAGATGGTGCGGCACCGGAAAGGGTCGCGGCACCACCCGGACGAAATTCCAAAAGTTTGGCTAATTATGAAAAGGTTTTGGAGCATTAAAATGATATTTTTTCCTCCATAAATCAGCCATTATTTGGTTGCATTAATTGGTGAATTAAAGGGCCATTACATGTCATTTAAATGGCCATTACTTTTTCCATTACTTGGTTGGTCACCATGGGGATTCAATGGCCATTACTTGGCATTGAAGGGCCATTACATGGGCATATGAAGAGCCATCTTGCAGAGCCATCTTGCACACCTATAAATTGAGGCCTTTGGCTTAATTCTATAGACTTACACACAAGTTAACAACACCACAAAGAGATCAGATTTTCCTGATAGCAATCCTTCTCTTAGCAATCTTCTTTATTCGTGTTCTTCGCTGGGGTCATTTGTGTAGGCTTTGCAAATTTGATAGTTTGTTGTTTTATCTTGGGAGACTATTGTCCACACTTCCGTAAAGCCTATATACGGGGGCAATCTTGTCTTAAAGACAGAGAGTCATCTCTCGACTCAGCCGGTGGTATCGTGATTATCTAATTGGTTGCTAAGTATTTCAGGTGTGAACTTTAAACTCAAAGGACTCTAACGATTCGAATTCGCAGCGCTTCTACAAGCCACAAGTGTAGCAGTTCATGTTCTTGTAGTTCTGAATACAAGATCCATATTTGAAGTTCAAGATTAAAAGATTGACAACTTGTTGTTGTAATCTTTGTTGTTCATCCTTTCGAAGCACTTGTAATAGTTATTCACTATTCCCGTATGGCTTTATCTCCAACAATAACATCCTAGTATAAAGGCTACACGATAAAAAAGGGCAGCTCGATGAACGAAGTATCTTGCAATCACATAGGATTTGGAGAAGAGTCGCATCCAAGGGTTGTAATGCAGGCAACCTATCTAATGCAAACATCATGAGTGACTGATTCCACGACTCGAACCCATGACCTATAGGTCCTACATAGACAATTTTATCGTTGCTCCAAAGCTTACGTGATGATAAAAAAAGAAATTAAAAAGGATAATTTTCATTATCATTTTACTTTCTATTCTTTCAATACATTACATATATGACATATATATATCTCTATTCTAATTAAGTTCCAATTAATACTCTAATGAAGCATAAAATCAGCCTCCATTCTTTAATATTTTCCGAATCAACCAGTTAAGAATAGAAAACAATGTTAATTAGCCACCCTCAATTTCCTTCACAAGAGAGAAACTTTACCCCACAACTTTTTTTTGTTTTATATTTTTACCTAAGGTTTAATTTCTTGATTTTCCACTTTTTGTTGCTCATTGCCCTGCCATGTCCAAACTATATCTTTTAATGAAGGCTTTAAGCCTTGATCACAAAACTTCATGTATTCTGCAGTGTCTCCTGATTTTTTTGTCACTTCCACAACATGGGAAGCTGGAGTAATCTCAAATATCTCTGCATCAATTGCTAGTTGTCCTTTTCTCCTTTCTTTGCTTCCTTGCATTTTTACCATCCCGTCTTTCTTATTCAAATGTTGAAGACATAATGAAGTAAATAAAGTTTTTTTCATTCTAATAGATTAAGGTTTTAGATGAAATGCTAACGTGAGATGTTTTATGCACCGGGCTGTCCTTTTTTTATCACAAAGGTGAAGCCACATACGCAAAAGATGGTCAGATTATACTTTTAGATGAGATGGACCCGCAGAATAAGCCACATAGGCTAAAGGGTGATTAATTGAACATTCATCACCGAAATTATATTGAATGTATAGGTCTAAGTATCATATATATTAACCCTTGAACAATCTTAGTGAAATTTCCGACTTCTGGATCACACAATTTCAACATAACATGAGATTAGGATGATGCAATGGGTTCAAGTCTAACCACCATCTATTATAAAAATGAATTCACGTGTTTGTCTAATAAAAAGGGAATTAGGTCAGCTCGTATACGAACATGAGGTGACGTGTCAAAGAATAGTCAAGTAAATAAAGTGTGTTCTCCCTAACCGTTTAAGTTTTAAAATGAGATGGTCATCATAAAATGTCGATAATATACCTTAAAACTCCCCATGGAAGCTACTTCCTCTAGCCTCGAGATAATAGTGGATGCGGACTTTTGTGTCGTAAATCTAGCATCCAATCTATGGCTCTTATCTTTCTCGAACAAGATAAAGAGATCAAAACCAAGAGAAATAGAAATGATATCGAAAGCATTCAAACAAGTAGGCTTCATTTTTTATGAGCTCTGATTTTTGTGTCCTGAAGAACACTCGGCATCCGAATCATCCACAATGTCAAACACACTATGTGGCAAATCGTCCTGCGATTGATCCAAAATCGGTGTTTTATCAATTTGTTTGAATCCTTTCTTGAACCAATGATTGTCCATTAGCTTAGACAATGTAATTCTTGAAATTGGATTTGGATCAAGAATTCTTGAAAGAAGTTTTTTCACTTCAGAAGGGAAATATTCAGGGCATTTGAATTCCCCTTTACTAATTTTCTTGTACATTTTCATTAACTTTGAATCATGGAATGGGAGATAACCATCTAACAAGACAAATAAAATGACCAAATATCCATCTTTTCGCCATCATATCCCCTCTTGTTTATAACCTCAGGCGCGACGTATGCTGGAGTGCCATATGTCGTGTGCAGGAGGCCGTCTTGTCTTTTCGTCTCGAAAAGTGCTCTCAGGCCGAAATCGGAGACCTTTAGGTTTCCGGTTTCGTCCAGGAGGATCGCGATGATAGATACCTCGGTTATGACAAATATCAACGACCGCGATTAATTGTTGGAAGTATTTTCGCGCCACAGATTCCCTAAGCCTCCCTTTAGCAACCTTATTGAATAATTCACCACCTCTAACATACTCCATTGCAAAATAAATTTTTGTTTTGCTAGCCATTACTTCATAAAGTTCAACCACATTTGGATGCCTAATAAGACTCATGACTGAGATTTCACGTTTGATTTGGTCAACTAGGCCAATTTTCGTGACTTTTTCTTTGTCAATTACTTCCACAGCCACATTTTTCCCGATTTTGAGGTTCCTTGCATGATAGACTTTGGAAATGTACCTTGGCCTAATAATTTACCAATCTCATACTTGTGCAACAAAATTGTGCCTTTCTTCTCCGTTTTCGCGCTCTTGGTGCTCATCTTGGATGAAAGATGAATCATCCCAAGCGCACGAAGAAATGGAAATTATTAGCGAATCATCGTGTATTTTGTCTAGTGAATTTTTTGTAGCATGGATTTATGGGAATATTTGTTGAATATTGGGTAATGAGGATGAGAAAAGTGAAAGAAATAATCCCCTGATTATTCTCATAAATGAAAGAGTTTATATACAATTTACAAATTGCCACAATAGAAAACATATTCCTATTCTACTCCCAAAACTATATTCTAGTAGTACAAGACTCCTACAACTATGATAAGTATACAATGTTAATTAAGGTAACATTTACACTACAATATTACAACAATATACACATAATAATCTGCCAATCCCGTGATGGGTTGTTGATCCACAATCCGAGATGGTGGTCCAATATACATAAGTATACACATGTATATCGTGTGTATACTTATGTATATTTAACACACCCTCGCAGTCATAGCGTGCGGTCTTCGAACGCTGAGACTGTCCCTAAAATCGTCAAAAATGACCAAGGGAAGACCCTTTGTAAAGATGTCTGTAATTTAATACATGAAAGGGACATGGCAGACGCTTACTTGACCACGAACAACCTTTTCGCTAACAAAGTGAATGTCCATCTCGATATGTTAAGTGCGTTGGTGCTGAACCGGATTACCAGAAAGGTAGATGGCACTAACATTATCACAATAAACTAAGGTCTCTTTCTGAATAGGACAATGAATCTCTAACAACAAACTACGTAACCAACATGATTCAGAGACAACATTAGCTACCCCTCGATACTCGGTCTCTGCACTGGAGCGAGACAAAGTTACTGACGTTTCGCAGACCATGAGACCAAGTTATTACCCAGAAATATACAATAGCCAGATATAGACCATCTGGTGTCCGGACAGCCACCCCAATCAGCATCTGTATACGAGACAAGTGTTGACGTCGATGAAGGATATAAATGCATGCCATAGTCAACTGTACCCTGAATATACCGAATGATGCGTTTTAGCGCATTCATGTGCTCAACTCTGGGATCATGCATAAACAAACACACATGTTGTACGACATACGTAATATTTGGTCTCGTGAATGTAAGTTACTGAAGGGCCCCTGCAAGACTGCGATAGCGGGTTGGATCCTCGTATTGTGCGCCGACCGCAGCACCAAGCTTGGGCTTAGTATCAACTAGAGTGGAAGTGGACTTACAGGATGACATCCCAGCCCTCTCAATGATCTCAGCTGCATACTCCCTCTGGGATAAGAACAACCCACCTGCATGACGAGTGACAACAATCCCCAAAAAATAACTCAAGGGCCCCAAGTCTTTCATAGCAAACTCAGAACTGAGCATTGTCATGATAGACTGGCGTAATGCATCGGAAGAGACAGTCAAGATAATATCATCCACATATAAGTATATAAGCCAAGGAAGAACCACGATGATATATGAATAATGAATTATCCGACCTGCTTTGAGTGAACCCAATAGTCGAAATATAGTCGGCAAACCTCTTATACCAGGTCCGTGGAGACTGCTTAAGCCCATATAAGAACTTTTTCAACAAACAAACATGATGAGGATATTTGGGATCCCTAAATCCCAAGGGCTGATGCATATAGACTGCTTCCTTGAGATCACCATGTAGGAAAGCATTCTTCACATCTATCTGATGAATGGGCCATGCTTTCGAAAGAGCCAAGCTGAGCACAGTGTGAATGGTAGTCGACTTGACCACCGGACTAAACGTCTCACCACAATCCACACTAACCTGCTGAGTCTTACCATCACCCATAAGTCACATCTTATGCCTTGCAAACGAACCGTCTGAATTGTCCTTATGAGCAAAAATCCACATAGACCTAATAATATTAATACCAGATGGATGGGGCACCAACTCCCACGTCTTATTATCAATAAGAGCATTATATTCATCGGTCATAGCAATTTTTCAATTCGGGTCATTTAACGGAGACATAGGATTACGGGGTAAGGATGATTTAAGCACATTAGAATTTAAATTAAAATATCTTTTTGGTTTAAAAATACTTCGTTGACTACGAGTGGCTGGTCTATGACTCGAAGGAGAATTTGGTGAAATTTGGGAATTGTCGGGACAAGGGACGGACTGGCCAGTAGGCAATGGGCCTGCTGGCCCAACACGGTAAGCATGTATCGGGCTGGGTGGGGTGGGCAGCGCCCGATTCCAGTGGGGCGGTATCGGTCTAGATCTTGGTGGACCCGATGGGTGATGGCGTAGTGATTGGGCGATGGGCGATGGGCATTGGCAGATTTTGGGTATGTGATAGGTCCAATAAATGGTGAATAATATACGGGAAGATACCGTCATCCAAAAAAATATACGAACTAGACATGGGACGACTCAATTTTGCAAATGGGAATTGGGAATCATCAAAAATAACATGGCGACTAATGATGATTTTGTGAGACGATAAATCAAAATATTTGTAACCACGATGATTAGACTGATAGCCCAAAAACACATAAGAGGTAGAACGAGCCTGAAGTTTATTAATTGTGGTGGATGGAAACAATGGATAACATAAGCACCCAAAAATCCTAAGATGTGAAAACGAAAGAGTCTTATTAAATAAAATTTGAAGAGGGGATGAGTACGTCAACCGTTTGAGAGGAAGAATGTTAAGAAGATATGTAGTCATTTGTAGAGCATGATGCCAAAAAGTAGGGGGTACGGAAGCATGAATCAATAAAGTTTGGACAATATTGTTAATGGTTCAAATTTTTCTTTCGGCTTTCCCATTTTGTAAAGACGTATGAGGACAAGAAGAATGAAAATTGATCCCGTTAGTAGCACAAAACTCCCGAAAGATCTCATTATCATATTTTTTGCCATTATCACATTGGATATTCTTAATTTATCATTCAAACTGTGTTCTAATGGATGCTTTAAATTGTAACAAGGTGGAAAAACTTGACATTTTTTCGCTATTGGAAAAGTCCATAAAAATTAGAATAATCATCCAAAAATAGAACATAATAACGATGACCCAAAGAACTGAGAATATGAGATGTCCATAGATCGCTATGAATAATATCAAATGGCATTAGAGTACGAGAATTAGATTCTACAAACGACAATCTAACAATTTTTCCTAAAGAACAAGATTGACAATTCGGAGTACTACGCGTACCCTTACAAGAAAGAAAATTATTTTTAACTAAGGAAGACAAAATGGACGATCCCGGATGACCTAGACGAGCATGCCACAAGGCAGGAGCAAGGGCGGCAAATATAAATGGCAAGGCTTGACTCGAAAGACCGAAACTTAGTGTGATCGGATAAAGATCTCCCCTACTATCACACCTCATGAGAGGACTCCCCGTCTTGAATCCTTCACAGAAAACCCAAACGGATCAAATTCAACAGAAACAGAATTATCAGTTGTGAATTTACGGACAGACACTAAATTTTTAATCAATTTAGGGGCATGAAAGGTATTTTTCAAGATAAGTGGTGGATGGGTGGAGACAAAGTTTTATGACCATAACCACGAATCGGAATAGAATTACCATTCCCAACAATTATACCACGTAGGTTGCTCAAATTGGAAAAAGACAAGAGAGTACATAGATCGGACGTCATGTGGGTAGTCGCCCCGGTGTCCATGTACCAATTTGGGTCCGGTGGTGTTAAACCAAGTGTGTGCATAGAGGCTTCAACATCGGTGTGAGTAGGGGCCGCTGCATGGTGAGCCTGGTGGGGCCGAGGCCCAAGCACGCCGACTTGCTACCCCGGCCCAGTCATTGTTCTCAGACTCCACTGTTGGTTGGAAAAACAAGGCGTGAGGGGCTGCTGAAACTGAGCCCAATTTGGGTGGCCAGTGTCTGCTGAAACTGAGCCCAATTTGGGTGGGCAGTGGACTGAAAATAGGGGCTATTGAGCCCATGCCCACTAGTCCAATTGTCGTACCATGGGCCCCAGTGTTGTGGCCAGTAGGCTTGCGGTCCACTTCCCTGAGGCCCATTGTCACCCCCATTATTTCCACCTCGATTTCCGCCTCAGTTTTTGCCATTATTTTTGCGATTCTGACCCTTTTTTCTGTCACCATTGTTGTTGTTGCGGTTTTGGTCATAATTGGGAACAAACCCACAAGAATTGTCGGATGACATCATCATGACCACATGACTTGCAGTAGTAGCCGCCTTTTTAGCCAAACCGGCTTCTTTCAAAGTAAGCATGGAGAGGGCTTGATGGAACTTAGGGAGAGGATCACTTTGACGAAGGATAGTACCAACGCCACTATAGGCCTCGGATAGGCCAGCAACCATCTGCAGAACAAGACGATTGTCTCTAACGGGCGCACCAACGTTGCAGAGTTGGTCCGCCAATTCTTTCAACCTCTTACAATACGCTGAAACATTCGGAAAATTTTCCATGTTGACGTGGAAAAATTCTTGCTCAAGCGTAACAGCTCTGGAATTTTGATTATCTTGGAATATGTCACGCAGCCTATCCCAGGCAGCAATCGTCATAGCATCAGGCTCAATAATCGTCTGCAACAGGTCGGTAGAAATAGTGGAGTAAATTCACTGCAGGACGGTGGCATCAAGAGTCGTCCATAAATTAGGATCATCCTCGCGTTGAGGCACCTCCATATCCTTAAGAGCCGCGGGGATTATATGATGGATGACTTGATGCAAACGTGCGTGAATTTTGAACAGTTTGGCCCACGTCTCATATTGGACGTTTTCTATTTCAAGAATAAGAGGGATGTGATTCTTTATGTTAGAAACTGTAAGGGCAAGATGAAACGTGTTCTTTGATGTAGACATACTGATAGAACAATATGTGATTGAGGGATTTGGAATATAGAGAAGGTACCGTTGGAATAAACTAATCCGAGAACAAGCTGCGGAAAAAACTTGGTCTCAGTTTTGTTCATTGTTTGGTCGACGGCAATAGGAAGAAAATTAGGAGAGGATTTTAAGACCTGGACTTCTGATACCATGAAAGAAATAATCCCCTGATTATTCTCATTAATGAAAGAGTATATATACAATTTACAAATTGCCATAATAGAAAACTTATTCCTATTCTACTCCCAAAACCTTATTCTAGTAGTACACGACTCCTACAACTATGGTAAGTATACAATGCTAATTAATGTAACATTTACACTACAATATTACAACAATATGCACATAATAATCTGCCAATCCCGTGATGGGCTTCTACTGCCCAAGCCCGTGATGGGCTGTTGATCCACAATCCGAGATGGCGGTCCAATATACATAAGTATACACGTGTATATCGTGTGTATACATGCATATTTAACAAAAAGGAACACAGGGGGAAATTGGCCAGGGTTAGAGGAGGTGTTTATGTTGGGAGAAATCCAGTGGTACGGAGAAATTTTATGGAATTTAAACAATTCTCATCATGGTTAGTTGTTAAAAAAATGGATTATTTTTGGAATCTAAAGAATCTAAAGAGAAATGGTTGGATTAAGACATCAAGATTTTGGTTAGTTACTATAACTGATACTAATAAAAATAGAAAAGACTATATTTATACATATGTACATATACTTTCATATCTCTCTCACACACACATTGTTTAAAGGTTAAAACTTACCGGCACCCAGTTATTTACACCTATCAAAATTTAATCTCTGATTTTTTCGTTAGTTATTATGGTCATATTAGTTTGATTGGGTGGTAAATAGATGGATTCATCAAATTTAAATCTTATCCGTTCTATTTTATATGACAATTTCTATTTAGATGGTTCTAATTATTATTCTAATATATTCATAAGAAAAATCTAGTTAATCTTATCTTTCAAATAAGATTTTAGAATATTTAGATATTTCTTAAGTACAATAAATATCGAAGACGGTACTTCATAATTTTCCAGAAGCTCCACTATATATCTAGAATTATTTATAGTTTAAAAAATTTAATTTATTTTTCCAACCACCATCATCACGAGTCACAAATAATTATATCAACTTTATTAGTGACATATTCAAAATATTAACACACAAAAAGTCAAAAAGAGCCCTAGCTCTATTTGAAAAAAATGTTAAATCATATTTAGATGTCAAATTGTTGTGGTTACACGTTATGCAGGTCCTGTTTGGACTCCCAAATAGCCTTCTGGGATATGCCACAAAAATTTGACTGATACAACACTCTTCGACCTCAATTTACGAGCCTATCTATCAAGTATTATTATCTAGAAAAATTGACGACTTTTTGATGACGCCATAAAAAAGTTCAAAAAATGCTAGCAGTGAGCTATAGAAGGACATTCGAAGAAGTTTATAAAGATTTTGGGTTATTTATCCATTACTTTATTTATCCATTACATTGACTCCTAAACGTAACACCTTCACTAGAATAACTATATTACACACTATTAAATAAAAACCAAAGATTTGGCATATGTACAACAAATTCAGGTATACATAGTAAAATAATATATTATAACAAACACTATATATTCCCATATAGCATATTAATCTCTGGCTAATTAATTATTACTACTATGCTCTTGCTCCCTCTTCTTGCCCCATTGTTGCAAACATAGCCTTATTCTCTTTGCTGCTGCCAAGTATTCAACACCTTGAATTGGTGTCAATATGCCCAATATCTCCTTTAATGTATTCATCCTCAACTCATCAGCTTCTTCCAGTAAATTTGCCATGTTATGACCATGTTTATTTAAGGGCTCGTTTTCGTTCTCACCTGTTAAAAATATAATTAATTAAATAAAAATATAGCTTTTACATCATTCTTATTTATTCTTTGATCTTAATTTAACTACTCTTTTTTCACTATATTAATTTACCTCCACATTTATTGAGTAAGGGTAATGGTGGAAACTAATACTTAACCATATCTTTTCTAATGACAACTATTTGGACCATCTATATTTAGTAAGGACGATAAGTAATAAGTAAAAAGGATCAGAGCGAGTATCTTACTTCTTTTTTAATTTGTTTAAAAAAGAATGTTACTTTTAGATTTAGTAACTCTCTAGTTTCAACATCTCATGTGGCATATTTATAACTACAAACTCAAGGGGCGTTTTTGGACACACATTTTGAATTGAAAGTCACAAAAATTTAAAATCTTCTTTACTTTTTAAAACATAATACTAAAGTTAAAGATATAATACATAGATAGACACCTTAACCTTAACTTACAACTTAAGACTCCAACTTTGAGAATGCATATCTAGACACCTCAACTCCTCTCCATTTGTGTCTCGTGGACACCCGACGCTAGCAGACGGGACGTGTAAATTTTGGAGGTCTCTAGATAATCATTTTGTAAGTTGGAGTATTTAACTGACACGGTGGAGATGAGTTGAGTTGTCTGGATGATCATTTTATAAGTTGTAGTATTCAACTGACAGTAAAGGTCAAGTTTAAGTGTCAGTCTATGTATTCTGCCTAAGTTATACTACCCTCACCGTCCTAATTAATATGACAATATTTGACTTGGCATGAAGTTTAAGAAGGAAAGCAAGACTTTTGAAATGTGTGGTCCAAAACAAATCTTATATAAATGTTGTATAATAGGGTAATGGAATTAATAATAGGTTAGGCACACCGAAAAATGATGTTATCTTTAAAGGTATTAATTCCTCCCTCTCAGGTGTAAAAGGTTCACTTAGAAATTAACCTTCCAGAATACAAAATCTATATTCTCAGAAATTCGAAAGTTACACTCTAACGAATTCCATAAGCAAAAATCGCACATATAAAATATAGACTTTAAAGAAAGAATAAATCTCAGAGAAGGGGAAATTCCATAAGCAGAAATTATTTTATGTTTTTTGTATTGTATTCTATGTATTTCGTTTCTACAAATCACTAAGTATTTATGGATACTCAATGGTTGCCCCGAAATGTTGCAACATATTCACGAAGGGATATTTCCGTTGAAGAAACAGAAATGGCGAAACGTTGTAATGTTTCGTCCCCTGTCCCCCTCTTGAAATATTTATAAAATATTGATGTATTTCTTTGTTTTGAACTATTGAAGCTACTATTGGTTTTCCTCTATAATGAATGGAAGCCCAAGAGCTTGACCAACATGTCAAACTCATTAACTCTTTTTATATCCACAAGGAAGTTCAAACTTCTTCTCAAACACCAATGTGAGACAAATGACTTTTTACATAAAAAATATCAATGTGGAACAATTGACTATGTGGGACAAGTGACTCAATTATGATGGAAATACTCATATTCAGTGTGGGATATATAACAATCCCCCACTTATTTACATGCATAATGAAAATAATAAAAAATATATATAACGTATGTTACACAACGAATAGCCATGAAGTGGACTAGGCCTTTAACTTATGGTTGAAGATGAAACACTAAGGAATCATATTCTCCTTGTGTATGATTTCTTGCTTCTTTTTAATCTTGGCAACATCATTGAATATGAGTCTTATGCTGAATCCTGAATTCACAAGTACTTTAGGATCTTACCGAATGATCCCTAAGAAGCGACCTCTCATATTTGTATAGGTAGACTTATCAAGAATGTCCACAATGCATTCCACATAGCTATAAGTCTATTAAGAACATAGAGTCCAACATTTACCTGTTGTGGTAAATAAAAGTGCATATGTCAGATGTAGAGCTTTCGAAATAGTATCACCCCCACTATTTCCAAATTATGCACCTTGAGATGTATCCAAGTTTCCATCTCGCCAATGAAGAATATTGAATTGCCTTTTTAACTCTCATAATAAGATGTCAATTATTTAACTTGTACCTTAGAATAGAGTTAGTTTCAATCAAGACATTGTTTATATCGGTAATAGCCCCATACCTCGCATGACCTTTTTTATCTTATCTCCCGATAACGGTTTTGTTAACGGATCTGCTAGCATTTGCTTTGTTGGAAGATATTCAAGTGTGATCTTCCCCTTCTTAACCATACTTCGAACATGATTATATCTCATAGAAATATGTTTACTATGATCAGATATTCTCTCATTCTTTGCATTGTAAATTGCAGCTTGATTGTCACAATACAAAGTTATAGGACCCTTCTTTGGTTCTATAAAAGGAATAGGTTTTAGGAATCTTCTAAACCATAGAAGCTCTTTGCCAGCCATTGACATGGCTATGTATTCAGATTCCATTGAAGATGAAGCAACACAACTTTTTTTTTTGAAGCCCAAGAAACTATGCCACCTCCAACAGTGAATAATCATCCACTAGTTGACTTAGAATCACTTGCATCTGATGCCAAATTTGCATCACTGAAACACTCAAGTGTAGATGCATTGCATTTGTAATTCAGACCATAATTTCTTGCTGACCTCAAATACCTTAGTGCTCGTTTTAGTTCCTTCTAATGATCTTCTCCTGGATTGCTAGTAAATCTACTCAATATGCCAATAGAACACACAATATCGTGTCTTGTGTGATTCACCACATACATAATACTACCGATTATTTTAGCATATTCTTCTTAATTTATAGTTTCTCCTTTATTTGGAACTAATTTTACAATTGGATTGATAGGACTTGTACTATCCTTGCAGTAAAAGTAATTAAACTTCTTTAACACTTTCTCAGTGTAATGAGATTGTGTTAGAATGTAAGTTCCTCCTCTCTTGAACACTTTGACTCCCAATATGACATCAACGGGACCTAAATCCTTTATGTCAAAAGCTTGCTTTAAAAACTCTTTGGTCTCATTCACACATTTTATGTAAGAACCAAAGATAAGCAAGTCATCAACGTATAAAGTCACCACTACTTTATACTCAAGGGTAACCTTAGTAAAAACACAACTTTCTACTTTGCTACTCTTAAATCCAAACCTTTTAATTTCTTGCTTAAACTTTTTGTACCATTATCGTGGTGCTTGTTTAAGCCCATACAGAGACTTTTTCAATTTGTATACTTTATGTTCTTCACCCTTAACAATATAACCTTCAGGTTGATGCAAATAAATTTTCTCATCCAAGTCTTCGTTAAAGAATGCAGTTTTAACATCCATTTGATAAACCTCTAATCCATACGTAGATGCAATAGCAAACATGGTTCTGATTGATGTGAATTTTGTAATGGGAGAGAATGTCTCAAAATAATCAATCTCTTCTTTTTTAATATAACCTTCGGCTACCAATCTAGTCTTGTATTTATCAATAGTACTATTAGTTTTGAGTTTCTTTTTCAGAACCCACTTGCAACCAATAGGTTTAGTCATAGGAGGAAAATCAACAAGAGTCCAGGTTTTGTTTTCAAGTATAGACTTGATTTCATCATTCATGACTCTTTTCCACATATTAGAATCGGATTGTGACATAGTTGCTTGAAAATATTTTGGATCCTCTTCTAACATGTAAGTTAACATAGCAGGACCAACATTCTAATCAATTATAGATCTTCTTTAGCAGGGCGGGTCGCTTGAGTGTCAAAACCAAGCGGTGGTTATTTTTCCTTGGCTTATCGAACCAGCGTATGCCCATTCTTACTTCTCCTTAATTCAATTATTTCATCATTCTCCCTTTCTTCTAAATTCTCATCATTCACAATTTCATTTCCGGTTGCATGTTCATTAATATCAAGTTCACCAAATAAATCATTATTTTTTTCTATTTTATCAGCATCACGAATATTCAAGTGTTCATAAAATATAGCATGCACAGCCTCAAATACACTATTATCATGAATCCTAAGAAATCTATATGCTTTACTCATAGAAGTATAACCAATAAAAAGAAATTTAACTGCTCTACTACCAAGTTTTGGCCTTTTCAAAGTTGTGTCAAAAACATATGCAGTACAACCTCATACCCTTAGATGTTTAATACTAGGCTTACGCCCAATAAACAACTCAAATGAAGTTTTCATATGTTTCTTGTTTACATTCTTGTTAGTAATGTAACAAGAACTCAATAGTGTCTCTCCCCAATAACTCATTGGTAATTTTGAATGTATTAGCATGGCACTAACCATTTCCATTAAGGATCTATTTTTTCTTTCGGCCACTCCATTTTGTGGTGGAGTATTAGGTGCTGAAAATTCTCTAACAATTCCATTATGTAAATAAAATGATATAACTCATTAGATAGATATTCACCACCCCTGTCCGATCTCAAACATTTGATCCTTAAATTGATTTTATTTTTAACTTTCTCCTTGAAGATTTTAAACTTATTAAAAGCCTCATATTTGGTTTTAAGCAAATACACTTAGGTGAATTTTGAATAATCATTAATAAAAGTTATGAAGTATCTTTTACCACCTTTAGTAATATGCTTTTTATTATCACAAATATCCATATGAATAAGTTCAAGTAAACCATTTGTTATAACAACACTTTTGAAAGACGATTTAGTCAATTTAGATTGAGAGCAACATTCACAAGTTTTTGTGGTAAAAGTTTTAGAAGACTTTGGTATAAAATCATTTGAAATCATGCGATTCATAGCATTTATACCAACATGCCCTAGTCTATAATGCCAATTAACATGATCATCAACATTAAGTAAAATATCAGAAAAGTAAGCAGAAGATGCAGTCTTATTAGAGTCAACATTCAACAAGTACATTTTGTCTTTCATTTAGCCTTTTCCTACAAACTTCTCATTCTTAATGATAGTCACCTTTTGGGAACCAAAGGCTACTTTGAAACCATTTTCGTCCAATTTGTGGACCGATACAAGATTTTTCCTCATAGAGGGGATATGATACACATTTCTCAGAGTTAAAGTATTTTCCGAAGTGAGGGGAAGAACAACAGTGCCTACGCCAAGAACTTCGCTTGATGACGCATTTTTCATGTAGATGGCCTTGGCCTATTTCACCATTTCATATGTCTTGAACAAACTCTTGTTTGGGGTAACATGACAAGTAGCACCTGAGTCCACCCACCAATCAGTAGTGCCATTGTTGACAAGGTATTATTCAGACATGACAGCGACAAAGTCTTTGTCAGCAATCACATTAGTTTGTTCCTTTTTCTTGTCATTCTCCTTACGGTGATGGCATTCCTAGCATAGTGGCCAGGTTTGCCACAAACATAACAACTGCCTTTATTTTTGTTGTTTCTGTTATCCTCGTTCCCGTTTTTCTTAAAGAATTTCCTCTTTTTGGATGTTCCTTAATTTCTCTTAGAAGTTCCATGAAGGTTTTTATCAAAAACATGATTCACACCATCATTCTTCGAAGAAACTGAACCATCTCTTTTAAGGCTTTCGCTCTCAATTGGAATACCATGAAGAAGTTCATCCAAAGAGATAGGCTTCTTCTTATGTTACAGTGTCTTTTGGTAATCTTTCCACGAAGGCGAAAGTTTACCAATGATGGTTGAAACTTGAAAAGCTATAGAAATGGGTTCACCAGCATCAGCACATTCTGTTGCTATATCATTTAACTCGTTAACATGATCAATGACCGGTCGAGAATCCACCATCTTGTATTCAACATACTTGTTAACCAAAAAAGACTTATTACCAGCATCTTCATTTACATACCTTCATTTTATAGCATTCCAGAGTTCTGCAGTAGTTTTGTGGATGTGAAATACGTTGAACACTGTGTTGTTCAGCGACTGCAGAATGGTGTAGCGGCAAATGAAATCATAATTTTTCCATTTGTTCGCCTTCTCTGTTGCCTCAGTCTTTTATTCCTCGGTTGCATTCAGATCAGTGACTTCCTCCTGACAGCCTTGAAACATAACATAGAATACCTTTGCAATTGTCAAAAGGTACTCCATCTTTAGACTCCAACGCTTGTAGTTGAGTCCGTTCAACCTTTCCAATTTGTCTCCATCATTCAACTTCGCCTTAACCAATACTGACTCCATTGCAGAAAATGAATACCTTTAAAATTGTTGTATAATTGGGTGATGGAATTAATAATAGGTTAGGCACACCGAAAAATGATGTTATCTTTAAAGATATTAATTCCTCCCTCTCAGGTGTACAAGGTTCACTTAGAAATTAAACTTTCAGGATACAAAACCTATATTCTCAGAAATTCGAAAGTTACACTCTAACGAATTCCACAAGCAGAAATCACACATATAAAATATAGACTTTAAAGAAATAATAAATCTCAGAGAAGGGGAAATTCCAGAAGCATAAATTATTTTCTGTTTTCTGTATTGTATTTTATGTATTTCATTTCTGCAAATCAATGAGTATTTATGTATACTCAATGGTTGCCCCGAAACGTTGCAACACATTCATGAAGGGATATTTCCATTGAAGAAACAGAAATGTTGAAACGTTGTAATGTTTTGTCCCATGTCTCCCTCTTTAAATATTTATAAAATATTTATTTATATATATATATATATATATATATATATATATATAAGAGAAAGTTTTGAACTATTAAAGCTACTATTGGTTTTCCTCCATAATGAATGGAAGTCCAAGAGCTTGACCAATATGTCAAACTTATTAACTCCTTTTATAGCCACAAAGAAGTTCAAGCTTCTTCTCACACCCCAATGTGGGACAAATGACTCTTTACTTAAAAAACATCAATGTGGGATAATTTACTATGTGGGACAAATGACAATGTGGGACAAGTGACTCAATTATGATGAAAATACTCATATCCAATGTGAGATATATAACAATCCCCCACTTATTTACATGCATAATGAAAATAATAAAAAATTTATATAACGTGCGTTACACAACGAATAGTCATGAAGTGGACTAGGCCTTTAACTTATGGTTGATTATTAAACACTAAGGAATCATATTCTCCTTGCGTATGATTTCTTGCTTCTTTTTAATCTTGGCAGCATCGTTGAATATGGGTCTTATGCTGAATCTTGAATTCACAAGTACTTTAGGATCTTACCGAATGATCCTTAAGAAGCGACCTCTCATATTTGTATAGGTAGACTCATCAAGAATGTCCACAACGCATTCCACATAGCTATAAGTCTATTAAGAACATAGAGTCCAACATTTAACTGTTATGGTAAATAAAAGTGCATAGGTCAGATATAGAGCTTTCGAAATAGTATCACCCCCACTATTTCCAAATTATGCACCTTGAGACGTATCCAAGTTTCCATCTCGCTAATGTCTAATATTGAATATCCTTTTTAACTCTCATAATAAGATATCAATTATATAACTTGTACCTTAGAAAAGAGTTGGTTTCAATTAATACATTGTTTATATTGGTAATAGCCCCATACCTCGCATGACCTTTTTTATCTTATCTCCCGATAATGGTTTTGTTAACGGATCTGCTAGCATTTGCTTTGTTGGAAGATATTCAAGTGTGATCTTTCCCTTCTTAATCATACTTCAAACATGATTATATCTCATAGAAATATGTTTACTATAATCAGATATTCTCTCATTCTTTGCATTGTAAATTGCAGCTTGATTGTCATAATACAAAGTTATAGGACCCTTCTTTGGTTCTATAAAAGGAATAGGTTTTAGGAATCTTCTAAACCATAGAAGCTCTTTGCCAGCCATTGACATGGCTATGTATTCAGATTCCATTGAAGATAAAGCAACACAACTTTGCTTTTTTGAAGCCCAAGAAACTATGCCACCTCCAACAGTCAATAACCATCTACTAGTTGACTTAGAATCACTTGCATCTGATGCCCAATTTGCATCACTGAAACACTCAAGTATAGATGCATTGCATTTGTAATTCAGACCATAATTCCTTGTTGACTTCAAGTACCTTAGTACTCGTTTTAGTTCCTTCCAATGATCTTCTCCTGGATTGCTAGTAAATCTACTCAATGTGACAATAGAACACGCAGGATCGGGTCTTGTGTGATTCACCACATACATAAAACTACCGATTATTTTGGCATATTCTTCTTAATTTATACTTTCTCCTTTATTTGGAACTAATCTTACGGTTGGATTGAAAGGACTTGTAATATAGTTGCAGTCAAAGTAATTAAACTTATTTTAACACTTTCTCAATGTAATGAGATTGTGTTAGAATGTAAGTTACTCCTCTCTTGAACACTTTGACTCCCAATATGACATCAATATGACCTAAATCCTTTATGTCAAAAGCTCGCTTTAAAAACTCTTTGGTTTCATTCACACATTTTATGTCAGAACCAAAGATAAGCAAATCATCAACGTATAAAGTCACCACTACTTTATACTCAAGGGTAACCTTAGTAAAAACACAACTTTCTACTTTGCTACTCTTAAATCCGACCCTTTTAATTTCTTGCTTAAACTTTTTGTACCATTGTCGTGGTGCTTTTTAAGCTCATACAGAGACTTTTTCAATTTGCATACTTTATGTTCTTCACCCTTAACAACATAACCTTCAGGTTGATGCAAATAAATTTTCTCATCCAAGTCTTCGTTTAAGAATGCAGTTTTAACATCCATTTGATAAACCTCTAATCCATACATAGTTGCAATAGCAAACATGGTTCTGATTGATGTGAATTTAGAAACGGGAGAGTATGTCTCAAAATAATCAATCTCTTCTTTTTTACTATAACTTTTGGCTACCAATCTAGCTTTGTATTTATCAATAGTACCGTCAGTTTTGAGTTTCTTTTTCAGAACCCACTTGCAACCAATAGGTTTAGTCATAGGAGGTAAATCAACAAGAGTCCAGGTTGGTTTTCAAGGATAGACTTGATTTCATCATTCATGGCTCTTTTCCACATATCAGAATTTGATTGTGACATAGCTTCTGGAAAAGTTTTTGGATCCTCTTCTAAATTCTCATCATTCGCAATTTCATTTTCGGTTGCATGTTCATTAATATCAAGTTTACCAAATAAATCATTATTTATTTCTATTTTATCAGCATCACGAATATTCAAGTGTTCATAAAATATAGCATGCGCAGCCTCAAATACACTATTATCATGAATCCTAAGAAATATATATGATTTACTCATAGAAGAATAACTAATAAAATAGATTTAACTGCTCTACTACCAAGTTTTGGTCTTTTCAAAGTTGCATCCAAAACATATGCAATACAACCTCATACCCTTAGATGTTTAATACTAGGCTTACGCCGAATAAACAACTCAAATGAGTTTTCATGTGTTTCTTGTTTACAATCTTGTTAGTAATGTAACAAGAACTCAGTAGTGCCTCTCCCCAATAACTCATTGGTAATTTTGAATGTATTAGCATGACTCTAACCATTTCTATTAAGGATCTATTTTTTCTTTCGGCCACTCCATTTTGTGGTGGAGTATTAGGTGTTGAAAATTTTCTAACAATTTCATTTTGTAAACAAAATGATATAAACTCGTTAGATAGATATTCACCACCCCTGTCCGATCTCAAACATTTGATCCTTAAATTGGTTTTATTTTCAACTTCCTCCATGAAGATTTTAAATTTATTAAATGCCTCATCTTTGGTTTTAAGCAAATACACAGGTGAATTTTGAATAATCATCAATAAAAGTTATGAAGTATCTTTTACCACCTTTAGTAATATGCTTTTTATTATCACAAATATCCATATGAATAAGTTCAAGTAAACCATTTGTTATAACAACACTTTTGAAAGACGATTTAGTCAATTTAGATTGAGAGCAACATTCACAAGTTTTTGTGGTAAAAGTTTTAGAAGACTTTGGAATAAAATCATTTGAAATCATGCGATTCATAGCATTTATACCAACATGCCCTAGTCTATAATGCCAATTAACATGATCATCAACATTAAGTAAAATATCATAAAAGTAAGCAGAAGATGCAGTCTTATTAGAGTCAACATTCAACAAGTACATTTTGTCTTTCATTTAGCCTTTTCTACAAACTTCTCATTCTTAGTGATAGTCACATTTTGGGAACCAAAGGCTACTTTGAAATCATTTTCGTCCAATTTGTGGACCGATACAAGATTTTTCCTCATAGAGGGGATATGATACACATTTCTCAGAGTTAAAGTATTTTCCGAAGTGAGGGGAAGAACAACAGTGCCTACGCCAAGAACTTCGCTTGATGACGCATTTCTCATGTAGATGGCCTTGGCCTCTTTCACCATTTCATATTTCTTGACCAAACTCTTGTTTGGGGTAACATGACAGGTAGCACCTGAGTCCACCCACAATCAGTAGTGCCATTACTGACAAGGTATTATTCAGACATGACAGCGACAAAGTTTTTGTCAGCAATCACATTGGTTTGTTCCTTTTTCTTGTCATTCCCCTTACGGTGACGACATTCCTAGCATAGTGGCCAGGTTTGCCACAAACATAACAACTGCCTTTCTTTTTGTTGTTTCTGTTATCCTCGTTCCCATTTTTCTTAAAGAATTTTCTCTTTTTGTACGTTCCTTTGTTTCCCTTAAAAGTTCCATGAAGGTTTTTATCATAAACATGATTCACACCATCATTCTTCGAAGAAACTGAACCATCTTTTTTAAGGCTTTCGGTCTCAATTTGAATACCATGAAGAAGTTCATCCAAAGATATAGGCTTCTTCTTATGTTACAGTGTCTTTTGGTAATCTTTCCACGAAGGCGGAAGTTTACCAATCATGGTTGAAACTTGAAAAGTTTCAGAAATGGGTTCACCAACATCAGCATATTCTGTTGCTATATCATTTAACTCGTTAACCTGATCAATGACTGGTCGAGAATCCACCATCTTGTATTCAACATACTTGTTAACCAAAAAAGACTTATTACCAGCATCTTCATTTACATACCTTCATTTTATAGCATTCCAGAGTTCTGCAGTAGTTTTGTGGATGTAAAATACGTTGAACGGTGTGTTGTTCAGCGACTGCAGAATGGTGTAGCGGCAAATGAAATCATTATTTTTTCATTTGTTCGCCTTCTCTGTTGCCTCAGTCCTTTGTTCCTCGGTTGCATCCGGATCAGTGACTTCCTCCGGACAGCCTTGAAACAGAACATAGAATAGCTTTGCAATTGTCAAAACGTACTCCATCTTTAGACTCCAACGCTTGTAGTTGAGTCAGTTCAACCTTTCCAATTTGTCTCCATCGCTCAACTACGCCTTAACCAATACTGACTCCATTGCAGAAAAGTAATACCTTTAAAATTGTTGTATAATAGGGTAATGGAATTAATAATAGGTTAGGCACACCAAAAAATGATGTTATCTTTAAAGATATTAATTCCTCCCTCTTAAGTGTAAAAGGTTCACTTAGAAATTAACCTTCCGAGATACAAAACCTATATTCTCAGAAATTCAAAAGTTACACTAACAAAATCCAAAAGCAGAAATTCAAAAGTTACACTAACAAAATCCAAAAGCAGAAATCGCAAATATAAAATATAGACTTTAAAAAAGGAATAAATCTCAGAGAAGGAGAAATTCCAGAAGCAGAAATTATTTTCTGTTTTCTGTATTGTATTCTATGTATTTCGTTTCTGCAAAAGTCTGAATTTCATATTTCCGTATGTGAAAAGTCACTGAGTATTTATGGATACTCAATGGTTGTCTCGAAACGTTGCAACATATTCACGAAGGGATATTTCCGTTGAAGAAACAAAAATGCTGGAACGTTGTAATGTTTCGTCCCCTGTCCCCCTCTTTAAATATTTATAAAATATTTATTTCTTTCTTTCTATATATATGGAAGCCCAAGAGTTTGACCAACATGTCAAACACATTAACTCATTTTATAGTCACAAGGAAGTTCAAACTTCTTCTCAAACACCAATGTGGGACAAATGACTCTTTACTTAAAAAACATCAATGTGGGACAATTGACTATGTGGGACAATTGACTATGTGAGACAAATGACAATGTGGGACAAGTGACTCAATTATGATGGAAATACTCATATTCAATGTGGTATATAACAAATGTGTAGTTGTAAATTATCTCATAAAGTTAAATTATTTTTAAATATAAAAATATGACATTCTTTTTTAGACATACCAAAAAGTAAATGGTGTCACATAAATTAGACAGAGAGAATAAGACATATTAGATAATACAGAGCAGATAGAATTAAGTTCGATAATGTTGTCACACAATTTAACATTACCTTCTTGAGTGTCGCAATTTTTTGCCGCCTTGGCTATCGGTTGATCAACAACATCTTCTTGCAAGCTAGCCAACCTTGAAGAAAGCTTCCTTTCTTCTCCAATAATTTGTCTCTGCAACTTATCAATCATGATAATTTGCTTACCACAAAGCTGACCAAAGTCGTGGATTTTTATACCCTATAAATAATAGTGACAAAATCAGCTTATGAAAATATGGCTGGTGCAACTTGTTTTAATTTTCCCAATTCAAGCGAATTAATAACTCACTCATTTATCAATAATTCAACTCCGTCTTTACACATTTAGTTCATCCCATTTAAGGATATACCGTCTAAATTAACCTGAAACGGCTTGTCAAAATATTTTTATTTTTATTTTTATTTGATCATGTTATATAAAATCATATATAAAAAAAATAACTTATTAAGTAATTAAATAAATTATAAAATCATAACCAACCAAACTAAAATTTAGTAAGAATGGAGTGGTTGGACGACATTGTTTAGTCCATTTTGACCCACTGTATTTCAGCCAAAATAACATTTTGGCTGGTCAGTGATCTGTTTAATTTATTAACTCAACTCATTTTAACGGGTCGAAATTCAACTCAACCTCGGATCATTTGACACCACCTACCTATCAATGGCGAAGTTATCTAGTAGTTAGGAATTTGACCAAATTCAATAATTTTGGCTAAAACCATGTATTATATTTGGAAAAAAAACTCATCTAATAAGTGCAAATGATCGATATATTCAGAAACCACCAAGCAAAAAACAATATTCAAAACCTATAAACCTAAAATTTTAACTCCGCTTCTACTACCTGTAGGTACTCCTTGAGATGAAACTCAATTTCGATTCCACAGTGCGCGTAAATGAGCCGTATGAACGAAGACGGCCTGCACCCTCCGATCCAGAGGACCGAGTTCTCCAAAGGGGTGCACCAGGTTGGTGCAAAAAACGGTGACACATCGACTCGAACCAACCTGCTACGGCCATTCACGTAGCCCTGGAAGTTGTTCACCATTTTCCCCAGCAGCTCATTCAATTCGGCGTCGTTTCGCTCATTTTTTCGAGCGAGAGCAACGGCGTTTTGAAGCTCTTTTAATTCTTCTTGTTGATTGTTCATCCATGACTCGTATAAATTTTCTTCTTTATTTCGATCAGTGCTATTAGTACAGCTTGAATTTGCCATTTTTGGTTTTATGAAATTTTTTGGATGAATTTTTGTAATATATGGTGTGAATTAAATAGAGAGTTTTTTTTTGTCGACACATGCAACAAGAGAAAACCCTTGTATTTGTTGTTATTTATATTTTTTTTGGACAATTCATGATTTTGGGGAATGCCAACGTAACGTTGTTCTGTTCTCATCCTAACAAAGCAACATTAGTTCCATTCACAAGTACATAAAAGATATGCTACTTTCCATGTCACTTTATATATCCACAGTGGCGGAGTTAAAATTTTATCAAAAATAGTCCGCGAATAGTATTTCAAAAGGAAGTATCCTTTATTAAACGGAAAAGGGCTTAAAATGTCCTTAAACTATTAGAATTGGTATAAAAATGTCTGTCGTCCACCTTTGAGCCCCCAAAGATCCATGTTGTTAATCTATTGGGTCTACTTTGCCTTTATTTTTAACGATCACTTTAAAATAAAATAATAAAATATATATTTATTATGTGGTGAGATCTGATTAGCCCAAATTAAAAAGAAAATCATCCATGACCCGTATTTTAACCCGAATCTGTTTGAGAAAATCTCTACCATCATTGTATCATCTTCTAACTTGAAGCTTCAAGCTTCATTAACGACTTCCATGGAGTTTTTTCTCTTTCTTCAGGTTCTAAGCCCTAATTCGATGGTTATTCATGCTATCAGCTTTAAAAATAGTATTACCAAATTGATTTAAATACCCAAATTTACAGATTTAGAAATTTAAAGAAAGCTTCGATAAGCTCCTTCGGCTTTAGTTCACTTCCTTAATGAATTTTTTTTCAAGTATACTCAATCACGCTTGATCTTAATATTAGCGAATATTCTCCGAATATTCACCGTATATTTTGTAATTATGATAGATGTATATTTAAGGTAACTTAAGATTCTAATTGTATTATGAATCAGTCATTTAAGGTAAGTTAGGATTCGTACTGTATTAGGAATCAACATTTGTACAACTATATATATTGTGAATAATGAAAGGAATCCCTAAGGGAAATTATTCTATCTTACATGGTATCAAGAGCCTAAAACCTAAACCCTACTCTTCTCCTTTCTTTTTCTTTTCTCGGCCGAAACCGGCCACTATTCCCTTCCCTCAGCCGGCGGCAACAAGGCAGCCACCATGTCTTCCCCCACAAATTTCGGTTCCTCCACTGGCACTTTTGACAACCCCTCTCAACGCTCATCGTCATCTTTTCACCCGGCTTTCGCCGTTACCAACATCAAGAATTCTATTCCTATAATTCTTGATCAAGAAGACTGTCAATATTCCATGTGGACGAAACTGTTCTATATTCATGCCTGTGCGTACAACGTGCTCGACCATATTGATGACTCTGTTCCTCGTCCCACTGACATTACCGAACCAACATGGCGTCGCCTTGACGCTATCGTCAAATAGTGGATATACGGCACCATCTCGAAAGACTTGTTGTGTACTATCATGAAAACAGGTACCACGACACGTGACCTTTGGATACGGTTGGAAGAAATATTTCAGGAGAACAAAAATACTAGGGCCGTGTATTTGGAAGAACAATTCAACAATACGCTCCTCGAGAATTTTAACAACATGTCTGAATATTGCAAACAACTAAAACTCATAGCCGACTAACTTTCCAACGTCGGGACATCTATTTTTGAAACTAAGATGGTACTCCAATTAGTTGTTGGTCTACCGAAAGGTGAATACGATACACTTGCAACGATGATTCAACAGGCCGACCCACTACCTAGTTTCACCAAGGCACGTTCACAACTATTGTTGGAAGAAACTCGACGTGCTAAACAAGAGGAACATAATCAAAAGGCGTTAGCCGTTGAAGGGATGACATCACCGGCGACCAACACCACCCCGCCACCACCGCATGACCACCAACAGCAGTAGTCCCGCGGCGGAGGTCATAGCGGCAGAGGCCGGGGCAACAACAACAAAGGCAAGGGCCGCGGCAAGGGCCAACGCAACTAGTGGGCTGGACAGCAGCCAGGCCCAAATCCTGTAATTTTCCAATGGGCTGGACAACAGCCGGCATGGCCCAACCAGCAGAACCGGGCCTCGCCTGCATGTCCATACCCGACTGCAGCAGCCCAGTTCCAGCTGCCAGCATGGTCGACTGGCCTATTGGGCCCTTATCCAACCACCAAGCAGGCCCACCACCACCAGCAGCAGGCCCACCTGGTCTCGGTCCAGCAGCAGCCTGGCCTCTACTGATTTGGGCCAGGCCTACAATACCGTGAACCTTCAACAGCCCAACGAAAATTAGTACATGGACACCGGAGCCACATCTCACCTCACCCGATCGTCAGGTAACCTATCTCAACTACGTCGGTTAAAGTGTTCTCAATTTATTATTTTCGGCAATGGTCATCGCATTCCAATTGAAGGTTACGGTAACACACACACCAAACATACACACCCATCTTTCTCCCTAAACCACATCCTATACACCCCTAACATCATTAAAAACTTAATCTCTGTTAGAAAATTCACTAGCAATAATTCTATGTCTGTCGAATTTGATCCTTTTGGTTTTTCTCTGAAGGAACTCAATACGGGGAGAATTCTTACACACTGCAATAGTGTGGGAGATCTATACCCATTTACTCAATCTTCCGCTGTCAGACCACAAGCACCTCTATCCCTTGCAGCGATCTCTCCCTTGCAGCGATCTCTCCCTCAACTTGGCACAACAGACTCGAACACCCCGGAGACCCAATATTTACTTTTCTTATGGATTCTAAGCATACTCAATGTAATAATGGGAAAATTGCCCACCACTATTTTTCTTGCCCACTAGGCAAGCATACTCGTCTTCCATTTATGTCATCAAACAATGTTACTTTTTCTCCTTTTGATATTGTTCATGCTGAAACTGTGACCATGCAGCCTCCAAATCCGGCAGCACTGCTGCCTCCCAATCCTGACACAACAGCCCTACAACCCCCCCAGTCCAGACCCCCCACTGATGTCTACACATGGCATGGAGACTCATGCACAACACGGGATCTTCAAACCCAAGGTTCACTTCAACCTCTCCACACAAACCTTATCACCCATTCCAAAAAATCCAAAACTAGCAAAACTGGACCCTAATTGAAATGCGGCCATGTGCGAGGAGTTTAACGCTTTAACCAAGCAGAACACTTGGGATTTGGTGCCTAGACCAGACAATGTGAATGTTATCCGGTGTATGTGGCTATTTCGTCACAAGTTCAGAGACAGTGGTGACTTGGAGCGGTATAAGGCAAGACTAGTTGCCAATGGCACTAATCAGTAGGAGGGTATTGATTGTGGTGAGACATTCAGTCTGTTTGTTAAACCAGCCACTATTCAGACTGTTCTCAGTATTGCTATGGGCATGCATTGGCCGATTCATCATCTTGATGTCAAAAATGATTTTCTTCAAGAGGATTTGAAAGAAATTGTGTACATGCATCAGGCAGTTTGTATGTCATCTCAGGAAGTCATTGTATGGATTGAAACAGGCACCCCGCGCTTGGTATGATCGTTTTGCCATGTATCTTCTGCAGATCGGGTTTATATGCAGCATGTGTGATAACTCTCTATTCACCTTTCATCGAGGTAGCAACACTGCTTATTTGCTATTATATGTGGATGACATTGTTCTTACTGCCTCCTCTGACGGGTTGAAGAATGAAATCATTGCTCTACTCAAAACTGAATTTGCTATGACCGACTTGGGTAAGCTGAGTTATTTTTTGGGTATATCAGTGACCAGATCTACGGCTACTATATTTTTGTGTCAGCGTAAATATGCTGAAGAGATAGTGCACAGGGCTAAAATGGCAAATTGTAAAATTATGCCAACTCCGGTTGACTCTATATCCAAGCTCAGTGCCAATGACGGTGAACCAGTTTCTGATCCCACTCTATATCGGAGTCTTGCAAGTGCCCTTCAGTATCTTACTTTCACTAGGCCAGATAATGCATATGTCGTTCAGCATGTGTGCCTCTTTATGCACGACCCCCGAGCGTCTCATTTTGCGGCCCTCAAACATATTATCAGATACGTTAAGGGCACACTAGACTTTGGATTATATCTATACCCCTCTGCCCCAACCAAGTTGCTCGCTTACACGGATGCAGATTGGGCAGGATGCCCTGACACACGTCGCTCCACCTCAAGGTACTGTGTATTTCTTGGGGATAATCTTATCTCATGGTCCGCCAAGCGGCAGGCCACACTATCCCGTTCAAGTGCTGAAGCAGAATATCACGGAGTTGCTAATGTCGTTGTTGAGATCTGTTGGCTCTGAAATCTTCTTTTGGAGCTCTAGTGTCCATTAAGCAAGGCGTCTATAGTCTATTGTGACAACATATCTGCCATCTATATGTCTCATAATCCGGTCCAACATCAACGGACTAAGCATATTGAGATGGATATCCACTTTGTGCGAGAAAAGGTTGCCCGTGGTCAGGTCAAATTTTTATACGTGCCTTCCTCTTATCACTATGCAGACATTTTCACAAAGGAACTGCCGCGACAGCTCTTCACCGACTTTCAATCCAGCCTTAGCGTTCTGCCTTCTCCCGCTCCGTCTGAGGGGGAGTATTAGCGAATATTCTCCGAATATTCACCGTATATTTTGTAATTATGATAGATGCATATTTAAGGTAACTTAGGATTCTAATTGTATTATGAATCAGCCATTTAAGGTAAGTTAGGATTCGTACTGTATTAGGAATTAACATTTGTACAACTATATATACTATGAATAATGAAAGAAATTCCTAAGGGAAATAATTCTATCTTACACTTAAGAACCAAATTCCAACATACCAAGTTCAAATCGCTAACAAATCTCGAAATTAAATTTTCAAATTGAGGTGTGTTAAGAGTCCCACATCGAATATGGAATAGGAACATAGACTCCTTATATGGACTTGCACAATCCTCACCCTACAAGCTAGCTTTTGGAGTTGAGTTAGGCCCAAGATCTATTCCTTTACATGGTATCAGAGTCAAGCTCATTTCAATTCTTTGTTCACCGATGTTGGGCCCCCAAATTATATTATTCACGCTCCAGTTAACAAGGTCTAGGCGTGCAGGGGAGTGTTAAGAATCCCACATCGGATATGGAATGAGAACATGGACTCCTTATATGGACTTGGACAATCCTCACCCTACAAGCTAGCTTTTGGAGTTGTGTTAGGTCCAAGATTTATTCCTTTACAATGTGAATGTTAATAAATGAATGTTCAAGTTTTACAGAGGTTTCATAAAATTGCAGTATTCAATTAAAATTTCAACACAAA
The DNA here is from genome assembly GCA_029783415.1 of Anisodus acutangulus. Taxonomy (NCBI): domain Eukaryota; kingdom Viridiplantae; phylum Streptophyta; class Magnoliopsida; order Solanales; family Solanaceae; genus Anisodus; species Anisodus acutangulus. The sequence goes on along the minus strand of CM056491.1, from coordinate 20,370,597 downwards.
TATGTTCAATAAAAAATTAGGATCAGAATGTTTTTCCATTTAAATACTAAATGCGAGTTAAATTTTTTATTTGTAATGAAATGGGTTAGAGGGTTTTTCAATTTTGTTTGTTAGGGACTTATTTGGGGCGGGTCAGGGTTTAGTTAGTGGATCGGATTAAATTGGTTGAGATTTAATTAGTTTTAGTTAATTATATGGCTATCTAATGAGAGGCTGATATGTAATAAATGAAATGAGTTCATTAAAAGTAAGGGCAAAGTAAACTCAATAGGTTAACGACAGGGATATTGGAAGCTCAAAGGTGAATGAAGGACATTTTTATACTAATTGTAATAGTTCAAGGATATTTTAGGTCCTTTTCCATTTATTAAATTGGAAATGTTCTGCTTTATTTCCTTTATAATGAATTATCCTTTCTCAAAACTTATAAAGAGTTAGTAAAAGAAATTGGACTTACGCATGTGAGAATAATTGTCTGAAGGCAAAATTGGTGTACTTTGCCTTCATGTGTGCGCGATATACGTGAGGAAATAGATAACCATTTAGCCCATTAAAACAATTAACGTTATAGTTGTTACATATAACATAATCATTACGTCCTATCTATATATACTGATTTTGATTTCCCTTCAGAAAGAAACAAGAAACTTCGTATTCTATTTTGATTTGTTGTGTTTTCTACTATACTTGATTCTTTGTTTGTTTCTGCACTTAGTTTATATTTAAAAGAGCTTGTTGAATTATAAAATATATTTTTAACAGTAAAATATCCTTAATACAGTGTCATCAACGACATGCGAATATAAAAGATTTGTAAAATAAGATATTTATAGAATACTTTAATATTTATAAAATACTTTAGAATATATTGCAGTTGCATACATTACTATACTTCTCTCTAATGCCTATAATAATTTGTTTTTATATTCAAATGTAAGTGAGCACCGAAGATAATCTCCTCATAGATGAAGTGCCAAATTAAAGGAGATATCATGTACGTGAAGTTTGAAGAAACCACCACCAAAAAATGTGGTGCAATGATGAGTGACTACAAGCACGAATTTCTAGCTTTATTTCGTCTTTTATTTACTACACTTTAATTATGTTTGAGCTATAATATTAATATTCTATATTTAACACCTGAGTTTTATTGCGTAGCACTTGATTCTCAGTAAACGAGCAATTTTGAAGCTTAATTAGAGATTCTAACACTTCAAAGTCTGAATAAAAGTTCTAAGTTATGAAAACTAAAAACCGAATACGCATATGAAAAATAAAAAGAAAACGCTCAAGACCAGAAAATGGCCTATCACGGCGTGAGGAACAACGTGCTACACGAGGTGGCTAGCAAAAAAAATGTCATCATGCAACAAATAAACCAACTCAACTGAAGTTGGCCATTAGCGCATTGTCTGCAGGAGGAAAAAGTTGATACAGCACATACATTTTTCATTGCCAAGTCGTGTGCCAGGACATGGGTCACAGCATGGAAAATCATTTTTTTGGCAATCTCATAACGTCCCATTAAGGGTATTTTGGTCCGAGACTTTTTCTATACTGTATAAATACTGTAGAAGCACGTTTTTGAAGGGGGGCTTTTGATCTAGGAGTATTGGAGGTGCGTATAAGAGTTTCAGACGCCTAAATATGATAATTTGATTCAATACGAATGTTTGGATCAATAGTCGGTTATAATGTTTTCTAGTTCTTATTCTTCTTTTATGTTTTCTTCTATTATGGAGTAATCTCTATTAGGATTAGACAGACATGATGTTTTGAGTATTCTTTGTAGATTTTAACTGTTGTTTATTGTTTGAATTCGTTAATGGAGTTTTGAATTGAATTGCATAATTGCTTACTATTTTATTTAACCGAAAGAACATTTTGAATTTATTGGTTAAACCAAGAGGAAAAATATTCGAAAGACGTTTTTCCTTTAGACCAAACCATTAACAGGTTCTAGCATATATGTTCATAGAGTCGTCGGTAGTTTATTTCAAAGAGTTTAAATATAATAGGAAGAGGAATCTGAACACTAAGAATATTCTAATTAACTATTGAATTCATGAGAATCAATAGAACTTTAGAAAGTGAATCTTGAACAGAGATAGGTCTCAATAATTCTCTAACACATGTCTTATGTATTACCCTTACTTCATCTATTTGATAATAACCATTGTTGCTCGTATCAATCTTCTTTAACTACTTTTTTAGTCGTTATTCGTAGGTTAGAACCACACCAATTCAAATTTTGGTCACCTGAATAATACTAAACTAGTTTTTTGTTAGTAATTATTTATATCAATCCATGTGGAGATGATCTAAATATTGTTGGAAATTTGCCTTTGATGGGGATTGCGTCCACCCATCTTTAATAACTTAAACATTAGGGTTCCGCATGTTGGAGACTTTGGTTCTTCACACATGAATAATCTAATATGTAAGTAGATGACCGTAGGGCCAAGGATCGTCGAATTTCGTTAAGAAATGAAAGAGATATTGGTCCACGAAGTAAGGTGTTTGAGGCATGAAAAAAATGGTGTGGAACAAATCTCCCTCATCGGTGGGGAAGGAAGAATTGTTCATTTTATAAGCCTCAAAAATGGATAAGGGTTTGGGACCCCAAGGGGTAACACATGTGTTTGAAGGAGTGAGGACCTAGGTGTGCTTGGGTTCGAGGCTAAGCCCACACGCGCACCGTCAGGTCGGGGGTCGTGGGCTTCTTCTGATGTTGTCTTTTTTTGGATACAAATTACTTAATATTTACAGTTTGATCCCTGGAGATTAAGGAAAGATAAAATTGGGAAGAGGTTCCAGCGAACGGAAGACATAAAGTTTCTGCCTTTTGGGTTGGTTGCATTGAATCTCCATTACTTTGCACATGAATTTGGCCATTTACTTGGCTGAGTGTAACACCTCACTAAGTGTCATTACATGACTATTAAAAGTCATTAGTTGGCTAGTTGAGAAGTCACCCTTCTTACACTATAAATTGAGGCATTTGGCTCAATTGTTACCACTGCAGAAATTTTCAGAAATCTTCTTCTTCCTTTCTAGCATCATTTCATTACTCAAAATTCTTCAAGAGGTAACACTTGAGTTTCCTTTGATCATTTGTTAAGTTGTTGTTTTATCTTGGGAGACTATTGCCCATAACGTAAGAGGATATATACGGGACAATCTTGTCTTAAAGACAGAGTCTCATCACTCGACTCAGCGAAGTTTCAAGTGGTTGTAATCGTTCTTATTTCTAGTTTGTTGTAATCGTTAGTAGTTTATCCTTCCTGGCTATTGTAATATTTACTTACTTTCCGTTTTTTGCAATTGTTGTAACCCACAAATACTATATTATCTTTGACTAGTGAAGCACTTAAATTATGTTGTGTTTTACGCTCATCATGCAACGGATGGCGCTACTCCTCTCTTAACCAAAGGTCTCGGGTTTGAGCCCTGAATATGAATAAATTCTTGGTAGGGAGGGGTTCTCCCGAATAGGCTCTACGCGACGCGAATCTGAATTAGTCGTGCTCCAATATGTATACTGGATATCAAATGAGAAACTAAAAAAAAAAAAATTTGAGGTCAGCTATTAATTTATTTGTATCAAAAAATATATTATAAATGAAACATAAGGTTGTGTTATGAGCTTCCAACTATAAAGACAATTCTTGGAACTCAAATTCATGTGATTCTATCGTCTTTTAATTTGTCTTTGTCGCTTGTTTGTTTCCCCACCAGTATAATTTGTTTCCTATGGAATTTGTAAAATTTAAAGAGAATAATTAATTAAAAATTAAATGTTGAAGTCCGTGTAATAACGTCACCTTTTGTCTTATAACGAATAGAAATATAAAAAAAGATTGTACTAAAAGGGTCAAATGAGTCCAATATTACGGAATATACAACATAAAGTATTTAAAAAAAATAAACTCATTTGAAAATAATAAATATTACTTAATTCCGCTTAGGTATTATTTGGAGAATATTTATTAAAGTTGAAAGGATAGAGTATTTGACGTTAAAGTTTAAAAAATAGTGAAAACTAATAAATGTATTTAATTTCGATCAATGAAAGTCATTGTTTCACTTGAATACTCTCCATGAAACTTGTTGAATACTGATAAACCATTAATATAGTATTTTAAAAATATTTTTTAAATACCGAAATAGTGATATTTATTGTGAACAAATAAAACTCCTTGGCGGCGTTATATCAATTCAAACAAATATTCTAAAAAAAATTATGTGAAACAGCAAATTGTCTCATAAAAATGAACTTACTCATATTATATGGTGTTTAAACCCATCTAATAAACACATGACATGCATTTTAGATAAATGAATTATTTTTATCACTAATTACAATAGCTTAATACTCTCTCTCTCTCTCTCTCTCTCTCTCTCTCTCTCTCTCTATATATATATATATATATATATATATATATATATATATATATATATATATATATATATATATATATAACAACAACAACATACCAGTGAAATCCCACAACGTGGGGTCTGGGAGGGTAGAGTGTACGCAGACCTTACCTCTAGCTTGGTAGGTATAGCAGCTGTTTCCGAGATACCTCGGCTCAAGACAGAGCATAAGCACAAGAAAAGCAACAGCAAAAGCAAAGCAACGACAAAGCAAGAGAAATGGTCAGACCCGGTCAGACAAAATTTAAAGCAGTATGAAAATGCTGGTATCATAAGTTAATAAGTCATGATAGCGCATTCCGAAAAAGTAAGCAATAATTAGCGCAGGTAAATAAGCTAAACAAACTACACTAAAGGTCACATAGCAGCAGAAATCAAACTACAGGGGACTATGACGCAATATTGCACCTATTAGTATGATAGGTTAAGCGGGCCTACAATAATAACACTACAACTACCAGTTTTCAAGCGTAAGTAGGACTACGCCCGACTACCTACTACCCTTCTACCCTAATATTTGTCCTCCACAACCCCCTATATAAGGGCATGTCTTCAGTGAGTTGCACCTGTGTCATATCTCGTCTAATCACCTCTCCTCAATACTTCTTCGGCCTACCTCTACCCCTCCTGAACCCGTCCATAGCAAACCTCTCACACCTCCGCACTGGGGCATTTATGTCTCTCCTCTGCACATGCCCAAACCATCTTAATCTCCCTTCCCGCATCTTATCCTCCACCGAGGTCACTCCCACTCTGTCCCGGATATCATCTTTTCTAATCATATCCCTCCTTGTATGCCCGCACCTCATCCTCATCATCCGCATCTACGCAACTTTTACTTTTTGATGTACGAAGTCTTGACTGGCCAACACTCCGCCCCATACAACATAGTCGGTCTAACCACCGCCCTATAAAACTTGCCTTTAAGTTTTGGTGGCACATTTTTGTCACTTAAGACTTCTGATGCGAGCCTCTATTTCATCCACCCTGCCCCAATACGATGTGTAACATCATCATCAATCTCTCCATCCCCTTGGATAATAGACCCGAGGTACTTGAAGCTCCCTTTATTTAGAATGAACTGAGTATCAACCCTCACCTCCACACCTGGCTCAAGGTCGCTCCCGTTACTGAACTTGCACTCCAAGTATTCTGTTTTGGTCCTACTCAGCCTAAACCCTTAGATTCCAGATTATGTCTCTAAACCTCCAGCTTAACGTTCACTCCACTACGAGTCTCATCAATCAGGACTATGTCGTCTGTGAATAACATACACCCTCCCATTGGATTTGTCGCGTCAGTCCATCCATCACCAAGGCGAATAAGAATTGACTAAAAGCTTATTCCTGGTGCAGCCCTATCATCACTAGAAAGTGCTCCGAATCTCCTCCCACTGTCTGTACCGTGGTCTTGGCTCCATCATACATATCCTTGATTGCCCTAGTTTACGCAACAAGTACACCTCTAACCTCCAAACATCTTCATAGAACCTCCCTAGAAACTTTATCGTATGCCTTCTCGATGAAAACCATATGTAAGTCTCTCTTCCTCTCCCTATACTGCTCCACCGACCTCCTAATAAGATGAATGACTTTTGTGGTCGAACGCTCCGGCATGAATCCAAATTGGTTAGTCTATATCTACCAGATTGCTCCAGATCTCCCATCTGGATGTCTCTATCTCTTTTTTTGTTCAAGATTTTATGAAAGTAAGACTGCCACCTCCGCCTAATATGCGCGTCCTCCACCAGTACTTTGTCGTCCTCGTCCTTGATGCACCTCACGTGATCCAAGTCACATGCCCTCTTCTCCCTCGACTTGGATAGTCTGTACAACTTCATATCCCCTATTTTCTCCTCTAATTCCACATACATGCGTTCAAAAGCCGTTATTTTCGCCTCCATAACCGCAAGTTTTGCCTCCTTCCTAGCCATCTTATACAGTTCTCTATTCCTATACTTCTCCACCTCATCCTTGCTTTCTACCAATTTCGCATACGCCGCTTTCTTCGCTTCCACCTTCTCTTGAACTTTACTATTACACCACTATTCCCCTCGATGTCCACCATGGCTACACCTCGAGGCCCCAAGCACTTCTCTAGCTACCTCTCGAATGCAACTGGTCTTCCTGTCCCACATACCGGTCGCATCCCCACTACTCCCTCAAGCTCATTTGGCCATCAATCTCTCCCTCATCTCTTTTTCACTAGCCATGGTCAAACTCCTCCATTTGATTCTTAACCTGTCATCCACAACCCTCCCCTTCTTCTACATCTTAATCTACAAATCCATCACCAAAATCTTATGTCTGGGTTGTAAGATATTCCCTCCGAATAACCTTGTAGTTTTTACAAAGACCGTTGTCAACCTTCCTACTGAGCAAAACGTCTATCTTAGTCTTAGCCACCGAACTACGGAAAGTCACCAAGTGCTCCTCCTTCTTCAGGAACCTCGAATTGGCTATCACCATTCCAGTAGCTCTAGCGAACTCCAAAAATGAGACGCCTCCCCCATTCCTTTCCCCGAGGCCAAAGCCTTCATGAACGTCGTCATAACCTTCCGGAAGTGACTCGATATGTCCATTGAAATCTCATCCTATAAATAACTTCTCAGTGTGTGGTATACCACCCACCACCTCGTCCAAATCCTCCCAAAAGCGCATCTTCTCCTCCTCGTCCAAGCCCGCATGTGGCGCGTAAGCACTAATAATGTTTATAGTGAACCCTCTAACAGCCAACTTAATCGTGATCATCATGTCATTGACCTTCCTAACCTCTACCACATGATCCCTTAGCTCGATGTCTACTAAAATACCTACCCCATTCCTATACATCGACCTACCCGATAATCATATCTTATACTCATTCACATCCTTTGTCTTATACCCATTTGGTTTCATTAATCCTCCTCTTCTTAAGAATTTTAACTAGTTCTATGGACTTTCCCGTTAAAGTCACAATGTTCCAAGACCCTATTCTCAGCCTAGCATCTCCCATACCCCACTTACCCCGTAAATAACGAATATGAATAAAAAAATTTAATCACAGATGGAGAGAGATTTTCCATAATGAAAAATACTTTACGCCTTTAACTAAATATTTCAGGTTTGAGTATGAAAATGAAATCTCTTTGGATAGATTACGTCTTTACCTTTTTTTTAGTAGATGTTTCATGAAGCCTGACTAGCCGGACACCTAAATTAATTACAGACGCTGAATGACAAACGAAAAATATAAAAGTCATCAATGATGTCCTCTCCCAACTTTAAGATGGAAAATTGGAGGTGGTATGAGTCCTTTCCTTTTGTTTGTCTTTGTTCTTTATTTTCTTTAGACATACATTGTGTATTGTTTTTGTTTTATATTCGAGGTTAATTATTCGAATTACAGCCTGATTAATTTGAATTTACGTTGCGTAAGACCTATTCGGGAGAAGCGCGCTCTATTAAGAATTCTTTTCATATTCATAACTCGAAATTGAAACTCTAGTTAAGGAAGAAATAATTTTATTCGTTGCACCACGTCTTTTAATGGTAAAGTATCGAAAAGAAAAATATAAATAATAGTCTAACCTAAAAGTACTTGTTTTTATATATTGCTATCATTTTTTTTAACATAATCAATAAGAACAACTTGAAAAAATCCAAAACAATGGGAAAAGGTATAATCATCAAACAAGAAAAAGTCCCCCGGGTATAGCTGGATAGCAGAGGAGAGAAATTTAAAATTCAGTTTAAGGCCTGCAGCGTGTGTTCGAATCCTGGTGGGAGCAATTTTCTCTCTTCTGGATAGGACCTTGTAGGTGATATCAGTTGCTCTGTTCTCAAACTCTGATTATTCAGGCACACCCCGCGATTTACTGATAGTAGTGCTGAGAGATCGGGATTACTATCTTCAGAAATAATATGGCGTAAGCTGGGAAGCTAGATATAAAAAAAAATAAAAAACTCCTATTCTCGTGGCTAGTCATTTATAAGATATATTTTTATCAGTAAAATATCCTTAATACAGTGTCATCAAAGACATGCGAATATAAAAGATTTGTAAAATAAGATATTTATAGAATACTTTAATATTTATAGAATACTTTAGAATATATTGCAGTTGCATACATTACTATACTTCTCTCTAATGCCTATAATAATTTGTTTTTATATTCAAATGTAAGTGAGCACCGAAGATAATCTCCTCATAGATGAAGTGCCAAATTAAAGGAGATATCATGTAGGTGTGGGCAAAAAATCCGGAGAATCAAAAAAATCGAACCGAACTAAAATTTGGTTCGGTTCTCTATAGGTTTTTTTAAAAAAAAACAATCAATTTTTTATAAAACTGAATCGAATCAGGATTTAGTGATTCGGTTCGGTTTTTTAATTTTGGATACGAACCGAACCGAAAAACTGAATTAAATATATATATATATAGTTTAGGCTATATATATATATATTTTTTTTTATATTTTTTTATTTTAGGCTACTACTATCTCTTGAATCATAGTCATTGAAGCTAATCTATGAAGCTTTTATGGAAGTCGCATGCGGCATGAACTTGATTAACATATCACGGAAGCATTGACATAAAATGTAGGGAGAAAAAATAGTAGTAAATTGATAAAACTTTAAATGGTCATAACTCTGCACTCAGATGTCCGTTTTACTTGGGGTTTTATTGATTTTGCGTATTTTTTCGAGATGGGGCCGGTCAAACCGCAGAGAGGCGCAGCCAATTTTTAGAAAAATGTTCGTTTTTCCAATCAATTTGTGTTTTCTCCCAAATCGATTTCTAATTTTCCTTTTTCTTTAATAAACATCTCACGATATACAATGGATTTCAACGTCGAAATTTCATGATAGTGTAGGTGTGAATGTCAATTTCTGTTTTGGAAATTCAATTTTTTTTTAAAAAAAATTACCTGGCCCGACCCGGACCGACCCACTAAAAAAACCGATATAATCCGATACGTTCGGCATATAAACCGAACATATCAGTTTTTTTTAAAAAAAAGCTGTATTCAGTTTTTTTTTAAAAAAAATTAATTTTTATTCGATTCATATTTTTCGGATACAAAATCGAACCGAACCGAACCGAATCGATATATGCCCACCCCTAATATCATGTACGTGAAGTTTGAAGTCAACCACCACCAAAAAAGGCGGTGCAATGATGAGTGACTACAAGCACGGGTTTCTAGCTTTATTTCGTCTTTTATTTACTACACTTTAATTATGTTTGAGCTATAATATTAATATTCTATATTTAACACCTGAGTTTTATTGCGTAGAACTTGAGTCTCAGTAAACGAGCAATTTTGAAGCTTAATTAGATATTCTAACACTTCAAAGTCTGAATAAAAGTTCAAGTTATGAAAACTAAAAACCGAATACGCATATGAAAAATAAAAAGAAAACGCTCAAGACCAGAAAATGGCCTATCACGGCGTGAGGAACAACGTGCTACACGAGGTGGTTAGCAAAAAAAATGTCATCATGCAACAAATAAACCAACTCAACTGAAGTTGGCCATTAGTGCGTTGTGTGCAGGAGGAAAAAGTCGAAGACAACACATACATTTTTCATTGCCAAGTCGTGTGCCAGGGGACATGGGTCACAGCATGGAAAATCATTTTTTTGGCAATCTCATAACGTCCCATTAAGGGTATTTTGGTCCGAGACTTTTTCTATTCTGTATAAATACTGTAGAAGCATGTTTTTGAAGGGGGGCTTTTGATCTAGGAGTATTGGGGCGCGTATAAGAGTTCAGACGCTAAATATCATAATTTGACTCAATACGAAAATTTTGATCAATCGTCGATTATAATATTTTCTAGTTCTTATTCTTCTTTTATGTTTTCTTCTTCTATTATGGAGTAATCTCTATTAGGATTAGACAGACATGATGTTTTGAGTATTATTTGTAGATTTTAACTAGGTGGCCAAAGCTGGGCCGGGCTCGGTCCGGGCGGGTCCGGTCCGGCGGGTTTGGTCGGGCGGACGAGCCGGGGTCGGATCGACTAGCGGCCTAGCGGGTCGGGTCTGGGCGGGACTGCTCAGCCTCTGTCCCCGATCCCGATCCCGCCGGTATCGCGGGCGGGCGGCTCGCCTGCCTGGTCGGGCGGGCGGGTCAAGGTTTTCTCTTTTTTTTTTTAAATAACATATGTATAAAAACTCAATAAACAAAACAAGATAGTGTAATAAAACATCCCAAGGTCGCTTTTGTGCCTTATATTATTTAATAGACATATGATTTTTTTGTAATACAAATACAATTGTTCAGTAATCTAAATTGCAACTTTATGGTGTTGTCCAAAAGTTGCAAATTACATAATAAAATTGCAATTAAAAATTACATTTTCAAAAAATCGCTCTAATTGCTTGATGATTTCATGGTTCTTCTGCTGAATAGGTATTTGTTGATCAAATTGATCCATCGCCGCTTCCACTACCTTCGTTAAGATTTCGCTGTAGTTTTCATCATCTATCTTCATGATCTCCTGGTTGACCGTGACCTTTCTCCGCCTCCGCCAGATCCACCCTCAATAATACCGCAATTTCCAAGCCGCTCGCCAATGAGTGTCTCTGTGGTCTCCTATTTGATATCCGTCACAGTAAAGCGCTTCCGACGCAGCTTGATGACGCTTGAATGTTCAAACATCTCGAGCCATCAATGAAAGTGTTTGAAAGGTCTTCTATTCCTCCAAAGATTTCAGCAAGTCTTCTTGTCCATCTTCATTGATAACTTCTTGATACTATGATAACCCCAGAAACAAAAATATCCAACTCGCTTAATTTGGTTAGTAGAGGTACGGCCAAGACATTCTATTTCGAGGCTTTCAATACTAGCCGCAGTAAACAACATGTCTTGTGAGGTTGTGTTGAAGATGAAGAAGATGGTATGGTAGCTTGTGACGCACTAGCATTTTCTTGTTGATAAAATCTATATATATTTTTGCATTGGTGTTCTACGCTAGACAACACTTCTTATTCAGTTTGTTCAATAGGTGGTGGGTGATTTAGATTTTTGAGACTTGGAGGTGGTAGTACTTCTATACAATCGTAAATAGTTTCAATTAGTGATTTAGTACCGTCTATTTTAATAGTATGATTTAATACATAACTAATAATATAAATAGAGGGAATAGGAATAAAATATTTTTTTATTTTGACAAACATTTTTTTAATAGCTGCCTTATAGGCTGGTTTTTCCATATATTCACTAAGTAATAAAAATATTAGAGTTATATAAAATAACATAGTTGAAATAGTAGGATAATATATACCGAAAAATTCTTTGTTGCTTGGAAAAAATTCTCTAAAAATACAATAAGTTCGGAAATTTTACCCAATCACTATCTAAAATCATATCACTGGTTTTTATTATGAGAGTTAAAAAATAAAGTTATAGGTAATTTATAGTCATAAGCAACAAGTAGTTGCTCAGATAAAGAATTCCACCTAGTCCATACTTCTTGTGGAATTCTTCTATAAGGTAGTCCACAATCGTGACAAGTTTTTTTATATTCTTTTTCACGTTGTACTTTATTACTTTTAAAAATAAAGTTTATAGCAAATTGTATTTACTAAGAATGTCTTCAAAAAGTGATAGACCATCCTTTACAATTAAGTTATATATATGGCACGCGATTTTATATGAAAATGGTCTGGAAAAGATGGAGCTAAACTATTTTTTAACATTGTAATTGCGTAATTGTTATTAGAAGTATATTCAATGTAATAGTCATAATTTTATCGGTACTGTAATAATCGCATTACACTTGATAAATATTTTCGCAAATAAAAGTACCAAAGGTGCCTATCATCTATATATCTATACGCTAAAATATCGCTTTTGCATAGACCATTTATAATCTATCCAATGACAAGTTACGCTTAAATAATCATGGTCAAGTAGTACTACTTCTAATATATCGACGTGATAGATACTTTGCCATTAAAATGATATAATGAAAAACGAAATATTGTTGATATTCATGCTAAATTTAAATACATCTCTCTTAACAGTTGACCTAGGGAAAACCGTTAAAAGGTGGGATTATATATATCTCTAATGTAATGAATAAAACCGGAGATGAAGAAAATGAAAAAGGCAAACCTCCACAAAGAACTAATTTTGATATTGCTTCCTATTCTATGTTTGCTTGTATTTAGAGCCTACAATTCCCCTGGCCATAGGATTAATTTGACCTCAGATTTGGTCCGACAAGACGATGTGAACCTTTGTCCCGATGGAGCGGTGCTTATACACCGGTTTTGAAGCCTGGTATTGGGCATACCTAGCTGGATGAGCACTTACTACGTGGTCTAATTAAACCCCCGTCCCACCGTGACCTTTTTCCGCTTTTAAATTTTAAAACATTTTTTACAAATTTTACATATGGCTACTTGATTTCTACGCCCTATCAAAAAATGTCCATGCATCTGATTTAATGGTCGCTTTGCCGGGACCTCGCCTCATACTAGGGGAATAGGAGGTATTTCACTGAAGGTGCACTAGTGGGCGTGTTGTCATCAATATTAGTGGGGTGTATCGCCTAGATCATCATCTAAATTAAAGTCTTCTTGAGTTCCAGAAAATAACTCTCGTCTAAATCTAATGGTATTGTAGGAAAATGTTGAGTATCAACAAAATCATCCTGGTGTAGGAATAAGATGACTAGAAGAAGTACTTTGCCCTCGGTTGCCTCTACTAGAAGAAGCACCTTACCCTTACCTCTTAAACATACCTTTAATCCTTCCATTTTAATTATGATAATAAATAATTAAAGACAATAAAATTAAGTACAAATAAAATAAACAGATAATAATAATTTAATGAAGGAACGAATACTCAAATCACTGACGTAACGCCGACGTAATTCCAGAGGTTGAAAATTGAAACTTTGCTCGATGGAAGATCCTCGTTAGTTGCCAACTTCACTCCCAATTCCCAAATGAATTAATAAAATTGAATATTTAGCAAACAATGTAGAGAGATATATTGAGAAATTAGAGAGATTGTAGGAAGATTTGTGAGAAAGATGAAGAGAAAATGAGTTATTTATAGTTGAAAATTGGGTTAAAGTGTAAATATAATAACTTATGGGTTAAAAATAAATATTAAGGGTAGGGTTGGGGAGTGGGGCTTAAATGGCTGCCATTAACGGTTATATCTAAAAATGGCCGCAGCAACGCCATTTTGCAGCGAGGTTTAAGTGGTTCAAGGGGCTGGCTCTGACGTCCTGGGATGGCTCGGGTCCGTCCGCGGCCTGGGCGGGTTTCGGGTCTGGCGGGACGAGATATCGTCCCGCCTCAGTTCGAGTCCCGCCTCAAGTAAATTTTTTTTTTTTTTTTTTTTAGAGCGGGCTCGGGACCGGTGGTCGGCAAGTCGGGCCGGGGTCGGGTCATCCCGGCCCACTGGCCAGCCTTAATTTTAACTGTTGTTTATAGTTTGAATTCGTTAATGGAGTTTTGAATTGAATTGCATAATTGCTTACTATTTTATTTAACCGAAAGAACATTTTGAATTTATTGGTTAAACCAAGAGGAAAAATATTCGAAAGACGTTTTTCCTTTAGACCAAACCATTAACAGGTTCTAGCATATATGTTCATAGAGTCATCGGTAGTTTATTTCAAAGAGTTTAAATATAATAGAAAGAGGAATTTGAACACTAAGAATATTCTAATTAACTATTGAATTCATGAGAATCAATAGACTTTAGAAAGTGAATATTGAACAGAGATAGCTCTCAATAATTCTCTAACACCTGTCTTATGTATTACCCTTACTTCATCTATTTGATAATAACCATTGTTGCTCGTATCAATCTTCTTTAACCACTTTTTTTAGTCGTTATTCGTAGGTTAGAACCACACCAATTCAAATTTTGGTCAGCTGAATATTACTAAACTAGTTTTTTGTTAGTAATTATTTATATCAATCCATGTGGAGATGATCTAAATATTGTTGGAAATTTGCCTTTGATGGGGATTGCGTCCACCCATCTTTAATAACTTAAACATTAGGGTTCTGCATGTTGGACACTTTGGTTCTTCACACATTAATAATCTAATATGTAAGTAGATGACCGTAGGGCCAAGGATCGTCGAATTTCGTTAAGAAATGAAAGAGATATTGGTCCACGAAGTAAGGTGTTTGAGGCATGAAAAATATGGTGTGGAACAAATCTCCCTCATCGGTGGGGAAAGGAAGAATTGTTCATTTTATAAGCCTCAAAAATGGATAAGGGTTTGGGACCCCAAGGGGTAACACATATGTTTGAAGGAGGGAGGACCTAGGTGTGCTTGGGTTCGAGGCTAAGCCCACACGCGCGCCGTCTGGTCCGGGCTCGGGTCGGGTCAGGTCGGGGGTCGTGGGCTTCTTCTGATGTTATCTTTTTTTGGATACAAATTACTTAATATTTACAGTTTGATCCCTGGAGATTAAGGAAAGATAAAATTGGGAAGAGGTTTCAGCGAACGGAAGACATAAAGTTTCTGCCTTTTGGGTTGGTTGCATTGAATCTCCATTACTTTGCACATGAATTCGGCCATTTACTTGGCTGAGCGTAACACCTCACTAAGTGTCATTACATGACTATTAAAAGTCATTAGTTGGCTAGTTGAGAAGTCACCCTTCTTACACTATAAATTGAGGTCTTTGGCTCAATTGTTACCACTGCAAAAAATTTCAGAAATCTTCCTCTTCCTTTCTAGCATCATTTCATTACTCAAAGTTCTTCAAGAGGTAACACTTGAGTTTCCTTTGATCATTTGTTAAGTTGTTGTTTTATCTTGGGAGACTATTGCCCATAACGTAAGAGGATATATAGGGGACAATCTTGTCTTAAAGACAAAGTGTCATCACTCGACTCAGCGAAGTTTCAAGTGGTTGTAATTGTTCTTATTTCTAGTTTGTTGTAATCGTTAGTAGTTTATCCTTCATGGCTATTGTAATATTTACTTACTTTCCGTTTTCTGCAATTGTTGTAACCCACAAATACTATATTATTTTTGACTAGTGAACCACTTAAATTATGTTGTGTTTTATGCTCATCATGCAACGGATGGCGCTACTCCTCTCTTAACAAAAGGTCTCAGGTTTGAGCCCTGAATATGAATAAATACTTGGTAGGGAGGGCTTCTCCCGAATAAGCTCTACGCAACGCGAATCTAAATTAGTCGTGCTCCAATATGGATACTGAATATCAAATGAGAAACTAAAAAACAAATTGAGGTCAGCTATTAATTTATTTGTATCAAAAAATATATTATAAATGAAACATAAGGTTGTGTTATGAGCTTCCAACTATAAAGACAATTCTTGGAACTCAAATTCATGTGATTCTATCATCTTTTAATTTGTCTTTGTCGCTTGTTTGTTTCCCCACCAGTATACTTTGTTTCCTATGGAATTTGTAAAATTTAAAGAGAATAATTAATTAAAAATTAAATGTTGAAGTCCGTGTAATAACGTCACCTTTTGTCTTATAACGAATAGAAATATAAAAAAAGATTGTACTAAAAGGGTCAAATGAGTCCAATATTACGGAATATACAACATAAAGTATTTTTTAAAAAAAAAACTCTTTTGAAAATAATAAATATTACTTAATTCCGCTTAGGTATTATTTGGAGAATATTTATTAAAGTTGAAAAGATAGAGTATTTGACGTTAAAGTTTAAAAAATAGTGAAAACTAATAAATGTATTTAATTTCGATCAATGAAAGTCATTGTTTCACTTGAATACTCTCCATGAAACTTGTTGAATACTGATAAACCATTAATATAGTATTTTTAAAATATTTTGCAAATACCGAAATAGTGATATTTATTGTGAACAAATAAAACTCCTTGGCGGCGTTATATCAATTCAAACAAATATCCTAAAAAACATTATGTGAACCAGCAAAATTGTCTCATAAAAATGAACTTACTCATATTATATGGTGTTTAAACCCATCTAATAAACACATGACATGCATTTTAGATAAAGAAATTATTTTTATCACTAATTACAATAGCTTAATACTATATATATATATATATATATATATATATATATATATATATAACAACAACAACATACCAGTGAAATCCCACAACGTGAAATGCAGGAGGAGTAGAGTGTCTGTGAGACCTTACCTCTAGCTTGGTAGGTATAGCAGCTGTTTCCGAGATACCTCGGGTCAAGACAGAGCATAAGCACAAGAAAAGCAACAGCAAAAGCAAAGCAACAACAAAGCAAAAGAATTGGTCAGACCCGGTCAGAAAAAATTTAAAGCAGTATGAAAATACTGGTATCAAAAGTTAATAAGTCATGATAGCGCATTCCAGAAAAGTAAGCAATAATTAGCGCAGGTAAATAAGCTAAACAAACTACACTAAAGGACACATAGCAGCAGAAATCAAACTACAGGGGACTATGACGCAATATTGCACCTATTAGTATGATAGGTTAAGCGGGCCTACAATAATAACACTACAACTACCAGTTTTCAAGCGTAAGTAGGACTACGCTCGACTACCTACTACCATTCTACCCTAATTTTTGTCCTCCACAACCCCATATATTAGGTCATGTCCTCAGTGAGTTGCACCTGTGTCATATCTCGTCTAATCACCTCTCCCCGATACTTCTTCGGCCTACCTCTACCCCTCATGAACCCGTCCATAGCCAACCTCTCACACCTCCGCACTAGGGCATTTATGTCTCTCCTCTGCACATGCCTAAACCATCTTAATCTCGCTTCCCACATCTTATCCTCCACCGAGGTCACTCTCACTCTGTCCCGGATATCATCATTTCTAATCATATCCCTCCTTGTATGCCCGCACATCTATCTCATCATCCTCATCTCTACAACTTTCATCTTTTTGATGTACGAAGTATTGACTGGCCAACACTCCGCCCCATACAACATAGTCGGTCTAACCACCACCCTATATAACTTGCCTTTAAGTTTTGGAGGCACATTTTTGTCACTTAAGACTCCTGATGCGAGCCTCCATTTCATCCACCTTGCCCCAATACGATGTGTAACATCATCATCAATCTCTCCATCCCTTTGGATAATAGACCCAAGGTACTTGAAGCTCCCTTTCTTTAGAATGAACTGGGTATCAACCCTCACCTCCACGCCTGGCTCAAGGTCGCTCCCGTTACTGAACTTGCACTCCAAGTATTCTGTTTTGGTCCTACTCAGCCTAAACACTTATATTCCAGATTATGTCTCCAAACCTCCAGCTTAACGTTCACTCCACTACGAGTCTCATCAATCAGGACTATGTCGTCTGTGAATAACATACACCCTCCCATTGGATTTATCGCGTCAGTCCATCCATCACCAAAGCGAATAAGAATTGGCTAAAAGTTTATTCCTGGTGCAGCCCTATCATCACTAGAAAGTGATCCGAGTCTCCTCCCACTGTCTGTACCCTGGTCTTGGCTCCATCATACATATCCTTTATTGCCCTAATATACGTCATAGGTACACCTCTAACCTCCAAACATCTTCATAGAACCTCCCTAGAAACTTTATCGTATGCCTTCTCGATGAAAACCATATGTAAGTCTCTCTTCCTCTCCCTATACTGCTCCACCGACCTCCTAATAAGATGAATGGATTTTGTGGTCGAACGCTCCGGCATGAATCCAAACTGGTTAGTCTATATCTACCAGATTGCTCCAGATCTCCCATCTGGATGTCTCTATCTCTTTTTTCGTCCAAGATTTTATGAAAGTAAGACTGTCACCTCCGCCTAATATGCGCGTCCTCCACCAGTACTTTGTCGTCCTCGTCCTTGATGCACCTCACGTGATCCAAGTCACATGCCCTCTTCTCCCTCGACTTGGATAGTTTGTACAACTTCATATCCCCACTTTTCTCCTCTAATTCCACATACATGCGTTCAAAAGCCGTTATTTTCGCCGCCATAACCGCAAGTTTTGCCTCCTTCCTAGCCATCTTATACAGTTCTCTATTCCTATACTTCTCCACCTCATCCTTGCTTTCTACCAATTTCGCATACGCCGCTTTCTTCGCTTCCACCTTCTCTTGAACTTTACCATTCCACCACCATTCCCCTCGATGTCCACCATGGCTACCCCTCGAGACCCCAAGCACTTCTCTAGCTACCTCTCGAATGCAACTGGTCGTCCTGTCCCACATACCGGTCGCATCCCCACTACTCCCTCAAGCTCATTTGGCCATCAATCTCTCTCTCATCTCTTTTTCACTAGCGATGGTCAAACTCCTCCATTTGATTCTTAACCTGTCATCCACAACCCTTCCCTTCTTCTACATCTTAATCTACAAATCGATCACCAAAATCTTATGTCGGGTTGTAAGATATTCCCTCCGAATAACCTTGTAGTCTTTACAAAGACCGTTGTCAACCTTCCTAATGAGCAAAAAGTCTATCTTAGTCTTAGCCACCGAACTACGGAAAGTCACCAAGTGCTCCTCCTTCTTCAGAAACCTCGAATTGGCTATCACCATTCCAGAAGCTCTAGCGAACTCCAAAAATGAGACGCCTCCCCCATTCCTTTCCCCGAGGCCAAAGCCTCCATGAACGTCGTCATAACCTTCCGGAAGTGACTCGATATGTCCATTGAAATCTCATCCTATAAATAACTTCTCAGTGTGTGGTATACCACCCACCACCTCGTCCAAATCCTCCCAAAAGCGCATCTTCTCCTCCTCGTCCAAGCCCGCATGTGGCGCGTAAGCACTAATAATGTTTATAGTGAACCCTCTAACTACCAACTTAATCGTCATCATCTTGTCATTGACCCTCCTAATCTCTACCACATGATCCCTTAGCTCGATGTCTACTAAAATGCCTACCCCATTCCTATACATCGACCTACCCGATAATCATAACTTATACTCATTCACATCCTTTGTCTTAAGCCCTACCCATTTGGTTTCATTAATCCTCATCTTCTTAAGAATTTTAACTAGCTCTATGGACTTTCCCGTTAAAGTCACAATGTTCCAAGACCCTATTCTCAGCCTAGCATCTCTCTTACCCCACTTACCCCGTAAATAACGAATATGAATAAAAAAATTTAATCACAGATGGAGAGAGATTTTCCATAATGAAAAATACTTTACGCCTTTAACTAAATATTTCAGGTTTGAGTATGAAAATGAAATCTCTTTGGATAGATTACATCTTACCTTTTTTTAGTAGATGTTTCATGAAGCCTGACTAGCCGGACACCTAAATTAATTACAGACGCTGAATGACAAACGAAAAATATAAAAGTCATCAATGATTTCCTCTCCCAACTTTAAGATGGAAAATTGGAGGTGGTATGAGTCCTTTCCTTTTGTTTGTCTTTGTTCTTTATTTTCTTTAGACATACATTGTGTATTGTTTTTGTTTTATATTCGAGGTTAATTATTCGAATTAGAGTCTGATTAATTTGAATTTACGCTGCGTAAGACCTATTCGGGAGAAGCACGCTCTATTAAGAATTCTTTTCATATTCATAACTCGAAATCGAAACTCTAGTTAAGGAAGAAATAATTTTATTCGTTGCACTACATCTTTTAATGGTAAAGTGTCGAAAAGAAAAATATAAATAATAGTCTAACCTAAAAGTACTTGTTTTTATATATTGCTATCATTTTTTTTAACATAATCAATAAGAACAACTTGAAAGAATCCAAAACAATGGGAAAAGGTGTAATCATCAAACAAGAAAAAGTCCCCCGGGTATAGCTGGATAGCAAAGGAGGGGAACTTAAAATCCAGTTTAAGGCCTGCAGCGTGGGTTCGAATCCTGGTGGGAGCAATTTTCTCTCTTCTGGGATAGGACCTTGTAGGTGATATCAGTTGCTCTGTTCTCAAACTCTGATCATTCAGGCACATCCCGCGATTTACTGATAGTAGTCTGAGAGATCGGGATTACTATCTTCAGAAATAATATGGCATAAGCTGGGAAGCTAGATATAAAAAAATAAAAAAACTCCTATTCACGTGGCTACTCATTTTTAATTCGTAGTGGTAGTAGGATTTTGTCTTTTTCCTTCATGATAATAGGGGAAAAGTCAAACTGCCTACTAATCTGAAAAATAAAATCGAAATGATTTTGAAGCGTGAAAAATTAATTATTTTAAAGAAATAATATTCGTATACAGATTGAAAAAGTATTAAGTAATTTTCTTCAGAATACAAACAAAGCCTTTATATATTTATACCTACAGATTTTTCTTAGTAATTAGAAAAGTGATCGTTCTGAATAAACATCTTATTTTATGAACAGATATAAGAATATTTCAATATACAAAGTATTCGGTGTTAGCCGGAATCGGGAAAGGAGAGGTGTGATGTAGATAGATATATTTATTTTAATTTAAATTTAGATAAAATCTGAAAATTTTACTAGGACTTTTAATATTTTAAAGCCTTTAAACTCATTTCGCTTACCGTTTGCCGGACAATCGCACTTTATATGTATACATTGTTGGTATTTCTACGGTACTTTATAGAGTAGTACGGGAAGTAATAACTATTACAAATGTTCGAAAGAATAAATAAATGGTCAATCTTCAAACTTCCGCATGTGTGTTGTGTCTTGAATCTTGATCACCTTGCAAAGCCAATGTTGAGAACTGCCGCAAGTTTGTTGTGTCTTGAATGTTGATATCCTGAAATCAAGAAATAACTAAATCTGGATGGTTACAACGTTGTGTGTTGAGTCGAGGATAGCCCTCTGTCCTTAAGACAAGATTGACCCGTATATATGCTTTTACGTTAGCGGGCAATAGTCTCCCAAGATAAAACAACACTTTAATCTCAACACTACAAAGCCAATAGGTTGAGCCTGGCGAAGAAAACAAATATGACTTGACTTGCTGAAGATATGAAATAGGAAGGAAGAGTTTATGTCTACTCTTCTCTTTTGTCTCTGTGTATATAGTGTGTCTCTGTAGTGTATATCTTGTGTATACGTGAGGGTTTGGTCACTGTTTTTCAGCCACTGTTTTGCTGAATTTCAGCCAATATTTTGTGCTGAAAATGCAGTTTTTCTGGTCTGTTTTCGGACTGTTTTTGCTGCCTGTTTTTGGCCTGTTTACTGCCTGATTTCAGCCATTTTTCAGCCTGTTTTCTGGCCTGTTTTGCACTGTATTTTCTGGTCGTTGTGCTGCCTGTTTTTCTGCCAACGAATTGAGCCAAAAGAGGCTCAATATATAGCATGGAGGAGGGGCTGATCAACTGCCCAAACATGGCTGTTAATGGCCATTAGGAGGGCTGTAAATGGCATGTTAAATGCCATTAGTGAGGCTGATTTAAGGTCTTGAAGGAGGCTGCTCAATTGCCCAAGTAATGGGCTGTTAATGGAGAGTTAATTAGCCAAGTAATGGCTGTTTAATGCTCCAAAATGCAGTCCAACATTTCCGTCACCTTCCCAGAAACTCTGGGGATCAAACTGTAAATATTGAAACTTCAGGGACCAAACTGTACATACATCTGGCAGAGTTCTCTGGTCCAAAAAGATAATATCAGAAAGGCCCACACCCGTGGACCCGTGGACCCGTGGACTCGTGGACTCGGACGGGCGGGCGGCGGCGGCGCGCGTGGGCTTAGCCTTGAACCCAAGCACATCTAGGTCTTCCCTCCTTTAAACACATGGGATACCCCTTGGGGTCCCAAACCCTTTACCAATTAGAGACTTATATAGAGAGCAATTCTTCCTATTCCCACCGATGTGGTAGATTTGTCCCACACCACATTTCCATGTCTCAAACACCTTACTTCGTGGACCAATATCTCTTTCATTTCTCAACGAAATTAGACGATTCTTGGCCCTACGGTCATCTACTCACTTCGTAGATCATGCATGTGTAAAGAGACAAGGTCTCCAACATACGGAACACTAGTGTTTAATTCATCAAAGATGGGTGGACGCATCTCCCCGCCAAAGGCTAATTTCCAACATACATATTACAAACTTGTTTTGATATATTGCATCATTTTTATTTTTTTAACATAATCAATTAGAACAGCTTGAAAGAATCCAAAACAATGGGAAAAGTGTATAATCATGAAACAAGAAATAGAAAACTCCTCTTCACGTGGCTACTCATTTTTAATTAGTGGTGGTAATAGGGGAAAAAACAAACTGTCTACTAATCTTAAAAACATAATAGAGATGACTTTCAGGCGTGAAAGAATTAATTTTTTTAAAGAGATATTGTTCGTATACACATTGAAAAAGTAAAAATAATTTTCTTTAAGATATAAACAAAGCCTATATATATTTATATTTGCAGATTTTTATTAGCAATTAGAAAAGTGAGTGTTCTGAATAAACATCTTATTCATGAATAGATATAAGAATAGCCTCGTGTACAAAGCATCTAACATTAGCAGTGTTTAGAAAAGAGTCGCACCCAAAAGGTGCGATATAGACAGACATGTTCATTTTAATTCAAGTTTGAAATAAAACCTGAAAATTTTAATAAGACTTTTTAATATTTTAAAGCCTTTAAACTCATTTCGCTTTCCCTGGCAGGACAATCGCACTTCATATGTATACATATTACAAACTATCTAACATATTTGACACAACTTGTACTATGCTTTGATATGGTAATGGGAGTCGGTGCAAAAGAGAACATGCAGAATGTCAATGAACCACGTGGAAAAGCATAAAATATGAGTTTAAATTTTGTATATTAACAGTGCAAAAAAAAATTTACGTTATCAGCATCTATAACTTGAAACCATATCATATTTTCATCTATTTTGGTTGCTTGGGGCAGAGAACAACTTCCAATTAAGTTCTATGCATGTGGAAAAAAAATTATACAACCAAATCACTTATCAGGTAATTACATGTAAATCTCTTCATAAGCATTATTCAATGGTGGTAAAAATGACAAGTTACTCACTATCACAGGTTAAAATTCATTAATAGTGTTAAAAAATCTTTACATTGCCAATTTATATAACTTAAATCCATCCAAATATGTATAGTCATGAGAGAGTCAAAACAAAACCAAAATTTCTTGACTCTATCAAGTGCTAAAAGAATCATGTTATAGTAGTACTTTAAATTTCATCCTGGTCCAAAAAAACCAAATTAAAGTTTGAGAAAAACCTAAAATAAAGAAAGAGTAAATAAAAGGGCACAGACCATAAAATATGGAGACACATATATAACACTGATGTCCTGTTCAAATTTTCTTGTACAATTCTTTATCATAAAATGGCAATAGACCACAAAATATCCCACAAATGAAAATAAAGAAATGTCATTCTTGGAAAAGACAAAATAATAAAAGAATAAACTAATATACAACAATTATGTCTCAATCCCAAACAAGTTGAAGTCAACTTTATGAATCGTCATCGTTCAGGTCAGATAAATAATAAAAGAATAAACCAATGTACAACAGCTATTACGCCTCATCCCAAGCAAGTTGTGGGATCGGCTATATGAATCAACATTGTCCAGATCACTTGAATAATAAAAGAACAAACCAATATAGATGATAAATGTATAGAGGGCGGTTAAATATGACTACACGAGGGGCTTTAAGAGAAACGGTGTATTTACGTATTCATACGTAACAAAGCAACACATATGTACTCGTACTTACAGAGTATACAGGCAAATTAGGCTGCCTCACTGGATAATAACTCAAGTTCAGCCCACCACAGAGGAGAAAGCCTTGGAACAGCAGCATTAGGTGATACATCAATTGCTTCCCTTAATTTATCAATGGCTTCTTTTATAGTTGGTCTCTTCCTTGGATCTTCTTGAAGGCATTGTTCAATTACTTCACAAATAACTATAAGCTCATTATTCTTGAAAGACTTCAATGATGGATCCACCAGTGAGGCGATATTCTGCTTGTCGTGACGAAGATATTGCGCCGCCTAAACAAAGCAATGGTTATGATGTTTATGAATTGTAAAAGAGGGATGTTCGACGAATCAGCTCTATCTAGAGGCGAGTTCAGGATTTATTGTTAGTGGGCTTAGATGAGCCAAATTTATAGACACACATACACAAGCATAAAGATGTTTGTTATGTTTCTCAGACTCTCCAAAAATGTTGTCACACCAGTGTCGGATCTGCCAAAAATGCGCTACTTTTGGAGGATCCGACTGCACTTTTGAAGAGTCCAAGCAACATAGGTTTTTGGCCTAGGTACTTATGGTTCGTGATGAAAGCAAGTTCTCCTCAGTGCGTACAGAATGAGCCTAATTAATACAGACACAAGCATAAAGTTTTCTTCTATGCTGCTCGGACTCTCGAAAAATGTTGCCGCACCCGTGACGGATCCTCCAAATATGCACTACTTTTGGAGGATCCGACAAGCACCCGGAAGCATTTTTGAAGAGTTCGAGCAATATAATTTTGTCATATGTACTTGTGGTTCGAGATGGAAGCATTCCCCTGTCAGTGGGTTCAGAATGAGCCTAATTAATACATTCACACAAGCATAAAGTTTCTGGTTATATTGGTCGGACTCTCCAAAATTGTTGCCGCATCCGTGTCGGATCCCCAAAAATGCACTATTTTTTTAGGATCCGACATGCACCCGGTTGCAATTTTGAATAGTCCTAGCAACATAGGTTTCGCATATGTATTAATGGTTCGAGATGAACGCAATTTTCTATCAGTGGGTTCAGAATTAGCCTAAACACAAGCAAAAAAAATTTGGCTATGTTGCTCGGACTTTCCAAATAAGTTGCCGCACCCGTGTCAGATCCTCCGAAAATCCACTATTTCTTGGAGGACCCGATATGCACCCGACTGCATTTTCTGTGAGTCCAAGCTGAAAGAAATAATCCCCTTAATTAGTTTCATTAATTGAAAGGCTATATATACAAGTTACATATTTCCATAATAGGAGAATCTTATTCCTATTCTATTTCTAAATCCTTATTCTACCATAATTCTAACTATACAATTATGGTAAGTGTATAACACTAATTAAGGTAACCTTTACACTACAATATACTACAAATATATATACCATATATACAAGATTGTATTTGTCAACAATCTGTGGCTGCTGGCGGAGAGGCCTACTGCCGAGGCCCAAGAGGCCCACTGCTTTGCATCTGTGGCTGCTGGCCGAGAGACCTACTGCCGAGGCCCAAGAGGCCCATCGCTTTGTTCTTGCTTGATCCCATCGCTTTGTATACCTGTGATATATATTGTTGTATATTCAGTGTATATCACTGTATATTACCTGCATTTAACACACCCCATGATCATAGCGGGCGGTTTTAATTGAGACTGTCCCTAAAATCTTCAAAGAGAACCGCTGGTAGACCCTTTGTAAAGATGTCTGCAATTTGATAACGAGACAGGACATGGCATATGCGAACATGACCCTTTGCAACCTTTTCACGAACAAAGTGAATGCCCATTTCGATTTGCTTGGTGCGTTGGTGTTGAACTGGGTTACCGGAAAGGTAGATGGCACTAATGTTATCGCAATATACCAAGGTTGCCTTCTGAATGGGACAATGAAGCTCCAAAAGCAAATTACGTAGCCAACATGATTCGAAAACTACATTCACTACCCCTCGATATTCTGCCTCTTCACTTGAGCGTGATAGAGTTGCCTGACGCTTTGCCGACCAGGAGACCAAGTTGTTTCCAAGGAACATACAGTAGCCAGAAGTCGACCGTCTGGTGTCGGGACAACCACCCCAATCAGCATCCGTGTAAGAGACAAGTGTGGGTGTAGATGAAGGATACAAGTGCAACCCATAGTCCAGTGTCCCCTGAATATACCGAATGATGCGTTTGATTGCATTCATGTGCTCAACTCTGGGATCATGCATAAATAAACACACATGTTGAACCGCATATGTAATATCCGATCTGGTAAAGGTAAGATACTAGAGGGCCCCTGCAAGACTGCGATAGCGGGTCGGGTCCTAGTATGGTGCACCTGCTGCGACACTTATATTGGGGTTTGCATCAACTGGCGTGGAAGTGGACTTACAGGATGACATCCCAGCCCTCTCTATGATCTCAGCAGCATACTTTCGTTGAGACAAAAACAAGCCACATGAATAACGCTTGACGGCAATCCCCAAAAAATAACTCAAAGGCCCTAAGCCTTTCATAGCAAACTCAGAACTGAGCATGGTCATGATAAACTGGCGCAAGGCATCGGAAGAGGCAGTCAAGATGATATCATCCACATACAACAGAATGTAGGCCAAGGACGAACCACTGCGGTAGATGAACAAGGAATTATCTGACCTGTTGTGAGTGAACCCAATAGTCGAAACAAAGTCAGCAAATCTCGTATATCATGCCCGTGGAGACTGCTTAAGTCCATATAATGACTTCTTCAACAAACATACATGATGAGGACGGTTGGGATCCCTGAAACCCAACGGCTGATGCATATAGACTGTTTCCTTGAGATCACCATGTAGGAAAATATTCTTGACATCCAACTGATGAATAGGCCAAGTCTTTGAAATAGTCAAGCTAAGCACAGTGCGAATAATAGCCGGCTTGACTACCGGGCTAAACGACTCCCCACAATCTATCCCAACCTGATGAGTCTTACCATCACCAACAAGTAGCGTCTTATGTCTAGCAAATGGCCCATCTGAATTCTCCTTATGAGCAAAAATCCACATAGACCTGATAACATTAATACCATATGGACGGGGCACCAACTCCCACGTCTTATTATCAATAAGAGCATTATATTCATCAGTCATAGCAATTTTCCAATTAGGGTCATTTAATGCGGACACAAGATTGCGAGGCAATGGGGATTTAGAGACATCAGAATGTAAATTAAAATGTCTTTTAGGTGTAAAAATACCCCGCTGACTACGAGTGACCGGTCTATGACTCGAGAAAGAATTTTGGGAATTTTAGGAATTTTCTGGGCTCGGGACGGGTGGCGACAAGTAGTGGGCTTTCTTGGCCCAAATCGATAATCGAATCGTTATGCGGACCGGTTCGAATTGGTGGATCGCCCAATTGTCGGAACTGTTCGATGGTTGGCGGGCATGGAATCAGGGGCAGTGGGCCCGCTAGAGAATTTTGGGTGCGGAAGATGTTCGAAAAATTCCGAATAATATACGGGGACATTTGGTCATCCAAAAAACTATACGACTTAGGCTCGGGAGTATGAACTTTTGTAAATGGAAATTGGGTTTCATCAAAAATGACATGGCGATTAATTATGATTTTCTTGGAGGATAAGTCAAAGCATTTATAATCACGATGATTTGACGGATAACTCAAAAATACACACGGGGTAGACCGAGCCTGAAGTTTGTTAATTGTGGTGGATGGGAATAACGGATAACACAAGCATCCAAAAATCCTAAGGTGAGAATAAGAAGGGTTCTTATTAAATAGGATTTTGAGGGGGGAAGAATATGTCAGACCTTTAGACGGAATTATGTTAAGAAGATATGTGGCCATTTGTAGAGCATGATGCCAAAAATATGGAGGTATGGAGGCATGAATTAAGAGAGTTCGGACAATGTTATTTATGGAACGAATTTTGCGTTCGGCCTTCCCATTTTGTGAAGATATATGAGGACACGAAAACCGAAAATTGATCCCATTATGAGCACAGAATTCCCGAAACTCCCTATTGTCATACTCTTTCTCATTATTACATTGAATATTTTTTATTTCTCTTTCGAATTGAGTACGAATGAACGCTCTAAAATTGATGAAGATGGAAAACACTTGTGATTTATTCGTAATTGGAAACGTCCACAAAAATCTAGAATAATCATCTAAAAAGAGAACATAATATCGATGACCCAATGAACTAAGAACAGGAGACGTCCATAAGTCGCTATGAATAATATCAAATGGCATTGAAATATGAGAATTGGAGTCTACAAATGGCAACTTAACAATTTTCCCTAATGAACAAGACTGACAAAGTGGAGTACGACTTGTACCCTTACATGAAATAAAGCTATTTTTTTATCTAAAACTAATAAAATAGAAGACCCCGGATGACCCAGACGAGCATGCCACATGGAAGGAGAGATGGCTGCAAATGCTGAAGGCAAGGCTTGACTCGATGGACTGAAACCAGGCATGATAGGATACAGATCCCCCCTACTATCACACCTCATGAGATGACTCTCAGTCTTGAAATCCTTCACAGAGAAACTGAAAGGATCAAATTCAACGGAAACTGAATTGTCAGTAGTGAACTTTCGGACAGACACTAAATTTTTAATCAATTTAGAAACATGTAAAGTATTTTTCAAGAGAAGGGGTGGATTGGGGGGAGACAATGTTTTCTGACCATAACCCTGAATTGGAATAGAGTTTCCATTACCAACAATTATATCCCGATGGGTGCTCAAATTGGAATAAGAGGAGAGAGTACCTGATTCGGAAGTCATGTGAGTAGTGGCCCCGGTGTCCATGTACCAATTTGGGTCCGGTTGAGTCAACCCCAATGTGTGCATCGCGGCCTCGATATCGGTCTGAGTGGGGCCTGCTGCATGATGGGCTTGTGGAGGTCGGGGCCCAAGAATTCATGTCCGTGATGGAGCTGGGCCGTAGCTGCTGGAGCTGCTGCTGTTAGGCCACTGGCCAGTGGGCCGCCACTGCTGGGTGTTGGGCCTGAACTGTTGGCCAGCCCACTGGCCGCTGGAATTTGCTGCCTGAGTAGAAGGGCTGCTGGCCCACGGCCCACTGCCCCAGCCCCACTGCTGGGACCAGGGGGTGGTGGGCCACTGTTCCCTGGATGGGGCCCACCGCCTGCTTGCTGACCACCGGAACCGCCACCGGAACCGCCACGTTTGCCCCCACGGTTTTTGTTATTATTCTTACCGCCACCATGATTATGGTTTTGGCCCGAATTATTAACAAAACCGGAAGAACTAGGAGAGGACGCCACCATGACGACGGGGCTTGCTCCGGTAGCAGCCTTTTTAGCCAAATCGACTTCTTCCAAAGTAAGCATGGAGCGGGCTTGATAGAAGTCGGGAAGAGGGTTTATTTGGCGAAGGAGAGTTCCAACACCATTATAGGCCTCCGAAAGACCGGCAACCAACTGTAGAACGAGACGATTATTAGTTATTGGTGCGCCAACATTACGGAGTTGATCTACCAACTCCTTGAGTTTCTTGCAATATGCAGAAACGTTTGGAAATTCGTCCATTCGAACTAGAGAGAATTCCTGCTCGAGTGTGACGACACGTGAATGTTGGTTGTCTTGGAATATGTCACGCAATCTATTCCATGCAACCATAGCTGTGGTATACGGCTCAATAATCGTCTGTAGAAGGTCCACCGAAATAGTGGCGTAGATCCACCGGAAAATGGTAGCATCAAGAGTAATCCATAACTCAGGATCCTCCACAGGAAGAGGTCTAGCGGGAGAAATGATGTGATGAAGAACTTGATAAGAGATAGCGTGAATTTTAAACAACTCCGCCCAAGTCGCATATTGGACGTTTTCCATCTCAAGGACAATAGGGATACAGTTCTTGATGTTGGAAATCATGAGGGCAGGATGATAATTGTTCTTAGACATATTGAAAGAACAAAGAAGGATGGGAAATTTAAGAAAGGTTTTTTAGAGTGGAAGATGAAATTTGGAAGAGAAACCCGAGGGGGGGTTCTTGGCCGAGAGAGGGCAAAATATTTTGGGAGAGAAAATTTTTTGTAAAACCTAATCTCTTGATACCATGAAAGAAATAATCCCCTTGATTATTTTCATTAATTGAAAGGTTATATATACAAGTTACATACTTCCATAATAGGAGAATCCTATTCCTATTCTATTTCTAAATCCTTATTCTACCATAATTCTAACTATACAATTATGGTAAGTGTATAACACTAATTAAGGTAACTTTTACACTACAATATACTACAAATATATATACCATATATACAAGATTGTATTTGTCAACAACTGTAATTCTTGGCGAGAGAGGCCCATCGCCGAGGCCCAAGAGGCCCATTGCTTTGCATCTGTGGTCAGCCGAGAGGCTCATCGCCGAGGTCCAAGAGACCCACTGCTTTGTTGTTGCCCAGTCCACTGCTTTGTATACCTGTGATATATACTGTTGTTTATTCAGTGTATATCACAGGTATATTACCTCTGTTTAACACAAGCAACATAGGTTTTTCTCATATGTACTTATGGTTCGAGACTGTTAGATATACAATAGGTACCGTGTATACCTATTGTATATTACCGAATAGGTTGTCTCGGTTATGTACATAGAGGTTGTGTATATTTGGTATGTATATTGTTGTAATAGTTTACGATACACATTACATTAATTAGTCTTATAGACTTACCATAATTGTATAGTTAGTGTCCAAGTAGAATAAGGTTTTAGGAGTAGAATAGGAATAAGATTCTCCTATTATGGAAATATGTAAATTGTATATATCATATCGAGATGGACATTCACTTTGTTCGCGAAAAGGTTGTTCGAGGACAAGTACGCGTCTGCCATGTCCCTTCTAGGTATCAGATTGCAGACATCTTTACAAAGGGTCTTCCCTCGGTCCTTTTTGAAGATTTTAGGGACAGTCTCAGCGTTCGGAAACCACCCGCTATGACTGCGGGGGTGTGTTAGATATACAATAGGTACCGTGTATGCCTATTGTATATTACCGAATAGGTTGTCTCGGTTATGTACATAGAGGTTGTGTATATTTGGTATGTATATTGTTGTAATAGTTTAGGATACACATTACATTAATTAGTCTTATAGACTTACCATAATTGTATAGTTAGTGTCCAAGTAGAATAAGGTTTTAGGAGTAAAATAGGAATAAGATTCTCCTATTATGGAAATATGTAAATTGTATATATACTCTTTCAATTAATGAAAATAATCAAGGGATTATTTCTTTCAGAGACAAGCAATTTCCTGTCAGTGGATTCAGAATGAGCAATTAACACAGACACAAGCATAAGGCTCTTTTGCATATATACTTATGGATTGAGACGAAAGCAATGGGTTTAGATGAACCCATTGAACCCGCTCTAGATCCGCCTCTGGCTCTAGCCAAACACAAGAATTGAAGCCTAGGGAAAAGAACATAAAGTTCATGACATATGAAAATAAGGGGAAAATGTAGATTTACCCATTTCAGAAGAGACTCTTTTTCGTCTGAGTAAGGCGATTTTCCAGAAATTATTTCTATTAAAAGAATCCCAAAGCTATACACATTAGTTTCGGGATTAGCAAGCGGCGGCAGCACGGAGTTCTCTAAATCATCGCTAGTGGACTTCGACTTCACTGTTAGTTCTGACCAGAAATCGGTCTCCGTAATCTGCAAAAAAAAAAAGGACTTGTTTACTTCGACAAGGTCTACAGGTGTTCCAAAATCCATTTATAGTAGATAAAGTAAGCATTTGGACATAAAAAATAAAAGAGATAACGGTCAAAAACACACTTCAAGTATCACTATTTTTTTTTAATTTCCTACTTGTGAGAGTTTTCTACCTAAACTATCACCAACTAGTTAGCAAAACACACATCAACTATCATTTTTTCACTTTTCCTACCTCAACTATCAGGTAGGAAAAGTGAATAAACGATAGTTTAAGTGTGTTTTGCTAACTATTTGGTGATAGTTTAGGTAGGAAACTCTCATACCTGATAGTTTAGGTAGAAAACTCAAAAAACAAGTGATACTTGTGGTGTGTTTTTAACCCTTAACTCAAAATAAAATAAAAAGTAGTACAGTATTTGAAAAAAAGTTGAAAATGGTATTTAGAATTTTTGGTTGTGTTTGGACATGCACTTAACTTGAACAAAAGTTGAGATCTTGTGAGTGGGAAAAAAATCACTTCAAAAACTAGTCAAAACTACTTTTTAAAACTTGAAACTCATCTTCAAAACCTTTTATCAAAAATCAGTCCAATGTATAACCAAACGTTGCATTGATTTATTTATTTTGTGAAAAAAAAAGTGAAATATTTATCTGGAGAAATTGGAGCAAAGTTTCTTGATGATTTATTGAGGGATACATATCCATGAGAATCTGACCTTAGCAGCATAATCAGCGGTCAAATATATGGCCTTTGAATTCAAGTTGCAGTGTGGCACCGGGGGGTTCAATTCGTGCAGGAACTGAAGACAATATGCCGTACCCATAACAGTTCTCATCCTCGCAGGCCAGTCAAGATGATCAGCTTCTTCAACTGGAACAGTTAAAAAAATTGAGCAAGTTCGTGTTATTCATTGATATATCAAAAACACCATCATGAATGATAAAACAAAAAAATATACTCCCTCTGTTTCAATTTGCTTGTCTTACTTTCCATCTTAGTCTGTTTAAAAAAGAATGTATCTTTCCTAATTTGGCAACTCTTTAATCTCAACATCACACATGACATATTTAAGACCACGATATTAAAGGACATTTTGGTACGTTATACTACATACACCTTTAATTTAAGACCACAAAATTCAAAAGTTTTTTTACTTCCTTAAACTATGTGCCCAGCCAAACTAAGACAAACATATTGAGATGGAGGGAGTATATATTTATAGAAAGTTTAATTACCATGAAGATGCTCGAAAAGAGATCCGTTAGGGGCATACTCGAAGACCATCATCCGCGTGAAAGGTTCATCCTCCTCGCAATATCCAATAAGGTTAACAAAATTCTTGTGGTTCACTCTTGAAAATGTATCGATCTATTTGGGAGAATAAAAAGAAACATCTATGAGTTCTATAATTGAAAAAAAGTGTAAGTGTTAATTTGTGAAAGCAAAGAAATGATTGACCTTCTTCCGGAAAGTTGTTTCCGAGTGCATAGACCAATCTTTTAGAGAACTTATAGTAGTTGAAATAACGGCGATTTCCACTCCGCTGGACAGTGTTCCTTTGTATACTATATATGAATCGCCGCCGGTAATAATGTTGCTAAAATCCTCACATGCTGTTTCAAGCTCAGATCTATTCAGTTTTGGAACCCCTACAATGTTTCCACAAGCAAAATAATTACAATGGAAAACAAGTATCACACTAAATGAAGGATTTCACATTCCTATTTGTCGTTGAAAAGCAAATTGTGGTAGGAATATAAGCTAGAGACAGCAAAACGGATGACGAAAGACCGGTGACATTTTAGATGAAGTAAAATTGGAGGATTCCAGCCTTCAAGCGTATTATCTATATCTCGCCAACTTGCTTCTTAAGGGAATAAAGGAAATAGTTCTATTTGTACCTCCTCGTCCTAGCAGATATAGTGAAAAGGGGTATATAACAACACTACGCTAAGAATATTTGTCCTCCAATTCCCCAAAGGAGGAAAAATATCAGTATCTCACATATTCCAATTAAACATGGTAGAAGTATATATCAACTACAACTACGGCTCAGTCCCAAACAAGTTCGGGTACGGCTCAGTTCCAAACAAGTTCGGGACTGCTATATGAATCCTCATTGACCATGCTACTCTATTTAAACTCACCTCATGCCAATATTATGCAAATACAAATAAAAAGTAATAGAAGTTTTTTGAGGTTTCTAAGTGTATAAATCTGAAAGGCTAAATACTACAAGAAAGAAAAACTAGATTTAGCTATGAACTTCGCCGCTAATCCGTCCCTAAATTACTCGTAACTAACAGAATGTTTTGATAATTCGTCTCTAATCCATTGCTAAATAGGATTTGCGACGGATTTAGCTACAGAAATTTTTCGCCGTTAATTCCTGTTTTTTTAGTAGTGTAAACAGTACCTAGAAAGCATAGGACCTACAGTAAAAGTGCTAACATGTCTAAAACATATTCTCAACTAATGGAATAACATCAACCAGACAAAAATATTGTTAATATTCAACTAGTTTCAGGGTCGGAATATAATATTTGCAGTATCAGTCTTCACACAATTTGATCAAAGTACCTGTAACAAATGCTTTTTGCAGCTGTCCACTCAATCCAGTCTTCCAAGGGCCAATTGTTCTAGCTGCTCTAATTCGGCATATTAAGAACACAGATACAGCAAGAATGAGCAAAAATACTCCGATGCAAATCCCAACTACATACTTCCAAGTACTTTCAAATTTTTCGGCAGATGGAGCTTGGCTATTAGTCGGCTGTTTAACGGCCGCAGGATTTAATTTGTCTTGAGACTCGTGGTGCGGAGGTGGGGACGGTAAGTGCATAGGAGGTGTTGTTCCATCTGAATTTGGCACAGCACGAAAAGATCCGCTACTTCTACTACTCGGCATTTGAATGACAGGAA
Source organism: Anisodus acutangulus (assembly GCA_029783415.1). Taxonomy (NCBI): domain Eukaryota; kingdom Viridiplantae; phylum Streptophyta; class Magnoliopsida; order Solanales; family Solanaceae; genus Anisodus; species Anisodus acutangulus. The sequence goes on along the minus strand of CM056491.1, from coordinate 20,335,942 downwards.
CCAACGGTCCTTTGATATTGGCAGGAGCAGCAGCAAGGTTACTGGATTGTTCGACCAACTTACGGCGTGCAATCTCCTCTTGGTGCTGTATAGTGTGAATGATATGAGGTCTGGATGACCCTGCTAGACAATGAAGATTTTTTATTAGTAAACAATTCTTTGAAATTCTTTCGAAATATATGACGTTTTTACTCAACTTACATGGAAGGTTGTCGGAGCAGTCTTTACAGTCATCCACAAAGTCCTTTCCAGGGGATGGACTGATGAAATAGAAAAATGCTTGTTAATGATAGAACTTAATTAGACAACAGGTGATGTTAAAAACTATTTAGTTACTTACTGTTGGAAGAAACTTAGGTAACGGAAAAGAGTCCCTTTTATTGGTTCGATAAACGAGTTTATCGTCTTGAATGGTCTCATGCTGCCGTGCCAAATGCTGCCGGAAACATGCATCATATTATCAGAGAAAAGCATGCAAATAATTACAACCAAATAGATAGACTATCCGTCATGCGATATGCAAAAAATTAACCAAATATGAAGACAGAGAACTAAAGCTAAAAGAATCCTACCAATGCCGAAATTTTCTTATACAGCGAGTTCCGGCAGCAAAATCAGAAGTGAGATTTTCATCGAATTGCAATTCCGAGACTAAATGAAGCTTCCCAATTTCCAAAGGAACACTCTCTTCAAAGTTATTGTTATGAATCAACCTGGGAAACAAAGTAAGTAAACACAGTTGATGAGCACGTTGAAATCACTTCACATCATAAATGTGTATGCATATGTATAGATCCACATGCACACAACTAGGGGTGGCAAAATTAGCCGATGTAATTAAAAATTAATAAGAACTGGGCAGGTTGGGTTATGATCCGCTTTTTAGCCCAAGTAACTTTTGGGCGGGTCATATTAACTCAACCTATTTTGACCTCTCAAATTCAGACCAAACTACCCATTTGCCACCCCTACACACAACAAAATCCTTAATCGTGCATGCAACAAATTACAAATAATTAACTCACAAGATTCTTAGTGATTGCAAGTCTCCTATTTCTGATGGAATTGTTCCACTCAAATTATTATCCCTCAAGTCAAGCACTTCCAGCATACCGAGTCTTCCAAATTCTTTAGGAATAGCACCGGAAAAATGGTTTCCTGAGAGCACACTGTGAAAGCAATCAGACAGCAAGAAGAACAACCGTTAAGATTCTAACACAACTTATGCAGAGAACAATGTAAAAGCAGAATACAAGAATTTGATACCCTATTCAGACATACTTTCATTTAGAAACACATCATTGGTAACCCGAGTTGGATATCACAACCTATTCAGACTACTGTTACATTTGAATTAGTCATACTCATTTTTATCTAGATTACTAGAGTGAGGATGCATGATGCTATAGTAGGCACATATAGTTTTCAGGTAAGGTCCCGTACAACACAAATCATATGAAATCATTTAAAGGTTAAAAGCCATAAGCAACAATAAGTCAAGATATTAAAGCATTACTTTCACAACATCAAACACAAGACGTTGCTCTCCCGGGGCGGATCCAATGTATCGGTACCGGTTTCATCTAAACCCAGTACTGCGGAGCATAAATTTATGTGTAAAAATTTACTAAAATTACAATAAATACTAAATATGAACCCATAACTTTAAAAATACAATGGGTTCAATGCTAAGAACCTTAAAGATTGAACCCATAAAATTTAAATCCTGGATCCGCCTCTGCTACTCCCAGAAAAGACCATACAAAAACGAGTATCATGCAACTATTTGACACCGTATCCATCTAATTAACAGATCAACCATCACATAAAATTAGACAGAAGAAGATAGAAGTCTACAAAGAGTACAAAGACTTCTACATATGGTTCAGGTAACAAACCACTTAAGATCTAACGAGCAAGAGCCTCAAGGAAAAGCATATTAGTATAGCTAAAGCTTACAGTGATCTCAAGTGAGTAAGATTTCCAAGCTGTGAAGCCAGTGTTCCTTCCAAAGAACATCCATGGAGATTTCTGAACAGAGAAAAAAAATAGGAAAGAGAACTAATTTAACGACATAACAAGTATCACAAGATTCGAAACAAAAGATTTCAGTCTCTTTCACTTAGTTTATCATAATTAGTTAAACAGACTAAAATATATAGAGACTAGCCAATGGAGAAAGTTTATTGTCAAAACAATCTAAACTAGAAAACTTGAATATGCATACGAAGAGACTTACAGCATTTGCACTTTACCATCCACACACTCGACACCGGACCACATGCACGGGTCACAGTGATCAGCATTCCAGTTTTCAAGAACTCCATTTGGATCAGAATCCACATTCAATTTGAATCCCAACAATGCCAATCCTACTTCTCAAATCAACAGTAATCAGCAAAACAATGAATAAGCCAACAACTTGAATGGACAAAAGCAACTAGAGAACAGCCCGCGGGTGCGGAGATAAAAGACGCAGCCCTAAGTGAGTGAAAACCATGAAAGATCAACGTTCATATCCCAGCAACACAAAAGAACTCTATTCCTCTGTCACAATTTAGACTGTCCACAAAAAAAGTAACATCTTTCTATAGTTTAAAACAATTTAATAATTCTCATTTACCCTGGATGAGATGAATTAAGGTCACACAAATGTCTATATCTTGTTTTAGACCATCTCATTTTCTATATTTGTCAACCCTTTTGAACAAAACACCTTTTTTTCTTGTACCAAGGGTGTGGCATAGTCGTCAATGAAGTGGGTTGAGAACCATGAGGTCTCAGGTTCGAATGGAATGGAGGAAAATATACTACGTGGTTTCTTCCTATCTGTCCAAGTGTTGGTGGACAGAGTTATCCATGTGCTGGTGGAAGGTAACAGATACCCCGTGGAATTAGTCGGGTGCACACAAGATGGCTCGGACATCATAATTATAAAAAAAAGTTTTAAAATCTCTACGCTATCAATGTCGTCTGGCCCAGTTGCCCGTACTCATTTTTTTTTTAAAACTAAATATTTTCTTGTTTAAACTTCGTCCCCAACAAAACCTGACCACATAAAATGGGATGGAGGGATAAGTGATTTCGCCTCATATGCCAAAGCCTCAATCGATATAGTAGCTGATACCTATGTTGGTTGGAAGTACAGTCAGACCTTTCTATAACAGTCATCCTCTATAACAACATTTCACTATAATAGCTATGTTTTCTGTGGAACCGATCTTTCTTTTATGTTATATTATATTATAAGTTCTCTATAACAACATTTTTGTTATAGCAGCCAAAAAATATCCAAACAAACAACGCCGTCATAAAGAGGTTTGGTTGTACATGATATTGAGTGGAACTGTCGAGGCGCATGCAAGCTGGTCCGAACACCACAGTCATTCAAAAGTATAAAGAAAGAAACTAGAAAATAACCAAATAACAATGTAGACGATAGTAGCTATACCTTCAGAATTAAGAGAGCAACATTCATGAACCTCCAAAAGAAGAATCAAAATGGTGAGAAACAACAACTTGATTCCATAAATGTTCCTTCTACTCCTCATTTCTTGCCAACAGCCAGGATTCTGTTGTACAAAATCTCACACAAAATCGCCAGGTTTTTCGATATGAAATAACTCTCCTCCGAGCAATGAAAATCACTCAGGACACACGAAAACACATTTGCTTATCTGCACAACTCTATACTAGACACAAAAAATAAAAAGATTACAAACAAAATCAAATATATTAGGCACCACGGGGTCTCTTATTTTCTCAAAATTTCATTATTTAGGCTATATTACCTCTGTTTTCGCCATCATCGCATAAACCCGGAGTCCTCAAAATTTCCAAGATTCAAACTTTAGCTGAAAATGCAGACACATAAATAAAGAGAATTAATAAAAATTGATTCTTTTTTCTTTTGAAAAGCGAAAAAGGTGATCAAAAGATAACCATATTCTCAAGCAATCAAACTGAAATATTCAAAAATAATATAGAAAATGTAAATAAAAATCAAAATGATGTAAACTGTAAAGATAAAATTTACCAGAAAGTTGACAGGAATCAAATTCTTGAAATTTTAAAAGAATTAAGCTGATGAATGATGGTGAAGCAAATTGCAAATGTGGGAATTTTATGAATTGTACAATTAAAATTCCAACAGAAATTCTGTTTTTTAAATTATTTAAACAACATCATCATATAATCCTACAAAGTAGTGCTGGGAGGGTAGAGGGTAGACACACCTTATCTCTGTGAAATTATTTAAACAAAAGAAAACAAAACTCAAAAGGGTATTAAGGTTAAGGAAAAAAGATTTACCATGAAGGATCAAATTCTTGAAATATTTTCAAAGAATTAAGCTGGAGAATGATTCTTGAAATTCTTGAAAATGTGGGAATTTTTATGAATTGTAGAATTAAAATTCCAAGAGAAATATTTGCTTTTTTTTTTGAATTATTTTTGTTTTGTTGAGTGGCCTTTTGTTGCAGGATGATCTCAGAAGAGGAACCTCTCTGTGATCATCCCTGAGAAAGAGGGTTGAGGAAAGGGAAAAAAGTAAAAAAACTCTTTCTAAGAAAATAGTTTAGTTTTTTTCTGTTTTTGCTGTGAAACATTACAGCCATCATTTTTTGTGACTCGTTTATGATGCGCTTTTATGAGTAGATTTATGCAAATACCTCTTTTTTAAGTGAAATTTTTAGATTTCTTTCTTATACTATTTGGGATCGATAAGGATTAGACTGTCATCTAAATTTTAATTTTTTTTTAGCTATTTAGATAACAGTTTTAATCGAATACATCATAATTGAGAAATCTATACACCGGTACAAGTGAATAAGAAACGATCACGTGACTAAAGGTGCAGTATCACTGTCTATAGGTCGAGTCATGAGATATAAAATATAAATATTCAACACTATGAATCAAGAAATTTGGATGACATACCTAAGAAGGCGTTGGTTCATTGGTGCATATTTTTTCATAAAGTTTTAAAATTGCTCAAAATGAATTTTTAGACCGTAAAATAAAAGGTTTCATGAATTATAAAAGAAATACTAATTTACTAAATAATTATTCAAAAAGAAAAGGGCCAATTTTTTCTTTTTTTCCTTTTACCTACGTTTGACTATGTCCTGCTCCCTGTCTTTGTCCGTCCGTGCGTGCTTGCCACTTTAAGCCTGGACTTGTGACAACATAGTACAAACTGTACTTGTTCCAGAATTATACAATTTTGCAGTCACCATCGAAGAATGTAATAAGATGATTTGAGTTTATTTGTTAAAAAGATGCTCCATCTATACTAATTTATGTAAATATATTTTCTTTATTATTCCAAAAGGTGGAATCTCCCACCCCAGGAGCCCCCACACCTGTCCGACAGTGCTGGAAGTAAATCATGGACTAATTGATTTCAAAGGTTAGACCATCGTCAAGCAAGTGCCCTCCTTTATTTCAAGAAGAAACCCCCACACTGCCGCTGACGGGATTCGATCTTTGGTCTCTTATTCCAAATATCCCCCTTGAAACCAATTGAGCTGCCCAAGCGGACAATATATTTTCTTTATTAATCTGTCTTCAGATACGGAGTCAAGATTTGAAATTTATGAGTTTAAAATTTTAGTCTTTTTATATAATATTGGATTCTAAAGTTATTATTTGTACATATTTAATGAATTTTTTAAGAAAAATACAGGATCTGGATCAAAGTTATTGGATTCACCGAACCGTAATGCACACACTATTTACGCCTCTGTCTGTCCCAAAAAGAATGTTCATTTATATATTTAGGATTTCAAAATGATCACGGCATATAGGGGAATTGGCTCAACACCCTCATGGCATACCTGAACAATTTTCTCGTTTCGATACTGCATAAATTATAAAATTTCGATCAAAGTTATTAGGTTCTGCCGAACTCATATTTCCACCCATGTTTCCTATTTTATTTTTTCTTTTACCAGTACAATCACAACCAATTGGCCAGAGTTCACCACGCTTCAACACCGATAATTTCCATTCTCCACTACTCACCTTCTTGAGTTTGTTTGGTTTGTTTGAGGTTGTTGTTGGATGAATGGGATTTTGAATTTAAGCGGTTGGCTTGGAACTTTCAATTAATTTTTTCTTTTACCCGTAACTTTTATTGTGGCTCCGCCCCTGGACATGCCCTACTGGAAATACATTTCTTCATGATTATTGATCACTTCTCCTTCCTTGCAGTCACCAGACCATTATACATTCATTTAAGTTTAAGAATCATAATAAGACGGTAGAAATAACAATTTTTATTATCGTAAATAAATAGTTCATCAAGTTATAATCCATTTAAAATACACTCATTATAAACAAAACAACTAACAACGTGCCCTTGCACTATCTATTTCAATAAATATATATAATGTAAAACCAGTTCGGGACTGAGGCGTAGCTATTGTTGTATAAAATTCATTAAGGTTCTTTCCAGGCGACCACAAAAGCACTAGATGAACCTTCAAAATGCTTAACTGAACCCAAAAGAGCCTTTGCAGCACCAAAGTGTCTGATTCTATATACACCTGAAGCAGCTGTTTCCGGTATTCTCCACTCGATCGTTGCCTTACTCCGAGTGCTGAGTTTAGCCGGTCTCGACCATATAAACCGAAGGCTGAAATCGTCATCATCATAAGCGGGAACCCAAGTGTCCTTTCCTTGAAGAATCTCGATGAGAGCAAATGTACCCTCAGTCATGAGATCATTTCTCGGGCATGCTGAATGGAAAGAAACCGAAACAAGGTCACCCCTCTTGAACGTGGAACTTTGAGGAACATCGGTAATTAAATCCCCGAATTTGGAACCGAGTGGGGTCGCATCCATTATGACAGGTGCCAACAAGCTTATCTGCTTTTCTAGCATATCAGGGGGTTGAGGGCCCGCTTGCAAGGTCTTCCCTGTTATAAGAGCAGACGCTAGCATCTTGAACTGTTGGATGTAGGCGCTAAGTGTATGCGGGCCATAGAGTGTAGAAGCACCCTAAAAAAAATCACAAAGTTATTTAAGATCAATAGTAGAGCACAATTTATTGCACATTTGAAATGCTAGTTCCAAGAGACAACTAATTGACATTAACATGACAAAAGAGATTCTTAACTTTCGGCCGTAATGTCCTAAGTTCAATAAAATGACAAAAACGGTCCTTTATGTTTGAGGATAGATTCAAATAGTCTTTTAAGTATGCACTTAACAGTTTTAGTCTTTAAGTTTGCCAAAAGTTAGCAACTTTAACAATTTGACAATTTAATATTAGTCTCCATCAAATATTTAACAATTTATGTTTGTTGGATTTGACGGAAATAGTTGGGCAAAAATATTTAACCATAAACACTAAGAAAGTCTTGTCAAAACCTAAAATATGCAACACAAAAAACTGCACTAGACACTAAGAGATCAAAAATAGTGGGGGATCTTAGTAGCTCAGTTGGTTGGCTACCTAAACTCACCTTGTGAGGGTTCGATTCCCCACCTTCTATCCCCTCCCCGTTTCTCATTCCCCTACCTCCTATGTAATAAAAAATTTTAAAAAAATATATAACAAAATAGCATAAATTACACCTCAAAAAGTTGCACCAAACTCTAGAAATAATTCAAAAATAGCAGAAACTACAAAATTGTACCTTTATATATGAGTCCCCGCTAATTTCTCTTTTCATCATATTTGATGGAGACTAAAAATATTAACTTTTCGCAAACTTAAAAGGATCAAAACTGTTAAGTGCATACTTAAGGGACTATTTTGAACCTACCCTCAAACATAAGGGACCATTTTTGTAATTCTCTCCTAAGTTCAGCAGAGAAAAGCAGAAAAGCAAATTGTGGGTGTCGCTAACAAAGCAAATATTCTAGTTATTAGTTAACTTCTCAGAAGAGCTTTTCCAGATATATTGACAGATTGTGCCTCATAAGAAGGGGTAAAAATAAGCTAGCAGCAGAGAATGATAGCAACTAAAAAGGCGAACCTAGATTTTAATTTGTAAAACATTAAGGTCTAGCTATAGGAGTGTGCCATATAATTTAGCTCTATGTTCGAGATGAGAATCATAGACTTTTCTATCGCCCACACAAGAGAATCCATTTTCATTATACTTAACGTCATTGTAATAGATACCATTTGAGTGGGTTTTTACTGTCGTACACTATTTACAGACACTATATGCCAACCACTTCTCCCCAAAAATTTTGAAGCTCCGGTAACATTTGGTCTTAACTACGCATATCTTTTGGGAGAACTATATCAAGGTTGTAATAGAATGACTGTATTTACAACCTTACCCTATTTCTTGATTCTGGAAATTGGATGGAAAAGAGGGTTTACATGCCTTACGTGCGTACTAATGTGCAATCAGTATACAGGATTCAATGAAACATTTATATTGTAACCGATGCACTATATTTTCTAATTAACTGACCTCATATCTCTGTATCTGGTACTCCTCAAAGGTGGTTATATATTGTGAATATGTATTAGTCAACCCAGCTATCACAACATGAATATTGCTGTCGAACTCCTTGGTACTCCCACTCGTGAGCACCGTCTTCACAGCATCTCGCAGACGTCTACCCGCCATGGTAGTGAATTCTGTTGTGAGCATAAAACGAAGATTTATGTAAGAAGAAGACATCTCAGAATCTTCCACTGCATAAGAAATCACCAGAAATAAAAGAGATCGTAAGTCTTGATTGATACCTCCAGGTACACTTAGAATGACCAGCTGTCCTATTCTTAGAATCTGAACTGGAAGTATTGAAGGCTGCAAAAAAGGAAAAACAAAGGAATCAATCATTGAACATTATAAATAGGGAATCATGTTGAAGGATTCTAGTACGCAATTAGATTAGGCTTTTACGTGTGGAAGCCAAAAAAACAAGTATGACAAATCATATGCTTCTCTCTTCCAGCAATTCATAAAATGTTTCTTTTCTTCAGTTAGCAACCGTACTGAGTCCAAACATTCTCATCATTAGCAGGAAATACAGATAGTACCATCATTTCTCCCTCTCCTCTATATCTGCCCGTGCATATGGTTAAAAGTGAGATGAAAAATAGTAAAGCTTGATAACACAATCTATGGATTTAAAGTTGTACAGGCTTAGTTGTCAACTGGTATAGTGGTAGAATAATAATCAAATTTCTACTTTTGCCCTCGAATTTCGAAATGAGAACAATAGAGTAAGCAACATGTGTTCTATTGTGCCAGAGTATTTTAACACATTTGAGATTCCAAATTAACATTTTCTTTAATCAGGCACTCGTTTAGCAGCGTAATAGGAAACTCTTCCTGACAAAAAAGATCAAGTATTCCTTTTAACCTGAAATCCCAAGTACACAAGCATTCTACACATAGAAACTTGACACAGAAGAATACTCCCTCCGCCACAATTTATGTGAAGGTGTTTGACTTGGTGTGGAGTTTAAGAATGAAAGGAGAACTTTTAAAACTTGTGGTCCAAAATAAGCCATATATATTTGTGTGGCTATATCATCTCATTAAAGGGTAAAATGGGAAGTTTATAGCTAAATTGTAACTAAATATAGAAAGGTGGCATTCTTTTTTGAACTGACTAAAAAGGAAAGAGTGTCACATAAATTGGAACAGAACAGAGGGAGTATTTATTGTTTGTTGCTAGAGATCCTCTACTGTGCAGAAATATTTTATAAGTATGGGGACAGAACAAGAAAGCTACTTACCGCCCAATCATAGGGCACCTTCATTTCACCAGTATCAAGCAAAATGGGCTTGGGATGTTGACACTTTTTTTGTTCTTCGCCTGGTGTTTTAAGCAAGTTTCGCACCAACCTCCAAAAAGCATTTCCCTGAAGATTTTTCCAGTAAGATGAACAAACATAAGATCACGTCATTCAGTCTGATTGATATTGGTCAAATAAACAAGAGAAATCTTTTTTAATAAGTTTAATAGCATTTTTGGTCCCTCGGTTATTGATAAATTCTGATTTATTCCTTATGATATCACACTAAGCACGTCAATTAATTGAATTGTGCACTTTTCATCCTTTTGCTTGTGAATATTCACAAATTTACCATAATTACTAATCGTTCCATTACATAATACACGTGTTATGTTAAATTTGTATTGTTACCCTATATTTGACAGTCATATAGTACTATAAATAGTCAAATACTCAAATATAATATAATTTCTACATGAAGGGACCAAAAACACAATTTTAATTAATTGAAGGTTAAATATGTTAAGTCGTGTATCACAAGGACCAAAAGCAGAATTTACCAATAACTGCGGGACTATAATCCCTTTTTAATACCTGGTCATCTCCTTGCTTAAAATCAAATGCTCCAGGTCCATCAGTTGTACCGGCAGCAAATGCAAACCCCATTGCAGCAGGACAGGTTTTAACCGTTTCAGTACTACCATCCTCTTTTGGAACCGTAACCTCGAGTTTGGAGAAGTCCACATAGGTGTGACGATAATCAACCTTGCCCTTTACTTGCTCTGTTGCTTTATCGAAAAGCTCCACAGCTTTTTTAAATTGTCTCTCTCCAATAATGCGTGTACTCTCAAATTCATCCGGGTATCTGTCACCAAGCAAAGGATGGTGTTATGAATCGACCTACCCAAATAGAATAGTACTACACAAAGATGGAAATTCGCCTAAACCAAAGTAATAGACTATAATGCATACCCTGGTCCTCGACCATAACATAACTCGTTCTTTCCACCGCATGTACTATGATTGAAGTCACAAGGAAGCCCTGTGTCTGTGCAGAACGCACCGAGCACATTGGGACTGACATCACCACAGTTGGTTTGACAAAAAGCAGAAACAAATTTCGGCCTATCAGCCAACCTTAAGGCACTTCTGACACGTCTGGCCACGCTCATTAACCTTGTGACTGGTTTACCTGGAGAAGACTGGAAAGAAGCAGCAAGTTCTAGTAGCTCATGATCTGCATTTAGTTACAATCTGATTAATGAGTGTCTTTAGTGAGATAATACGTAATATGGAAAAGGAGAAAATCACTTACGCTTTCCACGAACAGTTGGTATGATGTTTGATACTCGTCGGGGAAGTTCGCTCGCTTTAGATATATTAATGTTTGATGTTTGAGTATTTTTCTGATCGAACCAGTCTTCCATAAACCGTGCAGCAGCTCCTTTGTTGTCCCCACTAATCAAAGAGTTAGTCCGACTCATAGAAGTTCCATGAGTTGCAAACCAATTAAAACTGCCTACTGGACCCCATTCATCATCAACAAACTTTAAAAGGGTCATTTCCTTGTCAACGTCGTACTTATATTTACCACATTCTCCAGCAGGGTTATTCAAATAAGCACTAGGGCTACGATTCACACCAGCATCCAATAGCTCCCCTGTTGATGACAACCAAATTTAATTAGCCTAATGCTGAGATGAACTTGTTAATTGAATACCAACGATCTGTTAAAGTTCCTGCTGTGGAACATATAGTTTTTTTTTTCTTTTTTACTGTAGTGAAACTTGAACAGAACACTAGCAGATGCAAAGACACCTCTCAAATGCACACGAACCCATCCACTAAAAAAAACTGATTAAGTACTAGTAACAAAAATAGATATTCCCTCCGTTCCAATTTATGTGACACTCTTTCGTTTTTATCAGTCCAAAAAGAATGACACTTTTCTATATTTAGTACTAACAGTTTAACTTTAAACTTTCTATTTTACCCTTAATGAAATGGTTTATAGCCCCACAAATATCTATAGCTCATTTTTTACCACAAGTTTTGAAAGTCTTCCTTTCATTACTTAAACTCCGTATTCAGTCAAATACCTTCACATAAATTGGGACGGAGGGAGTAAATAAATAAACCCGAGTCCGGAAGAATAAGATCAAAGCAACAGACTAAAGATTGGTGTACTAATTAAAGCAGGTAACCAGTAAGTTCACCCAATATATTTTCTCTGGCAGCAATTAGCAATTCCGTTACATAAGACCATATGTCAGATGATGAACAAGGTATTAAAATGTCAGATGATGAACAATTGTAAAGATCTAATAGGACACATGGACGTAGAAGAAAACTGAAAACTGCAATCCTCTGTCTCATTGTCAAGCAAAAGATAAAGAAGAAATCAACAGCCTCTTACCTTTATTGACAAATATTGATCCAGGTCGGAGGTTTTCATGAGCTTGTATGATACTTTGCTCGATCCCATTAACTACAGCATCAAATGATTGACGGACAAAACCAAGAGATGTTACGATATATACGACGTATTGTAGATAACCACCAGGGCCAGCATGGGTGTGAATCCCACTAATAGCAACATTTTGTTCGGTGTAAAGATTCCCATACCTGAAAAAGCAGCAGTTAACACAACATAGGAATTGGGCTTATTACACCATCAAGCATGAACCTAAATCCAGTTAACATAACAAGAAGTTCACACATTTTGTCATACTTGACAGATTCATAGCATGTTTGGTCAAGCTTCAAAAGTCTGCTTATTTTGAGAAGTACTTTTTGACAGAAATGCTTGTCGAAAAAGTACTTTAGGAAAGTAACAATTTGTACAGCTAATCAATTTGAAAAGTACTTTTGCCCATATTAGAACAGTACTTTATGCTTGACCAAAGTTCCAAAAGTGCTTCTGGGGAAAAGCTTCATTTTTTAGCTTCTGAAACACAACTTCTACTACTCAAAACCAATTATCTTTAAAAGCTTGGCCAAATACCTCAACTTTCTAAAATAAGCACTTTTGGCTTCCTAGAAGCTTGGCCAAACAGGCCATCAGTTCGAAATAAATAAACCACATTAAGGAGGGTATGAGTACCTAGCCTTCAATCTCTCAAGAACTTTGATGGTTACAATTTGCGAGGCCATGCAAGCATCAAGGTTCACAAAAGCAACACGCTTCCCCTGAGGTTCACCTACAATGAAGGTACGAGCTCGTAGTCTGAAGTGAACACCTGATGCAATCTGTTCCGTGTTAGCATATCCCATCATGTTCACATCAGCAGCCGGCCCAGTTATATCATAGCTTCCAAGCCCAATCAAGTAATCGGAACCCTCCACTCCTCCTTTGCCATTCCCTTGTGATAATAATAACAGCAACAGAGCCAACCAAATCATCCTTATAGATCTCCCAACCTCGCCTTTGAGACAAATAGATAGTAATCCCATCAAGTTATCAACTGCCACTCCAGCTTTGCAGCTTAATCAATTCAACACATCCTCCTATAACAAAAGGAATCAAAAACAATATATTAAAGATTCAAACTTTAAATACAAATGCAGCTATTAAATATCTTTATCAGCTCAACGAATAGGATATTCTCTAAGATTAACAAAACTAAGCAAAACTTTACACTAAGCAGTTATGAGCTTTAACCTAACCCCAACCAATCAAGTTGTCAGCGATGAACAAGTAGTTAAGAAGCTAAAATCAACCACATAAACCCTAAGTTAAAGGTGAGCTAAAAATTTGCCGAATTGGGAAAAGAACCTGTGTAAGAGGTGCATACAATTGTGCTAATAATAGCTATTATAGTTGAATCAGCTAGTCCTCCATCATGAGATATATAAAGGAAGTGGGAGATAAAGGGGGGGGGGGGGGGAGATAATCCCATCAAGTTAACCACGTGATGCCGGCTTGCAGCTTAATCAGTTCAATACATCCTCCTATATAACTAAAGGAATTACAAACAAAATTGTAAAGATTCAAACCTCAAATACTAATTGCAGCTAAGGTTCGATACTGGGAAATCCTCTAAGCAGAGGCGGAGCTACAGTATTGAGTACGGTTTCTCACTTTTACTTAGATCTTGTATTTATATTAGGAAATCCATTAAATATGTATAAATATCTAGTTGCGAGCCCAATGACTAAACTGCTATGGATTCCATGACAAATTAAGAGCGCATAAACTTCAAAGAACAACAAAAATAAGTAAAACTTTACACTAAGCAGTTATTAGCTTTAAGCTAACCCCAACAATCAACCTGTTAGCAATGAAAAAGTAGTTACGAAGATAAAAACCCAAAACATTTAATATTTCAACACACACGAATAAGCAAAACTTTACCAAAAAAAATTGTAAGGTTTCAAACTTTAAATACTAATTGCAGCTAAAGATCTGTATTGGGAAATCCTCTAAGCAAAGGCAGAGAGCTACAGTATTGGATACGGGTTCGAAAGAACCCAGTAACTTTTACTTAGATCCTGCATTTGTACTACAAAATCCATTAAATATGTACAAATATTTAATTGTGGGATTACATCGGGTACATTGTTGTTGTTGTATGTATAAATATTTAATTTCAAACCCAATAACTAAAATGAGCTTGAATTCGATAGCAAATTCAAAACCCATAAAACGAATTGCAATCAATTCTTTTAAAGATTCAAACTTTAAATTAAATACTAATTGCAGCTACTAAAGATCTATATCAACTCAACAAATAAGAAATCCTCTAACATCAACAAAAATAAGCAAAAACGCTACACGAACCTGTAATCCTCTGACAAACCAAGTAACTTCTACTTAGATCTTGTATTTATATTTGGAAACCCATTTAAATATGTATGAATATTTAATTGTGAATCCAATAACTAAAATGTGATGGATTTCATGGAAAATTCGGAACCCATAAACTTCAAATCTTGGCTCCGCCTCTGCTTCTAAGATCAAAAAAATAAGCAAAACTTTACACTAAACAGTTACTAAGCTTAAATCTAAATCCCCAACCAATCCACCTTTTAGCGATAAACGGGTTCAAGTAAACCCATTATATTTTTTTAATGGAGCTTATATATATATATATATATATATATGTGTGTGTGTGTGTGTGTGTGTGACTAAATTTCAATAAATACTACATTTTTAACACATAATTTTTAAATTAAGAACATAAAGATCATATTAGAATTCTTGATTCGCCTTAAAACCCCAACAACCAAAAAAAAAAAAACTTTACACTAAGCAATTAGTAGCTTTAATCTAAACCCCAACCAATCCACCTGTAACCAATGAACAAGTAACTAGGAAGATTAAAAAAAAAAGCCCCAAAACATTCAATATTTCAACACACAAAAATAAGCAAAACTATACCAAAAAAAAAAATTGTAAAGATTCAAATTTTAAATATTGTGAACAAGTAGTTAGGAAGATTAAAACCCCAAAAAAAACCCTAAATTAAAGGTGAGCTAAAACAGTTACCTGAATACCTGAGTAAAAGGTGCATAAAATTGTGGTAATAATAGCAATTCTTGTTGAATCAAATACTCCTCAATAATGACATATATATATATATATATATATATATATATATATATAAAGAAAAACAAAATAACAGAATGGCTATTGCGTTGGAGTGAAGTATGAACTTACAAATTAATAATACGAAGCTTCATTTTTTTCGATTCACACTTGAACACTACACTTCTTCCTCAATGGGGTTGACGGGACCCACGTATGCATATGCTGATGACGTGTCTTCCGGAACTTGTCGTATTCACCTGTCCCCGAGAAAATCAATGTTGTACTATAAATTTTTACAATTTTATCTTAACAACAACAAGGCAATGGATTGGAAGTCTCAGTAATAAAATTTCTAAAAAAAGTAGCAAATTGTATTATTATAAGTGAGTTTGAATCTACAGTTTTCAAATTTTGTGACTTTTAAGGATTTTCTATAGTTGCTCTGAATCTGAGTTTTTTTAACGAATGGATAAAATTTTTGGGGAAGAAGACGATGGATTGGTGCTTCATTCGTTTTTTAATACTCCTTCTGTGCCAAATTAATTGTCACGTTTGCTTTTCTTTCTATTGTATTAAGGGTTTGATATTATTATTGGAGTCCATTAATTTAAATTCTTACCGCACCTTTTATCATTTTTCATATTCATAATTTGAATTCGAAATATTAATTTAGTAACAGTCCATCCGCTGCCCCCATCTTTGGTGGTCAGGTTTGCTTTCTAAAAGTTAATTTAATTCATTTCTGTAGTTAAATTAAATTAAAACACAAAATATTTTTAAATTAAAATATATATAATTATATATTAGATGAAAAATATATCAATTAAAATTATTTCCATGTCAATATGATATAAAAATATTTTTTCCGCTGGACGAGAGACATGTTAGCATGGTTTCGAAAGTAACTTCAATTAGTTGGTTCAGACTTCTGGACAACTAAAGGATTGTTCATGGGAGTAGTATCATATAGATTCTTATTTTCTAAGTTATTATTACACTTATTAATAGTGATGTTTTTAGCAAAAGATGTGCCTAACCTATCTGCTATTACATATAACTAAACAAAACATGTGAAAAGTGGATATAAATAAAAGAGTTCGTTAGCTTGGATTTTTTTTATTTGATGTTCGGTATCCGTATTGAAGTCTGATTATTTTTAAATTTGCGGCGTAAGGCATATTCAGGAAAGTTCTTCCTACCAAAGATTTTTTTATATTCATGACTCAAATCTGAGATCTCGAATTAAAGAAGGAGCAGCCTCATCCGCGACACTCCATCCTTTGATGGTGGCTAGCTTGGAGCCTTCATTGACCAAAACGCCGACTACAACAGAGGTTAAACAAATAAAATCTCAATCGCTGCACTCCATCCTTTGATGGTGGCTAGCTTGGAGCCGTCATTGGCCAAAACGCCGACTACAACATAGATTAAACAAACAAAATCTCAAGTAAGCAGCCGTTTAGACATGATTTTTTTCTTTTTATTGCATAATTCCAAAAAAATTGTTTTGTTATACTCATACCGATTTTTTGTTGTTAGTTTTTAAGATGAATTTTTCAAGTGATAAATCTTTTTTCATGCATGAAGCTTTAATATTTTTTCAAGTGAAATGTATATTCAGACACAACTTTTTAAATATCATTTTTCAACTTCAATACTTTTCTCCTGCACAAATTTTTTGCGGGTCCAGAGAAAGCCAAAGAAAATAAAACTATTTCTTTTAAATTTGTCACGCATAACATGTTGTAATAAACAAAACAAATGAAATAGTTTATGCAAAAATTATAAAGTCAAAAAGATCCTTACAGATTCATCTCTATATATTCAAAATCACAAATTTTAAATAAATAATAATTTTTTAAAAGAAAAGTAGCACTACTGATCCGCATAAATTTTTAGTTTCCTCCCTCCTCCCAATTTTTGGTTATTCAAGAAACCACGGCGAAACAAATATTTTAAAAAGTGAAAGACAAAAGTCGATAAAATTAGTTCACATTGGGGAAAACAAAGGCAACAATAATGCTCCAAAATCCAAACAAATCATAGGAAATTGCTGTGTTGGTCCCAATAACCAATTATTGGATGAGTAGAGTTTAAGATATATGTATAGAAAATAAATTAGTTATTATAAGAAAAATAGTATATTATCATCATTCAAAAAATATTTATAGATAAGTTTTCTTAAAATGTGAAATTATAATCTTAAAAATAAAGTAAATTACTTGCTACAACATGAAAATATGACTTAATGATGTAAAAAAAATCTTATACTGATAATGTATATAATTTAAACTCGTATTAGATTTTATTGATGGACCGTGCTCGGACCCGAATTGAAAAACCTAGTCTAAGCCTAATAGATTTATGGTAGAATCCTATTCTAAGTCTAATAGTTTATTTTTGGTGAATTATAACTATGGTAGTTTTATTATAATAGGGTTTCCTTGTTAGACCAGGTAAAGGAAGAACTTACCTCTATATAAGGAGGTCATTGTGATAAATGAAAAGCAAGAAAAAATTCTCTCATTATTCTTCTTCTCTCTAATTTTTTGTCACCTCTTGATTTTAACATGGTATCAGAGTCTCGTTAAAAAAACACAAAAATCCTAAATAATGACGGGTGACGGAGAAATCAGTGATAAAGATAAAGGAATCGACGGTGAAGAAAACAAAATTCAAAGAAAGATAATCTCCCTTATGACATTACGTCAAATGATAATCCCGAAATTGTGGTGACACAAGTCCAATTGAAGGGAGAGAATTACGAAGAATGAGCTAGATCCATTGAAGAAATTAGGCTTCGTTGATAGTACGATCAATAAGCCAAATGAAGAGTTACCGGACTTAGAAGATTGGTGGACACTCTTTATTGGTGTCGTAGATTCGCAACACCATCGAACTGACTCTTCGCTCCACGATTTCGCATAAAGAGGAAGCGGAAGAATTATGGATGAGCATCCGGGAGATGTTCGATGATATCAGTTGCCCTCATATGCAATAACTGAAGGCAGAACTTGCGGAGTGCAACTAGAAGGGAAGGACCATAGTGGATTACTATGAAAAACTAACTAAGTTGTGGGAAGAATTGGCAAACTACGAACAAATTTCGACTTGCAAGTGCGGAAAGTGCACGTGCAATCTGGGGTGATCTTGAAAACCAAAAGAGAAGAAGAAAAATTGCATCTTTTCCTCATGGGATTGGATGAGGCAATGTATGAAACGGTGAGATCGAACATACTGGCCCATGAATCGTTGTTATCATTAAACAAAGTCTATTCGAAGCTAGTGCAAGAAAAGCGTGTGAGAGGACTCACACGAAAAATGAATTAACGGAATGAAATCATGGCATTTGCCATACAAGAGAGAAATCCTTACCATAACCAAGATAAAGGGAAAAACGATGGTGCATTCTGACCATATTGAAAGAGATTCGGACACGTCATGGAAAGATATTTTCAACTTATTGGGTATCCGGAATAATGGCCAGAAAATAAAAAAGGAGATGAAAAATCCTAAGGAAGAGGAAGACGAGAACAACAACAACATAGGGGAGGCTCAGGATCCGATCGCGGAAGAGGCAACTACTGGACTAACGTCGTTGTTGTCAAGAATACACAGACAGAGATAGACCATATGAACACATGCGGTATATGACCTCACAATATGAGTAAGGAGATTCGAAAAACGGTGATTCACGTGTTAAATTCACAAGGAATAAATTTGAATGGGAACATGGATGGTAAGACCGAAAACTCATCCTAAATTATTGACTCCGGAGCTACCAATCACATGACATGTAATCCGAAGAAATTGAGCGATCAGCGGGACATTCCTGAGTCTCCGATTGGGCTTCCGGGTGAAAGTAGTTCGGTGGCCACAAGAAAAGAAATGACCATGCTAATTAATAGAATTTGGTAAAAGGATGTCTTCTATGTTTCAGACTTAACTTGCAATTAAATTTCTGTATCACAACTTGTTGATCATTTAAATTATGATGTAAATTATAACAAAACTATATGTGTTATACAGGAACTCACCACGAGGAAGTTGTTTGGAACGGGTGAGCGACGAGGTGGACTTTACTATTTTTGGAATGTGCCTCGGATACGAGCTATGAAGGCGGAGCCAGTTGATTGGTTCGATATTTGGCACAAACGGTTAGGTCATCCTTCTAAACAAGTGACAAAGTCTATTACGGCGTTAGGTTTAAAAGGAAATAGTGTTATTTTTGATAAAGAATGTGATGTATGACAAAGGGAAAAATAAATAAGAAGTATTTTTCATTCAAATGATAATATAGCTTCCGATATTTTTAATATGATTCATTGTGATTTATGAGGGCCATATAGAACACCTTTTTTTTGTGGTGCTTCATATTTCTTAACTGTTGTGGATGATCGGTCGCGAGTTGTATGAATTTCTCTTTTAGTTGATAAGAAAGAAATATCTCAAACCTTGAAAAATTTCTTCGCACTAGCGGATAAACAGTTTGGTAAGAAGGTGAATATTGTTAGAAGTGATAACAGAACTGAGTTCACGTGCATGAAGACTTACTTCTTCGAACATGGAATTCTTTTTCAAACTTCTTGCACAGGGACACCACAACAGAATGAAAGAGTTGAAAGAAAACACCATCACATTCTTAATGTGACGCGAGCATTAAAAATTAAAGGTCATCTTCCAATCAGATTATGGGGAGAATGTATTTTGATTGCGGGATACTTGATCAATAGAACACCATCTTCGGTTTTGAATGGGAAACCCCCCTATGAAATTTTATACAGGGAGGCGCCTCATTGTGATCACTTAAGGGTGCTAGGGTCACTATGTTATGCACACACAAAAGGGAGAACAAGAGACAAGTTTGAGAGTCGGAGTCGTAGGTGTGTCTTCTTGGGATACCCCTACGGAAAGAAAGATTGGAGATTGTATGACTTAGAAAACGATGAATATTTAGTCTCAAGAGATGTGGACGTCTAAGAGACTAAGTTCCCATTTGCCGTAGGAATAGGTAACTTGGTCGACAACATAGAAGTGAACTCGGACGAAACAAAAGAAAAAAGGAATCAACACATTTTTTTGGAGAAGAACAGACAGATAATGTAAGTGCGAACAAAGCTCGAATATAGGACATTCGGACACCGGATACCGAACCTACAGATCAGCCAGAATTAGATCGAACAGATGCTACCCGACTAATGAAAAAGTAGAAGAAGTACAGACGGAAGGTGTTCAGGCCAATGAACATCCACCAGAGGAATAATTGGGTCGAGGTAAACGTCAGAAGCATGACTCGGTTCGATTATGTGACTACGTTACTGAAACATTTCGGAAAGAAAGTCCATCAACGAGTTCGCCCGATCCTCAACAACCCTCAGGTGCGCCTTATCACTTAGCTCACTATATATCCTATTATAAATGTTTTCTCAACACCAAAACTTCCTTGCAACAATTACCACAGGAATTGAATCAAAATCCTTCTCGGAGGCCATAAAAAGAAATGTTAGAGAAAAGCCATGCAAAAATAAATCCAAGCATTAAAGAACAATATCACATAGACATTGGGAATATTACCGCTTGATAAGAAACCAACCGAAGGAAGCGCATTGAAGAGCCATTTTCTGAGTGGTAAGATATTTGAAGAAGAACCCTAACCAAGGCATTGTGTTAGGAAGGATTGTGATCTCCGATTGTATGGGTGGTGTGATTCGGACTGGGCTGGATGTTCGTTGACCCGAAAATCGCTTAAGAGTGGTTTATCTCCCTCAGGAATTCACACGTGTCATGGAAAACCAAGAAGTAGCACATTGTATCTCTCTCATCAGCAGAGGCGGAATATCGCTCAATGGCAATGACGATATGTAAATTAAAATGGTGAAGGGAATCCTACATAGCTTGAGTATTGAACATAAATCTTTTGTGAAAATATACTGTGATAGTCAAATAGCGTTATATATTGCACGAAATCCGATGTTTCACGAACGGACTAAACATGTTGAAGTTGACTGTCATTATGTCCGGGACACACTCCAATCTGGTATAATACTTCCGAGCTATGTTTCAACCAACGAGCAATTGACCGATGTGTTTATAAAGGATTTGGGAAAATCACAACATAAATATTTACTTGTCAAGTTGGGCATTCGAGATCCCCATGCTCCAACTTGAGGGGGTATTGATGGACCGTGCCCGGACCCGGATTGGAAAATCTAGTCTAAGCCTAATAGGTTTATGGTAGAATCCTATTCTAAGTCTAGTAGTTTATTTTTGGTAAATTATAATTATGGTAATTTTATTAGAATAGAGTTTTCTTGTTAGACTAGGGAAGGAATAACTTACATCTATATAAGGAAGTCATTGTGATGAATGAATAGCAAGAAAAAATTCTCCAATTATTCTTCTTCTCTCTAAATTTTCGTCCCCTATTGATTTTAACATCTTCTCTCTAAATTTTCGTCCCCTATTGATTTTAACAGTAACTTACCCTCTTCTTGTGCACCTTTTCCAACTGACACCGATACTCCAATAACTAGAATGGTTAGGATAAATTTGAAAAGATAAATAGCAAATGTCTTTTTTTTTCTTCATAAAACATCAAATAATTCGAAACAAATTCAATTTGACGACCTCTATGCCCACTACATCTCATCTTAGATAATTGTGTTCTTATGTTCCTGTTACTTATTTTACAGTCTCTTAAACTTGTTTGAATTTTCATCTAGACGTTTAACCTAAGTCCATGACCAATTGAGCACCCGACTATTACACAATTGTGCTTATTAAACACAAGGTATCGAAATTGTCAAGGAAATGTAATGCGTGTACTTCATACGCGAATGATATAGTAGTAAAGAAGTTAATGGAATAAATAAGAGTAGGTTAGACCTATATTTATAAGTCATGCTAACATCTACTACTCCTACCTGTTAATGCCAATTACAATTAATTCTAACACGAGATGTTCACTTTTTCCATCTTTACAATTAATGCAAGACAGCAACATGGGAGTATTTAATAAGCATCTACCAAAGGACAAAAAGGGAATCACGAAATTACACAAAACATCATGATTCATACATGACAAAATATAGTAGGAGTAACAATTAACGATTCCAATATCATTTCGACCATTTGATAATGCATTTAAAGGTGAGTATGCAATGTCTACGGAAATAGGCAAATTCAAGATTTAAATTTTATAGGTTTAATCTTAAAACTTTTAATATTAATTATGTTGTATTTTTAAAACTATGGGTTCAGATCGACTATTCATTTCAATCTTAGTGAATTTTTATACTTAAATTTATGAAAAACTTACGTAAATAATTTACCTTTTCGCCAACTAGTTTACCAACATGGCCGGAGTATACACTACCTATACACTTCGGTTGTATATATTACGTATAAACATGTGTAGTACATATAAGTTTAGTATAAAGTATACACTACCTATACACTGTGTACATATTTTTTAAACTAAATGGCCGAATGACATTTTTATAATTTTTCCTCAATATATGCTCTGCATAAAATTACTGAATTCATATGAACTCAGATGTTTGCATCCGCCAATATATGGGAGCGGGAAGATATTAATGATACTAGCCAAGTATTTTTCAAAAGAGGAAGAACACAACTATAGGGATTTTTACAATGATCCAACTAATATATATTTATCTAGCTAATGTATTTGCATGTTTAGTTATAAAGTGAGACTTTCTTGATAAACATCTAAATATTTTTTTAGTGTGTATTTATGTAACATAAAAGGGGTAGCAGATTAAGAACTAAATGGGATAGTCATGGAACTTTTAATCATTTTAAGTACTTTGTTCATGAATGGAAATTGATTGTAGAGTATTTTATTTTTTGCCTTCTCCGCCTCCTAATATGATGGAACTATCTATTATGTTAATAATATGGTGTGCTAGAGATTGGTTTTGTTATGAACAGCAACTATTATGTTCATCAGTTTATGTTGATCTGGTGGGCTATCTTTTCTGCTAATTAAGAAGCCCAATAAATCATGGTCGTAAAAGCCCAATGGGCCGGCCCACATACTAAACCGAGCCCAACAACGAAAAAGATCGAACTCAACTGCGTCTTTGGTTGGAATTCAGATTACATTTTAAAAATCCGAAAATCAAATATAAATCAGACAATTCTCAAATGCGATCTAATCCGACCGATGAACAGGCAAAACTATAAAAAAAACCTGACTACAAAATTTTCTTCAGTATGACCTGAAAATTATTTCAAAGTGTCCAATTGCTTTCCTTTTTAATTATCTTTCATTATTTTCATTGTGGAGGATTCGTTAGTATTAATATTAGAAAAATCTAATTACATGTTATATTTTAGGTTAAAACTGTTGTGGCAAAGCACATATTTTGATGTATTTGAGATTTAATATTGTTCTACAAAAAGTAATATTTGATTTATATTAATAGTATAACTATTTGGCGAGTGGTATTCAACTAATTGCCCCTTCCGTCGATTTTAGCTCTGCCCCTAAATCATGAGTATGATAAATGCACCAGAAAAGAAAAGAAGCTCAAAAATATTTTAGAATCAATAACCACAAGAAGAATATTGATAATCAGATTGTTAAATTTTTGTTGATGATAATCATATTGATTTATTATATAACAACAACAACATACTTAGTGAAATCCCATAACGTGGGGTCTGGGGAGGGTAGAGTGTACGCAAATCTTACCTCTATCTTGGTAGGTAGAGCGGTTGTTTCCGAGAGACCCTCGGCTCAAGACAAAGCACAAGCACAAGCACAAGCACAAGCAAAGCAAGAAAAATGGTCAGCCAGCCCCGTACAAGAAATTTAAAGTAATATGAAAATGATGGTATCAAAAGTAAATAAGTCATGATAACATATTTTGAAAAAAGAAACAGTAACTAAGCATGTTAAATGTTCTGATTTGCGAGGTGTAGGGGTCCGGTTTGCTTCTATTTTGCAATGAATGAACTTTAATTTATTTTTGCCCTAATTGTTAATTTAATAAGCTATTATTGGTTAGCCTAGTCAGGGAAATTATTTTATGCTATTTAAGTAACTTTAACTACCATTTATGCCACTCACATGTCTTTTTTCCACTATGTTTTTTCACTGGAATTCATAATATAGACTCTTTATAATTAATGTCTATGAACTATTAAATTATTGAACTACAATGTTCTTTAAAGTTAAAAAATTACTATTTCTAATACTCTATAGTTGATACTTCTCCAATGAAGTACTCCTTTTATGTGTGTAATGAATTAATATATAGAAAAATAATTAAGTTAAAGGTGTTTGCTTCAAACACTAGTAAATTACTATAATAGTCTTTTTTATATACTTATATATGCATTGGGGGATTTCTTGCACATTTCAATAGCCCAAAGGGGAATTGATATATTCCAAAGTTACGAGATTTACCAGTACCATACAAGGAGATAAATTATCATCCTATTCATCGATGTGGGACTACTAACAAATTAAATCCCTCTGCACGTCTAAGCTTGACATTAGTTAAAACGTGAACAAGATAATATGAAGGCTCAACAAGGCAACAACAGGTGAAACAAGAACTAGCCGAGTCTGGTTTTGAATATATATTGCAAAGCGTGATCATCTTATCTAAAAGTTTAAGTTGTTAGAGAGAGTATATTTTGTTGGATATGTAAAGCAGTACGGGAAGTAAATAAATATTACAAGTGTTCGAAAGGATAAACAAAAAAACCAATATTATAATTGCCGCAAGCTGGTTGAGTCTTGAATCTTGATAACCTGAAATCAAGAAACACTAAACCTGGATTGTTACAACTGTGGTTGAGTCGAGAGATGACTCTCTCTCTCTTTAAGACAAGATTGTCCCATATATATGCTTTTACGTTAGCGGGCAATAGTCTCCCAAGATAAAACAGCAACTAATCGACACTACAAAGCAAATAAGTTGATTCTGATGAAGAAAACGAACCCAAAACGACTTGCTGATTTAGAGGAAAAGGAAGGAAGAGTTTCTGTTGCTCGGTTTTTGGACAAATTTTCGTCCACTCTCTTCTCTATATCATCTTCCTCAAATATTTTTCAAAAGGTTATATAGTGTTTAAGGGGAGGAGAGGTGATCTTCCTGAAACTCTAGGGACCAAACTGTAAGTACTAAATAGTTTGGGGTTCAAAAAGATAATATCAGAAGCCCAAGCCCGGACCGGACCGGACGGGCGGTGCGCATGTGGACTTAGCCTCAAACCCAAGCACATCTAGGTCCTCCCTCCTTCAAACACATGGGTTACCCCTTGGGGTCCCAAACCCTTAGCCAATTTTGACACTTATAAAGAGAACAATTCTTCTTTTTCCCACCGATGTGGTAGATTTGTCCCACACCATATTTCCATGTCTCAAACACCTTACTTCGTGGACCAATATCTCTTTCATTTCTTAACGAAATTTGACGATCATTGGCCCTACGGTCATCTACTCACTTAGTAGATTATGCACGTGTGAAGAGACAAAACCTCCAACATGCGGAACCCTAGTGTTTAAGTCATTAAACATGGGTGGACGGAACCTCCCCATCAAAGGCAAATTTCCAACATATTTTAATTTATTTAATCATATATTCAATATGCTCCTTACATGTGAGTTTCGTTTTTTTTCATGGGCCAAACACGTAAAAAATATTTGTTGATAATTATGGCGGTGAGATTTAATCATAGTTGTCAATTGCTTTAACTCCAGCTAGTTTTATCATTTTTATCACCTACTATAGTGGAATATTAGATAGGTCGGTATATGTTAACTAAAAATGTACTGTTATTTTCATCCAGATAATGGGAAATTGAGAGGACCACACCACGAAGAAAGAAGGAAAAGGGGTGGTTTTTCTAACTCTTAATTTTGCATTTGATAGGCCTCTACATTAGATAAATACATTTATGTATTTATGGATTAAAAGATGATTGTACGCCAAAAGATAAAATTTTAGCAATTTGTAATTTACTAATCTCATCTTCTTAAAAGGATAATAACCTTTCATCTACTAGTTTCTTTTGTACTTTTGATGCTTAATATCAAAAAATTCTTTCTTCTCTGAAGAATTCATAATTTAGATATATTTTCTGAAAGAAATAATCCCTTAATTATTTTCATTAATTGAAGAATATATATACAATTTATATCTTTCCATAATAGGAAAATCATATTCATATTCTACTCCTAAAATCTTATTCTACTTGGACACTAACTATACAATTATGATAAGTGTACAATACTAATTACAACTAAATATTACCTAAACTAATATGTACAATTTCGTGACCTATCACGTGATATACTTTAACACACCCCGCAGTCATAGCGGTCGGTCTTCGTACGCTGAGATTGTCCCTAAAATCTTTAAAAATGATCGAGGGAGGACCTTTGGTGAAGATGTCTGCAATTTGATACCTGGAAGGGACATGACAGACACATACTTGTCCACGAGCTACCTTTTCGCGAACAAAGTGAATGTCCATCTCGATATGTTTAGTGTGTTGGTGCTTAACCGGATTACCAGAAAGGTAGATGGCACTAGCATTATCACAATACACCAAGGTAGCCTTCTGAATAGGACAATGAAGCTCTAAAAGAAGATTACACAACCAGCATGATTTTGAAACCACATTAGCCACCCCTCGATACTCGGCCTCTGTACTAGAGCGTGACAATGTCGACTGACGCTTTGCAGACTATGAGATCAAGTTATTACCAAGAAATATGCAATAGCCGGACGTGGAACGTCGGGTATCCGGACAACCATCCCAATCAACATCTGTATACGAGACAAGTGTAGAGGTCGAAGATGGATATAAATGTAAGCCATAGTCAAGTATTCCCTGGATGTATCGAATGATGCGTTTGAGCGCATTCATGCGTTCAACCCTGGGATCATGCATAAAAAAACACACCTGCTGTATGACATACGTAATATCTGGTCTGGGGAAAGTAAGATACTGAAGGGCCCCTGCAAGACTACGATAACGGGTCGGATCCTCGTACGGTGAGCCAGCCATAACACCCAACTTCGGTTTAGTATCAACTGGAGTAGAAGCATGTTGTGCAGCTCTGGCAGAGTCACCTTCGTTCCATTCATGTTGAAATTCACTATAAAGTTCTCAAAGGAACGAGGGACAGAGTTCAGGATGAGTGTGGTAGCGACATTCTTTTCAAGCTTCGTTCCAATTTAAGCAAGCTTCTCTATCAGCCCTATCATCTTCAGCACATGTTGCGAGACCGGGCCCCCTTCATTGAGCGTAGACTTGCATAAAGACATACCAGCTCGCTCAATGATCTCAGCTGCATATTTTCGTTGTGACAAGAACAACCCACCTGCATGACGAGTGACAACAATCCCCAAAAAATAACTCACGAGCCCCAAGTCTTTCATAGCAAACTCAGAACTGAGCATTGTCATGATAGACTGGCATAATGCATCAGAAGAGGCAGTCAAGATAATATCATCCACATATAACAGTATATACGCCAAGAAAGACCCACGACGATAGATAAATAATGAATTATCAGACATGTTGTGAGAGAACACAATAGTCGAAACATAGTCTGCAAACCTCTTATACCAAGCCCGTAGGGACTGCTTAAGCCCTTACAAGGACTTCTTCAACAAACAAACATGATGAGGATATCTGGGATCTCTAAACCCCAAGGGCTGATGCATATAGAATGTCTCATAAAGATCACCATGTAAAAAAGCATTCTTCACATCCAACTGATGAATGAGTCATGTTTTCGAAAGAGCCAAGCTGGGCACAGTACGAATGATAGCTGGCTTGACCACCGGACTAAAAGTCTCACCACAATCCACACCAACCTGCTGAGTCTTACCATCCCCTACAAGACGAGCCTTATGCCTCGTAAACGAACCGTCAGAATTATCCGTATGATCAAAAATCCACATAGACCGAATAATATTAACACTAGATGGACGGGGCACCAACTCCCACGTCTTATTATCAATAAGAGCATTATATTTATCGGTCAACAATTTTTCAATTCGGATAATTTAAAACAGACACAGGATTACGTGGTAAGGGTGATTTAAAAACATTAGAATTTAAATTAAAATGTCTTTTTGGCTTAAAAATACCCCGTTGACTACGAGTGACTGGTCTATGACTCGGGGAAGAATTAGGTGAATTTTGGGTAGTGACGGAACTGGAACTGGACTGGGCAGTAGCGGGACTGGGCTGGCCAGCAGGCAGTGGGCCTGCTGGCCCAATAACTGGAACGTCGACTGGAGCAATGGGCTGGATTGCTGGCCCAGTTCCGAGAGATGGACTGGACCGTGAGTCTGGCCCATTAGACTGAGGCAGGAGAAATGTGGGGCTAGCGGGTAGTGGCACGTTGGCGGATTTGGGGTGCGGGATATGTCTGAAAATTGGTGAATAATATACGGAGATATACATTATTCAAAAAATTATACGAACTAGGCACGGGATTACTAACCTTAGCAAATGGAAATTGGGATTCATAAAAAATTACATGGCGACTAATGATGATTTTATTAGACGATAAATCAAAATATTTGTAACTACGATGATTTGGCGGATAACCCAAAAACACACAAGGGGTAGACC
The DNA here is from genome assembly GCA_029783415.1 of Anisodus acutangulus. Lineage (NCBI taxonomy): Eukaryota > Viridiplantae > Streptophyta > Magnoliopsida > Solanales > Solanaceae > Anisodus > Anisodus acutangulus. The sequence continues at coordinate 20,307,065 of CM056491.1, read as the reverse complement.
GGGCCTGAAGTTTGTTAATTGTGGTGGAGGGAAAGAGTGGATAACACACGCACTTAAAGACCCTAAGATGTGAATACGAATGAGTCTTATTATATAAAATTTGAAGGGGGGAATGAATATGTCAAACCTTTAGAAGGAAGAATGTCAAGAAGATATGTAGTCATTTGTAGCGCATGATGCCAAAACGAAGGGGGTACGGAAGCATGAATCAATAAAGTTCGGACAATGTTATTAATTATACGAATTTTGCGTTCGACTTTCCCATTTTGTGACGACGTATGTGGGAAAGAAAAATAAAAATTGATCTCATTATTAGCACAAAACTCCCAAAATACCCCATTATTATATTCTTTGTCATTATCACATTGAATATTTTTAATTTCTCGTTCGAATTGGGTTCTAATGAATGCTTTAAATTTTAAGAAAATGGAAAAACTTGAGATTTTTTCGCGATAAAAAAGTCCATAAAAATTAGAATAGTCATCTAAAAAAAGAACATAATAATGATGACCCAAAGAACTAAGAACGGGAGATGTCCATAAATCACTATGAATAATATCAAATGACATTAAAGTATGAGAATTAGAGGCGACAAATGACAATCTAATAATTTTTCCTAAAGAACAAGATTAACAATTCAGAGTACTACGCGTACCCTTACAAGAAATAAAATTGTTTGTAAGGAAGACAAAATAGACGACCTGGATGACCTAGACGAGCATGCCACAAGGAAGGAGCCAGAGCTGCAAACGTTGATGGCAATGCGTGATTCGAGAAACCGGATGTTGGCGTGATAGGATAACGATCTCCCCTACTATCACACCTCATGAGAGGACTCCCAGTCTTGAAATCCTTCACAGAAAACCCAAACAGATCAAATTCAACATAAACGAAATTATCAGTGGTGACTTTATGGACAGACACCAATTTTTTAATCAATTTAGGGGCATGAATAGTATTTTTCAAGATAAGGGGTGGATGGGGGGAGACAACATTTTATGACCATAACAATAAATTAGAATTTAATTACCATTACCAACAATTATGCCACGAGGGTTGCTCAAATAGGAATAAGACGAGAGAGTACCTTGATCGTATGTCATGTGGGTCGTGGCTCCGGTGTCCATGTACCAATTCGGGTATGGTGGATTTAATCCAAGTATGTGCATTGCGGCTTCAATGTCGATTTATGTGGGGGCCGCTGCATGATAGGCCTGCAGAGGCCGACGCCCAAGCCCACTGGCATGCTGCCCCGACCCATAACCTAGTCTAAAACCCGAGATTGGACCCGAGAAACTGGGCCTGGGCTGTTGAGAAATAGGGGCCCAATTTCCCGAGTAATATCCTGGAAATCCGCCACTGTTTGGCCCATATTGGCTGGCCCAATTCCACTGCATAGGGGCACACTGCTGGGCCCAAAACTGCTGCTGCTACTACTGCTGACTGCCCCGAGGGCCTCCACCGCCACCACCACTGTTCCGACTGCCACCCGTGTTGCCGCCGCGATTCTTGCCATTATTTTTCCGATTTTGACCCTTTTTGCTGCCACCGTTGTTGCGGTTTTGGCCCGAGTTGTTGGAATTAGAAGGAGTAAAATTGGACTCGGTCATCATGACTACGAGACTAGCACTAGTAGCCTCCTTTTTGGTGGAATATATCCACTGAAAAACAGTAGCATCAAGTGTGGTCCATAACTTAGGACCATCCTCAGGTTTCGGCACCTCTGTATCCATAGGAGTTGCAGGGATAATGTGATGGAGAACTTGATGCGAGCGTGCATGAACTTTGAACAGTTCGCCTCACGTCGCATATTGGACGTTTTCTATTTCAAGAACGATAGGGATGTGATTCTTGATATTAGAAACAGCAAGGGCAGGGTGAAACGTGTTCTTAGCCATAATAGAAATGCAAGACGTGATGTAGGGATTTGGAAGACAAAAATAATTTTCGGGCACGGAAATCGAGGAAGGGAACTCGGAAACCGGACAGTTTGGACGGAAAATTTTTGGGAGAAAAAAAATTTAACCTAGACTTCTGATACCATGAAAGAAATAATCTCTTGATTATTTTCGTTAATTGAAAGAGTATATATACAATTTACATCTTTCCATAATAGGAAAATTCTATTCCTATTCTACTCCTAAAACCTTATTCTACTTGGACACTAACTATACAATTATGGTAATACAATTATGGTAAGTGTACAATACTAATTACAACCAAATATTACCTAAACTAATATGTACAATTCCGTGACCTATCACGTGATATACACTCACGTGTATTCTTTAACATTTTCAAGTTGATAAGAGGAAGTGTGGAATAAGAATTGATTTTACTATATTCATTGTAGCTCATTTTATCTATCTATTGTCGAAGGTCAATTGTTGTTCTCGAGAGAGAGGTAGCAATCTCTATTGAGTCGAGAAGGAACGAGTAGTGAGTCGGGCAATCTGGCATCGACTCTCTTGGATTTGGTAAGAGGAGTACGTAGGTTAGCCTCGCTCCGATAAAGGAAAAAAATTTAGTTGATAGAGACATTAGATAAGGAGGAAACAGTATTTCTAAATAAGGTTTATGGCTAATGTATGTATTAGCAATTCTGATAATTAACTAATAAACTCATAATTTAAATAAGAAAATTTACAGCCACCTTAGAGTTGAAAATTAAAAGAGAAAAGGAGAACAAGAAGAAAAGGAAGCCGAACCAGAAATAAAGGAAATATGGGTTATGAATAAGTAGCAACAATACATACAAATAGAATTATAGTATAGTCACATAGTAAATATTAACAATATGACCAATACCAATTTTGAAAATAAATTTAATGATATTTAGTTGGCCACTAAATTCTAGGTCATATGTCTTCATCAATCATCATGCATGAAGAACTCGTAGTATTTATTCTTTAGAGATAAAATAAAAGATATGATTAAAAATATTCTTATTTATGACTTGAAAATAATAGAATGTCAACTCTTCATGCATACGCGAAGACAAAAAAATCAATATTTTGACCTAGTAAAGTACTCTTTAGATTTTTCTTATTCTTTCACACAACTCCTGTCAACCTCAAAATATTAAATAATCCGAATGTTTATTTTTATAGTAATTCTAATTAATTCTAACTCATAGTACTTATTTTGAAAAATATGAAGGACCAAAATTATTTAGGAATATATTTCAGGAACTATTTTGAACTTACCTCATTACCTCAAACATAATTGACCATTCTTGTCATTTTTAGTAATCATTTTGCTTTTGCTTTCCTCAGGCCGCTTTGAGTGCTGACTAGTGTTGGAAATTTGCTTTTGGTGGGGAAGTGCATCCATCCGTATTTAATGACTTAAACACTAGGGTTTCGTATGTTGGAGGCTTTGTCTCTTCATACGTGCATAATATACTAAGTGAGTAGATGACCGTAGGGCCAAGGATCGTCAAATTTCATTGAGAAATGAAAGAGATATTGATCCACGAAGTAAGGTGTTTGGGGCATGGAAATATGGTGTGGGACAAATCTACCACATCGGTGGGAAAAGGAAGAATTTTTCTCTTTATAAGTCTCAAATTGGCTAAGGTTTTGGGACCCCAAGGGGTAACCCATGTGTTTGAAGAAGGGAGGACCTAGATGTACGTGGGTTCAAGTCTAAGCCCACGCGCGCGCCGCTGCCGCCCTTCCGGTCCTGGCTCGAGTCACGGGTCACGGGTCTTAGGCTTCTTCTGATAGACCCCCAAATTATTTAATATTTACAATTTGATCCCTGGAGTTTCTGGAAAGATAAAATTGGGAACGGGTTGTTTTTTTGGAACGCTGCATATTAATCATCAGCCATTACCTGCTGATTAACTCCCTCACTAATGGACATAAACAACCATTACTTGGCAGTTGAGGAGTCCCTCCCTTATGCTATATATTGGTGTCTTTTGGCACAATTGTGAAGACTACAATATATAGACACATAATCAACCTATTTATTTTGCAGTGTTGATTAGTTGTCGTTTTATCTTGGGAGACTATTGCCCGTTAACGTAAAAGCATATATACGGGGTAATCTTGTCTTAAAGACAGAGAGTCATCTCTCGACTCAGCCACAGATGTAACAATCCAGATTTAGTGTTTCTTGATTTCAGGTTATCCAGATTCAAGACTCAACAAGCTTGCGGCAGTTCTGAACATTGACTTGTTTGTTTATCCTTTCGAACACTTGTAATATTTATTTACTTTCCCGTACTGCTTTATATATCCAACAACTAGTACATTCAGATGCACGTCACATAAGGTATGTTAAATGGGAAACACTCCCTACCAGATTTTTGTTTTATTTTCAGAATTTGAACTTGAGACTTCTAATTAAGGGTGAAGAGATCCTATCCATCCCACCACAACTCTTATTTTTTTTTTTTGTAATTATAACTTGTTTTATTGCAACTATCCCAAAAATCCACCAATTGTTAGACCCCCACTACTTGCATTCCCAAGAAATTCTTAAATTCCCTCTTCAATGGTTGCTTAATTATGTGCAACAAACAAATTAAAATGCGAAATGTATAATTCAAGACAACGTGCTAACAGTAGCTAGGAACATAGGAGTTTTATAGTTTTAGAAATGTGGCTTAGTCCAAGTTTTGGTGGGAGATTAAATGTCCGAGATAAGTATTCAAAGTTTCCTACTTTCCATGATTACTAATGGTACAAAAAATGTGCTCGATGACAAATGTGTTTCAAGTACGCATAATTAATTTGACTTCATGATAAATCCGTATGACTAGATGGTATATTCAATTTAAAAGCATGCATGTTATGAAAAAATGTTATATATATATATATATATATATATATATATATATATATATATATATATTTATATTCATATATCGAATCATCGTGATTTCAAAGCTACAAGCGAAAAAGAAAACAAGCTACATTTCAAAATGATAGCATGTATGTCATGACAAATCGGTACGAGTTCATGCTGTCGCGCCCATTTTTCGACCTGCTCGGGTCAAAAAGCGGAGCACAACGTATCCGGTGATTCCTGGGTAAAAGGGTTGAGGAGTCGCCACCTAATTATTTTTACGGTGAATTAGGACACCTAAATATTAAACTAAATGCTGTAATGTAACTCCAATTTTAAGGTCTGCGAAACTAATGAGATTCTAGGTAAGAGTTCTTTATTATCCTAAAGGGAAGGGGTTAGGCATCCTTTAAGATCCGCTAACTTGCGGTTATCCGGTCAAACTCAGGTTAATTATTTAAGAAAAATACAAGTTTTAAAATATAAACTTAAAATGATGTTGCAAGTATTTTAGAAAAAGGATACATTTTGTACAAGTATGCATTTGTATGATATTAAGGAAAAGATATGAAAAGTTTGAAAAAAAGTATGCATTTGTGACAATTACAGTAAGGAGGAAAAGCGAATTATTTATAATGTCAAAGAAGTAAATTTTTGAAAATCATTTTTTTGAGATGTACAATTAATAAAGTGATCAGAAGATGATCAAAATTTGTTTTGCAAAAAAAAAAAAAAAAAAAATGCATGGCGAGCCTATAAATAAATAAACTAGCGAAGGGTTTATAAGTTTGAGTTAACCGAGCCTACAGATGAATAAACTAGCGACGGTTTTGAACTACCCTATTAATTAATTCTAAGTTTGCCTATTCTAAGCATTTCAATAGTTACATAAGTGCGATAAATAATATTACAATACAGAGCGGGACAAAAGCTGAATTAAAGAAAGTAAATAAAATAAATAAACTCCGAGGAACCTCTGACTTTATTTTACTTTATTCCCTGCAAGCTGTCAAGAACAAACGGTTAGAGACAATTAAATACGAATAACTTCGGATCCGTTTCCAAAATAAATGAGTGTTTTGGTCACGGAGAGCTCAGACTTAAATTTTAAAAAGACCATTCCAATCACGGCGTGGCGGCAAACGTATGACTCGATAGTTATTTTGATTGCCTCGCCTACTAAACATGTTGGTCTCTCGGATGAAAAAGAAAAGATCACTATAATCACGTCGTGGCTGCGAATATATAACTTGTTGGTTATTTTAGTCACCTCGCCTACTAAACATGTTGATCTCGGATGAAATAAAGGTTTAAGCCTCATCCTTGCCCAGAAGTTATATTTCCGTCTTTACAACTGTGGCGGCCTCAAAATCGACGGATATTTTTCATCGGCCAATGTAGTATCGTGTTCAAATCAATGAAATTAAATTAAAGCAGGAAGCAATGAACAGTGAAGCGATGCGCGATGAGCGATGGCAGTAAGCGATAGCGAAAAAATGAGGCAATTCACGAGAAGGCGGGATGTTTAGTAAAAGCAAGAAAGCGATAAATATCCGTTGCCGGATGTTTAACCCAAAGGAATGAAAAAGCGAGAAACGAAAAGAAGTAAATAAAGGCGGATGAAATAGTGAGTTAATTTCAAAAGCGAATGAACGGTGACCGAATGAAACGATGAGTTAATTACGATAAAAATAGACCGAACGATGAGCGGTGACGAATGAAATCAGAAAATCAGATTTTTAGATAACCAGCAACAGATATGAAAAATGCCATAATCTGGAAATATACCAAAATCGGGTCGATCCGACCCGGGTCAGTGACCCGACCCGAATCAGATTTTCTTTTTACTTTTCAGATAACCAATATACAAGATATGAAATGCAAGAGATTTGGAAAATCAAGCCGGGATGGAGCAGAGCCGGATCGATGACCGACCGAATCATGTGTTCAACCCGGAATCAACTAATTTCATCAATTTCAGATAACCAATAATAACAACAGCAACAATGCAAGAAATTTGGAAAATCCAAATCGGGTCGCCCGAATTGGAGATTCAACCCGGCATCAAATAATTCCATCAATTTCAGATAACCAATAATAACAAAAATATGAAATGCAAAAATTCTGAAATATTACCCAAACGGGGTCGACCCGGCAGGTCGATAACTGACCGGTCGATAACCCGACCGAATCGGATACTCGACCGAAATCAAGTATTTTCACCAATCTCAGATAACCAACATACAAGATATGAAATGCAAGAATTCTAGAAATATTACCCAATCGGGTCGACCGACTTCGGGTCGATGTTGACCCGGATCGAAACTCAACGAAATCAAATCTTTTCGCCAATTTAGGATAACCAACACACGTAAATATTAAATGCAAGAATTGCGGAAATATTACCCAAGCCGGTCGACAGGCCAGGTCGATGACGACCGAATCAGGTGTCAAAATCCGAAATCAGTATTTTCGCCAATTTCAGATAACCAACATATAGAAATATGAAATGCAAGAATTCTGAAAATATTACCCGACCCGGGTCAGTGACCCGACCCGAATCAGGTGTCAAAATCAGAGAATCAAAAGTAGAGAACAAACATTTTCGGACTTAATTCTTGAACAACAAGGGAGGAAAATGTTTGAAATCAAGAACACGGCCAAAAATATTTTATATCCAATCGGACCTCCGAAAAATCTTTCGGTTTTCTTTCTTTTCTCCCCCTTTCCTCCTTCTTTTTTGAAGAACACAAGGGGTTTTTATAGCCCCCTTTTCCTCCTAAAAACCGAGCTTAAATTCAAAATAAAGGGCCCAAAAATAATGATTTTAGAACGGGTTTTTAGGGGTATGGGTCGCGGTGAGAGGTGATGGGTTGGTCGTGTCAGGCGGCGGTGTTGGCGAGTGGTGGTGTCAGGTGTAGGGTGCGGCGACGTAGGGGTTAAGGGTGTAGGGTGGCGGCCGACGGGTGTTAGGGTTTTGATTTTTGGGGTTTTGGGTTTTTTTTTTTGGTTTTGGGGAATTAAAAGGGGGGTCGACTGGGCTTCAGGTTTTGGCTGGGTGGTGGACCAGGTTCGGGTTTAAGGGTGTTGGGCCAGGGCTCGGTGATGGCCAGTTGGGCCTGGGGAGTGGGCTTTGGTTGTGGGTTGTGGGTATTGAGGGGAAATAAAGGGAAAGGAAATAAGGGGAATGGGTTTTGGTTAGGGAAAAGGGGTGTTGGGCCAGCCGAGTGGGCCGACGGGTTTGGGGAATTGGGCTGGACGAATTAGTTTTGGTGATGGGTGAAAATTGTTTTGGGTTAGGAAATAAAATGGGTTATGGATTTAAAAATATAAAAGGGGGTTTTAATATTAAATAATATTATTTTTATTTTTTTGTAAAAGATGTGAATTATTTAAAATAACATAACGATGTGATAATAATAAAATAAAATATAATATTTGCGAAATGTTTAATGCTTGATAAAAAATGGAAATGCGATGCAATTTTGCGAGAATAAAATAACATAGAATTTTTGGATAAAACTTATGATTATGATAAAGATGCAAATGATAATAAAAATGCGAATAATAATAATAATAAGAGAATAATAATATATATATATATATACACGCATGTATGTATATAGATTAAAATTGTTTTGAGGTGTTAAAAATATTTAAAATTGCAAATAAATTGGAAAAGACGGGACAAAATTGGGTGTCAACAGATGCCCCTCTTTGGCCGGAGACGATGAAAGAGTTTTTGGACAAAGAAGTTGACCTAGTAGCCAATTTTGGCATGACCCTCGGGCTTTGAACGAGGAGTAGCGGTGCACTTGGTATAAATAGAATCCCGAGGGGGAGAGAAGTTGTAGAAGATGGTGCAGATTTCTAGAAATAATGCCCCAGTGTCGAGTTATGATGACATTGGTTGCAGATGTGAGAACTTATTGGGGAAGAGCGGATCGACGTTCGAAGTAGGTCGTTGACCAATTTGCCTCATTTCGCCGTAAGAGATAGTTCCACGTTGTGATGAAGTTCCTGCAAACTAAAGCTTAAGATAAAATTAGTGTATAACTGCTGGGAAAAATTGTAGAGAATATAACTTGGAAATACCCGCATTAGGAGGTGGGCGCCTGACTGAAATTGAAATACCCGCATTATAAGGTGGGCGCGTGACTGAAATTAAAATACCCGTATTATGAGGCGGGTGTTGTGTTTGAAGACGTCGTTACAATGTTGTTGATATCGCTGCAATGATGTAAAAGATAGTTGTGTTGCCGTAACGTCGAGGACGTTGTTGTAATGCTGTAAAAAGTAACTATTGTCTTTGAAGGCGTCGTTATGCTTATTTGTTGGCGTCGTTGTAATCTTTGTTTTCTTTGTAAAAGATAATTGTTGTGTTGAAGACGTCGTTGTAATGTTGTAAAAGATAATTGTTCTGCTGAAGACGCCGTTGTATTGCTGTTGACGTTGTTGTAATGATGTTCATGACATCGTTGTATGGACGTGTTGCGTTGAAGACATCATTGTGATGTCGTTGTTGCAAGAATATAATATTGTTGATGGCGTCGTTGTATGGACATGTTTTGTCGAAGACGTCGTTACATAGTCGTGTTGTGTAGACGTAATGCTGATGACATTGATGTAATGCGATCTGCTGTAAGATGTAGCTGTTGTGCTGTCATAATGTTGATGACGTTGTTGTAATGTTGTTTGCTGCTGATATCGTTGTAATGTTGTAAAGGGTAATTGTTGTGCTGCAGTAACGTCGATGACGTTGTTGTAATGATGTTTGCTGTAAGAGATAGCTATTGCGCTGATGACATCGTTGTAATGCTATTGACGTCGTTGTAATGCTATTGACGTCGTTGTGATAATAATGCTGATGACATCGTTGTAATGCTGTCGATGCTTTTGTAAATGTTGTAAAAGATAGCTGCTGCGTTGAAGACGTTATTGTAATGTTGTTGACGTCGTTGAGATGCGGTAAAAGATAGTTGCTGCATTGGCGTAAAAGATAGCTGCTGCGCTGAAGACGTCATTGTAATGATGTTGACGTCGTTGACATGCGGTAAAAGATAGTTGCTGCGTTGTCGTAAAAGATAGTTGTTGTGTTATCGTAAAAAATAGCTGCTGCGCTGAAGACGTCATTGTAATGCTGTTGACGTCTGAGATGCGGTAAAAGTTAGTTGATGCGTTGCCGTAAAAGATAGTTGCTGCGCTGAAGACGTCATTGTAATGCTGTTGACGTCGTTGAGATGCTGTAAAAGATAGTTGTTGTGTTGCCGTAAAAGATAGTTGCTGTGTTGTCATAAAAGATAGATGTTGCGCTGAAGACGTCATTGTAATGCTGTTGACGTCGTTGAGATGTGGTAAAAGATAGTTGCTGAGTTGCCGTAAAAGATAGTTGCTGCGTTGAAGACGTCATTGTAATGTTGTTGACGTCGTTGAGATGCTGTAAAAGATAGTTGATGTGTTGCAGTAAAAGATAGCCGCTTCACTGAAGGCGTCATTGTAATGTTGTTGGCGTCGTTGAGACGCTGTAAAAGATAGTCGTGACGTCCTTGCCGTCAATTTGCTGTAATATGGTTCCACGTTGTGCTGAATCTTCTGTTGATTCAAACTCCTGTGGACCGTGAATTGAAATGTCACCCAGACAAAAATATGATGCGACATCCTTGTCGTCGTTTGATGTAAATGACGTTCTTGCCGTCAGTTTGCTGTAATAGATGGTTCCACTTCAGTTTGTTGTGTTTAAGCTCCATGTGATTTGAAATAACATCATTGTGCAGACATAATAGTTGGGCCTCTGTAGATCAAGACGATGTCTTTGTATAGATGTAAAATAGGAGCGTGATCCTTGCGGTGAGCCGTCATGCAGAAATTCTTTGTGAAGTTGATCATAAGTGATGTGGCTTCCCTGCTTCTTTCCACCTGAAGAACCTGTACTCAAAGAAAAATTTGTGAGTTCGGGGGAGGGACGGTTGATTCGCATTGATTTTGTAGCTTCTGCTCTTGATTGTTGCATGTCCTGCTGATTCGGACCTGTAGCCCCTGTCTGGTTCCCAATCTCGGCTAACTGTTAATGAAAACATTTGTTGAAAATAATTTGTTTATAAGAAAGTATGCTTATCAGTAAAAAGTTCTTGTCGAACTTTAATGAAAATTTTTGTTGAAAATAATTTGCTTATAAGAAAGTATGCATATATATAAATGTCTGTCGAGCAGTGACATGCGGTGAAAAAAAACAAACGACTTATCCAAAATCCTTCTTCTGGCTGAAGACTTAGTTTGCCGATGCTTTTCCATGTTTATCGGCGTCTTCTTGCGGTGATCTCTTAAAAAAATGCCCCAATTTTTGATATGTGAGGATGCTGAACCTTCAACTGGACCGGGCCGAGTCTTGTGCGGGTTGCTTGCCTGTCCTATCAGGGTGATCAGATGGGTGCATTTTGTCATATGTGAGATAAAGTAAAAAAAAGATTTCCTAATGGTGGGACCGAAGCCAATTTAGGCCGCCTACGTATCCCCATGAGGGAATCAGGTCATAACGTAGTTCATTACAAATAAAGGAGATTGTAAGGGTTTTTTTTTTCTAAAATGGGACCGAAGCCGATGTGGCCGGCTACGTATCCCGCCGAGGGAATCAGGTCATAACGTAGTTCATATAAGCAAAAGGGGGTTGTAAGGTTTTTTTCTAAAAAATGGGACCGAAGCCGATGTGGCCGCCTACGTATCCCGCCGAGGGAATCAGGTCATAACGTAGTTCGGGTCAAGAAAAAAATGCAATTTTTCAGGAAACTTTTGTCTTAAAGAGATGAAACTCTATGTGGGTTTTATGCGTGTCCCGCCGAGGGAGCGCAACTTTTACAACATAGAAAAAGTATTACATAGAGTAAAGTGGCCCCGGACAAACTGCGTCCATCTGCTTTTCATCAATCAGTCTCTTCGTACATGATTCTGTATCCACTTGGCTTCGAAAGATATATCGTTGTCCCGGAAGAAAATGCTCGTACCAATGCTTTGTAATTATCAACCATCTTGATGTTTCATCCAAACCTGGCTTTGGCTTATGCCCCAGTTCTTCCGGTTGTGAGTCTTCCTTATATTCTTCGAAGTCTTGCTTGCTTGTTTCAAATGTGTCACACATTATCGACAGATTAGTTTGCATGATGAAAAAGAAAAGAAAATTATTAAACAAAACAGATTTTAAAATAGCAAAAGCAATGCAGATTTGTCTTTTTAAGCTTTCAAAAGGTAGAGGCAAAACACATTAAATGCATATATGTGATTCAGGCCTCAATCTGAATCGCATTGTTTCATTAAATATTAATGCGGTTAACTAGTTTCTGGGAGAAACAAGGACAGGGCACAGGTCCAATTTTTCCAAAATATCTCCTTGCTCTGCATCCCAAATGGTTGAGCCTCTAGCGTGATCATCGAGAATCACACTGCATCTTGCTTCTTCTTCAACAATGAAAAAACTTTTGAATCCCCCACTGAGGTTGGCTGCATTGTCCTCCTTTGATTCCTGAGTGGCGCATGCTTTGACGAATGACCGACTCAGAGGTGGAACAGGCTTTGGTAAAGGAGCCTCTCTCTTCCTTTGGAGGTTGGTTGATAAGACTTTTCCAAGAAAATATGGTGCCATGACCTGCGACTTTGGAGGAAGTACTTCTACTCCAAACGGTGCCCTTAACTGGACTGTAATCATAGGGGTGATAGAGGCCGGTGATTCAACATTTTCCTTTCTCCGGACTGGCACAATAGTCCCTTCCAAATTGTGTTCTTCATCAACAGTAATCATGTTCACATTGGCATCGTCATGATCTGGCAAAGAGTTATTATTTGCATTAGAGGCAGGTCCTTTCAGTTGGATAACTCCTTCTTTGATTAATGCCTCAATTTTGTCTCTGAGGGCATAGCAATTTTCAGTGTCGTGTCCAGGGATTCCCGAGTGGTATGCACAATGCTTAGCATCATCGTGTCATTTGGGAACAGGATTGGGGACATTTCCTGGGATGGGCTGGAGTATTCCTGCGATTTTCAGTCTTTCATATAACTGGGCTCGAGGTTCGGCTAAAGGTGTATAGGTTTTGGCTGGCTTTCTTTCGTATTTTGCGCGGGTGCATTTGGTGCATGGACTTGTGGATGAGGTAAGTATGCGGGCTGATATTGTGGGGGATTCGGATAGCCAGGCGCTCGAGGCAGGCTATATATTGGATGAGTATGGTAGACATGGTAGGGAGTAGGTGAGTATTGATAATAAGGTTGAGGGCTTTGGGCTTATGGGCTATAATAGGAAAGTTGAGAACTTTGGTTGTTTTGATTGTAGTAGGGAGGCTGGGGTGATGGTATTTGGTAGGCTGACATTTGATTTGGCCTATGTTTCTGAACTGTCATGACAGGGGATACTCCGTCTCTCTTCCTCTTTACTGCTCCCTCAAATGAGTCCGACTGAATTGTCTCACTCGTTGCTTGCAACGCTACAAAGTTTGTAATTCTTCCAGTTCTGATTACCTCTTCTATGAAATCTCCCATCCTTACAACTTCAGAGAAACTTCGTCCTATGACGCTTATCATTCTTTCATAGTATGTTGCATCTTTCAAAAATTGTACAAAGAGAGCGGTCATCTCACTTTCCGCTATCGGTGGTTGAACTTTTGCTGCTTCCGCCCTCCACTTCATGGCATACTCTCTGAAGGTCTCTGTGGATTTCTTTTCCAACTTCATCAGATAAAATCTGTCCAAGACTGTGTCAGTGTTGAACTTAAATTTGTCCACGAAATCTTGTGCCATCGTGCTCCAATTACGCCATTTTTGCGGGTTTTGGCTAGTGTACCAGTCGAGTGCTTCTCCTGTCAAACTCCTTATGAATATCTTCATTATGATGGCCTGGTTTTTACCTACCCCAACCAGTTTGTCGCAATACGATCTCAAATGAGAGTAAGGATTTCCTTTCCCATCAAACAAGTCAAATTTTGGCATTTTATATCCGACAGGCAATTCGATGTCGGGATGCGTGCACAGATCTTCGTACTCGAGTCCTTCATGCCCCTTGCTGGTTTGGATATTCTTGAATGCTTCTTTTAGGCTATGAATCTCTCTCGCCATACTTTCATCGGTTCTGATCCTTACCTACCTGTCCATTTCTTCACACTGACCGATTTCCTGAAGAGCCATGTTTGGTACGGTGGTAGTAAAAGGTTGAGCTTCCGTTGCATATACTGGTGGCACATACTGCTCGTTGTGATCGGCGACATATGCCATCAATATGTGTTGGGCTGCCTGGTGATTTTGCGTGGAAGAGGTGTTTTGGATGAGTGGGGTAATTTGGGTATGTGGAGTTGTGAAGGATGCCGGATCATTTTGTGGCGGGCTTTGTTGTGGACTTGCTTGCGGGTTAGTGTGTTGTGGATTGGTTTTGCTTAGTGGCGGATTTTCGGGGAGGTTTTGGGGAAATGACGATTCAGGAGATGAAAAAGTTCGCGGTGCAGTTGCATTCGTCCCTTGTTCAAGGAGTGGGGTATTGGTGCTAATGGACAAATTGGTGAGATTTTGGAGCCGCTATATCTCAGTCTGCATGACTGCCATTTGTTGTAACAGTTGGGCGATGTATTTTTCTTGGACGGAAGCATTTCTATTTTTCGAAGCTTCTGGTTCATCTCTCGAAATAGCGATAAGTCCCAGGCCGGTCTGTTCGGATGCATCTGAATCAGTCATTTTGCTGAATGATCGGGCCTTTGATCTCGTGAAGTAGGGGTGTTCCGCCAGTTTTAGTCAACGCAAATCAACCTTTGGGAAAAATAATCTAGGCAAAATAAACCTTCTAAAAAATGAAGAAAACCAAGTCAGTGTAGGGCGAGTAATTTATTGCTTCAAATAATATGCACAGAGTGAAAAAGCAGGAGAAAACAACAAAATGATTGCATGACAATTAAATGCGCGTCCTAATATGCATGGGGCCTCCCTTATGCCGGAGGTGGGCCTAAACGCCAGATATGCGGGATTACGACAGATTGATCCAAACTGCTAAACTGTAATGCTTTTGTCGAAAATGAGAAAAAATGAATGTACATTTTCCAATTCGACATGACATGATTAGGCTTGGATTTGTCTATTAGTATCACGCTACACGTAATATGATGATTGATCGTTGGGTTGCGAGACCCGTTGACAATTTTGGTAGATTTCTTAATTGTGGAGTCGATACCAAGGATCGACCCACCTAAGGTGTATGCATGCATGACTTAAAATAAAGGGTGGTATAGCTTTATCCTAAATTTTCTAAGATTTGGCTGACTAGACTCAAGGTTCCCGAGCGGACTGCTCGAGTGAGAAGGCTACGCGGCCAACCGGATGGTCCGGACGCTCCGCGCATATACCAACTCTCCTAAAAATTTGGAAATTTGAAAGAATTTTGTGGGTGCGAAAAACACACCTCGCGTGTAATGTGTGATAGTGTCAATTTTCCAGAGTGGAAGAAATATGAGCGAAATGCCAATTTAAGGAAATCAATAAGAGAGTATAGCAACTAAAGCAGTTATGCATACAAAATTTCAAAAAGAAAATAATTAAAAACAATAGATCAAATAAGGAGCAATATAAAGCACAATATAATTAACCTGAATTTGCTATGGTTAAGAACCTGAAAATCCCCAGTGGAGTCGCCATACTGTCGCGCCCGTTTTTCGACTTGCTCGGGTAAAAAAGCGGAGCACAACGTATCCGGTGATTCCTGGGTAAAAGGGTTGAGGAGTCGCCACCTAATTATTTTTACGGTGAATTAGGACACCTAAATATTAAACTAAATGCTGTAATGTAACTCCAATTTTAAGGTCTGCGAAACTAATGAGATTCTAGGTAAGGGTTCTTTATTATCCTAAAGGGAAGGGGTTAGACATCCTTTAAGATCCGCTAACTTGCGGTTATCCGGTCAAACTCAGGTTAATTATTTAAGAAAAATACAAGTTTTAAAATATAAACTTAAAATGATGTTGCAAGTATTTTAGAAAAATGATACATTTTGTACAAGTATGCATTTGTATGATATTAAGGAAAAGATATGTAAAGTTTGAAAAAAAGTATGCATTTGTGACAATTACAGTAAGGAGGAAAAGCGAATTATTTATAATGTCAAAGAAGTAAATTTTTGAAAATCATTTTTTTGAGATGTACAATTAATAAAGTGATCAGAAGATGATCAAAATTTGTTTTGCAAAAAAAAAATAAAAAAAAATGCATGGCGAGCCTATAAATAAATAAACTAGCGAAGGGTTTATAAGTTTGAGTTAATCGAGCCTACAGATGAATAAACTAGCGACGGTTTTGAACTACCCTATTAATTAATTCTAAGTTTGCCTATTCTAAGCATTTCAATAGTTACATAAGTGCGATAAATAATATTACAATACAGAGCGGGACAAAAGCTGAATTAAAGAAAGTAAATAAAATAAATAAACTCCGAGGAACCTCTGACTTTATTTTACTTTATTCCCTGCAAGCTGTCAAGAACAAACGGTTAGAGACAATTAAATACGAATAACTTCGGATCCGTTTCCAAAATAAATGAGTGTTTTGGTCACGGAGAGCTCAGACTTAAATTTTAAAAAGACCATTCCAATCACGGCGTGGCGGCAAACGTATGACTCGATAGTTATTTTGATTGCCTCGCCTACTAAACATGTTGGTCTCTCGGATGAAAAAGAAAAGATCACTATAATCACGTCGTGGCTGCGAATATATAACTTGTTGGTTATTTTAGTCACCTCGCCTACTAAACATGTTGATCTCGGATGAAATAAAGGTTTAAGCCTCATCCTTGCCCAGAAGTTATATTTCCGTCTTTACAACTGTGGCGGCCTCAAAATCGACGGATATTTTTCATCGGCCAGTGTAGTATCGTGTTCAAATCAATGAAATTAAATTAAAGCGAGAAGCAATGAGCAGTGGCGATGGCGATGAGCGATGGCAGTAGCGATAGCGAAAAAATGAGG
Organism: Anisodus acutangulus; assembly: GCA_029783415.1. NCBI lineage: Eukaryota > Viridiplantae > Streptophyta > Magnoliopsida > Solanales > Solanaceae > Anisodus > Anisodus acutangulus. The sequence goes on along the minus strand of CM056491.1, from coordinate 20,290,290 downwards.
CAATTTCCGAGAAGACGGGATGTTTAGTAAAAACAGTAAATATCCGTTGCCCGGATGTTTAACCCAGTGAACAGAAAAATAGAGAAACGAAAGAAGTAAATAAAGGCAGATGAAATAGTGAGTTAATTCTGAAAACAGACCCGAATGAACAGTGACCCGAATGAAACAGTGAGTTAATTCTGAAAAACAGACCCGGAACAGTGAACGGTGACCCGAATGAAATCAGAAATTCAGATTTTTAGATAACCAGCAACAGATATGAAAAATGCCATAATCTGGAAATATACCAAAACCGGGTCGACCCGACCCGAATCAGATGCCAACCCGAATCAGATTTTCTTTTTATTTTTCAGATAACCAATATACAAGATATGAAATGCAAGAGATTTGGAAAATCCAAACCGGGTCGACCCGACCCGAATCATGTGTTCAACCCGGAATCAACTAATTTCATCAATTTCAGATAACCAATAATAACAACAAAGAATAATGCAAGAAATTTGGAAAATCCAAGTGTCGACCGACCGGCAGTCGATGACCCGACCAATTGGAGATTCAACTCGACATCAAATAATTCCATCAATTTCAGATAACCAATAATAACAAAAATATGAAATGCAAAATTGCGAAATATTACCCAAGCGGGTCGACCGACCGGGTTAGTGACCGACCGAATCGGATACTCAACCGAAATCAAGTATTTTCACCAATCTCAGATAACCAACATACAAGATATGAAATGCAAGAATTCTGGAAATATTACCCAAAGTCGATCTGACAGGCGATCGATGTTCTGACCGGATCGAAACTCAACCCGAAATCAAATCTTTTGCCAATTTGGATAACCAACATCTGAAATATTAAATGCAAGAATGCGGAAATATTACCCAATAAGATCGGTCGACCAATTCCAGATGTTGACGACCCGAATCAGGTGTCAAAATCCGAAATCAGTATTTTCGCCAATTTCAGATAACCAACATATAGAAATATGAAATGCAAGAATTCTGAAAATATTACCCGACCCGGGTCAGTGACCCGACCCGAATCAGGTGTCAAAATCAGAGAATCAAAAGTAGAGAACAAACCTTTTCGGACTTAATTCTTGAACAACAAGGGAGGAAAATGTTTGAAATCAAGAACACGACCAAAAATATTTTATATCCAATCGGACCTCCGAAAAATCTTTCAGTTTTCTTTCTTTTCTCCCCCTTTCCTCCTTCTTTTTTGAAGAACACAAGGGGTTTTTATAGCCCCATTTTCCTCCTAAAAACTGAGCTTAAATTCAAAATAAAGGGCCCAAAAATAATGATTTTGGAACGGGTTTTAGGGGTATGGGTCGCGGTGAGAGGTGATGGGTTGGTCGTGTCAGGCGACGGTGTTGGCGAGTGGTGGTGTCAGGTGTAGGGTGCGGCGACGTAGGGGGTTAAGGGTGTAGGGTGGCGGCCGACGGGTGTTAGGGTTTTGATTTTTGGGGTTTTGGGTTTTTTTTTTTGGTTTTGGGGAATTAAAGGGGGTCGGCCCGGGCTTGAGGTTTTGGGTGGGTGGGCCGGATTCGGGTTTAAGGGGTGTTGGGTTTGGGGTGTTGGGCCAGGCTCGGTGATGGCCAGGTTGGGCATGGGGAGTGGGCTTTGGTTGTGGGTTGTGGGGAATTGGGGAAATAAAGGGAAAGGGAATAAGGGGAATTGGGCCAGCCGAGTGGGCCGACGGGTTTGGGGAATTGGGCTGGACGAATTAGTTTTGGTGATGAGTGAAAATTGTTTTGGGTTAGGAAATAAAATGGGTTATGGATTTAAAAATATAAAATGGGATTTTAATATTAAAGAATATTATTTTTATTTTTTTGTAAAAGATGTGAATTATTTAAAATAACATAACGATGTGATAATAATAAAATACAATATAATATTTGCGAAATGTTTAATGCTTGATAAAAATGGAAATGCGATGCAATTTTGCGAGAATAAAATAACATATAATTTTCGGATAAAACTTATGATTATGATAAAGATGCAAATGATAGTAAAAAATGCGAATAATAATAATAATAATAAGAGAATAATAATATATATATATACACGCATGTATGTATATAGATTAAAATTGTTTTGAGGTGTTAAAAATATTTAAAATTGCAAATAAATTGAAAAAGACGGAACAAAATTAGGTGTCAACACATGCTATATTCAACTTAACTGTTCTGTTGGATTACTCGTAGACCATATCAGATCATCATGATTTTTCGTGTGTCTTTTGCCTTGCCCGTAAACCTAAATATGCCTATTTTCGCCACTATATAAAAACGAGGGCAAAAAGTACTAGTCCTGCATGGGGATACCCGAGCGATTTCTTGCTCACATTTGGTCCGAATTCTTTTTCATGGGACAATCATTATAATTTTTTTTTCTTTTTTTGTTGGTAATGAGATTTGAACCAATTGAATCTCTTACCTGTCTTGACATATATTGAATTGTGTGATCATTTAATTTTAAAATATTTTTTTTTAAAAATATATATTTTTAATTACTTAATTATATACTTTCTATGGGTTAACACCTAGCTAGATCTTAATCTCTATAATATGGATAGATCTCACAATTACTATTATCAAACCAACGCACAACGAAGCCTATATAATAGACTCTCAAGGATGAGGAATTATATCACCTATCTATGGGAGTATGGGTACACAAATTCAACCAACTTCTCATCTTTACAAATAAAGGATGTGAGGTAGTGGATGAAAATATTTCTCCCTTAATTAGAAATCTTGTGTTTGATTTCTGAATATGGAAAAATCCTTGGTAGTGAGCATTTTCCTTAAATGGATTCTATGCGGCACGAATCTAGATATAATCGAGCTTCAATGCAGATACCAAACACCGGGTGAAAAAATAAAAAATAAAACTTCTCATCTGTTACATAAAAATCCTATTTGGAGTAGATACCAGGGTCCACATCTCTTGGTGTTCATAAAAAGTCTTGACTCTTTTGGAATTATGCCGATCTACCTTAGAGAATTTGGGCTCTCATGATAGAGAAGCTATCAAATATGTTTAAGGAAAAAAAGAGATTTGGAGTTCTTAACTCTTGTAAATAAGAGAAAACTCACTATCAAGGGGTATGATGGGCAAAATCAGATCCAAGATTTAATTATGGGATCTAAATATTAGAAAAGGCAAATTACTAGGTTTTAGATAAATTATTTATACGTATTTAATAGATTTCCTTATATAAATACAGAGTTTTGATCGAAACTATTATATTTTACTGAATTCATAATTAGAACTCTAGCTCAACCTTTGGTGGTGGTGAGATAAATATTAATTTAACATTAACTAGATGTCTCGAATTTGAGTTCAGAGAATGAAGAAATTCTTGATAGAGAGCACTTCCCCTTTATGGGTCAGATATACGTGACCTGAATCTAAATTAATCGAGTTGATCCAATGAATTTCTAATACCAAATGATTATACAAAATAAGAAAAAGAGAACTCCAAAAAGTGTGGAGGTAATATTTAGCAATGATAAAAATGTTTGAGTTACTATTTGTAGCAAACTATTTACCCTATGAATTGATAACTTAAAAAAAATGGAACTAGACATTTTTCAAATTAAAAAGGTCTTTCAAATATGCTGAATTGTCGACAACTATTTAATAACAAGATACCCATTCTAGCTACATTATTCTGCCAATTAAAATATAATGAAGCAATTTCACTCTCAAATTGAATTTTTTAAATGGGAAACTACTCAATTGAGAACTCTGTTTTTATTAAATTTCAATCGAAAGTATTTTTACAAATTACACACATTAATTGGCTATTGTTTCTAGACTATAGCCACATGACTTCCAATTTAAGGTCAAACAATTAAGATAATCACATGCAAATGGAAACAGGGATTTATAGGGGACAACTGTCAAAGAAGAGATGAATATATTAATTAGAAGAGTTCAAAAGGATTAAAATTTTGGGGAATTTACATGAGATATTTATTTCAACCAAATGTTTGACCAGTTTCATCTGTACTATCCATAAAGAAAGAATTATTGCATCATAATGAGCTACCAATGTGTTTGTTCTTATATCAGAATTTTTATTAAATTTCTTTTCCCAAGTAAAAATCCTTCAAAATTTTATTCTCCACATTACAATTTATATGACTTAGTTTAATTGAACACAAAATTTTTAATTTTTTTAAAAAAATTAAAGAATTTAAATATACGATAAGATTTATGTAGATATAGAAGCATGGCAGTAAGGATTAAATGAGAAATTTAAATTTAAATTATTTTTAAATATAGAAGTGTGTCATGCTTTTAAAAGTAAAGTACTAAGAAGAAAATATTCAAATTATATACATTTACGGTGTAAAAAATTTATTATATTATCAGTGAAATTTAAACTACGATAACAAATCAACTACTATTGGATTACCAATTAATGTTTCACAGGATATTTATCTACCATTAGCTAATAAGTGACATGACTGTGCAAAATACCTTTACATCATTAACAATAGAAATTAAACTCTCAAAAAATAAATTTAAATAAATACATCATCAACATAATTTTTTAACACTATCAAATCACCCAATGATATCTACAAGAAAGGCCAGAGGTAGGTTTTGAGTTACTGTATTACAGACTAGTTTTTCCATAAAAAATATTTATTTTTTTCAGAAATATTTTTTTACTTTATTTAAAAATTAGCGTTTGGCCATGAAAACTTCAAATTCAATTTGAAATTGTATTTCAAATTAGAAAACAGCTTATAACCTGTTTTTCACCTCATTTTTTACTTTTGAAGTTGTATTTTGATCAAGTATGCTTAAGTATGAAAATTGTTCCAAATCTTCTTTGCAAAAAGTATAACCAAACACAACTCTGTATATATTCATCTCCAACTCTATAAATTTTAAATAAAGTAAAAAATATTTAGAATTTATGGTCAAACGCCTACCCAGAAATCTCATGAAATATGCACACAAATTAGATTCAAAACTCAATTACTAAAACGCATGAGGTCACTATCCTATAATTCAGAATCTATAAATTTCAAATCTCAAATCTGCCTCTATTTATAAAATATAAATAGCTTATGCTTTCTCTTGAGCCGATGGTCTTTCAGAAACAACCTCTCTACCTACCAAGATAGAGGTAAAATCTGCGTACACTCTACCCTCCCTAAACTCACGTTGTGAAATTTCACTGAACATGTAGTTGTTGTTGTACTCTTAAAATATAAAAGTTTTAATCTTAATAATAAGACAGGTGACCTGATATAACATATAAATATAACAATATGATATATAATCTATAAATTCCTTACACTGTCTCATATATATAACTTAAAAATAAAAAATTGCGTCACACGAAATAAAATGAGGTAGTAATAAGTAATAGCAAGAATATATATATATATATATATATATATATATATATATATATATATATATATATATATGAATGTTGTGGTTGACTATTGGCATTGAAAATTAATTCCATGGTTCACGAATGAAACAAAAATCTCCCTACTTCCTTAAAAAAATGTGACACCAATATATTAATCTTCCCCTTCTCCTAAATCCAACCCCAACAAGAGGAAAATAATTTTTTTCTGTCTTATATATCTGCAATTAGCCAAAATTAAAGGAGATACGTCTGAGTTTTTCTGCAGCAGCTGATCATCATCCATAGAAGATCTTGAAAGCAGAAGCAGATTTCTTTATGGTTTGTATTAAGAGAAATAAATTTTAAATTACTACTACTACTTCACTAAAATACGAAACTAAAAAAAAGGCGAATTTCCCAAGAAAATTGTACGAAATTCACGTCTTTTTTAATATTTATTCATGTAAGATTGTATTAATCTCTCTTGAGTTGTCTTTTTCATTAATATAAAAATATATAAATATAGTGTGTACAATGTGAAATCCTAATATAATAAGGATCATATATCTACCATAATTATACAACACTAATAATTACAAAATATATGATGAATATATTCTAATATTCACAAATACACCTCCTCAGTCGGAGCGGGAGGAGACCCGACGCTAAGATTGGATCTGAAGTCGAGAAATAACTGTCTAGGAAGTCCTTTGGTGAAGATATCTGCATACTGATACGAAGAAGGCATATGCAACACCTTAACATTACATATAGCAACCTTCTCACAAACAAAATGTATATCCATCTCAATGTGCTTGGTTCGCTGCTGCTGAACCGGATTATGAGATAAGTATATCGCGGATATGTTATCACAGTACACCATAGACACCTTACGCAAGAGACACTGAATCTCCAAAAGAAGGTTTTGGAGCCAGCAGATCTCAGCAACAACATTTGTGACACCTCTATACTCTGCTTCTGCACTCGAACGGGATATGTGGCTTGCCTCTTGGTAGATCATGAAATGAGATTATCCCGTAAGAACACACAGTAGCCGGAGGTAGAGTGTCGCGTGTCCGGACAACCTGCCTAATCTGCATCTGTATATGATAACAATCTGGTCGGTGCAGAGGGGTAGAGATGCAATCCATAATCAAGTGTGCCTTTAACGTATCGAATGATACGTTTAAAAGCAGTAAAATGAGGCTCACTGGGGCATGCATAAACAAACACACCTGCTGAACAGGATAAGCAATATCAGGCCTGGTGAAAGTAAGATACGGAAGCGTACCTGCAAGGCTCCTATAAAGAGTGAGATCGGACACTGGACGTCAACAGTACTGAGCTTCGATTTAGAGTCAACCGGAGTGGACATGATCTTGCAGTTTGCTATTTTAGCCCTATACACAATTTTCTCTGCGTACTTACGCTGACACATGAACATATTATCTGCAGATCGAGTCACTATCCCCAAGAAATAACTCAACTTCCCCAAGTCAGTCATAACAAATTCTGATTTAAGCAGAGCAATGATCTCATTTTTCAACGCATCAGAGGAGGCAGTAAAAACAATATCATTCACATATAATAACAAATAAGCAATGTTACTACCTCGATGAAAAATAAAGAGAGAATTATCATATTTGCTGCATACAAACTCAATCTGCATAATATAATTAGCAAAGTGTTCATACCACGCTCTAGAGGCCTGTGTCAAACCATAAAGTGACTTGCGAAGATGGCAGACATAATGAGGGGCCTCCGGATGGATAACGCCTGGCGGCTGGTGCATGTACACAGTTTTTTTCAAGTCCCCATGTAAGAATGCATTATTTACATCAAGCTGATGAATCGACCAATGCTTACCTATAGCAATGCTCAGAACTGTGCGAATGGTGGCCGGTTTAACAACCGGGCTGAACGTCTCACCACAATCAATACCCTCATGATGATTACCATTAGCCATAAGTCTCGCCTTATATCTCTCAGGGCTCTACTGTCTCTGAATTTGTGATGAAATAGCCACATGTATCGGATCACATTCACCCCATCCGGTCTAAGAACCAAATCTCAAGTATGTTATTTCGTTAAAGCATTAAATTTCTCATGCATGACTGCATTCCAATTCGGGTCAAGTTTGGCTAATTTGGGATTTTTGGGAATGAGGGATATGGTTTGTGTGGATAGGTTAAAATGGACTTTGAGTTTGAAAATCTCGTGTTGGGCATGAGTTTCCATATGGTGCGTAGGGATAGACAGATTGGGCAGAGGGGTTTTGTGTAGATTGGGTCTCGGGTGAGGCCAGTGGCTAGGATACCGGATGTGTGGAGGGTGGGTCGATGTCGGTGATAGGTTGTGGGTTTTGCGTGATGTCGGTGACTGGATCCAAGTTGTGGTGTTGACTGGGAATGGTGTCGGGGTGAGGGCTCGACGGTGGGAGGGCAGTGGGTCTTGGTGTGTTCTGAGATTTGACTCGGGACGGTGGGTGACGGTACCGAGGTATGTGTCGGGTTGTCTGGCCAGGGTGTGGGTGAGACAGTAACGGAATGGATTATAGCCGGCGATGGGAGATTCAATGGGGCAGGAGTGACAGTAGCATCACGGCGGATGAGGGTGATGACAACGGGGGAGACTTCAAACTCGTCTAGAAATATGTAATCCATGTTTCAGAATTTTTAGATGTTTGCAAACGGGGAGATTGCTTCATGAAACGGGACATGGCGAGACACGAGGATTTTACGGAAAGACAAGTCATAGCACAAATATCCCCTATGATAAGACGGAAAACCTATGAAGACACATGAAGTGGTATGATGTGCTAATTTATGAGGGGCAGTGGAAGCAAGGTTTGGGTAGCAAATGCAACCGAAAATTCGAAGGTGATCATAGGAGGGGATCCGACGGTAGAAAATTTCGGTGGGGGTTTTGTTGTGAAGAGTACTTGTAGGTAAAATATTAAGGATGTATTATATCATTTTGACTGCATAGACCCAAAAGGATGTGGGGAGACATGAAAAAGGATGGTACGAACCATGTTATTGATAGTGCGGATGATTCGTTCGACTTTTCCATTTTGGGGGGAGGTGTGAGGACACGAAAAATGAAAAACCGTGTCATTATTGGTGCAAAAGTTATGAAATGTGGAATTATTAAACTGACGACCGTTATAACATTGGAATGATTTTATGGCTTTTTCAGATGGTGTTGTGATAAAATTATGAAACTTAAGAAACTTGGCAAAAACTTCAGACTTGAATTTTAGTGGGTAAACCCAGATAAAGTGAGAAAAGTCATCTAATAGAACAAGATAAAATTTATGACCCATTGAGCTAGTAACGGGAGAGGTCCATAAATCTGCACGAACAATATCAAATGGAGAAACATAACACTTAAAGATGACTTAAAAGGAAGGCAAACATGTTTGCCTAACGAGTAAGAAAAACAATTTTGGGCAAGTTTTCCATTATTACATCGAATAAAATTATTGCTTCTAAGAAAGTAAAAAACATGAGCTTCTGGGTGTCCAAGTCTATTGTGCCAAGTTGACGGAGAGATTGCAGCAAGAGAGGTAGGTGATCGGGTTGTGACAACGGAAGATGATGAGAAATGATAGAGGTCCCCCACACTATTGTATTGCGTAAGAGGTGTCCCCGTAAGTAGATCCTTCACAGAGAAACCAAAGGGGTCAAACTCAACAGATACAAAATTGTAACTAGTAAATTTCCTAATAAATACTAAGTTTTTAATGATGTTAGTGGCATAGAGGACATTATTAAGGGAGAAGGGCGGATGAGGTGGTTTTCTGTGGGTGGTACCATAACATTCAATTGGAATGCGACGACCATTACCGATCGTAATAAATTGAGGATACTTTAATCGAAACATTTGGGAGAGATTACTTGAAGAGCGGGTGAGATGAGATGTGGCTCCCATATCCATGTACTAATTTTCATCGGGCTGCTGAATGTTTAGTGTGCTGAAGACCTGGCCCAAATCAATGGGGCTAGGCCGTGTCCATTTTACTGTTGTTGGGCCGAAACCAAGTGGGCTTGCTGTGGCATCGGTACGACTAGCGTAGGCCTAGTGTCGAGCCCAGGCTGCCAAGCCTGCGAGTATTTGGCCGCAGCTGTGGAAAACGGACAGGGGGTGAGGCCTAGTTTCCCGAGCTAGATCAACCTACTAATACCTCCGTCCCAATTTATGTGATACTTTTCACTTTTTGAGATTCAATCTGCATAACTTTGACAAATATTTTAAGATATATTTTTCACTAATTTGATATGAGGAAAGTTGCAACTTATAGTACTTTTCATCTAGTTTTCAATTATATACATTTTAATCTTAAAATATTAAATTAATCTAATCCCATTTAGCTACAAAGTTTGGTCAAGCTGACTCTTGAAAAGCGAAAAATATCATATAAATTGAGACAGAGTTTTAAATCTAGCTACTCATTAAATTCTTGTCCTTTTTCTCTATGATCGACCAATAAGATTTAAAATTCCGGTGATCCATAGATAAGATTTTTGTTGGATCCTTTTTACTTAAGTTATTTATCTTTTACCTTAAAAAAGAAATCAGCTATGAAATTCATTACTAATCTGTCGCTAAATAACGCATAGCTAACATAATATTTGATAATCCATCCTTAAATTGGATAAGGAAACGGAATTTTGCTACTTAGTGACATAAGTTGTGCGTCCCTATCTTCTTCTTCTTCTTTTTTTTTGGGGGGGGGGGGGGGTTTTCTCTTCTTTGTTATTATTGGATGAATTAAGATTTCTCGTTTTTCTAGCGTATTATATGAGGAAACAAATAGTATGCTTGCAAAAGAAGTTAGGGTTAACCAGGATTAGGCATTACTATGGATATCTTATACCATTATAAACTACTCCCTACTTTAAATACCACTATTAAGTTGAGAGAGGTTAATAATTTTTACCTTGAATGTGATTTTTTCCAGAATTTTTCAAATACTTTTGACTATAAAAATTGAAATTTATGGAACCTTTAGATATATGTAAATTATATTTGCTAGATATTTTAAAATTTGAGTATATAAATTCACAAGAGAAATGTAAATTTCCTGCGATAGAAAATATATATTATTGAGTTTCCATGGTAGTTGAATGCTCATTGACCATGAATATTCTCTTATTTTGACTTGTAAGTTTCAAAAATATAGAGAATTTCTAGTACATTTTATTTGTATTTATGTAATATAATATTAGCTTGAAATCACGAGTTCAAATGAAATAATAACATCAATGAGAATTCATATAGTCGATCTCAACTTGTTTGGAATTGAAGGGTCAAAGATGGATGCAATATTATAGCTGCACTGGGTTCATCTGAGCTCAGTAATTTTGATGCAAAGCCCAACTTTATGCTTAAAATTCCACTAGAATGTACTCCTTCTATCCCAATTTATGTGTCTTACTTTCCTTTTTGGTATGTTCCAAAAAAAGTGTCTCTTTCTATATTTAGTAAGTTTTCCAATTCCAACATCATACATGACAAGTTTAATAGCACAAGATTTAAAGGACTACACACATCTTTAATTTATGACCAAAAAATTTAAAAGACTTTCTTTATTTCCTAAACTCTGTATCAAATCAAACTAAAACACTTAAAATGAGGCAGAGGAAGTAATAAATAGTAGGTTTGAACTCACAATTTTAAAAATATAAAAGGTTCAATGCTAAGAAGTAAGAACCAACTTATCTGCACTCAGTGTTTACATCAACTTAACCAATGTACTTTATCATGGTTAAGTAATAAATGAGTGTAACACATATTAATTAGTCATAATAATGTAATAAAACAGTATGCCGAAGATACATGTTATGTTATCATGTAAACACTGGATACATGTAAATTTTTACTGTTGAGCTTAGAGAACTTAAATCTTGGATAGTGGCGGATGGACCGGCGGCAGTGGCGGTCAGTAGGGGACCGGGCCACTGAACCATTGGCAGGCTTGGGCCGCTGGGAAGAGGCTCTAGGCCATGCCTTGGGCCAACGGGATGTGTCCTATGTCGGCCCCCTGCCCAGTTCCTTCATTAACTTGGGTCGCATGACACCAGAGGCCCACGGGCCAAACATGCAGCAACCAACTGGGTCGTGGCAGCAGACTGGCCTACTTGGGCCCCGGTCTCAGCAGGCCTTCACTGCTACGGGCCAGAAGTAGTCCCGACCCACACGGATATCGAGGTAGCGATGCATACACTTCGATTAAATCCCCCAGATGCAAATTGGTACATGGACACCGGTGCTACCTCTCATATGCGTCCGCACCAGGTAATCCCTCATCTTATTTTAATATGAGCAAAAATCGTGACATAATTGTTGGTAATGGTAATTCAAATCCAATTCGTGGTTATGATCACAAAAATTTATCTCCCCTGAACTCACCTTTAGCCTTAAAAAATGTCTGTCATGCTCCTCACTTAATTAAAAAATTGGTGTCTGTTCAAAAATTTACAACTGATAATTGGGTTTATGTTGACTTTGACTCTTTTGGATTTTATGTGAAGGATTTCACGACGGGGATACCTCTAGTGAGATGTAATAGTCGAGGAGAGCTCTATCCTATCACTACCACCACCACCACTACCACTAATCAAGCCACACCGTCAACGTTTGCCGCTTTAGCACATTCTTTGTGGCATGCGCGTTTGGGTCACCCGAGAGCGTCCTCTCTTTCCTCTCTTAAAAATAATAATTTTATTGATTGTAATAGTACGCGTAGTACTAATGTTTGTTCTTCTTGTCCGCTTGGGAAATATGTTAGATTATCGTTTGTAGCCTCTAATTCTAGTACTTTGATCCCATTTGATATTATTCATAGTGATTTGTGAACATCTCCCGTTTTGAGTTCTTTGGGCCATCGTTATTATGTGTTATTTTTGGTTGATTATTCTAATTTTTTGTGGAATTTTTCATTATCTAAAAAGTCTCAAATTTTTTCCACATTCTTATCATTTAGAGCATTCATCTGTATACAATTTGAATGGAAAATTAAAAACATTCAATGTGATACTGGAAGGGAATTTGATAATGGGTTATTTCAGGAATTTTGTAACGCTAATGGCATATATTTTCGGTTTTTTGTCCTCATACGTCCTCACAAAATGGGAAAGCCGAAAAACAAATCGTACCATTAATAATATTGTTCGAACTTTACTAGCCCAATGCTTCATTACCACCGTCCTTTTGACATCATGCATTACAAATGACTACTTACCTTAACATACTCCCTAGCAAATGATTAGCATACCAATCTCCACTAAAAATTATTTATCATAAAGATCCTTCGTATTATCATCTGAGGGTGTTTGGTTGTTTGTGATATCCTCTCTTCCCGTCCACTACAATTAAGAAACTTCAAGCTCGTTCTACCACTTGTGTGTTTTTGGAGTATCCGTCTAATTATCGTGGTTACAAATGTTTTGATTTATCATCTAATAAAATCATAATTAGTCGCCATGTCATTTTTTATGAAACCCAATTTCCATTTGCTAAATTGTATAATTCTATTCTAATTCTTAAATTTTTTTGGATGATGGGCTCTCACCGTATGTGGTCTATCGTTTAGTCTGATGCCCGCATCAGGATCTGGACCAGCAGACCCGTGACCACTTACCGCGAGCAGGCCCACTGCCTGCTGACCCAATTCTCCAGGGTCCAAATTTTGTTTCTCGTCCAGCAGGCCCACTGCCTGCTGGCTCATATAATAACCCTCTTGGTCCAGTTTCTTAACATTTTCTTACTGCTTTAATTTTTTAACTGGGTCTGACTGTTTTTTGCTTTGCTTGTCTTGAGCCAATGGTCTTTCAGAAACAACCGCCCTATCTACCAAGGTAGAGGTAAGGTCTGCGTACATTCTACCCTCCCAGACCCCACGTTGTGGGATTTCACTGGGTATGTTGTTTAGAGATGGCTGTGGATCCTGGACCCAGTGAATCCAGATCCGTTTTATAGGATATGGATCTTCAAAATTTGGACCTGACGGATCCGAATCGGACCCGGATCTGTTTCTGACGGATCGGATCTGGATCTGGATCTTGTATTTGAGATCCGTATCTGGTCCAGATCCGACCCGTAGATCCATTTTTATTAAATATATGCATAACCTAGAATGTAATTTTATAAGTATTTTCTTAAAATTTTTCAGAATTTCTATATTTTACATTCAGGTTAGTAATGGATATTGGAAATTTTAGGAAGAATTGGCTGAAACATCAATTTTATTACTCCACTAATCACCCTCAGCTTCCATTCTCACACCTTTTAGTTTCCTTGAATAAATAAATTAACAGACCTCTTAATTTATTCTATAGATATAAATTAGTGATGTAATATATTTACTTTCCATGTTTGCTTCAATATGACTTTAATGTCATTCTACTCCAAAATGGTTAAATGAAACAGCTTCTTTAAATACCATGCATTCTTTAACATACTCAAATTATCTTTCTGTTTACTTATTTAGTTTTCTATCTATCATACTGAAAAACACATTTTGTTACAAGTATATGTACATGTTTCTCAGATTTAATTAGGTCTTTATCATTTTATGAGGCTTTCTGATTTTTTTTTGCTGTTATAGAATCAAGGAGACATTCATTTGTCTACAGCAATATAGGGAGGCCAAAGATGTCATCGTCAAATTCTCCATGTGCAGCATGCAAATTATTGTGTCGAAAATGGACTCAAGAATGTGGATCCGGATCTGATCCGTGGATCCGATGGATCAATATTTTGATATGATTTGGCTGCGTAATCTCCTATTAGAGCTTCACTTTCCTATTCAGAAAACTACATTGGTCTACTGTGATAATGTTAGTGCTGTCTATCTCTCTGGAAATCCGGTCCAACATCAGTGCACTAAACATATCGAGATGAATATTCACTTTATTCGCGAAAAGATAGCTCGTGGACAAGTACATGGCTTGCATGTTCCTTCACGGTACCAAATTGCTGACATCTTTACTAAGGGTCTTCCCTTAGTTCTGTTTGAAAATTTTAGGGACAGTCTCAGCGTACGACAACCGCCCGCTATGACTGCGGGGGTATGAAAGCAGGTCACGGTATACACGGTCAAAACCGTGTATATGGTGTGTATATTTTGTATATTCCTTACCATAATTATTAGAGTTCTTGTACATGTATAATTATGGTAGTAGTCTTGTATTAGGAAAAGGTAGATTTAATTTCCATAATTAGATATTGTATATCATGTATATATATCTTTTCATTAATGAAAATAATCAAGGGATTATACAATATCTAATTATGGAAATTAAATCTACATTTTCCTAATACAAGACTACTACCATAATTATACATGTACAAGAACTCTAATAATTATGATAAGGAATATACAAAATATGTAGGATTTTGATGGGTTCAAACCACATAAGTAAGGCACAACGGAAGTTTAAAAGATTTGTTTCTTACTTACCCCAACAATAATTTCTGGTATGGTTAGACAATAATGAAACTTGTAACATAAAGCATATACTTACAAGTTATAATTATCTGGAATCTTTATCAACTGTGAGGTGCACACGCGATTGCCCTTCCAATTGCAAGCTCCAAGCTTCAATGTATTTCTCCTTCAGAAAGCTAGGAAATCCGGCAGAGGTTCGAGAGAGTATTTGATTCTAAGTCTCTAAGGCTTAGAATGATTTTCAGAATTGGTGTATCGAATAATGAGGTTAATGTCTCTATTTATAGTTGCAAAATAGGTCAAAACCGGATTAGGGTTTGACCTTGGGCCTGGCCCAAAATTTGAGGCAGAGGCATCGCGGCCCTAGGGTATGGGCGCCGCGGCGCTCGACGTGCTCCTGCACTGTCTCAATTTATTTTTCGTGCATTCTTAATTAAATCCAAAATCCAATTTTTGACTTAATTAAAATAATCATTATTCATTTAAATATCTCGATTCCAAATCGAACATTTAATTACTCTATCAATACATCCTTAGATCGAAACGGACAATCGACATAGCGTGACCCTACATGCCTTCTCATATCGACATTAATCAAATTAAGGTCTACACGAAACTCCTAGACGGTGCCGTAAGATGAACTCAATATGTGAAGTACGTTTACAATTCATCATATCGAACCGTTGATTTGGAGATAGAGGTGACGGAGGACGCGAATCTAGTAAACTTAACCTTTATGTGGTAAGATAAAATTCTTTCATTCACGACATACCCGATCAAGCTTAGGATTTGTCAAGTGTCTATCCAAATGGCTTAATCATTGTATCTCATCTATATTAGTTGACGACTAGACCATATTCTAAATATGTCTATTTCGTTGGCCAACGACTTAGTCAACCTAATATCACTGAGAATCCGAGTGTTCTCTCGAATATACATTTGAGGAATGAATCCTAATCTTGGATCAACTACCACCTTCAATCCACATCGTAATGTACCCAATACAAGTTGTATCTCAACCTATAAGACATTTTAGCTTAAGACGGGATCAAAGTATATTAATTTGTAGACAAGGCGCGTATTGCCTCAAGTCTAAGGACTTCTATCTCCCACACGCTGATCATACTTTAGACAAGTATAACAAACAATATATCAGCAGGGTATACCAATACTTCCATAGTATTCATGTGTACATCACGAGTAGTCATTACTCGTAGCAGGTGAGACATACTACATCCTCTAAGGATGTGATGCATACCACATGTCGACTTATCACATATCATCGATATCCCATTCTCGATGATCATTAGTTGAGGCTATTTTAAAAGTTACGCTCTATCATGAATATCTCACTCTATTAATGACAACGTAAGCTCAAGGGATGCACATTAATGAATAATTACAAACAATCAAATAATAATTTAATAATTGCAGATGTCATAATATTAATCTCCATTAATAATAATATGAATGTGTACAAAGTACATTTGTCCTAATACAGATTGTCTCTAGGACATAAATATACTTTCAAAATATACACACCATATACACGATTTTGACTGTGTATACCGTGAGTCCGTGACCTGCTTTCAAACACCATGCTCTCTCTTTCTTTGCCTTATTATTCATCAAGTGCAACCTAAGAGATGGCCTCATGCAGTGCTGGCAAATAGACAGGTTGGATCGGATATAAAGGGTTGAAAGTAGGTTAGACAAAAATGGATAAAATATCCGACTTGTTCATATTAAACGAAAAATGAGTTGAGTGACAGATAATAGAAACTTGATTAGCTTGATATATACTTTGTTCACATATAGATAAAGAACAGCCTAGGTAGGAGGCTAGTATTTGAGATCTGACTATTTATGCATATTATCAAAAGGGTCCAATTGCATTAGAGTGAGATCTCCTAAGTATTTGCCTTATAGGCCGTTAAGTTCTATGTTGTTTGGATTTTTTTAAAATATATTTAATTGTGTGTCAGATCCTTTCAAAGTTATGTATTTTTTGAAAATTCAACAAGTGTTTGACAAATTCTTTAAAAAGTTCGAGCAATCTAGGTTGTCAATTCTCACTCTCAGTTGGTTATGACAAGATGATTTGTTTGGAGATTGAAGTATATTTAAGGTAATTCATCACAAATTTGAGAGATTAATTTGGCTGGAGATTGAGCCTCCATAGCACTTTTCTCTGTGTAATTAGTCTTTGTGGGGGTTGAGGTTCTAGAATAAGACATAGATTGTTACTTGTTTTAAGCAACCAAAGGTATTTGTCATATTTTCATGAATTCCAAAATCTTGATGTAACTAAATGAAATCTTGATGTAATCGGGTGTGTTCTAGTGGTCAATGAAGTGAGTTGAGAATCATGAGGTTTAAGATTCAAATTTTAGCGGAGATAAAAACATTATGTGATTTCATTCCATCTGCGCTAGCCTTGGTGAGCGAGAGTTTACACGGTATCTCATTCTTGGTGGAAGGTGTGGTATCAGTGAAATTAGTTGAGGTCTTGGCATAACTGTGGGACATCACAGTTATCAAAAAAAATCTTGATGTAATCGATAGTTTCTTCATATCTAGGACTCGAACCTTAGATCTATAATTAAAGGTAAAGAGTATCCTGAATTTCACTCGGATATATTATGACCAATAAGGGATGCCTTTTTTAGTTCATTTTCTTATCCACATGATATAGTTGTAAACAACCTTATGCAACTCTATCTTACTTCCAATATTTTTCTGCTAACCAACTTTTATCGATAATTTGAAAGGACGTATAAACAAAACCTCAAGTCAAATTATTTAAAAGAAATCAGCTGTGAATATTAAGATATTTCATTTCCTAAAGGAAAAAAATAAAGCCATTTTTGTATTATTAAGCTATTAATTGCCTCAATATGATAACGGCCACATGTATGTGCATTTGGTTGTGTTTGTTACTTTTTTATTTATTTATTATACTAGAAATGTACATACATGCTTTAGTTTGATATCATGTGGATTTCATAAGCACGAGGAAGATATAGCAAATATTTAGCCCTTTCTCCAATTACAAGTCTTCACAATTATCAAAACAACTTTTTGTACACAAAACATAGAAAAACATTGCCTCGTGTTGTACCATTTATTAGATAGTTGTACCTTCTCATCAAAATTTTGACAATTTTTTACACTATTAAGTACATGGTCAAGGAAAGCCTTGTAAGATAATTCTTGAATTAATTCACCTATTGAGAAAAATATGTTATTGTTATTATTGACAGATATTTATAAATTATGTAAGTCCGCCGAGAAATGTAAGGATCAAAAGTTTTTCAATAATAAGGTCATCGAAAATTGGCCGACCATTAAAAACTATAAGGGGTCGCAACGAATTTAGGGAAGGTATCTAATATATTATGTCGTGTTGAATCCAATAGTTATATATTCTCTATTAATGAATTTTAAATATTTGATAAGAAGAGAATAATTTTTGTAGAGTCAAAGGTCGAGTCCTTTCTTGCTGGATAAAAGCATGTAAATTATGACGGTACAAGCTCATCGATTAGGATGCTGACTGACAATCGTCTAGTCAATCAATCTCGCCATATTTGATAGACATCTTTTGAGCACTCTATTTTTTTCCACCCCTCTAAATATGTAGAACTAAATTTAGTAATATTTCAATTTCAACTAAAAAGTATAGGCTAAAAATTATCTTCTTATATGGTGGGATAAGTAATTAGTTATGTCCATTTCCATTATAATAGTTATACTATAAAGGAGGAGAAAAGTAGAAAATTACTCCCTTCGTCCCAAAATATTTGTTATATTTTTTTAAAAAAAGTTAATTATAAAATTTTAAAGTTAAATTAAATTATATTAATTTAATATTTTAAAATTTAAATTTAAATATTCAAAAATAAAAAGTAATATAAATTTCAATTCTTTTTATATTAATATAATAAAATAATATAACTCAAATTATTGATCAAAATTTATATAATTTAACTCTTAAAAAATGGGATGTGATAAATATTTTGATACAGACAAAATACTAGTTGGGAGAAACAAAGAGAATTTTCTGGTGAAAATATATAAGAACCTGAGCAAAAGTATGTAAAGTGCAGTTGATAAAAATGTCAGAAGATAGTTAAATACCCTTTTACTTCTGCAAGGTGATGATTGGCCAAAAAATATGTTATGGTATAGGACAGTCCTATCACTAGTGTTCAATTATTGAAAAATATCAGACAGCTCATGATTCATCTCATATTCAATATATTAGTTTTCGTATAATCGATTGTCTAATATATGTATACCAATTACCAAAAGTAAATTCGATCAACTATTTGTGTAAAGATTCCCTGCTTTTTATTACTTCTCATCTGAATTTACGTGATGATGTTTGATTAGATACATAATTTAAGAAGAAAAAATAAATTATTATCAAATATTATAAAATAAAAAATATGATATTTTTTCTCAGAACAAACTAAAAAAAATTACAATAGGTAAATTAAGATTGAGGGATTATTTCAAAAATGACTCTAATAATGTCCTAATTAGTCACCTTAAATCAACCACAAACTTACTAATCAATCATGGATTTAATCATGATGTTTCAATTCATATCTTCACTAGACTAGGATCCCACCCCACCCCTCAAATTTCAATATATTTATGTAGTTATGTTTGATTGGATACAAAAGCTAAGAAAGAACTAAAGATTTTTGAAATTGTGATCTAAAGCAAATTATAGCTATTTATGTAGCTATAAATTATTTCATTAAAAGTAAAATGATAAATTTAAAATTAATTATTTTTAAATAAAAAAAATTATGACATTCTCTTTTGAATAGACTAAAAAGTAAAGTATAAATGAAATAAGGCATTACTTCAAAAATGACTTCTAATTAATACTATCCTGATTAGTCACTTAAATCTACTATAAATCTAATTAATCAATCTTGGATTTTATCATGATATTTCAATTTCGTATCTTAACAAGATTAGGGGGGGCCCGACTTACCCCACGCCCGACCCCACAATGGACCCTAATCTCCATTCTCTCACATGTAGCCCACTAACATCCATATCTGAACCATTTAATGAATGGGCCACAACTTGGGATGGGGACAAAGCCAGATTAACAAAGCAAAAATAATGGATTTGTACAATTCTAATGCACATCAATGAATCTTTTAATTAAATTCCTTTTTCATTGGATATATAAATCATAATGAACCATTTTCTTTTGTTCCATTATGTTGAATTTGAGTATATTATGGAACTCTTTGGACATAAGTTCCTTTTTTCCTTTTTTTTTTTTAATTCAACACATTGTTAGCTTTTGATTAGTTTTTTTAAGATAAGTGTAGTTTTGACCAGTTTCTAGAGTGAAACATAAAACATTTTTGTTCAAGTCAAATGCATATTGAGACACAACTTCAACTTCCAAATATCAGTTTGTAATTTTAAAAACTCATTTTTCTACTGTCAACCAAATCTATGTCCAAATGCTTAGTATATACTGTTGAAAAACTTAGTAATGGATCTGAAAAATCTTATAATTCAAAGGGAAAATCTTGAATATCTGTGTTGAGATATGGTATATAGTGGAGTATATTTTTTTTCTTGAATATTGGAACTTTTTTGGTAAATGATAGGAAAGAAGCACATGGTTTTGTTGGAAAGACATTTTAGTTAATAATATATATTTGGGAAATAGGACAAGCAAATGTATATTTCACATTACTCTAAGCACTATAATTAATCTATTATACTTGACTCTTCAGATAAGTAAAAGGGCCCATCTAACACCTCACTTTCCCATGAAAACCACATCCCACCTGACTTTGCTTGGAGATATTGAAAGATAGAAACTAGTCTCAAAAGAAGATCTCTATATGTACTATTTCCTTTCAACCCCCCCCCCCCCCACACACACACAAAGGACTCATTTTTCTTTCTACTTTCAATTTTATGAAAAATCAGAATTTTTCGTGTTGGGATGTATGATGAAAAGACCATAGAAAATAGTTGCTACGAATACAATTTTGACAGATCTCTGATGGAAAGTCTGTATAAAGTTCTAGTTTTTTCGAGTAGTCTCCTCTCGATCTGAACATACATAATTCTCGACGCAAGATCATATCATAAGAAGTTTACTATCTCTTCTATTTAAATTCTTAAGTGGAAGAAAGTGACTACTAAAAAACGATGAGACTCCTTTTGTTTCAATATATGTGACAAAATTCGAATAGATATAGAGTTTAATAAAGAAATATATATTTTTTTTAAAATATGGTCATAAACATGTTATAACAATTGTACGATTATAAGACTTTTGAAATTTATGATCTTAAATATTTCATAATATTTATATGACTATAAAAGATTCTAGTTAACGATAAAATGAGGCAGCCCGATGCACAAAACATCTCACTCGCGTTAACATCGTCTAGGAAAGGGCCGCATCTCAAAGGGTAACTGAGAAAAATTAAATTAACTTATTTCTAAATTACTATCATTCTTTTGTAAATGAACTAAAAAAAATTAGCGTTGTATTTAATTGCTAATGGGCTTATAGGCTTTAACCCAAAACCTTTTCCCATTCATTTCCCTTTCTCTTTGGCTATTTCTTGAACAAGGACCATAGGGGTCTACAGTGTAATTAGCCTGTTCACCTACTCCAACCAGGAGAATTCAACCATCCCGCTGTTGACAAGTGTAAAATTTTGGTGGAGACACCCGTCATTTCAGCAACGGTAGACCCCACTTTTGAGCTGACTTGGAAATTCTAATCATGGATAAACATGTGTCATCACCAGTAACTAGTAAGGCATATGCCCCTGAGGTCCCAAATTTTCATACTTAAAAAAAATGAGATACGGATAAAAAGTAAAAACACACCTAAGTATCATTTTTTTTTATTTTTTACTTGAACTATTAGGTGTGAGAGTTTATTACCTAAGTTATTATTTGTTCACGTTTCCTACCTGATAGTTTAGGTGAGAAAAGTGAACAAATGATAGTTTGTGTGTTTTTAACTAGTTGACAATAGTTTAGGTAGGAAACTCTCACACTTGATAGTTCAGGTAGAAAACTCAAAAAGAAGTAATACTTGATGTGTGTTTTTGGCCCTTATCTCTAATTTCTATAATAAGCATATACTTAGTAACTTGATAAAAATATACTCTGTTATTTCAGCTTGTTTGGTAATGCTTGACTTGACATAAAGTTTAATAAAGAAATAAAAATTTTCAAATGTATGCTCTCAAGTATGCTATAATGACATTTGTGCTGGCATAAGATTTTTGAAATTGATGATCTTAAATTTTTCATAATAGTTTTGTAGATATAAAAAAAAAACTTCTCTTTTTTTTCGTGATTGTTATATAAAGCTTCTCAATAAGAGTAAAATTGAAAGTTTCAAACTAATTATCTTCAATTATCAAAATATATTTATCGTTCTTTTTAGAATGAACTAATTATAAGAAAATAGTGTGAAACAAAATGAAAAGTAACTATAATAAATTAAACTACACTTATAAGTAAAACTTTTCTTGCACTATCAATAAACTACTAACTGAAATTGGAAACAGAAGAGGCATCCACAAAAAGAGAAGGAAAAAGGTAAACCCCAAAAACACATAATAAAATCATCATTTTTACCCAAAAAGGAGAAAGAAAGAAAAAGAAAAAGAGAAAATTACACTTACAATTCATTGATAAAGAGACTCATTTTCCCTTCCTTCTTCTCTCTCTTTCTCAATAAAAAGAAAGAAAATTAGAGAAACAAGAAGTTAAATCCATCATGAGAAATGCAATTAGATGTTGCATAGCTTGTATTCTTCCATGTGGTGCACTTGATGTAATTAGAATAGTTCATCCTAATGGTAAAGTTGAAGAAATAAGTGATTCTCATGTAAAAGCCTCAGAAATTATGAAACTTCATCCAAAACACATATTAAAAAAACCAACATCATCAAATGAAGAAATTTGTAGTCCCAAAATTGTTATAGTCCCTCCTGATGCTGAGCTCAAACGGGGCAACATTTATTTCCTCATGCCAATACTGCCTTCATCATCATCATCCACGAGGAACAAGAAGAAGATGAGGCAAGTTTCTACGTCAGAAGGACGTGAAAATGAGTACAGTGCTAACCTAATGAGCGCGATTTTGTCGGAGAAGGTGTCAACACAAAGAAATAAAAGAAGAGGAAGAGTTGGAGTCTGGAGACCTCATCTAGAAAGCATCTCTGAATCATGATGAATGCGGTTTATTTTACCTTTCTACTGAACTAAATATTTTAATTTTATGTTTCATTATACTTATATCAACATGGAGTAGGTCATTTTCAGTGTCAAATACTTTGGAGAAAAATTTAATTAAATTTACCTTTCTACTTTTGATTATGAATTAAAATTATCTTCCGCTATACTTTATGTTGGAGCTACGTTAGGATCAAGGGCAAATACAAAGAATTCTGCTACCTGCAAAGGTATGAATGCTTCAAAAATGTATATATCTGAGAATAAAATTAATTATTAATTATTCATTTCAAGAATATATTTCTTCCATTATAGGGTTCTAAAAAGAAGTTATTAGCTCCATGTTGAACCTTTGTTTATATTTCTTTTTCGCTCTTTAAATTTTCTTTATATATACGCATAGAAAGAAACACAATAATACGCTAAAAAGTTGTGTAATCGCTTTGAATTTCGTATTATATGGTTTATCTATTGGAAAAATTTGCAATAATCAGTGCTATTTCTTCTTTTAATTTTCTTGGAATTTTCTATATTTCAGTTGGTATTGAATGAAATTGAAGTGATGGTGGTGTGATCAAAGTACAATAAATTAAATAACAATATCTTTAGATATGATTTTGTTTGGGAAAAAGATAATTTAAAAATAAAAAAAGCAGCTATCAATTTGCTTGTTTTCAGGCTCTAGTTCCCCCTCTTCTGTCGGCATGATGTTGAAAACCATAATAAAGTAGTTCATTTTTTGCTTCTTTCCAATTTTGTTTTTCATTTAAAATAATATAGTGTATATTCTTTTTTGTAAAAAAAGATATTACATAGGGGAAAGAAGAGGAGAAGGGAACAGTGAAGAAATAATTTACTACAAAATAAAAACACGAATTAGCTACAGATTTGTCGAAAACAATTCATAGTTAATTGTTTTTTTATAATTCATCATTAAATATGATTAATGAAATATTTTTATTATTTAACGATGATATTTGTCTGTCATTGATTCCCGCTTTTTTCAATAGTGTTTAACCCACAGATGTTGCGTGGAAGACTCACTAGTATCCCTAGCATATAAAAGAAAAAAAATGAATTAGTTAAGTTTATCGTCAAAAAACTCGTAGCTAATAATATTTTGTTAATAATTTTTCGTTATATAGGATTAACGGTATATTTTTACTGTTTTGTAATAAAGTTTGTTCGTCCCTAATTTTATCTTTTATAGTGTGTATAACTCGCACATATTATGCGAAAGATTCTCATTAGTTCCTTAGAATACTACCCTTTATGATTATTTGCAATAGATTAAATGCACAACCCTCTTAATTAAATTATTCATCATGTGATAAAGCGATAGTCGAAATAAGTATCCTCATTAAATTACATTCAAATATGTCATTAGAATATATGTTGCGAAGCTAATGATAGAATACAATTAAAGAAAAAAAGGAAATAAAATCATGACCCATGAGGGATTAAATAAATAGACTAAGCTAGCTAGTGAAGACCATGAGTGATTCTTCCTTGGATCATACTTAGACTCCCTACTTAGACATTGTTATGATTATATTAGTTGAAAAGCCTATTAACAAATAGATTATTGTTTATATTATCATGAATTTTTTCATAAAAAAATTATATCCTCCCCTCACTACT
The DNA here is from genome assembly GCA_029783415.1 of Anisodus acutangulus. NCBI lineage: Eukaryota > Viridiplantae > Streptophyta > Magnoliopsida > Solanales > Solanaceae > Anisodus > Anisodus acutangulus. The sequence goes on along the minus strand of CM056491.1, from coordinate 20,265,539 downwards.
AGAAATCTATGGATTTACAGACGATTTCGTCCGAAAACTATCGATAATCTAGAATGGAAAATCGATCAGAGTTGTTTCTGACCAACACATCTCCCCTGAATTCAATAAAAATATTATTAGAAAATCGCTAATTTTCAATAGAAACTCTTGATAAAATCTGTCAGAATTTGGCTCATCGGAAAAGTTTTCGATGAATTTACATCCGTCGAAAATTAACGATTTTTTGAAGTAAATTCTACAAGAAAGATGGTGCCTCTCTATTCATTTTTTGGAGATACATGTTAAGATAATCAAAAGACTACTTTGGGCAAGGTTGATGGAATAATTGTCCCCACAAATATGCCTACTTTTTTTCAAGCATAGAATATAAAATAATGCACTTCTAGCTTGCACTAACTAAGCAAGGTAGTTGTCTCTCAAATGCATTTTTGCTTTTGTACTGTAAATTGATGAGACTATATATAATAAATTAAAAAAAATTATGCCAAGAGCATCCAAAAAGATGCATTAAATCACCATTTTGAGACCTTTCAATTGTCTACAGGGTCAACTATTGCTATTTTATCCTTTTCTTTTGGCATAATCTAATAACACTTTTAGTGCTTTACTTATTGGTAAACTTTACTTTTGATCCGTGTGATATATGATTAAAATATTTAATTTTTAATTAATTAAAATGTGTTTTTTAGCCCCTTCATATAGAAAATATTTATATTTGACTATTTATAAAATTATATTACCGTAAAATATATGTGAAGTAGCAATTCAAATTTAGTGTAACATATGAGTAATGATGGGTAGCCCAGTGCACGAATCATCCCGCGTTCACGTAAGGTTCGAGAAAGGACCACACTCCAAGGGATGTGATATAGGCAATCTACCTTGATATAAACATCAATGAGTTATTCCACGACCCAAACATGTGACCTATATGTCACACAGAAATAACTTTACCTATGGTAAATTTGTTAATATATTCACTAACGAAGTGATCAAAAGTGCATGAGTCAATTAATTGAAGGTTAAATATACTTAACGGGATATCATAGAAAGTAGGAACTAAAATCAGAAAGCACAATACATAGATAGACACTTAAACTTGGTCTTTACTGTCAGTTGAACATTCCAACTTACAAAATGATCATCTATACACCTCAACTCGACCCCACTATGTCGGTTGAACACTCCAAATTTACAAAATGATCATTTAGACACCTCTAAAATTTATGTGTCACATCAGGTGTCCATGAGACACCGTGGGTGTGAGTTGAGATGTCTAGACGTACATTTTCAAAGTTAAAGTGTTTAGTTGTTAGTTAAAATCAAATTAAAATGTCTATCTATATATATTATGCCTGGTAAAAATCTATCAACAACCAAGGGACCAAAATACTATTAACCTTTTTCTATCCTTTTCTTTTACCTATTTTTGGTGGCTAGGGGTGGGAGAGATGATTGATGATACCATATATTCTGATTCATTTAAGTTTCTAAAGAATTCTCCACTAAATAGTGGACCAGTAAAAAGGGCATATATAATCAATCATTTGGAATATAACATTATTAGATTATTTGCATGGATGTGTTAATTTAGAGATAGGATAGAATAACAGAATATTGAACTTTGTCTACGTAAAGAATGGATCTTGGGTCTAACTCAACCCCAAAAAGCTAGCTTGTAGAGTGAGGATTGTCCAAGTCCATATAAGGAATTCATGTTCCCATTCCATTTCCGATGTGGGACTCTTAACACTCCCCCGCATGCCTATATCTCGTTAACTGGAGCGTGAACAATATAATTTGAGGGCCCAACATTGATAACAAAGAATTGGAATGAGTTTGGCTCTGATACCATGTAAAGAATGGATCTTGGGCCTAACTCAACCCCAAAAAGCTAGCTTGTAGGGTGAGGATTATCCAAGTCCATATAAGGAATCCATGTTTTCCATTCCATTTCCGACGTGGACTCATAACAGTCGAGTTATTTTTCAGATCTTCTAATTGAAGTAAGAAAACATAGTTTTCAATTTTTTTTCTCAAGAATCTTATACTAACGTTTAAGGAAATATATCCATATCTTCTATATAAGTTTAATTTCTTGGTTTGATTATTTGGTATCTGAAATTCACTGGCTGAATTAATTTAAAATTGTGTCAAGTAAACCTACTAAGAGGAGTACACCGCTCCCTACCGAAAAGTTCTCCATTCTCAAAGTTCTACATAAGATATATAGTTAGGGGAGGAGAGATCGCATAGTGAGTAATTTGCTCAGATTTAGAGTTTAAGAAAGACTTTTAAAAATAATAATTTCTGAACTTAGTTAAACATGTCAAGTGATTCATGTGACCAGTGGTTGAGCCACATAGACTAAAGAACGGTCAACTGAACATTCTTTTTCGGAAAATTATACTGTGTACATAGAAAATTATATTGCATATCAAACACACACACAATTTCGAACATTCTTAATAAAATTCTTGGCTTCATCAATGTTTTCGAGACAACAACAACAACAACATACTCAGTGAAGTCCACAACGTTGGGTCTAGGGAGGGTAGAATGTACGTAGACCTTACCTCTACCTTGGTAAATAGAGAGGCTATTTTCGAAAGACCCTCGGCTCAAGACAAAGCATAAGCATAAGCATAAGCATAAGCACAAGCAAAAGCAAAGCAAGAGAAACGGTCAATGTTTTCGAGACTGCGATCATAAAAGCATTTCATTAAGGGTTAAATAAAAATTTTAAATAGAAGGAGCATTAGAAGCTTCCAATAGCTTATGTGGGCAGACTTTTTATTTATGGAATGTGGTGAAACTTTTATTTGTACTAATGTTCCGTCTATAAATTGGTTAGAAATTTCCAAAACTTAAGGAATAGGAGAAGTGTTTCGACAAGGTACATTTAGTAACTAATATTTCAAATTGAGAATGAACTTGAATTAAAATAATGACAATATTAATGATCTTCACCTTGTTCTATTCTCCAACCTCCCTTATATTTATCAAAAAATAAAAACTCAACCAAATAATTTAATCTTAAAATTTATTATTTTCTCCTTTGAGAATATCCAGCTATTTGATTACATGCATTTGGACACCTCTATTTTTTGTATTTTATTTTACTTTTTACATAACAACAAAAATCAAAATGTATAACTCATACTTCCACAAAAGAACACTTCACTTCAAGTGGATAAAAAAGCTTTATCAAAATGCACAATTTATGTTCCTTTTTCGCTTCTAAACGTAATAATTGATACATCTGATGGACGGTAAATACTTTTTTATTTTTAATTAAAGATTTTGTGTCAGAGCTAAACTTAGAGAATAAGTTATGAATTTATCTAAATTTAGTAATTTTGCTCAAATTTTATATATGTATTTAAAATTCACTAAATTAGTAAAAATAATAGATTACGAATCCAATAAACTAAAAAAATTGTGGTTAAATTTCTGTTAAACAAAGCAATATACATGTGATATACACTGAATATACAACAGTGTATATCACATATATACAAAGCAGTGGACTGGGCAAAGAGCAGTGGGCGCTTGGGCCTTGGAGTGGCGGCCAAAGAAAGAAGAGAGGGTCGCTTGGGCCTCGGCGGTGGGCCTTCGGCCAGTGACAGAAAGCAGAGGCTCTCTTAGGGCCTCGGAAGTGGGCCTCTCAGCCCATCTCGGCCAAAATAAGTACAAAACAATATTGTATATATGGTATATATATTTGTAGTATATTGTAAGGAAAAGGATACCTTAATTAGTGTTATACACTTACCATAATTGTATAGTTAGAATTATGGTAGAATAATGATTTAGAAGTAGAATAGGAAAAGGATTTCCCTATTATGGAAATATGTAACTTGTATATATAGCCTTTCAATTAATGAAAATAATCAAGGGGATTATTTCTTTCATGGTATCAAAAGACTAGGTCTAAACAAAAGTTTTCTTCTCTCAAACTTTTGCCTCTTTGGCCGAGAACCCCCCCCCTCCCTCGGGTTTTCTCTCCAAATATCTCGTCTTCCGCTCTAAAAAAAAACCTCTCTTAAATTTAACCTCCTTCCTTGTTCTTTCAAATATGTCTAAGAACAATTTTCACCCTGCCCTCACGGTTTCCAATATCAAGCTCAGTGTCCCTATTGTCCTTGAGATGTAAAACGTTCAATATGCAACGTGGGTGGAGTTGTTTAAAATTCACGCTATCTCTTATCAAGTTCTTCATCACATCATTCCTCCCGCTAGACCCCTTCCTACGGAGGATCCTGAGGTATGAATTACACTTGATGCTACCGTTCTTCGGTGGATATACGCCACTATTTCAGTGGACCTTCTACAGACGATTATGGAGCCCGATACCACGGCTATGGCTGCATGGAATAGATTGCGTGACATATTCCAAGACAACCAACATTCCCGTATCGTCACACTCGGAATTCTCTCTCGTTCGAATGGACGTATTTAAACGCTTACGCATATTGCAAGAAACTAAAGGAATTGGCGGATCAACTCCGTAATGTTGGCTCACCATAACAAATAATCGTCTAGTTCTACGATTGGTTGCCGGGCTTTGGAGGCCTATAATGGTGTTGGAACTCTCGCCAAAGCAACCCTCTTCCGACTTTCATCAAGCCCGCTCGTCGACGGCGTTGGAAGAAGCCGGTTTGGCTAAAAAGGCGGCTACCGGAGCAAGCACAGTTGTCATGGTGGCATCCTCTCCTAGTTCTTCGGGTTTTGTTAATAATTCAGGCCAAAACCATAATAATGGTGGCGGCAAGAATAATCGCAAAAGTAACAAAAACCGCAGGGGCAAACGAGGCGGCTCTGGTGGCGGTTCCGGTGAGCAACAAGCAGGCGGTGGGTCCCATCCAGTCTGATGGGCCACCACCGTGGGCCCAGATGGGGCGATGGCAGTGGCACCCGCATTCTCCGAAGCCGCCACGCGGCCACGGTCGCCAGCCCAGGCCCAATACCCAGCATTGGCGGCCCATCGGCGATGGCCCAAAGCGGCACCAGGTAACAACCCGGCCCAAAGACGGCCAGGAGTCCTTGGGCCCAGACCTCCACAAGCCCATCATACAGCAGGCCCAACTCAGACCGATATCGAGGCCGCGATGCACACGTTGGGATTGACTCAACCGGACCCAAATTGGTACATGGACACCGGGGCCACTACTCACATGACTTCCGAATCAGGTACTCTCTCATCTTATTACAATTTGAGCACCCCTCGGGGAATAATTGTGGGTAATGGCAGTTCTATTCCAATTCTAGGGTATGGTCAGAAAACGTTATCTCCTCCCAATCCACCTCTCCTCTTGAAAAATACTTTACATGCTCCTAAATTGATTAAAAATTTAGTGTCTGTCCGAAAGTTCACAAATGACAATTCTGTTTCTGTTGAATTTGATCCTTTCGATTTCTCTGTGAAGGATTTCAAGACGGGGAGTCATCTCATGAGGTGTGATAGTAGGGGGGATCTGTATCCTATCATGCCCGGTTTCAGTCCATCGAGTCCAGCCTTGCCATCAGCTTTTGCAGCCATCTCACCATCCATGTGGCATGCTCGTCTGGGTCATCCGGGATCTTCTATTTTATCAGCCTTAGATAAAAATAGCTTTATTTCTTGTAAGGGTACGAGTCGTACTCCAATTTGTCAGTCTTGTTCATTAGGAAAAATTGTTAAGTTGCCATTTGTAGACTCCAATTCTCATACTTCTATGCCATTTGACATTATTCATAGCGACTTATGGACATCTCCTGTTCTTAGTTCAATGGGTCATCGATATTATGTTCTATTTTTAGATGATTATTCTAGATTTTTATGGACGTTTCCAATTGCGAACAAATCACAAGTGTTTTCCGTCTTAATAAAATTTAGAGCGTTCATTCGTACTCAATTCGAAAGAGAAATAAAAAATATTCAATGTGATAATGGGAAAGAGTATGACAATAGGGAGTTTCAAGAATTTTGTGCTACTCATGGGATAAATTTTCATTTTTCATGTCCTCATACATCTTCACAAAATGGGAAAGCCGAACGCAAAATTCGTTCCATAAATAACATTGTCCGAACTCTCCTAATCCATGCCTCCATACCTCCATATTTTTGGCATCATGCTCTACAAATGGCCACTTACCTTCTTAACATAATTCCGTCTAAAAGTCTGACATATTCTTCCCCTCTCAAAATCTTATATAATAAGAACCCGTCTTATTCTCACCTTTGGATTTTTGGGTGCTTGTGTTATCCGCTATTCCCATCCACCACAATTAACAAACTTTAGGCTCGGTCTACCCCGTGTGTGTTTTTGGGTTATCCGTCAAATCATCGTGGTTATAAGTGTTTTGATTTATCCTCCAAAAAAATCATAATCAATCGCCATGTCATTTTTGATGAAACTCAATTCCCATTTACGAAAGTTCATACTCCCGAACCTAAGTCGTATAATTTTTTGGATGACCAAATATCCCCGTATATTATTCGGAATTTTTCGGACATCTCCCGTACCCAAAATCCTCCAGTGGGCCATCGCCATGGCTCCACAAATCACGCCCGAGAAAATACGACTGGAGCAGTTCCAGCTATTGGGCGATCGACCCAATTTCAGGCGGTCTGGCCCGATTCCAAGAATTACCGATTTGGGCGGCGGGCCCATCGCTTCGGCGATCCGTCTCGAGCCCAGAAAATTCCTAAAATTTCCTTAATTCTTCCTCGAGTCATAGACCGGTCACTCGTAGTCAGCGGGGTATTTTTACACCTAAAAGACATTTTAATTTACATTTTGATGTCTCTAAATCCCCCTTGCCCCGCAATCCTGTGTCCGCATTAAATGACCCTAATTGGAAAATTGCTATGACTGATGAATATAATGCTCTTATTGATAATAAGACGTGGGAGTTGGTGCCCGTCCATATGGTATTAATATTATCAGGTCTATGTGGATTTTTGCTCATAAGGAGAATTCGGATGGGTCCTTTGCTCGGCATAAAGCGCGACTTGTTGGTGATGGTAAGACTCAAAGAGTTGGTATTGATTGTGGTGAGACGTTTAGTCCGGTGGTCAAACCAGGCTACCATTCGTGACCGCATTTAGCTTGGCTCTTTCAAAGACTTGGCCGATTCATCAGTTAGATGTCAAGAATGCTTTTATGCATGGAGATCTCAAGGAAACAGTCTATATGCATCAGCCGTTGGGTTTCAGGGATCCCAACCGCCCTCATCATGTCTGTTTGTTGAAGAAGTCATTATATGGGCTTAAGCAGTCTCCACGTGCCTGGTATACACGATTTGCTGATTTTGTTTCGACTATTGGGTTCACACATAGCAGGTCAGATAAATCTTTGTTCATCTACCGCCGTGGTTCGTCATTGGCCTATATTCTATTATATGTGGATGATATCATCTTGACTGCCTCCTCCGATGCTTTGCGTCAGTCTATCATGACCATGCTCAGTTCTGAATTTGCTATGAAGGACTTAGGGCCATTGAGTTATTTTTTGGGGATTGCCGTCAAACGTCATTCAGGTGGCTTGTTTCTGTCTCAACGGAAGTATGCTGCTGAGATCATCGAGAGGGCTGGGATGTCATCCTGTAAGTCCACTTCCACGCCAGTTGATGCAAACCCAAAGCTAAGTGCCACAGCAGGTGCACCATACGAGGACCCGACTCGCTATCGCAGTCTGGCAGGGGCCCTCCAGTATCTTACCTTTACCAGACCGGATATTACATATGCGGTTCAGCAGGTGTGTTTATTCATGCATGATCCCAGAGTTGAGCACATGAATGCAATCAAACGCATCATTCGGTATATACAGGGGACACTGGACTATGGGTTGCACTTGTATCCTTCATCTACATCCACACTTGTCTCTTACACGGATGCTGATTGGGGTGGTTGTCCCGACACCAGACGGTCGACTGCCATCCGTATGTTCCTTGGCAACAACTTGGTCTCATGGTCGGCAAAGCGTCAAGCAACTCTGTCACGCTCTAGTGCAGAGGCAGAATATCGAGGGGTAGCGAATGTGGTCTCCGAGTCATATTGGCTACGTAATTTGCTTTTGGAGCTTCATTGTCCCATTCAGAAGGCAACATTGGTATATTGCGATAACATTAGTGCCATCTACCTTTCAGGTAACCCAGTCCAACACCAGCGCACCAAGCATATCGAAATGGACATTCACTTTGTCCGTGAAAAGGTTGCAAAGGGTCAAGTTCGCGTATGCCATGTCCCGTCTCGTTATCAAATTGCAGACATCTTTACAAAGGGTCTACCATCGGTTCTCTTTGAAGATTTTAGGATCTCGGCAGATTCGAAAACCGCCCGCTATGGCTGCGGGGTGTGTTAAACAAAGCAATATACATGTGATATATCGAATATACAAAGTGTATATCACATATATACAAATGGGATGGGCGGGATCGAATAAAGGCGCCGCTTGCCTCGGCGATGGGCCTTGGCCCGGCAATAAAGAAAGCAGAGGGTCGCTTGGGCCTCGGCGGTGGGCCGGCAGCCAGCTGAAGAAAAGCAGAGGCTCTCTTAGGGCCTCGGAAGTGGGCCTCTCAGCCCATCTCGGCCAAAATAAGTACAAAACAATATTGTATATATGATATATATATTTGTAGTATATTGTAAGGAAAAGGATACCTTAATTAGTGTTATACACTTACCATAATTGTATAGTTAGAATTATGGTAGAATAAGGATTTAGAAGTAGAATAGAAAAAGAATTTTTCTATTATGAAAATATGTAACTTATATATATAGCCTTTCAATTAATGAAAATAATCAAGTGGAGAATTCACTTTTGTCTCGAGTTTGAGAACCTAGGGTCGTCTTTGGTAAAACACAGTTTATCCTCAAAAGTGGTGCGGCCAATACGAAACCAAACGGCATGTGAGAAGATAAAAAAATATTTATATACATAGAAGAAGAGACATACAAAAGGAACTAAAAAGTAAAATAAAAAATGAACTCAAGTGGGTAATCAATTCGATGCCACCAAATTTATAGCCTGGTGACACTCAATGGTAAGTTCAATTCTCACGTTACTGTAGTAACAATTCCATATTTAATAAGCGTAAGTCCAATTTTCATCATATTAGTAAAATTTATAATTTAGTAATATCGGGATATAAGAGTCTCCACAAACTTTCGCTCTTCCTTCCTAACGTAGTAATAAAATAATTCAAACGAATGAATAAATCGGCGCCTTACTCTATCATTCAATTATTTCTTTGTGGGTTATCTTTTTTTTTTTTTTTACATGTATGTGGTCTTTAACTTGTTCCTTCGATGTATAACATGTATATATTATTATATTTATAAAATACTAATTTTATTCTATCAAATTCACTTAAGTTATATAGGAATTCCTGAGCCCAAGAGTTGAGAATAACAAGTTTTTCATTACCCAAAATTGAATACCCGCTTAGAATAATAAAATATATTATATTTGCCGAGAAGTGTAAAATCATATGGATACGATTCTCATTTTGTATCTTGATTAATTGGATCGTTTCTTTATAGATTCCTATTCCAAACTCTTCGAGATGTGTTTTCGAGTATTCCATGATCATTTCGTCCAAGAAGAGGAGTTCCTCTAATTCTATGATTTTTTCTAGAAGACTCTTTTCTTGAATATTATTCAAATTACCTTTAAATTGAAAATTTTTAAAAACAAAAGAGAAGCCAACTTGGACAAAATTTCTCCATGTTGTGATCACGCCTTACTAGACGTGGCAGCTAATAAATGGGGTCATGAAAATATTCAATTATTCTTCCTTTTCATTTTTAATACATAAATTTATGCCATTGCTAAATGGGAAAATGATAGTTGAGTATTTGAATCTCGAGCCAGAAAAACTACTACTTTAGTGATTTTATAAAACTATTTGTGCCAGAAAGAATTTTATACTTTAATAGAAATAATTAATTCTAAACTTTTCATTTTATCATTAATAAGATGATTTATAACATACAAATATACGACTTATTTAGGCCAAATGTTCCACAAGTCTTTCTTTATTTATTAAACTCTTTGTCAGTCAAACATCATCATATAAATTGAGACGAATAGACTAATGACAATGTCATGGCATCCTTACATCCCACCAGCATAGACATTTATCAAAAGCGTTTGCCTATTAAAATTAAGACAGATAAGAATAAAATATTAAGCGCTTTAATTATGTCTGTTCTGTAATTTGAACTTCGATCGTAGAACGACTTTCATTGACCACACATTTAGATTAAGAAAACTTTTAATTTGTTATGTAGAGTAGAAAATTCAATTTTTTTTTGTGATGACATAATTATAAAGGCTTTGGTGACTATATACGTATGTGGTTTGATTTCAAAATTGAATTCTCAATTTGTTTACCTACTCCATCACGAGCAAATTAACTTTGGATTAATGAGGAACATAGAACTTGGAATATTCCTTATGAGAAGACAAATACACTGAGTTAGTTCCAGGTAGCTCCAACTACAAAGCCAAGGGCAAAGAACTTGGAACAAGAAACAAAAATAATAGAAGTAATAATAATAATAATTGACTTTTGATTGTGATGGAAACGAAAAGGCATTAGCTACCACTATATATATGAGTTATTTTTAATGTTGACTCCTATACCAAACCCTTACTCATTTTCCTATCTTTTTCTCTTTGGTATATTCCCTTTGCACACATTATCCCACTAACTGAAAGAGACTACCTTTTTTTGTTTTTAAAAAGAGAGAACAAGAATTAAAGTAATGATAAAAAAAAGAATACATAATTTTAACATGAAAACCCCGAGGGGAAGAAAATCATGACCGTCACCAAATATTTATTAGTCTCAATAAAAAATGTAAACATAATTATACAAAAAAACTATGTATATATAGGCTGCAAAAAATTCTATACCCAGTAGAAGTTGTTGCAGTATTTCTAGATGCTATGCAAGTGTACGTATCGCAATTTGTAATAAATTTCGGTAAGACTGAGTATCGTCCACAGAGACTGATTTATCAAGTACCAATTAACTAATCTTTGGTTTCTATTTGGCTAACAAATATAGGTAATGATTTCTAAACTACAGAATTAACAAACTAAAGTAAATTGCAGAAATGAAGTAGTAATGAAAGCACACGAAGTTTAATTCAGTAATGAAAGAAATTAGAGTTTCCAATCTCATCAACAACCCACTCTATCATTCATTAATGCAAGACTAGCGATTCTTCTTCTTGTTAAGATAGCATGTTAACTGAGATGTTCTATATTCCTGTTAGGACATATAAAAACTCAACCTAAATGAGAATTTTCTATATTTCTATGATAAATTCGATCACATGGGAGGATTAAGATCAATAACCTAAAAAGCTACACAGGCAATCGTGATACTCTCATTCAAGATTAAACCTACGTCTAATCAACTATAGCATATTCAAATCTCCCTTTTCAGATCGCGATTTGAAATCATATAGGTAATGAAAACTAATGGTCAATTAATTCTCATTCAATAAACACAAGTTGAAGAGATCTTAATAGATGAAGAAGAACATTAACAATGCATTAAATCAAAATAGAGTTTCAAGTGATTCAACAGAAAACCCTAATAGAATTAATTAGCTCATAGTCATGCTAAGAACTAATTAACTTAATACCCAACATGAACTGAATTCAAGTAACGAAAAAGAAAAGAACTTGAACAATAGATGTCTCTAATGACTTCTTATTCTCTTGTTCCTTGCCTCCAAAGTGTCCTCAAAATATTGTTTTTGCTCAGAAAAACGTTTCCTCCAATATATATCACGAAAAACCCCCAAAATGAACCTTTTTGCCCTTGTTAAATTTAGGTTTCTCGCTTCCCTGACGTCGTCGGTGCCGCAACTCTTCAAACAGGCGCCGCGGCGCTAGTGTTGGGCACCGCGGCTCTTTAGCTTGTTGCATCGCGGCTCTTCAACCTTCTTCATCCGGAATTCGTTTAAATTGCTTTCCGAGCTTCCCAGGGCTTCTTTGACTTATTTCTTGTGGCCAAGTATACATTTTTATCCTCAATAACCGCATATTTCCTTTCTGAATCGCTTAAAACCTGAAAACACAAAACACACGCATAATACTGCACAAAACAACTAAAAGACAAACAAAAGACTCCCTAAAATCTACCTAATAGAAGTCAGGTGTCCTCCAAGTTATTTTCTAAATAGGAAACGGACTTCTTTTTGAAAATTCGCCGTGGCTGCGGCCCCTTGCTTCGTCCATCACAGGGAGCTGCCTCCCCCTGCAACCTTCACAGTCGATCAAGCCCACAAACTTAACAATACATACATATATCGGGCATAATATCATCCAAATTAAGACGTAGAGCAGAATCCACTACAATTATATTCCACATACTGTATTTTGTGTGGAATTCTAATATTACAGTATTTAAGAAGGAAGTTAACACACAAAACATTTCATTATTATTGCATTTGCGTTTATAATATATAAATCGAGGACTTCAACACAAAAATCTGGCTACAAATTAAAGCTCTCAATATACAATGTTTATAAGGCCTCTCGCAGATAACTCTGGATCCAAATTGACACTAAATATTTTTCTTTTATTTTAGGGCGTGCATATATGCAAATCCTAGGAGAAGTGCCTATGTAACACTACTAATAATATCAATTTATAACATGATGAACTTGTTAATTCAAATGAGTTTAACTAATTACATTCCCTGATTATGTAACTAATTTTTACAGGGTAATTTTTGATAAGTTACAAGCTTGTACCAGATAACATACCTTATTTTCAAGATTACAAATTTCAATTTTAACAGAGGGTTACTTGTAAGAGTTTTATCTTCTATGCATTAATGGTGTGAAAAAAACTTTACAAAATCAGATCACTGTAAATGTATGTAACTTTATTAATAATTGTTTTGGTAACCTACAATTAAAACCGTAAGTAACCTGAATAACAGGTCGAATTACACTAGTATAAAAATTCGTTGCACTGCATGTGCACATAACTTATAGCCTACCTATCTTATGGTTGACCTACTGGTAGTGTAAAACTTGTATATGTTGGTTACAAAGGTGCATGAAATGGAAATTACAAATAACTGCTAAGACTTACAAGAACTGAAATTATAATTCAACAACAAAACTGAAATTACAAAGAACTTGAAGCATAAACTGGAACTGTTTTTGTGAATGCTGAGTAAAGTGTTTGCACTCTGTCTTTAAGACAATATTTCTCCGTATGTATCCTTTATACGTCCTGGACAATTGTCTCCCAAGATAAAACAACAATGGAACAATTGAGCAAAGGAAACTCAAGTGCTACCGTGAAGAATTTTGCGTAATGAAATGATGCTGGAAGTTGTAAGAAGACTGAAATCTATTTCTGTTTATGTATTTTCGTGTACCTCAACAATGGTGACAAGGGGGTCTTTATATAGTAGAAGGAGGGGCTGATGAACTTCCTCCATAAGTGCCATTACTGGCCAAGTAATGACAATTATGGAGGTAGTAATTCCTTCAAAATAAATGGTGAAGATGTGCAACGGATTGACCATTTAGGAAGAGTAATTCAGCCAAAATAAATGGTTGAATTGAGTGTTGTTGACGTTTCTGATCTCTCTGCCCAATTCTGACTTTCTGGAAACTTCAGGGACCAGACTGTACATATGAAAGAATTCTGGTCCAAACTGTACATATGAAACTTCAGGGATCAAACTGTACATCTAGAAAAGTTCTCTGGTCCAAAAAGATAATATCAGAAGAAGCACAACCCAATAACCCGAGAACCCGAGAACCCGGAACAGGATGGGCGGGCAGCGGCGACGCGAGTGTGGGCTTTCCTTGAACCGAAGCACATCTAGGTCCTCCCTCCTTTAAACACATGGGATACCCCTTGGGGTCCCAAACCCCAAGTCAACCTTGAGACTTATAAACAAAACAATTCTTTCTTCCTCCACCGATGAGGGAGAATTGATCTCATACCACACTTTTCCATGCTTCAAACACCTCACTTCGTGGACCAATATCTCTTTCATTTCTCAATGAAATTTGACGATCCTTGGCCCTACGGTTATCTACGTACTTAGTAGATCATGCATGTGTGAAGAACCGGATTCTTCAACATGCGTAACACTAGTGTTTAAGCCATTAAAGTTGGTCGGACGCAACTCCCGCCAAAGGCAAATTTCCAACAATCCTCTCTTGAAAGAGATTTTGGCGCACTCACATGGTGCCTTTTCATTTCCAGCAATATTTCAGCGGACCGATGTTGCATAAGGAGAGGTAGATTCAGCTTTGAACCTTCCATAGTTAAATACCATCGGACTTACTTACTATGCGGTGAACATGATGTCTTGAACCGTCAGTGTTTAGTGTTAGCCAAGTCAATAGTACCAACACAACAAATTCCCTTACTCTCTTCTTCGTAATGTTTTGTCCGTTTTGGCCATAGACAACTTCTTGGATTCTTAAGTGCGTTCATTTGAGGCGGCCCATCATCGCACTTAAATAGGTGGTCTCCTACAAGGTATCCTGCTATACCCCACTTCACAAGTGTTAGGAACCATTAAAAGTTTCTCCAAACCTAACCTCAACTGTTGAGGATCATTAAAGGTTTTGAAAACTTAACCTTTACCCATACTGCAGATAGCACTTAACGTCTATCACGGGAATGGCTTTGGATTTGGTGTTTCTTTTCAGAAATCACTATCTGAAGTGCTCATGCTTCCACTGAAGCGATCAACTGAACATTTACAACTTAGTTTTCCCATTGGGCCAAATTATTGGGATCTCCAGTTAGTAAGGTTGGGTTACCATTGTATTGGTCCTTATATTTTGGGTTTTAAGCCCATTCCCCTAGACATGCAAGCCATCTGATCCTTGGGTAAGCCCTTTATCAATGGGTCTGCTATATTATCATTTGACTTAATGTAATCAATGGAAATTATATCCGTGGTGATCAGTTGCCTAACAGTCTTATGCCGCCGTCGAATATGACGAGACTTGCCGTTGTACATAGCATTTTGTGCCCTTCCTAGAGCCGACTAGCTGTCGCAGTGGATCATTACCGAAGGTACGGGTTTGTTCCAACACAGAACATCCTCTAAGAAGTCATGAAGCCACTCAGCTTCTTCTCCTGCTTTGTCTAAAGCGATAAACTCCGATTCCATTGTGGATCGGGCGATGCAAGTTGGCTTAGAGGATTTCCAAGACACAATCCCACCACCAATTGTAAATACATACCCACTGGTGGATTTGGTGTTCTCTATATCAGATATCCACTTTGCATCACTGTACCCCTCTAGTACAGCTGGATATCTCGAATAGTGTAACCCGAAAGTTAACGTGTATTTCAGGTATTATAATACCCGATTCAACGCCTTTCAGTGATTATCACTCGGATTACGGGTGAACCTAGCTAACTTATTGACTGCATAAGCAATATCAGGTCGGGTGCAATTTGTTATATACATCAAACTACCGATCACCTGTGCATATCGCTCCTGGTATACATGTGCACCAAGATTTTTATCAAGCTTTTGATTTGTATCCATTGGTGACTTTATCGGTGAACTGTCTAACATCTCGAACTTTCTCAAAACATCCTCGATGTAGTGAGACTGAGATAAGACCAGTCCGTCAGACGTCTTAGAGATTTTTATCCCTAAGATGACATCTGCGATACCCATATCCTTCATGTCGAGGCATTGTTTGAACATGTTCTTAGTCTCTAGGATTATCCTAGGACTACTTCCTGTGATCAACATGTCGTCTACTTACAGGCATATTATAACAAATGAGTCAGAGTTACCTTTCGTGTAGACACATTTATCACACTCATTAATGGCGAAACCCTTCGATAGTAGAGTACTATCAATTTTTTTGTGTCATTGCTTCGGGGCTTGTTTCAGCCCGTACAGAGATTTGACAAGACGACAAACTTTCTTCTCTTGCCCTTGAACCACATACCCCTCGGGTTGGTCCATATAAATTTCTTCTTCTAAATCACCGTTTATGAAGGTTGTCTTGACATCCATTTGATGTATCTCAAGGTCACGCAAAGCTGCGATCGCAATGAATACACGTATTGATGTCATCCGGGATACCGGAGAGTATATGTCAAAGTAGTCAAAGCCTGCCGATAGCCCTTGACTACCAACCTGGCCTTGTACTTGTCTATAGACCCATCTGCTTTGTATTTCCGTTTGAGTATCCATTTACAACTCAACGGTTTATTTTTCGGAGGAAGATCAACCAACTCCCAATTATGGTTATGCAGAATGGAGCCTATTTCACTCTCGATAGCTTCTTTCCAGAGCGGTGCTTCTGGAGTTGACAACGCCTTAGCAATTGTCCTTGGTTCATCATTAACCATATAAGCTACAAAGTCAGGACCGAAAGATTTATCCTTCCTGGCCCTTTTACTTCGCCTTAGATCCATCTCTGGAGTCTCCAAGTTCTGAGAATCTGGAACACTAGATTTAGGATATTCAGCCACCTCGAGATTCTCTAGATCTGAATCATCTAGATCCAGGCCATCAACGACTCCCGATTCTTGAGATCTTTGTACATACCTTCGTTTGCGAGAGGTTATGTCTTTTTCCTTTCTAGGAAATGTGTCTTCAAAGAATAGAGCATTCCTTGATTGTACCATGGTGGATATCTGGAATATCTGACTCATGCACTAAGAAGCGATAAACACTATTGTTATTTGCATATCCGATGAATATGCAATCTACAGTCTTAGGCCCAATCTTGACCTGCTTTGGCTTGGGTACTTCAACATTTGCCAAACAACCCCACACCTTAAAATATTTGTAGGTGGGTTTATTTCCCTTCCATGATTCATATGGAGTTTTGTCCTTACCCTTATGTGGGACTCTGTTAAGAATCGTATTAGCGGTAAGGACATCTTCTCCCCACATATTTTGGGGAAGACCGGAATTGATAAGCAAGGCATTCATCATTTCCTTCAATGTGCGGTTCTTACGTTCCGCCACACCGTTTGATTGAGGTGAGTATGGAGCCGTCGTTTGATGAACAATGCCTTCTTGGGCACAATATTCCTCAAAAGGCGCTACGTATTCTCCCCCTCTATCGCTACGAATGGATTTAATCTGTAGGCTTAGTTGGTTCTCAACTTCTGCTTTGTAACGTCGGAACACTTCAAATGTTTCATCCTTACTTTTCAACAAGTAAATGGAACAATGCCTTGTGCTATCATCAATGAATGTCACAAAGTACTTGTTCTCCCCTCTAGTTTGTGCGAACTTCAAATCACATATATCTGTGTGAATAAGTTCTAGAGGAACGGTATTCCTTTCGCCGGATCGAAAAGGAAGCTTGGTGAGTTTTTCCTCTACGCACACCTCACACCTCACACTTATGTTGAGGGTTTACGTCGACAGACGACAACAACTCCATCTTTACCAGCCTTTGGATAGACTTATAGTTAACATGTCCTAATCTATGATGCCATAAATTAGAAGACTCAAGAAAATAAGAAGAATGTTCAACTTTATTACTTGGACGCAATACAGACATGTCATTTACTTTGAAGAGGCCTTCACAGACGAAGCCTATCCCCACAAATGTGTCATTCTTAGTGAGTACAAACTTATTGGATTCAAACACTAGCCTAAAACCAGCATTAACCAATAAAGGTCCAGAAATTAAATTTCTTCTAATCTCTGGGACGTGCATTACTTCCTTCAGAGTGAGCTCATTTTCAGAAGTCATCTTCAGGACCACCTATCCTACCCCCAGCACGTCAGAGGAAACATTGTTGCCTGTGAACAGCTTCTTGTCGGTGACCGGTGTGTACGTGGAGAAGGCATCTTTGTTGGAACAGATGTGTCTAGTAGCACATGTGTCCATCCACCACTGCATCGGATTCTCAATCAAGTTGGCTTCTAGCACCACTGCAGAGAATTTCTCAATCATGTCATCCAGGAGCCTGTCCTTGATGATGTTAGCATGCGCCTTGCCTTTAGACTTGGCTTTCTGTTGTTGCTCAGTCTTGAGCTTGCGGCATTCCTTGATCCTATGACCAGGTTTCCCACAGTGGTGACAGTTACCTCTGAACATCTCTGCTGTGTGGGCCTTGCCGTCTTTCTGGAACTTCCGCTTCTTGCTTGAGTTCCCTTTGGCCTTAGTCAGATTTGCCTTTGCCTCAGTAGGTTGTCTACCCCTTGTCAAGGTATTCTTATTATCTTCTTGGATTTGGAGTTTGATAATAAGCTTTTCAAAGTTTATCTCCTTTATCTTGAGTTTTAAGTAACTCATAAACTCATTCCACGAAGGAGGTAACTTTTCAATCAGCGATGCAACCAAAAACTGCTCGTATGGTTTCATTCCTTCCAAATTCAGGTGATGTAAAATCATTTGGAACTCCTGGACTTGGGACATCACTGTCTTACTATCCACCATTTGGAATTTTAGAAATTTCCCAAAGATGAACTTCTTAGTACCCGCATCTTGTGCGTTGTACTTCTTTTGTAGTTTTTTTCACAGCTCTTTGGCAGTGCCAACGGTGCAATAGACCGTGTAGAGAGGGTCTGCCAAGCAGTTCAGTATGTAATTCTTACATATGAAATCGCTATGATTCCACACATCAAGAACTAACTTCATGCCGTTAACTACATGGATACCAAAGCCCCCTTCACCCGTTTCATTAGGCGAAGAGTCCATTTCATATCTAGCACGCGGAGGATCTTCCGTTAGGAATCGGGCCATGCCCATAACAGTTAAGTAGAAGAGCATTTTTTACTGTCATCTCTTAAATTCTGATCTCATGAATTTTTTAGGGCGATCATGGTGGTGTGAGGCAGAAAGTGGAGCACCAGCAGTCAGGAAGGTAGCGGAGTTGCTGCCTTGAGCGATGGCGGCGGCAGTGAAACAACGAGTTCACGCCTTGGCGATGGCGGCGATGGCAGGAAGACATCATTGTTGCCTTGAGAGGCAAAGAATTGAGTGCGAAGATCGATCATGTTTTCAGCCATGTTACAATGATTCTGATGGCAACTATTGTCTTAAACTTGTTGGTTACAAAGGTACAGGAAACGAAAACTACAAATAACTGCTAAGACTTACAAGAACTGAAATTATAATTCAACAACAAAACTGAAATTACAAAGAACTTGAAGCATAAACTGGAACTGTTTTTGTGTATGCTGAGTCGAGTGTTTGCACTCTGTCTTTAAGACAATATTGCCCCGTATGTATTCTTTATACATCCTGGACAATTGTCTCCCAAGATGAAACAACAATGGAACAATTGAGCAAAGGAAACTCAAGTGCTACCGTGAAGAATTTTGCGTAATGAAATGATGCTGGAAGTTGTAAGAAGACTGAAATCTATTTCTGTTTATGTATTTTCGTGTACCTCAACAATGGTGACAATGGGGTCTTTATATAGTAGAAGGAGGGGCTGATGAACTTCCTCCATAAGTGTCATTACTGGCCAAGTAATGGCAATTATGGAGGTAGTAATTCCTTCAAAATAAATGGTGAAGATGTGCAACGGATTGACCATTTAGGAAGAGTAATTCAGCCAAAATAAATGGTTAAATTGAGTGATGTTGACGTTTCTGATCTCTCTGCCCAATTCTGACTTTCTGAAAACTTCAGGGACCAAACTGACTTTCTGGAAACTTCAGGGACCAAACTGTACATATGAAAGAATTTTGGTTCAAACTGTACATATGAAACTTCATGGATCAAACTGTACATCTGGCAAAGTTCTCTGGTCCAAAAAAGATAATATCAGAAGAAGCACAGCCCAATAACCCAATAACCCAATAACCCCATAACCTGAGAACCCGGAACCGGACGGGCGCGCGGCGGCGGCGCGCGTGTGGGGATTTCCTCGAACCGAAGCACATTTAGGTTCTCCCTCCTTTAAACACATGGGATACCCCTTGGGGTCTCAAACCCCAAGTCAACCTTGAGACTTATAAACAAAACAATTCTTTCTTCCTCCACCGATGAGGGAGAATTGATCCCATACCACACTTTTTCATGCTTCAAACACCTCACTTCGTGTACCAATATCTCTTTCATTTCTCAACGAAATTTGACGATCCTTGGCCCTACAGTTATCTACGTACTTAGTATATCATGCACGTGTGAAGAATCGGATTCTCCAACATGCGTAACACTAGTGTTTAAGCCGTTAAAGTTGATCGGACGCAACTCCCGCCAAAGGCAAATTTCCAACAGTACATAAGTTAGACTCAGTTCAGATAGCCGGAGTTGAGATCCAGCTTGTTTCTTGAACTGCAACTTAAATTAATTAAGATTTGTTAATTTCTTCAGGCAATAATTCAAGTTCCTTAAAGACTTCATCGCATTCCGGGGAGGCTTCTTTCTTCAAGAAGAATAGAGGGTTCGCATGGCGAGTGGTCTCCGACATGCCATTGTTGTTAGTGAGAGTAATTCTTGCTGATTCTTTTGCATAGCCTTTATTTGGGATGTCAGTACAATCATCCATGCTACTCTTTATAAGTATCATCTCGCAAATCTCGTCCTCGTGGTCGTGTTCCACGGGGAGGCTGTAGAGGCTCATCCGTTTTGCCCTCGATCGTCAGGGTGACGGTGTCGTTTGTTTGGTTCCTGCACTGTAACCGCACCTCGGCATCTGCATGCATACATGCACGTAAATACAATATGGAATTAAGTAAATGAACCAAAGTACTATCTCTCTAATAGTTTAAACTTTTGAATAAGGTAGTCACAAATTCAAATAGTAGCAGAGCAGGGCAGAGGTTTTGTCATAGGCGGATCAAAGATTTAAATGTATGAGTTCGAGTTTGAATTACCACTACTCATTCAATTTATTAGGTTCGAAATTTGTTCTTTTCTAAATATAATACATGATTTGAGCTAAAGTTACTTTGTTGGAATGAATTTGTGACTCGCTACATTGCATCCGGCCGATCCTGTGTTCAAAATCACTGCCACTTATTATCTAACAGAAAATTTCACATGTTTTGTCCAAAAAGAAGAAGTTAGGCTTGTACATGATGAGCTACGGAATTATATTTTTGATAATGGACAAAAAGACTTAATTGAAATATCACGACTTACTTTATGTTTTGCGTTGTTTGTCACATTAAGGTAATAGGATGCAATTCGAGCCTATGGCTCTTACCTAAAGTCTATGCTATTTGGATTTTTCAAGAATATCGTTGTATTTGTGTCAGATTCTCTAAAAATGTTGATTTTTAAGGAAATGACATAAACACGATGTCATTTTTAAAGAATTCGGATAATATAGGTTAAAGCATATATACTCATCAAACTTTGGTATACACACATCTCATCTCAACCCATCACCTCAGAGCATAAACATAATGTATATAATTTAAACTCAATATATACCTGATATGGGCTTGCTGAGTCTGTTTTCGAATAGAGCACGACAAGAATCACAATATACTTTTGTTGGAAATTAGCCTTTGGCGGGGGAGATGCGTCCACCCATCTTTGATGAATTAAACACTAGTGTTCCGCATGTTGGAGACCTTGTCTCTTCGCACATGCATGATCTACGAAGTGAGTAGATAACCGTAGGGCCAAGAATCGTCTAATTTCGTTGAGAAATGAAAGAGATATTGATCCACGAAGTAAGGTGTTTGAGACATGAAAATGTGGTGTGGGACAAATCTACCACATCGGTGGGAATAGGAAGAATTGCTCTCTATATAAGTCTCTAATGTGGTAAAGGGTTTGGATCCCAGGGTATCCCATGTGTTTAAAGGAGGGAAGACCTAGATGTGCTTGGGTTCAAGGCTAAGCCCACCTGCCGCCGCCTTGCCTCGTCCGTCCGGCTCACGGGCTCACGGTCATGGGGGTCGTTCGATATTATCTTTTTGGATCGAGAACTCGCCGGATGTACGCTTTGATCCTGAAGTTCCATATGTAGAGTTTAGATCAAATTTTTTTCATATGTACAGTTTGATCCCTGAAGTTTCAATATTTACGCTTTGGTCCCAGAATTCGGAGACTTTTTCGCTTATCGTTGAATTTGCGTTTTGGAGCATTAACAGTCATTACTTGGTGATTAACTCTCCATTAACAGCCCATTACTTGGGCATTTGGGCGACCTCTTTCAATGGCCTTAATAGCCATTACTTGTCATTTTAATGGCCTCCTTAATGGCCATTATGACCTTGTTTTGGCGATTGGACAGCCCCTCTTGCATGCTATATATTGGCGGTTGTTGGCTCAATTTGGCATCGCAGAAAAAGTCAAAACAGCAGAAAACAGGCCGTAAAAATGCATTTAAAAAGACACACAAAAATCGATTGAAAACACATTTAAATCAAGCCAAAACAAATGAGCAAACTGTGATTTAAAAAAAAGTGAGCAAACACCCTTATATATACAAGATATACACTCTGAGACACACTATATACACAGAGACAAAAGAGAAGAGTAGAGAGAAACTCTTCCTTCCTATTCCATATCTTGACAAGTCGAGTCATATTTGTTTTCTTGGCAGGCTCAACCTATTGGCTTTGTAGTGTTGAGATTAAAGTGTTGTTTTATCTTGGGAGACTATTGCCCGCTAACGTAAAAGCATATATACGGGGCAATCTTGTCTTAAGGATAGAGGGCTATCCTCGACTCAACACACAACGTTGTAACCATCCAGATTTAGTTGTTTCTTGATTTCAGGATATCAACATTCAAGACACAACAAACTTATGGCAGCTTCTCAACATTGGCTTTGCAAGGTGATCAAGATTCAAGACACAACACACATGCGGCAGTTTTGAAGATTGACCATTTATTTATCCTTTCGAACATTTGTAATAGTTATTACTTCCCGTACTGCTCTATAAAGTACCATAGAATCCCAACAACGTTTCCTTCCACACGGAACTGAGCTTGAGTCTGAGTCGGAGCTTCTGCCTCAGCCTGAATTACCCCAAAGAGTGAAAACAAACAAACAGCACTGGCAATTAGAATAATTTCACCTGATTTTGTCATTTTTTATTTTCTTGTTTTATTCTTTCTTTTTGTATGTTGCAAAAACATATCAGAGGAAATTGAGTGAAATCTGTAATTGAGGGAATGATTTATATTTTGCATTTTCAGTTATTGTTGTGAGGTTATCATGTTCTTTTGGTCTTTCTGTGGTTACAAGTTACTTTATTTTACTTTAATAATTCTTTATTATTTAATGAAAATATAATACAAAAGTTCCTCCTATTTTCACTCATTTTTTTTTTCTCCCATGAAAAGATTTTAGCTTAACCACTCAAGTTCAATTTCTTTTCCAAATAAACTCAACAAGAAGAAAAAGATTTATTGTTTGAAACAAAGAGTACAAATTAAGGGTGACCAATATATTTTTTTCACAAACGTAATGCAAGAGCTTTTGGTTCTTCAGAAGAGAGCACCAGGTCGTAACACCAGATCAAACCCGGTGCATGGGTTAAACATCTTAAATAGAAAATCACAATCTAACACGTATAATTCAAAACTACTTCTCAGTCTATTTTTCGTTACAACTGGATAATTTTTTATGAAATTTTTTTCTTTTAATATCAACAAAATACGAAACAGAGGAGATAATAGAGTATCTCCCTGCATCTACTGAGGATGGAACAGGCTCCATCCTGTACAAAATTGTAGGAATTTTAAGTCATGTTACAATTGGATTAAGAAAAAAATTGTCTATCTGTTTATTTCATTTTTATTTTTTACTTACAAAATTGAGTAAAACTTGAGTGAAATGATTTTAGAGTAGATCTTCAGTCTCAGATTCTATTTAGGTTCAAAGGACAATCGAGTGTAGACCTTCACGTAGAGCCAATTCGTTGCAGCTACTATAATTTACAATTTTAGTGTTTAACATACGAAATGTTATTTTAAAGAAGTTATTATATGAACTGTCAGAGATAATTTCAGGATGTGATTGCATATTACGTTTAATACGCTGCAAATATTTTGGTAATATTGCCATCACAAACTGTAAAATTATCTCCGTACAACTTATAGGTCACAAATTCGAACTGCTTGCATCACACACCTTGTGGTGCAACCTTTCTCTGGACCCTGCGAGAACACAAAATAATTTGTGCACCAGACTATCCTTTTTTGCGCCATCACAAACTTGAGTTATCGCCTTTTTAACATTTCCCCCTCAAACTAAATTTTATTAGTCAACATAACATCAATATTTAGTTGAGTCTACTTTTTTTAATCCAAGGAACCTTGATTTTCATAGTTTAAATATGCATAAATCCATGGACAAGCCTGTATAAATTGAAATGGAATTGGCATCTTATTCTTGGAACAATCAAGAAAAAAACTGGCAATAAGGAGACACTGACAAAAATGAAGACTGATACAAAGTAAAATCAGTAGCTTTGGTGACCAATACAATGTTCACTTCTTTGTTTTCTCCATTAAGTTGTCTCTTTACATGCAAATAACACTATAAATTCACTTCCCCTCAAACACATAAGCAAACAACAAGAACAAAGAGGCAGCCATGGCAGAAAAGGAAGGAGCAATTGTCAAGAAGGGTCACGAGGAAGGGCTAAAAATGGCCCTTTCCCTTCTTGAAGAATATGAACTCCCAGCAGGGCTTCTCCCTCTTGCTGACGTGATCGAAGTCGGGTTCGCGAAGACCACAGGCTACATGTGGATCCTGCAAACAAAAAAAGTCGAACATAACTTTAAAATGATTAGTAAGCTGGTAAGTTATGGTACGGAAGTAACTGGATACGTCGAGAAGAAGAGGATCAAGAAGCTTAAAGGAGTGAAGGCTAAGGAGCTGATGCTATGGCCTCCGGTCGGGGATATCACAGTGGATCCTGCTACGGGCAAGATTCACTTTAAGAGTCTCGCTGGCATCACGAAAACTTTCCCCGTTGAGGCTTTTGCAGCTGGGCAGTAATGGGAGAAAGTATCTTCAGATTTATATGTTTTTCTATAGTGTTTGCTTTCTTCCTACGCTTGAACCTGTTTGATGATCGATCAACTCCATGTTGAGCCAAATATGAATTTGTTGTTAGATGCATTTTCATGAAAGGAATGGTGAAAGATGCATTGTGTGTTACATTTTTGTTTAAG
Organism: Anisodus acutangulus; assembly: GCA_029783415.1. Lineage (NCBI taxonomy): Eukaryota > Viridiplantae > Streptophyta > Magnoliopsida > Solanales > Solanaceae > Anisodus > Anisodus acutangulus. Next base: position 20,240,454 of record CM056491.1, on the reverse strand, counting down.
CAACACTTCATTTCTGCCCCATCTGTGAACTGAAAATTACAAAGTTACAGAAAGTAAGAGGAATTCTAGATATAAATAGACATGATCTAGTGTTTCAGCATAAGGTACGCATACTACAAAGTTACTCCCCCCAATTTATGCGAAGGTGTTTGACTCGGCACAGTTTAAGAAGGGAAGAAAAACTTTTGAAACTTGTGATCTAAAACAAACCATAGATATTTTGTATGGCTATAAATCATCTCATTAAGGGAAAATGAAAAGTTTAAAGTTAAATTGTTACTAAATATAGAAAAGTGTCATTCTTTGTAGGACACTAAAAAGGAAAGAGTGTCACATAAATTGGAACGGATTGAGTAATTGGTATTGATCACGGTAGATGCTTCAAGCACTGTGATTACTAACGTAATCATACTGCAGCTAATAATTAAATTAACATAAGTAATCATACTACAGCTAACATCAAATGAAGAAACCAACATTTCTCATCATAAATGAACTCTCATCCTATAGAAATCAATAAACCAAAGTCTCTCATCCTATAAAAATATGATAGATAGACAACATTATCTTAGCCTCACTTTATCATTATCTCCACGGAAGGAATCTGATCCTTCACTTCAGGGAAAAATTGTTGTCTTATTCTAGTAAACGCTGCCCACATCTAAATCTAATAAAACAAATTGCGTTAACAAATAGGTACTAGCAGGGATGGCAATTGGGTTGGGTTGGGTTGGGGCAGGGCGGGTCAAAGCTTTTACTTCCAAAACATCAAATGGGGCAGGGCAGGTGGTAGGGCATATCAAAGCTTTGGGTCACTTGTAACATTTCGTGCAGTTTCAGTTACAAAGCTAGCTAAAAGTTGGAATCTGCAAAAAAAAATGTTCTCTGGTTCAGTGGTTCAGTGGTTCAGTGGTTCAGTGGTTCAGTGGTTCAGTGGTTCAGTGGTTCAGTGGTTCAGTGGTTCAGTGGTTCAGTGGTTCCGCAATTACTTTAGTGCTTCTTATCTTTTAAATTTATAAGCATATAATTTGATTAATATCTGAATGCTTAATTTCCTTGCAACAGTCCATCTTCTAAGTTTGTTAGAATTCAAACATTTCTTCGATCTTTGTCTTAGTACATAATGTCTTACTATGAAGTAATCTATTTGAGCTAAAATAAATACAAAAGAGTTTTATTATAAAGTAATCCATGTTAGAACAGTTACAAGATCAAAATGAATTAACATTAAAAATAAAACTAATAAATTAGAAAATTGCAAAAATTAAAATTAAGAAAGAAGTTGAAGATGATGTTAAAACGATTAGATAAAAAAATATTTAATTTTGATAACAAAAATGAAGAACATGTGAATGGGGAATTAAACGGGGCAGGGTAGGGCGGGGCTAAACGGGGCAGGGTAGGGCGGGATTTAAATGGGGCAATGACTTAAATGGGGCAGGGCAGGGGAAGACTTAACCCGCCCTGCCCCATTGCCATCCCTAGGTACTAGTGCTCTGCTATGCCAAATTTCTGCTACAGTAGGTGTCACCTGGCTTACTCTGTAAAGAATAATTCAATATCAATCAGCTAAAAAACTTTAAATGAAATGAAAAGCACTAGAACCAATGATAAAGAGCAAAAGAAAAAAAAGAGGAGAATGTAAGATTCATTTACCCTTTCAATAATGATGGGACTCAGCTTCACAAAATTGGCATCAATAATTTTGTTGATCAAATAAATGAGTTTTAAGGTTGTCCAAATGGATATAGAGCACACCTTATACAGATCCCCGCCTTCATAAACATCAACATCAACATCATTCAAGTACACAAATGTGACTGTAATTCTATCTACCACTGGTTGAAGGAGAGAAACTGTTAATGCATTATGGACAGCTATGGTGCATGTTAAGCAAGAAAGGGGTATCTCATTTAGCCTAGCTACCTTTACCTGTACCGATCTACATAAATGTGCGTATTCACTAACTCCATAACTATTTATTTTCAAAACAATAGGATGTTGCAAAGCCTTTTCAGCTGCGGTACTAAGGAATTAACTAAATCACAACTGGCAAGCCAAGCTCATTGTCAGAGCAAAGACTTGGGAGTTGCGGCACAAATAATTAACTAAATCACAACTGGCAAGCTAAGCTCATGTCCCTTTTCACAATTCACTTTTCCCTTCTTACCCTCTCCATCGATGAGGCTTCCCAAGAACATGCAACAGTATGGACTCGAGCAAACTTTTACAGACAAGCTAGGATTAATTTTTTTTGACAATGGTAACATAGACAAGCTAGGATTAATAGCTGGGTAGCAGAAGTAAGCAGCATTTATCTTCACCAGTAAAATAATAAAACATAAAAATGATATCTCAGAAAGTATAAACATTTGAGTGGTAAGTTTTACCCTGTTACAGGTTTACACATCCACTCATAGTGTTCTTGTCCAGAAAATATAGTGAGATTCGTTTTGACTTCAAAGGAAACAAGATGGGAAGAGATATAAGAGCTTAATAAAAAAGGCACAAGAGAAGAAATAGGTAGAAAAAGGTAAGATTCAAGAAAAGGCCTAGTCTGCAATATGCAAAAGCAGCATGCCATGGAACAAAGGACAAGTATTTCAGCATGTAGTCCTATGGACCAAAACATCAATATATACAACCAACATACAGCTAATCCATCTCTGAGCCACATCCTTGAAACTCTATACAAAATAGCGCTTAAAGTATCATTTAAACAGCTATAAATATGTTTAGTATTGCATATTGTACATATAATGCACATCGCTTGAACCCTTCAGAGATACAAAAAATCACCTTGACAGAGTTCGATCACAGCAGCTTCTTGAACCACCCAAGACCAGGAAATTGCCAAAAACATACTGGGAGAAGATCACCATCTCAGGTCTATCTTCTTGATCTAGACCCTACAGGTAGCATAATACTCAGTGACTAATGGTACAGAGTCTTAGCATAAGATTCATGACCTCTAGTACATCGAATAATTGTGCTGATAAAAGCTCATGGAGATTGGGGACGCGTGTTAAGGCACTAATTCATGAAAAGTAATTGAGGGGGGGGATACAAAAGGGAGTCTAAAGGGCTCATCATGTGCAAAATGTTACCAACCAGACCTTCAGTCATTTTTTCCCATCTCAACAAAATCAGGTAACTTTCTGTTAGGGAAAACTGTGTCAAAAAATATGGAACTCACGAAAATTTACAGATTGAAAACATTAACAAAAATACCTCCTATTTTTCGAAGAATGTCAAAGAAACGTCAAAATACTCTCTGTAACAGCTTGAATCATCATTTACCATCTATGGCCCCTTGAATCGCCATTGTTATTAAAGGCAGAACATATACAGAGAATACAAAGACAATATACAGCACCGATGACATGATGCAGTTAAGAGAGCAATGACTCAAGATAGGACCCAAAGAAACAGAACATGTTGTTTATATTCCACCAGTATATTTCTAACTCATTATAGCAAATTTATGGAACTCGCACAAATCTACAGAATGAAAACATTAACAAAAGTACCTCCTATTCTCTCGAAGAATCCATCAAAAGAAACGTAAAAAAGAATCTCTAATAAAGGAAATCATGATAGACTGGGTTCTAAGACAAAGAATCCTCATTATTCTAGAAATATAATTTATCTTTCCCACATTTCTGAGGCCTAAGATCAAGATAGTTTGAAAGAGTGAAAAACATGCAAATAAAAAAAATAAAAAATTACCCTGTGAATCAAAATGAAAATGTACTAGGAGAAACGGAACTTCTCATCCCAGAAAGGAAATAAGAAGGCCAGAGTAATTAAAGGCAGAACATATACAGAAAATATAAATACAGCAATAGCTCAAGATAGTACCCGAAGAAGCAGAACATGCTTGTTTATATTCCACCAGTATATTTCTCACTCGTTATAGCAAAAACATCGAACTCACGCAAATCTACAGATTGAAAACATTAACAAAAATACCTCCTATTCTCTCGAAGAATGTCAAAGAAATGTCAAAATACTCTCTGTAACAGCTTTCTTTTATACATAAATTGACATATAGGACTGAGCTGACCGGTAAGATCTTCAATAGTTGAAAACATGCAAGTCCAACAGGGCTTTGTAATACCCCTTCTCTATCTCCACTTCTTCCATTTGATGAAGGAGAATATTTTCAATAATAAAATTTTCCCAATCAACATCAACTTTCATTTTCCTTCTCCTTTTCTTTCCAGCATTTACATGTTCAACCGAGCCTAATTTAATCTTATCAATCGAACCGGCATCCGAAGGATACATTGTCTTATGGATTCGAAACTCTGCTGCCTTTATCTTCTCTTTTCTCCTTTCATACGCCAAGCAACCTCTATCAAAAGACGGAGGCATAGCACTCAACCCCACATCTTTCTCCACTATTTCCTTCACTAAAAGCTTTTTGCTCATTTCCGATTCGCCCTTCCACCAATCTGTGTAAGAAATTATGCCATTTCTTCTCTTCCTTCTCCTAATGTTATTATTTCTGCTATCTGTAGACTCGTGTTCATACATATCATTCTTAATCTTTGAATATACCATCGCCAAACACTCTCGCGATATCTGGAATCTATTCGTACTTTCGTTACTCAAACTCGATGCACGAAAATAGTGTGACTCATTTTCGGCGTCAATAACATCAAGAGCATAATCGTTTTCGTTGCTCAAACAATCGTCGATCAAGTAATCCAAATCAAATCCAACATCCTCGAAACTCTTCCTTTTATCATTCTTCAACGACATCAACATCGACATCAACTCCATGTATTGAACAACAAACGACGTGTGCTTCATAATATTCTTAACCGTAACATCCTCACCCCAAGGCAACGCTCGAGCAACCTTAACAAGCTTCTCCAAAAGCTCCTCATACCTCAATTTACAAGTAACAACCGCCACTTGTAACTCACTCGCGACATCCTCAATCTTCACGTCAATTCCATTCAACTCCGCAACAAACACCAACACCGCCGACACCACAGGCAATGGTCTCTGTCCCATGTCACGTACCATTTCACCAAACACTGCACCAAAAAAAACCCTTGTTTCAACATCCTCTTAATCATATCCTCATTAACCGCACTAAAACTCGGGGCATTTCGAATATAATGCTCGAACGAACCGACAGCATTAAGCTCAGGCAACTTAATATCTAAAAAAATCGACTACGCGATAAACTATTCGACCTAATTCATAAATATCACACTCGACCAAATTAGCAACCCTAACAATACTCAAAGGCATCATATCTTTTCTCATTACTACATATGCACAAACCAATTACCTTTTCCATATTCGTTATCCGTAATTTTCGGAACCATTTGTAAACTTCACTAGATTTCGCGGCAGAGAATTCTAATTGCAACATTAAACCATCAATCAACTTATTCGGTTCGTAAATTTTTGTTTCTTTGTAATTATAGATAGTTCCGGTACCGGCTGGGCCGGTTATACCACCGATTTGTGGCTCGAAATTAACATAATCTTGAAAAATTCCACATGAATTGCAATATAATTTACCTGTTACTGTATCGGTTTCGATGGTTTTCCTGTGAAAATTGTCGCAGGGACGAGAATTTTCCATTTTTTGTGGCTGCTTTGAGAGATTTGTTGAGGTTTTTGGCTAGGGTTTTGATAAATAGGCAATTGAAAGTGGATTTATGGGAAATTGGGTGAAACCCGAATTAATTACCGGGTATTATATATAAGTATAACTGACTTCGTTTGGTTTGGGTCTAGTGTTCTGTGTTTTTGTTGGCCCTCTTTCTTTTCCTGTTTTGTTCTTTTTGGTCCTTTAACTATTGCTTAACATTTGTTTTACTGGTGGCTAAATATTAATTCCAATTTATTTAGCACAATTATTATTCAGGAGTTAACAGTTTTATATTTTTAGTTGAATTGAATTTTTAAACTTATTTAAAAGAGAAATTACTTTGAAATCAGTTTAAGAATCGATCAAAAATCGTATGGTTTCTTATATTTGGAGTAGGTCTAAAATAATCTCTTAAATATATCTTTGAGTAGCTTTGATCATTTAATATAAGCTTATTTTAATAAGTACTTTTGATCTCCTTCAAATATATAATATAGGCTCTCAACGTTAAATTTAAGAGAATGGGTAGAAATCAATGAATTCCTATCGCTCCGAAGAGTTAAATATTTTCAATGAACTTTTTATAACCCAAGCATGTCCGATGGTTTTCATGTTCTCTTGCAAAATAATTATTACTTATGTCCCTATGATTTTATGATATTTAATAATTTGTTTTTGTATGTGCGTGTTACTGCCATTTATGTTTATTGTTTATGGTTATTGCACTAATTTGTGTTTTGTATTAATTTAGGTACTTTCATGGACAAAAGTGTGCAATGGCTAGACCAATTGAACCAAATTTGAGTGAAAAAGACTGAATATCCACGATTCGATGGCACTACATTGTACGCCTAGCATGATCGAAAAAAGGTGCAACTAAACTAAAATTTCTTGTGCCAGTTTATACACGCAACACATGTGTCGAGTAATTAGTATAAGTAAAAACGTGGATGTTAACACTCAAAAGTGTTTAACTGAATCAAGTGATAGCCGAAGGTGGAAAAAGATTCTAAATCGGTAACTCAGCGGAATCATAGCCGAATCCGTTAGTTCCTACCCTCGTCTAGAAAAGCATTATCGGCTGTTACAGTAGTCTGACCGAGTCATAATTTCGAGGAACGGCTGAGACCCACACATACTCAGACGCCTCGAAGACCAAGTCAAGGGACATTCTAGAAAAGGTAGCAACCAGCAACAGCCTGAAGGAAGTGTCGTTGATCGTGCTAGAGGTCCAGGCGAAAAAATCGGCACCACCTCCTCAAAGTTGGCTAGTGGATTTCGTGGGTAGTTCGATGGCTAACATAGAGGGTCACATTTATTTTTTTTGTACTATAAATGTAAAATCACGTGTACATAATAGAACAACACAATCAATCAAAAAATTAATTTTTACATATCTTCATTCTATGTTTATCGCATTTATTGCACTCTAGCTGTATTTATGTTTCTTACCACTTAGTTTACTCAATCACCAACCTAACACTTTCTAGAGTAGTTGGGAAACTCATTGCTGCAAGTTAGAGTTCCGCTTCTGGCCCAAATCGCTTAGTTAAATAATCAATTTGTCATTCGATTTCGTCAGCCTATAAAACGGCAAATACTTCGGAGGGAAACAAATTTGGCACGCCTAGTGGGACCATAGGTGATCTCATAACGAAGTTTGATTCTCCAGGCCAGGATCACACTTGGCGTATGCGTCGAAGGTCTGGTAAGAAAATGAACCAAGAGTCCAGTCCACTTCCTAAATAGAATCCTCCCAGAAGGAACAACGAGCCACCATCTTCTTTGGGTATGCCTACATCGGTTGATACCCCTCCACTTCCTCCATTAACCCAAGTTGTGGGTGAACCTAGTCAATCTGAGGGTCCAACTGTTCTGACCACGTCATTCATTAGACAACAGATTGACTTGGGCATCCACGACATTATGTATCAGGTTTCCAAACAATTGGTTGACATTGTCAAACCAATGGTGCATAACGAGATTCAGCAGGCGAGAGAACTGAAAGCTAATCGACTGTATCCAGGAGAAGGTTCAGTTAGTTTTGACATCCCTCTGACGAATGGTGTTGTGCAACATGCAACTGTGACTCCAAGTGTTGTTCCTCAACCGAATGTGTATCAATCGGTATCTACTCAGGTACAGCCGATAGCAAACCTAGTAGCACAAGCCCAGCCACTTGGTAACCAATCTACTGTATGGTTGCTACCAAACGCTAGGGGAAAGCTGTGTCACTCGACCAAGCGAATTTGTAGTATGGACAGATCAATATGGCTCGGAGACTAGTTCAGACGTCCAGACACCTTGGTTTGTCTCCCGTTATGTTGTATGCTTATGCAAACGACCCTACGGTACAGACGACCAATGTTGGCCAGCCGATGGCCCCTGGCTATGACCCTGCTAGGCTATTTGGTTGTAACACCCCGTATTTTTGGGCAATAGTTTGAGCATCTATATATAAGAAAATCAAGAGCTTGGTATATAAAAAGATGCGGTCTCAAAATAATTTAGGATTTAACAAGTGTGACGATGGTGGTTGAGAATAATATTTGGTGTATACATAAAGAGGCTATCGACTAATGTTATACCCCATGATTATGATATTGAGTATAGGACATGATTAATATTTAAGTGAATTGAGATCAAAGAATTAATTATGAGTGTAATTATTTAAACCAGGGATTGTAGTAAAGTAGGATAAACGTAAAGGGGACAAGTGTCATGTTTAGTATGCTACGTGTGTATATAGAGATGAGCAATACGTGACTAATACTAATGTGGGATTTGGTAGTTGATTTTAATGGGATAAGCTTTAGGTGTAGCAAAACATTAATAAATAGGTGGACACCTCGGCCTAGGACCATGTTGTGGAGAGCATTTGTCACATAAGAGATTGCTTTGTCTATGCCCTTCACATCATCTTCTATTGATACCAAAATATACGAATTTCCTTTATGATTCAAAGGAGATAAAAGTAGAGGTGGCTGTGGCTGGGCTCAGTGCGGGTCAGATGCAGCGGCGGGTCGAGTCGGCGGGGTCTGACGGGTCGATTCTGGCGGGACTTGCTCGATCCGTCGATCCCGATCCCAGTCAGATCGGTCGAAGCGGGCTCGGGCGAGTACGGCGGGGTTTCCTTTTTTTTTTTTTTAAAATAACATATGTATAAAAAAAACTCAATAAACAAAATAAGATAGTGTAATAAAAACATCTCAATGCTGTTTTTGTGCCTCTTATATTATTTAATAGACATATAATTTTTTTTGTAATACAAATACAATTGTCTAAAATCTAAATTGCAACTTTGTGGTGTTGTCCAAAAGTTGCAAATTACATAATAAAATTGCAATTAAAAAAATTACATTCTCAAAAAAACATGTTCTAATTGCTTGATGATTTCATGTGGTTCTTCGGTTGGAATTGGTATTTGTTGGTCAAATTGATCCACGTCGCTTCCACTACCTTCGGTTAAGATTTCGTTGTAGTTTTCATCATCTTCTTCGTTGATCTTCGGTTGACCGCACCTTCTCCGCTCCGCTCGTATCCAATCTCTGAATAATACTGCAATTTCCAAGCTGTCTCCGGCTAATGAGTGTCTGTGGTCTCCTATTTGATATCTGCCTGCAGAAAAAGCGCTTTCAGACGCAGTTGATGATGCTTGAATGTTCAAAACAACTTGAGCCATCAATGAAAGTGTCATAAATGTCTTCTCATTCCCCCTCCAGTATTTCAGCAAGTCTTCATGTCCATCTTCATTGATAACTTCTTGATACGGTACAGAACCCTGCAAAACAAAAATATTCAACTCGCTAATTTGGTTAGTAGTAGAGGTACGGCCGCACATTCTATTTCTGAGGCTTTCAATACTAGCCGCAGAAACAACACCCTATCAAAAAATGCCCATGCATCTGATTTTAATGGTCGTTTTGCTGGACCTCGTCTCATACTAGGGGGAATAGAAGGTATTTCAGTTGAAGGTGCACTAGTGGGTGTGTTGTCATCAACATTAGTGGGTATATCATCTAGATCATCGTCTAAATTAAAGTCTTCTTGAGTTCCAGAAAATAGCTCATGGTCTAAATCTAATGGTATTGTAGGAAAATGTTGAGTATCAACAAAATCATTCTGTGTAGGAATAAGATGACTAGAAGAAGTACCCTTGCCCTGGTTGCCCCTACTAGAAGAAGCACCCTTACCCTTACCCTTAAGCATACCTTTTAATCCTTCCATTTTAATTATGATAATAAATAATTAAAAACAATAAAATTAAGTGCGCTAAATAAAATAAACAGACAATAATAATTTAATGAAAGAACAAATGTACCAAACGCCGACGTAACGTCGACGTGTAATCGAGAGGTTGAAAATTGAAACTTTGCTCGATGGAAGATCCTCAAGCTAGTTGCCAACTTCACTCCCAATTCCCAAATGAATAAATAAAATTGAATATTTAGCAAACAATGTAGAGTTGTAGAGAGATATATTGAGAAATTAGAGAGATTGTAGGAAGATTTGTGAGAAAGATGAAGAGAAAATGAGTTATTTATAGTTGGAAAATTGGGTTAAAGTGTAAATATAATAACTTATGGATTAAAATAAATATTAAGGGGTAGGGGGGTTGGGGGAGGGGGCCTAAAATGGTAGTTGGCAACGGCCATAATCTAAAATGGTCGTTGGTGCAACGAACATATTTGCAAAAGGGGAAAAAGAGGCGGGAGTCGGGGGTGGGAGTCGGGCTCGGGGCGGGGTGAGGCGGGGAGTCGGGTCTAGCGGAGTGCAGGGGCGGGCTCGGGTGCAGCGGGACGAGACATCGCCCGATCCGAGTTCGAGTCCCGCCAGATTATTTTTATTTTTTTTAGCGGGACCGGGGCGGGCTCGGGATGGGGTCGGGTCGGGGTCGGGCCGTCCCGACCCACTGGCCAGCCCTAGATAAAAGTAGTTCCAGCAAGTAGTCATTAAAAAAGGGTTGGTTCCGTTATTATTTAAGGTTAACTGGTAAAGAAGGTTGATTTTATTGCCATCGTGAATGGTCGGTTCAAAGGTATGTTAAGGCAAATTCTTCTTTCTTTTTGGCATGTTCCATGTAACGAAATGTAACCGTAATATTATTCCATAAATTATTCTACTCTTAGTAGTTAAGAATGTGCATGTTATTGATTCCTATGTTGAAAGCATGCCTAAATATGTTCCTAAATCCTTATTGAGGTATCTGGGAAAGATGTTGATATTCCAAATGTTAGCCGAAGGTACATGTTAATATTATGTCATTCGATAAGTTCAGAATGTTTCATTGTCATTCATGCATTTTTATTTGCATTATATTCATGTATTACCTTGGACCCACATGTGTTATATATACTACTATATGGTATCAATATATATATATGTAGGGGATGGGGAAAGGGGAATGACGTTATATACGTGTCACCACTGCATCTGGTACAGACTATCATGAAAAGGAAGATGCTCAATGAGGCTAATTTGATAATGATTATGCCCACAGAGGCTGTTATGGGAAGGAATATGCCCTTGTGTGGCCAATATATATATGTATACCGCATTTGCATTGTGCATAACATTTAGGCATATGTATTAGGGCCTTATAGACATTTACTGTTGGTCAGCCGTTTCTGTCGGCCGTTGGTGTTATCGGTTGTTTCTATCAGTTATCTTTGTCAACTGTTTCTATTTCAGTTTATTGTTATATCCCTATTATACTATTGATCATGCTTGACATACTCGGTACATCAATCGTACTGAAGTCCTTTTTATCGGGGGACGCTGCATTTCATGCCCGCAGGTTCATGTAAGCAAAGAGACGATCCACATTACTAGGTTGCTGACCCATCGGATTTTGGAGCACTCCCCTTGTTTCGAAGTGTCGGTCTAATTTCAGTACGGTATATTTTTGCATGTATATATGGGGGTATGGCGAGGCCCTGTCCCGACCTTTTGATGTCGTATACTCTTTAGAGGCTTGTAGACAGGTGTCATGTGTGCATAGTAGTCATGTATGACCTTGTCGGCCTTGTTATGTATGTATATATAAGTTGGACTTTCTGGTGAAGATTTTATATAGTCCTTTTTCAGCTTAGTTCGTATTTAATTATGATTAGGTGTTAACTATATGGTTAGTGGTACTCGGCAGTTCAGGTCCGGGTGCCCGTCATGACCCTCCGATTTGGGTCATGACATTGGTGACGCTGTCTATAGCGGGACACCATTCCAACATTCATAGCCGGTACCCAATCCATACCATCCAGGAAACGCAAACTTTCTAAGAACGGCTGATGTCCGAGGAGAGCAGACATGGAACACTGTTCCACCTTATCCTCAAGTTCCGTTGGCTGTTCCAAGAGCTCAGGTTGTAGGCTTTGGTGGCAATGCCCAACATCAGCAATGGGGATATACTTAGAAAATCACCTACAACTTTCAAAATCCTGTTCAACAAGGTGCAGAATGGAGGCCTCAAGTTCAGAACACCTACCAGCCGGTTCTAGTTGAGAATCGGCAGGGGATGCCACAGCTGATGAACCTTGAAACCATTGTGAATACCATGAGGAGGTACTTCGGCATCCAACTGAAACCCTTGGACAAGCCTGTTTATAGGAAGCCCTACCCCGATTGGGTAGATCAGGTAGCGCCACTGCCAAGAGGCTTCAAAATGCATGATTTCGCCACTTTCTCAGGTGATGACGACAAATCTACCTCTTAGCACATCGGCAGATTTACCGCCCAATGTGGCGAAGTTGACCAGAACGAGTACCACAAGCTGCAGTTATTCCCCGTTTCTCTAACCGGAATGGCATTTGCCTAGTACTCATCCTTGGGCCCCGACTCCGTGCAAAGTTGGGCTGACATGGAGCATTGTTTCTATGATAGATTTTATTGGCCCTAACCTCAGGTCACTATGACAGATTTGACAAATCTCAAGCAACAAATAGATGAGTCGGCTACCGATTATATCGAGAGATTCAGAAAGAATGTTGGGAAATGCACTGTATACTTTCCTGAATCAGAATGCGGCCACATGATAATAAAAAACATGCATCCACAACTAAAGGAGAATTTAGTGGGACAATCTTGCTCTGACTTAAGTCAGTTAGCCGAAAAGGCTAGCCAGATAGAGCAGTTTATTCAGGAGAAAGAGAAAAGAAGAGTTAACCGAAACAGAGGCTCCCATTTGGTATCCATTATTGAGGCAGATGAGTCTGACTCAGAGTCAGTCAGCCGAGATCGTCAGGGGTAAGGTTTACTCTTGCCCAACCCTGAAAGCTACGAAGGGAAAGGAGATGAGTTCAACTAATGACAGGGTCGGTTAGTTGTTTGATATTACGAAGGCAGATCAGATCTTTGATCATCTGCTTAAAGATAAACAGATTCAGTTGTTTGATGGCTGTCGCGCCCGATTTTGACCTGCTCGGGTCAAAGCGGAGCACAACGTATCCGGTGATTCCTGGGTAAATGAATTAAGGAGTCGCCACCTAATTATTCTTTTCGGTGAATTAGGACACCTAAATATTAAACTAAATGCTGCAATGTAACTCCAATTTTAAAGTCTGTGAAACTAGTGAGATTCTAGGTAAGGGTTCTTTATTATCCTAAAGGGAAGGGGTTAGGCATCCTTTAAGATCCGCTAACTTGCGGTTATCCGGTCAAACTCAAGTTAATATTATACTAAGGAAAATGCATGTTTAAAGTATATAAGTTAAAAAGATGTTTGCAAATAATTAGTAAATGATGCATCTTAAAAAGAAAGATACATGTAAAGTTGAAAAGTATGCATTTTTAACAATTGATAGTAAAAACAAATTATTTATAATGCCTAAGAAGTAAATCTTTTGGAAATCATTGAGTTGAAAAAAAAAAGATAAACTTATTTGTATGATTGATAAAGCGAATGAAAGATGCTCAAAGTTTTATTTGAAATTTTAAATATGCATGACGAGCCTAAAATGAATAAGCTAACGGAGGGTTTTTAAGCTACCCTAAACTAGCGACGGGTTTTAAACTACCCCCACTAAATATCCATTCGTGGCCTAATTATTCTAAATATCCTAACAATCACACAAGCATTAAATAATTATTATAGACCCAAATAGAAATAACGAAATTAAAGAATAACAATAAACGGGGAACTAAGGCGGATGACGATGTCTTCTAGCCCTATTTATTTTGAAATCCCGAGGTTGAAAAAATGCAAAGAAGGTGGATGCGGATCTTCGTTCGGCAATGATCATGATGAGTCTCATAACGAAACTCTTCGTAGCTCCCGATGCATTTCATATAAATAAAGAAAAGAAAAGGATTAGTAGACGGAACATAAAAGTGTATATATATAAAAAATGTAAATAAATAATTCATGAAAGGTAATATGTTGTTGGGCCTCGATGAAAAATAATGTATTGTTGGGCCCTCGGGCCTAATGACTCAAATAGTTCACGGGATCAATGAAGTATAGGCCCATAGACCCACGAAACGTGCAAAGAAAGAAGGGAAAACATACCAACCCAATATGCGATAAGCCCAATTAACAAGTATTCATATTTATACATATACCAGCCCAACATTTGATATACACTTAGACATATTAGGTTGATATACACATATTATTCAAAGTAAATCTGATATACTTGGATGTATGCAAGAATATACAACCTTGACATACACCTAGTGTATACCCAAGTCTGTACACCTTGTATACCTTTAGTATATCACTGCATATCTTCAATAACTCGTGTAAAAATCACAAAAGCACAAGGCAGTCATGAACAGATTTAGATCACAAGCAAGAGTAGTGGGACATCTCAGGCTAAGAAAATCAGCCAACGTGTTGAGCAAAAATGAGCAGATTTAGTTCCAATCAAGGGGAAAGAGATGATTTCCTAAATATTAGACTAGTGCAGGTGTAAAGAGTAGACCCAGACACAACAAAAGAATACTCAGATACCTCCACAACAAACCAAACAAAATATTTTCTCATGCCTAAAATCGAACACGTACAAGCACAAACAGGCAGTGTATGGACATGTAAAGGAACCGGTTACACATTAACCTAACTAGCATGCATCAATCGCCTCATAATTCAGACACCAGTACAGAAGGGAACAAATCTAGTGAACACATACATTCAAGGGGTATGAAAATAAGATCCAAGTTCATGTATTACCCTCATATGAGGAAACAAGTGCAGACCTCTTTCATATTTACACAAACAAAATAAAGCTACAAGGCAAAGGGACTGACTCAAAATAACTTTACATCTTAACAACAATATTGGGCAGTGGCTGCATGGCAAAACTAAAGTCATTCTCAAACATACTCATTAAAACACATTTGATGATAGGCATTATTTATATGAACCAATTCACAGACCATAGAAAAATAACATACATTCCTAAACAGGCAACTTAAACATGAATGCATAATTTTTGAAAGAAGGCAAAGCATTTGTCCACACAAGAACCCATTCAAGTCATTTCTATTTAACCTTAGACAATTACAAGACTCAACCACCTTATACATGCTACTATATGAAATAATATCACAATTTGAGCGTATGAAAACAGGGGTTCATAGCAAAAGCTTGTTCCAATAGATACTATATGCTAACACAGATATCACTTATATCACTCAACACTTATACCACTCAATAGATTGACATGGCGATAATGTGACTTAGAAGGTATTACAATGCTATCATGGGTACATTTTAGCCCATACACAGGCAAAGGCAAGTAGATAACTAGTTCAGCAGACATATAGGACATGGGGTTAACATATAACAATTTAAGGCAACATTTCAAAGGTGCAGAACCACTTAGACTAAGCTAAACATGCAGGGTCCTAATCATGCTATATACTAGGCATATTAACACTTAGACAGATATGTTAAGCATGTGGTTAGTCCAATAGATATATGGGGAAATAGGAATGACCAAATGACCAATCAAGGACAACATTATAAACATATAGGGTCATTTAAATCAAGACACACACAAAATCATGTTCATGTTACCCACCAGACATAATAGCACCCCAGGATAGGACATAACAGAATTAGTGTGGCTACCCAACACATCAAAAATCCAATAACTGCATATAATAGTTAATAACTATTGCATCAATGAATCAGTTGAATAAAAATAAGTCAAAATAGGTAAGTTTCAAATTTTCAGCCTATGACTGATAAAATAAGGATCCAAAATACCCAGACATGCACAAAACTTCCATGTTGACTACCCTAGACTCATTACGCACAGATTCATAGGCATGATAGTTGTCATTCAAAGCTAATATGCCCTATACTATACTTAAATCATAGAAGACCTATGAACGGATCGAACAAATATATATCCAAGTTAATAATATAAATGGAGCTCTATCACAATCTCAAAATATATAGCAGAACCAAACCATGATCGCACTTTCAAATCTTAAATCAGCACAGATCATAATCTCTCAAAATGGCAACAAACAATCCTACAAATCATGATGTCTACAAGACAGGCATAGAAACAACATGCATCATATAACTATTACTACGCACTTAGAACAGTATACTAACATTAAAAATCAAACAAAACAGGCTAGTAAGAAATATCTTAGTTTTCATGGACTTAACTACTAGTCAATATCATGAGGTTGTAACTTATCTACATCTTGATCCTTCCAAAGAGATACTAGTTAACATCATATTAACACATAATGCTAAGTATAAGCCTATGAACGCAGAAGCATCTCTAAATATTTATTAACTTAAACATACTTGGCGTATTAAGCACAATAACATTAATGAACTATATTATGACTAAACTAACATATAAAACACAAAAAAAAACAAATGGAAAACTCGAGTTTACTGACCTTCTCCGGGCAGCGAATCGAGGCGTCGTCTCGAATGGTCGACCCGCTCGGAGAAGTTTGTTTATGCGATTGAAAAGAACAAAATGTTTGTATCTTTGTCGAATCAGAAAATGGGAACCAAGAAAGAATCGTCGATTTTTGTGGTTTTGTCTTTGAAGAACCGAGAGGTTTTGTCCAAAAAAAAGCCCCCTTTGAATGGACTCCATGCCAATATTTATAGGACGAACTTAGGGTTTGTTAGGGCTCATTTGGGTGGGGTTTTAAGCTTCAAATTTTGAAATGGGTCAAATGAAATCCTTCAAAATCCGAACGTTTAATGGTTTTGCAGGCTTCACGTGATTCATAGCACGAAAATGGAGCAACACCCTCTGTTCCATGGTTGACAAAGCTAGAAGAGAAAATGGGAGCTGCTGCTGCTGCTGCTCTGATTTTTGGGGAAGGGTGAGAGAGAGAAAAATTTGTGAGGGTTCCGCGGTGTCAGGGTAGCGTGGTGGCAGTAGTGAGGTAGGGGTGTAGGGCTATAGGGGTGTGTGCGGCGAT
Organism: Anisodus acutangulus; assembly: GCA_029783415.1. NCBI lineage: Eukaryota > Viridiplantae > Streptophyta > Magnoliopsida > Solanales > Solanaceae > Anisodus > Anisodus acutangulus. The sequence goes on along the minus strand of CM056491.1, from coordinate 20,223,434 downwards.
TTGAGGGTCGTTGGTTTTTTTTGGATTTGGTTTGGGCGATGGGGTTTTATTTTGGGATTGGGCTCGGGTCGGCTGTTTGGGGAGAATGGGTTGACGAAAGTAAAGGGGAAGGTCACGATGGGCTTGGGATTTTTTGGGAGAACGGGTGGTCTGGTTGGGTTATTTTTAGGGTGAAATGGTTATGGGAGAGAATATAGGAGTTGGGGATTGGGCTAGTCCGGTTGGGCTAGGAAGGTGGGGTGGGCGATAGGGCTTGGAAAAGGTTTTGGGATTTTGTTTTGTGGGTTTTGGTTTAAAGGGGATAAAAGGTTGTGGGGTTGGGCTTGGAAGATGGGGGTTTTATTGGGCCTTAAATGGTTTTGGGATTTTGTTTTGTGGGTTTTGATTTAAAGGGGATAAAAGGTTGTGGGGGTTGGGCTTGGTAGAGTGTGAATTTAATTAGTTTTGGGTATAAATTGTTTTGGGTTGGGAAAATGAAAATGGGTTATGGATTAAAAATATGAAAGGGTTTTAATATTAAAAGCTTTGAATAAAAATATAAAATTATTTAGAATATAGTATAAGATGCGGTAATGATAAAACATAATATTTGTGAAATGCTAAATGCTTAATAAAAATGGAAATGCGATGCAATTTTGCGAGAATAACATAGAATTTTCGGATAAAACTTATGATGATGATAAAAATGCAAATGATAGTAAAAAATGCGAATAATAATAATGATAAGGGAATAATATATATACATATATATATATATATATATATATATATATATATATATATATATACGCATGTATGTATGTAGATTAAAATTGTTTTGAGGTGTTAAAAATATTTAAAATTGCAAATAAATTGGAAAAGACGGGACAAAATTGGGTGTCAACAGATGCCCCTCTTTGGCCGGAGACGATGAAAGAGTTTTCGGCCAAAGAAGTTGACTGAGTAGCCAACTTTGTCCTGATCAATGGGACTTGAAGGAAGATTAGGTATGCATGGGTAGAAATAGGATCCCAGGGGGAGAGAAGTTATTGAAAGAGTTGGTGCAGATTCAAGAAATATTGCCTCAGTGTCGAGTTATGATGACACTGGTCGCAGATGTAATAGAACTATTGGGAAAGAGCGGATCGACGTTCGAAGTAGGTCGTTGGCCAAATTCCCTCGGTTCGCCGTAAGATATAGTTCCACATTGTGCTAAAAGCTCCCGCCGATTCAAGTTCCTGTGGACTAGGGCTAAGATAAAAGTTAGTGCATAACTGTTGCATAAGATATGTATGTGAGAATATGACTTTGTAAGTTGAAATGATGTCATTGCTTAAATGTTGTGCAGATGACGCCGTTGGTGGGCGCCAGTTTAAAATAAAGTACCCGTATTAGGAGGTGGGCGCCTGATTTAAATGAAATACCCGCATTAGAAGGTGGGCGCCTGATTCAAATGAAATACCCGCATTAGAAGGTGGGCGCCTGATTTAAAACGTACCCGCATTAGGAGGTGGGCACCGGATTTAAAACGAAATACCCGCATTAGGAGGTGGGCGCCTGATTTAAATGAAATACCCGCATTAGAAGGTGGACGCCTGATTTAAAATATACCCGCATTAGGAGGTGGGCGCCTGATTCAAATGAAATACCCGTATTAGAAGGTGGGCGCCTGATTTAAAACGTACCCGCATTAGGAAGTGTGCGCCTGATTTAAAACGAAATACCCGCATTAGGAGGTAGACGCCTGATTCAAATGAAATACCCGCATTAGAAGGTGGGCGCCTGATTTAAAACGTACCCGCATTAGGAAGTGGGTGCCTGATTTAAAATGAAATACCCGCATTAGGAGGTGGGCGCCTGATTTAAATGAAATACCCGCATTAGCAGGTGGGCGCCTGATTTAAAACATACACACATTAGGAGGTGGGCGCCTGATTCAAATGAAATACCCGCATTAGAAGGTGGGCGCCCGATTTAAAACGTACCCGCATTAGGAGGTTGGCGCCTGATTTAAATTAAAATACCCGCATTAGGAGGTGGGCACCTGATTTAAATTAAAATACCCACATTAGAAGGTGGACGCCTGATTTAAATGAAATACCCGCATTAGAAGGTGGGCGCCTGATTTAAAATAAAATACCCGCATTAGAAGGTGGGCGCCTGATTTATGTCGTCGTGTTGACCTAATATAAAGTGTGACCCTATGGTCGAACTGCCTTGCTATGATAATTAATGCGCGGACAAAAGCGATGCACAAGTTGAGTAGATCAGAATGCGACCCTGTAAGTCGAAATACCGTTCTTTGCGTGGACTCAACACGGTTGGGAACATGTAGTTTAGCATGACGTCTTTGTACAGTCTCCAAACAGGAAAATGATCCTTGTGGTGAGCTGCGATGCGAAGATCCCTTGCGAATTTGCTCATAAATATTGCAGCTTCCCTGTTTTCACCTGACTCTATGGAATGAAGACCATGACCTCTCGGTTGGCATTACATCATTCAACTGGAGTGCAATCCTGAAAAACCTGTACTCAAATAAATTTATGAGTTTTGGGAGGGGGAGTTGATTCGCGTTGACTTTGTAGCTTTGGCCTTGGTATTTTCATGTCCTGCTGACTCAGACCCGTAGCCCTATCTGCTTTCCAGTCTTGGCTAGCCGTTAATGAAAACATTTGGAAATAATTTGTAGAAACGCAACATAAAAATTCTATTGAATTTTGATGAAAATGTTTGTTGAAAATAAATTTCTTATAAGAATTACTGTCGAGCTCAAGAATAGTGACATGCAGTGAAACAAAGCAAACGTCTTATCCAAAATCCTTCTTCTGGCTGAAGACTTAGTTTGCCAATGCTTTTCCATGTTTATCGGTGTCCTCTGGCAGTGATCCCTTAAAAATGCCCCAGTTTCCGATATGTGAGAATGATGAACTTTTGAACGGACAACCGAGTCTTGTGTAGATTGCTTGCCTGTCCTATCAGGGTGATCAGATGGGTGCCCTTTGTCATATGTGAGATAAAAGAGAAAATATTTCCTAATGGTGGGACCGAAGCCGGAATCAGGTCATAACGTAGTTCATTACAAGCAAAGGAGACTTTAAGGGTTTCTAAAGATGGGACCGAAGCCGTTGTGGCCGCCTACGTATCCCGCCGAGGGAATCAGGTCATAACGTAGTTCATGTTACAAAGAAATGTGTTTTTGGGAAAATTTATGATCTAAAGAAACGGAACCCGACATGGGTTCTTTGCGTATCCCGCCAGGGAGCGCAACTTTTACAACATAAGAAGTGCATTACATAGAAAAATCCTAAATGTAGTATCTTTTCACCGCATCTGCATTGATAGCTTTTGGCTAAACTTCACCGTCCATTTCAGCTAGAATTAATGCTCCTCCAGTTAACACCCGGTGAACCATATAAGGCCCTTGCCAGTTAGGTGCGAACTTTCCTTTAGCTTCATTTTGGTGCGGAAATATACGTTTTAGCACCAACTGCCCCGGTTTGAAAGCCCTTGGTTTCACTTTCCTGTTGAAAGCTTTGGCCATTCTGTTTTGATAAAGTTGTCTGTGATAAACTGCGTTCAATCGCTTTTCATCAATCAACATCAATTGTTCGTACCGATTCTGTATCCATTTTGCTTCGCTCAGCTCGACTTCTTGGATAATTCTCAAAGATGGTATTTCCACTTCTGCTGGTAACACAGCTTTTGTTCCATAGACCAAAAGATACGGTGTTGCCCCAGTAGAAGTCCTGATTGTACTGCGATAGCCCAAAAGTGCAAAGGGCAAATGCTCATGGCAGTGCTTGTAATTATCAATCATCTTTCGCAGTATCCTTTTGATGTTCTTGTTGGCTGCTTCGACTGCTCTGTTCGTCTGAGATCGATATGGAGTGGAATTCCGGTGAGTGATCTTAAACTTTTCGCATATCTCATTCATCATATTACTGTTGAGATTGGCTCCATTGTCTGTTATAATCGACTCAGGAATTCCAAATCGGCAAATGATGTTATTGCGGATAAAATCAACTACCACTTTCTTTGTCACTGACTTGTGGGACGATGCTTCTACCCACTTTGTGAAATAGTCAATTGCCACTAGAATGAATCGGTGTCCATTTGATGCGGCAGGTTCAATAGGGCCAATGACATCCATGCCCCAAGCTGCGAATGGCCAAGGAGAGCTCGTCACATTGAGTTCGTTAGGAGGTACCCTGATTAAATCGCCATGAATCTGACATTGATGGCATTTTTGCACAAAGTGAATGCAATCTATTTCCATGGTCATCCAAAAGTAACCTGCTCTTAGAATCTTCTTTGCTAAAGTGAAACCATTCATATGAGGCCCGCACGTGCCTCCGTGTATCTCTTCAACTAAACTTCTTGCCTCTCGGGCATCGACACATCTTAACAAACCTAGATCTGGAGTCCTTCGATAAATGATTTCTCCGTTTATGAAGAAATGGTTTGCTAACCTCCGAAGTGTCTTCTTTTGTGTGCTGGTTATGCTTTCTGGATATTCGCCCGTTTCGAGATACCTCTTAATGTCGTGGTACCAGGGCTTCCTATCCAACTCTTCATCTATATGGAAACAATAGGCCGGCTGATCCGATAAGTTCACCTTGATGGGATCAATGTAATTCTTGTCTGGATGTTGAATCATGGAGGACAGAGTTGCCAGAGCATCAACGAACTCATTTTGAGTTCGTGGGATATGCTTGAATTCTATCTCGCTGAACCTTTTGCACAATTCTTTCACGCAATGCAGGTAAGGAAGTATCTTCACATTTTTGGTAGCCCATTCGCCTTGCACCTGGTGAATCAATAAGTCTGAATCACCTATAACCAATAATTCTTGAATGTTCATATCAACGGCCATTCTAAGTCCGAGTATACAAGCTTCATATTCTGCCATATTGTTGGTGCACGAAAATCGGAGCTTCGCAGAAATTGGGTAGTGTTGACCTGATTCTGAAATCAAAACTGCTCTAATACCAACTCCTTCGAAATTTGCAGCTCCATTGAAGAACATTCTCCAACCCGGGTATTCTTCTGAGATTTCTTCTCCAACAAACAATACCTCATCATCTGGAAAATAAGTTCGGAGGGGCATATATTCTTCATCTACGGGGTTTTCAGCAAGATGGCCGGCTAGTGCTTGTCCTTTGATAGCTTTTTGGGTAACATATATGATATCGAACTCGCTTAGCAAGATTTGCCACTTTGCTAGCTTCCCAGTGGGCATGGGCTTCTGAAAGATGTATTTGAGTGGGTCCATTCTGGAGATGAGATAGGTGGTATATGTAGACAAATAACGTCTAAACTTCTGTGCAATCCATGTCAAGGCACAAAAAGTGCGCTCCAGCAAAGTATATCGAGCTTCGTAAGGTGTGAACTTCTTGCTCAAGTAGTATATAGCTTGCTCCTTCTTTCCTATTTCATCGTGTTGTCCCAACATGCATCCAAACGCATTTTCTAACACAGATAGATATAATAGCAAAGGCCTTCCGGGCTCTGGAGGCACCAAAACAGGTGGGTTAGACAAATATTCTTTGATTCTATCAAAAGCTTGCTGGCAATCTGTCATCCATTTAGTAGCAGCGTCCTTTTTCAATAGCTTAAATATTGGTTCACATATTACTGTTGATTGCGCTATGAACCTGCTGATGTAATTGAGACGACCATGGAAACTCATCACGTCCTTTCGACTCTTTGGAGGAGGCAAGTCTTGGATAGCTTTCACCTTCGAGGGGTCCAATTCAATACCTCTTCTACTCACGATGAAACCTAACAGCTTCCCAGCAGGGATACCAAATGCACACTTTGCAGGGTTTAATTTTAGGTCATACCGCCTTAGTCGGTCGAAGAACTTCTTCAAATCTGTCAAGTGATCTGGGGCCCTTCGCGACTTGATAATAACGTCATCTACGTAGACCTCAATTTCTTTGTGGATCATATAATGAAAAATGGTAGTCATGGCCCTCATATATGTGGCACCTGCATTCTTGAGTCCGAACGGCATTACCCGGTAATAGTATACTCCCCAAGGTGTAGTGAATGCCATTTTTTCCGCGTCTTCTTCATCCATCAAGATTTGGTGGTAACCAGCAAAGCAATCAACAAATGACTGCAATTCATGCTTCGCACAGTTATTAATAAGTATGTGAATATTTGGGAGAGGGAAATCATCCTTCGGGCTTGCCTTGTTGAGATCCCGATAATCCACGCACACACGTATTTTCCCATCTTTCTTTGGCACGGGTACAATGTTGGCAAGCCAAGTGGGGTATCTTGTGACTCGAATGACCTTTGCATCGAATTGCTTAGACACCTCTTCCTTGACCTTTAAACTCAAGTTAGGCTTGATTTTCCTTGGTTTTTGTTTCACCGGAGGGCAGGATGGATCAATAGGTAATTTATGCGAAACAATATATGTGCTCAAACCTGGCATATCGTCATAAGACCAAGAAAATATATCGATATACTGCCTCAAAAGATCCGTAAGTTTTTCCTTTTGTGCGGTGCTCAGATGGACGCTGATTCTTGTTTCCTTCACATATTCTGCATCTCCCAAATTTACTGCCTCAGTTTCATCTAAATTTGGCTTTGGCTTATTCTCAAAATGTTCCAATTCCTCGGTCAATTCTTCTGGCTGCCAGTCTTCCTCATACTCTTTGAAGTCCTGTTCGTTGTTTGGATTTTGTTTGTTTGTTTCATTACATGTCACATTCACATTATCGACAGATTTATTAGTTTGCATGCTGAAAGAGAAAAGAAAATTAGTAAACACAATAAAATTTGAAATAGCAAAAGCAATGTGGATTTGTCATTTAAGCTTTCAAAAGATGGAGGCAAAACACATTAAAATGCATAGATGCGATTCAAGCCTCAATCAGAATCACATTGTTTCAAAAATAATACTAAGGTAATTTCTACCAAGCTTCCCGGAGAAACATGGCCGGGGCACAGGTCCAATTTTTTAAAACATCTCCATGTTCTGCATCCCAAATGGTTGGGTCTTCAGCAAAATCATCTAGAATTACATTGCATTCCATTTCTTCTCCTGCAATAAAAAGACTTTTAAGTCCTTCCGCGAGGTTGTCTGCATCATCTTCCTTTGACTCTTGAGCATCATATGCTTTGACAAATGACTGATTCAGAGGTGGAACAGGCTTTGACAGGGGAGTGTCCTTTTTCTTTCGGAGGTTGACTGACACGACTTCTTCAGAAGTGGGTTTGTATCCGAGACCAAAAGTATGCTTCTTACTGAGCAAGTGAACATGCTCTACCATACCTTCCAAATTCAATCCGAGGCCTTGACTAGGCTTAAAGCCATTCTTCAACATTTCTTGGGCCACCATTGTGAGAACCCGGGGTAATTTCAGTTTTTCAGCTTTGGAGGCACATGTAATTTCTCTGACATGGAAGACAGACCCATCCAGTATATCTACGCTTTCAACAACAGGGATCTGTCCTTCGGGACATATTAAGTTGCTCCCTTCTCCTTGTATCACGACCTCGTGATGATCCCAGACAAACTTCAAACTCTGATATAGGGTAGAAGGAACTGCACCAGCCACATGGATCCAAGGTCTTCCCATTAGCAGGTTATAGCCGGTAGATATGTCTAACACTTGGAATTCCACGACGAACTCTACAGGTCCCACTTGCAATGTCGGATCCATTTCTCCCATAACGCTCATTTGGGCTCCATCAAAACCTCTAACTCTCACATGACTTTCGCGAATCTTTCCAATGCTAATTCCCAAGGCTCGGAGAGTCGCCACAAGACAAATGTTGACGGCTAAACCTCCATCAATCAACACCTTAGAAATGAACTTGTCCATGCACTTTACAGTTATGTTCAAAGCTTTGTTGTGGCCCAAACCCTCAGGTGGTAATTCTTTGTCATGAAAAGAGACTTTGTGTGCCTCTAAAATCTGTCCGATCAAAGCCGAAAGTTTCTCGCCAGTAGTCTCTCTCGGAACATAAGCTTCTTTGAGTACTTCCAATAAGGCACGTCCATGGGTTGCGGAATTCATCAACAATGATAGCAAAGAAATTTGAGCCGGTATTTTTTTCAATTATTCTACAATGGAATACTCCTTGGTTGGCATTTTCCTCCAGAACTCTTCCACTTCGATCTCTGTTACATCCTTTTTTGGATTGTCTGCAGGAGCATAACATCGTCCGGATCTTATCATACCAGCGTTGACAACTTCTACAATTTGTTTCTCCTTTCCCCTGCTCCTTTCCCCAATCGAATAGCTCCAAGGGTCAGTTTTGGTATCAACAGACGGCGTCACTATCCGCGATTTCGGAGGAAGTACTTCCACTTCAAATGGTGTCCTCACTTGAACTGTAATTATAGGGGTGATCAAGGCCGATGATTCAACCCTTTCCTCTGTTCGGACCGGCAAAATGGTCCCTTCCAAACTGTTTTCTCCATCGACGGTAATCATGTTTACATTGGCATTGTCATGATTTGGAAAATGGTTATTGTTTACATTAGGGGGAGGTCCTTTTAGTTGGATAATTCCTTCTTTGATCAATGCCTCGATCTTGTCTTTGAGGGCAAAACAAACCCCAGTGTCATGTCCAGTGATTCCAGAGTGGTATGCACAATGTTTAGTCTCATCATACGATCTGGGAATAGGATTGGGGATATGCCCTGGGATGGGCTGGAGAATTCCCGCGGTCCTCAATCTTTCGTACAACTGGGCTAGAGGTTCGGCTAAAGGTGTATATGTTTTGACTGGCCTTCTTTCGTGATTTGCACGGGGTCTGGGAGCATTTGATGGATGAGCTCGTGGCTGAGGTGGATATGTGGGTTGATACTGCGGGGAATTCGGATAGGTAGGTGTTCGTGGTGGACTATATATTGGCTGGGCATGGTAGACAGGGTAGGGAGTAGGTGAGTGTTGATAATAAGGCTGAGGGTTTTGTGTGTTTTGGCCATAGTAGGAGGGCTGAGGATTTTGGGTGTTTTGATTATAGTAGGGAGGCTGGGATGATGGGCTTTGGTAGGTTGACATTTGGTTGGACCTATGCTCCTGGACCACCATGACAGGGGATGCTCCGTCCTTCCTCTTCTTAATTGCTCCTCCAAATGAGTCTGACTGAATGGCCTTACTCGTCGCCTGCAATGCCGCCAAGTTTGTGATTCTTCCCATTTTGATACCCTCTTCTATGAAATCTCCCATCCTTACCACTTCGGAGAAATTCCGTCCGATGACGCTTATCATTCTTTCGTAGTAAGTTGCATCCTTCATAGATTGCACAAAGAATGTGGTCATCTCACTTTCCGCCATCGGAGGCTGAACCTTTGCTGCTTCCGCCCTCCACCTCATGGCATATTCTCTGAAGGTCTCTGTAGATTTTTTCTCCAATTTCATCAAATAAAATCTATCTAAGATGGTGTCAGTGTTAAAACTGAATCTATCCACAAAATCCTGTGCCATCGCGCCCCATTTATGCCATTTTCGTGGGTCTTGGCTTGTGTACCAGTCGAGCGGTTCTCCTGTCAAACTCCTTATAAACAACTTCATTATGATGGCCTAGTCCTTACCTACTCCAACCAGCCTGTCACAATATGATCTCAAATGAGCGCGAGGATTTCCTTTCCCATTAAATAGGTCAAATTTTGGCACCTTATATCCGATAGGCAACTGAACGTCGGGATGCATACAGAGATCTTCGTACTCGAGTCCTTCGTGCCCCTTGCTGGTTTGAATGTTCTTGAATGCTTCTTTTAGGCTATGAATTTCTCTCGCCATACTTTCATCAGTTTTAATCCTTACTTGCTTTTCCATCTCTTCATATTGGTCTATCTCCTGAGGAGGTATGTTTGGTGTGGTAAAAGTAAAGGGTTGGGCTTCCATCGCATATACTGGTGGCACATACTGCTTATTAGCGACGTGTGCCAACGGTATTTGTTGGGTTGCCTGGTAATTTTGTGTGAGAGGGGTATTTTGGACGAGTGGGGTAATTTGGGTAGGTGGAGCTTGAGGCGCATATGGAGTCGTGAAGGATATTGGGTCATTTTGCAGTGGGCTTTGTAGTGGATTGGCTTGTGGGTTGACAAGATGCAAATTAGCGCGTTGCGGGCTGGCGAGTGGAGGATTCGTTTTGCATAGTAAGGGATTTTGGGGAAGGTTTTGGAGAAATGGAGGTTCAGGAGATAGAAAGGTTTGTGGTGCAGTCACGCTCGTCCCTTGTTCAGGGAGTGGATTATTAAGGCTGATGGAAAGATTGGTAAGATTTCGGAGTCGCTCGATCTAAATCTGCATGGTTGCCATTTGCTGCAACAGTTGGGAGAGGTATTCATCCTGGACGGTAGTATTTCTCCTTTCCGATGTCTCTGGTTTACCTCCCGGAAGAGCGACAAGTCCCAGGCCAGTTTCTTCGGATGCCCCCGAATCAGTCATTTTGTTGGATGATTGTGCCTTTGATCTCGTGAAGTAAGAGTGTTCCGCCAGTTTCAGTCAACACGAATCAACTTTTGGGGAATAAATCAAGCAAAGACAAACCTTCTTCAAAAATGAAGCAAACCAAGTTAGTATGAGACGAATAATTATTGCTTTGAATAACATGCATAAAGTGGAAAACAGTAAACAAGTAGCAGACAGATTATATGGAAATTAAACGCGTGTCCTAATGTGCATGGGGGCCTCTCTTATGCCAGAGGTATTCTTAAACGCTAAATATGCAAGATACTGATAAATTGATCCAAGCCGTCAAATTGAAATGCTTTTGTTGGGAACAAAGTTAAAGGGTGAAATTTACTGTAATAATAGTGCATACAATAACATGGCTGATAACATATTATGACCAAGCTAAAATCTCATTCGTGATTACATAGATGAGGATGGAGCCCTAACACCGCTAGGTCCGGCTCCTGCATCTTCTAAATATTGCACTATGTCCTGCATTTGAGACCACATCTCAGGAGTAACAACTGTGTTTTTTAGCCGACAAGTCCTTATCCAGATCGTTGTGCCCACATCCTCGAAATCTTGTTCTCCTTTGGGGCTAAGATCCGAGATGTCGTGATCTTCTCGAATCCATGCGCAATATTCAGGAGTATTCCCTGCTTGCCCATCTCCGATGTCTATTTTATCCACACTGTTCCATTCATGGAGAATCTGTCTGGCTCTTGGGACCATGAAATTCGGCCCGAATTGAACTTCTGAAACTCTCATATTTGCGTGGAGAGGGATTATCTGCTTTTGATCGAACTGTCGCGACGGCGTAGTGGCGCGCATATGGTCGAGTCCTTTCAACCCGATGAGCTCGATGTAGTAAAGCCTTCGTGATCTCACATAGGCTTTCTTGGTGTTTGCGAGCAATGGCTATTTCCATTGAATCTGATCACTAATGAGCGATGCTAGAATCTCATACCAATCCTTGGTGCCGATCGGTGACAAAAATGTTTCGGCCCCGTCGTAAAGCCGGCGGTCTTGTTTGACTCACTGAAGCAAATATCTGTCATGTTCGAACGCTGATAGAAATGTTCTATGGCCCACATCTGTAGGATAAGGTTGCAACCTTTGAAGAAATTTGTTTTGCCTCTTTTACATTTTCCGAAAGCCCGAAACATTTCTGCCAGTATCATAGGGACCAAAGTGAGCCGCAGACCGCCAACTCCTCAAAAATTGCTCGAGCTACGTAACATATGCAAGTACTTATTTTCCGTGCTCAAGTGGGAACACTAGAGTACCCAAAGAAAGCGACAAAGAATGCAATAGGGCGCTGGCTTGCCATGGGTCGAGTGCAAGAGAATTCTTTTCTAAATGACTTGTAACTATCTCGATGGCCATATCTCTCATAAAGGTATTCTAGGGAAACCCAGTTATTTTCAAAGCATCAGAGTTTTTTGGTGTTCTTTAACCCCAAATAGCGCAGGAATTTCTTTCCAGACTGACCGTGAGGGATGATTTGACCTATGTCTTGATAAATCAAGTTGGTGAAATAATTTATTTCTTCAAAAGTGGGAGTGAGCTCAAAATCTTTGAATTTGAAGACAACCCGGTCTGGATCCTAAAAATGAATTAATGCTCTGACCAAATGTTGATCAGGAGTGATGTCAAACAGTGAAATGAGGCATCCCAACTTCCTTCTAATCGTCATTTGACTGCCAAAATCAAAATTCTCCCACTATATTCTCAGCTTACTCGGAGTGCTACTCACCATCCTAACTTCAGAGATTTGCGGAACTTGATCCATCCTAAAAATAGTAAAAGAAAAGAAATATAAATTTCCCAACTTTGATATTTCAACGATTAGGCTTGGATCAGTCTACCATTATCATGCTACACATAATATGATGATATGGTCGTTGGGTTATGGGACCCGTCGACAATTTTGGTGGATTTCTTAATTGTGGAGTCGATGCCAAGGATCGACCCACCTAAGGTGTATGCATGCATGACTTAAGATAAAGGGTGGTATAGCTCTATCCTAAATTTTCTAAGATTTGGATGACTAGACTCAAAGTTCCCGAGCGGACTGCTCGAGTGAGAAGGCTACGCGGCCAACCGGATGGTCCGGACGCTCCGCGCATATACCAACTCTCCTAAAAATTTGGTAATTTGAAAGAAATTTGCGGGTGCGCAAAACACACTTCGCGTGTAATGTGTGATAGTGTCAATTTTCCGTAATGGAGGAAATATGAGCGGAATGCCAATTTAAGGAAAACAGTAAGAGAATATAACAATTAAAGCAGTTATGCATACAAAATTTCAAAAAGGAAGCAATTTAAAAAGTAATAGATCAAATAAGGAGCAATATAAAGCACAATAATAATTAACCAGAATTTGCTATGGTTAAGAACCTGATTTCCCCAGTGGAGTCGCCATGCTGTCGCGCCCGATTTTGACCTGCTCGGGTCAAAGCGGAGCACAACGTATCCGGTGATTCCTGGGTAAATGAATTAAGGAGTCGGCACCTAATTATTCTTTTCGGTGAATTAGGACACCTAAATATTAAACTAAATGCTGCAATGTAACTCCAATTTTAAAGTCTGCGAAACTAGTGAGATTCTAGGTAAGGGTTCTTTATTATCCTAAAGGGAAGGGGTTAGGCATCCTTTAAGATCCGCTAACTTGCGGTTATCCGGTCAAACTCAGGTTAATATTATACTAAAGAAAATGCATGTTTAAAGTATATAAGTTAAAAAGATGTTTGCAAATAATTAGTAAATGATGCATCTTAAAAAGAAAGATACATGTAAAGTTGAAAAGTATGCATTTTTAACAATTGATAGTAAAAATAAATTATTTATAATGCCTAAGAAGTAAATCTTTTGGAAATCATTGAGTTGAAAAAAAAAAAGATAAACTTATTTGTATGATTGATAAAGCGAATGAAAGATGCTCAAAGTTTTATTTGAAATTTTAAATATGCATGACGAGCCTAAAATGAATAAGCTAACGGAGGGTTTTTAAGCTACCCTAAACTAGCGACGGGTTTTAAACTACCCCCACTAAATATCCATTCGTGGCCTAATTATTCTAAATATCCTAACAATCACACAAGCATTAAATAATTATTATAGACCCAAATAGAAATAACGAAATTAAAGAATAACAATAAACGGGGAACTAAGGCGGATGACGATGTCTTCTAGCCCTATTTATTTTGAAATCCCGAGGTTGAAAAAATGCAAAGAAGGTGGATGCGGATCTTCGTTCGGCAATGATCACGATGAGTCTCATAACGAAACTCTTCGTAGCTCCCGATGCATTTCATGTAAATAAAGAAAAGAAAAGGATTAGTAGACGGAACATAAAAGTGTATATATATAAAAAAAATGTAAAAAATAATTCATGAAAGGTAATATGTTGTTGGGCCTCGATGAAAAATAATGTATTGTTGGGCCCTCGGGCCCAATGACTCAAATAGTTCACGGGATCAATGAAGTATAGGCCCATAGACCCACGAAACGTGCAAAGAAAGAAGGGAAAACATACCAACCCAATATGCGATAAGCCCAATTAACAAGTATTCATATTTATACATATACCAGCCCAACATTTGATATACACTTAGACATATTAGGTTGATATACACATATTATTCAAAGTAAATCTGATATACTTGGATGTATGCAAGAATATACAACCTTGACATACACCTAGTGTATACCCAAGTCTGTACACCTTGTATACCTTTAGTATATCACTGCATATCTTCAATAACTCGTGTAAAAATCACAAAAGCACAAGGCAGTCATGAACAGATTTAGATCACAAGCAAGAGTAGTGGGACATCTCAGGCTAAGAAAATCAGCCAACGTGTTGAGCAAAAATGAGCAGATTTAGTTCCAATCAAGGGGAAAGAGATGATTTCCTAAATATTAGACTAGTGCAGGTGTAAAGAGTAGACCCAGACACAACAAAAGAATACTCAGATACCTCCACAACAAACCAAACAAAATATTTTCTCATGCCTAAACTCGAACACGTACAAGCACAAACAGGCAGTGTATGGACATGTAAAGGAACCGGTTACACATTAACCTAACTAGCATGCATCAATAGCCTCATAATTCAGACACCAGTACAGAAGGGAACAAATCTAGTGAACACATACATTCAAGGGGTATGAAAATAAGAGCCAAGTTCATGTATTACCCTCATATGAGGAAACAAGTGCAGACCTCTTTCATATTTACACAAACAAAATAAAGCTACAAGGCAAAGGGACTGACTCAAAATAACTTTACATCTTAACAACAATATTGGGCAGTGGCTGCATGACAAAACTAAAGTCATTCTCAAACATACTCATTAAAACACATTTGATGATAGGCATTATTTATATGAACCAATTCACAGACCATAGAAAAATAACATACATTCCTAAACAGGCAACTTAGACATGAATGCATAATTTTTGAAAGAAGGCAAAGCATTTGTCCACACAAGAACCCATTCAAGTCATTTCTATTTAACCTTAGACAATCACAAGACTCAACTACCTTATACATGCTACTATATGAAACAATATCACAATTTGAGCGTATGAAAACAGGGGTTCATAGCAAAAGCTTGTTTCAATAGATACTATATGCTAACACAGATATCACTTATATCACTCAACACTTATACCACTCAATAGATTGACATGGCGATAATGTGACTTAGAAGGTATTACAATGCTATCATGGGTACATTTTAGCCCATACACAGGCAAAGGCAAGTAGATAACTAGTTCAGCAGACATATAGGACATGGGGGTGAACATATAACAATTTAAGGCAACATTTCAAAGGTGCAGAACCACTTAGACTAAGCTAAACATGCAGGGTCCTAATCATGCTATATACTAGGCATATTAACACTTAGACAGATATGTTAAGCATGTGGTTAGTCCAATAGATATATGGGGAAATAGGAATGACCAAATGACCAATCAAGGACAACATTATAAACATATAGGGTCATTTAAATCAAGACACACACAAAATCATGTTCATGTTACCCACCAGACATAATAGCACCCCAGGATAGGACATACTGTAATTAGTGTGTGGCTACCTAACACATCAAAAATCCAATAATCGCATATAATAGTTAATAACTATTGCATCAATGAATCAGCTTGAATAAAAATAAGTCAAAATAGGTAAGTTTCAAATTTTCACCTATGACTGATAAAATAAGGATCCAAAATACCCAGACATGCACAAAACTTCCATGTTGACTACCCTAGACTCATTACGCATTGATTCATAGGCATGATAGTTGTCATTCAAAGCTAATATGCCCTATACTATACTTAAATCATAGAAGACCTATGAACGGATCGAACAAATATATATCCAAGTTAATAATATAAATGGAGCTCTATCACAATCTCAAAATATATAGCAGAACCAAACCATGATCGCACTTTCAAATCTTAAATCAGCACAAATCATAATCTCTCAAAATGGCAACAAACAATCCTACAAATCATGATGTCTACAAGACAGGCATAGAAACAACATGCATCATATAACTATTACTACGCACTTAGAACAGTATTCTAACATTAAAAATCTAACAAAACAGGCTAGTAAGAAATATCTTAGTTTTCATGGACTTAACTACTAGTCAATATCATGAGGTTGTAACTTATCTACATCTTGATCCTTCCAAAGAGATACTAGTTAATATCATATTAACACATAATGCTAAGTATAAGTCTATGAACGCAGATGCATCTCTAAACATTTATTAACTTAAACATACTTGGCGTATTAAGCACAATAACATCAATGAACTATATTATGACTAAACTAACATATAAAACACAAAAAAAAAGACTAATGGAAAACTCGAGTTTACTGACCTTCTCCGGGCAGCGAACCGAGGCGTCGTCTCGAATGGTCGACCCGCTCGGAGAAGTTTGTTTATGCGATTGAAAAGAACAAAATGTTTGTATCTTTGTCAAATCAGAAAATGGGAACCAAGAAAGAATCGTCGATTTTTGTGGTTTTGTCTTTGAAGAACCGAGAGTTTTTGTCCAAAAAAAAAAGCCCCCTTTGAATGGACTCCACATGCCAATATTTATAGGACGAACTTAGGGTTTGTTAGGGCTCATTTGGGCGGGGTTTTAAGCTTCAAATTTTGAAATGGGTCAAACGAAATCCTTCAAAATCCGAACGTTTAATGGTTTTGCAGGCTTCACGTGATTCATAGCATGAAAATGGAGCAACACCCTCTGTTCCATGGTTGACAAAGCTTGTAGCTTTGTCTAGAAGAGGAAATGGAAGCTGCTGCTACTGCTGCTCTGATTTTTGGGGAAGGGTGAGAGAGAGAGAAAAATTGGTGAGGGTTCGGCGGTGTCAAGGTAGGGGTGTGTGCGGCGATTTGAGGGTCGCCTGGTTTTTGGCGTCGCTGGTTTTTTTTGGATTTGGTTTGGGCGATGTGGTTTTATTTTGGGATTGGGCTCGGGTCGGCTGTTTGGAGAGAATGGATTGACGAAAGTAAAGGGGAAGGGACGATGGGCTTGGGAGTTTTTGGGGAGAATGGGCTGGTCTGGTTGGGTTATTTTTTAGGGGTGAAATGGATATGGGAGAGAATATAGGAGTTGGGGGTTGGGCTAGTCCGGTTGGGCTTGGAAGGTGGGGTGGCCGATTGGGCTTGGAAAAGGTTTTGGGATTTTGTTTTGTGGGTTTTGGTTTAAAGGGGATAAAAGGTTGTGGGGTTGGGCTTGGAAGATGGGGGTTTCGGTTGGGCCTTAAATGGTTTTGGGATTTTGTTTTGTGGGTTTTGATTTAAAGGGGATAAAAGGTTGTGGGGGTTGGGCTTGGTAGAGTGTGAATTTAATTAGTTTTGGGTATAAATTGTTTTGGGTTGGAAAATGAAAATGGGTTATGGATTAAAAATATGAAAGGGTTTTAATATTAAAAGGTTTGAATAAAAATGTAAAATTATTTAGAATATAGTATAAGATGCGATAATGATAAAACATAATATTTGTGAAATAATTAATGCTTAATAAAAATGGAAATGCGATGCAATTTTGCGAGAATAACATAGAATTTTCGGATAAAACTTATGATGATGATAAAAATGCAAATGATAGTAAAAAATGCGAATAATAATAATGATAAGGGAATAATATATATACATATATATATATATATACGCATGTATGTATGTAGATTAAAATTGTTTTGAGGTGTTAAAAATATTTAAAATTGCAAATAAATTGGAAAAGACGGGACAAAATTGGGTGTCAACAATGGCCATAAGATTTCGTCTGCCGAAGAACTCAAGGATAAGAAGTAATATAAGTGGCACAATTCATATAGCCACGTTACTTCTAATTGTGTGGTCTTCTGGAAGGTGATTCAAAAGGGCATCAAGGAGGGCAGGTTCAAGCTAGCCGATAAAAGCATAGCTGAAATATCTTTTGCTACAGACCCCTTCCCCGTAGTACCGATATGTATGGTATCCTTTGCAAGCCAGATCAATTAAAGGACGTCAAGGGGAAACAACCGATGAAAACCATATGGGTCCCAAAGAAGCCCACTAGTAAGGAGTGGGTCACCAGGACCTCAGTGTTTGATCGGTTAGGCAGTTCACGTGATATCTATGAAGACTTGGGCAGGCAGCCAGCTAGAAGCAATTTTTGTGGCCGCCCATATAAACCATATCACATGGCTCAGGAACCTCACAAGCAGTACACAGTATTCAAAAGGGACCCAACAGACCTTAGGAGCAGGCTTGGGAGGCAAGCATGACCGCCAGTCGAGGAGAAGCCGAGTGTGCCCCAGATAGGCGAGGAACCACTACCCATGACTAAATAGACGGTGGATGAGTTCAATATGAAGAAAGGCATTTATTCCCTACGTATCACAGTAAGGGATGAAGGTCAGCTGAGATCTCGGAGGATGATCAAGCCGACCGCCAATATAGAGGAAGTAAAATAGTTCATCAATCAGGCTTCTAGAAAGAAAGAGGTACCGCCAGGTGTCATGTCCAGGACGTAGAAAAGAATGATGCAGCATACCAAAGCCTTGCGCAAGATGAAACTAACATTGCACATGATATCCAGTGTTGAGGCAACCGATAGACAGGAAATTCCTGAGTCTGCCGTGGCTGAAGCTATAGAGCGGGTATTCGACTCAGCCTCTTCAGAGACAGAGCCGCATGAAGGAGAAACTTTGGACCACCCAGGGCTGAGCATACAGTTTGGTGACGTCCCGACAAAGGGACTTCAGCAGGTGACTATAGTCTTGAAGGAATCTCTAGCCGAAACGGTTCCACAAGTCGTGCAAAGAATCCAAGCATTGGAACCTCAACCGGCTCCTATATGTCTCCAGGAGATGGAAGGTATTGACTTTTTGTCAACTAAATTCGACGAGGTGGGAGATTCCATCATTGATTTATTAAAATGGTCAGCCTGATTCCATGTGAGTTCTGGGCCACCCGCCCTCAGCTGGATAACCTAGAAGGCGATGTATGTGTGGAAGGCACCGACTAGGCAACATTAGCCGATACCACAGCTAGAGACGCTTTGAGCACTATATTTGGTACACCTACGAAGGAGATGATTAAACACCTCAAGCTCTTCTATGTTAAGGCTTACATTAACGGCAAAGATTTTAGCCGAATGTTTGTCGATAATGAGGCTGTGCTAAATGTGATGCCGCTGCTTACTTTGAAAATCCTCAACAAAACCAGGGAGGATCTCATCCCAACTAACATGAAGATGGCTAGCTTTATGGGAGAAGCCTCTGAAGCTTTGGGGATCTTAGTAGAAAAAATCACTGTATATCCTAAAACTGTCATATCTACCTTCTTTGTGATATATGGCAAGCCGTCCTATGGCATCCTGTTGGACAGAGACTGGATTCACACCAGCTGATGCCTTCATTCCACCAAGCATCAAAAGCTCATTTTTTGGGAAAGAGACAAGATAGAAATCGTCTCAGCCGACGATAACCTATTTCAAGCAGGGGTGAAAAACTTGGAGGTTGTCTTATATTCACCCTATGTGGATCCCATAGCTGTTGCGGAGCAGTATGAAGGAGGATCTTGGGAATACTGCAATCTTACTTCACGAGGTTTTGAAATAAAATAATTAGTCGAACCGCGGCTTACCTTGGAAGAGTTAAATGATTGAGAAGACCCAAATCATACATGACCTGTGGCATCGGCTGACTGCTTTCTGAAGCAAGGATAGTCGAAGCATCACAATTAGAGGACTACAACAAAGAACCAACATTGGCGATCGATAATATTGAGTTCCCAATGGAACTTGAATCACCCATAAGGAGGGCCATGCCTGGTTTTGAATCTCAGGATCCCTTGGAAGATATCAACTTGGGTACTGAAGAAGTGCCTCGACTAACACATATTAGTGGCTTGCTGAAGGAGGAGGATAAACGAAGCATAACGACTCTTCTACTGATGTATAAGGACTACTTCACGTGGGATTATCACGAGATGCCTGGGCTGGCACGAACTTTGGTAGAGCAAAGATTGCCAATTAAAGAGGGTTTCACGTCTCATAAACAGCCACCCAGAAGATATCACCCTCAGCTGATATCTCAAATTAAAGCCGAGATTGAACGACTACTGAAAGTCGGGTTCATCAGAACGACTAGGTATGTAGAATGGTTGGCAAAAATTGTGTAAGTCAAGACGAAGAATGGCAAGGTTCGGGTATGTATTGATTACATAAACCTAAATCTAGCCACTCTCAAAGATGAATACATCATGTATATAGCCGATATGCTAGTCGATTTGGTGGTCGCAAAATGAGTGCTGACATTCATGGATGGATACTCCGACTATAATCAAATAGCAGTAGCCGAGGATGATATTCACAAGACCGTATTTAGATGTCCAGGAGCCTTGGGCATTTACGAGTGGGTAGTTATGCCGTTCGGCCTGAAGAATGCTGGTGCTACTTATCAGAGGGAAATGAACACCATCTTCCATGATTTGATCGGTAAGACTGTGGAGGTCTACATTGATGATATTGTGGTAAGGTATAAGGACTTCAAAGATCATTTAGCCGATCTGTAACAAGCACTAAAAAGAATAAGGATTCATAATCTTAAAATAAATCCAACCAAGTGCATGTTCGGGGTATCGGCTGGCAACTTCCTCGGCTTCTTGGTACATAAGAAATGTATTGAGATAGATCAGAACAAAGCCCGGGTAGTAATAGAGTCGACACTAACTAGAACAAAGAAGGAGTTACAAAGCCTACCAGGGAAGATCAACTTCCTAAGACTGTTCATATCTAATTCAGCTGGCAAAATGAAGGCTTTCTCACCTTTACTTAGGCTTAAAGGGTCAAAAGAGCTAGTATATGGCCCATAACAGCAAGAGACATTCGACCAAATTAAAAAGGCTCTAGCAACTCCTCCTGTGCTGGTACCTCCCATGCCAGGGAAGTCGTTGAATTGTACATCTCGGCTGCAGATATGTCTATCGGCTGCCTGTTAGCATAGGATGCTGATGATGGAACCGAAAGGGCAGTTTACTATCTTAGCCGAATGCTCAATGCAGCTGAAACTAGATATACTCCTATAGAGAAGCTTTGTTTGTCCTTATTATATGCTTGTACAAAACATGAACATTATTTAATGCCACATGTGGTTCATATTTTGTGCAAGATTGACATCGTCCGGTACTTATTGAATAGACCTATTTTGTAAGGATGACTAATGAAATGTGCAATCAAGCTCACTGTGCTTTCCCTAAAGTACATGCCACTCAGGGCTGTCAAAGGTCAAGCAATAACCGATTTCTTGGCAGACCACCCTTATGTAGATATGGAGGACCCATGTGCCCCCTCTACTGCATGTATGGACATCATCCCTTGGACGCTGACTTTTGATGGGTCAAACCCAGAAGGGAGTCGGAGTCGGGATAACAATAACTGATCCTAGAGACGAAACGTGGAGGTTCTCTTATTAGTTAGATTCTAACTTGACAAATAACCAAGCTGGATACAATGCTCTCATCATAGGACTAAAACCTCTAGTCTCTATGAAAGCAACATACATCATGATTCACAGAGGCTCTCAATTGGTTATCAAGCAGCTGGCCGAGGAATATGACTGCAAGGATCCAAATTTGTTTGCCCATTACGAAATGACTAGCAAGTTGCTTAGTAGGTTCGCATCATCTACGTTAACTCATGTTCCCATGGGCATGAATGTTGAGGCTAACGATTTGGGACAAGAAGCCTCTGGCTTTAGAAAGTCTCTACTCACTCTAGAGTATGATGAGCTGCCAGCCGAAGTGTTAGCCATGGACCAAATCGACTCGTGGAAGAAGGCATTAATCGGCTACTTAAAAGATCCTTCCATGTGCAATGACCTTAAGGTTAAGAGGAGGGCCTTGAAATATGCGCTTATTGATGATTATCTTTACAAAAGGAGTGTAAATGGGGTGCTACTCAAGTGCATTGATAAAGCAGAGGCCTTAAGAGTCATGGGAAAAGTTCATGAAGGAATCTACAGATCATACAGAGTCGGGCCAACGATAAATTGGTTGATTTACAGCCATGGCTATTATTGGCCTACTATCATGGCTGACTACTTTCAATACGCAAAAAACTATGAATAATGTCCTAGACATGGACCAATGCTACGGGTACCAGCCGAGGTATTGCACCCGATCGTGAAGCCTTTGCCTTTTAGAGGATGGACTATAGACCTCATCGGCAAGATTCACCCACAATCAGCTAAAGGACATAATTTTATTATTGTGGCTACCGATTACTTCACTAAATGGGTAGAGGCACAATCGATGAAGAGGGTTCGTCAAATAAATGTCATTCATATTATCTAACACCAAATCATATATAGATATGGTATTCTCGAGATGATTACAACTGAGCAAGGGACGATGTTCACTAGTTCTAAGGTGGCAGTCTCTGATGAGAAGTTCGGTATCAAAATGATCACATCTTCGCCTTATTACGCACAAGCGAATGGACAAGCCGAGGCAGCTAACAAGTTTATTGTGGACATAATCAGTAAAAATGTGGAGGATAAACCAGCGGTATGTCATCTCACTCTGGATGAAGCTATTTGGATAATAAAAAACTCTAAGTCTACCGCTACGGGGACAACACCTTATCGGCTAACCTATGGCCAAGATGCAGTGTTACCCCTGGAAATTAATGTTAAGTCATTATGGGTGGCCAAACAAAATTCTTAAAGCTTGGAAGAATATCAGCAGGTCATGCTAATGGAGTTAGATCAGCTAGATAAAGATCGACTGATGACCCTAGAAAGAATCAAAGTCAGCAAACGGAGAATGGCTAAAGCATACAACAACCATGTTAAACCCAAGAGGTTCGCCGAAGGAGACTTGGTTTGGAAAACCGTATTGCCGCTTGGAATGAAAGATCATAAATTCGGCAAATGGTCGCCAAATTGGGAAGGACCCTTCGTAGTAAGCCAATGGATTGCTGACAATGTGTATCGACTAATAGATATACATGATAAAGAGCTTGACAGAAACGTAAACGACAAGTATCTAAAAAAGTATTACCTTTCAATTTGGGGTATGCATGAGTAAATAACAGCCACAGACTGGCTGCCTGGTCACAAAAATAGACCCTTCGATTTGGGGTCAATAAAACTAGAAAGCTAAGTTGGTTGGCGTTTCACTAGCAGGGGGTTGCTCTACGTTATCAGGCTTAGCCGAATCTATGACTGCCTAGTCACAAAAAATAGACCCTTCGATTTGGGGTCAAGAAATGTCCTGGTCACAGTCATATGAAAAAGTACTTCCCTTCGATTTGGGGAAAACAAAAGTAAACAACAGCCACAGACCGGTTGCTTAATCACATAAACAAGCCCTTCGATTTGGGGCCGATAAAGATAGGGAGCCGAGTTGGTCGGTATTCCACCAGCTAGAGGTTGCAATATATCAACAGTAATAGAAGTCTCAGGATTATCCAAGTCCACGTCTGCTTGGGCATCTTGGGTACCTGTAATCTCCCTTTCTCTCTCAGCTGCAATAACGGCTACTACCTCAGCCACTCCCGTTCCTGCTTTGACCTCCCTTTTAGCACCCAGTAAAGGCTCAACGACTACAGTCAATGGGGCCTCGATAAAAGCTTGAGTATCGGCCGATACCTCTTGAACAATAGAAGCAACGATGACTTCGGATTGCAAATCCATAAGGGTCTCGGCTGGCAACTCAGCAACAAGATCAGCTGGCAAGAGAGTAGTGATTTTCGGCATTGCTTGAACTAGGTGACTTTTCCACTCAGTCCATTCATCCTCCACTTTGGCCAGCCGTTCGCTACCAGCTCTCTGATCCAGTTCCCAAACCATTTGCTAGTTACCGAGTTCTCGGATTTTGTTATCCAATTGAAGGCTCTACCGAAACAAAGAAGAACAGAAGGAGTCGTGGGCACAATAGCCGAGTATAAAGCACCTATAGCTGGAATAATAGCCTCGATCTCCGCCTAGATCTGCTCCAACTCAACTCGCATTTTGGACAGTTGTTCATGCAAGTCATTTCTTTGGCTGACATTTTGTTGCCTTTCTACA
Organism: Anisodus acutangulus; assembly: GCA_029783415.1. Classification (NCBI taxonomy): domain Eukaryota; kingdom Viridiplantae; phylum Streptophyta; class Magnoliopsida; order Solanales; family Solanaceae; genus Anisodus; species Anisodus acutangulus. The sequence continues at coordinate 20,199,436 of CM056491.1, read as the reverse complement.
TTCACCTCGTTGAAAGAAGTCCGAATGCGGTTCTTCTCTTCCCAAGAGACCCCAAGTGTTGCAGAGCAACGACAGCCTCATCATGGCTATCTTTGGCCGTTCTATGTAAAGAAAATAAATCATTCAAAGCCAAAGCCATGTCATGGTAAGTGGTGGACAGTACCGGGAAATCTGTTGTTTCTTTTGACAATCAGAGCAAAGAGGCCCTCAGAGCATGAAACTCTTCTTTATTGGTTGGAATTCCCCTGGCGAGAAACTCATCGACTCAGTCTCGATGGATGCCAATAGGAGAAACTGGTGGAGACGCAGTGTCGACTGAGCCAAAGCAACGCAAAAGCACATCTTCCGGGATGATTTCGGCTAGTACCTCTGAGTCGTCAGTTGGGTGGGTTTCAACTGAAGGATTATCTCCTATATAGAAAGGACAGGTTCAGTATAGAGGAAAGAGCCCGAAGGCAGTAAAGACCGAGCATAAGAGAAAGGGTATACCTCTACGACGCCCCATCATAAGAAGCCTCGACTGCCTTGGCAAAAGAAATTGTGGCTTTGAGGGCAGCCGATGATGCGCCCTGCGAATACATGGGAGCATGAGCAAGGGAAGACAATCCACCAATATGAAGGGGAGCATCAAGCACTTTATGCAGCCGTCTGCGCCTTATCAGTTGTGGTCCCTGGAAACCAAACAGAATAGTTGGCAATCTTTGTCGGCCAGGTGCGCATACTAGCCGGACAACGATCGTCGGTGAACCAGTCACATGTAATCGGAAGGTCGTAGTTCGCCAGGCTTAAATGCCGAGAAAGAAGAAGATCACCGTGTTCAGATGTACCAAAAGTGGTGAGAACCAGTTGCTCATCTATGAAGGCAAAAGTGGGGATTAGGTCATCAGCGGTCAAGCCGGTGCTATCTGATCCCAGAGATAGAGAAGATGATGAAGACATGGTTTTTCTATTTCTGATGAAGAAATATGGGTTTCTGAAGAAGGCAAGAAATTTGGGAATGGCCGAGAAGATTGAATGAGAAACCCTTTTTTGGTGGGGGGATGTCTCTCCTAAATATTTCCTTTTTCTTAGAGATATGATTGACACTGTTAGGAGTCTTGTTGTCCAAAATGTGCGGCTAAAAATCTATCAGAAACTAATTGTGGAAGCCGAGACTTTTCTGTGGAAGGAAAAATATTTTTTTAAAGACCATCATTGCATGCATTTAAGGCAAAAGTGATTGAAATGACACCTACGGCTGCCACGCGAAACGACAACTATTTTGGAATACATCAACTCGACAGCCGCACTCGAGTTAATGTACGGGGAAATTGTTAACACTCAAAAGTATTTAGCCGAATCAAGTGACAGCCGAAGATGGAAAATGATTCTAATCGGTAACTGAGTGGAATCATAGTTGAATTCGTTAGTCCCTACCCTCGGCTAGAAAAGCATCATCGGCTATTACAGTAGTCTAACTGAGTCATAATTTCGAGGAACGGCTGAGTCCCACACATACTCGGACGCCTCGAAGACCAAGTCAAAGGACATTCTAGAAAAGGTAGCAACCAGCAACAGCCTGAAGGGAGTGCCGTCGATCGTGCTAGAGGTCCAGGCGAAAAATTCGGCACCACCTCCTCATAGTTGGCTAGTGGATTTCGTGGGTAGTTTGATGGCTAACATAGGGGGTCATGTTTATTTTTCTTGTACTATAAATGTAAAATCACTTGTACAGAATAGAGCAACACAATCAATCAAAAAACTGATTTTTACATATCTTCATTCTATCTTTATCGTCTTTATTGCACTCTAGCTGTATTTATGTTTCTTACCACTTAGTTTACTCAATGACCAACCTAACGCTTTCTAGAGTAGTTGGGGAACCCATTACTGGAAGTTAAAGTTTCACTTCCGGCCCAAATCGCTTAATTAAGGAATCAATGTTGGGTTACAAGGATTGCAAGAAACGGAAATTACAAGTAACTGCTTATGTAAGAATTGAAATTACAATTCAACTAGAAAACTGAAAATTACAATATAACAACAAAACTGAAATTACAATATTTGTTTAACAAGAAGACCGGAAACTGCTTTGATTTTTGCTGAGTCGAGTGTGGCACTCTGTCCTTAAGACAATATTGCCCCGTATGTATCCTTTATACGTCCCGGACAATTCGTCTCCCAAGATAAAACAGCAATGGAACAATTGAGCAAAGGAAACTCAAGAGCTACCGTGAAGAATATTGAATAAGAAATGATGCTTGGAAGTTATAGGAAGAACTGATTTTACGGTTGTATATTTTCGTGTATATCAAGTGTGCCTCAACAATGGTGTAAGGGTGTTTATATAGGTGATGAAGGGGTGTTTGATCGCTTCCATAACAGCCATTATTGGCCAAATAATGACCATTATGGAGGTAGTAAAGCCACCAAATTAAAGGGTGAAAGACCAACGGATTTGGCCATTATAGGAGGAGTAATTCAGCCAAAATAAATGGCTGAATTGAGTGCTGGACGTTTCTGTTGCCTCGTCAAATTCGAATTTCGAAACTTCATGGACCAAACGTACATCTTGAAACTTCAGGGACCAAATCAGACATCTTGAAACTTCAGGGACCGAACTGTACATCTGAAAGAATTCTGGTCCAAACTGTACATCTGAAGCTTCTGGGATCAAACTGTACTTCTGGAAAAGTTCTCTGGCCCAAAAAGATAATATCAGAAGGCCCACAGCCCACAGCCCACAGCCCACAGCCAAAGGCTAATTTCCAATAATCCCCTCTTGAAAGAGATTTTGGCGCACTCACATGGTGTCTTTTCATTTCCTGCAATATTTCAGCGGACCGATGTTGCATAAGGAGAGGTAGCATCAGCTTTGAACCTTCCATAGTTGAATACCATCGGACTTACTTACTGCGCGGTGAACGTGATGTCTTTAACCGTCAGTGTTTAGTGTAAGCCAAGTCAATGGTACTAACACAACAAATTTCCTTACTCTCTTCTTCGTAATGTTTTGTCCGTTTTGGCCATGGACAACGTCTTGGATTCTTAAGTGCGTTCATTTTGAGGCGTCTGCCCTCGCACTTAAATAGGTGGTCTCCTACAAGGTATCCTGCTATACCCCACTTCACAAGTGTTAGGAACCATTAAAAGTTTCCCAAGAACCTAACCTCAACTGTTGAGGATCATTACAGGTTTTGAAAACTTAACCTTTACCCATACTGCAGATAACACTTAACATCTATCGCGGGAACGACTTTGGATTTGGTGTTTCTTTTTCAGAAATCACTATCCGAAGTGCTCATACTTCCACTGAAGCGGTCAACTGAACCTTTACAACTTCGTTTTCCCATTGAACCAAATTACTGGGATCTCCAGTTCGTAAGGTTGGGTTACCACTGTATTGGTCCTTATATTTTGGGTTTTAAGCCCATTCCCCTAGACAGGCAAGCCATTTGATCCTTGAGTAGGCCCTTTGTCAATGGGTCTGTTATATTATCCTTTGACTTGATGTAATTAATGGATATTATACCCGTGGTGATCAGTTGCCTAACGGTCTTATGCCTCCGTCGAATATGACGAGACTTGCCATTGTACATAGTATTCCGTGCTCTTCCTAGAGCCGACTGATCGCCGCAGCGTGGATCATTAGAAGGTACAGGTTTGTTCCAACACGTAACATCCTCTAAGAAGTCATGAAGCCACTCAGCTTCTTCTCCTGCTTTGTCTAAAGCGATAAACTCCGATTCCATTGTGGATCAGGCGATGCAAGTTTGCTTAGAGGATTTCCAAGACACAGCCCCACCACCAATTGTAAATACATACCCGGCTGGTGGACTTGGTGTTCTCTATATCGAGATATCCGGTTTGCATCACTGTACCTTTCTAAATACAATTTGGATATCTCGAATAGTGCAGCCCGTAATTTAACGTATATTTCAGGTATTATAATACCCGATTCAACGCCTTCCAGTGATTATCACTCGGATTACGGGTGAACCTAGCCAACTTATTGAATGCGTAAGCAATATCAGGTCGGGTGCAGTTTGTTATATACATCAAACTACCAATTACCTGTGCATATCGCTCCTGGTATACAGGTGCACCAAGATTTTTATCAAGTTTTTGATTTGTATCCATTGGTGACTTTATCGGTGAACTGTCTAACATCTCAAACTTTCTCAAAACATCCTCGATGTAGTGAGACTGAGATAAGACCAGTCCGTCAGACGTCTTAGAGATTTTAATCCCTAAGATGACATCTGCGATACCCATATCCTTCATGTCGAAGTATTGTTTCAACATGTTCTTAGTCTCTAGGATTACCCTAGGATCGCTTCCCCGTGATTAACATGTCGTCTACATACAGGCATATCATAACAAATGAGTCGAGTTGCCTTCGTGTAAACACATTTATCACACTCATTAATGGCGAACCCTTTCGATAGTAGAGTACTATCAAATTTTTCGTGCCATTGTTTCGGAGCTTGTTTCAGCCCGTACAGAGATTTGATAAGTCGACAGACTTTCTTCTCTTGCCCTTGAACCACGTACCCCTCGGGTTGGTCCATATAGATTTCTTCTTCCAAATCGCCGTTTAGGAAGGTTGTCTTAACATCCATCTGGTGTATCTCAAGGTCACGCAAAGCTGCGATCGCAATGAATACCCGTATGGATGTCATCCGGGATACCGGAGAGTATGTGTCAAAGTAGTCAAAGCCTTCTGTTTGCCGATAGCCCTTGACTACCAACCTGGCTTTGTACTTATCTATAGACCCATCTGCTTTGTATTTCCGTTTGAGTATCCACTTACACCCCAACGGTTTATTTCCCGGAGGAAGATCAACCAACTCTCAAGTATGGTTATGCAGAATGGAGCTTATTTCACTCTCAATAGCTTCTTTCCAGAGCGGTGCTTCTGGAGTTGACAACGCCTTAGCAATTGTCCTTGGTTCATCATTAACCATATAAGCTACAAAGTTAGGACCGAAGGATTTATCCTTCCTTGCCCTTTTACTTCGCCTTAGATCCATCTCTGGAGTCTCCAAGTTCTGAGAATCTGGAACACTAGATTCCGGATGTTCAGCCACCTCGAGATTCGCTAGATCTGAACCATTCAGATCCGGGCAGTCAAGGACTCCCGGTTCTTGAGAGCTTTGTGCATAACTTCATTTGAGAGAGGTTATGTCTTTTTCCTTTCTAGGAAAGGTACTTTCAAAGAATAATGCATTCCTTGATTCGATTATTGTACCCTGGTGGATATCTGGAATATCTGACTTATGCACTAAGAAGCGATAAGCACTACTGTTATTTGCATATCCGATGAATATGCAATCTACAGTCTTAGGCCCAATCTTGACCTGCTTTGGCTTGGGTACTTCAACCTTTGCCAAACAACCCCACACCTTAAAGTATTTGTAGGTGGGTTTCTTTCCCTTCCATGATTCATATGGAGTTTTGTCCTTACCCTTATGTGGGACTCTGTTAAGAATCGTATTAGCGGTAAGGACGGCTTCTCCCCACATGTTTTGGGGAAGACCGAAATTGATAAGCAAGGCATTCATCATTTCTTTTAATGTGCGGTTCTTACGTTCCGCCACACCGTTTGATTGAGGTGAGTATGGAGCCGTCGTTTGATGAATAATGCCTTATTGGGCACAGTATTCCTCAAAAGGCGCTACATATTCTCCCCCTCTATCGTTACGAATGGATTTAATCCGTAGGCTAAGTTGATTCTCAACTTCTGCTTTGTAACGTTGAAACGCTTCAAAGGCTTCATCCTTACTTTTCAACAAGTAAAAGTAACAATACCTTGTGCTATCATCTATAAATGTCACAAAGTATTTGTTCCCCCCTCTAGTTTGTGCAAACTTCAAATCACATATATCTGTGTGAATAAGTTCTAGAGGAGCGGTATTCCTTTCGACGGATCGAAAATGAAGCTTAGTAAGTTTTGCCTCTACGCATACCTCACACTTATATTGAGGGTTTACGTCGATAGACGGCAACAACTCCATCTTTACCAGCCTTTGAATAGACTTGTAGTTAACGTGTCCTAATCTATGATGCCATAAATTAGAAGACTCAAGCAAATAAGAAGAAGGTTCAACTTTATTTCCTTGATGCAATACAGACATGGCATTCACTTTTAAGAGGCCTTCACAGATGAAGCCCCTCCCCACAAATGTGCCATTTTTAGTGAGTACAAATTTATTTGATTCAAACACTAGCCTAAAACCAGTATTAACCAATAAAGGTCCAGAAACTAGATTTCTTCTAATCTCTGGGGCGTGCATCACTTCCTTCAGAGTGAGTTCCTTGCCGGAAGTCATCTTCAGGACCACCTTTCCAACCCCTAGCACGTCCGAGGAAGCGTTGTTGCCCATGGACAGCTTCTTGTCGGAGACCGAAGTGTACGTGGAGAAGGCATCTTTGTTGGAACAGATGTGTCTTGTTGCACCTGTGTCCACCCACCATTGCATCGGATTTTCAACCAAGTTGGCTTCTAGCACCACGCCCGAGAGATCCTCAATCATGTCATCCAGGAGCGTGTCCTTAACGACGTTAGCTTGAGCCTTGCCTTTCGACTTGGCTTTCTGTTGTTGCTCAGTCTTGAGCTTGCGGCATTCCTTGATCCTATGACCAGGTTTCCCACAGTGATGTGATTACCTCAACGTCTCGCTGCGGGGGCTTTGCCGTCTTTGTGGAACTTCCGCTTGTTGCTTGTTTTCCCTTTGGCCTCGGCCCAGATTTGCCTTTGCCTCAAAGATGTTGTCTACCCTTTGGCAATGTCTTCTTATTATCTTCCTGGATTTGCAGTTTGATAACAAGCTCTTCAAAGGTCATCTCCTTTGTCTTGAGTTTCAAGTAACTCATAAACTCATTCCATGAAGGAGGTAACTTCTCAATCAGTGATGCAACCAAAAACTGCTCGTTTGGCTTCAGTCCTTCCAAATCCAGGTGATGTAAAATCATTTGGAATTCCTGGACTTGGGACATCACTGTCTTGCTGTCCACCATTTGGAATTTTAGAAATTTCCCAACGATGAACTTCTTAGTACCCGCATCTTGTGCGTTGTACTTCTTTTGCAGTTTTTCCCACAGCTCTTTGGCGGTGCCAACGGTAGAATATACCGTGTAGAGAGGGTCTGCCAAGCAGTTCAGTATATAGTTCTTGCACATGAAATCGCTATGATTCCACGCATCACGAACCATCTTCATGCCGTTAACGACATGGATACCAAGGCCCCCTTCACCCGTTTCAGCAGGCGAAGAGTCCATTTCATCTCCAGCTTGTGGAGGATCTTCCGTAAGGAACCGGGCCATGCCCATAACTGTTAAGTAGAACAACATCTTTTGCTGCCATCTTTTAAATTCTGATCCCATGAACTTTTCAGGCCGATCATAGTGGTGTGAAGAAGAGGGGGGAGCTCCAATGGGAAGGCAAGAGTGTTGCCGCTTTGAACAAGAGCAGGAAGAATAAAGCGGTGAAGGCGGTGGGGTTATCGCTTGGCCAATGGCGGCGATGGGGAAGCGACAACGTTGCCTCGAGAGGCGAAACGAGTAAAGAACATCGGTCATATTTCCAGCCATGTTATTGCGATTCACCGTAAGCAAAATATTGTCTTAAGTTGTTGGGTTACAAGGATTGCAAGAAACGGAAATTACAAGTAATCGCTTATGTAAGAATTGAAATTACAATTCAACTAGAAAGCGAAAATTACAATATAACAACAAACTGAAATTACAATATTTGTTGAACAAGAAGACCGAAAGCTGCTTTGATTTTTGCTTTGAGTCGAGTGTGGCACTCTGTCCTTAAGACAATATTGCCCGTATGTATCCTTTATACGTCCGGACAATTCGTCTCCCAAGATAAAACAAGAATGGAACAATTGAGCAAAGGAAACTCAAGAGCTACCGTGAAGAATATTGAATAAGAAATGATGCTTGGAAGTTATAGGAAGAACTGATTTTACGGTTGTATATTTTCGTGTATATCAAGTGTGCCTCAACAATGGTGTAAGGGTGTTTATATAGGTGATGAAGGGACTGTTTGATCGCTTCCATAATGACCATTATTGGCCAAATAATGACCATTATGGAAGTAGTAAAGCCACCAAATTAAAGGGTGAAAGACCAACGGATTTGGCCATTATAGGAGGAGTAATTCAGCCAAAATAAATGGCTGAATTGAGTGCTGGACGTTTCTGTTCCTGTCTGCCGAAATTCTGAATTTCTGGAAACTTCATGGACTAAACTGTACATCTTGAAACTTCAGGGACCAAACTGTACATCTTGAAAGAATTCTGGTCCAAACTTTCTGGAAAAGTTCTCTGGCCCAAAAAGATAACAGCCCACAAACCCGGAACCCAGAACCGGACCGGACGGGCGGGCGGCGGCGGCGCGCGTGTGGTCTTTCCTCGAACCAAAGCACATCTAGGTCCTCCCTCCTTTAAACACATGGGATACCCCTTGGGGTCCCAAACCCCAAACCAATTTCGAGTCTTATATACACAACAATTCTTTCTTCCTCTACCGATGAGGGAGAATTGAACACAACACCACACTTTCCATGCTTCAAACACCTCACTTCGTGAACCAATATCGCTTTCATTTCTCAATGAAATTTGACGATTCTTGGCCCTACGGTTATCTACGTACTTAGTACATCATGCATGTGTGAAGAACCGGATTCTCCAACATACGTAACATTAGTATTTAAGCCGTTAAAGTTGGTCGGTCGCAACTCCCGCCAAAGGCTAATTTCCAACAATCAATTTGTCATCCGATTTCGTCAGCCGATAAAACGTCAAATACTTCGGAGGGAAACAGTGGAGAATCATTTTTCCACATAGAAAATGATCTTCGATGTTTCTTTTATGGTAAACTGTATTTAATTTTTGTTACATTAAATAAGTTCTGTGGTCACCTTTTATCCTTTGTTTTGATTTCCACTTTTTAATGCGTTCATTTCGGTTTGAAGAAATATTCAAATATATATGCTTGATTTGTTCGGGTGTATTGTATGGATATGCTTTAAAACATAAAAACAAAAAATAAAAAAATGCGAAAATCCAGTTTAATAGTTCTTTCTAAAATATGTGTACTTACATGAATTTAATTAGTCTTTGCAAACGCAGTTATAGGCGGAGATGAATGTGAAAAGACCCCTTTAAAGAACCATAAAAATATGTCTATAAATACCCAAGAAATATAATAGCTTATTCATTCCAAAATATATAATATTTCACAAATATTAGAATTTAAGTGTTAAATGATGGCTTTTATGTTAAATTGGAGGCTCACTTTTGCTAAACTACTAGTGTTTGGGATTGTGGATTACTCGAGTTACATCTCGCATTTTGTACGAAGCATCAATTGCTGAGAAACACGAGCGATGGATGGCCCAGTACAGACGTGTATACAAAGACGATGTAGAGAAGGCCAAACAAAATCTTGAGTATATTGAGTCAATTAATAAAAATGGAACACGGAGTTATAGATTAGGCATCAACGAATTTGCTGATCTCACGAAGGAGGAATTCAAAGCCATTCGTAATGGATACAAAATATCGTCTAAGCAACGGATAAAAACTACATGTTTTCGATACGAAAATATGACAGCTCCATATACCATGGATTGGAGGAGAAAAGGCGTGGTTACTATGATTAAAGACCAAGGACAATGTGGTGAGTCAATCAAATCAATTTCAAATGATTTTGCGTTTTACTTTTCATTTTTTTTATAATAAGCCGACAATGTTATACTCCATCTGTCCCAATTTATATGACACATTTTTCTTTTTAGTCAGTCCAAAAAAGAATGACACGTTTCCTTATTTGATAATAATTTAACTTTAAACTTTATATTCTACGCTTAATGAGATGATCTATAACCACACAAATATCTTTGATTTGTATTAAACCACAATATTCAAAAGTCTTCATTTATTTCTTAAATTCTATGTCCGGTAAAACTACATCATATAAATTGTAACGGAGGGAGTATTAATAATTAGATAAAGGCATAACAAAATACATAGGAGTATCGACTAGGATACTTGTGTTACCAAGGCTAGCCAAATTATTACACATACCAGCCGAAATATTCTTTTAGCAAAAGTAGTTCCTACTTTATATGTTTTTAGCAATTTGTTTTTTGCGTTATACACTATTTTGTTGACAAATATTTAAGTAATTGTAAAAGTACAGGCTGTACGGGCTGAAACAAGCCCCGAAACAATGACACAAAAAATTTGATAGTACTCTACTATCAAAGGGTTTCACCATTAATGAGTGTGACAAATGTGTCTACATGAAAGGTAACTCTGACTCGTTCATCATGATATGCATGTACGTAGACGACATGTTGATCACAGGGAGCAGTCCTAGCTTGATTCTAGAGACTAAGAACATGTTCAAACAATGCTTCGACATGAAGGATATGGATATCACAGATGTCATCTTAGGGATAAAGATCTCTAAGACGTCTGATCGACTGGTCTTATCTCAATCTCACTACATCGAGGATGTGTTGAGAAAGTTTGAGATGTTTGACAGTTCGCCTATGAAGTCACCACTGGATAGAAATCAAAAGCTTGATAAAAATCGTAGTGCACCCGTATGCCAAGAGCAATATGCACAGGTGATTAGTAGTTTGATGTACATAACAAAATGCACCCGACCTGATATTGCTTATGCAGTAAACAAGTTGGCTAGGTTTACCCGTAATCCGAGTAATGATCATTGGAAGGCGTTGAATCGGGTATTTCAATACCTGAAATACACGTTAACTTACGGGTTGCATTATTCGAGATATCCAGTTGTACTAGAGGGGTACAGTGATGCAAACTGTATATCTGATATAGAAAACACCAAGTCCACCAGTGGGTATGTACTAGAGGGGTACAGTGATGCAAACTGTATATCTGATATAGAAAACACCAAGTCCACCAGTGGGTATGTATTTACCATTTGTGGTGGGGCTGTGTCTTGGAAATCCTCTAAGCAGACTTGCATTGCCCGATCCACAATGGAATCGGAGTTTATCGCTTTAGACAAAACAGGAGCAGAAGCTGAGTGGCTTCATGACTTCTTAGAGGATGTTCCGTGCTGGAACAAACCGTACCTTCTGTAATGATCCACTACGACAGCCAGTCGGCTCTAGGAAGGGCACAGAATGCTATGTACAACGGTAAGTCTCGTTATATTCGACGGAGACATAAGACCGTTATGCAGCTGATCACCACGGGTATAATATCCATTGATTACATAAAATCAAAGGATAATATAGCAGACCCACTGACAAAGGGCTTACCCAAGGATCCGATGTTCTGCCTGTCTAGGGGAATGGGCTTAAAACCCAAGCTATAAGGACCAATATGGTGGTAACCCAACCTTATTGACTGGAGATCCCAGGAATTAGGTTCAATGGGAAAACTAAGCTATAAAGGTTCAGTTGAGCGCTTCGGTGGAAGCATGAGCACTTCGGTTAGTGATTTCTAAGGGTGGCCAGTGGACCGGGACAGCCCGACCCCGACCCGACCCCGTCCCGACCCCGCCCCGGTCCCGCCACGACTCCGCTAAAAAAAATGGTGGCTGGCCTCGAACTCGAGATGGGACAATGTCTCATCCCGCCAGACCCGAGCCCGCCCAGGCCCGCCCGACCCGACCCCGACCCCGCCCTTTGTCCCCCCTTTGCAAATATGGCCGTTGCACCAACGACCATTTTAGATTTTGGCCATTGGCCAACGGCCATTTTAGGCCTCCCCCCTCCACCAAGCCCCCCCACCCCTTAATATTTATTTTTAACCGATAAGTTATTATATTTACACTTTAATCCAAATTTCCAACTATAAATAACTCATTTTCTCTTCATCTTTCTCACAAATCTTCCTACAATCTCTCTAATCTCTCAATATATCTCTCTACAAGTCTACATTGTTTACTAAATATTCAATTTTGATTATTCATTTGGGAATTGGGAGTGAAGTTGGCAACTAGCTTTAGGATCTTCCATCGAGCAAAGTTTCAATTTTCAACCTCTCGATTACACGTCGACGTTACGTCGGCGTTTGGTACATTCGTTCCTTCATTAAATTATTATTGTCTGTTTATTTTATTTAGCGCACTTAATTTTATTGTCTTTAATTATTTATTATCATAATTAAAATGGAAGGATTAAAAGGTATGTTTAAGGGTAAGGGTAAGGGTGCCTTTTCTAGTAGGGGCAAGGGTACTTCTTCTAGTCATCTTATTCCTACACAGGATGATTTTGTTGATACTCAACATTTTCCTACAATACCATTAGATTTAGACGAGGAGCTATTTTCTGGAACTCAAGAAGACTTTAATTTAGATGATGATCTAGATGATACACCCACTAATATTGATGATAACACACCCACTAGTGCACCTTCAACTGAAATACCTCATATTCCCCCTAGTATGAGACGAGGTCCAGCAAAACGACCATTAAAATCAGATGCATGGACATTTTTTGATAGGGACGTAGAGAATCAAGTAGCTATATGTAAAATTTGTAAAAATGTTTTAAAATTTAAAACTGGAAAAGGTCACGGTGGGACGGGGTTTAATTAGACACGTAGTAAGTGCTCATCCAGCTAGGTATGCCCAATACCAGGCTTCAAAACCGGGTGCGCAAACGCCTGCTCCATCGGGACAAGGTTCACATACTGATACTGTCCCGGACCAAGTACAGGGTCAAATTAACCCTATGACGGGGGGAATTGTAGGCTCTAAATACAATAAACATAGAGATAGGAAAGCAATATCAAAATTAGTTGTTGTGGAGGGTTTGCCTTTTTCATTTCCTTCATCTCCCGATTTTATTCATTACATTAGAGATATATATAATCCTGCTTTTAACGGTTTTCCTAGATCAACTGTTAAGAGAGATGTATTTAAATTCGCGCATGAATATCAACAATATTTACGTTTTTCATTATATCATTTTAATGGCAAAGTATCTATCACGTCTGTTATAGGTCGTAGTACTAACGGCCATGATTATTTAACTGTAACTTGTCATTGGATAGATTATAAATGGTCTATGCAAAAACATATTTTAGCGTATAGATATATAGATGATAGGCACACCGGTACTTTTATTGCAGATAATATTTATCAAGTGTGCCATTATTACGGAATAACCGATAAAATTATGACTATTACATTAGGTAACGCTTCTTCTAACAATTACGCAATTACAATTTTAAAAAATAGTTTAACTCCATCTTTTCCAGATCATTTTCATATAAAATGCGCGTGTCATATATATAACTTAATTGTAAAGGATGGTCTATCACTTTTTCAAGACATTCTTAGTAAAATACAATTTGCTATAAACTTTATTTTTAAAAGTAATAAAGTACAACGTAGAAAAGAATAGAAAAAAACTTGTCACGATTGTGGACTACCTTATAGAAAAATTCCACAAGAAGTATCCACTAGGTGGAATTCTTTATACGAGCAACTACTTGTTGCTTAAGACTATAGAATACCTATAACTTTATTTTTTAACTCTCATAATAAAAATCCAGCTGATATGATTTTAGATAGTGATTGGGTAAAAATTTCCGAACTTATTGTATTTTTAGATAAAATTTTTCAAGCAACAAAAGAATTTTCTGGTATATATTATCCTACTATTTCAACTATGTTGTTTTATGTAACTCTAATATTTTTATTACTTAGTGAATATATGAAAAAACCAGCTTATAAGGCAGCTATTAGAAAAATGTTTGTCAAAATAAAAAAATATTTTATTCCTATTCCCACTTTTTATATTATTGGTTCTGTATTAAATCCTACTATTAAAATAGACGGTACTAAATCACTGGTTGAAACTATTTACGATTGTATAGAAGTACTACCATCTCCAAGCCCCAAAAATCTAAATCACCCACCACCTATTGAACAAAGTCAAACTAAAGAAGAAGTGTCGTCTAGCGTAGAACACCAATGCAAAAAAAAATATATATTTTATCAACAAGAAAATGCTATTAACTTACCGGCTTCCATACCATCTTCTTCATCTTCAACACAACCTCACAAAAGACATGTTGTTTATGCGGCTAGTATTAAAAGCCTAAAAAATAGAATGTGCGGCCGTACCTCTACTACTAACCAAATTAGCGAGTTGGATATTTTTATTTTGCAGGGTTCTGTACCGTATCAAGACGTTATCAATGAAGATGAACATGAAGACTTGCTGAAATAGTGGAGGGGAATGAGAAGACCTTTCCGACACTTTCATTGATGGCCCGGGATGTTTTGAACATTCAAGCGTCATCAACTGCGTCTGAAAACGCTTTTTCTGCCTGCAGATATCAAATAGGAGACCACAGACACTCATTAGCCGGAGACAACTTGGAAATTGCAGTATTATTCAGAGATTGGATACGAGCGGAGCGGAGAAGGTGCGGTCAACCGGAGATCAACGAAGAAGAAGATGAAAACTACAACGAAATCTTAACCGAAGGTAGTGGAAGCGACGTGGATCAATTTGATCAACAAATACCAATTCCAACCGAAGAACCACATGAAATTATCAAGCAATTAGAACAGGTTTTTTTGAGAATGTAATTTTTTTAATTGCAATTTTATTATGTAATTTGCAACTTTTGGATAACACCACAAAGTTGCAATTTAGATTTTAGACAATTATATTTGTATTACAAAAAAATCATATGTCTATTAAATAATATAAGAGGCACAAAAACAGCCTTGGGATGTTTTTATTACACTATCTTGTTTTGTTTATTGAGTTTTTTTATACATATGTTATTTAAAAAAAAAAAAGGAAAACCCGCCGGACCCTGCCCCGAGCCAGACCTCGACCCGATACCGACGGGATCGGGATCAGGATCGGGACGGGACTGGAGCAAGTCCCGCCAAACCCGACCCCGCCAGACCCGACCCCTTCTCCCGTCCCGCCCCGACCCCGACCCCGCCAGACCCGAGCCCGGCCCACTGGCCACCTCTAGTGATTTCTGTAAAAAAAAACACCAAATCCAAAGTCATTCCCGCGATAGACTATAAGTTCTATCTGCAGTGTGGGTAAATGTTAAGTTCCCAAAACCTTTAATGATCCTCACCGGTTGAGGTTAGGTTGGGGGAAACTTTTAATGGTTCCTAACACTTGTAAAGTGGGGTATAACAGGATACCTTGTAGGAGACCACCTATTTAAGTGCGAGGACAGGCCGCCTCAAATAAACACACTTAAGAATTCAAGAAGTGTCTACAGCCACAACAGACAAAATATTACGAAGAACATAGTAAGGGAAGTTGTTTTGTTGGTACTGTTGACTTGATTTACACTAAACACTGACGGTTCAAGACATCACGTTCACCGCGCAGTAAGTAAGTCCGATGGTATTCAACTATGGAAGTTTCAAAGCGAAAGCTACCTATCCAGATGCAACATCGGTCCGCTGAAAGATTGCTGGGAAAGACACCATGTGCGTGCGCCAAAATCTCTTTCAAGATGGGATTGTTGGAAATTTACTAATGTGGAATTAAGTATATCCCATTATTTATGACTCAAACAATTGGAGCCCCGCATGTCGGAAACGTCATTTCCACACACGTGCACACGTAGTGCCAAGTATCACAAATTTCATTAGTGAAAGAGATATTGGTACGTATGTAATACGTTTGAGACATAGAATGTTGGACGGTTATTGGACAAATGACAAAGTATTCCACGTTGGTAAACGAAGGAAGAAGTGTAAGATAAAACGAGTTGGAAATCGCCGTGAAGGGCCGCGGCGCAGCCCCGTCGGAGCCGAGGCGCCGGAGCGCCGCGACGCTCCCTGGGAGGCACCGCGACGCTCCCTGGGAGGCGCCGCGACGCTCCCTGGGAGGCGCCGCGATGCTAATTGGGTCTTCAGTTACTGGAGCCGCGATGCTAATTCACAGAGTTGCGGTGCTTCGGAGGAAGAATGCTGCGACGGAAAGTTGGAAAGTTCTGACCTTTGGGCTGGTTTTGGAGCATTGAATCTCCATTACTTGGCACATGAATTCAGCCATTATTTGGCTGAATGTAACCCCTCAATTAAGTATCATTACATGGCTATTGAAGGCCATTAGTTAGCTAGTTTAGGGGTCATCTCCTTACACTATAAATTGAGGCCTTTGGCTCAATTGTTCACTACACTTAGAAAAATACTTCAGAATTTTCTGACTTCATCTTCTTCCTCTCTAGCAATTTTACTATACTCAAAGTTCTTCAAGAGTAACACTTGAGTTTTCTTTGCTCAATTGTTAAGTTGTTGTTGTATCTTGGGAGACTATTGCCCGACAACGTAAAAGGAGATATACGGGGCAATCTTGTCTTAAAGACAAAGTGTCATCACTCGACTCAGCAAATCACACAAGGAGTTTGTTTCATTCTTGATTTCCAGTTTTGTTGTAATCTTTAGATTATCCTTTCTAGCAATTGTAATATTTATTTATTTTCCGTTCCTTGCAATTGTTGTATCCCACAGCAATAAAATCGAGACTCGTTTTAATTACAAAAAATAAATTGTCTAATAAAACATATATGAATTAAGGATCGATCTTTTAACTTCAACTTTTGGAGGATGTATTTTCACATTCCTTTTGGTTCAAAAGATTATACGTATATATTACTTATCATAATACATTGACATTCTGGAACCGTATTTACACATTTAATCATAAAAAATTGGGATCTTCATCACGATTGAGTTGACAAGTTTTATGCTGCCTAGCAACTTATCGTGTTATGAATCAGCTCAAGCCCAATGTCGATACCTGCAGGGATGTCACACAAGCAACTATTGGGCTGAGAAATAAGACCAGAAGATCCTCACAAAGGTTGATTTGAGATTCTTGACCCAATCAACAACGGGTTTAAAAGGACTAACAGTTAGAAAGAATATGTTATGCTATTATGAAGAAATTGTTTGTTTCTCTGTCTCCTTTCTCAGAGTCTAACTTCTCATCCTCATTCTTATCTCTATCTTTAGTTACTTGTTATTTCGGTTTGGCTATCAGTGATAATATATATTTGTGTTGAGAATTTCTAACTTGTTATCTATGGTAATGCTGCTCCTTTATCCGGGCTTGAGATTAATAATATGAGCAATCTCACATAGGAGAAGTTTGACATTGAGGCGTAATAATTGTTGTTGTGATCATAAAATTTGGGATATAATGAAAATATTTTGGTAGTTATCTTTGAAGAAAATTTATACAATAACCTACATATTAAATGGATATAAAGATGAATATGTATATTAAATTAAATCCAGTACATTAGAAAAACAAAAAGAGACTTCCACATGTTCTGCCAAAAACAAGATATAAATAATAGAATCTTTTTCCACATAGAAAAATGACCATTTCTTTTGCTTTTAATTAGGGCAAACTGAATTACTCAATTTGTTACTTAATTAGCTCTATTCATTTTTTTCCTACTTTGTGTTGCGTTCATTTTGGTTTAAAGAAATATTCACATCTATGTACTAGATCTGTTTATTTTGTAGTGCGTTGAAATTCTTTAAAAAAAGAATATGCAAAATTCCAGCTTATAGGTAGCTCCTTCAAAAGTCAATTATTTGTCTTTATATCAATCATACATGATTTTCCGTGATGAATATGAGAGAATAATCACTTCAAAGAACGATAAATTTAGGTCTATAAATATACCCAAGAAATATAATAGCATATTCATTTCAAAAATCTAGTACTTGACAAATATTAGCCAAAGTGTAAAACTCATTAAGTGGTAAATGATGGCTCTTATGTTCAATTTGAGGCTCATTTTAGCTACTCTACTATTGTTGGGGATGTGGGCTTCTCTAGCCACATCTCGCACTTTGTTTGAAGTATCAATTGCTGAGAAACACGAGCAATGGGTGGTTCAACATGGACGCGTATACAAAGATGATATAGAGAAGGCGGAGAGGCACAAGACACTCAGACAAAATCATGAGCATATTGAATCAGTTAATAAAGCTGGGACACGGACTTATAAATTGGGCATCAACGAGTTTACTGATATGACGAACGAGGAATTCCAAGCCACTCATAATGGATACAAAATGTTGTCTTACAAGAAGATAAAAACTACATCTTTTAGGTACGAAAATGTGACAGTTCCAGATAGCATGGACCGAGGGAAAAGGCGTTGTTACTAAGGTTAAACGCCAAGGGCAATGCGGTGAGTCATACAAGTCATTTTTCACATTATTAAGTGGAACATTATTTAAAACATCGCAAAAATGTAGGATGTTGCTGGGCATTTTCTGCTGTGGCTGCTATGGAAGCAATTAATAAGATCACAACAGGTAACTTGATTTCTTTGTGAGAGCAGGAGTTGGTGCATTGTGTTGTGAAGGAGGTCTCATGGATAAAGCTTTTGAGTTCATTATTGGAAACAATGGGCTTACTTCGGAATGTAGTTACCTGTATCAAGGAATTGATGGTACTTGTAATATCGGAGAAGAAACTAACAATGTTGTCAAGATCACTGGTTATGAAAATGTTCCAATCAACAATGAATTGGCTTTGCTCAATGCAGTTGCCAATCAACTTGTATCCGTCGCCATTGATGCTAGTGGATCGGATTTTCAATTATATTCTAGTGGTGTATTTACGAGAGAATGTGGAACTGAACTCGATCATGGTGTCACTGCAGTTGGTTACGGGGAAACTTCAGACGGTACTAAGTATTGGGTGGTGAAGAATTCACGGGGAACTAGTTGGGGGCGAGAATGGATATATTAGAATGCAAAGAGACATTGATGCTGAGGAAGGACTTTGCGGAATTGCTAAGCAAGCTTCTTACCCAACTGCTTAAGTTAAAATACTTCACTAATGTGATGCGACTTAATTTATTGTCTAAAGACAACTACTATTCGTCTCTAATTGGTTATTATCAATGTAATATTATTCATATATGCAAAATGTAGTGCTAGAGCTTCTTCAATGTAAAAGAGGATTATATTCAACAATGAGAAATTAAATGATATTACCTTCTTCGTCACTATTTTGACACTGCTTGCTCGTAGCTAGTCAATTACAAGGGCTAGAGATAGTTGACTTCTTAAAAGCGGGCTACGGATACTATATTATCCGTCACTCTATATCCTTTTTTATCTGTATTAAATATGAATAGGTTGGATAATTTATTTATTTATTTTTTAACATGTCATATTTGACCCAACCCGCCCATCTACCAGCACTAGTCACGACTCTATCATTTTGATAGTTCGTCCCTGTCAAATATTCTGATGGTTCTCCTGGAGATTGATTCCTCCCTCTAGATAAGAGGTGATCTACTTCCCGTTCAACAATAAGCTAAGTTTTAAGTATCTTAACTTGAATTCTACACAATGTGATTCTTTAGTATTAAGTACTCCCTCTGTTTCAATTTACTTCACATTGTTTCATTTTTAATCGATCTAAAAAAGAATGATATTTTTTTATATTTGGTAACATTTTAACTTTAAACTTCTCATTTTATTCTTAATGAGCTAATTTATAGTCACGTATATATTTATGACTTATTTTAAATAACAAGTTTCAAAAGTATTTTTTCATTCTTAATTTTATCAAATATTTTCACATAAATTGGGATGAATGAAATGTGGAGAGGACATAATATTTTATAGCCGTTGGATGGAGAAAGAATGCCTCAAATCTTTTTACTATTGATACTTTTCTTCCTTCCTTTAGGACGCCCCTCGAGAAATAAGAGTTTCATCTTAATGCGTTCACATGTGTATCTCAGTTGAACGTACAACTACAACTACTTTGATGTAATAGTCATTTTCTATAATAATATTTCAGTATAACAATCAATTTTTTTTAAATCGATTTTCATGTTATGTTATATATTACATATTCTATATAACATCATTTCACTATAACAGTAAAAAAATATTGGGACAAATAACACCATTATAAAAAAGTTTGCATGTATAGTGGGAATAATGCCGCCCCAACAAGTACTAGCTACTCCGTCATCTCAATTTATTTGACACTATTTCCTTATTAATTAGTTTGTTTCAATTTGTTTGAGCTATCACAAAAAGAAAATTATTTCTAATCAGAATCGAATTCATATATATCATATCAATTTATTCCACAAGTTCCCACTAATTGTTGTTTTAGTCACTCTCAAAAGGTTGTTAAAAAGGGAGGTATAATATAAGAATGAAATTGTTTCACCATTTCTAAAACACGCCCTTTCAACTTTTAGAAATTGGTATCATCTTTTACTCTTTTCACATTTGCCGCAATTTGCGCAATGAAACGTCCAGTAAATTGACTTAGTTTATTCAAGAACAGTACTCATTGATTACACAAGTAGACTTGAAAGTTTTAAGAACAAATAATGTAAAAATATTTATACAATTAGTCATTTATGAAATAATTACAGGTAAATGTCTAAGTAAGTAATATTCCTTTCATTTCAAATTCGGTCTTAGTTTCTTTTTAGCCTGTTTAAAGAAGAATGTCTTTTGCTATATTCGATAACTCTTTAATTTTGACACTCTACATAGTTTGTTTAATACCACAAGATTCATATGCATTTTAATATAGAATACACATCTTTAATTTAATATCACAAAATTAAAAATTCTCCCTTATTTTTAAAATTCCATGCTTAAATCAAACTAAGACACTAACGAACTTATAATCATATGTAAAAAAATCATTAATAGAAATAAAAAAAATTATACTATCAATATATATAACTTGCACCCAAACGAGTACTGGGATCGTTGAGGCCCCATGAAGACAACTCTACGAAGATGCGGTACTCATTAGCGCATACGCTTCACAAGAATCACTTTCCCATATTGTTACTAGTAGATTTTAGTGTTCCTCACAATAACCCTAATATCTTACTAATACTCTGCCCTTTTAAGTTATACTCTATGTGAGTTTAAATTTTATTGGTGATTATTCATTTGTAGCAATACTTCACATTTGTCCTAAAGTGGTATATCTTTTAGTTATAAAGAAATAACTTAGATATATTACTTTAGAAGTGGAATCAGATTGCCTTCTTGCTATCAAACTTATAAAAAAAAGAAAATATATAATTCACCTTCTTAGGGCTATTGTTGAAAATGCAGATACTTGCGACCGTCTGGCGAAAACGTCGCAGGCGCGAAGCGTGGTAGGCCTGCGCCGGGGGAGCATACCATAGGGAGGAAAGGGAGCCCAGACGGTGGAAGAGCCAGGGGAGGCCGGGTCATTTGACGGAAATGGAAGGCACACCACCAAAACGAATATATACATCTGGAGAGAGACAAACAGTTGTGCACATTTTTAACAAATGAAAATCATAAACATGAAGAAGAATTGCTGGTTTAGGAAAGACATAATTAGAATATGGAGTTTTTGCTCCTTGTTGATTTAAACAATATAGCTTACGAACCATCTTAAGTGTTTGCTTTTAGTATTTCTCAACGTACCAAAAAAAATAACTTGAACTTTTGTATAATTAACTAAGAAAAAAAAGAGAGGAAAAATAAAGGTCTCTAGACTTGACCAAAAGCAAGTTTCTCATTCATGTTGATTAGACCAACCCAAGACACTGACTTGTTTACACTTCTTTGTTGACTTAGACAATTAGCAGAATCACATATATGCGCAACGCCCGGCAATTGTATTGACAAATAAAGTACTAGTCCTTTCTGTTTTTTTTTGTTTTCTCACCTGATATTAGTGAGCTCCGGTTAATCCGGATTTATGCCGCATAACGTCAATTGAAAGGGGAAACTCTTCCTGTGAGGATTTTTTAATTCTCAATGATAGAATAATTATTAATTGATTATAATTAGTAATTATTATAATTGATTTTAGAATATAAACGGTAGGTAAATTAGCAATTAAGGTGATAGATTAGATGACATATAATTAGTCTAATCATATCCTATTAGTGATTATTAGTAGCATAATTAGAGCCTTAGATGTGGCTATTCTTGTTGTATATTTACCACCCTTATGGAAGAATATCATTGAGGAAAATAAATGAATTATTCTCACATGGTATCAGAAGATAAGGGAAAAGATCCTACCCTAAATAATTTTATCTCCAAAATTCGGCCATCCCTCCCCCTTCCTCCACCATCGGCCGATCACCACATTTTCTGCATATTTGTATTCTTTCCATTATTGTTCTTCATTTTCCGGTCAACTATGTCTAACTCCAAATCCACATTTCATCCTGCCCTTACCATTTCTAACATCAAAACACATATTTCTGTCACTCTTGAAATGGAAAATGTTCACTATGCAACTTGGGCAAAGCTTTTAAAAATATGTTGCCGTTTCCACCAGGTTATTCATCACATAATCCCTGCGGCGACTGGCAAAGGAAGGGAATTAAAAACCGATGATGAAAAAGAACTTTGGGAAACTCTTGATGCCGCAGTTCTTTCATCGATTTATGCAACTATTTCTAGTAATTTGTTGCATACAATAATGGAACCCGATTCTACAGCAATGGAGGCTTGGAATCGTTTTCGGGATATTTTCAAGACAACAAACATTCCCGAGCTGTCATGTTGGGGCAAGAATTATCCACCACTGATGTGGCGAATTTTCCGAATGCATTGGAGTATTGTCAACTCCTCAAAGTCTTGTCGGATCAACTCAAAAATGTTGGTTCACCGGTTTTCAACAATCGATTGGTTCTCCAATTGATTGTCGGTCTTACCGACGCGTATAGTGGCATGAAACGCTTATCCGACAAAGCAATCCTCTACCACTTTTTTATCAAGCCCGTTCAATGATTATTCTTGAAGATGTGGGTTTCACCAAAAAGGTTGCAACCGTTTCAAATTTTGCCATGATAGCCAATGACACTACCACCAACTTTGAGCCTATAGAACAAAATCGGGGACAAAAAGGACAAAACGGTGGTAATAATTGGGGTGGAAATAACCGAAATGGCAAAAATAGCAGCAATCGGAATTCTGGTGGCAGAGGTGGCGGCGGAAACGGCAGCAGGAACAGCGGCCATCAATGGCAGCCCCGGCCACAGTAGGGCGGCAACCCAAACTAGTGGGTCTGGCAGTGGCCTTGGGCTGTGCCACCTTGCCCTTACCCGTCGGGTAACTGGACAAGGCCCAATCCAAGGTCTACTGGGCAGGGCACGGGTAACCAGCAGCCCAGTTTTGGGCCAAACAATTTTAGGCCGCCTAACAGTGTAGCCAACAATTCCAGCAGCTTTGGGCCACTGCCGAACCAGTGGTAGGAGGCCCATTTGGCAGTGGCAAGACTAACAGATATTGAGTCTTACATGCACACCCTTGGACTTAATCTGCATGATGCAAATTGGTATATGGACTCCGGAGCGACGTCACATATGACGTCCTCCCAATGTAATCTCTCGTCCTATTTTAATTTGAGCAAAAATAATGATATAATTGTCGAAAATAGCCATTCTATTCTAATTCGAGGTTATGGTTCTACTAAACTATCACCACCAAACCCACAATTAATTTTACAGAATGTCCTTCACGCTCCACAATTAATTAAAAACTTGGTGTCTGTTAGAAAATTTACTACTGATAATTGAGTGCCTGTTGTTTTTTACACTTTCGGATTTTCCATGAAGGATTTTCAGACGGGGACGCTTCTTGTGAGATGTGATAGTCAAGGAGAGCTCTATCCAATTACATCACCAAACCAACGAACCAAGTTACCTTCCACTTTTGCTTCTTTTGTACCTTCATTATGACATGAACGTTTGGGTCATCTGGGTGTACCTGTTTTAGCCTCTCTCAAACAAAATAATTTTATTTCATATACTCAAACATGTAATTCTAATATGTGTCGTTCATGTCCACTTGGGAAACATGTTCAAATGTCATTTGTTTCATCTAATTCGCGCACACTTATGCCATTTGATATTATCCATTGTGATATTTGGACATCACCCGTTTTGAGCTCTTCGTGCCATATGTATTATTTGTTATTGCTAGATGACTACTCTAATTTTTTATGGACATCTCCCTTGTCAAAAAAATCACAAGTCTTTTCCACATTCTCATTTTTAGAGCATTCATCCGGAAATAATTTGAACGGGATATTAAAAATATTCAATATGATAGTGGTATGGAGTTTGATAATAGACATTTTTGGGATTTTTGCAATTCAAATGGTTTAAATTTCTGCCTTTCACGTCCACGCACATCCTCATAAAATGGGAAGGTAGAACGAAAAATCTGAGCCATCAATAACATTATTAGAACATCCATTTCCCATACCACACTACCTCCATCCTTTTGACATCATGCATTACAAATGGTTACGTATTTATTGAACATATTACCCCACAAAAAATTGTCATATCAAGCCCCATTAAAAATCCTATACTTACGGGACCCATCTTATTCTCACTTATAGATTTTTGGATGTTTGTGCTATCCTCTTTTTCCATCCACCACCATCAACAAACTACAACCCCGGTCTACTCCTTGCATTTTTTTGGGTTAACCTTCTAATCATCGAGGTTACAAATGTTATGACCTCTCCTCCAATAAAATTATTGTGAGTCGTCACGTCCTCTTCGATGAAAACGCTTTCCCATTTGTAAAATTTCATTGTCCGGACCACCTACCTATGATTTTCTAGATGATGGCATATCCTTGTATTTGACTCACTATCTTTCGGGCCTCACAACCACTGTTTCGGCCAGTCCAAATTATTTGGGTGACTTGCGCCCAGAAACAGTGGCCAAAATCCACCCCATAGCCACTGTTTCGGCTGACCCAATGCACCGAAATAATTTGTGCTCTGAAACAGTGGCCCATTCTCAGGAAATTACTGACCAACAAACTGGGCCAGTTTTACCGACACTGGGTCCAGTTGACACTAGCAGTTCTGGCCCAATTTCTAGTGTTCCATGCCTGGAGCCACTTCCATCCCTACGGCCCATCACCCGTAGTCAACACGTCATTGTCAAACCCAACACCAAATATAGCCTACTTACTCACATCCCAAAATCACCATTGCCTCGTAATCCCGTGGTTGTCCTTAATGACCCGAATTGGAAATTGGCTATGGACAATGAATTTAATGCTCTTATTAAAAATAGGACGTGGGAATTGGTACCACTTCTTCCTAATGCTAATATAATTCGGTCTATGTGGATTTTCAGTCACAAAGAAAAATCTGATGGTGTTTTTGAGCGGCATAAAGCCCATTTTGTAGGTGATGAGAAGACACATCATGTTGGTGTGGATTGCGGTTAGACGTTCAGTCCGGTGGTTAAACCAGAAACTATCTGAACAATCCTTAGTCTGGCTCTATCAAAGGCATGACCACTTCATTAGTTAGATGTCAAAAATGTCATTCTTCATGGACAACTATATGAAATTGTTTACTTGTACCAGCCTTTGGGTTACAGGGACTCTAAATATCCCAATCATGTGTGCCTGCTCAAGAAATCATTATATGGGCTAAAGAAATCCCCCAGGGCACGGTACAAGAGGTTTGCCGATTTTGTCTCACATATTGGTTTTTCCAACAGTCGTTCCAATCACTCTCTGTTTATCTACCGCCAGGGTAATAATATTGCTTATCTTCTTTTATATGTAGATGATATTATACTAACTGCCTCATCAGATGCTCTTCGCAAGTCCATCATATCACAACTTGGTTATGATTTTTTAATAAAAGATCTAGGGCCACTACACTACTTTCTAGGTATAGTTGTGACACGTTATGCAAGGTGGTTTATTTCTATCCCAAAATGAGTACGCAACTGAGATTGTTGAACGTTTTGGCATGTCCTCCTGTAAACCTTCGGCAACTCCAGTGAACACTAAATCTAAATTGAGTGCATCATCCGACAAACCGTTTGCCGCTCCGACACTTTATCGAAGCTTGGCAGGGACCTTGCAGTATTTGACATTCACCAGGCCGGATATTTCTTATGATGTGCAATCGGTGTGCCTTTTCACGCATAATCCAATGGATGATCATATGCATCCTATCAAACGCATTATGCGGTACATTCAGGGCACTCTCGAGTATGGCTGCATCTATATCCATCATCGACATCCTCACTTGTCGCTTATACAGATGCCGACTGGGAGGGTGTCCGGACACTAGACACTCCACGTCTGGTTATGGTGTATTTCTTGGTGATAACTTGGTATCTTGGTCCTCGAAACGGCAAGCAGCCTTATCCAGATCCAGTGCCGAAGCAAAATACCTAAGTGTTGCTAATGTTGTGTTTGAATCATGTTGGCTTCGGAATCTTCTCCTCGAACTCCACTGCGCAATTCCGAAGGCCACACTAGTATACTGTGAGAATGTTAGAGCCATCTACCTCTCTGGGAATCCGGTCAATCACCAACGCACTAAACATATTGAGCTAAATATTCACTTTGTTCGTGAAAAGGTCTCATGCGGACAAGTGTGTGTGTTACATGTCCCATCACGCTATCAGATTGCAGATATTTTTACTAAAGGTCTTCCGCTGGTTTTATTTGAATATTTTCGGAACAGTTTCAGCATACGCCTACCTCCCGCTTCGACTGCGGGGGAATGATAGATTAATTATTAATTGATTATAATTAGTAATTATTATAATTGATTTTAGAATGTAATTGATATGTAAATTAGCAATTAAGGTGATAGATTAGATGACATATAATTAGTCTAATCATATCCTATTAGTGATTATTAGTAGCATAATTAGAGCCTTGGATGTGGCTATTCTTGTTGTATATTTACCCCCTTATGGAAGAATATCATTGAGGAAAATAAACGAATTATTCTTACACTCAAAACTTGAATTTAAAATCTTTGATTAAAAATGTAGACATCATATCCTCCCACTATAACTTCTTATGATCTTTCTATTTTATATGACAATATTTGATTAGTCGCAATATTTAGTGTAAACTTGATTTATCAATAGTGATTGTGGAAGAAAATATTAAAGTGATGGTTGAAAAATCAGTTTAATGTTGAAGTTAAATCTTTTGGTATTGGAACATAATTTAAAAAAAATTTGTGTTCCTCACAATTTTTATCTAGTTGCCCTGGCCCTCGTTGAGTAAATTTACACATTTTCTTACCATCTTCTTTTTTTCTCAAGGAAAAGGTTAGGCTAGTTTCTTGCCTTCTATCATCCAGAAGTTAAATTGAATAGAATTATTTGTTACATATTGAGTTTAAATTTTTTAAATTCATGACTAAAAGGGCACATATATCTCTGAACATAAAGAAAATCAACTTTCCCTATTTCATGCTGCGAAGATGGTTAAATAAATACGCATCCTTCATGTACGTGTCAACATCAATTAGCACCCATTTTCTTGGAAATCTTTTAAAAAGTAATATTTTGTTCGCCGGTTATTACTTTCTTTTTTTTTATATTCAATTTTCTGACTTACATCAAACTATTCCTGGAGATAGTAATTTCGGTCCCTCAGCACTACTACTGTCTTCGCCAGTTATTCCTTCTTATGACATACAACTGTTCTGTAAACGACTTTGTTTTGTGCAACTTAGTAACCTTTTATATCACATTATAAAGATCTCTTTTGAGTAACCAAAAATTTTTATGAAAAAATGTTAGACCATAATCTAAAATCTTTTGTCGATGTTAAACGATAGTCTAATATTTTATCACCCAATTACACGGCTTTTTAAAATAGGAACAAAATCTAAATAATAACTACGTAAATCAACTTTCCTAATTACATCCCTATAAATACTCTCTCATATACCAAAGGTCGTTATTGTGTGAGCCTATCAATCAAAATATCTTATTACAACATACAACAAACAAAACCTTTTCTTTTTACAATGGATTTGGTTCTTGAATGGAAGATACAACTTATGAATCTCTTTGTGATTTTTGGTATATATGCATCTCAAGTTACTTCTAGAAATCTTCAAGAATCATCATCCATGTCCGAAAACACGAGTTGTGGATGGCAACCATGGAACAACTTGCGAAAATGATGCAGAGAAGGCGAAAAGATTGAATATTTTCAAGAAGAATGTGAAATTTATTGAGTTATTCAACAATAATGGGACTAAGTCATACAAATTAGGCATCAAAGAATTTGCTGATCTTACTTCTGAGGAGTTCTTGAGGTACTATACTAATAATAAGTTGTCTTGTTCAAAATCGAAACAATAATCTCCAACAATTTCATCATCATTAAAGTATGAAAATATGAGTGATGTTCCATCTTTTATGGATTGGAGGAAGAGGGGTGATGTCACTAACATCAAACATCAAGGTCAATGTGGTAAGTCACAATTTCCCATTCAAGAAAATGTTTAACTAGTTGTACTCTTACTTTTGAAATTTCATAATCTCTTCTTGTCAAATACTCTCCTTGTGAAATGAGCTTAAATAAAAAAGTGGAAATTCACATAGCCGATCAGAGGCTCATGTAGGATTGATGGCATAGTTGTCATATAACTGAGCTTAACTATAAACTTTTCAAGTTACCCTTAATGAGATTATTTATACTCACACAAATACTTCTAGCTTGTTTTAGACAACATATTTCAAAACTCTTTCTTTCTTTTTTAAACTTTGTGTTCAGTTAAAGTGCATCGTATAAATTGAAACAGAGTGAGTAATATTGGCAAAAGATCTAATAATTACGTCATCACTATGGTTTAGCCTATTATAGTGGTTAGTTGCCATTTTTATTTCCATATATTCCCTCAGTTCCAATTTATGTTGTGTTGTTTGACTAGACATGAAGTTTAAGAAGAAGAAGAAAGAAAGAAATTTTTTTGGAACTTGTGATCTTAAATATGCTATGAGATTTTGTGGCAATAAAAACTTGTCATTAAGGGTAAAAACGTAATGTCCAAAGTTAAACTATTTTCAAATTTAGAAAGACATCAATCTTTTTGGAATAAGCTAAAAGAAAATACTGCCGCCTAAAATGGAACAGAGACACTAATGCTTATCAAATAAATCTATCTCTAATTACTTTATGAATATGATTGTATAAATATAAATGTTGTTGGGCATTTGCGGCGGTTGGAGCCTTGGAACGAGCAAACAAACTCTCAACATGCAAGTTAATTCCATTGTCCGAGCAACAATTATTAGATCGTGTTAAAATTGAGACATGGACGAGAATTTAGGCAGACAAGAATAATGGGAGAATTTTTTTATGCTTTTCATTCATCATAATTACCTCCTTATATAGAGGTAAAATTCTCATTTTCCTAGTCTAATAAGGTAAAGGATAACCATATTCTAATAGGACTACAAATCCTATATTACATAATTATCAAATCCTATTATAATACCCCCCTCAAGTTGGAGCATGAATGCCCAACGTGTCATTAAATATTCATTTTGCGATTTGCCCAAAGCCTTTATAAACATATCGGGAAATTTTTCACTAATTGACACATGACTGGGAAGTATTATTCCGGATTAGAGCGCGTCTCGGACATAGTGACAGTCGACTTCAATGTGTTTAGCCCGATCATGAAACACTGGATTTCGCGCAATAAATAATGTTGCTTGACTATCACAATACATTTTTACCGCAGATGTATGTTCAATATACAAACTATGTAAAATTCCCTTTAACTATTTCAACTCACAGATTGTCATTGACCGATATTCCGTCTTTGCTGATGAGCGAGAGACAATGTGCTGCTTCTTGGTTTTCCATAATATGGGTGAATTCCCGAGGGATATAAACCAATCGGTAAGTGATTTTCGAGTCAACGGATATCCGACCCAGTCCGAATCACACCATTCGTATAACTAGAGATCACAATCTTTTCTCATCACAATGCCTTGTCTTGGATTTTTCTTCAAGTACCACACTACACAGAGAGCCGCGTTCCAGTATGCTTTCTTTGATTGCAGCATGAATTGGGATAGAACATACACGCAATACGACAACTTAGGTCTCGTGAAGCGAAGGTATATTAGTCTACCGATCAGACGCCGATGTGGTTCCAGATCTCTTAAAGTAGCTCATTTAGCTAACACCAAACCATGATTCTGTTTCATAGGAGTATTGATTGATCTAACTCTCATTAAATCAGACGCAGTGATTATATCCAAGGCATATTTCTATTGATAGAGAAACAATCCAGTTGGTCCACGTGCCATTTCAACTCCCAAAAAGTACTTCAGAGGGGGCCCAAATCCTTCATGTAAAAACAAGTGCGGATATAATCTTTGAATTGTTCAGTGACACTATGGTCATTTCTGAAGATAATCAAGTCATCCACATAGATAAAGACGT
The DNA here is from genome assembly GCA_029783415.1 of Anisodus acutangulus. Taxonomy (NCBI): domain Eukaryota; kingdom Viridiplantae; phylum Streptophyta; class Magnoliopsida; order Solanales; family Solanaceae; genus Anisodus; species Anisodus acutangulus. The sequence continues at coordinate 20,169,178 of CM056491.1, read as the reverse complement.
TAAGTTGCATACCTCCCCAGTGAATAGTGAATATAGAATAATCAGAGTACGACTGTTTGAACCCATATTTCATCAAAGCACTTTTTTGCAAACCAACACCTTGGAGCTTGCTTTTGGAGTCAACATACTTGCCCAGGTTAGGAACATGAAATCTCGGTGGCAATTTCATATAAACTTCCTCCGTAAGCTCGTCGTGTAAGAAAGAATCATGCACATTCATCTGATGCAGCTCTCAATTTCGTGCAGCCACAACAACCAGGAAGGTCTGAACAATTACTATCTTAGCAACCGGAGAAAAAGTTTCATTGTAATCAATTCCTTCCTCTTATTTATTTCTGAAGATGACCAAACGAGCTTTAAAGCGCTCGATTATTCCGTTAGAATTGTATTTAATTTTGTACACCCATCAACATTCGATTGTTTTCTTATCTGATGGTAAAGTTTCTAGTGTCCATGTTCCATTATCCTCTAACGCTTGGATCTCTTGCCATATGACTACTTTTTAATGTTATTTTTTTATTGCCTCCGAAAAGGTTTTTGGTTCTGTTCTTGTGGTAAGTGCTGCAAGGAACCTTTGGTGTTGCATGAAAAAATTATCACAGGATATATAGTTAGCTAAAAGATAAGGTGTACCAGAGGGTTTCTGAGGATCGGGCAGATGAGTTGATGGACTTTGTCTTTGGAAAAGTTCAGTGACGTAGTCTCATTGCCGGATTGATTCATGCTTTTGACGTTTACCTTGACACAGTTATTCGTCTGGGTGCATTTTATGGGTACGGATACCTTGCAGCTGTACTTTATCCATGTTATCTCTATCCAGACCGACATCTATCCGACCTAAATCCTTCTGATCCATAGGTTCGACATTCGGTGTCCGTACTTCATCCATATGAGTTTCATTCGGACCTATATTATCAGTCTTGTCTTCCAAGTTGTGTTGGTTTATTCCTTTCTCTGTTTCGTCCATGTTAACATAACTTTGTTCTGGAGATTCTCTTCCATTCAGTATTGCTCTATGATGTCGATTAAATTGCTCGGTCTTACAGTGAATGCGAACTTAGTCTCATAGAAATCCACATTCGTCGTTCTCTAAGTCATACAATCTCAAACCCTTTTTCCCGTAGGGGTATCCCAAAAAGACACACTTACAACTCCGACTCTTAAACTTGTCCCTCGTTCTTCCCTTTAGGTGTGCATAGCATAATGACCCTATCACCCTTAAGTGGCTATACCGGGGTGCATTCCCGTATAAAAGTTTATAGGGGTTTTTTTCATTCAAAACTAAATACGGTGTTCTATTGATCAAATATCCCACAATGAAAACATATTCTCCCTAGAATTTAATCGGAAGATGGCCTTGAAATCTCAATGCTCGCGCTACATTAAGAATGTGATGGTGTTTTCTTTCGACTCTTCCATTCTGCCGAGGTGTCCCTGTGCAAGATGTTTGAAATATAATTTCATATTCGAAGAAGTAAGTCTTCATATACGTGAGAGTGGTTCTGTTATCACTTCTAACTATTTTCACTCTTTTTCCGAACTGCCTCTCCACAAGAGAGAAGAAATTCTTCAAGGTTTATGGCACCTCTTTATTATCAACTAAGAGAAAGATCCACACGGCTCGTGAAAGATTATCCACAATAATAATAAAAATATGAAGAACCACAAGAGGAATGGGTTCTATATGATCCCCATAAATCGCAATGGATCATCTCAAAAGTATCCAAAGCAATATTATCACTTAATAGAAAAACGATTCTCATTTGCTTTGCTCGTTGGCATACATTACATTCTCTATCCAATCTATCACCACTCTCTTTTAAGCCTAATGTCGTATTAGAATTCGTTACTTATGCTGAAGGATGACCCAGTCGTTTGTGACAAAGATAGAACCAATCAACTGTCTCTGCCTTCGTAGCGCATATTAGCGGCACATTCTGAAAATTGTAAAGTCCACCTCGACGCTCACCCTTTCCAATAAGCTTCCTTGTGGTGGAGTCCAATATATCAAACATAATTCTATTAAATATCATATCATAATTTAAATAATCAAGTAGTTGTGATACGTAAATTAAATTGCATGTCAAATCCAGAACATAAAGAACATTCTTCAACCATATCTTGTCATTCAGCCTGGTTGTTCCTTCTTTTGTAGCCATCGAGCTACTTCCGTTCGAAAGACCAACCGGATACTTAAAAATATCTCACTTATTGCTCAGATTTTTTGAATTACCTGTCACATGGTTGGTAGCTCTAGAGTCTATGATCCAGGATGAGTTTTCGGTCTTACTATCCATCTTCCCATTCGGGTTTATTCTCTGAAAATTCAACATGTGAATCACAGTCTTCGGATCTCATTGCTCAAATTGTGATGTCATGTGCCACCTATATTCACTGATTTTGTCTTTACTTGAGTTCCTTCTTTGAAAACTACAATGTTATCCCTGTAGTTGCCTCTTCCACAATCGGATCCCAGTTCACATCTCTGTTGTTGTTGTTGTCCTCATCTTCTTTCTCCGGTTTTCTCATCTCCTTTTTTTATTTTCTGACCACCAATCTGGATAACCAATGAGTTGAAAACATCTGTCTATAACGTGTCCAGATATCTTGCAATGTGTGTAGAATGCATCATCATTTTTTCCTTTACCTTGGTCACGGTAAGGGTTTGTTTCCTGGACGGTAAAAGTCATGGTTTTACTTTAGTCCTCTGTTTTCCGTGTAATTCCTTTCACACACTCTTTTTGCACCAACTTCTAATAGACTTTATTTAATGATGTCAATAATTTCTGGGACAGTATGTTTGACCTCACTGTTCCATACGTTCCCTCATCCAATCCCATGAGAAAAAAATACATTTTTTCTTCTTCTCTTTTGACTTCTAAGACCGTTCCTAGATTATACGTGCACTTTTCTCATGTACAAGTTGAGATCTATTCATAATTTTCCAATTTGTCTCACAACTTAGTGAGTTTTTCATAGCAATCCACTATGGTCCTTCCCTTTTTCTTGCACTCCGCTAGTTCCGCCTTTAGTTGTTGCATTAGCGGGCCGTTAATAACGGCGAACCGTTCTCAGATGCTCGTCCATAATTCTTTTGCTTCCTTTTTATGTGTAATTATTGAGCGAAGCATCGGTTCTATGGTGTTGCGAATCCACGACACCAACAGTAAATTTATAGTCCATCAATCTTCCAAGTACGGAAACTCTTCGTCCAGTTTTTTATTGTACTGTCGACGAAACCGAACTTCTTTCTTGCTCTTAGGGCTGTCCTCATGGATCTAGCTTATTCTTTATAATTTTCCCCTTCAATTGGACTTGTATCACCACAATTCCAGGGTTATCATTCGACGTAATGTCGTAGGGAGAAATTGTTTTTCTTTGGGTTTTGTTTTTTCACCGGCAATTCCTTTGCTGGTATCGCCTGTTTCTTTACCGTCACCTGTCATTATTTTAGGGGTTTTGTGTTCTTTTTAACGCGACTCTGATACCATGTTGAAATCGAGACAGGGACGAGAATTTAGAGAGACAAGAATAATGAGAGAATTCTTTTATGTTTTTCATTCATCATAATGACCTCCTTATATAAGGTAAAATCCTCATTTTCCTAGTCTAATAGGGTAAAGGGTAACCCTATTCTAATAGAACTACAAATTCTATATTATCATAATTATCAAATCATATTCTAATAGATTGCACAACCGAAAACAATGGTTGTAATGGCGGTTTAATGACAACCGCCTACGATTTTGTCATAGAAAATGGAGGAATCGCGACGGAATTTAACTACTTGTACGAGGAATATCAAGATTCATGCAAGAGCACTCAAGGGACGGAGGGCTGCCGTGAAAATGAGCTGTTACGAAACTTTACCATCGAGCGAACCCAAATTATTAAAAGTAGTATCGCAACGACCCGTCTCGGTCGGTATCGTTGTGACCGAAGAATTTCACATGTACCAAAGTGGTGTATACAACGGAAGTTGTGATGATCAACTTCATCATGCAGTTACTATAATTGGTTATGGGACAAATGAAGATGGTACAAAATATTGGTTGATTAAAAATTCTTGGGGGACTAGTTGAGTGAAAATGGTTACATGAAAATTGCTAGACACTGGAATTGAAGGTGGCCTTTGTGGGATAGCCACTTTGGCTTCCTATTCTATTATCCATTAAAATTTTGGCCAAAGTAGAGGAAAATATCTAAGCACATCTAGTGCTAGTTTGGTTACTATTTTAGGTTATGTTGTACTAGTGCAAGAGCTTTTGTTCTTGCAAATTAAAGGTCCTTGTATTACATGATGGATGAAAGAAGAATTTAACTTATATGCACAGAGTATCAAAGATATTTATACAATTAGATTACTTAACTTGTAGTTATATATATAGTAGGTAACTATCTTAATTATACAGATTAGTAACCGAATAAATATTAACATACCCATTATAACAAGTTAATGTATATAACTGAATTCCATATACAAAATTGTGCTATATATGTTATTTTTAAAAAGAACGGCATTGAGTGGAAATGCCCCTCAACGGTGCGAAATGGAACAACTCCGTTAAAAAAAAATTGTTCCTATCTCCGTCGTTAACCATAACGGCTCGACTATCGAGTTTACACTTTATGGGCAGACGGCAGAAGCTAAAGGGCAAATTTAGATTATTCGTAAAGTTCAAGCGCAAATTCAATTATTTTTTCACCTTTGCGTAAAATTTAAAGGTCATTGTATTATTGTAGGACGAGTTAAAGAAGAATGTACTTATATGCCTTGATGGTGTAAAAAATATTTATATAATTATACCACTTAACATGCAATTATATTTGTAGATAACTTTATTTAATAAATCACTCATTTCTAACGGACAACACTAAATGTCTCATTTAACAACACAGAGCCGAAAAATTGTCAGATAACGCTATATCTCTGCGCAGAATCTAGCTAATCAAGCCCATGTATATATGACGAGGCCCATGTTGCGTGAGCCCAACTTAATATCAAATTTTGGTGTTAACACTTTCCCCCCTACAATCTTGTTGGAGTACTGGAGTGGATAAAGAGTTGTACAGCTATCTAAACACTGAAGTGTTTAAGTTCTATTAATTGACGGTGTAGAAAATAATTATGCAATTAGTCCATTTATTAAGTAACTCTAAAAAATTATGATAAGTGCTAATCGATAATTTGGAAAAATAGCAACTATACTAGGTATGTTGTTACAATTGCTGTAACTAACTTATAATTATATGCAGCGGAGCTAAGATTTGGAGTTTATGGATATTAAATTCTAAAAAAATTTTTATTGGATTCTTGATAAATTATTTATACAAATTAAGTGAATGTTTAACACAAATACATATCTATATGCTCTAAAGCTACTGGATTCTGCCAAATCCGTAATCAGAATGATAGTTCCACCCCCTATTACTTGTTAAAATTCACTATAACTGAAAATTTTCTTTTTAACAATTTCAATGTATATAACTAGTTCCTATTTGAATTCTACAGGTACACTTGACAATCTCTGAACAGCCTCTCCAATCCCCCCCCCGCCCCCCTCTTTCTCTTAGCTTCCACTATGGTAGGCATCTAATGCCCATTACCACTTGTTAGCTAGTTCAAATAGTCTAACTTGTATGATTATAATCTATCTATTACCTCAATTTCATGAAAAGACTAAGATGAGTAAATCTTTTTACCAACTCAACAAGATTCCATTTATTATATTGTCTAATACTAAGCTTCTTTCGACTTACAAATTTCCCTTTACTTCACTAATTAATTTGTATAAATTAAGGTTCGTTGGTATTTAAGTGCCTCAATTTACATGTCAAGGAAAAAATAGAAAAGCAAAAACCAAATTTAATAATTACAAAATTAAGAAAGAAGATTAATGGGCCACTTGCAAACAGCATCATGTAATACAGCCAATAAAGTGGGCCTTCATCTCCACCAGAAGCCCATTATCTAGATGTAATCCACTTACACTTGAGCCCATTTTGATTTCCAACAATCATTGACATACAAGACCAGTGCCTCTTCGTGTCAATTATGAAGGATATATATAGTCCCCGGGCATAGCTGAATGGCAAAGGAGGTGAACTTAAAATCCAGCTGGAGGCCTGCAGCGTGGGTTCGAATCCTGGTGGAAGCACTTTGCTCTCTTCTGGGATAGGACCTTGTAGGAGATATCAGTTGTACTGTTCTCAAATCCTGGTCATTCAGGCACATCCCGCGATTTACTGATAGTAGTATTGAGGGACCGGTACTACTATCTCCAGGAATAGTTTGACGTAAGCCAGGAAGCTGGATATCAAAAAAATATTATGAAGGATATATGGAAAAATTAGGTGGGATGACAAGTGTTCGAGCAGACATTAAGGGTGTGTTCTTTATGAAGGAAAATATTTTTCAGAAAAATAAGTAAGTTTTTACTTATTTCTTATGTTTGGTACGTAAGCAAAAAATATTATTCTAAAAACATTTGTATATAATCTAGACGAATGTTATGAGAAGTAGGGGGTGCAGGACGGGTAGGAGAGTGAGGTGATGTTGATGGAAGCTACGGGGTGGGTGTGAAGATGAAATGTATTAAGAGTGGAGAGGAGGTGCCCCATGGGCACAGGCGAGTTGGTAAGTGGCAAGGTGATTGGGGTACAACCACTCCAACGTCGCGGGTTCGAATTCGTGTGGTGACAGTCTTTGCTGAAATATTGCAAGGGTTGTTGCTGGGTTCGTGTCCCGTTGGTCCTCTCCCTTGCAGGGCTGCCACTCGCGCATATCCCTCGATTTACATCCCACCTGGTCAAGGGGCCTCTGGTACAGGTGGGGAATTTCGCTTTCGGGACTTTTCCCCTCACAAAGTGGAGAGGAGGTATTTTGTCGGTTGGTAAAAATTTTTGAAAAAAATATTTTTCACAATGGCAATACCTTTATCTATTTGGTCCACCCCCTAACGAATTGTCTGAAGAGACATAGCACAGTGACTCCAGTAGACAAAGTCACAAGACACACTAGAATTAGCTTTTTGCTCAAATCACACTGTCATTTTGAAAAGGAAACTCAAGTGTCTCATGGCTATGCTCTCATGTCTTGTCTCCTTTGTTTTCATCCTTTTGTCCTCTTTTTCGTTTCTTTCTTTTCCCAAAACATGCATTTTTCCTCTTAATTCACTACTAGTAATAGAGGTTTTCCCCATGGATATTGTGTGGGAAATTAATGATAAAATATAAATTTTTCATCTCATTTCACTGAATCAGCTCACTGAGAAAATGCATGGTGAAAAACAAGTTCCATTGAAATATTGAAAACTTTTTAATTTTTCGGTATGAAAACACTACTATTTAGATTTTTATCACTAACATTTGATAAAAATAACCACTGAATATTTTTCAATGAAAAAATATTAATTTTTAGTAGTGATTTTCACTGTTCATCATCGGGAGGCGGGAGCAAAGGTAGATTGACATGTTGAAGTTTATAAGTTCTGATCACGATCTTAAAGTAATATATCATAATAATAAGTAGATTTTTACAGTAAAATATAGGGCTGGCCAGTGGGCCGGGACAGCCCGACCCTGATCCGACCCCGTCCCGAGCTCGCCCCGGTCCCGCCAAAAAAATAAATAAATAAATAACGGGGGCGGGACTCAAATTCGGGACGGGACGATGTCTCGTCCCGCGAGACCCGAGCCCGCCCCAGGCCCGCGAGACCCGACCCCGCCACGAGCCCGACCCCGCCCTTTTCCCCCCTTTGCAAAAATGGTCGTTGCACCAACGACCATTTTAGATTATGGTCGTTGGCCAACGGCCATTTTAGGCCCCCCTACCCCTTAATATTTATTTTTAACCCATAAGTTATTATATTTACACTTTAACCCAATTTTCCAACTATAAATAACTCATTTTCTCTTCATCTTTCTCACAAATATTCCTACAATCTCTCTAATTTCTCAATATATCTCTCTACAAGTCTACATTGTTTGCTAAATATTCAATTTTATTTATTCATTTGGGAATTGGTAGTGAAGTTGGCAACTAGCTTGAGGATCTTTCATCGAGCAAAGTTTCAATTTTCAACCTCTCGATTACACGTCGACGTTACGTCGACGTTTGGTACATTCGTTCCTTCATTAAATTATTATTGTCTGTTTATTTTATTTAGAATTTTAGATCACTTAATTTTATTGTCTTTAATTATTTATTTATTTATTATCATAATTAAAATGGAAGGATTAAAATGTATGTTTAAGGGTAAGGGCAAGGATGCTTCTTCTAGTAGGGGCAACCAGGGCAAGGGTACTTCTTCTAGTCATCTTATTCCTACACAGGGTGATTTTGTTGATACTCAACATTTTCCTACAATACCATTAGATTTAGACCAAGAGCTATTTTCTGGAACTCAAGAAGACTTTAATTTAGACGATGATCTAGATGATATACCCACTAATGTTGATGACAACACACCCACTAGTGCACCTTCAACTGAAATACCTCCTATTCCCCCTAGTATGAGACGAGGTCCAGCAAAACGACCATTAAAATCAGATGCATGGACATTTTTTGATAGGGACGTAGAGAATCAAGTAGCCATATGTAAAATTTGTAAAAATATTTTAAAATTTAAAACTGGAAAAGGTCACGGTGGGACGGGGGGTTTAATTAGACACGTAGTAAGTGCTCATCCAGCTAGGTATGCCCAATACCAGGCTTCAAAATCGGGTGCGCAAATGCCCGCTCCATCGGGACAAGGTTCACATACTGATATTGTCCCGGACCAAGTACAGGGTCAAATTAACCCTATGACGGGGGGAATTGTAGGCTCTAAATACAATAAACATAGAGATAGGGAAGCAATATCAAAATTAGTTGCTGTGGAGGGTTTGCCTTTTTCATTTCCTTCATCTCCCGATTTTATTCATTACATTAGAGATATATATAATCCTGCTTTTAACGGTTTTTCTAGATCAACTGTTAAGAGAGATGTATTTAAATTCGCGCATGAATATCAACAATATTTACATTTTTCATTATATCATTTTAATGGCAAAGTATCTATCACGTCTGATATAGGTCGTAGTACTAACGACCATGATTATTTAACTGTAACTTGTCATTGGATAGATTATAAATGGTCTATGCAAAAACGTATCTTAGCGTATAGATATATAGATGATAGGCACACCGGTACTTTTATTGCAGATAATATTTATCAAGTGTGCGATTATTACGGAATTACCGATAAAATTATGACTATTACATTAGATAACGCTTCTAATAACAATTACGCAATTACAATTTTAAAAAATAGTTTACCTCCATCTTTTCCAGACCATTTTCATATAAAATGTGCGTGCCATATATATAACTTAATTGTAAAGGATGGTCTATCACTTTTTGAAGACATTCTTAGTAAAATACAATTTGCTATAAACTTTATTTTTAAAAGTAATAAAGTACAACGTAGAAAAGAATATAAAACATTTGTCATGATTGTGGACTATCTTTTAGAAAAATTCCACAAGAAGTATCCACTCGGTGGAATTCTTTATACGAGCAACTAGTTGTTGCTTATGACTATAAATTACCTATAACTTTATTTTTTAACTCTCATAATAAAAAGCCAGCTGATATGATTTTAGATAGTGATTGGGAAAAAATTTCCGAACTTATTGTATTTTTAGAGAAATGTTTTCAAGCAACAAAAGAATTTTCCGGTATATATTATCCTACTATTTCAACTATGTTATTTTATATAACTCTAATATTTTTATTACTTAGTGAATATATGGAAAAACTAGCTTATAAGGCAGCTATTAAAAAAATGTTTTTCAAAATAAAAAAATATTTTATTCATATTCCCTCTATTTATATTATTGGTTCTGTATTAAATCCTACTATTAAAATAGGCAGTACTAAATCACTAATTGAAACTATTTACGATTGTATAGAAGTACTACCACCTCCAAGTCCCAAAAATCTAAATCACCTACCACCTATTGAACAAACTAAAGAAGAAGTATTGTCTAGCGTAGAACACCAATGCAAAAATATATATAGATTTTATCAACAAGAAAATGCTAGTAACTTACCCGCTTCCATACCATCTTCTTCATCTTCAACACAACCTCACAAAAGACATGCTGTTTCTGCAGCTAGTATTGAAAGCCTCAGAAATAGAATGTGTGGTCGTACCTCTACTACTAACCAAATTAGCGAGTTTGATATTTTTGTTTTGCAGGGTTCTGTACCGTATCAAGAAGTTATCAATGAAGATGGACATGAAGACTTGCTGAAATACTGGAGGGGGAATGAGAAGACCTTTCCGACACTTTCATTGATGGCTCGAGATGTTTTGAACATTCAAGCGTCGTCAACTGCGTATGAAAGTATTTTTTCTGCAGGCAGATATCAAATAGGAGACCACAGACACTCATTAGCCGGAGACAGCTTGGAAATTGCAGTATTATCCAGAGATGCGAGCGGAGCGGAGAAGGTGCGGTCAACCGGAGATCAACGAAGAAGATGATGAAAACTACAACGAAATCTTAACCGAAGGTAGTGGAAGCGACGTGGATCAATTTGACCAACAAATACCAATTCCAACCGAAGAACCACATGAAATCATAAAGCAATTAGAACAGGTTTTTTTGATAATGTAATTTTTTTAATTGTAATTTTATTATGTAATTTGCAACTTTTGGACAACACCACAAAGTTGCAATTTAGATTTTAGACAATTGTATTTGTATTACAAAAAAATCATATGTCTATTAAATAATATAAGAGGCACAAAAACAGCATTGGGATGTTTTTATTACACTATCTTGTTTTGTTTATTGAGTTTTTTTTATACATATGTTATTTAAAAAAAAATGAAAACCCGCCGTATCCCGCCCCGCCCCGACCCGATACCGACGGGATCGGGATCGGGACGGGACTTGCTCTAGTCCCGCCAGACCCAACCCCGCCAGACCCGACCCCACCCCTTCTCCCGTCCCGCCCCGACCCCGCCAGACCCGGCCCGCCAGATCCAAGCCCGGCCCACTGGCCACCTATAGTAAAATATGTATACACCTTCCGTTCCACTTCGTTATCATAATTTGGCTCGGCACGGAGTTTAAGGAATATTAGACTTTATAAAACTTACCGTCCAAAACATGCCATACCATTTGCGTCATTGCGTGGTTGTAAGACTTTTAAGTAGAGTTTTCCGGCGAAGAATGTTCATCTGACCACCCTTCCCAAGCTATAGCTCTGCCCCTGTTTGCGTGATCGTAAGACTTTTAAAACTTAAGATCTTAAACATGTCATATATAAATAGATCATGTTTTTCTTAACGGCTTAATGAGAAATTAGTATCAAATAAAATAAAATGGAGATATTTTGATAAAATTCTTTACATATATAAAGGGTTGGGTGAAAGTTTCTGAACTCACGGAAACTCGTAAGTTGCATAGATTGTAAATCATATAGTATAGCATAATATACGAATTCAGTTCTGAAGAAAAGTTGAACGTTATAATGAAATGTTATTTTAGAGCATGATGGTTATCGAGAACACTGATTGTAGTACGATATACAATTTCTTCAGCCAGTCGGATTGGTAATTGCAATTATTTGATAGTAAAAATATGACGTATTCATCAGTAAATTAAGCTTCTTATGGTTATGTAAAGAAAAACTCTGCTTAAAAGCAAAATTAATTTCATAGCTGATCACTTAACTTTAACTTTAATGCACTAAAATTATTGAGCTATTTTTCATAACGAAAAACTCAATTTTACTTTAATATCACGAGAGTTACTAAACTTTTTTTTTTGTCTCATAAGAATCACTTAATTTTGCTTATGTATCACAAAATATCATTAGGAGAAAACAAATGAGACATTTTATATCATATTTAGGTAAAATTGAAGTATCTTTCGGTCACCAAGATAACTTTTTAGTGATATTGGTCGATACTTAGGCAAATTTCAGTGACTTATTTGTTACAAAAAATAATTTAGCGATTTTTGTGATATTTAATTAAAGGCATAATACATAAATAGGCTCTCAAATTTAGCTTCATTTTTTAAGTATGTCCTCCAACTTAAAGTGTGCACAAGTAAGCACCTCAACTTGTAAAAAGTTGAACACATAAACACAAATGCTGATGTGGCACTGACGTGACACATAAATTTTGGAGACGTCTGGATGATCATTTTATAAGTTAAAGTGTTCAACTGATAAAGTGGAGACAAGTTGAGGTGCATGTCTACTTGTGTACACCTAAAGTTGTAGGGCATACTTAAAAAATGAGACCAAGTTTGAGGATTTATTTACTCACGCCTTTCGAATCTTATGGAAAAACACATGTCATGTCAATATTGTAATTAAAAAGCTACTAAATATAAAAATAAATTTCAATCTAACTTTTTCGATTTAGAAAGAACTTTAAAAAAATTATGCACGGCGGGGAGGAGTGGATTGATGTAGGGCGAATTTATTGCTTTCACTAAATTCGATATTGTATCGTAGGCTCGTTAACACGTTTTAATTTTTAAACACTCCATTACACGAAGTAAATCTTGACACTTCAGTCCTCGTGCTAGTACCGATGGGATCGGATGGGTATATGGACCTCATGAGTCCCCATGGGTCACATGACAGCTACTGCAGCACCGTGTGTATACCAGGTATTTATGGCCATTTGCATTCATACATATCATCCTGCATTGCATTTATTTATATTCGTGATATGTGTTGATGTAGTATGTGCCTGGATTTGAACTCTGTTATACTTGTGACCTTTAGACTGCTAGAAGGAATACTGTTAGCTTATGCTTAACCTTGTTGTGAGATTAGTAGAGAAGCTTGAGGGATCTACACACCCTGAACAGGGTTTAGGTTGGACTTGTGCGATGTGTGACTTGATAGTACTTATGCTTAATTGAATTGTAGACTTATTATAGGTTGGTTAACTGAATTATTCTTATGCTTAAGTAATTAACTAGTAGAGAGAGGTACCAGAAAGTACTAACCCTCGGTGACGTTATAGCTAGGGTCGGTCGACGATGCTTTCTAAGTACACGTGTTTTCCGTACTCATTCTACGCTTGTTGCACTCTATGTGCAGGTACCGAGCCAGGAGACGACACCAGTGCAGCTTGATCCACTTCCTTAGTGAGCATGATATTGGAGTCCAGGGTGAGCCACAACTTTTTTCCTGGCACTGGAACTACATTCTGTCTTTATATTCTGTTTTTGTTATTTTCATACAGTGATGTATTGCTACATTCAGACAGTTTATGTATTTCTTATTCACTGTTGTATTCGGATGTTACTAGAGTCTGTACTCATGACTACTAGATCTTGTTGGGAATTTCTTTAGACTTATGTCCTTTCATATTCTAAGACTTGTTAATTATTTCTCTTGTACTTTTTTATTTTCCGCATTTAATTCCGCTTATTCATATGATTGTTGGTTGGGTTCGCCTACGGGTTATGGTAGGCGCCTTCATGACACAAATGGGATTTGAGATCGTGACAAATTTGGTTTCAGAGCCCTAGGTTAATGGTCTCATGAGTATAAGTGATGTCTAGTAGAGTCTTGTGGATCAGTATGAATAGATCCCTACCTATCTTCGAGAGGCTATAAGACATTTAGGAAACTTCAATTCTTTTATTCCTTCGTGCGATCGATTAAGATTGAATTCTAAATTTCTTTGTTTCATTTTTTCACACATATGGTGAGGACTAGATCAGCCACAGAAGGAGAGTAAAATCTTGCACCTGTACCCGCACCCGTTGTCAGATGTGGTGTATGGGGCAGGGGGCGAGGTAGAGCCAGAGGTAGACCTCGAGTTGTTGCCCGAGGCCGAGCACCTACATTTTCTCGGAATTATGACCGTGTAGAGTCTTCGGGGCCTGGGCTATTTCAGAGGAGGATGAGGTTCCGATTGAGAAGGATGAGCAGGTTCAGGCTGACAGGGCCGGAAGGGATGAGATGCCCCCGGATTTTATTGCCACATCAGTACTTTAGGATACATGGATTCGGATGATGAGCTTTTTGGATTCAATAGTTCAAGGTGTTTATCCAGTTACTTTTAATGGGTCTCATACTAATTTTGCAGGACAGACTCTTGACCACGTTGATATGCCCAGATTTTGGGCACCTGGGTTTGTCCAGCACCTGCTACTGTTCCGCAATTTCTTAGTGTGTCTATACCTGATCTTGCTACACCTCTAGCTACACAACCTGCTATGTCTATTGAGGAGCAAAATATGTTCAAGAGGTTTAGGAAGTTGGATCCTCTCAGATAGTATGAGGGTCCCGAGGATGATGCATATAAGTTCTTGATTAGCTGTTATAAGAGGTTGCACAATCTCATACTAGTGGAGTCCCGCGGTGTTGATTATACTGCTTTATAGATGGTCGGACCGACCAAGCAGTGGTGGCGGTCCTATCTGGAGTCTAGACCAGCAAGGTCCCCTCCTATGACTCGGGTTATATTTACCCAGATTTTCTTGGAGAAGTTCGTGCCTTATGTTAGAGAGAGGAAAAAGGCTCAGTTTGAGGGGTTACGCTAGGAGCGTATGTCTGTGACCGAGTATGAGATGTGTTTCCATGCCTTGTCTCGCCATGCTTTGATGATTCTACCCGATGAGGCTGAGAGTGTGAGGAGGTTCACCAATGGATTGATATGTCATCTTCGTGTGATCGCAACACATATGGCTGCCATAGGTTCCACCTTCCAGCAGATTATTGATGCTGTGAAAGAGACCGAGTTTATTCGGAGAAAGGATTATGAGGATAGGGTGGTCAAGAGGCCTTGTTTCAGCACTCATGTAGTTGTCTCATCTGGAGGCTGAGGACATTATAGTGGAGGTCATTACTGTCCGAGTGTTAGACCAGTTGTTGATGTTATGCCTACATCAGAGAGAGGCCAGTCTGTGTGTACTTCTCATGGATTAAGGCAGTTGACCCCGAGTTTTTATCGGCCCTCTGGTCGTGGTGGTCATTCAGGAGTCACTTCTTCTTCTTCTCAGTCGTCGACAGTTCCTAGAGGTTGTTTTGAGTGTGGAGATCTTGGACATTTCAAGAGGGATTGCCCCATACTCAGGTAGGGTGGGCAGTCTTAAGGTTCTGGAGCTAGAGCAGCGGGGTAGCCAGTTAGAGGTGGGTCCTAGGGTGCTGAGCATGGTGCTCAAGGCGAAAGATATGACCCTTAGACAAGTCGTGGCGGTGCTCAGTATGGCTGAAGTGGTGGACGTGGGGGTAATCGTGGCCATTTCTATGCTTTTCCAAGAAGACCTGAGGTAGAGGCCTCCGATGTTGTGATCACATGTACTCTTTTAGTTTTCTATCGACCTGCTATAGTTTTATTCGATCCAGGGTCTATCTATTCTTATATGTATGCCTACTTTGCATTAAATTTGAATTTGATGTGTGAGTCTCTAGCCATGCCTATTCATGTGTCTACACCTGTTAGGGATTCTGTAGTGGTAGATTGAGCTTATTTGGGTTGTGTAATTACCTTGATGGGGTATGATACTCAAGTAGATTTGAAAGTTTTGCATATGGTAGACTTTGATGCTATATTGGATATGGATTAATTAACTTCGTATCATGCTATCTTGGATTGTTATGCCAAGACCCTTACATTAGTCATGTATGGTATTCCCCAATTAGTTTGGAAGGGCATTATTAGCCAGTATCCGAAAAGGGTGATCTCATTTCTGAAAGCTCAGAAGATGGTAAAGAAGGGGTGTCTTTCTTATTTGGCATATGTTCGTGACACTAGTGCAAAAATTTCTTCCTTAGATTTTGGAATGTTGTTGAGGAGTCGCCACCTAATTATTCTACGGTGAATTAGGACACCTAAATATTAACATAAATGCTAAAAATGAACTCCGGTTAAGGTCTGTGAAACTATGAGATTCTGGGTAAGAGTTCTCTATTATTATAAAGGGAGGGGTTAGACATCCTTTAAGATCTGCTAACTTGCGTTTATCAGGTCAAACTCAGGTTAATTATTATGCTAAAGAAAATTGCATGTTTGAAATATAAAGTTAGTTTAAAGGAAGTTGCAAGTAGTAGATTAAAAGATGTATTTGTATGCCATTGTTTATAAAATACATGCAAAGTAGATTTTTAGAACAAAAACATGCATTTGTATGACATTATTCATAAAATATATGTAAAGTTGATTTTTGGATAAAAATATGCATTTGTATAGCATTGTTTACAAAATATATAAAAAATTGATTTGTTGATAAAGTATGCATTACAGGGCAGGCTTATAAAATGTAATGTGAAATTAAGTTTTTGATAAAAGCATGCATGGTTTATAGAATATAGGTAAATTTGATTTTTTGACAAAAGTATGCACTTATATGGCAAAAGTTAAGTTAAGTTGATTCACTGGATAAAGTTAAGTTGATTCAGGACCGACATCTTACAGCCTAGAGTAGACAAAAGAGTTATGTCGACCAGAGAGTTTGACCTTTGGAGTTTATGGTTGGTGAGCGCGTATTGCTGAAAGTTTTACCCATGAAGGGTGTGATGAGGTTTGGAAAGAAGGTCAAGCCCAACCCGAGGTTTATTAGCCATTTTGAGATCTTGGACAGAGTTGGCGAGGTGGCCGATGAGTTGACTTTACCTCTTGCTTTATCTAGTGTACATCTGGTATTCCATGTCTCGATGCTGAGAAAGTATGTTCCTGATGATTCTCATATGATTAGTTGGG
This sequence comes from Anisodus acutangulus, assembly GCA_029783415.1. NCBI lineage: Eukaryota > Viridiplantae > Streptophyta > Magnoliopsida > Solanales > Solanaceae > Anisodus > Anisodus acutangulus. The sequence goes on along the minus strand of CM056491.1, from coordinate 20,152,445 downwards.
ACGCAGTGATGTTGGATCAGGATCTATCTTATATAGAGGAGCATGTGGCTATTCTAGACATGCAGGTCAGAAAGCTGAGGTCCAGTGAGGAGGCTACATGGGAGACTGAGTCTGATATGCGGTATAACTACCCCGAGCTATTTGAGAGCTCATGTATTTTCTTATTTTACCGTTCGAGTACAAACATTTATTTAAGTGATACCTGATGTAACGATTCGAAAAGTCATTTTGCTTATTTTGCCTAGAAACCCCTAAATCCCGATTCTTTATTTGCTTGATTGTGACTTTCGGAGATGGGTAACACGGTTTCTGAGGTGACCGAGTAGGTTTCAGACTCATTTAGTTAAGTTTGAGAAATTCCAAATTAAGAGATTAGAAGAGTTTGACATATAGTTGACTTTTGGATAAATGTGTTCCATTCGTAGTTTCTTCGGTTTCATTAGCTCTGGAATGACATTTATGACTTAGTCGAACCTTTGGTTCGGGTCCCGAAGCAGCCCGATGTGTTTTGGGGATTTGTTTGTCAAAAGATGGAATTAAAACTTAAGAATTGACTTTAGTCAAACCCGAGAGTTAGAGACTTTTTCTGGGAAATCCAAGTGCGCGAGCAGGTCTGTAATATGTTTTCTGATAGGAATGCATATTTGGTTTGTGTCCGGAAGGTCTCAGGAGTGTTTCAGGTAATTGACGGGAGTTTGGATCACTTCGGATTGTTGTTGGTGTCCGCACCGCGACCAAGTGTAGCGCCCTATTTTGACCTTGCTCGGGTCAAAGCGGAGCGCGGACGTATGGGTGATTCCTGGGTAAAATGATTGAGGAGTCGCCACCTAATTATCTTTTACGGTGAATTAGGACACCTACATATTAAACTAAGTGCTGCAATGTAAACTCCAAATTTAAGGTCTACGAAACTAGCGAGATTCTAGGTAAGGGTTCTTTATTATCCTAAAGGGAAGGGGTTAGGCATCCTTTAAGATCCGCTAACTTGCGGTTATCCAGTCAAACTCAGGTTAATTATTGCTAAAAAAATGCATGTTTTACAAGTATAATAGATTAAAAGATGTTTTGCAAATAATTGGTAAATGATGCTTTTTATACAAGTACGTATTCAGATGACATAAAAAGAAAGATACATGTAAAGTTTTGAAAAATATGCATTTTGTGACAATAAATTATTTATACTATCAAAGAAGTAAAATTTTGGGAATCATTGAATTGTAAATTGACAAAAGATAAACTTATTCGGAATGATTAATAAAGCGAATAAAAGATGACAAAAGTTGTTTTGAAAATCTTGAATCTGGCGTGTGAGCCTAAAATAAATAAACTAACGGAAAATTTCTAAGTTTGAAACTAACCTATGAGTTAATCCTAAGTTTGCCTATTTCTAAGCATTTCAATAGTTACATAAGTGCGATAAATAATATTACAATACAAAGCGGGATAAAAGCTGAATTAAAGAAAGAAATAAAATAAATAAACTCCGAGGAATAATTCGTCGTTATTTACTTTAATCCCTGCAAGCTGTCAAAAACAAACGGTTAGAAACAGTTAAATACAAATAACTCCATATCCGCATTCAAAACAGTGAATGTTGTGATCACGAAGGGCTCAGACTTAAATTTTGAAAAGAACATTCCAATCACGTCGTGGCTGCAAACACATGACTTATGTGGTTATTTTGATTGCCTCGCCTACTAAACGTGTTGGTCTCTCGGGTGAAATAGAAAAGATCACTATAATCACGTCGTGGCTGCGAATATATAACTTGTTGGTTATTTTAGTCACCTCGCCTACTAAACGTGTTGATCTTGGAAAAAGGTTTAAGCCTCATCATTGCCCCGAAGTTATATTTTTATAGAAAAAATATATTTTTGGCAATTGAATAATAAAAGAAGCAATTTTTTATGAAAAAAAATCTTTCAAGGTTGCAAATATGATAGAATGCAAACCTTATTTTTTAGGTTTAAAGAAAATGAATAATAGATGGCCAAATTATTTTTGAAAGATATTAAAGCATGCATAACGAACCTAAAATAGAACAAAGTAACTAGAGGCTAAGTTTGGAACACACAAGACGGTCCTAAACAAATAAAGCTAGCGGTTGGTTTCCAATTTCAAACGATCCTAAGAAATAAACTAACGGCAGTTAGACTATCCTATTCATTCATCTATTCGCGGCCTAATTATTCTAAGCATTCTAATGACAGTACATAATTAAATAATTATTACAACCCAAATAATAATGAAAGACAAAATTAGACAATAAATAGAAGTAGCGGCTAGGACGGATGACGATATCATCGACACCCTATTTGTTTTGAAGTTCCGAGAGCGGGGAATGCAATGAACATAGATGTAGTTCTTCATTTTGGACGAAGTCATGATGAGTCTCATAATGAGACTCTTCGTTACTCCCGATGCATTTTATGTAAATAAAAGAAAAAGAAAAGGATTAGTAGACGGAACGAAAATATCAACACATGAATATTCCTAATACATACATACACGAAATATACAACATTAAATGTACATAGGAATGAATATTCATGGCCTTCTATTCTACATATACTTAAGACATTTTTTTTCAGATTTTGGCACATTAAAGTAGCCGAAGAAAGACTATATGATAACACAACCGGTTCTAAATTTAAACAAAAATAAAAGAGGCAAGGAAGACCAATGTATAAATTATGTATACATACATAATAAATTCCGTTGGACTAATCTTAATTCTTAAAGAAGCATGACATTCATAAACTTAAACCAAACGCACATACTATTATATTAAACGTGGATAACATACTCCTTTTAAAATTGCACATATTAATCTAGAATATAACATGTAAATATCGTCATTTTAATCAATTAAAGTATGCTCGTTTTTGATTTATTAGGCAGCCACCAAACTAACAACTTACACAACATACAATAATTTGAATATCAACAATCCGCTAGGTGTCCTAAGAGTATTTAATCAAGCCATAGCTCTTCCAAACACATATTAATCTTACATTATCCGTATTGCATTTAACAATGAACCCAAGATACCTTACTAAAGCTAATGACAATAATTAGTTAACCAAAAAATCGAGGCAATATCATCTATCACGTATCAACTCAAAATCAGAAATGTCCCAACAACATAAATACAATTATATAAGCAAAATCGTCTCATTATCATATTAATTAATCAAGACTACATTGCTTAGCAAAATATCATACTAAATCAAGCATAAACAACACAACCAAATAAGCTTTAAGAAATATAGAAGAATTGGAACGAGTCTAACCTTTTCCGTAGCTTAACCGAGAGGCGTGTTTTGACTCGTCGAATCCGCTCGGAAATGTTAGAATTCTGATTTTGTTGTAGATTTTTTATGAATTCTGATTTTTCTGGGAATAGGACTCTGTTTTCTGATTTTTCGGATGTTTGAACCGACCCGGAATGACCCGACCCGACCCGGCAAAGGACCCGAATCTTGAACCTAAAAATAGTGAAAAATAGCTAAAAATTCAGATTCTTCAACACCAAAAACCAATAATTTTCGACCTATATTTTCGGAATCTTTAAGTTGAAGAACACATGCAAGAACAAAGAGGTGTTCTTAAGAAGATTTCGGATTTTCTTTAGTGAAGAACAATACAAACAAATACAATACAACCAAAACTTAAACCTAAATTTCAAATTAAAATTGACCTTAAGCAAGAAAAAAAAACCTTTTTCCATCCGAAAAAAAAAAACCTCTCCCAAACAAAGGCAAAAGGGGGTTCTATAGGTCCCACTCGACCTCCAACCCCCTCATACCTCCCCTTTTTTTAAAACGAATTCAAATTTCAAAATAAAGGGGGAGACAAAATCTGATTTTTGGGGCGTGTTGGTGAGGTGATGGGTTTAGCGGTGTCAGGGTAGGGTGCGACGTGAGGGTAGGGGTGTAGGGTGGCGGCGTGGGGGTAGGGTGGCGGCTTGGTTGGGAGCCTCTAGGGTTCGTTTTGTTTTTTTATTTTTGGGTTTTGGGGGTTTGGGAGTTGAATAAAATAGGAAGGGGAAGGGAATGGGCTCGGGTATGGGTAGAGGAGTGGGCTGGTCTGGGAATTGTTTGGGTTGGGGATGAATTAGTTTTTTTTTTGGGCTGGTTGGGCTTTTATTTTGTGGGTTATGTTTTGGTTTTGGGGGTTGGTTTTAAGAAAAGGGTGATGGGCCGGTCCGGTTGGGCTTGGGGAAATAAAGGGGAAGGGAATAGGGGGTATTGGGCTTGGGGGGTTGGTTTGGTTAGGGAATTAGTTTGGGTAGGAATTGTTTGGGTTGGGAAAATAAAATGGGTTATGGATTTATAAAAAGGGGCTTAATATTAAAAATATATTTTTTGTAAAAGATGTGAATTATTTAAAATAACATAACGATGTGATAATAAAAAATATAATATTTACGAAATGTTTAATGATTAAAAAAAAGGAAATGCGATGCAATTTTGCGAGAATAAAATAACATAGAATTTTCGGATAACTTATGATTATTATAAAATGCAAATGATATAAAATATGCGAATAATAATAATAATACGAAGATGCACACATATATGCCTATATTTTAAAATTATTTTAAAAGTGTCAAAATATTAAAAATTACGAATAAAATCATAAAAGATGGGACAAAATTGGGTGTCAACAGATGCCCTCTTTGACTGAGACGATGAAAGAGTTTTCGGCCAAAGAAGTTGACTGAGTAGTTAATTTTGTCCCGATCATCTGGACTGCATGGTAAGAAATAGAATCCCTGGGGAGAAGTTGAAAAAGATGGTGCACATTCAAGAAACAATGCCCCAAAGTTGTCGACCTAGGATGACACCGGGTCGCAGATGTGAGAAACTAATGGGAAAGAGCGGATCGACGTCAAGTAGGTCGTTGACCAAATTGCCTCGGTTCATTGTAAGAGATAGTCCCACTTGTGATGAAGTTCTGTAGCGATGATGTGATGAAGTTCACGCAAATTGAAAACTCCTGCAAACTAAAGCTTAAGATATAATTAGTGTATAATCACGAGAAAATATTGTAGAGAAAATAACTTGGAAATACCCGCATTAGGAGGTGGGCGCCTGACTGAAATTAAAATACCCTCGTTATAAGGTGGGCGCCTGACTGAAATTAAAATTCCCTTGTTATAAGGTGGGCGCCTGATCGAAATTAAAATTCCCTTGTTATAAGGTGGGCGCCTGACTGAAATTAAAATTCTCTTGTTATAAGGTGGGCGCCTGACTGAAATTAAAATTCCCTTGTTATAAGGTGGGCGCCTGACCGAAATTAAAATTCCCTTGTTATAAGGTGGGAGCCTGACTGAAATTAAAATTCCCTTGTTATAAGGTGGGCGCCTGACTGAAATTAAAATACCCTTGTTATAAGGTGGGCGCCTGACCGAAATTAAAATTCCCTTGTTATAAGGTGGGCGCCTGACTGAAATTAAAATTCCCTTGTTATAAGGTGGGCGCCTGACTGAAATTAAAATACCCGCATTATAAGGTGGGCACCTGAAATGACGTCGTTGGATCGACGTGTTGTGTTGAAGACGTCGTTATAATGTTGTTGACGTCGCTGTTGTATAGACTTTTGCTGATGTCGTCGTTGTATAGACGTTGATGATGTCGTCGTTGCATAGACGTTGATGATGTCGTCGTTGTATAGATTTTGCTGATGTCGTCGTTGTATAGACGTTAATGATGTCGTCGTTGCATAGACGTTGATGATGTCGTCTTTGTATAGACTTTGCTGATGTCGTCGTTGTATAGACGTTGATGATGTTGTCATTGCATAGACTTTGCTGATGTTGTTGTTGTTGTAAAGAATAGTTGTCGTGCTGCCGTAACGTCGTAGACGTTGTTGTAATGCTGTTGAAGATAGTTGATGTGCTTAAAAGATAGCTGCTGCGTTGAAGACGTCATTGTAATGCTGTTGACGTCGTTGTAATGCTGTAAAAGATATTTGTTGTGCTGCAGTAACGTCGTGAACGTTGTTGTAATGTTGTCCGGTTGGAAGAGATGTAAGTGACGTCCTTGCCGTCGGTTTCTTTGTAATAGGGTTCCACGTTGTCTTGAATCTTTGCCGATCCAAACTCATGTGGACTGTGAATAGAAATCTCGTCCTGGCCCGGGCGATAATGTGACGCGACGTCTTTGCCGTCGGGTTTGCCGTGTTGTCGTTCCTTGTGATTTGAAATAACATCTTTGCGCAGACATAATAGTCGGGACCCTGTAGGTCAAGAGGATGGCTTCGTATAAATGCAACACACGAACGTAAGCCTTGTAGTGAGTTGCGGATGCGAAATTCTTTGGGGAATTGATCATAACTGATGTGGCTTCCCTGCTTTTTCAACCTGAAGAACCTGTACTCAAAGAAAATTTGTGAGTTTGGGGGAGGGGCGGTTGATTCGCGTTGACTTTATAGCTTTGGCTCTTGATAGCTGCATGTCCTGCTGATTCGGACCTGTAACCCCTGTCTGGTTCCCAGTCCTGGCTAACCGTTAATGAAAACATTTGTTGAAAATAATTTATTTATAAGAAAGTATGCTTATCATTAAAAAGTTCTTGTCGAACTCTAATGAGAATATTTGTTGAAAATAATTTGCTTATAAGAAAGTATGCATATTAAAAAAAATCTTGTCAAACTCTAATGAAAATATTTGTTAAAAATAAATTGCTTATAAGAAAGTATGCATATATGTAAATGTCTTGTCGAGTAGTGACATGCGGTGAAACAAAGCAAACGTCTTATCCAAAATCCTCTTATGGCTGAAGACTTAGTTTGCCGATGATTTTCCATGTTTATCGGCGTCCTCTGGCAGTGATCCCTTAATAATGCCCCAGTTTCCGATATGTGAGTATGATGAACTTTCGAACGGACAACCGAGTCTTGTCTGGGTTGCTTGCATGTCCTATCAGGGTGATCAGATGGGTGCATTTTGTCTTTTGTGAGATAAAGGAGAAAATATTTCCTAATGGTGGGACCGAAGCCGATTTAGGCCGCCTACGTATCCCCATGAGGGAATCAGGTCGTGACGTAGTTCATTACAAGTAAAGAGATTTGTAAGGTTTTCTAACGATGGGACCGAAGCCGATGTGGCCGCCTACGTATCCCGCCGAGGGAATCAGGTCATAACGTAGTTCAGGTAAGCAAATGAGATTGTAAGGATTTTTCTAAAGATGGGACCGAAGCCGATGTGGCCGCCTACGTATCCCGCCGAGGGAATCAGGTCATAACGTAGTTCAGGTGGCGAGTAAAAAGGAGATTGGGGAAATTTGTGATCTAAAGAAACGGAACCCTATGTGGGTTCTATGTTTATCCCGACGAGGGAGCGCAACTTTTACAATATAGAAAAAAGTATTACATAGAGAATAACTAATCTTAGATATGGTATCTCTTCACTGCATCTGCATTGATGGTTTTTGGCCATTCTATTCTGATAAGGTTGCCCCGGACAACTGTGTCCATCTGCTTTTCATCAACCAGTCTCTTAGTAAATGATTTTGTATCCACTTGGCTGCGAAAGAAATAACATTGCCCCAGTAGAAGTCTTGATCGTAGTGTGGTAGCCCAAGAGTACAAATGGCAAACGTCCGTGCCAATACTTGTGACTATCAACCATCTTGATGTTTCATCCAAATCTGGCTTCGGCTTATTCCAAAAATGCCTCAATTCTTCCGCTTGTGAGTCTTCCTTATATTCTTCGAAGCCTTGCTTGTTGTTTGAGACTTTGTTTGCTTGTTTCATTATATGTCACATACTACCGACAAATTAGTTTGCATGATGAAAAAAGAAAAGAGAATTATTGAACAAAACATATTTTATAATAGCAAAAGCAATGCAGATTTGTCATTTTAAGCTTTCAAAAGGTAGAGGCAAAACACATTAAATGCATATATGTGATTCAGGCCTCAATCTGAATCGCATTGTTTCATTAAAAATTGATGCAGTTAACTAGTTTCTGGGAGAAACAAGGTCAGGGCACATGTCCAATTTTCCTAAAACATCTCCTTGCTCTGCATCCCAACTGGTTGAGTCTCTAGCGTAATCACCGAGAATCATATTGCTTTTTGCTTCTTTTTCAGCAATGAAAAATCCTTTGAATCCCTTCACGAGGTTGGCTGCATTGTCCTCCTTTGATTCCTGAGTGGCGCATGCTTTGACGAATGACTGACTCAGAGGCGGAACAGGCTTTGGTAAAGAAACATCTTCCTTCCTTCGGAGATTGGTTGATAAGACTTTTCCAAGAAAAGATGATGCCATGACCCGCGACTTTGGAGGAAGTACTTCTACTCCGAACGGTACCTTCACTTGGACTGTAATCATAGGGGTAATAAAGGCCGGTGATTCAACATTTTCCTTTCTCCGGACTGGCACAATAGTCCCTTCCAAATTGTGGTCTTCATCAACAGTAATCATATTTACGTTGGCATCGTCATGATTTGGCAAAGGGTTATTATTTTCATTAGAGGAAGGTCCTTTCAGTTGGATAACTCCTTCTTTGATTAATGCCTCAATTTTGTCTCTGAGGGCATAGCAATTTTCAGTGTCGTGTCCAGGGATTCCCGAGTGGTATGCACAATGCTTGGTCTCATCGTGCCATTTTGGAACAGGATTGGGGACATTTCCTGGGATGGGCTGGAGTATTCCTGCAGTTTTCAGTCTTTTGTATAATTGGGCTCGAGGTTCGGCTAAAGGTGTATAGGTTTTGGCTGGCTTTCTTCGTATTTCTTGGGTGCAGGTGCATTGATTGTATGGACTTGTGGATGAGGCAAGTATGCGGGCTGATATTGTGGGGGAGTCGGATAGACAGGCGCTCGAGGCAGGCTAGATATTGGATGGGTATGGTAGGCAGAGAGGGTAGGGACCAGGTGGGTATTGATAGTAAGGCTGAGGGCTTTGGGTGTATGGGTAATAATAGGAAGGATGAGGACTTTGGTTGTTTTGATTGTAGTAGCGAGGCTGGGGTGATGGCATTTGGTAGGTTGACATTTGATTCGGCCTATGTTTCTGAACTGTCACCACAGAGGACACTCCATCTCTCTTCCTCTTTACTGCTCCCTCAAATGAGTCCGACTGGATTGTCTCACTTGTTGCTTGCAATGCTACAAAGTTTGTAATTCTTCCTGTTCTGATTCCCTCTTCTATGAAATCTCCCATCCTTATAACTTCAGAGAAACTTCGTCCTATGACGCTTATCATTCTCTCATAGTATGTTGCATCTTTCAAAGATTGTACAAAGAGAGTGTTCATCTCACTTTCTTCTATCGGGGGTTGAACTTTCACTGCTTCTGCCCTCCACTTCATGGCGTATTCTCTGAAGGTCTCTGTGGGCTTCTTTTCCAACTTCATCAGATAAAATCTGTCCAAGACTGTGTCAGTGTTGAATTTAAATCTGTCCACGAAATCTTGTGCCATCGTGCCCCAATTACGCCATTTTTGCGGGTTTTGGCTCGTGTACGGTCAGTGCTTCTCCTGTTAAACTCCTTACGAACAATTTCATTATGATGGCCTGGTCTTTACCTACCCCAATCAGTTTGTCACAGTATGATCTTAAATGAGCGTGAGGATTTCCTTTCCCATCAAACAAACCAAATTTTGGCACCTTATATCCTACAGGCAATTCAATGTCGGGATGTATACACAGATCTCCGTACTCGAGTCCTTCGTGTCCCTTGCTGGTTTGTATATTCTTGAATGCCTCTTTTAGGCTGTAAATCTCTCTCACCACACTTTCATCGGTTCTGATCCTCACCCGCCTGTCCATTTCTTCACACTGGCCAATTTTCTGAAGAGTCATGTTTGGTGTTGCGGTAGTAAAAGGTTGGGCTTCCATTACATATATTGGCGGCACATACCGCTGGTCGTGATCGGCGATGTGTGCCATCAATATGTGTTGGTCTCTGGGTGATTTTGCGTGGAAGGGGTGTTTTGGATGAGTGTGGTAATTTGGGTATGTGGAGTTGTGAATGAGGCCGGATCATTTTGTAGCGGGCTTTGTTGTGGACTTGCTTGCGGGTTAGTGTGTTGTGGATTGGTTTTGCATAGTGGCGAATTATCGGGGAGGTTTTGGGGAAATGGCGGTTCAGGAGATGAGAAAATTTGTGGTGCAGTTGCATTCGTCCCTTGTTCAGGGAGTGGGGTATTGGCGCTAATGGACAGGTTGGTGAGATTTTGGAGCCGCTCTATCTCAGTCTGCATGGCTGCCATCTGTTGTAACAGTTGGGCGATGTATTTTTCTTGGACGGTAGTATCTCTATTTTCTGAAGCCTCTGGTTCATCTCTGGAAAGAGTGATAAGTTCCAGGCCAGTCTGTTCGGATGCATCTGAATCAGTCATTTGGCTGAAGGATTGTGCCTTTGACCTCGTGAAGTAGGGATGATCCGCCAGTTTTAGTCAACGCAAATCAACCTTTGGGAAAATAATCTAGACAAAATAAACCTTCTAAAAAAATTGAAGAAAATCAAGTTAGTATAAGGTGAGTAATTATTGCTTTAAATAATATGCACATAGTGAAAAAGCAGGAGAAAACAACAAAATGATTGTAAGGCAATTAAATGCGCATCCTAATATGCATGGAGCCTCCCTTATGCCGGAGGTGGGCCTAAACGCCAGATATGCGGGATTACGACAGATTTGATCCAAGCTGCTAAACTGCAATGCTTTGTCGGAAATGAGACAAAATGAATGTACATTTTCCAATTTCAGCATGTCATGATTAGTCTTGAATTAGTCTATCCTTATCACGCTACACATAATATGATGATTGGTCGTTGGGTTGTGAGACCCGTAGACATCTTTGGCGGATTTCTTAATTGTGGAGTCGATACCAAGGATCGACCCACCTAAGGTGTATGTATGCATGACTTAAAATAAAGGGTGGTATAGCTCTATCTTAAATTTTCTAAGATTTGGCTGACTAGACACAAGGTTCCCGAGCGGACTACTCGAGTGAGAAGGCTACGCGGCCACCGGATGGTCCGGTCACTCCGCGCATACGCCAACTCTCCTAAAATTTGGTAGATTGAAAGAAATTTGCGGGTGCGCAAAACACACCTCGCGTGTAGTGTGTGATAGTGTCAATTTTCCAGAGTGGAAGAAATATGAGCGAAATGCCAATTTAAGATAAGCAGTGAAAAATAAGGAAATTAAAGCAGTTATGCATGCAAAAATTTCACAAAGGAAATAAATCAAAGCATACATCAAACAAAGAGTGAAAGTAAAGCACAAATAATAATTAACCTGAATTTTGCTATGGTTAAGAACCTGAAACTCCCCAGTGGAGTCGCCATGCTGTAGCGCCCTATTTTGACCTTGCTCGGGTCAAAGCGGAGCGCAGACGTATGGGTGATTCCTGGGTAAAATGATTGAGAAGTCGCCACCTAATTATCTTTTACGGTGAATTAAGACACCTACATATTAAACTAAGTGCTGCAATGTAAACTCCAATTTTAAGGTCTACGAAACTAGCGAGATTCTAGGTAAGGGTTCTTTATTATCCTAAAGGAAAGGGGTTAGGCATCCTTTAAGATCCGCTAACTTGCGGTTATCCAGTCAAACTCAGGTTAATTATTGCTAAAAAAAAATGCATGTTTTACAAGTATAATAGATTAAAAGATGTTTTGCAAATAATTGGTAAATGATGTTTTTTATACAAGTACGTATTCAGATGACATAAAAAGAAAGATACATGTAAAGTTTTGAAAAATATGCATTTTGTGACAATAAATTATTTATACTATCAAAGAAGTAAAATTTTGGGAATCATTGAATTGTAAATTGACAAAAGATAAACTTATTCGGAATGATTAATAAAGCGAATAAAAGATAACAAAAGTTGTTTTGAAAATCTTGAATACGCGTGACGAGCCTAAAATAAATAAACTAGCGAGGGATTTCTAAGTTTGAAACTAACCTATGAATTAATCCTAAGTTTGCCTATTTCTAAGCATTTCAATAGTTACATAAGTGCGATAAATAATATTACAATACAAAGCGGGATAAAAGCTGAATTAAAGAAAGAAATAAAATAAATAAACTCCGAGGAATAATTCGTCGTTATTTACTTTAATCCCCGCAAGTCATCAAAAACAAACGGTTAGAAACAGTTAAATACAAATAACTCCATATCCGCATTCAAAACAGTGAATGTTGTGATCACGAAGGGCTCAGACTTAAATTTTGAAAAGAACATTCCAATCACGTCGTGGCTGCAAACACATGACTTATGTGGTTATTTTGATTGCCTCGCCTACTAAACGTGTTGGTCTCTCGGGTGAAATAGAAAAGATCACTATAATCACGTCGTGGCTGCGAATATATAACTTGTTGGTTATTTTAGTCACCTCGCCTACTAAACGTGTTGATCTTGGAAAAAGGTTTAAGCCTCATCATTGCCCCGAAGTTATATTTTTATAGAAAAAATATATTTTTGGCAATTGAATAATAAAAGAAGCAATTTTTTATGAAAAAAAATCTTTCAAGGTTGCAAATATGATAGAATGCAAACCTTATTTTTTAGGTTTAAAGAAAATGAATAATAGATGGCCAAATTATTTTTGAAAGATATTAAAGCATGCATAACGAACCTAAAATAGAACAAAGTAACTAGAGGCTAAGTTTGGAACACACAAGACGGTCCTAAACAAATAAAGCTAGCGGTTGGTTTCCAATTTCAAACGATCCTAAGAAATAAACTAACGGCAGTTAGACTATCCTATTCATTCATCTATTCGCGGCCTAATTATTCTAAGCATTCTAATGACAAGTACATAATTAAATAATTATTACAACCCAAATAATAATGAAAGACAAAATTAGACAATAAATAGAAGTAGCGGCTAGGACGGATGGCGATATCATCGACACCCTATTTGTTTTGAAGTTCGAGAGCTGGGAATGCAATGAACATAGATGTAGTTCTTCATTTTGGACGAAGTCATGATGAGTCTCATAATGAGACTCTTCGTTACTCCCGATGCATTTTATGTAAATAAAAGAAAAGAAAAGGATTAGTAGGCGGAACGAAAATATCAACACATGAATATTCCTAATACATACATACACGAAATATACAACATTAAATGTACATAGGAATGAATATTCATGGCCTTCTATTCTACATATACTTAAGACATTTTTTTTCAGATTTTGGCACATTAAAGTAGCCGAAGAAAGACTATATGATAACACAACCGGTTCTAAATTTAAACAAAAATAAAAGAGGCAAGGAAGACCAATGTATAAATTATGTATACATACATAATAAATTCCGTTGGACTAATCTTAATTCTTAAAGAAGCATGACATTCATAAACTTAAACCAAACGCACATACTATTATATTAAACGTGGATAACATACTCCTTTTAAAATTGCACATATTAATCTAGAATATAACATGTAAATATCGTCATTTTAATCAATTAAAGTATGCTCGTTTTTGATTTATTAGGCAGCCACCAAACTAACAACTTACACAACATACAATAATTTGAATATCAACAATCCGCTAGGTGTCCTAAGAGTATTTAATCAAGCCATAGCTCTTCCAAACACATATTAATCTTACATTATCCGTATTGCATTTAACAATGAACCCAAGATACCTTACTAAAGCTAATGACAATAATTAGTTAACCAAAAAATCGAGGCAATATCATCTATCACGTATCAACTCAAAATCAGAAATGTCCCAACAACATAAATACAATTATATAAGCAAAATCGTCTCATTATCATATTAATTAATCAAGACTACATTGCTTAGCAAAATATCATACTAAATCAAGCATAAACAACACAACCAAATAAGCTTTAAGAAATATAGAAGAATTGGAACGAGTCTAACCTTTTCCGGGTAGCGAACCGAGGCGTGTTTTGAATCGTCGAATCCGCTCGGAAATGTTAGAATTCTGATTTTGTTGTAGATTTTTTTATGAATTCTGATTTTTCTGGGAATAGGACTCTGTTTTCTGATTTTCGGATGTTTGATCCGACCCGGAATGACCCGACCGACCCTAAGTTGACCCGACCCGGAACCGAAAAATAGTGAAAAATAGCTAAAAATTCAGATTCTTCAACACCAAAAACCAATAATTTTCGACCTATATTTTCGGAATCTTTAAGTTGAAGAACACATGCAAGAACAAAGAGGTGTTCTTAAGAAGATTTCGGATTTTCTTTAGTGAAGAACAATACAAACAAATACAATACAACCAAAACTTAAACCTAAATTTCAAATTAAAATTGACCTTAAGCAAGAAAAAAAAAACCTTTTTCCATCCGAAAAAAAAAATCCTCTCCCGAAACAGTGCAAAAGGGGGGGTTTTATAGGTCTCACTCGACCTCCAACCCCCTCATACCCCCCCTTTTTTTAAAACGAATTCAAATTTCAAAATAAAGGGGGAGACAAAATCTGATTTTTGGGGCGTGTTGGTGAGGTGATGGGTTTAGCGGTGTCAGGGTAGGGTGCGGCGACGTGAGGGGCAGGGGTGTAGGGTGGCGGCGTGGGGGGTAGGGTGGCGGCTTGGTTGGGAGCCTCTAGGGTTCGTTTTGTTTTTATTTTTATTTTTGGGTTTTGGGGGTTTGAGAGTTGAATAAAATAGGAAGGGGAAGGGAATTGGGCTCGGGTATGGGTAGAGGGAGTGGGGTGGTCCGGGAATTGTTTGGGTTGGGGATGAATTAGTTTTTGGGCTGGTTGGGCTTTTATTTTGTGGGTTATATTTTGGTTTTGGGGGTTGGTTTTAAGAAAAGGGTGATGGGCAGTCAGGTTGGGCTTGGGGAAATAAAGGGGAAGGGAATAGGGGGTATTGGGCTTGGGGGTTGGTTTGGTTAGGGAATTAGTTTGGGTAGGAATTGTTTGGGTTGGGAAAATAAAATGGGTTATGGATTTATAAAAAGGGGCTTAATATTAAAAATATATTTTTTTGTAAAAGATGTGAATTATTTAAAATAACATAACGATGTGATAATAAAAAATATAATATTTACGAAATGTTTAATGCTTAAAAAAAAGGAAATGCGATGCAATTTTGCGAGAATAAAATAACATAGAATTTTCGGATAACTTATGATTATTATAAAATGCAAATGATATAAAATATGCGAATAATAATAATAATACGAAAATGCACACATATATGCCTATATTTTAAAATTATTTTAAAAGTGTCAAAATATTAAAAATTACGAATAAAATCATAAAAGATGGGACAAAATTGGGTGTCAACACCAAGCGTTCGTCTTGGTGGGTCCGCCTCAACAAAGGCCTGGATTGCCGAAGCGAGATTCTTCTATCAGTTAAGGATCCGTTGTAGTGGATGGGTTCTTCGTCGGGGCATGTGCGCCTCAGCGGAGGTTTCTTCCACCCCAACAGATGTCTGGGATTTAAGTTACTTTTGCCCCAGCGGATAGGGTTTCCATCAGAGTGGGTCCACCGCAGTTGAATTGACTCCATCGCAAGAGAAACATTGTTCAAGTTATAGAATATTTTAAGACCTAGCATTCATTTCATTCCTCAAATATTCTCCTAGGTATTGGAGCTCGACCAGTAGAAGATTCTTGAAGATTTGAAGTGTTAGTTCAACATTAGAGGTATAATCCAACCCCTTCCCTTTAATTATAGTATGTGGTTTAAGTTTCCATTTTAAGCATGCTTTTAAATGGGAGAAATGGTACAAATAACTTGTTAAGAGTAAGAGAGTTGTAATAGGGGATTGAGGATTGGGTATTGATTCTTTGATGCTTATATTGTAAACTAGTATTGTATTTAACTAGTAGAGGATTACTACTTGACTAATTTCATGTTATAAACCCTTTTGGGAATTGGGGCAAATTCTAGGGTTAGAATTGGAGCTTTTCACTAATTCATGAAATGGAGGATCCTTTTGGGCTTGGTTGTTTAATTAACTTGGGATTATGACTATCTAGTATGTATTGGCGCTAATTGAGTAGAAAAGTTAGTATTTTGATAATGTGGGTCCGGGGTTTCTTTATAATCTAGCTTGGGGATTATGGGAAATGATATACCGTAATTTCGTGTACTCGATGTAATTGATCAAAGTGGGCTTTTGAGGAGGCTCGAACAAAAGAAAAAGTGGTTGCGTGAGTCTTCGGGTATAATCAGGCAAGTTGAGACTTTCTAGACTCTAGTATAATGTATTTGTGTTGGAATGCTTGTAGTGAACTAAGGAGAGCAATGAGAACTTGGGGTCCCGTATAGTGAGGTGACGAGCACTAATGCGGGTACCGGGTGAATTTAAATGGGTAATTAATGAACTAATATAAAGCAAGTGAAGAATTTTATGTGTTTAGCCTTCGGGCCAAAGAGCGCGGTGGAAGAGTCCGCTTAGCTTGGTATGATTGATGTTTATTTGGGCTTGTAGCATTTGATGTGATGTTCTAATTTGACTGTCATTCATTCATCACTTTACATCTCGTCTGAACACTTGAATATGACTGATAATTATTGATGAACTGATTATGCTGATTGCATGATGTATTCATATCCATCTCATTCATGCATTATATATACTTGGCATTGGTTTACTGATAAATCACTGAGAATGACTTGAGAAGTCGAATTAAGAAATATGGTACATGGTTATGAGAGTGATGACTGATATGACACTTCAACCCTCGTGGTGGTATCAGATGGGATCGGATGGGTATTTGGACCTTATGAATCTCCCATGGGTCAGTGACATCTACTGCAACACTGTGTGTATACCAGGTATTTATGACCATTTGCATTCATACATATCATCATGCATTGCATTCATTTATATTTATGATATGTGTTGATGTTGTATGTGCCTGGATTTGAACTCTATTATACTTGTGACCTTTAGACTGCTAGAAGGAATATTGTTAGCTTATGCTTAACCTTGTTGTGAGATTTAGTAGAGAAGCTTGAGGGGATCCTGAACGGGGTTTAGGTTGGACTTGTGTGATGTGTGACTTGAGAGTACTTATGCTTAAATGAACTGTAGACTTATTGTAGGTTGGTTAACTAAATTATTCTTATGCTTAAGTAATTAACTAGTAGAGAGATGTATCGGAAAGTACCAGGCCTCGCCACCGTTATAGCTAGAGTCGGTCAATGAAGCTTGTTGAGTACACGTGTTTCCCCTACTCACTCTACGCTTGATGCACTCTATGTGCATGTACCGAGCCAGGAGATGACACCAGAGCAGCTTGATCCACTTCCTCAGTGAGCGTGATATTGGAGTCCAAGGTGAGCCGTAACTTCTTTCCCGACACTGTAACTCCATTCTATCTTTATATTATGTTCTTGTTATTTTCAGACATTGATGTATTGCTACATTCAGACAGTTTATGTATTTCTTATTCAACGTTGTATTCGGATGTTACTAGAGCCTGTACTAATGACTACCAGATCTTGTTGGGGATTTCTTTAGATTTCTCTTGTACTTCTTTATTTTCTACATTTACTTATGCTTATTCATATAAGTTCTGGTTGGGTTTGCCTACGGGTTAGGGTAGACGCAGTCACGACACAAATGAGATTTGGGGTCGTGACATTAAGAAAAAGAAAACTAGGATAGACAGGCTTTGTTTAGTTTCAAGAGTAATATTGGTATCTTTTGTTTCATTATTTTTATTGCAATTGATCATAAATAAAATTGTTTCCTCCGTAAATTGTTTGATAAATTTTCAGGCAATTATATATAGGCAGCCTATAACACTGTTAGAAATAAAGAATTTTTCCATTGACGTTCAGTGAAAATTTTATGTTATAAAACATGATTTTTCTATCGTATTTCCATCGAACTGGCGTACTGGAAAAATGCATGGTGGGAACAACAGATTCACATTTAAATGCTGAAAAATTTCTTAATTTTTTCGTGTAAAATTACTACTATTTAAATTTTTTTCACTGATATTCAGTAAAAAATAGTCACTGAACATTTTTCAGTGAAAAAATAGAGACTTTTTAGTGGTATAGTAGACTAATATATTGAAAACTCATTCTTCTACGTTCCATAGGAATACAAATAAAGTGTCATTGAATCATAATTAAGCAATGCACCTATATTTTTTAATGTATGGTGGTAACATGGGTAAATGATGCATGCTAATGGTACTTTACTAGTCATAGTGACTATAAATTTCTTTCCTGTGGTGCTAATGACATAGGCGGGCCGATGATAACGGATCACGTCACATATCCCACATAAAAATACTTGTAAAGTTAAATATAAAAGGAAAGAGAAAAAAGAAAAAAATTTACTTCATGTGTTTCAATTTATGTAACATACTTTACTCTTTAATTTTTCTTAAAAAATGTCATACTTCCTTATTTAAGAATAAATCATATAACTTTAAATTTACCATTTTACTCGTGATGATTTATAATCGTACAAATATCTATCTTATTTTAGATCATAAGCTTCAAAACTTTTATTTCTTTCTTAAACTCTTGCACAATTAAAGACCGCCAAATAAATGGAACGGGATGAGTATTTTACTAATGTACTTCCTTTTTTGTTTTTATTTTACTAATATTCAGACACATGCATTACACATGTATCTCATGTTAATTGCTTTATGTAAAAATGTCTTCAATTGGTTGCTTCAAAATTGTCTGATAATCAAACTCCATACCCAGTCTTGAAGTTGATTTAAAAGCAAAGGTTAAATTTTGAAAAAAAATTAAGATCACTGGCTATGGCTTAAATTTTGGATCTTGTAGAGGAAATTAAACTTATAAGAAATAACAAATATCTTCTCATTAGAAAAATTATTAAGGATATATCAACTTTTTTTTTTTACATAAAGTACAAATAACATGTCAAAAGTACAAGACAAATATTTTAATGTTAAAATTATAGCATATGCTAGGATATAATATAGTAAAATACATTTAAAAGTTCATCGTGATACATAAATATTGTGTGCCATAAATTAGTGAATTCTACGGTTTTCTCGCAGCAACTAAGAGATTGTCTAACATAAATATTAATGTAATAATTTAAGATGGATTAGTTTCTTTATATAGTTAAGGGTATAGTCCCTCAATTTTATAGGGTTATTTTAATTTATCAATATATTCATATTTGAAACACAATTTTCGAATAATATACATGTAAATATTATAATTTTCACTTATTCAACCTAAATAATAAAATTATAACAGAAGTAATTTTATTTTCTTTCAAGGATAGATTAACCAAACTAATTTTTAAAATTCTACTTATTTTAAAGAACATATTTAGGATAAGACATAACAATTTTTATTTATCGGGAAAGTTATGATTTTGTGTACATTAATGGCAGCATCTTAATGGCTTCCAAAAACTAATTATATTGAGTCACTTTATTTTTTTGCTGATTTATTTCCCTATTATTAAAGATAAGTTAATGGTTTATATATATATATATATATGACTCTCCATTTGTCTTTTACCGGATGAAGGAACATGACTCTTGCACTTTGAACATAATTTGAAATGAAAAGAATTAATTGGAAAAATGTTTTTACCACTTACTCTAGTGGCCAGATACTCGGAACAACAGATAAAATTTTTTAGAGCATCCAATGCATCCATTTCTTTTTCTAAATATTTACAGTTGTGGCTCTTCGTACTTGTTTCTATTCACCATAAATGATGATACAATCTCTTCAATTGCTTAAAATTGTACATTATATGAACCTAATTAAGTGCAATTAACCATTACTAATTTGTAGGTTTGGAGAGTAATATAGTGGCAGATAATGAAAGGACTCAATTGACTCTTCATTACCTTCACGTGTACTAAAACTCTTCGGTAGCCAAGTCAATTAATTTTGAGACAAAATTCATAAATTGTTTTTTCATAGCACATTAATGATGAAGGATTAATTTTATTAGAATGTGTACAATATTATTTAGCCATATTTAGTCTTATGTAATTATGGTAAATATAGGATCCTATTATATAAGGATTCCACATTGTATACCCCTATATATATATTTTGTATTAATGAAAAAGGTTTTCCAAATGATATTAATACAATTCTACATGGTATCAAGAGTCAATAATCCTTCCCGACCTAAAACCTAAAATTTGGCCGCCATTCCCTTTCTTTTTCCGGCACCAAACCGCCCGTATACCGCCGGTAAACAGTTGTCTAGCCCTTATACTCTACAAACAACCATGTATACACCCGATATATCACTGATATACCGCCCTATTTCCCTCCCTATCTTTTCAACATGTTGTATACCCCTCAAATACAACCCATATACGCTGATATACACCTGTATATGACTGATATACCTCTCCAGCCACTATATACTACTCGTATACCGCCTCCCTAAGCCGATATAAACCTAGCTTATGGTCGAAACTGCACATATACAACCTACATACGCCGCTATACACCTCGTATATGGCCTCACATACACCTCGTATACGTCTCGAACCCCCTATAATTTTTTTTCTCTCTCCAGGAAAGAACAAAGCAAAAAGTTTTCACAAAGATGACCGAGAGATATTTTGACTGGAAGAAGTCAGCAACACCAGATTCAACGAGGCATCACTTTGAGTTTGTACTTTTATTTTTTTTACATATTTGCAAATTCAATTGATATGCTTAATTTTCGTTACATAATTCCTTTATATCATATATTTTACAACATATCCTCACGAGCTATATGTGTCTGATTCTCACCATACGGTGTGATACGTAGGTAATCTTTCTCGGGTTCGACACTTCTAAAAATGTAAATCTAGTCCTTGCGGAACGCTACCCAATGAAAGTAGAACTAACTCGCCAAAGGGACGCACTTCCTTGTCCACCTGAAAAGGGACGCACTTCTATGTCCACCTTAGAAAGGGACATACTTCCGCATCCACCTTAACAATGGATGTACTCGCCTTGTCCACCTTAGAAAGGGACATATCTTGCTTACCCATCTTTTGATTCATCCTATCATGGACAATCATTTTTTTCATTACATTCATTCTATTGTGGACAATCATTTTTTTTCATTGCATTCATCATATTGTGGACAATCATTTTTCATTGCATTCATCCTATCGTGGAAAATCATTTTTTCATTGCATTCATCCTATCGGGGACATTCATTTTACTTTGCATTCGTCCCATAGTGGACAATCATTTATTTTATACAGTTTTTACTCTTACTATCCTATCGTGGATGAATTCTTTTTCAAGCATACATTTTTATAACCTATCTGAACGAACTACGTGCACATGATTCTCGTCAAAGATGAGATACGTAGGCAGCCCTATTTGGGTTCGGTACCCTTTATTCAAAAAATGCAAAAAAAACATTTTAAGTATCATTGGTTGACTTGGTTGATACCAACACATTTAGGAGTGTGCATAGAAAAAAATAAGTAACAATATGTATGGTGGAGAAGACTAACTTCGTGGTAAACTATAGATTCTTTTGGTACCTCTCATTCACACCTGTAGTAACACTTGAAAAATTGTCTTGCTTGCTTCCAAGATAAGAACAAAACCAACCTCATCATTTCATGTGCATTGTGTGGTGAGTTTTAGAATAAGTACAATTTCATTGCATTGTGATCTAGAACTTGGCTCGAATGTCTGTTAAGGCGAAATCCTGAGTAACACTTGGTATAGGAAATGATTGTAGGCTTTGTTTGAACCGTTTGAGCCTTCCCAGCGTACCAAATATCGTACCAAATAGCAGTATCTGTAGCACTCCCCCTTCAAGCCTAAAGCCTATTCTTTTCACAACCACATATTATGTCTATACCCTTTCTGAGTGCATACACGCACTATCTCTCTCTTGGCCCGACCTCCTTGAGCGCATTAGAAATGTGCAAATTGCTGACAAAGATCCAAGTTGAAGTTTCCAAAGATAAAAGTTGCAAAGTTCCAAAAGAGAAAAAGAAAACAAAATAAAAGGACGCCTTCACACAAAGAAGAAATCAAAAGCCTCAACAATATCAAGAAAAAAAATGAGGAAATAACTCCAAAAAGAGGAAAAAGCTCCAAATGAAAGATTCAAAAGAAGTCAGTACAAAAAAAGAAATAAATCAGCGTCAAAGCACACAAATACCAAGCGCAGACATAATCCAACGCTCAAGGAAGAATTAGTCAATCCTTACCCAAATGATATCTTTTCCTTTCCCCAAGCCTACATTACAAACCCATAATAAGCCCTACATGATCCTATACATAGGGCTCTCACATTAGTGGATATTCACATGACAGCCAAGCCTATGGTATCACAATTATATGCATTGAACATCTTTCTGAGGGTGAGTGTACTTCTCTAGATGTCCCAAAGTTCAAAACACTGAAATATATCTGAGGAAGAGACTTTCTTTTAGTGAGGGCATTTGAAACATGATGATACGTATAAGTCGAAACCTTGGCTTGAAGCAAGTGTCGATACTCAGGTATGTCTGAGGTAGCATCTGAAGCTGTAGGAATTACCCTTGAGTCAGTCTCGGTTAGACAGAAAGTAAATAACGGGACCCCTTACGCACAATACTAATTGTTGGTACCAACTGAAGTCAAGACGTGATTTCTTTTTAATTTTTTTTAAAATAATACAAAAAAATAAAAAAACATCAAAAACAACAAAAACTTTGCAAAATATATTGCATCATTTTTCAAACTCTAATCACTCTCTTTTACCAAAAAATATTCTACAAACTCAAATTTCTTTTTCCCAGAGAGTCTTAGATAAACAACCCAGAATTTGATTTCCATTCCCCGATAACAGACATGAACTACGTTATGACCTGATTCCCTCGACGGAATACGTAGGCGGCCTATATCGGCATCGGTCACACCATTGGAAAATTTTCTCCCTTATCTTGCACATAACGCAATACGCCCACATGATCGCCTTAATAGGACAAGCAAGCTACCTACACAAACTCAATTTTGTCCAGTTGAAAGTTTAGCATCCTCATATACCAGAAACTGGGCAAATTTTAAGGGTTCATTGCAAGAATACGCCAATAGACATGGAAAGGTGTCGGCCAACTAAGTCTTCAATTCAAACCAGTCTGAGCTTGCAAGCGTCAAGAGCCAATGCTACAAAGTCAACGCGAATCAACCGCCCCTCCCCCAAACTCATGAATTTCTTTGAGTGTAGGTCTTCAGGTTGACAGAGGCAGGGAAGCCGCAACATGTGTGTTTAATTTGGCAAAGAACTTCCGCATCACAGTTTAGCCCATAAGGATCACGTTCATGTTTGGCATCTGTACAAAAGCACCATCTTGACCTACAGGGTCCCAACTACATTATGTATGTACAAGGATGATATTTCGTGTCAGGGTCATGTTCTCATCCTCAGTTATTCATCTTACATTGCCTATATCCACTCATTAATGTTTCATCCAGATTGAGTTTGCGAAAACTTCAACACAGCATTTCGACCTCAGGGTCACGATGCATTATGTCAATACAACGACATCATATCAGGCGCCCACATTCTAATGCGGGTATTTTAATTTAAATAAGGCATTCACCTCCTAATACGGGTATTTTAATTTAAATCAGGCTCCCACCTCCAAATGCGGGTATTTTAATTTAAATCAGGCGTCCACCTCCTAATGCGGGTATTTTAATTTAAATCAGGAGCCCACCTCCTAATGTGGGTATTTAATTTAAATTAGGCGCCTACCTCCTAATGCGGGTATTTTAATTTAAATCAGGCGCCCACATCCTAATGCATGTATTTTAATTAAAATCAGACGCCCAATTTCTAATGCAAGTATTTTAGTTTCAATCAGCGCCCACCTTCCAATGAGGGTATTTTAATTTCAATCAGGCGCACACCTTCTAATGTTGGTATTTTAATTTCAATCAGGCGCCCACCTCCTAATGCAGGTATTTTAATTTAAATCAGGCACACATCTTCCAATGCGGTTATTTTATTTTCAATCAGGTGCCCATCTTCTAATGCGGGTATTTTAGTTTCAATCATGTGCCCACCTCCTAATGCGGGTATTTTATTTTCAATCAGGTGTTCACCTCCTAATGCGGGTATTTTATTTTCAGTCAAGCACCCACCTCCTAATGCGGGTATTTTATTTTCAGTCAAGCACCCACCTCCTAATGCGGGTATTTTAATTTCAATCAGGCACCCACCTTCTAATGCGGGTATTTTAATTTCAATCAAACGCCCACCAAACGGCGTCATCTGCATCACGTCAATACAATGACGTCATCTCATTACGCCAATGCAACGGCGTCATTTGCATCACGTCTATACAATGACGTAATCTCATTACGCCTATGCAACGACGTCATCTGCATCACGACTATACAACGACGTCATTTCATTACGCCTATGCAACAGCGGCATCTGCACAACGTCTAAGAAACGCCGTCATTTCATTACGCCTATGCAACGGCGTCATTTGCATTGGGGAAATACTTCAAATGTCATTTTGATCTTTTCCAATATTGTGCCACATCCGTAATCAGTGTTATCGTAACTCGATACTGGGGCAATATTTCTAGAATCCGTGCCACCTTTGCAACTTCTTCCCCCTCAAG
Organism: Anisodus acutangulus; assembly: GCA_029783415.1. NCBI lineage: Eukaryota > Viridiplantae > Streptophyta > Magnoliopsida > Solanales > Solanaceae > Anisodus > Anisodus acutangulus. The sequence goes on along the minus strand of CM056491.1, from coordinate 20,127,911 downwards.
ATTCTATCTCTAACCTTCATTCAAGTCCCGATGATTGGGAAAAAATTGTCTACTCAGTCAACTTCTTTGTCTGAAAACTCTTTCATCATTTCCGGCCAAAGGGGAGCAGCTGTTGACACCCAATTTTGTCCCATCTTTTCCTATTTATTTGCAATTTTAAATATTTTTGATACCTCAAAACAATTTATATATATATATATATATATATATATATATATATATATATATATATATATATATATATATATATATATACGTATTTCTACAACCATTTGCCTTTTTAAAATCACAAGCATAGTCTTTATGCTAATACTCTATGTTATTTTATTTTTGCAAAAACGGCATCACATTTTTTTATTTTAATTAAGCATTAAGAATTTCGCAAATATTATGTTTTTTATTATTATCATATTGTTATTTTTTTTATCTTTACAATTTATATATATTTTTAAGCATCTTTCTAATAATAAAACCTCTTTTTATATTTTAAACCCATAACTCATTTATTTCCCAACCCAAAACAATTTCTACCCAAAATAAAACCCCATAACCCAAAAAACAAAAAGGCCCAATCGGCCACCCCAACCGACCAGGCCCAATCGGCCCAACTCCTCCTCCCTTATTTTCGACCAACCCATTACCTACCCCCTAAAAACAAAAACAAACAAACCCTAAAACCTAATTACCCCACACCCCTTTCTCTCTCAACCTCCCCAAGTCGCCGCACCCAACCCCACACCCCCTTCGCCTCGCCGACCCGACACCACCACCTATCCTCATCTGTTACGCCGATACCACCTTCGACCAGCCACCAACCCCTGACACCCGACACATCCCATACCCTTATCCCCGAAAATTCGCAATCCATACCCCCAAAATTTGTCTAAAATCCGCAACCTTTTGCCCTTTCATTTCGATTTTGAAACTCGGTTTTTAGGGGGGAAATCACCTATAAAACCCCCCTTTGTTCTTCATTTTGGGAGGGGATTTTTGGGAGGCCGAAATTTAGGGTTCAATCTTGAAATTCGAAATTGAGGGTTCATTCTTGAAATTCGAAATTCAAAATCTAAGATTCCCTTAAGGTTGCATTGCTTTCTTTTTGTGTTGTTCTTCATCTTAAGAATCCGAAAATACAAGTTAAAATTATTGATCTTTTGAGTCTGAAATTTACACCTAGCTTTCAGTGGGTTTTGGTGTGGAAAATCCAAAATTTTGGTTGATTTTTGCTTTGTTTCTGTTCGGGTCGGGCCAGAATCCGGGTCTAGTAAAATTTCCAAAAATTGGTATTGATATTTTGTTGTTGGTTATCTGAAAATTCAAGAAAAACTGATTCAAGTTAGGTCATCGATCCAGGTTGGGTCGGGTCAACCCGGGTCGAGTAAAATTTTCAGAAATTAATTTTGATATTTTGTTGGTTATCTGAAAATCCAAGAAAAACTGATTTGGGTCTATTTTTTTTTTGGAATACTGTGACTGCCTTTTAAGGCAGTATTGTTGTTGTATCTTTACTGTATTTTGGGTGCATTATGTTTCCCTTTACGGGGTTGATTTGGACTGTTTTACCCCTTGTATTATTTTGCTTAACTAATATTGAACAAATACTACACCTAGGCCTATGAAATTGAATTTGAGGTTGTGTCCTTTCGAAAATTGATTCTCGGTTTCGATTTGCTGTTTTTGGTATAATTTACTGATTTGAACATGATACTACACTACCCGATGAAAAATATCCGTCGATTTTTTAGGCCTCCACAGTTGGAAAGACAGAAATAAAAACTTCTGGGCAAGGATGAAACTTAAACCTTTTTTTATCCGAGAGACCAACATGTTCGGTAGGCAAGACAACTAAAATAACCAACGAGTCATATGTTCGCAACCACGATGTGATTGGAATGATCTTTTTAAAATTTAAGTCTGAGCCCTCCGTAATCAAAACACCTACTGTTTTGGATACGGATCCGAAGTTATTTATATTCAATTATTTCTAACCGTTTGTTCTTGACAGCTTGCAACGAACACTTACGAAAGTTAAAGAAGACAAGATACCCCTTGTAGATGGTTTATTTTATTGTTGTTTTATTTTCTTTAATTCATCTTTATTTTATTTTGTATTGTAATATTATTTATTGTACTTGTGTAATTATTGAAATATTTAGAATAGGTAGACTTAGAATTAATAATCTAGAAAGAATAGATTTAAAATCGGAAACCACTAGTTTATCTATTTTTTAGGCCCGTCACCCATACTTTCAAAACGTTAGTTTATTTATTTTAGGTTCGTCGATTATACCTTGAAAACGCTAGCTTATTTTTGAACTGTTCAGAATTTTCAAAACTATTGGTCACGTTTTACTCACACTATTAATCATACAAATAGAGTCTTATTTTTATCCGATTCGTTATTTAAAATGACTTCCAAAATATCACTTTCTTTGCATTACCAATAAGTTGTTTTCTTCTTACTAAATCACCTTGTATATATATATATTTATAAACAATGCCATACAAATGCATGTTTTATCCAAAAAATTACTTTGCATATATTCTGTAAATAATGCAATCAAAAGTGTGTTTTAATCAAGCAAATTACTTTGCATGTATTTTTGTAAATAATACAGTACAAATACATGTTTCACCCCAAAAATCACCTTGTATATATTTTTGTCAACTTTTATACAAATGCATACTTTTATCCAAAATCAACTTTACATGTATTTTTTAAACAAAGCCATACAAATGCATACTTGTACAAAATGCATCATTTCATTAAATACTTGCAACATCATTTAAACTTTATTTTTAAAACATGCATTTTCTAAGTACAATAAATAAGCTTGAGTTTGACCGGACAATCGCAGATTTTTGTAAGTACCCTTCTCTTTAGGATAATAAAGAACCCTTACCTAGAATCTCATATTTTTGTAGACCAGTAATCGGAGTTCACTTTGCAGCATTTTTTTTACATTTAGATGCCCTAATTCACATTAGAATAATTAGGTGGTGAATCCTCAACAACATTTATCAATCAGAGAGAGAGAATCGAAGCCATTACGCCGCGAGCCGAGGTAAAAAATGGGTGCGACACCCACCAACCACCGACAACCACCCTCGCACACCTGGACCACCACCAAATAACCCGAATCCCAGTCCCAACCACTACTGACACCGTACCCCACCCTATCGTCATTTGCTAGTCCCAATTTATCGAGATCGGCGACAACACCCAACACCACCACTGCTCCCATACTCGCCCCACCCAGAACGATGACAACCCATACACCAACCACTATAAACAATCACGAGTCACCCACCCTACCACAACACCAAATTTCTAACACCCTGCAGCGAACTGAACCCGACCCCTAACAAAAATAGTGCACCCGACTAGATACCCAACAACAATACCCAGTCCGCACCCTCACACAATATGGAAACCCGTGTACATATGAGATTTTCAAACCCAAAGTCCAATTTAACCTGTCTACACAAATTATTTCCCCAATTCCCAAAAGCCCAAAATTAACCAAATTAGACCTAAATTATAATGCGGTCATATGTGAGGAGTTTAATGCTTTAATGAAATAGCATACTTCGGATTTGGTTCCTCGACCGGAGGGGGTGAATGTGATCCGATGCATGTGGCTTTTTCGTCACAAGTACAGAGACAGTGGTGACTTAGAAAGATATAAGGCAAGACTTGTGGCAAATGATACTAATCGTCAATAGGGCATTGATTGTGGGGAGACATTCAATCCGGTTGTTAAACTGACCACTATTCACACAGTCCTGAGCATTGCTATGGTAAGCATTGTCCGATTCATCAGCTCAACATAAAAATGCCTTTTTACATGAGGATTTGAAGGAAACTGTTTACATGTACCAGCCGCCCAATTTTATCCATACAGCAGTCCCTCAGTATGTATGTCATCTCTGTTAGTCACTTTATGGCTTAAAACAGGCCCCTAGAGCGTGGTATGATCTATTTGCACAATATATCATGCAGAGTGGATTTACATGCAGCAAGTATGATAATTCTCTATTTATTTTTCATAGAGGTAGTAGCATTGCATATTTATTATTGTATGTGGATGATATTGTGCTTACTGCCTCATATGAGTTGTTGAAAAATTAGATCATTGCATTGCTCAAAACATAATTTGTTATGACTGACTTGGGGAAGTTGAGCTATTTTTTGGGGATTGCAATGACTAGATCTGCAGATACTATATTTCTTTGTCAGTGTAAGTATGCAGAGGAGATTGTGTACAGGGCTAAAATGACAAAATGTCTACTCCAACTGACTCTAAATCAAAGCTTAGTGCTTTGGATGGTGATCCAGTGTCCGATCACACTCTCTACCGGAGTCTTGTAGGTGGACTACAGTACCTTACTTTCATCAGGCCTGATATTGCTTATGTTGTTCAGCAGATATGCTTATTCATGCATGCCCCCAGTGAGCCTCATTTTACTGCCCTTAAATATATCATTCGGTATGTTAAAGGTACACTTGATTATGAACTGCATCTATACCCCTCAACACCAACCAGGTTGTTGTCATATACAGATGCTGATTGGGCAGACTGTCCGTACACACGACGATCTACCTCAGGCTATTTTGTATTCTTGTGGAATAATCTCATTTCTTGGTCTGCCAAGAGACAGGCCACATTATCCCGTTCGAGTGCAGAAGCAGAGTACAAAGATGTTGCTAATGCCGTTGTTGAGATCTGTTGGCTCCGAAACCTTCTTCTGGAGCTTCAGTGTCTGTTGCGTAAGGCATCTTTGGTTTATTGTGACAACATATTCGTCATCTATCTATCTCATAATCCGGTTCAGCATCAGCGAACCAAGCATATTGAGATGGACATCCACTTTGTTCGTGAGAAGGTTGCACTCGGTCATGTCAAGATATTGCATGTGTCTTCTTCTTATCAGTATGCAGATATATTCACAAAAGGTCTTCCCAAACAGCTATTCCTTGACTTTAGATCCAGTATTAGCGTCTGGCATTCTCCCGCTCAGATTGAGGGGGTGTATTAGAATGTGTACAATATTATTTAGCCATATTTAGTCTTATGTAATTATGATAAATATAGGATCCCTATTGTATAAGGATTCCACATTGTATATCATATATATATATATATATATATATTTTGTATTAATGAGAAAGGCTCTCAAACGGGAGATTAATACAATTCTACAAATTTAGTGGAGGGCAAATGGGTCAATCAACTTTTAAAGGGCATTTTCGTAATCTAATTTTTGGCTTAGGGGTTTCCCATAATATATGATAATATATATGATGAAGATATATATGTACGTACTAATCAGTTTTTGACGCAACCAATTTTTTTCCCCTTATAAATCATGTCTAGTCAAGACTGTTACAAAAATTAAAATAAAGTAAGATATTTCCTTTTTTGTTTTTATATAAATCCCACGTACTGATCAATTTTGAAGCACCAACTTTCTTTTCCATAGCACTCTCTCTTCTTTCTCTCCATCGTTCTTTACCAATAATATAAAAAGAAAGACCAAACCAAAACCAAAGAGCAATTTCAAAACCAAGTCATTATGTCAAATTTGCTCCTTATTATTACTATTATTATTTCTCTCTTGTTACAAGAACAAACTGTTAAATCAGAGCTTGTAGTACACAATGTTAGTGATATTCTGAATTTGAGAATAAACAGAGAATTAACGAGTAGTTGCAATTTATTTCAAGGCCAATGGGTTATTGACCCTTCATTCCCTCTTTACCAATCTTCAAATTGCCCTTTTATTGATCCTGAATTTGATTGCATAAAATATGGAAGACCTGATAAAGAGTACCTCAGATATGCTTGGAAGCCTGATTCTTGCAACTTGCCAAGGTACCAAATAAAATTTAATAACTTTTATATACTGTCTGTGTGATTTAATTCTTTCTGAATAGTCTTGATTCTCCCGTTTATTGAGTAAAGAGAGGGTTTGCTATAGTGAATCAGATGGTTAGTGGCCGCCTTTGGGAGTTGTGGCTCCTTACCCTGCATGAGTGTTAACTAGCGCAGAACACCTCCCACATGAGTCTTAGCTAGTCGTTGCATTGTTCCGTTTTCCAGTTTTGCTTGAGCAATTTGCACTTCTAATTAGTTCAATCCATCCCTAAACTTAATGAATGAAGTATGGGTTAAAAAGAAGCTACGTAGTGTATTTTAACATGTAGTAGTAGATAATTTCTTTTTTTTTAAAGTTATTATTTCTCTTTTATGAAGGGTTGATAGCACTTTTGTTCGTTCAGTAAATTTATTTTAGTCCATAAGATTATGACAAAGCACATTAAACCTTCAATTAATTTAATTATGCGCTTTTATATTCCTTTGTTGGTGAATATTTAGAAATTTATCATAACTATTAACAGTTCCATGACTTAATTACTCTATGTTATGTTAGGTTTGCATTGTTACTCCATATTTGACAGTAATATAATTTTATAAATAGTTAAATATAACATATTTTCTACATGAAGATACTAAAAATACAAATTTAATTAATTAAAGATCGATTATATTGAGTCATGTATCACAAGGAACAAAAATAGAATTTACCAAAAATTTACAGACCAAAAATTACTATTATTCCTTTTATGAATGGTTACTTATGTTTTTTTTTCATCAAAAAATTATACTATTCTAATAAATTAAAAATAAACTTTTTTTATCATATATAAACTGTTAAATCCTCATAATATAAGAGAATATATGATTCTAATATATATGTGATATGTTAGAGTTTTGTTGAATTCTGTTATATGAATTTTTGCCTCGACCATTGCTTTAGGTGTTGTCAATGTCATATATAGAAGACAAATCTTTTTTTCTTTTATTAATACAATAATTATTGTTTTTTGCCCTTTCCAAAATTTTGATTGATATTAATGTCCCTATAAGTTTTTCTTTCTTTACTTTTTTATAATTTCTTGTTTAAAATTATGCAGATTTGATGGAATGGATTTCTTGAATAGATGGAGAGGGAAAAAAATAATGTTTGTGGGTGATTCATTGAGTTTAAATATGTGGGAATCTTTGGCTTGTATGCTACATGCGTCGGTGCCAAATGCAACTACTACTTTTACTAGAAAGGAGGCAATTTCATCTATGACTTTTCAGGTTTGTTTTAATTTATTTTTATATATTTTTTCAATAACTTCAACTTTATATTTGATGATATATTTTAGGCGTAATACATAGTAGATATCTTAATTTGACCTTAACTGACAATTAAATACTTCAACTTTGGAATTTAACTAAATCTATTTTCCATAGACGTAGTCACATATATATAAATTAAAATTATACTAAACATATTGATAATAACTACTTTATAGACATATATGCGGAATTTTGAATACCGGCCTAGCTACTGATAACTATCAATAGCAATAAGAAAATAGATCCAATAGCAATAAGAATTGTGGTGTAGTGGTGAATACTCGTTAATTCTTGATCAAAAGCTTTGGGACTTGAGCCCCGAATATGAAATCACCTTTATTAAGGAGATTTACCCTATAATGTGAAAATTTTAAGAGCGAATTCAATTTTAATCGAGTTCTAATAAAAATATTGAAAGCCAGTGAAAAATAAAAGATTCAATAAATCATAAGATCGCAGAGGTGTCCTTTTTTTGTCTCTGGTTTTTTTCTTTTGCATTTTTCTAAAAATTGGTTTTTTTAGCTTTATGCATATAGACCGTCTCATTGAGATCATCATGTAAGAAAACATTCTTCACATCAACTGATGAATGGACCATGCTTTCGAAAAAGCCAAGCTGAGCACATTACGAATGGTAGCCGGCTTGACCACCGGACTAAATATCTCACCACAATCGACACCCACCTACTGAGTATTATCATCACCTACAAGACGAGCCTTATGCCTCACAAAAGAACCGTCAGTATTGTCCTTATAAGTAAAAATCCACATAGACCGAATAATATTAACACCAAATGGACGGGGAACCAACTCCTCCGTCTTATTATCAATAAGAGCATTATATTCGTCGGTCATAACAATTTTCCAATTTGGGTCATTTAAAGCAGACACTGGGTTACGGGGTAGAGGGGAAATAAGAACATTAGAATTTAAATTAAAATGTCTTTTTGGTTTAAAAATACCCTGTTGACTACGAGTGACCGGTCTATGACTTGGGGGAGAATTGAACGGATTTTGAGAAATATTGGGACACGTGACTGACTGGCCAGCAGGCAGTGACCCAACACGGTAAGTGGCACTAGATGTAGAAATCGAGACCGGACCAGTTTTTGGAATTAGGCTGGGTTACCAGCCAAATTACCGAGACTGGCCCAATCACGAGTGGCCAGGTGTGCCGCGATTCTTTGAACTGGCGGAATAGTAGACGATGTGATCGCATGTCCAGCAGATCTGGGCCATTGGCGGTCGAGTCTGAGACATGTCCGATAAATGGTGGATAATATACGGAGAGATACCGTCATCTAAAAAATTATACGAACTAGGTACAAGACTACTCACCTTAGCAAACAGAAATTGGGATTCATAAAAAATAACATGGCGACTAACTATGATTTTATTAGATGATAAATCAAAGCATTTGTAACCACAATGATTAGACGGATAACCCAAAAACGCACAAGGAGTAGAACGGGCCTGAAGTTTGTTAATTATGGTGGATGGAAACAACGGATAACATAAGCACCCAAAGACCGTAACATGGGAGTACGAAGGAGTCTTATTAAATAAAACTTGAAGGGGAGACGAATATGTCAAACCTTTGGTAGGAAGAATGTTAAGAATACATTTGTAGGGCATGATGCCAAAAAGAGAGGGGTACGAAAGCATGAATCAATAAAGTTCGGGCAATGTTATTAATGGTACGAATTTTGCGTTCGGCTTTCCCATTTTGTGAAGACGTATGAGGACAAGAAAAACAAAAATTGATCCCATTATTAGTACAAAACTCCCAAAATACCCCATTATCATTTTTTTCCCATTATCACATTGAATATTTTTAATTTCCTGTTTGAATTGGGTTCTAATGAATGCTCTAAATTTTTAAAAAAATGGAAACAATTTGAGATTTTTTCGCTATCGAAAAAGTCCATAAAAAATTAGAATAATCATCCAGAAATAGAACATAATAACGATGACCCAAAGAATTGAGAATAGGAGATGTCCATAAAATGCTATGAATAATATCAAATGGCATTAAAGTATGAGAATTGGAGTCTACAAACGGCAATCTAACAATTTTTCCTAAAGAACAAGATTGACAATTCGGAGTATTACGCGTACCCTTACACGAAATAAAAATGTTTTTATCTAAAGAAGACAAAATAGACGCCCCCGGATGACCTAGACGAGCATGCCACAAGGAAGGAGCAAGGGCTGCAAAAATTGATGGCAAGGCTTGACTCGAGAAATCAAAATTTGGCGTGATAGGATAAAGATCTCCCCTACTATCACACCTCATGAGAGGACTCCCCGTCTTGAAATCCTTCACAGAAAATCCAAACGGATCAAATTCAACAGAAACGGAATTATCAGTGGTGAATTTATGGACTGACACCAAATTTTTAATCAATTTAGGGGCATGAAGGGTATTTTTCAAGATAAGAGGTGGATGTGGGGAGATAAAGTTTTAGGACCATAACCACGAATTGAAATTGAATTACCATTACCAACAATTATACCACGAGGATTGCTCACATTAGAATAAGACGAGAGAGTACATTGATCAGATGTCATGTAGGTAGTGGCTCCGGTGTCCATGTACCAATTTCTGGTCCGGTGGAGTTAAACAAAGTGTGTACATAGCGGCTTCAATGTCAGTCGAGGTGGGGCCCGCTGTATGATGGGCCTGCGGAGGCTGGGGCCTAAGAATGCCTCGTGACGCCGCTTGGTCCAGATCGTGTCGAGAGCCACCGCCCGATTGGTATCGGGCGATAGATTGCCCACCGCAGTGGCTGGAACACTGGAGGAATGTGGGTCGTTAGGCCACTGCCCACTGCCCACTGGCCTAAGCCCACGGCCAAGGAGCCCAAGGCTGGGACCAGTGGGTCGGTGGTCCACTATAGCCGGGATGGGGCCCACCGCCACTGTTTCGGTCACCGTTACCACTGCTGGAACCGTCGCGTTTGTCCCCGCGATTTTTGCCATTATTTTTCCGACTATTTTTGCCGCTCCCTTGAGACCGGTTTGAGGATGAATTGTCACCAAAATTTTGAGAAGGAGAGGAGGACGTCATCGTGACCACAAGACTAGCACTAGTAGCCACCTTTTTAGCCAAGCCGACTTCTTCCAAAGTAAGCATGAAGCGGGCTTGATAGAACTTTGGGAGAGGATTACTTTGACGAAGGAGAGTACCAACGCCACTATAGGCCTCGGAGAGGCCAGCAACCATCTGGAGCTAACAGGCGCACCAACGTTGCGGAGTTGGTCCGCCAATTCTTTCAACCTTTTGCAATACATTGAAACGTTTGGGAAATTTTCCATATGAACGTGGGAAAATTCTTGCTCAAGTGTAACAGCTCTAGAATTGCGATTATCTTGGAATATGTCAAGCAGCCTATCCCAATCAGCCATCGCCGTAGCGTCCGACTCAATAATCGTCTGCAACAGGTCGGTAGAGATAGTGGAGTAAATCCACCGAAGGACAATGGCATCAACAGTCGTCCACAACTTAGTATCATACTCGCGTTTAGGAACCTCCGTATCCACAGGAGCCGCGGGGATTATGTGATGGATGACTTGATGCGACCGTGCGTAAATTTTGAACAGTTCGGCCCACGTCGCATATTGGACGTTTTCTATTTCAAGAATAAGAAGAATGTGATTCTTGATATTAGAAACAACAAGAGCAGGGTGAAACGTGTTCTTGAAGGTAGACATAACGAAAGAATAATAGGTGATTGAGGAATTGGGAAGAAAGAATTTTGGGGATCAAAATTTTTGCACGGAAACCGAAGAAGAAAGCTCGGAACCGACGGCAATTTTGGGGAGAAAAATTCTCAACCTAAACTTTTGATACCATGAAATAAATAATCTCTTGATTATTTTCATTAATAAAAGAGTATATATACAATTTATAATTTACATAATAGAAAAATCTTATTTCTAGTCTACTTTCAAAACTTTATTCTACTTGTACAATAATTATGATAAATGTATTTTAATTATATACAAAATTGTTCTAAAATTAATGCATCAAACTGTGGTATACTTATGGTAAGTATATCACGGGTATACTATTTATGAGAGGGAGACGAGAATTTTTATTGTTTTTTGTTTGCTTTTAATGGAGTATAACACTATAACCCGTGACTTGTCAGAGGCGTGAACAACAATTTCTTCTTTATTTTGAACTGCTGTTTAATTTACTAAGAAATTAGTATTATTTTGTTTTTGGTTCATTATTATATACTCCCATTGATTAAAATAGTTTTTCTTTAGCTTCTCACATAGTATTTGATATCTTTTTTGTATTCCGATTAATTTAATTTCACACCACGTAAGACTAATTAAAGGAGAAAGTTACTTTTGTTAATATTTTTTCCTCCAAGATTCAAACCCGAAACCTTTAATGAATGATGAAGAGATCTTATTCGTTCCACTACTACATTTATTGGTCATTTTAGAAAGTTCTCAATATATGATATAATCTTTAAAGACTTGGAAAATTTATACATTTAGATTTTCAAAATAAAGTAGTTCGATCATTATACTATGAATCCCTTCACATAAAAAGAAATATATGAAATATTACGTTTGTCTATTTCCTAAATATCAAGTCAACAAACTACATCGAAAGATCTTTAGGTTTTGAATCATCTAGAGGTATGGTAAAATGGATAGGATTTCTTCATCTTTAATTACATATTCTGGGTTTGAGCCGTGAAAATTTTAAAAAAATATTGATATAGGAACCGCTTTCTCTCTTAATGGGTCTTACATGACGATATGCCGAATTAATCGGAGCCTAAAATGAACACTGGACACCTGGAAAAAAAATCTTGAGCCATTGACATTCAAGAATGTAACATACTTGGATGTGTCAAGAACTTACTCAATTTTTTTTATTCATTTTTCATTTGATGTTTGGTACTTATATTGGAGTCCAGATTAGTCCGAATTCGCGCTGGGTAATGATCATTTAAAGGGGAAGCACTTCCTAACAATGTTTTTTTCATATTAAAGACTCGAATTCAAAACTTCTGATTAAAAATGAAGGAATCTTATCTATCCCACCACGTTGGTAATTAGTCAATTTTTCACCATATGTAGTTGCTTGCATATAATTTCAGTTCACACAAGCAAAAAACTTCTGAATAAATTATCAGAGCATTGTCATAATCACTTCATTAGTGGTAGGTCCAATCTTTCTTTCATGGCACTTTTTATTGAGACTTTCTGATTGTCAAGGCATTTATAATATTTCATCCACTTAGCCAATTCTAGCAAAATGCCCAAAGCTAACACAAAAAGCCATTGCTTTCTTGTGTAAAATTTGTTTCTGATATTTCTTCTTGTCAACTTGTGCGCATATTTATTGCACTTTAAGTGTATTCTGTTATAAGTTTGGCCTGGAATCGGTTTTATATCTCATTATAGATGTTAGTTTAGTCATATACTTTTTTCTCACGAAAGATCGACAAATAAAATTGGGTAGATTTTTGTAGGATCAATTTCTTCTATACAAATTGTAACCAATCATAGGAGATTATTACTTCGATAGAGGTATGCATCATCTTCGACTATCAACATTGACAAGGACTGTTTTAGTATTATTTACGGGTTCGGATGAACTAATAACTCTTCCTTAGATTCTATATTTGTACTAAAAACATGCAAGTGCAAACTCAATAATTAAGACATGCTATGGTTCGGTGGCACTTTAGAATCCATAAACTTCAAATCCTGACTCAATCCTCTAAACATTAGTTTAATGTTTACTCTCATACTCCCGCGCGGATCTAGGGGGCATAAGGGAAGTCATTTGAACCCTTCTCGTCGGAAAATTATACTGTATATATAATATAAAAATTAAAATGTATGCATATATAGAAGATGTCGGATCATATTGACTTCTTTGTATGTTTATTTTTTTATATTTTGAATCTCTTAATATTAAGTCTGACTTCGTTACTACTTGCTCTAACTTTTTTTTAAAAGATTCTCATAATGATTTGCACAGGATTATGGAGTAACTTTATTCCTTTATCGGACCCCATATTTGGTAGATATAGTAAGAGAGAAAATTGGGAGAGTGTTGAAATTGGATTCTATTGAACAAGGTGATGCTTGGAAAGGAATGGATATGCTAATTTTCAACTCTTGGCATTGGTGGACTCACAAGGGAAAATCTCAAGGGTATGATCTTCCATTCATTTTTAATCTCTCTTCAAATAATTCAAAAGATACATATTTAATTGTATCTTCAACCCGTGATCACGTGCAGGTCAATTTTTTTTATGAGCCAGCAAGTAGAATTTTTTAGGTAATGAGTGGGGCGAGATTCGAACGGTAGAGCTTATAATAAATTATAAGTTCAGATAAATCAAGTAGCTTTTGCTTAAATTATGTATTCGTGTTGAAGAATTCATTAAATATGTATAAATATTTAATTGTGAATCCAGTGATTAAAATGAGCTATTCGTTCAGTAGTAAATTCAAAACTCAAACTTCAAATTATGGCTTTGTTTTTAAACCCAAAACCTCTATTTGTTCTAATATTATACTAAATTGTACGATCATCTCTTCTAATAGCTTAAGCTGCTAAAAATAACATATTTTTATTTACCTAATTTTCTTTAAAATAGTTATAACCATAGTGTGACATGAAATGACCAATTTTACAATTACTATTGTTGCAGATGGGACTATATGCAAGAAGGCACTAAAGTGTCAAAAGATATGGACCGTTTGATGGCATTTTACAAAGGCCTGACAACTTGGGCAAGATGGGTTGATCAAAATGTTGATGCTTCCAAAACTAAAGTCTTCTTCCAAGGCATTTCTCCCACTCATTATATGTAAGTGCTAACTCCATTTAATTTCCACAAAACTCAAATCTTGAACTAATATCATATGGCTTCAAAAATACTTATTAAGAGTGTTTTTAGTACGAAGGAAAATATTTTCTGATGTTTGATACAATGAAAAATATTTATTATGAAAAATATTTTTTTTAAAAGGAGAAGAATGGCTTCTTTCACTAATGGAACAATCGTAGCTTTTAAGTCATATTATTTTTTTCAACTAACAATTGGCTGCGCTTGATATGGAGAGAAAGATATTTTCTAAAAAATATTTTTAAATTTTTTCATATTTGATTTCTTAAAGAATTGGAAAATGACTTCACTGTGGAAGTACAAAAATATGCTTTCGGATATTATTTTTAGTTAATTATCAAATATAGAATAAATAAGTAAGAAATTTGCTTATTTTTCAAATCTCTGTACCAAACACACCCTTAGACATTACTATTAATCTCTAGTACTACTCAAAACATTCATCAAAATACTCTCCAATTTGCTGATACTACTATTAATAATAACTTTCAATTGGCCTACCAAATATCAGAAAATATTTTTTAAGAAAATAACTTCTGTCGTATTAAATACATCCTGAATTTGCAACTTCCAAACCTATGAGTAACATTATGTTAATTACATTTTGATCAGGGGCAAAGACTGGGATTCATCAACAAAGAATTGCAATTATGAGCAAGTGCCATTATCAGGATCAACATATCCGGCAGGATTACCAGCATCTACTGTTGTTGTTAACAAAGTACTAAGTAGGATTAAGACACAAGTTTATCTCATTGACATCACATTATTGTCACAATTAAGGAAAGATGCTCATCCATCAGCTTATAGTGGCCAACACCCTGGTAATGATTGTAGCCATTGGTGCCTACCTGGTCTACCAGACACTTGGAACCAACTTCTTTATGCGTCATTGGTTATGTGAGGATGAAATAAATCCTCATATAAATATTGACCGTGTAAAGAAATTTTTATGCTATCAGGTCATCAAGAAAGATATGTACGAGTTTAAATTATGTAGACATTATAAAGATTTTTTTATTCTATCAGGTCATTCAAAAGATATAGGTAAGGGTAACGGGGCAGGTTTACCTTTAAACATGCTAACTACTAGTGCCAAATTTCAGCATACAGTCTTTAAAAACTTAATGATTAACTTATCAGCAAAACTTAGATATTATTGAATATTATTAACTTGATATTAATATAATAAATATACGTTATCGTACTTAAACTTGACTCGTTTTTATATTTTGAACAACAAAAAGTTCTTAAAGAAAGAGAAAGCAGGTACATTTCTCTGCAAAATGGGTCCTAAGGGAAGGCGTTTGTTTTAAGCCTATTTCAAACTTTAAAATTCCCAGTTTTTCTCAAACAAAAAAATGAGTCACTGGTCATTTTGCAAACATATATTCAATGCAGATAATAATAAAATATTATTATAAATAGATGTAATTTTTATAATAATTTTCTAAAATATTATCTATTTATATTTTAAATATTTTTTAAATTTTGTTTTTAAAAATATCTTAGTAATAACAATCAAATCTCAAAATTTTATATATATGATAGATATAGACAAACACATACACACATAGAGAGACACATAAGTAATACCTAATGCAGATTATATCACAATTATAATTATAAAAATAGAATTAATATTAATAAACTTAAAACTTATAATAAGATAATATGTCATTAATTAGATTGTAGGTGAAACACCTAGAAAATAATTAAAATATTAATATATAAAAAGGTAGTACATGGATCGAAATAAGAAATTCGAAAGAATAGTCATTGCATTGGATAGAAGGAGAAGATATCTTATTCAAAATCGAAAGGAGCGCTTGATTTTAAAATAAAATTGAGGAGCTATAAATAATTTTAGCACAATTTATAATTAATATTAATAATATAAATAAAGAAAAAGGTAAACAAACGGACCTAAGTAAAAAGTAAAAGAAAAACATAGCAAAGATGTAGTTGAATTTAAGTAAAAAAAAAAATAGGGCAATTATTAAAGTGAATCGAACCTAAGCAAACACAAAGCCGACGGTAGAATCAGCGCACCAAGTTGGCCCTTTTATCTTTAGTGGACACACAATGTATTTAACGGGGTCCTTTATGTATATACAGATATATATAACATACGTATATAGAGTTTTTCCAGAGGCTACCGGGGCACGTGCCCCCCCCCCAACTCCCAACGTAGGTTCTCCTTGCTTACAGTGACTGTGTTTAACTTAAACTCATATACAAATAAGAAGATAAAACTTGTAATCTTGAAAATAAAACAGGTTATCTGCTAAAACAGGTAAAGATAATCGGATAGTATAAAAATTATTTACATTGTTGGTGGATATGAGTTAAAACTTTATAAATTATCCCTTTTAGTCATTCCACTTATAGTCAAAATTAATTGTATCTTTATGGAGGACATTGGCTGACAATAGCAAGAAATGAGTACCTTTCTAGACTTCTTAATAATTTGGAACCAGGTTCCTTTATGCAACAATTGTTATTTGAGGATGAAGACTCCAAAATTGTTGTTTTCTTTGTTAATCTGTTTGTTTGTTTTCATAAGTATTGGTGTATTGGTCTCTATTTTAAATTAGGAAGAAGACTCAATTTGTAAGTCACTGAATTGAGGGACCAAAAATTGTTTTGGGATGTGTTAAATATACACAATATACATGTGTATATTGCTCTCGGATTCCCTTGCAAATTACCGTATATAGAGTATATATTTATGTAATATTTAGTCTTGGGATGTGTTAAATATACACAATATACACACAATATACATGTGTATATTGCTCTCGGATTCCCTTGCAAATTACCGTATATAGAGTATATATTTAGGTAATATTTAGTCTCCTAGTTTAGATAATATTGTAATGTAATTAGTATTGTACACTTACCATAATAATTGTATTACCATAAATGTATAGTTAGTATCCAAGTAGAATAAGGTTTTAGGAATAGAATTCTCCTATTATGGAAATATGTATCTTGTATAAATAGTCTTACAATTAATGAAATAATCAATGGATTATTTCTTTCATGGTATCAAGAGCCTAGGTTTATTTTCTCTCCCAAATTCTCCACCTTTTCCGTCGAATCCCTAGCAAAATCTGAGACCTTGCTCTCGGGTTTCGTGCCGACGAGAACCCACTTCTTCCAAAAAAATTCTCCCTAATCCCTCAATCACATATTGTTCTATCAATATGTCTACATCCCGGAACATGTTTCATCCTGCCCTTACAGTTTCTAACATCAAGAATAACATCCCTCTTGTTCTTGAAATAGAAAACGTCCAATATGCGACGTGGGCCGAACTGTTCAAAATTCACGCACGATCGCATCAAGTCATCTATCACATAATCCCTGCGGTTCTTGAGGATACGGAGGTGCCAAAACGCGAGGATGATCCTAAGTTGTGGACGACCCTTAATTCTATCGTCCTTCAGTGGATATATTTCACAATATCTACCGACCTTTTGCAAACAATTATTGAGCCTGACGCTACGGCACAGGCGACTTGGGATAGACTGCGTGATATATTCCAAGATAATCAAAATTCTAGAGCCGTTACCCTTGAGCAGGATTTCTCTCACATCAATATGGAAGATTTTCCTAATGTTTCGGCTTATTGCAAAAGATTAGAGGAATTAGCGGATCAACTTCGCAATGTTGGCGCGCCGGTTTCGAACGATCGTTTGGTCCTCCAAATGGTTTCCGGCCTCTCCGAGGCCTATAGTAGTGTTGGAACGCTTCTTCGGTAAAGCAATCCGCTTCCGCAATTTTATCAGGCTCGTTCTATGCTTACACTAGAAGAAGCAGGCATGACAAAACGAGCGGCTACCGGTACTAGTCCCGTAGTCATGATGACCGAGTCCACGGTGTATCCTACCAGTTCCAACAACTCGGGCCAAAACCGCAACAACGGTGGCGGCAAAAAGGGTGGAAATAAGAAAAATAATGGCAAGAACCGCGGCGGCAACAACGGCGGCAACCGACAGAATGGTGGTGGCGGTAGGGGTCCTCGCGGTGGTCAGCAGCAGCAACAAAGTTCTGGGGCCCACAGTGGGCCCCATAATAGCAGTTTGGGCCCAACCAGTTTGCCTCCCAGCGACAGTTTCAGCCCAACTGGCAGTGGACGGCCCAGCAGCAGTCTAGGCCCAATTCAGCCTGGTCCACCTAGAGTCAGCAGTCTGGGCCGAGATCGCAAGCAGGGGTGCTTGGGCCTCGGCCCCCGCAAGCCCATCACGCAGCGGCACCCACGCCTAACGGCATCGAAGCCGCAATGCACACACTTGGTTTAAATCTTTCTGACCCAAATTGGTATATGGACACCAGTTCCACTACCCACATGACATACGATTCAGGTACGCTCTCGTCTTATTTCAATTTGAGCAACCCTCGCGGTATAATTGTTGGTAATGGTAATTCTATTCCAATTCGTGGTTATGGTCATAAGACGTTATCTCCCCCTCATCCACCTCTTATCTTGAAAAACACCATACATGCCCTTAAATTGATTAAAAACTTTGTCTCAGTCCGTAAATTCACTAATGACAATTCTATTTCTATTATATTTGATGCATTTGGTTTCTCTGTGAAGGATTTCAAGACGGGGAGTCCTCTCATGAGGTGTGATAGTAGGGGAGATCTTTATCCTATCACACCCAGTTTTGGTCCATCGAGTCAAGCCCTGCCTTCAGCCTTTACAACCATTTCTCCTTCCTTGTGGCATGCTCGTCTTGGTCATCCGGGATCATCTATTATGTCATCTTTAGATAAAAATAGTTTAATTTCATGTATGGGTACGAGTCGTACACCAAATTGTCAGTCTTGTTCTTTGAAAAAAATTGTTAAGTTGTCATTTGTAGACTCAAATTCTCATACTTTAATGTCATTTGATATTATTCATAGCGACTTATGGACATCTCCGGTTCTTAGTTCTGTAGGTCATCGGTATTATGTTCTCTTTTTGGATGATTATTCTAACTTTTTATGGACGTTTCCGATAGCGAAAAAATCTCATGTTTTTTTCGTCTTCTTAAAATTTAGAGCATTCATTAGAACACAATTCGATCGAGAAATTAAAAATACTCAGTGTGATAATGGCAAAGAATATGACAATGGGGTATTTCGGGAATTCTGTGCTAATAATGAGATCAATTTTCATTTTTCTTGTCCTCATACGTCTTCACAAAATGGGAAAGTCGAACGTAAAATTCGATCCATAAATAACATTATCCGCACTCTATTAATTCATGCTTCCGTACCCCCATATTTTTGGCATCATGCTCTTCAAATGGCTACATATCTCCTTAACATAATTCCTTCCAAAGGTCTGACATATTCTCCCCCCCTACAAATTTTATATAATAAGACTCCTTCTTATTCTCATTTTTGGATTTTTGGGTGTTTATGTTATCCGTTATTCCCATCCACCACAACTAACAAACTTCAGGCCCGGTCTACTCCGTGTGTGTTTTTGGGTTTTCCATCTAATCATCGTGGTTACAAATGCTTTGATTTATCCTCTAATAAAATCATCATTAATCGTCATGTCATTTTTGATGAATCCAATTTCCATTTGCTAATGTTAATACTCCCGTGCCTAGCTCGTATAATTTTTTGGATGATAATATATCCCCGTATATTATTTAGCATTTTTCGGACATCTCCCGCACCCAAATTTCTCCAGCGGCCCCACTGCCCGCTGGCCCCACTGGAGAAAGTGATAATACACGACACAGCTTTGCTTGGTCGTCCAAACGTATCAGAAATGAGCGTTGAAGCCGCGAAGAAATTGCGAGCTGAAGTTGTTATTGTTACTAGCAATCCAGAAGGGAGTAGAGATGTGGCTAATGCTTGCAAGAAGTCTGGAATTCCTGCATTTGGTCCAATTTGGGATTCTTGAAAATTTGAATTCAATTCTTTTTAAGTTTATGACTACTTTAGTATTTGTCTATTTTCAGTTAATTACCTAACATAACAAGATTTAAATTGTGGATTATGATATTTAGTAGGGATTGCATGAATTTCGCTAGAGGTGTCCAAGAATGTACAAGACGTCATATGTACTAGCGAAAAGTATAATTTGGCCTATATATGCTCGTCGAATTCATTGTCAAAGTTGTGGTTAAAGTCAATTTTGAAAAAGCACAAAGAGATTAAATCTTTTTTCTTTGCGAAGTTTACGACTAGACAGTGTTTCTAGAAGCCTTTTATTAATAATAAAAATAAAAATTTATGAACATGGATAAGTACAAGCAAGGCGGGTTAGGTTTACCTTACCAGTGAGGTAACGAACCTCTCTACTAATCAACATGCATGAAGAAAATAAGAGCTAGAGAGAATTAAGTAGGGGTGAGCACGGGTACAGGGTACCCAGATACTCGACCGGAATCGATACTAACGGGTAGGGTCCGGATAGATATATTATAATAACGGGTAGGGTCCGGGTAGTAAAATTAGGAACCGATCAATGTCGGGTCGATTCAGGTTAAAAAATAGAGACAGTGCGGACCGGAGGAACCGATATCCGGAACCTATAAAATATTAAATATTTTTACTTTTTTGAGAAACATTTGGACCACTTTTAACTTTCTCCAAAATTGTTTGTTGCACGCCTGCACATTGATTTTCCCCACCCCAAGACGCAAATATTTCACCTTTTTCACCCCTTTATTCTAGAATGCTCTTTGTGCCTAAGAGAAAACACCCAAAACTCTCTCAATAACAATGGCGTTTTAGCTACACCACCGAACTTCATCGTCGTCATTGTTGAAGCTTTCTCTCAGGTACTTTCATCGTTGTTGTCGTTGAAGCTTCACTTTTGCCTCTTTCTCTCCCTTGGTTGTGTTCACGTCGTTCCTAAAATGAATATGGGTTCATATCTAACTCTTCAAATTTTTTTTAATATCTTATGCTTCTGTTCTATTTCAGGCGATACTCATCTTCAATTTGTATTACTTTTTGATTTGAAATGTAAATCTATTTTTAAAATTTGTGTATATTTTTGTAGTTGTGAAGATGAAATTTAGGGATTTACTAGTATAATAAAGATTTTCTTATGTATCGAAGAGCTTATGAACACGAAAATAAGTTTAATTCAGATATTTCCAAATTTATTTTGAAATCAACACGTTCAATTAATTGAGTGTCAAATTTGGTTTGCAATTTTAGATTTTGGTTACAGAATTATCTTTTTTACAATGAATAAGTTTTCTAAAACTTCTTATAAGGGTACTAAAAACTCCGATTGCAGGCTAAAAACTACTTGATGAAATTACTTTAGAACTCTTTTTTATTCTCATAGGCTAAAAAATAGTTGCTTAATCTGTGTTTTTTTATTTACAGGGTACCCGGGAACCTACCCGGATCCTGCGGGTCCGGGTAGGTTCCGGGTAATGATTGCTACGAGTAGGTTCCGGGTAGTAAATTTAGGAATCGATCTTTTACCGGGTAGGGTCCGGGTAGTTAAAAAATATTAGGGTACCCGGACCCGCTCACCCCTAGAATTAAGTATTCTATGATATTCACAAAGTTTATAATATGGTTATCCAATAGGCCGAGTTGGCCCGACCCGACCCGATTACCGCCCCAGCCCCCAAAAACTAATGGAACGAAATCGTAGGTAGCGGGGTTCGATCTCGGACGGGACTAGGGCTCGTCCAGCCCCGGTCCCCCCCCCCCCCCCCTCTTTGCAAAAATAACCGTTTCAACAACGGCCAAATTTTGATTTTGGCCATTGTGCAAAGGCTATAACGGCCATTTTTGGCCCCGTACCCCCTTAATATTTATTTTTAACCCCTAAGTTAGTATATTTACACTTTAACCATATTTCTCAACTATAAATACCTCATTTTCCTCTTCATTTTTCTCACAAATCTTCGTACCATCTCTCTAATCTCTCAATTCTACATTGCCTACTAAATATTATATTTTATTTGCTTATATGTATCAAAGTTCAAAAATTAGGAGTGAAGTTGACAACTAGCTTGAGGATCATCCATCGAGGAAAGTTATCTTCAACCTCGATTATCGATATTACGTCGGCGTTTGGTACCTTCGTTCCTTCTTTAAATTATTATTGTTACTTAATTTTAATTATCGTACTTAATTTCATTTACTTTAATTATTTATTTGCAAAATTATAATGGAACAACTTGGATGTTTGATTTCTGGTAGATGTACTAGGGGTAACAAGGGTAAGGGTGCATCTTCTAGTAATCCTATTCCTAGTCCCGATGATTTCACTCATATAGATGAAATTGATTTTTAATGATATTAATATATCATTAGATGATAATGTAGATAACACACCCACTAGTGCACCTCGATCTCAGGCTCAGACTGAGTCAAAAGCCTGAAACTGGAATGCCTCATATTTCCCCTAGTATGAGTCGAGGCCCCAAACAACGAAAATTAAAATCACCTGCATGGGAAGTTTTTGATAGGGACAGTGAGAATCAACTAGCTAGATGTAAAATTTGTCAAAAAGTTTATAAATTTAAAATCGGAAAAGGTCATGGTGGGACGGGAGGTTTATTGTGACATGTACAAAGCATGCACAAAGCTAGGTATAACGAACATCTGGCTGAAAAATCGGGTGTGTCAATGCCTTCTGAGTCGGGACAAGGTTCACACAGTGTCCTCGACCAAGTACAAGGTCAAATTAACCCGACGTCGGGGGGAATTATAGTTCCTAAATATGATAAACACAAAGATAGGGAAAATATAACAAAAATTAGTTGCGGTGGAGGGTTTATCTTTTTCATTTTCTTCCTCTCCTATTTTTATTCATTACACTAGAGAAACATATAATTCTATTTTTAACGGTTTTCCTAGATCAACTGTTAGAAGAGACGTTTTTAAATTTGCACATGAATATCAACAGTATTTACGTTATGCATTATATTATTTTAATGGTAAAATAGCTATCACTTCTGATATAGGTTGTAGTACTAACGGTAATGATTATTTAACCGTTACATGTCATTGGATAGATGAGACTTGGTCTATGCAAAAACGTATTTTAGCATTTAGATATATTGATGATAGGCACACTGGATTATTTATTGCAAGAAATATTCATGAAATTTGTGAATATTATGGAATTACTGATAAAATTATGATTGTTACATTAGATAATGCTACTGCTAATGATTATGCTGTAAACCTTTTAAAAACTCGATTTACTCCATCTTTTCCCGATATTTTTCATATTAGATGTGCATGCCATATTTATAACTTAGTTGTAAAGGATGACCTAAAACCTTTTAAAAACATTCTTGATAAAGTACAATTTGCTATAAACTTTATTTTTAAAGGTAATAAAATACAAAGACGCAAATAGTATAATTGTTTTTTGTATGATTGTGGACTACCTTATAAAAAAATTCCATAAGAAGTTTCGACTAGGTGAAATTCCTTATATGAACAACTACTTGTTGATCACAAGTATAAAAGAACTATAACTTTATTATTTAACGCTCATAATCAAAGTCCAACGGATATGCTAGTAAATGATGATTGGGAATTTTTTTTGGAACTTATTGCATTTTTAGAGAAATTTTTTCTAGCTATTAAAGAATTTTCTGGAATTTATTATCTTACTATTTCAACTATGTTATTTTATATAGCTCTAATATTTTTGTTACTTAATGAATATATGCAAAAATCAACTTACAAACCAGCTATTAAAAAAATATTTATAAAATTTTAAAAATATTTTTTTTCCTATTCCCACTATTTATTTTATTGGTGTTGTATTAAATCCTACTATTAAAGTAGACAGTTGTAAATTACTTGTTGAAACGATTTATGAAAGCTTAGAAATACTTCCAACAGACTCAACTGAAGAACCAACTAAAAAAGAAGTTATGTCTAGCATACACAATGAATGCATATATATATATATGACCAACAAGAAAGTGCAAATAATCAACCGGCTTCGATACCATCTTCTTCTACTTCACTACAACCTAATAAAAGACATGCGGTTTCTGCTGCTAGTGTTCAAGGCCTTAGAAATATAATATTTAGTGGTTCAACTTCTTCACAAGTTAGTGAATTTGATGTTTATATTTTGCAGGGTGTTGTACAGTACAAATCAATTGTCAATGAAGATGGACGTGAAGACTTGCTGAGATACTTGAGGGAGAATGCGAAGACATTTACGACACTATCAAAGATGGACCGAGATGTGTTGAACATTCAAGCGTCATCAACAACGTCTGAAAGTATTTTTTCTGCTAGAAGATTTCAAATAGGAGAGCGCAGACACTCATTGGCGGGAGACAGCTTGGAGATTGCAGTTTTATTCAGTTATTGGATTAGAGCGGAGCATAGAAGGTGCGGTAAACCAGAGATCAACGAAGAAGACGACTACAACTACAACGAAATCTTATCCGAGGGAGCAGGAAGCGACGTCGAACTATTTGACCAATAACTTTCAATTCCAATCGAAGATCCTCAAGACATTGTGAGAAAATTAGAAAAAGTATGGTTAACTATGTAATTTTTATAATGTCAATTTTACTTTCTTTGCAATTTTTGATCAACGAAATAAAGTTGCAATTTTGAAATTGTATTACAAAAAAATCATATTTCTATTAAATAACATAATAGGCACAAAAACAACTTTGGATGTTTTTATTACTCTATCTTGTTCAATTATTTAAATGTTTAAATATATTTTTTTTAAATAAGTGTCTAAAAAAAAACCAAACCCCGCAAACCGACCCGACCCATCCAAGCCCCTCTTTCAGCGGGATGTGGGACGGGACGACAGCTCTTCCCATCCCGCCTATCCCGGCCTGCCAGTCCCGCCGGATCTCGATCCCGACCCACCCCCGTCCCTCCGAATCCCGTCCGGCCGGAACCCGTCCAGCCCGCCTCGATGGCCACCCCTAGTTTATAATATACAAATGAGGATAATTCATTACTAGAAAAACACGTATTTCTCATGGTATATTAAACAGAATCCATAGGAAATATGCTCGTCGAAAACTGCATGTCGAAGATCTCATATTACCGACGACGTTCCGATGGAAACTTAAAATTTGCAGATTATTATGATATTAAGAATTAAGTTAGTGAAAGAAATAATCCCCTTGATTATTTTCATTAATTGAAAGGCTATATATACAAGTTACATATTTCCATAATAGGAGAATCATATTCCTATTCTATTTCTAAATCCTTATTCTACCATAATTATAACTATACAATTATGGTAAGTGTATAACACTAATTAAGGTAACATTTACACTACAATATTACATCAATATACACTCCTAATATATTACAATCAACACTGCCCGTGATGGGCTTCAACTACTGCCGAGGCCCACTGCCTTGCCTGTCCGATCCCATCGCTTGACCATCGCCCTCGAGGCCATCGCCGAGGCCCACATTTGCCTTGTCTTGTCCACTGCTTCAGCCACTGCCGAGGCCCTACTGCCCAGTCCACTGCTTTGCCTGTGATATACACTACTGTTTATTGGGTATATATCACAGGTATATTACTCTGTTTAACACACCCCCGCAGTCATAGCGGGCGATTTTCAAACGCTGAGACTATCCCTAAAACCTTCAAAGAGAACCGCTGGTAGACCCTTTGTAAAGATGTCTGCAATTTGATAACGAGACGGGACATGGCATACGCGAACGTGACCCTTTGCAACCTTTTTACGGACAAAGTGAATGTCCATTTCGATATGCTTGGTGCGTTGGTGTTGAACTGGGTTACCTGAAAGGTAGATGGCACTAATGTTATCGCAATATACCAAGGTTGCCTTCTGAATGGGACAATGAAGCTCCAAAAGCAAATTACGTAGCCAACATGATTCGGAGACCACATTCGCTACCCCTCGATATTCTACCTCTGCACTTGAGCGTGATAGAGTTGCCTGACGCTTCGCCGACCAGGAGACCAAGTTGTTACCAAGGAACATCTGATGGTAAGTCGGCCGTGCGGTGTCGGGACAACCACCCCAATCAGCATCCGTGTAAGAGATAAGTGTGGATGTAAATGAAGGATACAAGTGCTACCCATAGTCCAGTGTCCCCTGAATATACCGAATGATGCGTTTGATTGCATTCATGTGCTCAACCCTGGGATTATGCATGAATAAACACACCTGCTGAACCGCATATGTAATATCCGGTTTGGTAAAGGTAAGATACTGGAGGGCCCCTGAAAGACTACGATAGCGGGTCGGGTCCTCGTATGGTGCACCTGCTGCGGCACTTAGCTTTGGGTTTGCATCAACCGGTGTGGAAGTGGACTTACAGGATGACATCCCAGCCCTCTCTATGATCTCAGCAGCATACTTTCGTTGAGACAAAAACAAGCCACCTGAATGACGCTTGACGGCAATTCCCAAAAAATAACTCAAAGGCCCTAAGTCTTTCATAGCAAACTCAAAACTGAGCATGGTCATGATAGACTGGCGCAAGGTATCGGAAGAGGCAGTCAAGATGATATCATCCATATACAACAGAATGTAGGCCAAGGACGAACCACTGCGGTAGATGAACAAGGAATTATCTGACCTGCTGTGAGTGAACCCAATAGTTGAAACAAAGCCAGCAAACCTCATGTACCAGGCCCTTGGAGACTGCTTAAGCCCATATAAGGACTTCTTCAACAAACATACATGATGAGGACGGTTTGGATCCCTGAAATCCAACGGCTGATGCATATAGACTGTTTCCTTGAGATCACCATGTAGGAAAGCATTCTTAACATCTAACTGATGAATAGGCCAAGTCTTCGAAAGAGCTAAGCTAAGCACAGTGCGAATAGTAGCCGGCTTGACCACCGGACTAAACGTCTCCCCACAATCTATCCCAACCTGCTGAGTCTTACCATCACCCACAAGGCGCCTTATGTCGAGCAAATGAACCATCTGAATTTTTCTTATGAGCAAAAATCCACATAGACCTGATAACATTAATACCATATGGACGGGGCACCAACTCCCACGTCTTATTATCAATAAGAGCATTATATTCATCAGTCATAGCAATTTTCCAATAAGGGTCATTTAATGCGGACACAGGATTGCGGGGCAAGGGGGATTTAGAGACATCAGAATGTATATTAAAATGTCTTTTAGGTGTAAAAATACCCCATTGACTACGAGTGACCGGTCTATGACTCGAGGAAGAATTGAGGGAATTTTGAGAATTTTCTGGGCTCGGAACGGACTAGCCCGAGCGATGGGCTCTTGGCCCAAATCGGAAAACGACTCATCAGCTGGACCGGTTCGAGGTGGGGATCGCCCAATTGTTGGGACCGATCGATCCTTTGGAGCTGGCAGATGCGTGGGTCCATCGAGCAGTGGGCCCGCTGGAGGATTTTGGGTGCGGGAGATGTCTGAAAAATTCCGAAGAATATACGGGGATATTTGGTCATCCAAAAAATTATACGACTTAGGCTCGGGAGTATGAACTTTCGTAAAATGGAATTGGGTTTCATCAAAAATGACATGGCGATTAATTATGATTTTCTTGGAGGATAAATCAAAACACTTATAACCACGATGATTCGACGGATAACCCAAAAATACACACGGTGTAGACCGAACTTGAAGTTTGTTAATTGTGGTGGATGGGAATAACGGATAACACAAGCACCCATAAATCCGAAGATGAGAATAAGAAGGGTTCTTATTATATAGGATTTTGAGGGGGGAAGAATATGGCAGACCTTTAGAAGGAATTATGTTAAGAAGATATGTGGTCATTTGTAGAGCATGATGTCAAAAATATGGAGGTATGGAGGCATGAATTAAGAGAGTTCGGACAATGTTATTTATGGAACGAATTTTGCGTTCGACTTTCCCATTTTGTGAAGATGTATGAGGACACGAAAAATGAAAATTTATCCCATTATTAGCACAGAATTCCCGAAACTCCCTATTGTCATACTCTTTCCCATGATCACATTGAATATTTTTTATTTCTCTTTCGAATTGAGTACGAATGAACGCTCTAAATTTGATGAAGACGAAAAACACTTGTGATTTATTCGCAATTGGAAACGTCCACAAAAATCTAGAATAATCATCTAAAAAGAGAACATAATATCGATGACCCAATGAACTAAGAACAGGAGACGTCCATAAGTCGCTATGAATAATATCAAATGGCATTGAAGTATGAGAATTGGAGTCTACAAATGGCAACTTAACAATTTTCCCTAATGAACAAGACTGACAAAGTGGAGTACGACTCGTACCCTTACAGGAAATAAAGCTATTTTTATCTAAAACTGATAAAATAGAAGATCCCGGATGACCCAGACGAGCATGCCACATGGAGGGAGAGATAGCTGCAAAAGCTGATGGCAAGGCTTGACTCGATTGACTGAAACCAGGCATGATAGGATACAGATCCCCCCTACTATCACACCTCATGAGATGACTCCCCGTCTTGAAATCCTTCATGGAGAAACCAAAATGATCAAATTCAACGGAAACAGAATTGTCTGTAGTTAATTTTCGGACAGACACTAAATTTTTAATCAATTTAGGAGCATGTAAAGTATTTTTCAAGAGAAGGGGTGGATTGGGGGGAGACAACGTTTTCTGACCATAACCCTGAATTGGAATAGAGTTGCCATTACCAACAATTATACCCCGAGGGGTGCTCAAATTGGAATAAGAGGAGAGAGTACCTGATTCAGAAGTCATGTGAGTAGTGGCCCCGGTGTCCATATACCAATTTGGGTCCGGTTGAGTCAACCCCAACGTGTGCATCGCGGCCTCAAAATCGGTCTTAGTGGGGCCTGCTACATGATGGGCTTGTAGAGGTCGGGGCCCAAGAATTCCTGTCCGTGATGGAGCTGGGCCGTAGCTGCTGGGCCGCCGTTGGGCCATCGGCGATGGGCCGCCGATCTTTGGAGTGTTGGGCTGTCTTGTTGCCACCACCGCCGGAATTTCTTGCTGTGTAGAAGAGTGGTGGCCACGGCCCATCGCCTCGGCCATCGCCATGGGCCACACTGCTGGGACCAGGGGGTGGTGGGCCACTGTTCCCTGGATGGGGCCCACCGCCTGCTTGCTGACCACCGGAACCGCCACCGAAACCTCCGCGTTTGCCCCCGCGATTTTTGTTATTATTCTTGCGATTATTCTTGCCGCCACCATGATTATGGTTTTGGCCCAAATTATTAACAAAACCCGAAGAACTAGGAGAGGACGCCACCATGACGACGGGGCTTGCTCCGGTAGCCGCCTTTTTAGCCAAACCGGCTTCTTCCAAAGTAAGCATGGAGCGGGCTTAATAGAAGTCGGAAAGAGGATTGCTTTGGCGAAGGAGAGTTCCAACACCATTATAGGCCTCCGAAAGACCGATAACCAACTGTAGAATGAGACGATTATTAGTTATCGGTGCGCCAACATTACGGAGTTGATCTGCCAACTCCTTAAGTTTCTTGCAATATGCAGAAACGTTTGGAAATTCGTCCATTCGAACTAGAGAGAATTCCTGCTCGAGTGTGACGACACGTGAATTTTGGTTGTCTTGGAATATGTTACGCAATCTATTCCATGCAGCCATAGCCGTGGTATCCGGCTCAATAATCGTCTGTAGAAGATCCACCGAAATAGTGGCGTAGATCCACCGGAGAATGGTAGCATCAAGAGTAATCCATAACTCAGGATTCTCCGCATGAAGAGGTCTAGCGGGAGGAATGATGTGATGAAGAACTTTATAAGAGATAGCGTGAATTTTAAACAACTCTGCCCACGTCGCATATTGGACGTTTTCCATCTCAAGGACAATAGGGATACAACTCTTGATATTGGAAACCATGAGGGCAGGGTGATAATTGTTCTTAGACATATTGAAAGAACAAAGAAGGAAGGAAAATTTAAGAGAGGTGTTTTTTAGAGCGGAAGACGAATTTTGGAAGAGAAACCCGAGGGGGGGGGAGGTGGGGTGTCTCGGCCGAAATCAAAGAGAGGACAAAAGTTGAGACAAAAACTTTTGTTTAGACCTAGTCTCTTGATACCATGAAAGAAATAATCCCCTTGATTATTTTCATTAATTGAAAGGCTATATATACAAGTTACATATTTTCATAATAGGAGAATCCTATTCCTATTCTATTTTTAAATCCTTGTTCTACCATAATTCTAACTATACAATTATGGTAAGTGTATAACATTAATTAAGGCAACCTTTACACTACAATATTACATCAATATACACTCCTAATATATTACAATCAACACTGCCCGTGATGGGCTTCAGCTACTGCCGAGGCCCATTGCCTTGCTCGTCAGCCCATCGCTTGACCATCGCCGAGGCCTTGCCATCGCCAAGGCCCGCCGAGGCCTGCTTGATCCTTTGCCTGTGATATACACTGCTGTATATTGGGTGTATATCACAGGTATATTACTCTGTTTAACAGTTAGTTTAAATTTGTTTGATGGGAGGAAATGTGAGATGGTGAAGTGAATGGGCCATTGAGCAATCCTTTGGCTATGTGGTGATAAGCTGCCTCTGTTAAGCGAATTCCATCCCAATTTACAAAACTTGAAGCATCCAAACATGCCTTAGCGCCAATATGACCACATCTTGCTGAATAGTTGAAGTTGTAAGGACCCACCTCCACAACATGCTACAAATGTATTGGAAAATCCAGTCATATTTGGAATACACAAAATTAGCACTACCTAAAACCAGTGGCGGATATAGCTTATTAGCGATGAGTTCAGCGGAACCAAGTATTTTCGACGCAGAATATGAATATATATTTGGAAAAGACTAAAAACTTAACAAATAGTGAATAAACTACAATAACTTCAATGCTAAAAACTTTAATTATTGAACATATAAAATTTATATCTTAAATCTGCTATTGTACAAAATAAAATTAGAGATAAACCCCCTATCTGATTTTTTTAATGGATGTATATGTGTGAGTATTGACACACACATGCACACACTCGATCTCTCTCTACCCCTACTACGATATTTCCCATTTTTAGGACTCGAACTCAAGACCTCTAATTAAAGGTGAACTGATCCAACTATAAAAAATTTGATGAATTTTAGGTAATTATTGAAAACAAGAGTCTAAGTTCATCATCCAAGGGAGTAAAGGGTCCCATACCAAAAACTTTCTACTAATTCGTCATAAAAGGGAGGAAAGTGCTTACCAAAAGTATTTCTGTTCCGGGGCTCGAATTCAAGAACTCTGGTTAAGAGTGGAGGCATTCTATCCATCTCATCATAACTTATGGTATCTATATATAGACTTACCATTATTATACTATATTATTTTATATAACCATTCGATATCTAGAACTCAATGACCCGACTTTAAAAAAATTAACAAAGTACAGGTAAATGTTGATAAAGGAATTCAATCCGGTGAGTCCTTTCATTGATATTACTTGCAATATATACATTGGTTACATGCATAATGTAAGTCTAGAAATTAGGGAAGATATTGACTAATTACAACAGAATATATGCTAACCTAATCTAGAAGATTTACATTGAATAAAACAGATATACAAGAATCATTTTCATATATTCTTTCACACCCCGCAGTCGAAACAGGAGGTTCTTGTACGTTGAGACTGTCCCTGAAATTTTGAAATAGCACCAAAGGAAGTCCTTTTGTGAAAATATCTGCTATTTGATAGCGCGGGGGGACATGTAGGACCCGTACTTGTCCACGAGCAACTTTTTCGCGAACAAAATGAATATCCATTTCGATGTGCTTAGTGCATTGATGTTGAACTGGATTTCCAGAGAGGTATATGTCACTAACATTATCACAGTAAACTAATGTAGCCTTATGGATAAGACAATGTATTTCCAGAAGAACGTTGCGTAACCAACATGACACATAAACCACATTGGCAACACCTCGGTACTCAGCTTCAGCGCTGGAGCGAGATAGTGTGGGCTGACGTTTAGACACCAGGAGAGCAATTTATCACCAAGAAAGACACAATAATCAGTGTTGACACCCAATTTTGTCCCCTCTCTTCCGACTATTTGTTTGCAATTTTAAATATTTTGACACCCCAAAATAATTTTATTATATATATATATCATTATTATTATTATTATTCATGTTTCCACTACCATTTGCCTTTTAATATTCTGATCATAGTTTTTATCCTAACATTCTATGTTATTTTATGCAAAATGGCATCGCATTTTTTATTTAAATTAAGCATTTCACAAATATTATGTTTTTATTATTATCACATCATTATTTTTTATCTTTATAATTTACATTTTTTGCAAAGCATATTTTTATAACAAACCCTTTTTTATATTTTAACACACAACCCATTTTTTCCTTAACCCAAAACATTCTATCAACCCCCCAATCGGCCCAACCGAAACCCATTTTCTCCCAACCCCCATCTCGGCCTAATCCCCTCCAATCGGCCCAACCCGTGATCCATTCGTCCCAACACCCCTTATTTCCCTAAACCTAAAACACTTTTCTCTCTTATAAATACCCCCTTGTTCTTCATTTTAATGGATCGGTTTTTCGGGGTCCGAGAAAAGAAATCGGGTCGGTTTTTTCGAGGTCGGGTCCGAGGTTGAAAAAATACAAAACAAAAAACATCGAAAAACAAAAAGAGAATCAGAAAGAAAAGGGTCGATTGTTCCTTTTTTTTGGTTTAAAACACTCCTCTTTGGTTTCATAACTTTAATCCGAAAATACTCCTCTTTTAGTTCCTAATTTCCCAATCCGAAAATCCTTTTTTTCCTTCACGTTTCTGGGTCTAAAATCAAAAATCAGAATCCGGTTCCAAAATCGCAAAATTCAGAATTCCGAAATCGCAAAAATCAGAATTCCAAAATAACTTCTCCGAGCGGATTCAAACTCGAAACAAGCCTCGGTTTGCTGCCCGGAGAAGGTGCGTAAACTCTAATTCCTCTCAATTTTATTTTGATGCATTATCTGCTGTGTATTTTGTTAGTTTCTGTCTAAATTTGAGTATGTTTAGCATGTGTTAGTTCAAATATGTGTTATGTGTTGGATTAAATATGTATGGACTTGATGGTGATAGTTCTGGCAAGATCTAATGAATTTTGGTCATCTCTCTATGTCTATATGGCTACTGAGTTGATTGTACTGCCCCATGATAGCATGTAACATCTTTTAAGCTATATTTTGCGACATGCCTATCTGTTAAATTGACTAGATAATATCTGTAATAACATTTTGTACCTATTTGAACTAGTCTACCATGTTAAGTCATAGTGACATTTCATATTTAACTTACAATCATGTTCATGTAGTAAGCATACACAGATTTTAGTCTGATGCTGAAAACTGCTTAAATGAACAAAAGGGTCTAATAAATGATTTGAACTTAGGGCCTTTACTTCTTGTTAAGTTATGTCCATGTCTAGACTGCCTACTAGGAGTATATGTTTGCGTTGTCTGGGTTTCTGAATTTGTTCCTATGAGCATGCATATTCTAGTATAGTATCTCAGACCAATCCGCCACCCCCTGTAATATTTGTTTGAAATCTGGGTGGATTCTTTAGACTTTTTCTCTTTCTTTCACCTTTTGTTGATAGCATGAGACTCTATGTTGACTTGAGAAACCTGTTTGTATGAGAAAAACTGAAATGTGATATTTGTTTTACTAATGCAGGAAATGGACCTGTTTTTTTTTTTGAGTTATTAATATAGATTTGATCTCCCAAATACCATGATGGTATGCTACCTAGCTTAACATCTTCACTTTTATCACTTACATGTTAGCATGTTCTACTTGTTCACTTTTATCTAAGGTCCGAGACTGAATATGCTCATATGTCTGGCCTACTGCTATTTGTATGAATCATAGTAAAATGCCTGTGTATGTTTTCCTATTTGTACTTGAGATTCTCTCATTTTTGCTCAACTTGTCAACTGTTTCCTTTGCCTTGAGATGTCCATAAATATTCTGTACTCTTGCTTGTGATCTGAACCTGCTTATCTCGGTCTTGTGTTTTTATGCTTCCTATATGAATTGCCGCATATACAGTGATATATTTCAAGGTATACACTAGGTGTATATCGAAGTTGTACATCTTCAAGTATATCCTATTTATTCCCAAATATTGTATGTATATCAACTCTTATGTATGTAAGTGTATATTTGCGCATACGTGTTGAATTGGGCCCTATTACGCATATGGGCCGGCCTATTCTTTTAAGTTTGATAATCACCATTTTTGGGCCTGCTCTATATTCCTCTTTGCGCCTGCCTGCATCCTGAGTCCCAACAACATATTATTTTTCATGAATTATTTATTTACATTTTCTTATGAATATGTTTTCATGTTCCGTCACTAATCCTTTTCTTTTCTTTCGTTTACATGAAATGCATCGGGAGCAACGAAGAGTCTCGTTATGAGACTCATCCTGACTATTGTCAAGCAAAGACCCACATCCACGTTCATTGCCTCCTCATGCCTCAGGATTTCTAAATAAATAGGGCGGGATGATATCGTCATTCGCCCTAGTCGCTGCTTTTAAATTCTTTAGTCTTGCCCATTTTTATTTTTCGTTGTAATTTAATTATTTAATTTTGTTCGGTCATCGGAACACTTAGGATAATTAGGCCTCGAATTTTTAAATTAATAGGGCAGTTTAAAATTGAAAATCCATCGCTAGTTTATTTATTTTAGGCTCGGGTAGTTTAAAATTGGAAATCCGTCGCTAGCTTATTTATTTTAGGCTCGTCACGCATGTTTAATACTTTCAAAATAATTTGGTCATCTTTTACTCTCATTATTAATCATACAAATAAGGTTTTTGTTTTTATTCGATTTATGATTTAAAATGATTTCCATATAAATCACTTTTTTTTGTATTACAAATAATTTACTTTTCTCCTTACTATCAATTGTCAAAAATAGGTATTTTATAAACAATGTCATACAAATGCATGCTTTTATCCAAAAAATTTGACTTTACATGTATTTTATAAATAATGTCATACAAATGCATGTTTTTATCTAAAAAATTAATTATATATGTATTTTTATGAAATAATGCCATGCATATTTTTTTTGAATTTTATATCAGGAATTTATTTCTCAGAACCTAAATCACCTTTGCGAGACTCTTCAAAAGAGTAAGTGGTAAAATAAATCTTTATGTTGTCTGAATGCATTTTTTTTAAGTATTGGTAACATCTTTTTAATTAACTTTATACTTTAAACCTTCATTTTTCCTTTAGCATAATAATTAACCTAAGTTTGATCGGATAATCGTAAGTTAGCGGGTCTTAAAGGATTTCTAACCCCTTCCCTTTAGGATAATAAAGAACCTCTACCCAGAATCTCATAGTTTAGCAGACCATCAATCGTAGTTCATTATATATCATTTATGTTAACATTTAGGTGACCTAATTCACCGTAGAATAATTAAGTGGCGTCTTCTTAAGCTTTAATTAATTCAGGAATCACCAATTCGTCTCTACCATGTCGAATCCCTCCTCACGGATGGGGGGTTAAAAATGGATGCGATAACCAGAAGTGGAGGGCGCAACAGCTGCGCAAAGGCCGATCTTACCTTCTATTATATTAGTAAAGGGCCTTTAGGCTTTAACTATCTAAAGCTATTTTTAGGTGCCTTCTCGACCATTCCACCGATGTTCTAATATATCCCTCCGATTCTATGGTTCTCCCTGGCTACGAGGCCTCACACGGTTAGAGTTCGGTATTCCTTTGTCAATGGCTCCTTATCCGACTAGGATTTTATTCTCATATATTTATTGTTTGTCTATTAATCTAGGACTCCAAGTTATATGAATATACCAATTATTTTTTAAGGTAAAATAAAAAAGCCTTTGAATATTTTTATATTTGATCTCTTGCTTGTATCTCTGCCAAAATTTAATTCTTATGCAGAATGTATGATTGCTGTCACGTGCACCAGAAGGTAAATCCTAGGCCATAATAGCTTGTGCGAAACCGCACACGGCATTGTTGTGTCACATCAACATACTAATTATGGCGAGACCCAAACATATATTCAATATAATCAACACACCTCATTAGAATTAATTTTACCATTTTAAATGTCATGTGTGTGCTCAAAATTTAACGAAAAATTACGCGGCACATATCAGTTTCATTATGTGATATAAATCTTTATTTTTTATCCCAATTTTGTAATAAATTGTGCTTGGATAAACTTGTTCATATTGTCTGTCTTAAGTCTGGATAAAGAAAGAGTGTTTTTGATAGTTTGACAATCAACATAAAGCTAGTCAATCTGTTTGTGGTGTATTCATACAATATATATTACGTACGTTGTTATGTACAAAATTTGTAATAACTGACACTAGATACATGTAAAACAAATAATTGACTAATAAATCAAATAATTGTAAACTTAATGAAAGCACATTGGGATATCAAGAATAATTTATAATGTAAAAAACATAATACATTCTTATATACAAAATTTGTATTAATTGACATTAGATACATGTACAACAAATTAAAAATTATAAAATTAAAGAAATCTAGATTTACATATCAAGAATAATTACAAGATTACTTTCAAACTTGTACTAATAGTGTTAACTCTCCATCAAATGCAAGCTACGATTGGTGTTTGTATGTTACAATTCCAAGTTGCTTGCACAACTGATCGACCTACAATATATAACTGTACAATATCTTTTCAAGATTAATCTCTAAAATATTGGACAGTTATATTCGATCCCTTATAATATGCTACTGGTCTGATAATCTCCTATTACTTGATCCATCAAATGAACAAAGTGCATTTATTTGAGGAATTGCGTATGGACCTTGTAATAATCCTTTGGCTATTAATTTGTATGCTGCCTCTGTCAAGTGCACACCATCCCAACTAATATATGAAGATGGGTTATCACAAACATTTGATGATGGTGAGCCACATTGTATATCTGAGTCAAAATTGTATGGACCCCCTCCCCCACAACATGCTACAATAGAGCTTGTAAAACCTACACCATCATAAAATAAAAAATTGTCAATGAACTTCCAAATTGATGTTATTTTCATGAAGTTATGGAAATAATGATCGTGTTAATTTATATATACTGTCACTATATTATCTGATCACCTAAATGATAACTATAGATAATCGATCACGATAAATATTGTAGCTAATTCCTTTTTTTTTATAGTGTGATGATAGTAGTGATAGAGCTAGGAATTTAAGCGGATTCAAATTGAACCCCTTTCGATAGTGTAAAAATAATTTATACTGTCAGAGTATATAAGTCAAATTTATAATGAAATGATGATGTAATAATAAACTTTACTTGCCAAATGTTTTGGGAGATTTGTAGATTTGCATGGCTGCATTGTAGTAATCAGCATAGATAATATTGGCATGAGGATGAATCTCACGAAATCGATGAATTTCTTCTTGAAGTAATTGATTATGATATTCAGCAAAATCATTTAACCAATTGATGCAACCAGTTGAATCATCATATTCATTTTTATTTGAATCTTTAAAAGTTGTTAGATAAGAAGATGAACATCCAATTGGTAGATTTCCAGGTACTATCAATGTTTGTGCTCCAAGTTCAATTAGTTCCTGCAATCATAATCAAACAAATCTCACTTATTAGAATTTTAAAAGAATGTTTAAGAAATACTACAGAAATATAAATTAGCGACGGATAAATTCCATCATTAAACAACAAAAATGAGTCATTAATCATGTTTAGCGTTGAATTATCAATCACTATAAATTAAAAATAGGAATTAACTATGAAATTGGTTGCTAATATGTAGCTAACAATTTTTTTTGCTAATTTATCGTTGAATAAAATTAGCAATAAATTTTGTTATTTAGCGACGGAAGTTGTCCATCGGTAGTTCCTTTTTTTTGTAGTGAATAGATTATCGAAAATCTTATTTAGCTACGAACTATTTTGACTACATGATCATTTCTTGATTTTAGTGTAATATATGAATTGATGAAAAGAATAATTGACACTTACATTAATGGCTACACCAATGGCTGAAATAACTGCAGGTACATATGACTTAATTTCTTCTCCTGATTTTCCTTGAGAAAATGGATGATTATAATCGTTGCCTCCAATTTCTCCCATTAGAACTAGTGAGTTTCCAAGAAATTCCCTGCAACCTGATAAATATTTTAAATTGTTAGAATAATAATGATTTATAAATACAACATAAAAGAAAAAGAAAGAATATTTAGAAATAATATCATACAATATTTCTAGAATCAAATGACACTAACTTTTTGAAAGTTATCACCTTAATCCTCCTTTGTTATATTAGAAAACAAATTCATCTAGTTTTCCTCCTAATTAATCTGTTCAAAATTTTAAATATGTTTTTGTCTTATATTGCTATATGATACAAGATTACAATGTTATTACTTATTATATTAATGCATGTTGATGTGGAGATATTTTTTTAAAAACATTTATACAAGGAAGTAATGTGAGGGTCTGATTGAGAATATTATAAGTAATATATATGTAATAGTTTTAATTTTTCATTAATCCAAAAACATATAATCCAAGAAATTATTTATTTATAGTTTTATTTAGAATAGTTCCAAATCTTTTCTCAAAAAACATTTTTACATGGTGTCCCCACTAGGCCACTATATACTTTGTTTGTTTAGTTCGTAACAAAGGATATTGTCCATATATCTAATCAATAAAATCATTACCGTTTCATAATAGGATACAAATAATTATTCTTTCTGATAAAATTTGATATACTTTTATTAGTGGTTGATGATGAAGGGAAGACTTTATCCTTAACATAAGTGCATTTGATTTTAGAAGGAATTTGCAATTTCCACTATACTTTAGTCTTTTGCTTTATCATGCATTAGATTACTTAACAAGAAAGCCAGAAACATATAATATACTATATATAAGCAGCTCCCTAATGGATCTTCAAAAAGAAAAAAATAAGATCCCTAATTAATAAATTATTTCTTTATTAGGAAGAAATCACCAAATAATCTGGCTTTGTTTAGTTTTTTTAATCAAGGCTTTACCTTATACATATTAAAAATTAGATGTGACTTTTTACATTATCGGGTATCAAATTATAGTAGTTTACATGTAATTATCTTATTGTCCGATCCTGATTGTATAATTTATATCATCAGGGTATAGAATACTCCATCTATGATTAACACAAGAGCATATATATATATATATATATATATATAATTTATAACTCGCTAAATAAATATAAATAATCAATTTTATATACAATATATTAGACGAGATGGGATAGAATTTCGAGTCCAAACACGAATCCGTCTCTTAATTAACTTGGCACAGCTATAAATAGACTACTTCCACCACTCCCTTTGCTTACCAACCACTCCAACCTAGCTAGGTATGACTAGATCATTGACAAAGACTATTATTTTTAATTTTGTAGTTACTTCTAACTATGTCGAAAGAGCAACCACTTTCCTTAAAGCTTGAACTTAAAGTTGGATGAACTTCTCAACAACTCTCCTTGTCAAGTCTATCCATATAACTTCTTTTTTCCCACAAAGTAAATATAAGGCTAAAAATATACGGGTTGGTCCCACTCTTGGATGTGTCGTTGTAGAGGGTGACGACTTTTGTATTTTGTTATTAGTTTATTTCGGAAGAATGATATTATTCTAAATTTAATTTGATGATAATCTTTTATAGTCATACAAATATTATAGTATGTTTAAGAATATAAATTTTAAAAAATTTATAACGACGAATATTATAACATATTCAAAGTCACAGATTTTAAAAATCTCTCTTATTTTCTTGTATATATACTTAATGAAATAAAGTTATATAAAAATTGTCACACAACGTTAAACCGGGA
This sequence comes from Anisodus acutangulus, assembly GCA_029783415.1. Classification (NCBI taxonomy): domain Eukaryota; kingdom Viridiplantae; phylum Streptophyta; class Magnoliopsida; order Solanales; family Solanaceae; genus Anisodus; species Anisodus acutangulus. Next base: position 20,087,953 of record CM056491.1, on the reverse strand, counting down.
TAAAGAATGACTTTGTCTAGTAATGATCAATAAAATATTGTTAATTAGACTAATTATGAAGTTACTCCTATTTAATAATATGAGTATAGAGAAAGCAATAATTTGGTGTATGGCTTATAGTTGTGTTCTCCATAACTTACGGTTTTATCAACCTTATTTTATCTTTTTAGCTTGCCTAGAATTTCTTATTTCTCGTATTTTTTACGTCTTTGTCACGAAAATGACATATTCTCCTATGTTTTGGTCCACTTTGGTGGGTCCCGCCGTTAGGATTTGAGTCACAAATCCTACCTAATAAGAAAATAGTAAATAAGCGAAGAACAAATAACACACAGATTTATAGTGGTTCACTCTCAATGCGAGAGATGCGTCCACTTTGCCGCTGCAGATTTTACTATAATTGAATAGAGAGTTTGTGTTTACAATTCTCTCTTGCTCACTTTTTCTCTTGCTCGACTTAGAAAGAAAACAACGCTCTAGTCTATATATATAGCGAAAACTAGGGCAAACATAATACAAGCCCGAAATTTTCAAAATATCCTCCACTAAATAACATTACATTATAAAAAATTTCAAGGGCTCCGCCCCCTACTCCCCCGGGAGGGGGGTTACCACCCCCTTCCAACCCCCACGTCGACCTGACCGCTCAGATCGATCAGTGTTCCACACTCTGCGTAGGGTCTTCATAGTGTCAACGATGAATTAGGCTTCACAACTCAACACCCCAAAAAAAAAGCAAAAGTAGGAATAACTCAACAAAGATTATTATAATTAATTGATCCATGATGTAGGGTCTTTAAGGCCCCGTTTTCCACAGAAATTTTACCTATTTTCAATATATTGTTTGGTTATACACATAGCCGGAGTTAGAGATTTTTAATTTATGGGTTCTTATAGTCGAATCTGGATAGATTATTTATATATACTGCATGAATTTTGTAATACAAATACAGAATTTGAGTTAAAGCTACTGAGTTCTGTCTATCCCGTAGCCTTAAGGCTGCCTCCGCCCCTGATTATAATTTGAATGTTTTTATTGTTAGTCTTTTAAGGTGAGTGAAAGCTGATTAATCTTTTTTTCACTCGCAAAACTTTAATTTGTTTTAGTGAAATGCAAGTCCAAACGCAACTTTACTTTCAAATATCATTTTTCGACGCTAACTTTGATTTCTTTTTTTAAAATTTCAACCAAATTTATGTCCGAACGCGTACTTACTTGCAGGAGACTTGCACAAACTTGGCAACATTTGTTTGAACCAGTCCAATTCAGTTCCAAGTGACACATTGGTGGCAGGGTTTTTGATTCCTCTTTGCTCTAAAAATGAAATATCCACAGCTGTTGCTCCTGCTACTGCAAAATTCACTCCTCTTATTGAATTTATGCTACTTGACATGTTTTTCATAACACCGGCATATGGTGGTATAAGTGGGAATCCCATACCCTCAGCTGCAAAGTAATCACAAAACATAATTTAAAAAACAAAGTATAAGCAATAAAATAGGAAAATACATCCCAAAACATAATTATACACTCAATGCGGATTCAGTATTTAAGTTTGACGGGTACGATATTTTAAAGTTTTTAGCACTGAATTTATAGTAGCTTTAAACATGTTTATTCAAAATCTAATACTTCTTGAAATTTTGTGATTTTTCACGTATATATCTATGTACGGAATCAAAAACAACTGGTTCCATAGAAATGGGAAAATGAAAGCAATGTTTTATAAGTCATACCATAATTTAGAGGCGATCAATTCAGTATTTGAACTTGACGAGTTCGACCTTTAATGTTCTTAGCACGAAATCATACTAATAACGTAACTTTAAAACTATGAGTTCGGAATCTAAAATTAGTTGAAATATTTTAAATTTCAACGTACATGTCTATGTTCCATGTCAAAAATACTGATTATGTAGAAATGGGACGTCTTCTTTTGTTGAAGACACAAAATGGAGTATATGGTTAGATAATTATATTCCGTATAGCTCAAAAGCTATATCCGCCACTACATATGCTGATAGTAAAAAAAAGTTTATATATTTACACTATCACGTTACCTAAAAGATAAAAGTCAAGAATATTATTTATACGTACCAAGGAAATCGATAACGAGACGGCCATCGGAAAATCGACCGGTAGGATGATGAAAAAAGGTTTCACCATAAGGAAGCACGGATGAAGCAACTTGATTATTGGATTTTGATAGTCGAATTAAGTTTCCGGTATCGGTTAACGAATCGCCGAAGCTAATTATCGACTCATAGCATCCAAAAACATGTCCAAATGATGCAATTAACAAAAGAATTGTACAAATAAAAGAATTAGAAGAAGAAGCCATTGGAGATGTGTTCAGTTTTTTTTTTCTTTTTTTGGAAAAAAAATTCAGAGTTTTTTTTCTTTTGGATATAATAAGAGGGTTCAAAAATATTTGAAGTCCTCTGAGGAGTTTAATGAAATTGGAATGAATTTATAGAAGTTTTTGTTGACCTACCAACCCCACAAATGTCCAAATTGCAAAGAGAGCCTACGAGGAAATACCCCAACGAGTTCACCAAACGTTACTTATAACAGTTTCTGTTATTTCAAACGTTATATACTTGTTCATTAAATTTGTTGAGATGGATCAAAACTAACATTTTAATTACTTAAAGGTTAAATTTGCTTTATCAAATATTGTTCTCTGTCTTAATTTATGTGATACATTTAGGATCTCGAGAGTCACTCAAAATTTTCTATGAACATAATTTCTTTATATGTCTTTTAAATATTTTGAATTATTAATTATTGTGATTTATAGTACTTTTTATGTAGTTTCCGAGTATATATAAATTTTATTTAAAAAACTTAAAGCTTCTATATGTCCAAATTTGCGATCAAATTAGAAGTTTGAATCTCAAAATTTCAACTGTGTCACATAAATTGGGACAGAGGGAGTATCATCATGACTAATGCAGATAGTCAATTTTAATATTTAATTTATTAAAATTCATGATGTGTCATTCAAGCAAAAAAAGAAATATTATATAAAATGATTTTTTTAATGATGTCCACGTCGGAAAAGCCTATGGATAATGAACCTTCACATTTATTTGTTTTTTGGCCGTTATTTAGCTATGGATGTAATAAAACTTTAATATATTGGAATAAATATATAGAAACTTTGGTTGACTCACCAACCCCCAAATGTCCAAATGGCAAGGGCCTAAGAGGAAATTTCCCTCGATTGATTTCAACAACATAAGTATAGTGACTGTTTCTTTTTCCTTACAAAATTTTTATTTTATATTTCAGTTTTTCATCTAGTGTTTCGTATGTATTTTGGACTATAATTAATCCGGCCAAGTTTAAGTTAAGCAGAGACTTCGTGGAGTTAAGTACTCCTTAGTAATCCGTGAAAAATTATAAGAATCTAAAAAGTCTATTAGATGACTTTTTAGATTCTTATTATAAAGAAGACGACTAAGACTAATAGAATGATAGGGAATAAATAACTTCATTTTCAAAGCTCATATATGAAACATCTTGATTAAAGATGGAGGAGCACTTTAACATAGATGAATTCAGAATTTAAAGTTTAAGTATCATATAATGACGTCAAGTTAATATATACTCTCTTTATATCAAATTATGTGACACTTTTCGAATTTCAAGAGTCAAACGAGTTTTTCTTTGATCGCTATATATTTTTATTCCTTTTAGATATTTTTAAATTATTAAATATTATAAATTATAATACTTTTTACGTAATTTTTAATTATGTAAATTTTATTTCTAAAACTTAAAGATTTCATGTCCGATTTACAGTTAAAATTAAGAAGTTTGACTCTCCAAATCTGAAAGTACCACATAAATTGGGACAAATGAAGTAATAATAATTGAATTCACAATTAAATATCTAATAAATTTCTGTTGGAAATTTTCCTTTGGCGGGGAGGTGCGTCCACCCATATTTAATGAATTAAACACTAGTGTTCCGCATGTTGGAGGCTTTGTCTCTTCTCACATGCATAATCTACTAAGTGAGTAGATGACCGTAGGGCCAAGGATCATCAAATTTCGTTGAGAAATGAAAGAGATGTTGGTCCACGAAGTAAGGTGTTTGAGGCATGGAAATATGGTGTGGGACAAATCTACTACATCGGTGGAAAAAGGAAAAATTGCTCTCTTTATAAGTCTCTTAATTGGCTAAGGGTTTGGGACCCCATGGGGTAACCCATGTGTTTAAAGGAGGGAGGACCTAGATGTGCGCCCGCTAGTCCGGTCCGGTCGTGGGTCGTGGTGATATTATCTTTTTGGACCCCAAATTACTTAATATTTACAGTTTGGTCCCTAGAGTTTCTGGAAAATTGATTTTGGGAATGACGGAAGGCAGAAAGTTTCTGCCTACCGTTTGGGCTATTTTTTGAAGCATTAACCATCCATTACTTGGCTGTTAAATCCTCCATAAACAGCCCTCCTTCAATGACCATAATCAGCCTCTCCAATAGCCATTAACAGCCCTCTCTAATGGCCATTAACAGCCCTCACTAATGGCTATTAACAACCTTGTTTGGCAGTTGAGGAGTCCCTCCTCCATGCTATATATTGATGCATTTTTGGCTCAATAACGTCACAAAAATATAGACAAAAAACACAGAACATATACACAACAAAAACTAGACAGAAATATATACACAGAGACAAACAGAAGAGTAAAACACAGTCCTCAACGTGAGCAATAACGTTGGGACGAAAAACAGAAACTCTTCCTTCCTTTTCCATTTATTCAGCAAGTCGATTCGTATTTGTTTTCTTCGTCAAACTCAACCTATTTGCTTTGTAGTGTTGAGATTAAAGTGTTGTTTTATCTTGGGAGACTATTGCCCGTTAACGTAAAAGCATATATACGGGGCAATCTTGTCTTAAGGACAGAGTGCAATCACTCGACTCAAAGACACGCTTGATTGTAACCATCCAGATTTAGTGTTTCTTGATTTCAGGTTATCAAGATTCAAGACACAATAAGCTTGCGGCAGTTCTGAACATTGGCCTATTTGTTTATCCTTTCGAACACTTGTAATATTTATTTACTTCCCGTACTGCTTTACAATATCCAACAATTTCTTCATACATACATATATATAATATGCACAAAAGCTACTCAATTTACATGAACCCGCAGAGGGCACTTTAAATGCTATCCTAGTACTTACCATCCAACCATAACATTTTGTAATTTTATTGATTTTGTTATATTGTTAATAGAGACTACCTAAGTTTTAAATATTTTAATTAACGATTAAGTTGCTTTTCACGCCATTGCTATGAAAATAATCAAGATTTTGTTGCTCTTACGATAGCTTCAAATGTAGTGTCACGATTACGAAAGGGCGAATAGTTGTTTAAGTTTTTTTATTTATTCTCTCGGTCTTAATTTATGTAAAAGTATTACTTTTTGGACAGTTAAACAATTTTCCCTCTAATTATAATTTTCTCAAACTTCTTAAAAATATTTTGAATCATTAGTTATACGAACTTTTATTTCTTGTGTCCCAATTTATGTAATATATAGTTCAAATTTTGAGAGTCAAACAAGAAAATGATCGCGATTTATTCATATGCGCTTTAGATATTTAAAATTGTTAATTATTGTGACTTATTATACTTTTTATGTAGTTTCTAAATATGTAAGAAATTTGCAGGAATACCCTTATTTCAGTGTGGTCTTTAATTTTTTCCCCTCAAATTGAATTTTTAAAATTTTTCCCCTTCACCTAAAACCCCTGGGTTCCGGGTTTAAACCCTTCGCTCAGTTAAAATTTTAAAAAAAATCGCAAGACATAGTTTGAATTTATAAGACAAACTCTGCCTTGAGAATCCAAACTTCACCTTGTGATTTTTTATATTTTTAACTAAGCAAGGATTTAAACCCGGAGCCTTAAAATATTTTTAAGCGAAGGGCAAAAATTAAAGATTCCAAACTTGATGGGCAAAAATTAAAGACCAGTGCCTTTGAAGGGAAATCTGCGCAAAAAATATTATTTTTCAAAAAATTGAAAGATTGTATTTCTGAATTCACAGTCAAAATAAAGAAGTTTGAATCTCGAAACTCAAATTGTATTACATAAATTAGGACACCTAAAGTAGTAATTTTTCGGGTAAAATATATAAATTTTAATTTAAAGTATTTAAAGAATTTATAACCTAAGTTGATAACTTAAATTAAGTGTTTTGATATTCATACTGTGAACACCTTCATATCCATTAAGACGGAGATAGTATTAAAAATTCATGATGTGTCGTTCAGGATAAAAGGCAACATATGTAAGAGGAAAATAAAATAGAAATTCAATAATTAGTAAATGCGTACGGACAATGAAACCTCTACATTTATTAATGTTCCTCAATTTATATTTACTTGTTTATATTTGACTTAGCACATCTCATACATCTAAAAACGAATTGAAAATAATCTCAATATTGAATAATAAAGGTTAAAGTAAGTATGAAATATTAAATTATTTTTTTATTTTTCAAATTAAATAAGTAAAAATGAACGTTTATTTTTATAGCTCGTTTGAATGGGCATATGACTTTGGACCTAAAATAAGTCAATCCAAACAGGCTCTATAGTGGACAAAATAAAGTTGACGGAGAGAGTATCTTTTTCTTTTCAGCCGTTATCTTGCTATATATAGATGCTCAAGGTTTTGAAGTTCTCTACGGGTTCTTTTAATTATTGGATTTATTAGTTTAAGATGCTTTAGTTGACACCAATAGCTATATAAAAGTGGCAAAGAACTAAAAGGAAATTTCCTCTCTAACTTCAACAATATTACACTTGTCAAGATTTCTTTTTTCTTTTATTTTTTCTCGACATTTTCTGTTTTCTTTCAAACTTTATTACATTTTTAATATTGTTAACAGCAACTACCTAACCTCTAGTTGAATAAAACTCATTAATTAAGTTACTTTGTATTTAGCCACATTAGGAAATAATTCAAGATTCCAATACTTTCAGATGGCTTCAAATACGCATGTCACCATGCCCAAGTACAAACAGTTTATTTAACTACTATATTATTGCAATTTATTTAAGACGTATTATTCAGGAAAAGGAAAGGACTATACAAGAAAAAAACTCAAAAATATCAATGATGTCCACGTGTCGAAAGGGACTATTAATATTGAAACGTCATTTCACAATTGTCTCATCCTTCGTTAAGAAAAAATCGTAGTAATTAATTTTAGATAGGGGCAGGTGCACAATAGTCTTCATTTAGACTAGATTTGGCATAAGACGTCCGATTAATTAACAATGCAAGTTTAATTAATTTTTCAGGGAGATGCGCGGATGGATGTCCAATGCGGACGTGTGAGGGGCTATGGATGGTTTAAGGTAGGCCGAACGAAATATTAGCGAGAAGTGATAAGACATAACATGACTCACCTGCAGCTTACCGATGACATGACCCTAGATATAAGGTTCTGAAGGTTGAAAATTATGGTAGAAAGTTAGTAGGTAGTCGAACGTTGTCTAATTTACCTTAGCAGTATTGTTATTATTAGTCTCCTACTAGCTTATTCTTCGATTTTATTATTATTTGTGTTTTCTTTGTGTTGGGTATTGATATTGGTGAATGGAAAATGATTGGAAAGAAAAGTGGGAGTTGTCCCACATCGGTAGTGGAAAGAAAAGTGAAAGTTCCCTCTTGCTTTATAAAATAAGCATTTGTCTCACATCGGTAGTGGAAAGAAACGTTCTTCTACTTATAAGTAGAATTACTCCTTCTTGTCAGTAAAAGGGTTGAGGGGGCAAGGACCCCTCGCGCAGTCGTCGTCGCTCGCTCGGCTCTGGCTCCGGCTCCGGATTCGGTCAAATGATCTGATTGATTGATATTATTATTTAATTAAATTAATTAACTTATCCAATTCTACCTAGTGACCCGACCATGACTCCTACGGATCCGCGTGTCCACCAAGAACCCCTGCTTTCTTTTCCATGACTATAAATTCGTTTGATTCCTCAGAATTTTACTTACGGATTTTTCTGAACAATACAAACTTCTTCTTCTTCTGCACAAATAAATTCTGAGTGATTTACTGCCGTTGAGTGGTTCGCCCTACCTGAATTTGGAGTACTACTATCCTGGGAGGGGATATTCCATCAACCTCGAGTACTGTGAGGGGAATAATTTCCTTAAGGACACACTTTGAACTAAGTGGGCTCGATTATATTCTGAAAAATTATTCTTATTTTTCAACACTGATTCTGTTTATTTTCAGTGTTTATTATTTACTGATTTTTTTTGGAATACAGATTAAAAACAATCTTAAGGAAATTATATTTTAGATTAATCTGTATTCTGTTTTGGAGACTAAAACCTGTGTGGTTTTCTACTCCGTATGAAATTTCATATTCTGACTTGAAGACATAAAAAAAATCATTGGAATATTAAAGTTCATACTTGTACAACGATTTGAAGAACATAAAAACTTCATCGTTGCTGTATTCTGGTTTGAAGATTAAAACTTGTGTAGTTTTCTACTCCATATGAATATTAGTATTCTGACTTGAAGACATAAAAATAAATCATTGAAATATTAAAGTTCATACTTGTACAGCGATTTGAAGAACATAAAAACTTCATCGTTGCTGTATTCTGGTTTGAAGATTAAAACTTGTGTAGTTTTCTACTCCATATGAATATTAGTATTCTGACTCAAAGATATAAAAACTTCGTTGAAAAACTAAAGTTTCATAATTATACTGCGATTTGAAGAAATAAAATCTTCATCGTTTAAGTCTGTGATTGAATTGCTATTCTGGTGTTATTAACTAAAACAGTTTGTCAATTTGACTGTGACAAACGAATAATGACAATTGAGACTAGAACTACCTCTGCGAATACTGCACGGTGATTACTCCTACAACCCGCATCATTGCGCCACCGGTTGAGAAACCTGCGAAGTTCACCGGTGCCAACTTTAAAGGATGGCAGCAAAGAATGTTCTTTTGGCTTACCACCCTTGGTATGCAAAAGTTCACCAGTGAGGACCCTCCCGTGCCTGCCGCCGACATGCTTGACGACCAACAGTTCATGGTTAATGAGGCTTGAAAACAGGCTGATTTTTTGTGCAAAGGCTACATTTTGAGTGCCTTAGAAGATGACTTGTACAACGCTCTACAAAGCAAAGAGAGACTTCCAAAGAACTATGGACTGCACTTGAAAAGAAGTACAAAACTGAAAATGCTTGCTTGAAGAAGTTTGTGGTTGCCAAATTCCTAGACTACAAAATGGTGGATGGAAAAACCGTTGGAACCCAAGTTCAAGAGCTTCAACTTATCTTCCATGACCTTATTGCTGAAGGTATAGTAGTAAATGAAGTGTTTCAAGTGGCTGCAATGATTGAGAAGTTGCCGCCCTCATGGAAAGATTTCAAGAATTATCTTAAGCACAAAAGAAAGGAAATGAAGTTGGAAGATCTTGTGATTCGTCTCAAGATCGAGGAAGATAACAAAACCGCTGAGAAGAGGTACCGTAAGACTTCACCAATTGAAGGGGCAAACATCGTTGAAGATGCTGCTCTGAAAAAGAACAAGAAAATGAAGAGGCCTTCTGGAAAGGAGAAGGATTCCAACAAGAAAAAGTTCAAGGGCAACTGCTTTAACTGTGGGAAAGCTGGCCACAAAGCCCCAGATTGTCGTCTCCCGAAAAAGAACAAGGGAAAAGGACAAGCCAATATGGTGGAAAATAATTATGATATGGATGATCTGTGTGCAATGCTATCGGAGTGCAATTTGGTTAGAAACCCAAATGAGTGGTGGCTTGATTCTGGTGCCACTCGACATGTTTGCGCTACAAAAGAAGCATTTTCAACCTATGCTCCCGCTGGACCCGAAGATGTATTGTTTATGGGAAATACTGCAACAGCCAAGGTTGAAGGATATGGGAAGATATTTCTGAAGATGACTTCTGGCAAGGTCCTGACTCTCAACAATGTTATGCACGTTCCAACAATTTGGAAGAATTTAGTTTCAAATTTTGACTACTCGTCAAAAAGGGGGTTAAGTGCGTGTTGGTTAGTGAGAAAATTGTAATAAGTAAGAATGAATTGTTCATAGAAAAGGGCTACCTCACCGAGGGCCTTTTCAAACTCAATGTAATGGTTGTTGATGATATTAATAAAAATTCACCTGCCTTACTTATTGGAGTCAAATGATTTATGGCATGTTCGTTTAGGACATGTCAACTACAAAACCTTGCGCAAATTGATTAATTTAGGAGTATTGCCTAAATTCGAGTGTAATAAATCTAAATGTGAAATCTGTGTTGAATCTAAGTTTGTTAAACATCCATATAAGTCTATTCATAGGAATTCAAATCCTTTAGACTTAATTCACACAGATATATGTGATATGAAGTCAATACCATCTCGCGGTGGGAAAAAGTATTTTATAACTTTTATTGACGATTGCACTCGATATTGTTATGTGTATTTGCTTAATAGTAAGGATGAAGCAATTGATGTATTTAAGCAATACAAAAACGAAGTGGAAAATCAATTGAATAAAAAGATAAAAATGATTAGAAGTGATAGGGGTGGAGAGTACGAATCTCCTTTTGCAGAGATATGTTTAGAATATGGAATTATTCATCAAACTACTGCACCTTACACACCACAATCAAATGGAATTGCGGAAAGGAAAAATCGAACATTAAAGGAAATGATGAATGCTTTACTAATAAGTTCCGGTTTACCGCAAAGCTTGTGGGAGGAAGCTATCCTTACAGCTAACCGAATACTCAACAGGGTGCCCCACAACAAAACACAATCTATTCCATATGAACTATGGAAAGGAAGAAAACCCAACTTGAAATATTTCAAAGTGTGGGGGTGTTTAGCAAAGGTCCAAGTTTCTTTGCCCAAAATGGTAAAAATCGGATCAAAAACTGTGGATTGTGTTTTTATTGGTTATGCTACAAACAACAAAGTTTGTCGGTTTTTGGTTCACAAATCGGACAATCCCGAAATTCATGTTAATATGGTAATTGAATCAGATAATGCTGAATTCTTTGAAAACATTTATCCGTATAAAACTGAATGTGAGTCGTCAAGTGAAAGATCTAAACGACCGCGGCAAGAACCAAAGGAAAATACACCAAGTAAAGCGGATGCAAGGCGTAGCAAACGTCAAAGGACATCTACTTCCTTTGGACCAGATTTTGTGACATTCTTACTTGAAAATGAGCCTCAAACATTTAAAGCATCGATGTCTTCTTCTGATTCAACATTTTGAAAAGAGGCAGTCAATAGTGAGATTGAATCAATTTTGAACAACCATACATGGGAATTGGTTTATCTTCCTCTTGGAAATAAACTTTTAGGATCAAAATGGATTTTTAAAAGGAAAATGAAAGTTGATGGCACTATTGACAAATATAAGGCAAGACTTGTGGTCAAAGGTTATAGACAAAAAGAAGGCCTTGATTACTTTGACACATACTCGCCGGTAACAAGAATAATATCTATTCTGGTGTTAGTAGCATTGACGGCCGTATATGGTCTTGAAATCCATCAAATGGATGTCAAGACAGCTTTCTTAAATGGAGAATTGGAGGAAGAAATTTACATGGAACAACTTGAGGGCTTTGTGGTTCCTGGTAAAGAAAGAAAAGTGTGCAAACTTGTTAAGTCACTTTATGGACTTAAACAAGCATCCAAACAATGGCATGCAAAATTTGACCAAACAATGTTGGCAAATGGATTTAAGATTAATGAGTGTGACAAATGTGTTTACATTAAAAATACTCCAAATAATACTCCAAATCATGAAGTCATTGTTTGTTTATATGTTGATGACATGTTGATAATGAGTAGAGATATTACCGATGTAAATGCTACGAAGCGTATGCTGGCTAACAAATTTGATATGAAAAACTTAGGAGTTGCTGATTTGATCTTAGGCATCAGAATTCATAAAACTCCACAAGGTCTAGCATTATCGCAGTCTCATTATATTGAAAGAGTATTTGACAAGTTTAAGTATTTAAATTTCAATGTTGTAAAGACTCTAATTGATGTAAGTTTTGCACTTCAAAAGAATAAATGTGAAAGTGACTCACAATTGGACTATGCACGAGTTTTGGGAAGTTTGATGTATATTATGAATTGTACACGACCAGATATAGCATGTGCTATAAGCAAGCTGAGTCGATTCACGAGTAATCCCAATCAAACTCATTGGATGGCAATGAAACGAATCTTGGGGTATTTAAAACACACCCAAGACTATGCTTTGCATTATAACAAATATCCCGCCGTGATCGAAGGATATAGTGATGCAAATTGGATCACCGGATCATCTGAAGTTAAATCCACGAGTGGTTATGTTTTCACAATTGGGGGTGGATCAGTGTCTTGGAAATCATCAAAACAGACATGCATCGCCCGTTCTACAATGGAATCTGAATTTATAGCTTTAGACAAGGCCGGTGAAGAAGCTGAATGGCTCTGGAATTTCTTAGAATATATTCCATTCTGGCCCAAACCTTTGGCTCCTATATGTATACATTGTGACAGTCAAGCAGCAATAGGTAGAGCAGGGAGCGTAATGTACAACGGAAAATCTCGTCACATACGACGAAGACACAATACCGTTAGACAACTCCTCTCTAGTGGCGTTATTACGATAGACTATGTAAAAGTCAAGAGATAACGTGGCGGATCCGCTTACAAAAGGCTTATCTAGAGAGGGAGTTAGTAGATCATCAATGGGAATGGGGTTAAGGCCGAGGACAAGTCATCATGGCGGTAACTCTACCTAGCAGACTGGAGATCCCAATAGCTAGGTTCAAGGAGATCAAACAAAGTTGTGACTAACGGTTCAACATTGTCAAATGACTCAACCCATTCTCGGATGAAGACAATGTTAAGAAATAAGGATAAAACCTTATGGCTTGATAATGAGTTAATAAAGCATTAAGGTTTTTTAATGATTATCTAAATCTGACAGTGTATGACCAGATAATGCGGCTATAGGACCACATGCTTAGAAATCACCTATGTGTGTGTTAAGTGTAAGCCGCTTTAAAGGGGAATGACAGTGAATGCCCATTCTCTACGCACTCATGAAACCAGGATGTGTTTATGGCTGAAACGAACACAACCGAGAGAACCATAAACGGTTGAGGGTTGATTATGTGACTTATGTTGTATAGGTATACAACAAAGTTCGACGGTTCAAAGATATCAAATCTACCGATTGATCGAGTATATCCGATATAAGTTCACTACGGAAAGTTCAAAGGGAAACCTACTTATCCAGATGCAGTCAATTCTCGCTTGTATATCACACTTGTCCGCGCTTTTATATTATAGTCATCCCCTATTCATGTGGGAGATTGTTGGGTATTTATATTGGTGAATGGGAAATGATTGGAAAGAAAAGTGGGAGTTGTCCCACATCGGTAGTGGAAAGAAAAGTAGGAGTTCCCTTTTGCTTTATAAAATAAGCATTTGTCCCACATCGACTTATAAGTAGAATTACTCCTTCTTGTCAGTAAAAGGGTTGAGGGGGCAAGGACCCCTCGCGCCGTCGTCGTCGCTCGCTCGGCTCGGCTTCGACTTCGGCTTCGGCTTCGGCTTCGGCTTCGGCTTCGGATTCGGATTCGGATTCGGATTTGGATTTGGATTTTGATTTTGATTTGTATTTGGATTTGGTCGAATGATCTGATTGATTGATAATCTTTTTGGACCAAATTTTCTTTAATTTTTAATTATTTAATTAATTATTATTTAATTAAATTAATTAACTTATCCAATCCTACCCATTAGTGACCCTGACCCGCGACCCGGTCGGATCCGCGTGTCTGACCCGCGACCCGGTCGGATCCGCGACCCGGTTTCTTTTCCATATTTAAATTTTCCACCAGTTTTCAGTGGCTGTTCAGAAAGGTTGCAAACCTTCAGAAACAGTACTTCCATGGCTATAAATTCATTTGATTCCTCAGAATTTTACTTACGAATTTTTCTAAACAATACAAACTTCTTCTTTTTCTGCACAAATAAATTTTGTGTGATATACTGCCGTTGAGTGGTTCGCCCTACCTGAATTTGGAGTACTACTATTCTGGTAAGATAATCGTTCTATCCTGGGAGGGGATATTCCATCAACCTCGAGTACTGTGAGGGGAATAATTTCCTTAAGGACACACTTTGAACTAAGTGGGCTCGATTATATTCTGAAAAATTATTCTTATTTTTCAACACTGATTCTGTTTATTTTCCGTGTTTCTTATTTATTGGTTTTTTTTGGAATACAGATTAATAACACTTTGCTTCGGTTATTGTATTATTTTTCAGCATCTCTACTGATATATTTCCTTTCACTACTTGATTTTGATATGTTTTACTTGATAAGAGGCTCTATTTGAAACAACTTCTCTACTTTCATAAGGCAGAGACACGACCGCGTACTAAACCATCCTCCCCAAATCTCATTTGTGAATTACACTGCATATGTTATTGTTATTGTTATTTGATTAATTTCCCATTTAGATTTCAACGAAATGATATGCATCTTACTTTCATAACCAGGCAATACTAGCTAGTGAGCTAGCTAGTATAATACTCCATATTAAATCGAATTATGATAAACATTATAACTAAAGTTGAATGTTTATATGTCACTCCCACTGTTGAAATGACGTGACAAGTCATTTTTGGTTTATTTTCTACTCCCTCTGTTCTAAAAAAAATTAATGTTGTGGTTTGATATTGACACAAAATTTAAGAAATAAAAGAATATTTTTAAAATGTGTGGTCCAGAACAAGTGTTAAATATTTGTGTGGTTATAAATCATCTCATAAAGTTAAATTATTTTTAAATATAAAAAAATATCAATTTTTTTTAGACAAACTAATAAGAAAAATAGGACAATCTTTTTGGAACACAGAAAGAGAAAATAGAAGAGTCATTTCTTCAGCAAAAAAATAAAATAAAATAGAAGAGTCATGAAAAATAATGTATCAAAAAGTCACTTTTCTTTATTTCATAATAACTGAAAGAAATAATCCCCTTTGATTATTTTCATTGATTGAATAGATATATATATACAAGTTACAAAATAGGAGAATCTCATTCCTATCATAATTCTAACTATACAATTATGGTATGTGTATATCCTAAATATGGTAAGAGTATATCCTAATCTAGGTAACAAATATACTACAATATACACACAATATACTTTCCTTAATATACAACTATGTCCACTGTTTTGTTGCCCTAGTACCGTGATGGGCCTGGACGAGTTGGGTCATTGCCCACGCCACTGCTGGGCTGCCACTGCTGGGAGCTGGTCCACTGCTTTGTATACTTGTGATATATACTGTTGTATATTCAGTGTATATCACATGTATATTACCTTTGTTTAACACACCCCCGCAGTCATAGCGGGCGGTCTTCGAACGCTGAGACTGTACCTAAAATCTTCAAAGAGAACTGCTGGTAGACCCTTTGTAAAAATGTCTGCAATTTGATAACGAGACGGGACATGGCATACGCGAACGTGACCCTTTGCAACCTTTTCACGGACAAAGTGAATGTCCATTTCGATATGCTTAGTACGTTGGTGTTGAACTGGGTTACCTGAAAGGTAGATGGCACTAATGTTATCGCAATATACCAAGGTTGCCTTCTGAATGGGACAATGAAGCTCCAAAAGCAAATTACGTGGCCAACATGATTCGGAGACCACATTCGCTACCCCTAGATATTCTGCCTTTGCACTTGAGCGTGATAGAGTTGCCTGACGCTTTGCCGACTAGGAGACCAAGTTGTTGCCAAGGAACATACAGTAGCAAGAAGTCGACTGTCTGGTATCGGGAAAACTACCCAATCAGCATCTGTGTAAGAGACGAGTGTGGATGTAGATGAAGGATACAAGTGCAACCCATAGTCCAGTTTCCCCTGAATATACACACCTGCTGAACCTCATACGTAATATCCGGTCTGGTAAAGGTAAGATACTGGAGGGCCCCTACAAGACTGCGATAGCGGGTCGGGTCCTCGTATGGTGCACCTGCTGCGGCACTTAGCTTTGAGTTTGCATCAACTGACGTGGACGTGGACTTACAGAACGACATCCCAGCCCTCTCTATGATCTCAGCAGCATACTTTCGTTGAGACAAAAACAAGCCACCTGAATGACGCTTGACGGCAATCCCCAAAAAATTACTCAAAGGCCCTAAGTCTTTCATAGCAAACTCAGAACTGAGCATGGTCATGATAGACTGGCGCAAGGCATCGGAAGAGGCAGTCAAGATGATATCATCCACATACAACAGAATGTAGGCCAAGGACGAACCACTACGGTAGATGAACAAGGAATTATCTCGACCGCTATGAGTGAACCCAATAGTTGAAACAAAGTCAAGAAACCTCGTGGTACCAGGCCCTTGAGACCGCTTAAGCCCATATAAGGACTTCTTCAACAAACATACATGATGAGGACGGTTTGGATCCCTGAAACCCAACGGCTGATGCATATAGACTATTTCCTTGAGATCACCATGTAGGAAAGCATTCTTGACATCTAACTGATGAATCAGCCAAGTCTTTGAAAGAGCCAAGCTAAGCACAGTGCGAATGGTAGCCGATTTGACTATCGGACTAAACGTATCACCACAATCTATCCCAACCTGCTGAGTCTTACCATCACCAACAAGTCGCGCCTTATGTCGAGCAAATGACCCATCTGAATTCTCCTTATGAGCAAAAATACACATAGACATGATAACATTAATATCATATGGACGGGGCACCAATTCCCACGTCTTATTATCAATAAGAGCATTATATTTATCAGTCATAACAATTTTCCAATTAGGGTCATTTAATGCGGACACAGGATTGCGGGGCAAGGGGGATTTAGAGACATCAAAATGTAAATTAAAATGTCTTTTAGGTATAAAAATACCCCGCTGACTACGAGTGACCGGTCTATGACTCGAGGAAGAATTGAGGGAATTTTGGGAATTTTCTGGGCTCGGAACGACTAGTCAGCAGGCAGTGGGCCTGCTGGCCCAAATCGGAAAAATGACTCATCAATCGGACCGCCTTCACTGGCCGGAATGGCCCAATTCGGAACTGCCCATTCGATGGTCAAGTCGCTGCCATCGGCAAGATCGTGGGTCCAGCGGGCAATGGGCCCGCTGGAGGATTTTGGGTGCGGGAGATGTCCGAAAAATTTTGAATAATATACGGGGATATTTGGTCATCCAAAAAATTATACGACTTAGGCTCGGGAGTATGAACTTTCGTAAAAGGGAATTGAGTTTCATCAAAAATGACATGGCGATTAATTATGATTTTCTTGGAGGATAAATCAAAACACTTATAACCACGATGATTCGACGGATAACCCAAAAATACACATGGGGTAGACCGAGCCTGAAGTTTGTTAATTGTGGTGGATGTGAATAACGGATAACACAAGCACCCAAAACTCCGATGATGAGAATAAGAAGGGTCCTTATTATATAGGATTTTGAGGGGGGGAAGAATATGTCAGACCTTTAAAAGGAATTATGTTAAGAAGATATGTGGCCATTTGTAGAGCATGATGCCAAAAATATGGAGGTATGGAGGCATGAATTAAGAGAGTTCGGACAATGTTATTTATGGAACGAATTTTGCGTTCGGCTTTTCCATTTTGTGAAGAGGTATGAGGACACGAAAAACGAAAATTTATCCCATTATTAGAACAAAATTTCCGAAACTCCCTATTGTCATACTCTTTCCCATTATCACATTGAATATTTTTTATTTCTCTTTCGAATTGAGTACGAATGAACGCTCTAAATTTGATGAAGACGGAAACCACTTGTGATTTATTCGCAATTGGAAATGTCCACAAAAATCTAGAATAATCATCTAAAAAGAGAACATAATATCGATGGCCCAATGGACTAAGAACAGGAGACGTCCATAAGTCGCTATGAATAATATCAAATGGCATTGAAGTATGAGAATTGGAGTCTACAAATGACAACTTAACATTTTTCCCTAAGGAACAAGACTGACAAAGTGGAGTACGACTCGTACCCTTACATAAAATAGAAGATCCCGGATGACCCAGATGAGCATGCCACATGGAAGGAGAAATGGCTGCAAAAGCTGATGGCAAGGCTTGACTCGATGGACTGAAACCAGGCATGATAGGATACAGATCCCCCCTACTATCACACCTCATGAGATGACTCCCCCTCTTGAAACCCTTCACAGAGAAACCAAAAAGGAACAAATTCAACGGAAACGGAATTGTCAGTAGTGAATTTTCGGACAGACACTAAATTTTTAATCAATTTAGGAGCATGTAAAGTATTTTTCAAGAGAAGGGGTGGATTTGGGGGAGACAACGTTTTCTGACCATAACCCTGAATTGGAATAGAGTTGCCATTACCAACAATTATACCTCGAGGGGTGCTCAAATTAGAATAAGAGGAGAGAGTACCTGATTCGGAAGTCATGTGAGTAGTGGCCCCGGTGTCCATATACCAATTTGGGTCCGGTTGAGTCAATCCCAACGTGTGCATCGCAGCCTCGATATCGGTTTGAGTGGGACCTGCTGCATGATGGGCTTGCGGAGGTCGGGGCCCAATAACTCCTGTCCGTGACGAGCCGGGTCAGAGTCGCCGTTGCCGCCGGGGCTTTGGCCATCGCCGGGCCGCCATCGCTGGTGTTGGGCTCGACCGCTTGGCGACCAGCCAGCCGAATTCCACCGTGCATGATTGTGGGTGGCCGCCGCTCACGCCCATCGCCCGACCATCGCCATAGGCCCCACTGCTGGGCCTAGGGGGGTGGTGGGCCACTGTTCACTGGATGGGACCCACCGCCTGCTTGCTGACCGCCGGAACCGCCACTAGAACCGCCGCGTTTGCCCCCGCGGTTTTTGTTATTATTCTTGCGATTATTCTTGCCGCCACCATTATTATGGTTTTGGCCCGAATTATTAACAAAAACCGAAGGACTAGGAGAGGATGCCACCATGACGACCGGGCTTGCTCCGGTAGCCGCCTTTTTAGCCAAACCGACTTCTTCCAACGTAAGCATGGATCGGGCTTGATAGAAGTCGGGAAGAGGGTTGCTTTGGCGTATGAGAGTTCCAACACAATTATAGGCCTCCGAAAGACCTGCAACCAACGGTAGAACTAGACGATTATTCATTATTGGTGCGCCAACATTATGGAGTTGATCCGCCAACTCCTTTAGTTTCTTGCAATATGCAGAAACGTTCGGAAATTCGTCCATTCGAACGAGAGAGAATTCCTGCTCGAGTGTGACGACACGTGAATGTTGGTTATTTTGAAATATGTCACGCAATCTATTCCATGCAGCCATATCCGTGGTATCCGGCTCAATAATCGTCTGTAGAAGGTCCACCGAAATTGTGGCGTAGATCCACCGGAGAACGGTAGCATCAAGTGTAATCCATAACTCAGGATCCTCCGCAAGAAGGGGTCTAGCGGGAGGAATGATGTGATGAAGAACTTGATAAGAGATAGCGTGAATTTTAAACAACTCCGCCTACGTCGCATATTAGACGTTTTCCATCTCAAGGACAATAGGGATACATCTCTTGATATTGGAAACCGTGAGGGCAGAGTGATAATTGTTCTTAGACATATTGAAAGAACAAAGAAGAAAGGGAAATTTAAGAGATGTGTTTTTGAGAGCGAAAGACGAATTTTGGAAGAGAAACCCGAGGGGGGGTGGGGTGTCTCGGCCAAAGGGAGGACAAAAGTTGAGAGAAAAACTTTTGTTTAGACCTAGTCTTTTGATACCATGAAAGAAATAATCCCTTTGATTATTTTCATTGATTGAATAGATATATATACAAGTTACAAAATAGGAGAATCCTATTCCTATTCTATTCCTAAAACCTTAGTCTACCATAATTCTAACTATACAATTATGGTATGTGTATATCCTAAATATGGTAAGAGTATATCCTAATATAGGTAACAAATATACTACAATATACACACAATATACTTTCCTTAATATACAACTATGTCCACTGTTGTGCTGCCCTAGTACCGTGATGGGCCTGGACGAGTTGGGCCATTGCCCACGCCACTGCTGGGAGCTGGTCCACTGCTTTGTATACCTGTGATATATACTACTGTATATTCAGTGTATATCACAGGTATATTACCTTTGTTTAACAATAACAAAGTCACTCAACTATTGAAGATAGTGCAATACTTTTCTGTTTTAAAAAGATTGAAATCAACTTTTACTATGACAAGATACAAATTCATGATTTAAAATTTATGAATTTTAAATTTTATTTTTTTTCTTGAGTAAATAAAATTTTATAAATAAATATAAAATTTGTATCAAAGCTATTGAATTTTCCGAAGTTCATACCTTCTATTATACCTTCGCCTCAGCGAACATGATTTTTCTTGTTCTTTTTAAAATAAATATACTTCACTAGATAATAAACAGAAGTGTAACGGAACGGGTAGGTGACTCTTAAAACGGAGTTGGAGCAAAGCGGTTATAGGGAAAAAAAAATGAAAAGATATTTAAGTTGAAAACGATATAAGAAATTTAATATAATACCAAGGCAGATTAAGATGAATTCAAATGGGTAAAGAAAAAGAGGATGAAAATATTTACTCCCTTTGCGTAGTTTATGTGACATTATTTTTTTAAATAAGTTTCAAAAGGAATAATCTCTTACTATATTTAGAAAAAAAATATTTTTAATTTGCACTTAATGATATAATTTATCCTATGTTGTGAGATTTTACTGTTATTTTTTTGGTGAAAAAAAAGTTTTTATTAATCACGAGACAAAAACAATTACATCTTCTATACTTTTTTTGTGAAGAGAAAGTCCCGAAGGCGAAATCCCCCTTGGTGAGGCCCATTGGCCAGGTGGGAATTACATTTCCTATACTAGTATTGAGACTTTGGCATCCCTCTCTCTCAGCTGTTATCTATTGTCTACCTTGCCTACTCTCCTTGCTATGCATCCTTATATATACCTCTTGCTTGATCTTGGTACCCTCTTCTTCCAGACTTCATTCCTTGTATATCAGTGTTGTCAGTACAACAATAATAAATTCCTCCCTTTCTTGTACCTAGTCATACGTCTCCAGAGTCCATGCAATGTTGTGTTATGGACTCCTAATCCCATCCATAACAACAGATTACCCAAACACACCTTTGAGAATGAGCACTCAAAAAGTAAATGTGCAATATTCTCAAAACACATAATATTCCTCATCAATGATGCCTATCATCTTTAATTTTTATCCTATTACGGCGTGCTTAGGGATATTTATATTGTTCCAGATCCACCTGCCAGACCTCCATTTCCCCTCCTCCAAAAATACCCACTCTTGGTCCCCGGGCATAGCTGGATGACAAACGAGAGGATATTAAAATCCAGTTGTAGGCCTGCAGCGTGGGTTCGAGGTGGGAGCAATTTGATCTCTTCTGGAGTAGAACCTTGTAGGTGATATCAGTTGCTCTGTTCTCAAACCCTGGTCATTCGGGCACATCCCGCGATTTACTGATAGTAGTGCTGAGAGACCGGGACTACTATCTCCGAAAATAATCTGGCGTAAGTAAAAAATTGGATATCAAAAAACAAAAAAAATACCCACTCTTGATTGAGTATTTCCCATCTGCCAGTTGTCACTCATTCCCCACATACCCAGCCTTGTATATCTCTTTGATGCTACAAATCTTCTTTCAATACCAGCAACAGTCACTTTGTGGTTCATAGGTCCACCAATCCACATCTTTAATATAAACATGATTCATCCATTTCATCCACAAATTATTAATTCTTTATGCTGTATTTCACACATATTCCAAACTACACTATCCAGCACCCCCAAGCCCCCATTTTCTTAGGTCTCTACCTACCAAAGAGACTTTTTTAGTTTCTTCTTTTTCATCCCATAGGAAGTTTCTACAAATAGCAGTCAACCTCTTCATAACTTCTTTTGGGAAAATGAAGATTGAGGACCAGTATGAATATATATATATATGAGTTGGACTCTGCCTGCGTAAGAAAGGTTCCTGGAACACCAAGTTCTCACCCTTGCACTTAGCTTTTCAAAGAGGATTTCACAATTCACTGTATTGATTCTTGTTGGTATTCTATTGTATTTTATAAAGCATTACGGGAAGCAACTAACTATTACAAGTATTCGAAAGGATAAATAAATGGTCAATCTTCAAAACTGCCGCAAGCTTGTTGTGTCTTGAATCTTGATAACCTGAAATCAAGAAACAACTAAATCTGGATGGTTACAACGTTGTGTGTTGAGTCGAGTGATTGCACTCTGTCCTTAAGACAAGATTGCCCCGTATATATGCTTTTACGTTAGCGGAAAATAGTCTCCCAAGATAAAACAACACTTTAATCTCAACACTATAAAACAAATAGGTTGAGTTTGACGAAGAAAACAAATATGAATCGACTTGCTGAAGATATGGAAAATGAAGGAAGAGTTTCTCTTTTCGTCCAACGTTTGGACTGACTTTCTCTTCTGTTTTGTCTCTGTGTACATAGTGTGTCTCTGTAGTGTATATCTTATGTATATGTGTGTTTTTCCTCACTGTTTGCTATCTTTTTCGTCACTGTTTGTGCTGATTTTCTCTCACGTTATTGAGCCAAATGAGGCATCAATATATAGCATGGAGGAGGCTACCCAATAGCCACAAACAAGGTTGTTAATAGTCATTAGTGAGGCTGTTAATGGCCATTAGGGAGGCAAATTAATGGCAGGTTTAAGGACTGTTCATGGCCATTGAAGAAGGGCTGATTATGGAGGAGTTAATCAGCCAAGTAATGACTGATTAATGCCCCAAAAAATAGTTCCAACGGTAGCAGAAAGTTTCTGCCTTCCGTCGTTCCAAATTCAACTTTCCAGAAAATTTAGGGATAAAACTGTAAATATTAAGCAATTTGGGGACCAAAATGATAATATCAGAAAGTCCCCGTGACCCGAGTCCGAGCCCGTGACCGAGACCGGACCGGATGGGCGGCGGCGACGCGCGTGTGGGATTAGCCTTGAACCCAAGCACATATAGGTCCTCCCTCCTTTAAACACATGGGATACCCCTTGGGGTCCCAAACCCTTTACCACATTAGAGACTTATAAAGAAAGCAATTCTTCCTATTCCCACCGATGTGGTAGATTTGACCCACACCATATATCCATGCCTCAAACACCTTACTTCGTGGACTAATATCTCTTTCATTTCTCAACGAAATTTGACGATTCTTGGCCCTACGGTCATCTACTCACTTCGTAGATTTTGTATGTGAGAAGAGACAAAGCCTCCAACATGCGGAACACTAGTGTTTAATTCATTAAATATGGGTGAACGCACCTCCCCGCCAAATGCAAATTTTCAACAATTCTTTTAGCTGAGACTGGGACCCTAAATACCTGAATGGAAGCCTCCCTTTTTGATACCCTGTTGCATTACACATATCTTCCAAACATTAAGGGTCCATATTGACACTAAAGACATTAGACTTCCCTGCATTTGCTTGAAAAAACAGATGCAACGGTGAAGGTTTGCATCCCTCTGCATAGTTGTTGAAAATGAAACACTCTCATAAATAATTTTTATTCAAACTCAAACAAGTATTACAAGAGCACTCTCACTCAACAACAAGATACTACAACTTACTCTTATAAGACTTTGCTTCTTCACTCACTTAGAAGCTCTTAATTTTTCTTGATAGCTAAACTAAAACGTGGAGGGGTATTTATACCACTTAAGAACAATCCTACACCACACAAATAAACTAATAAAAAATTACAATAACTATACACCTCATTCTTCTCCATCCTTCTAACAATGTTTTAAATTACCAAATGATTCACATGCATAATTACCACACCATAGAAGATTCTAGGTAGAAGACTTATAGTTTTGGACCTTGATTATGGACTAGGACTCCAATTTGATTAGGTTTGGGTTTGGGCTCCCATAATGGATTAAGTTTATGATCCAACATCCCCCTTAAACTTGATCTTGTGACTCCTAGTAAGTTCCTTAATCTTATGAAGTCTTCGCTTGTTAGTGGCTTGGTAAAAATATCGGCAACTTGATCTTGTGACTTTATATATTCAACTTGCACATCATTTCTTGCAACACACTCCCTTATATAGTGGTAGCGAATATCGATGTGCTTGCTTCGATCATGGAATACTGGATTCTTTGCTAAGGCAATGGCTGACTTGTTGTCGACACAAACCTTGGTAGGCTCTTCTTGTATCAAGTCTATCTCCTTCAATAGATTTCTAGGCCAGATTGCATGACAAACGCATGAGGTAGCAGCAACATATTCTGCTTCACAAGTGGACAATGTGACAATCGATTGTTTCTTTGACATCCATGTGAAAGCAGTATCTCCCATGAAAAATACGAATCTAGTGCTCCTTCGATTATCTATGTCTCCACCCCAATCACTATCGCTATATCCAACAAGCTTGTAATCATTAGAAACCGAATAGAACAAGCCAAAGTCAATTATACCTTTCAGATAGCGAAGAATCCTCTTTGCGGCTATAAAATGGGTGGTTGTTGGAGATTCCATGTAGCGACTAACCAATTCAACTGCGTGAAAAATATCGGGCCTCGTTCAAGTTAGATATCGAAGACTTCCCACCAAACTTTTGAAGAATATTGGATCTACACTTTCACCTTCTTCATGTTTGGACATCTTGATTCCGTATTCTGTCGGTGTGCTTATCGGCTTACAGTTCTCCATCTTGAACTTCTTCAGGATCTCCTTTGCATAACTTTCCTGTGAAATGAAAATTCCATCATTTTGTTGCTTAACTTCAATGCCAAGATAGTACGCCATGAGCCCCATGTCTGTCATCTCGAATTCTTTCATCATTACTTCCTTGAATTCATTGAACATGTTTGGGTTGCTTCCGGTAAAAATCAAATCGTCCACGTAGAGGCACACGATCAAAATATCTCCATTTTTATCTTGATATATAAAGCGTGTTCGTAGGGACATTTGTTGAAGCCATTTTCTTGGAAGTACTTGTCGATTCGGCTATTCCATGCCCTTGGTGCTTGTTTTAGCCGTAAAGAGCCTTCTTCAACTTCAACACATTGTCTTCGTGGCCTTTTACTTCATAGCCTGATGGTTGCTGAATGTAGACTTCCTCTTCAAGAAATCCATTTAGGAAGGCAGACTTTACATCCATCTGTTGTATGTCCCACTTGTTTTGAGCTGCCAAAAAAGTGATTAGTCTGATAGTCTCTAATCGAGCAACACGAGCAAATACCTCATCATAGTCAATTTCAGCCTTTTGACTATAGCCTTTAGCAACTAGCCTCACCTTGTTCCTTTCAATCTCTCCTTTAGCGTTTTGCTTTATTTTGTACACCCATTTGACACCTATTGCCTTATGTCCCTTGGGAAGTGAGGTAAGTTCCTATGTGTCATTCTTCTCGATGGCCTTGATTTCTTCGTCCATCGCATCTCTCCACTTCTTTTCTTGTACTGCTTCTTGAAAGCTCACTGGTTCACAATCGACAAATAGACAAAATAATGTAAGATTATCTTGTCGTTCAGTTACCTCATAGAGATCTCTAAGGCTTCTTGTACGTTGCACAACTCTTTCACTTTGACTCTCACTTGATGATGACGAATGTGATGAGTCTCCTTGAGTGGTTGATGTTGGTGAAGTGGGTGGAGTTGCAAGCTCTTATTGAGGTTCACCTAGTTGCTCCCTCATTATCTGCTCATCTTCTTCAAACTGAGGAAAAAAATTAAAATCATCTGTAAGAGAGTTAAAATCTCATTCTCCTTCTTTGTTGAATACCACATCTCGACTAATCACAATCTTCTTATTATCTGGATTGTACAACTTATAGCCCTTCAAATTAGCATCATAGCCAATGAAGATAAAGCTCTCTCTTTTATCATCAAGCTTCGTTCTTCTCTCTTCTGGTACATGAACATGGGCTATACTTCCAAAGGTTCTCAGGTGAAAAATGCTAGGCTTTTTTTCACTCCATACCTCTTGTGGTGTCTTTCCCCATACACGTCTTATTGGAGATTGATTTGACAAGTAGACTGCACACAATACTGCTTCGGGCCAAAACTCCTTGGAAAGTTTCTTGCTTTTGAGCATGCTTCGTGCCATGTCGAGGGTTATTCTGTTCTTTCTTTCTGCCATGCCATTTTGCTGGGGGGATCTAAAAACTGTCATTGATCGACGAATTCCATTTGCTTCACAGAACTCTTGAAACTCCCTGGAAGTAAATTCTCCACCTTGGTCGGATCTCATGGCTTTGATCTTTCTACCATTTTCTCTCTCCACTGTAGCTTTGAACTTCTTAAAAATTTTGAAAACTTTTGACTTCTTTTTCAAGAAATATACCTAGGTTTTTCTTGAAAAAACATTAATGAAGAGAAGAAAATAGTTACTGTTACCGAGAGATCTACGCTTGATCGGACCACACACGTCAGTATGGATGAGCTCGAGTGGCTTCTTGGCTCTTGACTCTAACTCATTTGGACAGTTTTTTCTGAATTGCATACCGACTAGACATCCTTCACAAAGCTGGTCAGGATGGTTGATGCGAGGTAGTCCCTTCGCCATCTCTTTCTTAGATAGCAACTCTAGACCTCCAAAATTGAGATGCCCAAATCGAAGATGCCAAAGCCATGATGCATGTCTATGGCAAACTTTCAGACACTTTGCAACATCGTTTTATATGTTAATCAGGAACATTCTATTATTTGACATTGGCACTTTAGCAATGAAGTTATTCTTATCATCTTTTATAAAAAGATTATAATCCTTCATATGAATATCATAACCTTTCTCTAACAGTTGTGTTAAACTCAAGATGTTACTTTTCATATTGGGCACATAGTAGACATTGAAAATAAACTGATGTCTCCCATCTTTCAAACAGATAAGGATGTTACCTCTCCCTTTCACTGCTATTGTGGAATCATCTCCAAATTAAACATTTCCGCTTACTGACTTGTCTAGCTCCACGAACATGTCTTTATTTCCATACATGTGATTGCTTGCACCACTGTTAAGGTACCAGGAATTTGCTTGGCTACTATCAGTTTTCTTTCGTGCTAGAAGAAAAGTTTCTTTGCTAACTGTCTTCTCATCAATTTTGTTGTTGGGAGCTCTACATTTTGAAGCATAATGCCCAAACTTCTGACAATTATAGCATCGAACTTGAGATTTGTCATACCTTGAGTTTGGATTGATTCTTTCACGGCCTCGTGTTGAGCTTTCTCCTTTCACATAGTTGTTGTTCGAATTGTTGTTGTTGTAATTCCAACCTCGTCCACGATCGCGACTTCCACCTCGTCTATGGTCTCTACCTCTGCCTCGGCCTCGACCACATTGGTTTCTATTATTGCCTTGGCTTTCATACAAATCATTGAGTTGCAGCTTGAGAAGTTGCTCGGTAAATCCTTGCTTCTTCTTATGCTTCTCTTCGTATGCTTGCAATGATCCTTGGAGTTGCTCGATCGTCATTTTTTCCAAGTCTTTAGTTTCTTCAATCGTCATAACGATGTGCTCAAATTTGGGATCCAATGAAAGTAGTATCTTCTCTCTTATCCTCACATCTTCTAACTTTTCACCATTTCTTTTTAATTGATTAGAAACAACTACTACTCTTGAGAAATAATCCGAAATAGACTCAGATACTTTCATGTGTAAGGATTCGAATTCACCTTTTAATGTTTGGAGACAAACCTTCTTACTTGCTCGGATCCTTTGTAAGAGGTTTGTAGCTTCTCCCACGTTTCATTGGCAGAGCTTGCACTCGAAATCTTTTCAAAGCCATCATCATCTAATGCTTGGTAGATGAGGTAGAGAGTCTTCTTGTCTCTCTTTCTTGAATCCTTCAAAGTTGCCTTTTGATCTGGTGTAAGAGCAGCAAAAGCAACATCATCCACATGCTCGTTATAGCCTTTCTCTATGATATCCCACACATCTTGTGATCCAAGAAGTACCTTCATTTTGATACTCCAATTGTTGTAGTTGTTGAGTGTCGGGACTTCGAATAGTGCCATACCATTTGCCATATCTCTTAATATAATGAGAATTTTCAAAATCCGATTGCGCGGATGAATCCGAAAAACCGAAAGACCTTGGGAAGGACTTGGTCAAATTTTCAGTTTTTGGTCAACGGTCAAAATCAACCCTAACCTAGAACGACTTTGATGGCTCAGTCAACTCGACTTGGACAGCTCGGTCAAGCGTCTTGGTCAACTCGACTCCAACTCGGCTGACTCGGCTCAACTCGGTGAGTCAACTCAATTTTCTGGTAGCACTCTTCCGGTGGCGTGTCTGAATTGCGATCGGTGAGATTTTGGCGGTGTTAGATTCCTATCGCCGAGACCTTCGATTTGATATGCAATAGTGTATACTTTCCAACTAGCTCTGTTACCACTTTGTTGGAAATGAAACACTCTCACAAATAACTTTTATTTAAACTCAAACAAATATTACAAGAGCACTCTCACTCAACAACAAGATACTACAACTCACTCTTATAAGACTTTGCTTCTTCACTAACTTAGAAACTCTTAATTTTTTCTTGATACCTAAACTAAAATGGGGAGGGGTATTTATACTACTTAAGAACAATCCTACACCACACAAATAAACTAATAAAAAATTACAATAACTATACACCTCATTCTTCTCCATCCTTCTAACAATATTTTAAATTACCAAATGATTCACATGCATAATTACCAGACCCTAGAAGATTCTAGGTAGAAGACTTGTAGTTTTGGACCTTGATTATGTACTTGGACTCCAACTTGATTGGGTTTAGGTTTGGGCTCCCATAATGGATCAAGTTTATGACCCAACAGTTGTAGCATAACAGACTGATAGTTACCCTTGCAAAATAATAGCATATCATCTGCAAAACGCATGTGATTTAGCGCTACTAAGTATGTCGTTGTTGTTGATATAATTTTATAATCACATAAATGTCATGACATATTTAAGATACATATTTTATCACCCAAGATCGTGGTGTGATGAATAAACTTTCTCCACCCTTAATGAAATATTTCAGGTTCGAACTTAGATATGAGAATAAAACTTGTAGAGTGTTTTCCCCTATTGATTGACGTTACATAACGCGAGTTTAAATTAATTAAGACTTCAATTCGGATATAAAACATAAGTGAAAAACCACAAATTTTAATATCTTTTACTAATTAATTTACGTACACATTCAAGTAAGTTCACATTTACAGATATGGCTCATTTGATTGGTGAACAAGTTATTTAGGAATTAATTATCCCGGAATTAATAATTCCACAATTGTTATTTCACCCTCATTGTGGGATAAAAATACATGATAAGTCTGAAATAATGAATTACGAAATTAGTTATTTCGAGATTCTATTTCAATCATACGTGAAATAAACTCATTTTAAAATTTAATCTCAATATTAATTATTTCCTATATGTCCAAACGAGCCCATGAGTATAGTATGAGATTGACAGATGGCAAAGAAAGAAAGAATAAATTAGTGGGTCCTAATTGGATAATACATATTGAAAAGGGTTTCATCAATTTGGCATTTTATAATTGGAAAATGCAAAAATTTGGCAGATGAAAGCTAAGTTGGAATAATTATTGATATGAAGAAAAGGGGTTGGCCGGTTGGTGAGAAGATATATGTATATATTAGAATAACTTATCTCTCCTACCAAACGAATCCTAATTGCTTACCGGACGATTCACACATACTATTGGTGGAAAGGTATATAAAGAGGGATGTTGAGTATGTGGCTAAATGCCCTATTTATGCAGGAAAAATGAAACTTAATTCTAATGGTAGTGTCATTCAAACTTGAGATGCATCTTTTGGAGGGGTCTATAAGGATGATTAAGGAAGATTAAGAAAAGTGGACATTGGGATACATGTAAGATAATCCTAAACAAAGTCTTATTACAGAATTATGGAGCATTAATAATAGCCAAATTATTAGGAAAAGACAGAGGATACAAAGATTTAGAAGTAGAAATTGATTGCTTACTTGTTTTAGGCCTTTGTTATCCTCTTAGTGCGAATATTGAAGATTGTAGTTTTCAAACTGAAAGTGAACAAATCTACCGTTATACATATCTGGTGGAATATAAACAGGTATGCATATTTACTAACAAACGAATGCCACAAAATTTGAAGGAGATTTATTAATTTGAGAAAATGTACTCAAGAAAATGAAGTTAATTTATTCTCTTGTCTTAGTTAGATCATGTGATTTATGAAAGATATTAAAAAGTTATTCAATATTTTCTAATTGATAAATACCGTGATATACATAATCTTGTATATCACGGTTTGGCACGTTTTTGGTGTATTACATTAAGTAGGATTTGTATTAAATTAAAATTGTACACTTACCATAATTGTATAATTATTGTACAAGTAGAATAAGTTTTGGGAGTAGAATAGGAATAGGATTTTCCTATTATGAAAATTGTAAATTGTATATATACTCTTTCATTAATGAAAATAATCAAGCGACTATTTCTTTCCTGGTATCAGAAGTCTAGGTCGAGAAATTTTCTCCCCAAATTGTCGTCAGGTCCGAGCCTTCTTACCTCGGTTTCCGTGCAAAATTTTGATCCCTTATTTCTTTCTTCCCAAATTCCTCAATCACCTATTATTCTTTCATTATGTCTACCTCCAAGAACACGTTTTCACCCTGCCCTTGTGGTTTCTAACATCAAGAATCACATCCCTCTTATTCTTGAAATAGAAAACGTCCTATATGCGACGTGGGCCGAACTGTTCAAAATTCACGCACGTTCGCATCAGGTCATCCATCACATAATCCCAGCGGCTCCTGATGACACGGATGTGCCTAAACGCGAGGATGATCCTAAGTTGTTGACGACTCTTGATGCCACAGTCCTTTAGTGGATTTACTCCACCATCTCTACCGACCTGTTGCAGACGATTATTGAGACAGACGGTACGGTGATGGCTTCTTGGGATAGGATGCGTGACATATTCCAAGATAATCGAAATTACAGAGTTGTTACCCTTGAGAAGGAATTTTCCCATGTCAACATGGAAAATTTTCCGAACGTTTCAGTTTATTGCAAAAGATTGAAAGAATTAGCGGACCAACTCCGCAACGTTGGTGCGCCCGTGAGTGAAGATCGTCTCGTTCTACAGATGGTTGCTGGCCTATCCGAGGCCTATATTGGTGTTGGAACTCTCCTTCGTCAAAGTAATCATCTCCTAAAGTTCTATCAAGCCCGCTCCATGCTTACTTTGAAAGAAGCCGGTTTGGCTAAGAAGGCGGCTACTAGTGCTAGTCCCGTGGTCATGATGACGTCCTCCACCAATTCTACAGGATTCATTGATAATTCGAGCCAAAACTATTCTCACGGAGGCGGCAAAAATAGTCAAAAAAGTAATGCCAAAAATTGTGGGGGAAAACGCGGTGGTAACGGTGGCCAAAATAGTGGCAGTGGGTCCCGCCCCAATAGCAGTGGGCCACATCCCAACTGGTCCCAGCCTTGGGCTCCCTAGCCGTGGGCCTGGGCCAGTGGGTAGTGGCCCAACAACCCAAGGTTTCCAGTGCCTTAAGCCCCATGTAATTGGGCTGCCCAGCAGCCTTCACGGACAAATTCGACATGGCCCAACTGTTCTGGACCAGCAGGTTATCGTCATCATTCTGGGATGGGGCAGCAAGCAAGTGTGCTTGGGCCTCGGCCTCCACAGGCCCATCATGCAGCGGGCCTAGCCCCAACCGACATTGAGACTGCAATGCACACTCTTGGATTAAATCCGCCAAATGAAAATTGGTACATGGACACCGGTGCAACCTCTCACATAATGTCCAATCAAGGTACTCTCTCGTCTTATTCCAATTTGAGCAACAGTCGTGTCATAATTGTTGGTAATGGTAATTCAATTTTGATTCGTGGTTATGGTCATAAAACTTTGTCTCCCCCCCATGCACCTCTTATATTGAAAATTACCCTTCATGCCCCTAAATTGATTAAAATTTGGTGTATGTTCGTAAATTCACAATTCATAATTCCATTTCTGTTGAATTTGATTTGTTTGGGTTTTCTATGAAGGATTTCAAGACAGGGGTTCCTCTAATGAGGTGTGATAGTAGGGGAAATTTTTATCCTATCACTCCATATTCCGGTCTCTCGAGTCAAGCCTTGCCATCAACTTTTGCAGCCCTTGCTCCTTCCTTGTGGAATGCTAGTCTAGGTCATCCGGGGTTGTCTATTTTGTCTTCTTTAGATAAAAATAATTTTATTTCTTGTAAGGGTACGCGTAGTACTCCGAATTGTTAATCTTGTTATTTAGGAAACATTGTTAGATTGTCGTTTGTAGACTCTTATTATTCATAGAGATTTATGGACATCTCCTGTTCTCAGTTCTTTAGGTCATCATTACTATGTTCTATTTCTGGATGATTATTCTAATTTTTATGGACTTTTCCGATAGCGAAAAAATCTCAAGTTTTTTCCACTTTCTTAAAATTTAGAGCTTTCATTAGAACCTAATTCGAACAGAAAATCAAAAATATTCAATGAGATAATAGAAAAGAATATGATAATGGGGTGTTTCGGGAGTTTTGTGCTAATAATGGGATCAATTTCCATTTTTCTTATCCTCATACGTATTCACAAAATGGGAAAGCAAAACGCAAAATTCGTACCATTAATAACATTATTCGAACTTTATTGATTCATGATTTCGTACCCCCTTCTTTTTGGCATCATGCTCTACAAATGGCTACATATCTTCTTAACATTCTTCCTACTAAAGGTTTGGTATATTCGTCCCCTCTTCAAATCTTATATAATAAGACTCTTTCGTATTCCCATCTTAGAGTCTTTGGGTGCTTATGTTAGCCGTTATTTCCGTCCACCATAATTAACAAACTTCAGGCCCGTTCTACCCCTTGTGTGTTTTTGGGTTATCCGTCTAATCATCGTGATTACAAATGTTTTGATTTATCGTCTACTAAAATCATCATTAGTCGTCATGTTATTTTTGATGAATCCCAATTTTCATTTGCTAAAGTGAGTAGTTCCGTGCCTAGTTCGTATAATTTTTTGGATGACGATGTCTCCCTGTATATTTTCCACCATTTCTCGGACCGTCCACTTTTAAATCCATGCCAGCGGGCATCTTGCCCAGTTTCTCTGATCTATCCTTCTATACTTTTAATTTTGACCTGCGGGCTTCGCGACGTGATGGGTCGATTCCCTCGGGATTGGATAAAAATGTTTGCTTTGAGGAGTCGCCACCTAATTATTCTAAGGTGAATTAGGGCACCTAAATGCTAACTAAAAATGCAAAATAACTCCAATTTTGTGGTATGCGAAACTATTGAGATTCTAGGTAAGTGTTCTTTATTATCCTAAAGAGAAGGGGTTAGGCATCCTTTAAGATCCGCTAACTTGCAGTTATCCGATCAAACTCAGGTTAATTATCATGTTAAGAAAATGCATGTTTTTACAAGTATAAAAATAATGTGGCAAGTAGTTAATAAAAGGATGCATTTGTACAAGTATGCATTTGTATGGAATTGATAAAAATATATGCAAGATGATTTTTATATTTTTATGGGCGACGGACCTAAAATAGGTAAACTAGCGATTTTCGATTTTAAAACTAACCGAGCCTAAAATAAATAAACTAGCGACGGGTTTCAAATTTTTGACTACCCTATTAATTAATCTAAGTCTACCTATTCTAAATATTTCAATAATTTCAGGAGTACAATAATATTACAATACATAATGAAATAAAGCAGAATTAAAGAAAGTAAAAAAAACAATAATAAAATAAATAATCTCCGAGGGGTATTTGCCTTCTTTGACTTTATCCCTTGCAATTGTCCAAGAACAAGCGGTTAGAAACAAATGAATACAACTAACTTCGGATTCGTATACAAAACAATAAATATTTTGATTACGGAGGGCTCAGACTTAAATTTTGAAAAGATCATTCCAATCCTTGTAGGCTGCAAACATATGACTCGTTGGTCATTTTAGTTGCCTTGCCCTCACAGAACATGTTGGTCTCTCGAGTGAAAAAGATTTAAGTTTCATCATTTGCCAAGTTTTATTTTCCGTCTTTACAGCTACGGAGGCCTCAAAATCAGCGGATATTTTTCATCGGCCAATGTAGTATAATATTCAAATCAGCAAAATGGTACCAGCGATAAGCAGAAACCGAGAAATGATGTCAGAAGGGATGCGGCCTCAAATTCAATTTCATTGGCCAAAATGCCGATGTTATTCAAAGCGTTAAAACAATAAAAGCGAGAACGCAGAAAACAACTTCCGAAGGGCGGCCTCAAATTCAACTTCATTAGCTAAATCACGATTTATTCAAATCGACAAATAACATCAAACCGGTAAAACCAAAGCAGAAGCGATTCAGAAGAAACAGCGGCCTCAAATTCAATTTCATTGGCCTAAATGTAGTATTCATTTAAATCGATGCAAATCGATAAGACAATGCATTGCGGTTTATTAAATGCCAAAATCAACAAAGCGAAGCGGAAGAGCATTTTTAGGAGGAAGCGGCCTCAAATTCAATTTCATTGGCCAAAATCACGTATTTATTCAAATCGATGCATCGATAAGACAATCGTACGCAGGATGTTAAATACCAAAATAAACCTTGATTAGCCAAAAAATGCTCGACCGAATACTAAAATTTTACGACCGGATCACGAACGGAGGAAAGCTTGAGGATTGAATCCAATTTTCTTGATTTTCAGATAGACAACAACATAATATTAAACACAAAAATCTGGAAATTTACTCAAATCAGATCGACCCGAATCAATGACCCGACCCGAATCGAATGTTTCAAATTTTCAGATAACCAACAACGAGATATAAAAACATATAAATCTGGAAATTTAACCAAACCGGGTCGACCTGACCCGAATAGGATGTTTTCAACCCGAATTGATTTCTTTCCAAATTTCAGATAACCAACAACAAGATATAAACATATAAATCTGGAAATTTAATCAAACCGAGTCGACCCAACCCGGATCACTGACCCGACCCGAATCGAAGTCCCGACCCGAATCAATTTTTTTGATTTATTTATTTTCAGATAACCAACAACAACAAAATATCAAAGCCAATTTCTGGAAATTTAACCCGAATCGAGTCGACCCGACCCGAAATCCGAAAAACAGTGAAGATTAGCAAAATTTCGGATTATTCAATACCAAAACCCCAATAATTTTAACTTATATTTTCGGACTCTTTAAGATGATGAACAACACAAAAAAGAAAGCAATACCAACCTTAGGAGAATCTTAGATTTTGAATTTCAGATTTCAAAACTTGAACTCGATTTTTCGGACCTCAAAATCGACAAATATCTCCAAAAAATCGACTGAAAACCCGACCCGAAAAACCCTCAAATCCCCCCCCCCCCAAAACTCCACCTTTCCGATGGTGAACAAATGGGGGCTTTTTATAGATGTATTTCCACAACGTTCATCCCATCAAATCGAGTTTGAAAT
Source organism: Anisodus acutangulus (assembly GCA_029783415.1). Lineage (NCBI taxonomy): Eukaryota > Viridiplantae > Streptophyta > Magnoliopsida > Solanales > Solanaceae > Anisodus > Anisodus acutangulus. The sequence continues at coordinate 20,052,347 of CM056491.1, read as the reverse complement.
TTGAATTAAAGGCAAAGATTTCTGATTTTTGGAAGCGGATTTAGGGGATATGGGTCGGTGAGGTGATGGGGTAGGTTGGTGGCAGGGGTAAGGTGGTGTCGGCGTGACAGATGGGGGTAGGTGGTGGTGTCGGGTCGGCGAAGTGATGGGGGTGTGGGGTCGGGTGCGGCAACTTGGGAGAGAAGAGAAATGGTTTTGTTTTTTTTGTGTTTAAGGTTTGTTTGGTTAGGGGTTGAAGGAAATGGGATGGGTTAGGGGTATAAGGAAATAGGTGTTGGGTTTGACATTTCTTGGGTTGGCACAGGCTTGACGGCCGGTTGGGCCCGTTCGTGGGCTCATTGACCAGTTGGGCCCTATTTTTTGTGGGATTTAGGTTAGAGTATTGGGTAGAAATTGTTTTGGGTAGGGAAATAAAAAGTGGGGTGTGAGTTTAAAAATATAAAATGGAATTTTATTATATAAAAAGAAAGCCTTGCAAAATTTATAAATTGTAAAGATGACAATATGATAAAAAATATAATATTTGCGGAGTGCTTGGTGCTAAAAAAAATGCGATGTCGTTTCGCGAAAATAAAATAACATATAATATTATGACGAAAGTATGATTATGATATAAAAAATGCAAATGACAAATAAAAGTGCAAATAATAATAATAATGATGATATATATACATATATATGCCTATATTTTAAAAATGTCTTAAGGTGTCAAAAATATTTAAAATTGCAAACAAAATCAGAAAAGATGAGACAAAATTGGGTGTCAACAAGCACTTGCGTCAATCGTGGTCAGCCCAGGGCACATCCTAGCCGATTCTGGCCCGAATTTTAACTCTGGCTTCAGCGTCATCCACAGTGCCTAGTTCCGTGTTATTGGGCGTGAGTCCTGCTGTGGCGATCAAATCACTGGTCCCGATATTTCCTAAAATTCACCCAATTCTCCCCCGAGTCATAGACCAGTCACTCGTAGTCAATGGGGTATTTTTAAACCAAAAAGATATTTTAATTTAAATTCTAATATTCTTAAATCACCCATACCCTGTAATCCTGTGTCTGCTTTAAATGACCCGAATTGGAAAATTATTATGACCGACGAATATAATGCTCTTATTGATAATAAGACGTGGGAGTTGGTGCCCCGTCCATCTGGTGTTAATATTATTCGGTCTATGCGGATTTTTTCTCATAAAGATAATTCTTACGGTTCTTTTACGAGGCATAAGGCTCGTCTTGTAGGCGATGGTAAGACTCAGCAAGTTGGTGTGGATTGTGGTGATACATTTAGTCCGGTGGTCAAGCCGGCTACCATTCGCATTGTGCTCATCTTGCCTCTTTCGAAAGCATGACCCATTCATCAGTTAGATGTGAAGAATGCTTTCTTACATGGTGATCTCAAGGAGAGAGTTTATATGCATCAGCCCTTGGGGTTTAGGGATCCAAAATATCTTCATTATGTCTGTTTATTGAAGAAGTCCTTGTATGAGCTTAAGCAGTCCCCACGGGCTTGGTATAAAAGGTTTGCAGACTATGTTTCGACTATTGGATTCTCTCACACCAGGTCTGATAATTCATTGTCCATATATCGTCGTGGTTCTTCCCTGACTTATATATTATTATATGTGGATGATATTATCTTGACTGTCTCTTCTGATGCATTACGCCAGTCTATCATGACAATGCTCAGTTCTGAGTTTGCTATGAAAGACTTGGGGCCCTTGAGTTACTTTTTGGGAATTCTTTGTCACTCGTCAAATGCGGTGGGTTATTCTTGTCTAGCAGTATCGAGATCATTGGTGGTGATATGTCATCATGTAAGTCAACTTCCACTCCAGTTGATACTAAACCCAAGCTAGGGGCTGCGGCTGGCTCCCCTTACAAGGATCCAACCTGCTATCGCAGTCTTGCAGGAGCTCTTAAGTAACTTACGGTCACGAGACCAAACATTACGTATGCCGTACACTATGTGTGTTTGTTTATGCATGATCCCAGGGTTGAGCACATGAATGCGCTCAAACGCATTATTCGATACATCCAGGGGACACTTGACTTTGGCTTACATTTGTATCTATCATCGACGTCTACACTTGTCTCGTATACAGATGCTGATTGGGGTGGCTGTCCAGGGACCAGAAGCTCTACGTTTGGCTATTGTGTGTTTATTGACAATAACTTGGTCTCCTGGTCTGCAAAGTGTCAGTCCACGTTATCCTGCTCTAGTGCAGAGGCTGAGTATCGAGGGGTAGCCAATGTGGTCTCTGAATCCTGTTGGTTACGTAATCTTCTTTTAGAGCTTCATTGTCCTATTCAGAAATCTACCTTGGTTTATTGTGATAATGTTAGTGTCATCTACTTTTCTTGTAATCCGGTTCAGCACCAACGCACTAAACATATCGAGATGGACATTCACTTTGTTCGCGAAAAGGTAGCTCGTGGACAAGTACGTGTCTATCATGTCCCTTTCAGGTATCAAATTGCAGACATATTTACGAAAGGTCTTCCCTCGGTCCTTTTTGAAGATTTTAGGGACAGTCTCAGCGTACGAAGACTGCTCGCTATGACTGTGGAGGTGTGATAAATACCGTGATATACATAATCTTGTATATCACGGTTAGGCACGTTTTTGGTGTATTACATTAAGTAGGATTTGTATTAAATTAGAATTGTACACTTACCATAATTGTATAATTATTGTACAAGTCGAATAAGGTTTTGGGAGTAGAATAGGAATAGAATTTTCCTATTATGAAAATTGTAAATTGTACATATACTCTTTTATTAATGAAAATAATCAAGAAATTATTTCTTTCACTAATATACCAAAAAATTATGTAAAAAATCTTTAATATACAAAATCTGTTTGAAAATAAGTTTTAAGAGTAACCAAATCTTTACATGTCAGAGATATAAGTTGAATCCATTTATCTATAATACTTCACAACTAGAAACAGAGGCTCGATATTCAGTGAAAAATTTATGTTATAAAATATAATTTTTCACCTCATTCTTACCGAATCTGCTCACTGGAAAAGCGGATGATGGGAAATAAGTTTCCATTGAAACGCTGAGAAATTCCTTAATTTTTTCGTGTGAAGACACTACTATTTAGGTTTTTCCCACTTGCGAAATAAGTTTCCATTGAAACGCTGAGAAAGTTCTTAATTTTTTCGTGTGAAGACACAACTATTTAGATTTTTTCTGCTGACATTCAATGGAAAATAGCCACTGAACATTTTTCAGTGAAAATTTTAGTGAGAAAATAGAGATTTTTCAGTTGTGTTTCTCAAAAAGGGCATAAGAAAGAGAAAATACTTATACAATTATAAGTTTGCTCAATTCCCAAACACAAGAGTCAAGATATATCCACTGAACAATCTAATTTCAGTTTTAGAAATGAATAATGGATGATAAACCTAGCTAGAAGTGACCATATATATTGACTCGCACCACAAGTTTCTAATTAGAATGTCTGTTATTAGACTGTCGCCAACTGAAATTGACTTTTTCATATTTGGAAACTGCATCTTATAATACTAGTAGATATACGCATGTAGTATTTCATCGTAAATAGATTTACGGGTTTCTCCTTAATCAAAAGTGAATTTGCAATACCCATGACTCATGTTACCGATCGTCGAAAAGCAAATTAATTTTCTTGTGTTCACAACCTAGTAAAGCGTTTTTTAAACCTTTGCCGTCATATTATGGTGAAATCTTTTTCTCTACACCCATAATAATGTATTTATATATTATAAATATGATTTAGAAAAAAGAACAAGTTAATGAAATATCAAGCTAATTAGCACCGCTTATGAATGTATTTGATCTAATACAATAGCTATTATGGTGAAATCTTTTTTTTTCCAGTTCTGATGATGTATTTTATATGTTATATGATTTACAAGAAGGACAAGTTAATGGAATATCAGGCTAATTAGCCCCATTTATGGATGTATTCGATCCAATAGCTATTTTCCAACAACTTGTATATCCACACAAGAAAATATAAAATAAATTAGGATGCCTGTGTTTTGAGTTTTGACTGTAACCAACTGAAATTGACTTTTTTTCATATCTGGAAACTGCATTTTTATATTGGATATACGTATAAAGCCAAATATAAAGTAAGAATAAATCATTTGACCAAAGATAATATAATTGTTGTCTTTGCTAGTGGTACTTGATTAACTGTAGAATTTTCAGTCAACGCGTGTTTTTGTTCATGGTCAAAAAAGGATATACTTGTGCTCCAAATTGCATAAACGGATTCAAGATTTAAACTCTTTAAGTTCAATTTTAAGATTCTTATCATTGAACGCATTATATTTTTAAAATTAAAAAATTTATATTTATTATTTATTATAATTTTAATACTTTTTACACATAAATTTATGTTCGAATTAAAAATTAAAAGTTCAGTTGAATCCTAACCTAAAATGCTAGAAACGCCTCTGCCAAGTAGTCAACTATATATCAATCTTCCCCGAAGTTGTTTCTTTGACTAAACAGATTACAGCTATTTTAGAAAGTCATAAAATGAGAATCTGCAACTTTAAAAATATTTAGTACTAGATGAGTGGCAATATTTGTAAACTCAAAAGTATAGGAGAATGCTTTCTCTATCCTCTGATTAACAAGTTGTTTATGATATTTAGACAAAACTTTAACTTCAATTTAAAATTTTGATGTGTGGTGAAATTACGCGTTTTAATACCTTTTCCTTAAGCTTTTCTAGTCCTTTAAGTAAGTTTTAATATCATTATGTTCATTTTATGTTTGGAGGAATTTGAAGCTGAAGTGTCGAGAATCGCAAGAAAATGAGGAAAAGACTGTTTTGTGACCATTCTGTTGGCCGCAGAACCGTTCTGCTAGCCGCATAATGGGTAGCGAAATGGGACAGGAGTCACTATTCTGGGCGCAGAATGGTTTTGCTGGTAGCAGATTGGGTAGCAAAGCGGGGGAAAGGACATTTTTGACAGATTGTGTAAAATATTTTCTTTGGGCTATAAATATAACATTAGGTCATTTTAGCCAAAGGAGAAACTTACCTACTCATATCAAATTTCAAGAATCATTATCCAACCTATTTTGAGAGCTTAAAAGAGGGAGAACAAGTCTTTGGAGGCTAGAGTTTCATCACTCATCACCTTGGAAGTGAAGACTTGAAGCCATTAATGAGAATTTCTTACACCATCTCTTTATTTTCTTGCTTTGTATTGTTATATTTGATGTGATGATGACTTTGGACAATAAAGTTGTAAAGACATTGGTCACACCCCAAGCCAGAGGGCATGACTGACAGCTGACCATAGAGTCCAAGAGCCTACATTTTCCATCTATCAAACACTTCACATAATACACAGGCCAACAAGGCCAACTAGCTTGTAAGGAACTGACGGATGAGTTGTATCAACTGTACTCAATATAAGTCCGTAAACCATAGATGTAAATGCGTAAGAGGGCCAACCAGGCTGCCATAAGGATGCATATGACATCACAGCGCTGGCAAGGCCATATCAAAAGTAGCATAACAATAAACACAAGCCTACAAGGCTATGCAAAAGACTATAAGAGTGCATACAATAGACACAGTGATTGGAACATGGCCCCGCCATTCCCATGATATGCATATATATGCAACAAAACCAACACTTACCAACACACTAAATAGCTCCGGAAGAAAAGAGAGTATCGACCACAGCTGCTGAATCAAACCACCTACTGCGGAGGGTCATCAAATCGTCTCTCTATACATGCGAGCATGAAACGCAGCACCCCAACAAAGGGAGGCCAGTACGAAAGAATGTACAAAATATGTAATGCAGGTAAACATAAGTGAAGAAATTAACAGAAGAAAATCGGAGTAACGAAACAACCTAAACCTCGGAGGCCATGGTGGGCATATGCAATGTATAATATCACTGAAAACTAATATAGATAGAGAGAGCCACACTTTGGGGTAATGTCAATATCATATCATACCCGGCTCTAATATGGAACAGGATGGGGCAAGGTCATTAACCCTTCGTCAATCGTTATGGAACTCATTTACAGCCAAAGCTACAATTTATCACCAACTCAAGGTCAATAATATAACAATGACTCTCAAGAGATATGAGACACAATCTCGTCAAGGGGAAACCAACCAACGGATTTCAATAGAATAGAAGGAACCCTTTCAACAAGGAAAATTAAAAGATCACAGGTTCAATAGTATAACAAAGGTAACGAAGAGCGCTAAACAACTCCGGCAAGGAAACAAGCTTGATAATTTTATTAGAACACAAGAAGCACCCTTGTCAAGAAATGTACGATGATCATGAAACAAATTTTAAGAGTTACTAATAAGCATAACATCGACGATTGAGAGCAACCATGTTTATATCTTCTCAGAATATGAGTTTCTTTCGGAATGTTCGGTTTGACGATGCTTAACTTTGAATCATGTCAACAATGAAGAAGTAGGTAAAACCTTACATACCTTTAAGATGATCCGCTTTCTTGTTACCACAATGCACTCATTATGCCTCAATCTTGACATATAATCATATATCAATCTGATTATCACCATTTGCTAGTTCCGTCTTTACTTATTTAAGTGGTGAGGAATTCTACGATAATTCGAGCAACATTTTCCCTGTATTTCTTACATTTTTCAGATCCATAGTGATCACAATATCAAAAATCCAACCTAAGTCAGGTTCATATACATCAATTTCCAACCAACAATCCATTACATCGAACTGCAACCTCAGCTTATAGTCTCATAAGGTTATTCTTTCATTTTTTGGTTCATTGTCGACAACAATTTCAAGATAATCATATTCCCAATGTCAATATACAACTACAACACCCATGTAACCCCTTTCCAACACAATTATCAAGCAACAATGCAAATTATCAAAATCTAGTCATAATTTCATGAATTCCCAACCTTATGCTCACATGCAAGCCAATTTTACCCAATTGCATGTAGACGGGGATAAGATCTTACCTTAGTTGCCTCAAACAATCCTCCATCCTAGCTGGGTTTAGTTTATCTCCACTTCAATTCCAAGAATACGAAGTAAGACGACGATCCCACAATATCCACGAACCTACCGAGACACCAACTTGTGTAGATTCCCTTGGATTTGATATATGTTGGTGTATATATCTTAGATATATATATATATATATATATATATATATATATATATATAGAGAGAGAGAGAGAGAGAGAGAGAGATAGAGAGAAGGGGGGTTTAGATAGAAGGAGTTGTTTGGGGATGAGAAATAATGAAGGAAATTCGTCCAAGCACCTTTATGTACTAGGCCTACCGCCTCAATGTGGGCCATATTTTTTAATGGGCCGAACCGGGCACAGTACTTCTCTTATATTTGAATTGTTAGTTACGTTAGAAAGAAGACCCTCTAAACTTGAATTTAAATAGGTTATTCATCCCATAATTTCTTATATACTAGGAGATATTCCTTCTGAATGTTGGGCCAAAATCCTCTCCAGAATTCTGTCTAATTTTCTCTGAATTCCGACGAATTTAAATTTCTTCAATTTGCTTGATCCCGAAACCTTCCCATACTTACCAATCATGATTATGAACCTCCTTAACCTTGGGACTAATGTAGTTATGCCACTTGAACTCTTACAACACTTTCGCCCTTATGCTTCCATGACCTTAACTCTCCACGCGAATTAGCATACGGAGGGATGGGATGTGACATTCTCCCCATTTAGGAATATTTATCCTCGAATGTTGGGGTATATGGAATGAGTATTTCGTCGTGAACATTACCCCAATCCTATTAACAATAGCATCTATCCCTTGTGCTATGTCACCTTACATACACATCACACACACATCAATCTCATATACTTCCCTTCGTAAAATAAGAATAAACTAAGCCATATTTTACCTTATCTCGTTCTATTTTTGTTTTCTGATGATCGCTGTAGCGCCCTATTTTGACCTGCTCGGGTCAAAGCGGAGCACAGACGTATGGGTGATTCCTGGGTAAAGAATTGAGGAGTCGCCACCTAATTATTTTTACGGTGAATTAGGACACCTAAATATTAAACTAAGTGCTGCTATGTAAACTCCAATTTTAAGGTCTGCGAAACTAGCGAGATTCTAGGTAAGGGTTCTTTATTATCCTAAAGGGAAGGGGTTAGGCATCCTTTAAGATCCGCTAACTTGCGGTTATCCGGTCAAACTCAGGTTAATTATTGCTAGAAAAATGCATGTTTTACAAGTATAATAGATTTAAAAGATGTTTGCAAATAATTAGTAAATGATGCATTCTATACAAGTACGTATTCAGATGACATAAAAAGAAAGATACATGTAAAGTTTTGAAAAATATGCATTTGTGACAATACATTATTTATACTATCAAAGAAGTAAAATTTTGGGAATCATTGAATTGTAAATTGACAAAAGATAAACTTATTCGGAATGATTAATAAAGCGAATAAAAGATGACAAAAGTTGTTTTTGAAAATCTTGAATACGCGTGACGAGCCTAAAATAAATAACTAGCGAAGGGTTTCTAAGTTTGAATTTAACCGAGCCTTCAAATAAAATAAGCTAGCGACGGGTTTCAAATCTTAAACTACCCTATGAATTAATCCTAAGTTTGCCTATTCTAAGAATTTCAATAATTACATAAGTGCGATAAATAATATTACAATACAAAGCGGAATAAAAGCTGAATTAAAGAAAGAAATAAAATAAATAAACACCGAGGAATAATCTGCCTTTATTTACTTTAATCACAATTTGTCCAAGAACAAGCGGTTAGAAGCAGTTAAATACAAATAACTTCATATCCGTATTCAAAGCGTTGAATGTTTTGATCACGGAGGGCTCAGACTTAAATTTTGAAAAGAACATTCCAATCACGTCGTGGCTGCAAACATATGACTAATGTGGTTTATTTTGATTGCCTCGCCTACTAAACGTGTTGGTCTCTCGGGTGAAATAGAAAAGATCACTATAATCACGTCGTGGCTGCGAATATATAACTTGTTGGTTATTTTAGTCACCTCGCCTACTAAACATGTTGATCTTGGAAAAAGGTTTAAGCCTCATCATTGCCCCGAAGTTATATTTTATATAGAAAAATACATATTTGGCAATTGAATAATAAAAGAAGCAATTTTTTATGAAAAAATCTTTCAAGGTTGCAAATATGATAGAATGCAAACCTTATTTTTTAGGATTAAAGAAAATGAATAATAGATAGCCAAATTATTTTTGAAAGATATTAAAGCATGCATAACGAACCTAAAAATAGAACAAAGTAACTAGAGGCTAAGTTTGGAACACACAAGACGGTCCTAAACAAATAAAGCTAGCGGTTGGTTTCCAATTTCAAACGATCCTAAGAAATAAACTAACGGCAGTTAGACTATCCTATTCATTCATCTATTCCCGGCCTAATTATTCTAAGCATTCTAATGACAGTACATAATTAAATAATTATTACAACCCAAATAATAATGAAAGACAAAATTAGACAATAAATAGAAGTAGCGGCTAGGACGGATGACAATATCATCGACACCCTATTTGTTTTGAAGTTCCGAGAGCGGGGAATGCAATGCACATAGATGTAGTTCTTCATTTTGGGCGAAGTCATGATGAGTCTCATAATGAGACTCTTCGTTACTCCAGATGCATTTCATGTAAAGAAAAGAAAAGGATTAGTAGGCGGAGCGAAAATATAAACACATGTATATTCCTAACATATATATACACGAAATCTACAACATTAAATACACATAGGAATGAATACTCATGACCATATATTTTACATATCCTCAAGACATTATTTTTTCAGATCTGACATACTAAAGTAGCCGAAGAAAGAATGTATGCTAGCACAACCGCTCTAAATTTAAACAAGAATAAAAGAGGCAAGGAAGACCAATGTATAAATTATGTAAACATACATGATAAATTCCATTGAACTCATCTTAATCTTAAAGAAACATGACATTCATAAACTTAAACCAAACGCAGATACTATTATATTAAACGTGGATAATATACTCCTTTTAAAATTGCACATATTAATCTAGAATATAACGTGTAAATATCGTCATTTTAATCAATTAAAGTATGCTCGTTTTTGATTTATTAGGCAGCCACCAAACTAACAACTTACACAACATACAATAATTTGAATATCAACAATCCACTAGGTGTCCTAAGAGTATTTAATCAAGCCATAGCTCTTCCAAACACATATTAATCTTACATTATCTGTATTGCATTTAACAATGAACCCAAGATACCTTACTAAAGCTAATGACAATAATTAGTTAACCAAAACATCGAGGCAATATCATCTATCACGTATCAACTCCAAATCAGAAATATCCCAACAACACAAATACAATTATATAAGCAAAATCGTCTCATTATCATATTAATTAATCAAGACTACATTACTTAGCAAAATATCATACTAAATCAAGCATAAACAACACAATCAAATAAGCTTTAAGAAATATAGAAGAATTGGAACGAGTCTAACCTTTTCCGAGTAGCGAACCGAGGCGTGTTTTGAATCGTCGAATCCGCTCGGAAATGTTAGAATTCTGATTTGTAGTAGATTTTTTTGAATTCTGATTTTTTTTCTGGAAATAGGACTCTGTTTTTTTCTGATTTTCGGATGGTTGACCCGTCCCGGAATGACCCGACCCGTCCCGGAATGACCCGACCCGACCCGGCAGTGACCCGAATTGAGAGGAAAATATGAGGAATGAAATGGAATTTTCAGATTGCAAAATTAAAGGACTAGAGTAATATTTCGGATTCAAAAATATAAGAACAAAAGGGGTATTTCGGATTTTTGGGAGTTAATGAACAAAAGAAGTAATTCTTAACCAAAATTAAGAACAAAGAAGCTTGAATTTGTAATCTTCAAACACAAAATAAAAACCCGAAATTTCGACCCGGGTTTCGACTTGACCCGATTGATCCGACCCGGAAGTTACTCGACCCGGAACCCAAAAATAGTGGAAATGTAGCAAAATTCCAGATTTTCAATGAACAACAACACCAATAAAAATACAATACCACCAAAGACTCGAATCTAAATTTCAAACTAAAAAAAATCGAATTAAACTCCTCCCTAAGAACCTCTTTTTTTTTTATCCGAAAAAGACTTCCTCTCCCCCCAAATCAGCGAACCAAAGAGGGTTTTTATAGGTGTCAAACCCAACGTTCAACCCCCTCACACCCCCCTAAAAACGAATTCAAATTTCAAAATAAAGGGGACAAAATCTAAATTTTGGGCGTGTCTTGGGGTATGTGTTGCGGTGAGAGGTGATGGGAGTAGGCCGCGGTGTCAGGCGGTGGCGTGAGGCGGGGGTGTAGGTGCGGCGGCGTGAGGCGGGGGTGTAGGTGGCGGCGTGGGGGTAGGGGCGTAGGGTTTAGGTTTTTAGTTTTGGGGGAATTAAAAGGGGGGCCGACCGGGTCGAGTTTTTGGTTGGGTCGGGGGAGTTGGGTTGGAAGGGTGATGGGCCGGGTTTGATGGGCCGGCGGGTTTAGGATTTGGCTACTGGCCGGTTGGGCCTGGGGAGTGGGCGTTGGGCTTTGGTTGTGGGTTGTGGGAATTGGGGGAAATAAAGGGAAGGGAAATGGGTTTGAATAAAAGGAAATTTGGTTTTGGGCTTGTTTTGGTGTGGGCGAAAATTGGGGGTTTTTTTTTTTTGTGGGGTATTGATTTATTTTGGGTGAGGGGAGATTAAAGGGGTTAGAAAATGTTTTGGGTTTAAAAATATAAAAGGGGTTTAACATTAAAAATATTATTTTTGTAAAAGATGTGAATTATTTAAAATAACATAACGATGTGATAATAAAAATATAATATTTGCGTAAATGTTTAATGCTTAATAAAGGAAAATGCGATGCAATTTTGCGAGAATAAAATAACATAGAACATTATGGATAAAACTATGATTATGATAAAGATGCAAATGATAGTAAAAATGCGAATAATAATAATAATAAGATATATACACATATATGCCTATATTTTAAAATTGTTTTAAAAGTGTCAAAAAATATTAAAAATTACGAATAAAAATCATAAAGGATGGGACAAAATTGGGTGTCAACAGATGCCCCTCTTTGGACGGAGACGATGAAAGAGTTTTCGGCCAAAGAAGTTGACTGAGTAGCCAATTTTGTCACGATCATCTGGATCGCATGGTAAGAAATAGAATCCCGAGAGGTATAGAAGTTGCAAAAAGATAGTGCACATTCAAGAAACAATGCCCGGTGTCGACTTAGGATGACACCGGTCGCAGATCTGAGAAACTAATGGGAAAAGCGGATCGGCGTCAAGTAGGTCGTTGACCAATTTGCCTCGGTTCGTAGTAAGAGATAGTTCCACGTTGTGATGAAATTCCTGCAAATTAAAAACTCACGCAAACTAAAGCTTAAGATATAATTAGTGTATAGCTGTGAGACAAATTATAGAGAAAATAACTTGGAAATACCCGACATTAGGAGGTGGGCTTTGTAAATTAAAATACCCTCATTATAAGGTGGGCGATTGAAATTAAAATACCCTCATTATAAGGTGGGCTGGTGAAATTAAAATACCCGCATTATGAGGTGGGCGCGATGAAATTAAAATACCCGCATTATGAGGTGGGCTGAAATAGCGTTATTGTAATGTTGTTTCTTTGTAAAAGATAAAGTTGTCTTTGAAGACGTCGTTGTAATCTTTGTTGGCGTCATTGTAATCTTTGTAAAAATAAATGTTGTCTTTGAAGACGTCGTTGTAATGCTGTTGACGTCATTGTAATGCTGTAAAAATAAATGTTGTATTGAAGACGTCGTTGTAATGCTGTTGACGCCATTGTAATGCTGTAAAAATAAATGTTGTGCTGAAGACGTCGTTGTAATGCTGTTGACGTCATTGTAATGCTGTAAAAATAAATATTGTGCGTAAGGCGCCGTCGTGGCGTGTTGTTGATGACGCCGTTGTATGGGCGCGTTGCTGATGACATCATTGTAATGCCGTTGATGTCGTTGTAAGAATGTAAAAGATAGTTGTTTTGCAGAAGATGCCATTGCGTAGGCGTGTTGTTCATGACGTCGTTGTATGTGCGCGTTGTTCATGACACCGTTGTATGGGCGTGTTGCTGATGACATCATTATAATGTTGTTGATGTCGTTGTAATGCTGTAAAAGATAGTTATTTTACAGAAGACGTCATTGCGTAGGCGTGTTGTTCATGACGCCGTTGTATGGGCGCGTTGTTGATGACGCCATTGTATGGACGTGTTGCTGATGACATCATTGTAATATTGTTGATGTCGTTGTAATGCTGTAAGAAATAATTGTTGTGCTGAAGACGTCGTTGCGTAGACGTGTTGTTGATGACGCCGTTGTATGGGCGCGTTGTTGATGACGCCGTTGTATGGGCGTGTTGCTGATGACATCATTGTAATGTTGTTGATGTCGTTGTAATGATAACGCTGATGTCGTCGTTGTAATGATAACGCTGATGTCGTCGTTGTATCGACGTGTTGTGTTGAAGACGTCATTGTGATGACGTTGTTGCAAGAATGTAACGCTAAGGTCGTCGTTGTATCGACGTATTGTGTTGAAGACATCATTGTGATGACGTTGTTGCAAGAATGTAACGCTGAGGTCGTCGTTGTATTGACGTGTTGTGTTGAAGACGTCATTGTGATGACGTTGTTGCAAGAATGTAATGCTGATGACGTTGTTGTAAGAATGTAATATTGAAAACGTGATTGTGATGACGTTGCAAGAATGTAACGCTGAGGTCGTCGTTGTATCGACGTGTTGTGTTGAAGACGTCATTGTGATGACGTTGTTGCAAGAATGTAATGCTGATGTCGTCGTTGTATCGACGTGTTGTGTTGAAGACGTCATTGTGATGACGTTGTTTCAAGAATGTAATGCTGTTTGTTGTAAGAGATAGGCGTTGCACTGAAGACGTCGTTGAAATGTTGTTGACGTCGTTGTAATGTTGTAAAGTGGCGTCTTTGCCGTAACGTCGTGGACGTTGTTGTAATGTAGTTTTGCTGTAGAAGGTAGATGTTGAGCTGAAGGCGTCATTGTAATGTTGTTGACGTCGTTGAGAGACGGTAAAAGATAGTTGCTGCGTTGCCATAAAAGATAGCTGTTGCGCTGAAGACGTCATTGTAATATTGTTGACGTCGTTGAGATGCGGTAAAGATAGTTCTTTGCGTTGTCGTAAAGATAGTTCTTTGTTTTGAAGGCGTCATTGTATTGTTGTTGAGGTCGTTGAGATGCTGTAGAAGATAGTTGTTGTGTTGCCGTAAAAGATAGTTGCTGCGTTGAAGACGTCATTATAATGCTGTTGACGTCGTTGAGATGCTGTAGAAGATGATTGTCGTGCTTCCATAACGTCGATGACGTTATTGTAATGGTGTCCTGGTGTAAGAGATGTAAGTGACGCCCTTGCCGTCGGTTTCTTGTAATAGGGTTTCACGTTGTCTTTGAATCTTACGCGATCCAAACTCATGTGAATTGAAATGTCGTCTGGCAGGCGAAAATGTGATGCGACGTCTTTGCCGTCGGGTTTGCCTTGTTGTCGTTCTTTGTGATTCGAAATAACATCTTTGTGCAGACATAATAGTCGGGACCCTGTAGGTCAAGATGACGTCTTCGTATAAATGCGGAACAAGAACGTAATCCTTGTAGTGAGTTGTGGTGCCGAAATTCTTTGGGGAATTGATCAAAACTGATGTGGCTTCCCTGCTTTTTCAACCTGAAGAACCTGTACTCAAAGAAAATTTGTGAGTTTGGGGAGGGGCGGTTGATTCGCGTTGACTTGGTAGCTTTGGCTCTTGATAGCTGCATGTCCTCTTGATTTGGACACAGTAGCCTGCCTGGTTCCAGTCTTGGCTAACCGTTAATGAAAACATTTGTTGAAAATAATTTGTTTATAAGAAAGTATGCTTATCATTAAAAAGTTCTTGTCGAACTCTAATGAAAATATTTGGTGAAAATAAATTGTGTATAAGAAAATATGCATATTAGTAATAAAAATCTTGTCAAACTCTAATGAAAGTATTTGTTGAAAATAAATTGCTTATAAGAAAGTATGCCTATATGTAAAAGTTACGTCGGCGGTGACATGTCGTGAAACAAAGCAAACGTCTTATCCAAAATCCTCTTAGGCTGAAGACTTAGTTTGCCGATGCTTTTCCATGTTTTCGGCGTCCTCCGGCAGTGATCCCTTAAAAATGCCCCAGTTTCCGATATGTGATAATGACGATCTTTTGAACGGACAACCGAGTCTTGTGTAGATTGCTTGCATGTCCCTATCAGGCGATCGGATGGGTGCATTTTTCATATGTTAGATAAAGGAGAAAATATTTCCTAATGGTGGGACCAGAAGCGATTTAGGCGCCACGTATCCCCATGAGGGAAGCAGGTCATGACGTAGTTCATTACAAGCAAAGGAGATTGTAAGGGTTTTTCTAAAGATGGGACCGAAGCCGATGTGGCCTCCTACGTATCCCGCCGAGGGAATCAAGTCATAATGTAGTTCATGTTACAAGTGAAAAGGAACTTGGGGAAATTTGTGATCTAAAGCGGAACCCTACGTGGGTTCTATTAGTATCCCGCCGAGGAGCGCAACTTTTACAACATAGAAAAAGTATTACATAGAGAATAATTAATCTTAGATATGGTATCTCTTCACTGCATCTGCATTGATGGTTTTTGGCCATTCTATTCTGATAAGGTTGCCCCGGACAACTGCGTCCATCTGCTTTTCATCAATCAGTCTCTTAGTATATGATTATGTATCCACTTGACTGCAAAAGATATAGCATTGCCCCAGTAGAAGTCCTGATCGTAGTATGGTAGCCCAAGAGTACAAATGGCAAACGTCCGTGCCAATGCTTGTAACTATCAACCATCTTGATGTTTCATCCAAATCTGGCTTTGACTTATTCCAAAAATGCCTCAATTCTTCCGCTTGTGAGTCTTCCTTATATTCTTCGAAGCCTTGCTTGTTTGGGACCTTGTTTGCTTGTTTCATTATATGTCACATACTGCCGACAAATTAGTTTGCATGATGAAAAAAGAAAAGAGAATTTTTGAACAAAACATATTTTATAATAGCAAAAGCAATGCAGATTTGCCATTTTAAGCTTTCAAAAGGTAGAGGCAAAACACATTAAATGCATATATGTGATTCAGGCCTCAATCTGAATCGCATTGTTTCATTAAATATTAATGCAGTTAACTAGTTTCTGGGAGAAACAAGGCCAGGGCACATGTCCAATTTTCGCAAAACATCTCCTTGCTCTGCATCCCAACTGGTTGAGTCTCTAGCGTAATCACCGAGAATCATATTGCTTTTTGCTTCTTTTTCAGCAATGAAAAATCTTTTGAATCCCTTCACGAGGTTGGCTGCATTGTCCTCATTTGATTCTGAGTGGCGCATGCTTTGTGAATAGTGACTTAGAGGTGGAACAAGCTTTGGTAAATGAGCATCTATCTTTCTTCGGAGATTGGTTGATAAAACTTTTTCAAGAAAAGATGGTGCCATGATCCGCGACTTTGGAGGAAGTACTTCTACTCCCAACGCTGCCCTTAATCGGGTGTAATCATAGGGGTGATAGAGGCCGGTGATTCAACATTTTCCTTTCTCCGGACTGGCACAATAGTCCCTTCCAAATTGTGTTCTTCATCAACAGTAATCATGTTCACATTGGCATTGTCATGATCTGGCAAAGGGTTATCATTTACATTAGAGGAAGGTCCTTTCAATTGGATAACTCCTTATTTGATTAATGCCTCAATTTTGTCTCTGAGGGCATAGCAATTTTCAGTGTCGTGCCCAGGGATTTCCGAGTGGTATACACAATGCTTAGTCTCATCGTGCCATTTTGGAACAGGATTGGGGACATTTCCTTGGATAGGCTGGAGTATTCCTGCGGTTCTCAGTCGTTCATACAACTGGGCTCGAGGTTCGGCTAAAGGTGTATAGGTTTTAGCTGGCTTTCTTTCGTGTTTCTTGCGCGAGTGCAGGTGCGTTTGGTAGATGGACTCGTGGCTGAGGTAAGTATGCGGGCTGATATTGCGAGGGATTTGGATAGACAGGTGCTCGAGGCAGGCGATATATTGGCTGGGTATGGTAGACAGGGTAGGGACCAGGTGGGTATTGATAATAAGTTTGAGGGCTTTGGACGTATGGGCTATAATAGGAAAGCTGAGCACTTTGGTTGTTTTGATTGTAGTAGGGAGGCTGAGGTGATGGCATTTGGTAGGTTGATATTTGATTTGGCCTATGTTTCTGAACCATCATAACAGGGGACACTCTGTCCCTCTTCTTCTTTATTATTCCCCCAAATGAGTCCGACTGGATTGCCTCACTCGTTGCTTGCAACGCTGCCAAGTTTGCAATTCTCCCAGTTTTGATACCTTCTTCTATGAAATCTCCCATCCTTACGACTTCAGAGAAACTTCGTCCTATGACGCTTATCATTCTTTCATAGTATGTCGCATCTTTCAAAGATTGTACAAAGAGAGTGGCCATTTCACTTCCCGTTATCGGGGGTTGAACTTTTGCTGCTTCTGCCCTCCACTTCATGGCATATTCTCTGAAGGTCTCTGTGGACTTTTTCTCCAACTTCATCAAATAAAATCTATCCAAAGCGTATTCGGTGTTAAATCTGAACCTATCCACGAAATCCTGTGCTATTGTGCCCCAGTCATGCCATTTTCGCGGGTCCTGGCTTGTGTACCAGTCTAGTGCTTCTCCTGTCAAACTCCTTACGAACAACTTCATTATGATGGCCTGATTTTTACCTACCCCAATCAGTTTGTCGCAGTATGATCTCAAATGAGAGTAAGGATTTCCTTTCCCATCAAACAAGTCAAATTTTGGCATTTTATATCCGACAGGCAATTCAATGTCGGGATGCATGCACAAATCTTCGTACTCGAGTCCTTCATGCCCCTTGCTGGTTTGGATATTCTTGAATGCTTCTTTCACGCTATGAATCTCTCTCGCCACACTTTCACCGGTTCTGATCCTCACCTGCCTGTCCATTTCTTCACACTGGCCAATTTCCGGAAGAGTCATGTTTGGTACTGTGGTTGTAAAAGGTTGAGCTTCCGTTGCATATACTGGTGGCACATGTTATTCGTTGAGATCAGCGACGTGTGCCATCAATATGTGTTGGCCTGCTTGGTGATTTTGCATGGAAGAGGTGTTTTGGATGAGTGGGTTAATTTGGGTATGTGGAGTTGCAGGGTCATTTTGTAACGGGCTTTGTTGTGGACTAGCTTACGGGTTAGTGTGCTGTGGATCGGTTTTGATTAGTGGCAAATTTTTGGGGAGGTTTTGGGGAAATGGCGATTCAGGAGATGAAAAAGTTTGCGGTGCAGTTGCATTCGTCCCTTGTTCAGGGAGTGGGGTATTGGCGCTAATGGACAGGTTGGTGAGATTTTGGAGCCGCTCTATCTCAGTCTGCATGGTGTCAATACATTTATATGATTGGGCGATGTATTTTTCTTGGACGGTAGCATTTCTATTTTCCGAAGCCTCTGGTTCATCTCTGGAAAGAGTGATAAGTTCCAGGTCAGTCTGTTCGGATGCATCTGAATCTGTCATTTTGCTGAAGGATTGTGCCTTTGACCTCGTGAAGTAGGGATGATCTGCCAGTTTTAGTCAACGCAAATCAACCTTTGGGAAGAATAATTTTAAAAAAAATAAACCTTCTAAAAAATGAAGAAAACCAAGTTAGTATAGGGCGAGTAATTATTGTTTTAAATAATATGCACATAGTGAAAAAGCAGGAGTAAACAACAAAATGATTGTAAGGCAATTAAATGCGCATCCTAATATGCATGGGGCCTCTCTTATGCCGGAGGTGGGCCTAAACGCCAGATATGCGAGATCATGATAGATTGATCCAAGCCCCTAAATTGAAATACTTTTGTTGGAAATGAGACAAAATGAATGTACATATCCCAATTTCGGCATGTCATGATTAGGCTTGGATTTGTCTATCATTATCACGCTACACATAATATGCTGATTGGTCGTTGGGTTGTGAGACCCGTAGACAATTTTGGCAGATTTCTTAATTGTGGAGTCGATGCCAAGGATCGATCCACCTAAGGTGTATGCATGCATGACTTAAAATAAAGGGTGGTATAGCTCTATCCTAAATTTTCTAAGATTTGGCTGACTAGACACAAGGTTCCCGAGCGGACTACTTGAGTGAGAAGGCTACGCGGCCACCAGATGGTCCGGTCACTCCGCGCATACGCCAACTCTCCTAAAATTTGGTAGATTGAAAGAAATTTGCGGGTGCGCAAAACACACCTCGCGTGTAGTGTGTGATAGTGTCAATTTTCCAGAGTGGAAGAAATATGAGCGAAATGCCAATTTAAGGAAAGCAGTAAGAAATATAATAATTAAAGCAGTTTATGCACGCAAAATTTCACAAAGGAAACAAATCAAATCATTAAATCAAATAAAGAACAAAAGTAAAGCGCAATAATAATTAACCTGATTTTGCTATGGTTAAGAACCTGAAACTCCCAATGGGTCGCCATCTTTGTAGCGCCCTATTTTGACTGCTCGGGTCAAGCGAACCTGACGTATGGGTGATTCCTGGGTAAAGAATTGAGGAGTCGCCACCTAATTATTTTTACGGTGAATTAGGACACCTAAATATTAAACTAAGTCTTTGCTATGTAAACTCCAATTTTAAGGTCTGCGAAACTAGCGAGATTCTAGGTAAGGGTTCTTTATTATCCTAAAAGGAAGGGGTTAGGCATCCTTTAAGATCCGCTAACTTGCGGTTATCCGGTCAAACTCAGGTTAATTATTGCTAGAAAAATGCATGTTTTACAAGTATAATAGATTTAAAAGATGTTTGCAAATAATTAGTAAATGATGCATTCTATACAAGTACGTATTCAGATGACATAAAAAGAAAGATACATGTAAAGTTTTGAAAAATATGCATTTGTGACAATACATTATTTATACTATCAAAGAAGTAAAATTTTGGGAATCATTGAATTGTAAATTGACAAAAGATAAACTTATTCGGAATGATTAATAAAGCGAATAAAAGATGACAAAAGTTGTTTTTGAAAATCTTGAATACGTGCGTGATTTGAGCCTAAAATAAATACCGAGCGAAGGGTCTCTAAGTTTGAATTTAACCGAGCCTTCAAATAAAATAACCTAGCGACGGGTTTCAAATCTTAACCTACCCTATGAATTAATCCTAAGTTTGCCTATTCTAAGAATTTCAATAATTACATAACTGCGATAAATAATATTACAATACAAAGCGGAATAAAAGCTGAATTAAAGAAAGAAATAAAATAAATAAACACCGAGGAATAATGCCTTTATTTACTTTAATCCTCGCAAGTATCAAGAACAAGCGGTTAGAAAGCAGTTAAATACAAATAACTTCATATCCGTATTCAAAGCAGTGAATGTTTTGATCACGGAGGCTCGAACTTAAATTTTGAAAAAGAACATTCCAATCACGTCGTGGCTGCAAACATATGACTAATGTGGTTTATTTTGATTGTCTCGCCTACTAAACGTGTTGGTCTCTCGGGTGAAATAGAAAAGATCACTATAATCACGTCGTGGCTGCGAATATATAACTTGTTGGTTATTTTAGTCACCTCGCCTACTAAACATGTTGATCTTGAAAAAAGGTTTAAGCCTCATCATTGCCCAGAAGTTATATTTTATATAGAAAAATACATAGTTGGCAATTGAATAATAAAAGAAGCAATTTTTATGAAAAAATCTTTCAAGATTGCAAATATGATAGAATGCAAACCTTATTTTTTAGGATTAAAGAAAATGAATAATAGATAGCCAAATTATTTTTGAAAGATATTAAAGCATGCATAATCGAACCTAAAAATAGAACAAAGTAACTAGAGGCTAAGTTTGGAACACACAAGACGGTCCTAACCAAATAAAGCTAGCGGTTGGTTTTCAATTTCAAACGATCCTAAGAAATAAACTAACGGCAGTTAGACTATCCTATTCATTCATCTATTCGCGGCCTAATTATTCTAAGCATTCTAATGACAGTACATAATTAAATAATTATTACAACCCAAATAATAATGAAAGACAAAATTAGACAATAAATAGAAGTAGCGGCTAGGACGGATGACAATATCATCGACACCCTATTTGTTTTGAAGTTCCGAGAGCGGGGAATGCAATGAACATAGATGTAGTTCTTCATTTTGGACGAAGTCATGATGAGTCTCATAATGAGACTCTTCGTTACTCCAGATGCATTTCATGTAAAGAAAAGAAAAGGATTAGTAGACGGAACGAAAATATAAACACATGTATATTCCTAACATATATATACACGAAATCTACAATATTAAATACACATAGGAATGAATACTCATGACCATATATTTTACATATCCTCAAGACATTATTTTTTCAGATTTGGCATACTAAAGTAGCCGAAGAAAGAATGTATGCTAACACAACCGGCTCTAAATTTAAACAAGAATAAAAGAGGCAAGGAAGACCAATGTATAAATTATGTAAACATACATGATAAATTCCATTGAACTCATCTTAATCTTAAAGAAACATGACATTCATAAACTTAAACCAAACGCAGATACTATTATATTAAACGTGGATAATATACTCCTTTTAAAATTGCACATATTAATCTAGAATATAACGTGTAAATATCGTCATTTTAATCAATTAAAGTATGCTCGTTTTTGATTTATTAGGCAGCCACCAAACTAACAACTTACACAACATACAATAATTTGAATATCAACAATCCACTAGGTGTCCTAAGAGTATTTAATCAAGCCATAGCTCTTCCAAACACATATTAATCTTACATTATCCGTATTGCATTTAACAATGAACCCAAGATACCTTACTAAAGCTAATGACAATAATTAGTTAACCAAAACATCGAGGCAATATCATCTATCACGTATCAACTCCAAATCAGAAATATCCCAACAACATAAATACAATTATATAAGCAAAATCGTCTCATTATCATATTAATTAATCAAGACTACATTACTTAGCAAAATATCATACTAAATCAAGCATAAACAACACAATCAAATAAGCTTTAAGAAATATAGAAGAATTGGAATGAGTCTAACCTTTTCCGGGTAGCGAACCGAGGCGTGTTTTGAATCGTCGAATCCACTCGGAAATGTTAGAATTCTGATTTGTAGTAGATTTTTTGAATTCTGATTTTTTTTCTGGAAATAGGACTCTGTTTTTTTCTGATTTTCGGATGGTTGACCCGTCCCGGAATGACCCGACCTGACCCGGCAGTGACCCGAATTGAGAGGAAAATATGAGGAATGAAATGGAATTTTCAGATTGCAAAATTAAAGGACTAGAGTAATATTTCGGATTCGAAAATATAAGAACAAAAGGGGTATTTCGGATTTTTGGGAGTTAATGAACAAAAGAAGTAATTCTTAACCAAAATTAAGAACAAAGAAGCTTGAATTTGTAATCTTCAAACACAAAATAAAAACCTGAAATTTCGACCCGGGTTTCGACTTGACCCGATTGATCCGACCCGGAAGTTACCCGACCCGGAACCCAAAAATAGTGGAAATGTAGCAAAATTCCAGATTTTCAATGAACAACAACACCAATAAAAATACAATACCACCAAAGACTCGAATCTAAATTTCAAACTAAAAAAAATCGAATTAAACTCCTCCCTAAGAACCTCTTTTTTTTTTATCCGAAAAAGACTTCCTCTCCCCCCAAATCAGCGAACCAAAGAGGGTTTTTATAGGTGTCAAACCCAACGTTCAACCCCCTCACACCCCCCTAAAAATGAATTCAAATTTCAAAATAAAGGGGGGGACAAAATCTGATTTTTGGGGCGTGTCTTGGGGTATGTGTTGCGGTGAGAGGTGATGGGGTAGACTGGCGGTGTCAGGCGGCGACGTGAGGGGCATGGGTGTAGGGTGCGGCGACGTGAGGGGCAGGGGTATAGGGTGCGGCGACGTGGGGGTAGGGGCGTAGGGTTTAGGTTTTTAGTTTTAGGGATTTTTTTGGGTGGGGCGTTTTGGGGGAATTAAAGGGAGGCCGACCGGTCGATTTTTGGTTGGGTCGGGCGAGTTGGGTTGGAAGGGTGATGGGCGGGTTTGATGGGCAGACGGGTTTGGGATTTGGCTAATGGCGGTTGGGCCTGGGAGTAGGCGTTGGGCTTTGGTTGTGGGTTGTGGGAATTGGGGAAATAAAGGGAAGGGAAATGGGTTTGAATAAAAGAGAAATTTGGTTTTGGGCTTGTTTTGGTGTGGGCCGAAAATTGGGGGGTTTTTTTTTTTTTTTTGTGGGGTATTGATTTATTTTGGGTGAGGGGAGATTAAAGGGGTTAGAAAATGTTTTGGGTTTAAAAAATATAAAAGGGGTTTAACATTAAAAATATTATTTTTGTAAAAGATGTGAATTATTTAAAATAACATAATGATGTGATAATAAAAATATAATATTTGCGAAATGTTTAATACTTAATAAAAGGAAAATGCGATGCAATTTTGCGAGAATAAAATAACATAGAATATTATGGATAAAACTATGATTATGATAAAGATGCAAATGATAGTAAAAAATGCGAATAATAATAATAATAAGATATATACACATATATGCCTATATTTTAAAATTGTTTTAAAAGTGTCAAAAATATTAAAAATTACGAATAAAAATCATAAAGGATGGGACAAAATTGGGTGTCAACAATCGCCACCTCCTTCTTGGTATAAATGAAAGTAATTTTGACCTTATTTCCTTTTCGACTTCCTATGTCATCTCCGTGGTGTTCTTGTTCCTTTACGACATTTTCACCGACTTCACATTTTTAAACCTTAGATTTGCGAACCCGCTGATCATGATATAGGAATTGGATTTTCGGACATCTTCAACTGAAACACCATGGAAACTATCTCTATTGTATTCTAGTAACAACAATATATAAAGCACCGAATAACCAGATTCTGACCTTGAAAGAGTTTTAATTCATGAATCAATTGCCTTAACTTTCGAATGACTTAATATGGCTCGAAGTACCGTGGACTTTTTCCTAAAACTGCAACTAAGGGTGTCAATTATGATTGCGATGGGTTCTAAACTCCGTAGGCAGTATATGCTTTACACCCTCCACTAACAATCCGGGTCACTGCCTTACCCTTGTCCGCCAACTTTCTTCGTTTTAAGGTGATGAAATATTCTATGACTTGGATGTCCTACCTTGACCTTCACCAATTTGTCTTTTATCAACACCCACCCACGCTATTATTTCTTCTTCCCGTGAGGTAGCTAGCTTCTCTAGTTCCTTCTTTAGCGTCATCCGTTGGGTGATTTATCGACTTGTCCTGTTTTACTCCTCTTATGATTTGGAACTCTTTTTGCATGGTCTCAATGTTGTCGATGTCCCTTACTTCTCAACCAACATATTCAACAACAATAATGTTAATGTTTTGCCTCCGTATTGAGTATCTACCACTTTTAGAAATCTGACGTTATGTGGTAACTTATCTTTATTCCTTTTTATCGTGGTCCTTCCATATTCTTTACAGTAGTAACTTTTCTCAGGACCTCACACGTGCTTTTCCTTT
The DNA here is from genome assembly GCA_029783415.1 of Anisodus acutangulus. Lineage (NCBI taxonomy): Eukaryota > Viridiplantae > Streptophyta > Magnoliopsida > Solanales > Solanaceae > Anisodus > Anisodus acutangulus. The sequence continues at coordinate 20,027,673 of CM056491.1, read as the reverse complement.
CATTATCAGTCCTGAAATCTTCTATTATGAACTTACTTCATTTTTTGTCTATTAGCTTGACTACCGACCATGCTTTATAAAGAATGTAATTAGTTATATAATCGAAACATACTCATTCCGACTCATGATATCCTTTCTGTTATCCTTTCCCAGCACATCTGCAATCTCTCATCTATAACTCGATCCTTCTTAGCATGTTACTAACTTCTGAATCCATTTACCTTCCTCAATAGTCGTAGTAGCTTATTTTAAGTCAACATCCTCTTGGCTACTTTTACCTTCACCTCCTTAACCTTCTAAGTATTTGGATGTTCCCTTATATCTCTCCTTTTATTTCTCCTTTCTTAGTAAGCTTATTGTTCCTATTCACAAAACCTCTTTGATTATTTCGCATCATAGTTCCCATTTCCCCTTAACCTTGCTATAATCCTCTTGTTGTTTATTTCTAGAAGATCCAGTTTGCTAGATATTTATTGCATCATCCTCTCTCTCCCCCCCCCCCATTTGGGGTGTAACTATCACCTTATCTTCTTAGACTTTTGCCTCTCACGTGTCGATTTATTATATCTAATTTCCTTTTCCCTGTGACTTAGTTTCCTTTCTGGATGAACATCTTGTACTATGGCGACTTCGGCGTTATTTGGGTGCCCAGAAAGGGTCATATACATATACACTTACTATATCTGATCTTGGCAGATATTACTTGCCCTACGAAGCTTACTCGTGACATTTCCCATCGTAATTGTCTTACAATCGTTATTCCTTCATCACTTATCGGTATCCTCCCAATGTCCAGTCGTTCATCTTTTCAGTATCATGACGTCACCTAGTCCTGCTGAACTTTCTAAATCCCTAACACTAGCATCCTTCTCTTCCTTCGAAAATGACCACTCTCCAGCAAGCGCTTATTAGATCATCAACTTATTTCCTTGTCCATAACTATAACCAATTTGTTGTCAAGTTCGACTTGCACAACTATGCTCGAATAATTGTTAGATGCGGCAGCTAATGTTCATGAAAGGGACTCCCATTTTTGCGTAGTCTATCGTCACCCTATCCAACTTTACATACGACCATTGTCGTTATCATACCTTAACTCTTCTTTTCGTGGGTTCCTTGCTCCACTTATAATGCTTGGTCTAACGGCTATCCAACTCCTCCATCACCATTTTTCCTCTTACCTGCTCCCGAAACTTCCACAAGATGTTCCTTTATTGCCGATTCTTCTTTTTTTACCGTGCTTACTTGTTAGGGAGCCATACATCTGCGTTTGGTTTGTACCCCTAGCTGACATAATCCCTGGTATGCTTTGTGTACTCCGTCTTTACCCTTCCTTTAATGTTACCTATTATAATTATTTTCTAACGACATATGCTTATTATAGTTTCTCCCGTAAAGTGTTAAACAACATGTCTAACTTACTCCCAACCGGTTAACTCAACATAATGTAAGTTCGGAATTTTGAATACAATGTCACAAAGGGATTCGAACTGTGCATTAATTGTCCATCAATCTCATATCTTATTGGCCTGATAGAATAATGTTGCAGTCCCATTACTTCTACTCTGGTCTCTTCTTTACAACCTCGGCTATTGCTACTATAATATCATTTGTTCCCGTATAAAAAGTAATAAGTTGCTTTCTGGGTTCATGAATTTATATATATATATAGGCAATTTGAGTGGATGGATTAATGTACCTGTAACTGTCCTGCCTCGGTCCTATCTCTGAGTCTTGATTAGACACACTTCAGAGTGGAACCCTCCTATCCTTTTCAGCTACTCTCATCCTCTTGGCCCGACTACCTTTTTCTTCCTCTACATATCTCATGACATACACAGGCGAACCCTGATTGATGGACTCCCAAGACTGAGGACTGTCCGGCACCTCAAAAGAGTTGGTGTTCGTAAATACCCTGACATAGTGTTGGGCCTAAGGGGAACCTGGCTATGCCAATCCCTACACCGCTCCCCTCATACCCTGATCAATGGAACTCAATAATAAAACTAAGGGCCTCGGTGAGGTCTGAACTCCTCTCACCCCATCTACTATTGGAGGAACTAAAACGAATTGAGCGGGTGACTCATATAAATCCTCGGACGGATCCTCCTCAATAAAAACCATGATCTCAGACGGGTCAGACTCAACAGTGTAACTTATGCCTCATGTTACTACTTTTATAGCCTTCTGACCCGTACTAGTGGGTGGTGGATGTCTAGTATATGCCCTCGCAGCCGTACCCACACTCCTACTAACCGTGGTCCTTATCGTCATAGGCATCACTGCAATTTCAAATGAGAAAATAGGATTAGGAATAATTTTTTTTACGACTAGGCTCTATCGCACGATCTAAATTTTGAAGGAATGAGACAATCCTAAATTCCCTATTGCTTCTTATTTATAAGTGTGGCTCGCTACACACCCATAAATAAGACTCTATTGGGCATGAATCATAGATATCCCTATGATACGACCTTCTCTGATACCACTTTGTCACACCCTAAGCCGGAGGGCATGACTAGAACCTGACCATAGAGGCCAAGCACCTACATGTGCCCTCTATCAAACATTTCACATAATACACATACTGACAAGGCCAACTCGTAAGGAACTGACAAATGAACTGTATCAATTCTACTCAATCATAAGTCCATAAAACATAGATGTAAATGCGTAAGCGGGCCGACCAAGCCTCCATAGAGATGCATATGACATCACAGTTCCGGCAAGGTCATACCAAAAATAGCATAACAGTAAACACAAGCCTATAAGGCTTTACAAAAGACTATCCACAGGACACATGTCTACGAACCTCTAAGAGTGCATAAAACAGACACAATGGTCTAGAAAGGGCTCCGCCATACCCATGATATGCGTATATATACAGCAAAACCAACACCTACCAACACACTAAACAACTCCGAAAGAAAGGAGCGTATCCACCACAGCTGCTGAATTAAACCACATATTACGGTGGGTCATCAAATCGTTTATTTGTACTTGTGGGTATGAAACGCAGCGCCCCAACAAAGGAACGTCAATATGAAATAATGTACTGAATATGTAAGGCATGTAGAAGATAATAACATGAGCAAATTGGAGTAATGAAACAAACTGAACCTCAGAGGATACGGTGGGCATATGCAATGTATAACATCACTGGAAACCAATTATATATATATATATCCACACTTTGGGGTAATGTCAATATCATATTGTACCCAGTCCTAATATGAGACTCGATGTTATCGTATCCAGCTACAGTGATATACACATATAAGTGTCGTACCCGATCGATTATAGCGCGACTCGGTATCACAAAATATGTTCATATATGTATATATAATGCATGAATGACCTTATCAACCCAATAGGAACAGGATGGGATGCCACAAGGTCTTTAGCCCTCCGTCAATCATTATAAAACTCATTTACAGCCAACGCAACAATTTATCAGAAACTCAAGGTCAATAATATAACAATGACTCTCAAGAGATATGAGACACAATCTCGTCAAGGGGAAACAAACCAACAGATTTCAATAGAATAGAAGGAACCATTCAACAAGGAAAATTAAAAGATTACAGGTTCAATAGTATAACAAAGGTAATGAAGAGCGCTAAACAATTTCGGCAAGGAAACAAACTTGATAATTTTATTAGAACACAATAAGCACCCTTGTCAAGGAACGTACGATGATCATGGAACAAATTTTAAGAGTTACTAATAAGCACAACATAGACGATTGAGAGCAACCATGTTTATATCTTCTCAGAATATGAGTTTCTTTTGGAATATTCGGTTTGACGATGCTTAACTTTAAATCATGCCAATAATGAAGAAGAAGGTAAAGCCTTACATACCTTTAAGATGAGCCGCTTTGTTGTTACCACAATTTGCTCGTTACGCCTCAATCTTGACCTATAATCATATAGCAATCTGATTATCACCATTTGTTAGTCCCGTCTTTACTTTTTAAGTGGTGAGGAATTCTACGATAATTCGGGTAGAATTTCCCTTATATTTCTTATATTTTTCAGATCCATAGTGATCACAATATCAAAAATCCAACCTAAGTCAAGTTCATATACATCAATTTCCAACCAATAATCCATTACATCGAACTGCAACCTCAGCTTACAGTCCCATAAGGTTATTCTTTAATTTTCTTTGGTTTATTATCGATAACAATTTCAAGATAATTATATTCTCAATGTCAATCTACAACTATAACACCCATGCAAACCCTTTCCAGCACAATTATCAAGCTACAATGCCAATTATCAAAACTTAGTCATAATTTCATGAATTCCCAACCTTATGCTCACATGCAAACCAATTTTACCCAATTATAGGTAGAAGAAGATCAGATATTATCGTAATTGCCTTAAACTATCCTCAATCCTAGATGGGTTTAGTTTAACTCCACCTCAATTCCAAGAATAAGAAGTAAGACGATGATCCTGCAATGTCCACGAACCTTCCGAGACCCCAACTTTTGTAGATTCCCTTGGATTTGATATATGTTGGCGTATATATCTTAGAGAGAGATAGAGGTTTTATAGAGAAGTGGGATATGTTTGGGGATGAGAAATAATTAAAGAAATTTGTCCTAGCACCTTTATGTACTAGGCCTACCGCCTCAATGTGGGCCATATTTTTGTATGGGTCGTACCGGGAACAATACTTCTCTGATTTGCAAACTGTCTGTTGTATTGGAAAGAAGACTTTCTGAACTTGAATTTTGATAGTTTATACATCCATAATTACTTATATACTAGGATATATACTGTTACACCTCGTAAGATTAAGACGATAATTAAGAACGTCATTAAGGAAGCAAGATTCAGATATTGAATATAAGGAATGCTTACATATGTTAATACGGGAAATTAGTGTAAAAATGGATGTTATCCCGGAATAATTTTTCTTTAGTGCTATACACGTGACGACGAAAATTAATCCTAGTAGTTGAATTTATTCCAATGGAGTTATGGACTAGTATTGTATTAAAACAATTATGACATTGAGGATACGAGGCTTATGAAATTCTCGGAAATTAAAAGAAGTGGATTTGAGATTTTCTAATTGAAGAACTTGGGGGCCAAAGTGTAAAGGAAAAATCAGATTTTTTTCTTATAAACTTACACTTACCTCTTCATCTTCTTCTACACTTAAACAAAAATAACTCTCCTCTCATTCTCTCCTCTACACTCATCCGAAAATCACCCTCCACCCATAACTAAAATTAAGGTTTTTATCTTCTCTTCCTAGACTACATTTTTCACCAAAAATTAGAAGCAAAACAACACCAAAAATAGTGGCAAAAAACAGTGGCAAAACAATGATCGCTTGTAAAATCGCCAGACATTTGAGATTTTTGGGATGAAATTTTGGAAGAAAAACGTGTAGGGATGATGGTTTAACATTGTAGAACACTTGCATGTCAATTGGAGTTGAAGAAGTGAACAAAAAGGAGGAGAAAAATTACAAAACAGTAGGGAATCTTCGGACAAACAGTGACAGAAAATTGCAGACTGTTTTATAAAAATTCTTCTTTCTATGATATAATTGGAATGCATGTTGTTAGAATTAAGGTAATGAATTTGTGTTAAGGAAGAATTGGAATTTAAGTATTGCATGTGACAATTTTGGGCTAGTTGCCAATTTGGGACAGATTTTGGTGTTGTTGGATCCGTTGGCTATTGTTGTTATTATTATCACTAATTGCATGATGAAATTGAAAGGAAACATGGAGATTTAGTTGGAATTAGTTATATGGAAGTATTAAAATCCGAAATTGGATTATAGGAATTAAGATAAGAGTTATGGAATTATGACATGTTGTGGCCAAGAACTTGCATGAAATTGTTGAACATGTTGTGATGTATATGGACTGTTTTAGGGACTGTTTTGTGGTGTTATAATTCTAAAAATTTAGTCACCATTATGCATGTTTAAGTGTGGTAATTGCTAAGGTAAGTCCTAAAGGAATAAGGGTGTGGAAAGGCATAGAAATGCTTCACATTCTACCCTCGTTGTTGTTGGAACATGGGCTGTTTTGTGGGCTGTTTTTAAGGTGGATTAAGAGGATAAATTTACATGAGAAGTGGGTGTGTAAATTCCCTTTATTGTTGTCTTGGTTGTGCCCTTAATTGGTGTTTGTTTATTGATGTTATTAGCCTCGTTTGAAAGTTGTGGAAACATGTATAAACAGGGAAGTCTGCTAATTTTTATAAAATAAGAAGTCGTTATTCGATATAAAGTATGCTAGCGATCATAGAATTGACGAACGTATTACCATTATTATAGGTTGAAGTTCTAAATCAAAGCATTACTCTAATATTGAGTTGATTAGTTCGTCTAAGAGGTATGTGAACTATTCCTTCTTTCTTTGGCATAATTTTTATTTAATGAAGGTACGGCGGACGTACTTGATTCTTATACAGTTAAATTCCTAAAGAGGATTATTATGAGAAGTGCCTATGATTTTTCACCAAAGAGTTTATTATGACATTATTACAATGATTTTATTGAGAGTCAGATGATAATTTTTACTTGCATATGGTTACTCATGATATCTACTCGTGCTAAGTGTTACTACTTCACCTCACCGAGTCCCGGGCCGGGTTACGTTCGTGCACAACCTTGCATTTTTCACCGAGACCCTCACTAGAGGGCCGGGTTACGTAGGATGGATCCATACATGAGATATGACTTTACCGAGTCCCAGCATGGGCCGGGTTATGATATGATTACACCGAGTCCCGCTCTAGTGGGCCGGGTTACGTTACAGATATATATATATATATATATATATATATATATATATATATAGACATGCACTCATGTTTTCTTGACTTGACTCTCATTTTTATAAGGCAACTGACTTTTATTGTTTATGGCACAGTTGGATTTGGATCCTGACTTTTATACTGATCTCCTGTTTCTGTTGGCTACTTATGATCTCATATGCAGTATTTCATGTTTACATACTCAGTACATTATTTCGTAGTGACCCCTTTTTCCTCGGGGGGCTGCGTTCATGCCCGCAGGTACAGGTGCTCAGTTTGATGATCCTCCGATTTAGGTTCCTGCGGAGCTGTTTGGGGAGCTCCTTTGATCCAGAGCTTTACCACTTTTGTACGGAACCCTATCTTTTTTATTTATGTATATTTAGGGGCACGACGGGGCCCTATCCCGTCATATGTCGTTATCCTTCTTGTAGAGGTGCAGAAGCGGTTGTGGGTTGTCTTGGTGTAAGTCAGAAATGCTTTGGCCACCATATTATTGTACTCTATGTTGGGGAGTGTTCCCGTGTATATGTTATATTATCTGTTGGCAGCCTTGTCGGCTTGCCTGTATATTGTGTTGGCTAGTTGTGACTCCTCAGGAGGCAGGTACATTCGGGGGTAAAGGCAGCCTTGTCGGCTCGCCTACCCTAGCATATGTTGTTATTGCAGCGTTATGCTGCCGAATTTTAGACTCATTAAGTGTTAGTTGGATTATGTGTGACAGGTTAGTGTAATGACGTCATTAGGGCAATTAGTCGCGGCCTATCGGGTCGGGTCGTGACAAAAGTGGTATCAGAGCAGTTAGTCCTCGGAGTGTCTACAGACCGTGTCTAGTAGAGTCTTGCGTATGGGTTTGTTGTGCCCCATACTTCTACGCAGGAGGCTGCAGGGCATCTAGGATTGGTTTCTATTCTTTCATCTCTTAGATCGTGCAATAGAGCTATGTTATTAGGATAATTCCTTTATGACGACTTACGATGTTTACAACTATGCCTCCGAAGAAGGCGACAGCGGCCCAGAAGGGCAAGTCTACAGCGGGGGATACCATCCAGATTCAGAGAGTTACTAGGTCCCGTACCCAGTCTATGCCGGAGACTATGCCCCAGTCGACGAGCTCTGCTTCATCGCCACCACCAGAGGCTCTAGTTCAGGGGGAAACATCACCAGCTGAGGCCTCAAAGACTGAGCCTCCAGCTTCTTTAACGGGGCAGAGGAAGTGGCTACGAGAGATGCGTCACCATTGACTAGCTTGGTAGCAGGCGTAATCTGCAGACAAGGACTGGAGTCGACCCTAGGTCTGACAGTTTGAGGGTTCATGATTTCTTGAGTTGTAACCCTCCAGAGTTTTTCGGATCTCAGCCCGAGGAGGACCCGCAGGAGTTTATCCGACAGATGCAGCGTACCTTGAGGGTAATCAGGGCTTCAGATACTAAGTCTGTGGAGTTGGCTTCGTATAGAATGCGGGATATAGCTACAAACTGGTATGAGTCTTGGGAGTTGTCTAGGGGAGAGGATGTTCCTCCAGCTACATGGGATGAGTTTACAGAGGCCTTCCTTGGTCACTTCTTGCCTCCAGAGATGAGGAGAGCTAGAGTGGACAGATTCTTACAGTTGAGGCAGAGTGGCAGGACCATTCGTGAGTATAGCATGCATTGGCCAGATATGCACCCACTATTGTAGCAGATATGGCAAATAGGGTGCATCGCTTTGTGATGGGGCTGGACCATTATCTGATCGATGGTTGTATGGCGGTAGCTCTTCAGCCGGGTATGGATATTGCTCGTGTCCAGGCATATGCACAGGGGGTTGAGGATCGACATAGAGGGCGACAGCCAGACAGAGGTCATGACGGGGACCAGCATAAGAGGGCTAGGTCGGCAGCTTATTCCAGTGAGTCTCGAGACAGACAGTTCTAGCAGCAGGTCAGATATTCACCTCAGCCATCACAGAGTGCACCTCTACAGTCTACGGGTAGAAGGTTCGACCGCCCCGGGTATTCAGGAGCCAGACAGAGCTCCAGGGCTTCGGGTTCTCAGAGGAACAGGGGCCCTAGTCAGTTGAGACCACCCTATCTTCGGTGCTCTTAGTGTGGTAAGTTTCATATTGGGGAATGTCGTTCGACCACAGGTGCTTGCTTCTCTTGCGGCCGTCAGGGCCATATAATGAAAGAGTGTCCCAACATAGGTGGTTCAGGTGGGCTGGCTCGGCCTACGGGGTCGGGTGCTGGTTCATCGTCATCTATAGCTATGCGCCCCACCGGGTGGGGTAGTCAGATGCCAGCAGGCCGTGGTAGAGGTCGTGGCAGAGTTTTCAGTTTCGGTGGTCCTTCGAACCGCATATATGCTTTGGCGATGAAGCGTGATCGAGGCGTCACGGATGTTATACTATCGGTCTTTTTCTGTAATGTATATGCGTTGATAGATCCAGGTTCCACCTTGTCCTACATATCCCCTCTTGTTGCTAATAGAATAGGGATAGAATCTGAGCCGATAGAACCATTCGAGGTAGCTACACCGGTAGGAGATTCGGTTATAGCTGAGCGTGTGTATAAAAATTGGTCGGTGGTGATATATAGCCGTCATACCTTAGCAGATTTGATGGAGTTGGATATGACCGACTTTGATGTCATTATGGGCATGGATTGGTTGGCTTCTTGTTTTGCCAATGTTAATTGTAGAGAGAAGTTGGTTCGATTTCAGTTCCCAGGCGAGCCAGTTATAGAATGGAAAGGGAATGCAGCATCGCCGAGGGGTAAGTTTATTTCATACCTCAAGGCAAGGAAGATGGTCAGAAAAGGTTGTATCTATCATTTGGTTCGGGTGCATGAATCTGAGAAGGAGGTACCGGCTCTTGATCGATTCCGATAGTTAGCGAAGTTTTCGGATGTATTCGGACGATCTTCCGTGTCTCCCAGAGCGGGATGTAGATTTCAAAGATAGATGTATTGCGGTACCCAACCTATATCCATTCCTCCTTATAGAATGGCACTGCAGAGTCAAGGAGCGGTGAGAGACTTGTTGGAGAAAGGTTTTATTAGGCCAAGTACATCTCCACGGGAGCACCAGTGTTGTTTGTGAGGAAGAAAGATGGATCATCATGGGTGTGTATGGATTATAGGTAGCCGAACAAGGTAACCATCAAGAACAAAATTTCTTCCCAGGGATTGATGATTTATTTGACCAGCATGTGGTGCTAAGTTCTTCTCAAAGATATACTTGCGGTCGTTATCATCAAAGTGTAAGTGGAGACAGATATTCCAAAGACAGATTCGAACCCGATATGGACATTATGAGTTTAGAGTGATGTCTTTTGGGTGACCAATGCTCGGCGGTGTTTATGGATTTGATGAACCGGGTATTCAGCAGTTCTTAGACATGTTCGTCATTGTATTCATTGATGATATCCTGGTTTATTCCCGCTCGTGAGCGAGCATGCAGACCATTTGAGGACGGTACTTAGGGTCCTCCAGCACCAACAGTTGTATGCCAAGTTTTCCAAGTGTGAGTTCTGGTTGACTTCGGTGGCATTCTTGGGGCATATTATCGGGGCTGATGGTATTCGGGTGGATACACAGAAGATTGAGGCGGTGAAGACTTGGCCCAGACCTACGACACCTACTGAGGTACGCAGTTTTCTGGGGCTAGCAGGGTATTACAGAAGGTTTGTGGAGAAGTTTGCCTCGATCTCAATGCCTTTGACTAGGCTAACCCAGAAGGCAGCTAAGTTTCAGTGGACGGATGCTTGTGAGCACAGTTTCCAGTTGTTGAAGGATAAATTGACTACGGCTCCAGTTCTGACTCTTCCTGAGGGATAGGATGGTTATGTCATTTATTGTGATGCTTCAGGCATTGGGCTAGGTTGTGTGTTGATGCAGCATGGCAAAGTCATAGCTTATGCCTCCCGACAGCTCAGAAAGCATGAAAAGAATTATCCCACTCATGATTTGGAGCTAGCAGCGGTGATTCATGCCTTGAAGATTTGGAGACATTATTTGTATGGGATTCATGTTGATATTTATACGGATCACAAGAGTCTCCAATATATCTTTAAGCAGAAGGAGTTGAACCTACGACAGAGGCGGTGGTTAGAGTTGCTAAAGGACTATGATGTTGATATCTTGTACCACCCGAGAAAAGCCAACGTCGTGGCAGATGCTCTTAGCCGTAGATCCATGGGTAGCTTGACAGATGTGCAGCCAGACAGAAAGAAGATGGTTCGTGAGATACATAGGCTAGCGAGTCTTGGAGTCCGGTTGGCGGATTTGGGAGATAGCAGGATTCTTATTCGGGATGTTGCGGAGTCCTCTATCGTGGAAGAGGTAAAGAGACGTCAGTATGAGGATCTTGTTCTGGCCCGGTATAGAGATGCAGCTCTCCGAAAGGGAAAGACTCTATTTGAGGTTACACCTGATGATGTGCTGAGGTATGAGGGCAGATTATGTGTACCTGATGTTGTAGGGCTACGACAAAGAGGTTATGGGAGAGGCACACGTGCGTTATTCCATTCATCCAGGATCGACGAAGATGTACCATGACCTTAGATGCTTGTATTGGTGGGATGACATGAAAAGAGACATAGCAGTAATTTGTTGCCCAAAGGTCTAATTGTCAGCAAGTTAAGGTTGAACATCAGAAGCCTGGTGGATTATTACAGGAGATTGAGATCCCGACTTGGAAGTGGGAAGTGATCAATATGGACTTCATTACAGGCTTACCTCGCACTCAACGAAAGTGTGATTCCATATGGGTTATCGTGGATAGGCTGACGAAATTAGCCCATTTTCTTCCAGTGAGGACTACTTCCTCAGCTGAGGACTATGCTAGGCTGTACATCAGGGAGATAGTGAGACTGCATGGGGTTCCCACATCTATTATATCAGACCGAGGAGCTCGGGCTTACGCTTAACTGGAGATCATTCCAGAAGGGATTGGGGACACAAGTGAGTCTCAACACATCATTTCACCCTCAGACGGACGGGCAGGCAGAGCGTACGATCTACACATTAGAGGATATGCTGAGGGCCTGTATTATTGACTTCAGAGGTAGTTGGGATGACCATTTACCACTCATTGAGTTTGCTTATAACAACAGCTACCATTCTAGCATCCAGATGGCACCGTATGAGGCTTTATATGGGAGAAAGTGCAGGTCACCTATTGGTTGGTTTGATGTAGGTGAGACTAAGTTGATCGGCCCAGACATGGTTCAGCAAGCTGTTGATAAGGTGAAACTCATTTAGGAGAGGTTATTAGCAGCACAGAGTCGACATAAGTCATATGCTGATAATCGACATCGACACTTAGAGTTTCAGGTTGATGATTGGGTGTTCCTAAAGGTGTCACCCATGAATGGTGTGATGAGGTTTGGTAAGAAAGGGAAGCTTAGCCCAAGGTACATTGGGCCTTACCAGATCATTCGTAGGATAGGTAAGGTTGCCTATGAGTTGGATCTACCGCCTGATTTGGAAGTAGTACATCCAGTCTTCCATGTATCTATGCTGCGTAAGTGTATTGGTGATCCTTCCAGAGTCTTCCCAGTAGATGACGTCCAGGTGACAGAGGAGTTGTCTTACGAGGAAAGCCCCGTAGCCATACTTGATCGCCAGGTCAGGAGATTACGGACGAAGGATGTGGCTTCCGTCAAGGTATTGTGGAGGAACCACAATAGGGAGGAAATGACTCGGGAGACAGAGGATGAGATGAAGAAGAAGTATCCTCATTTGTTCCCTGTGCCTCCAGGTAATTCAATTCAACTTCCCATTTGATTATTGTAATTGGTGAATGGCATATGTGTGATATATTGTGGCCCTGTGTGGCATCTGTTGGTTGGCTGAATATAGGCGGATAGACATAGTTATAAAGGAGACTCTGCCGAAATTTTTCTAGCATTAGACTTTTTATGAACATTCGAGGATGAATGTTTCTAAGAAGGGAAGTATGTTACACCTCGTAAGATTAAGACGATAATTAAGAACGTCATTAAGGAAGCAAGATTCGGATATTGAATATAAGGAACGCTTACATATGTTAATACGGGAAATTAGTGTATAAACGGATGTTATTCCGAAATAATTTTTCTTTAGTTCTATACACGTGACGACGAGAATTAATCCTAGTAGTTGAATTTATTCCAATGGAGTTATGGACTAGTATTGTATTAAAAAAAATTATGACATTGAGGATACGAGGCTTATGAAATTCTCGAGAATTAAAAGAAGTGGATTTGAGATTTGCTAATTGAAGAACTTGGGGGCTAAAGTGTAAAGAAAAAATCAGATTTTTTTCTTATAAACTTACACTTACCTCTTCATCTTCTTCTACACTTAAACAAAAATAACTCTCATCTCATTCTCTCCTCTACACTCATCCGAAAATCACCCTCCACCCATAACCAAAATTAAGGTTTTTATCTTCTCTTCCTAGACTACATTTTTCACCAAAAATTAGAAGCAAAACAACACCAAAAATAGTGGCAAAAACAGTGGCAAAACAGCATCGCTGTCAAAATCTGCAGACATTTGAGATTTTTGGGATGAAATTTTGGAAGAAAAACGTGTAGGGATGATGGCTTAACATTGTAGAACACTTGCATGTCAATTGGAGTTGAAGAAGTGAACAAAAAGGAGGAGAAAAATTACAAAATAGTGGGGAATCTTCGGACAAACAGTGGCAGAAAATTGCAGACTGTTTGGACGAATTTGAGGTATAAAAATTCTTCTTTCTATGATATAATTGGAATGCATGTTGTTAGAATTAAGGTAATGAATTTGTGTTAAGGAAGAATTAGAATTTAAGCATTGCATGTGACAATTTTGGCTAGTTGCTAATTTGGGACAGATTTTGGTGTTGTTGGATTCGTTGGTTATTGTTGTTATTATTATCACTAATTGCATGATGAAATTGAAAGGAAATATGGAGATTTAGTTGGAATTAGTTATATGGAAGTATTAAAATCCGAAATTGGATTATAGAAATTAAGATAAGAGTTATGGAATTATGACATGTTGTGGCCAAGAACTTGCATGAAATTGTTGGACATATTGTGATGTATATGGACTGTTTTAGTGACTGTTTTGTGGTGTTATAATTCTGAAAATTTAGTCACAATTATGCATGTTTAAGTGTGGTAATTGCTAAGGTAAGTCCTAAAGGAATAAAGGTGTGGAAAGGCATAGAAAGGCTTCACATTCTACCCTCGTTGTTGTTGGAACATGGGCTATTTGTGGGCTGTTTTTAAGGTGGATTAAGAGGCTAAATTTACATGAGAAGTGGGTGTGTAAATTCCCTTTATTGTTGTCTTGGTTGTACCCTTAATTGGTGCTTATTTATTGATGTTATTAGCCTCGTTTGAAAGTTGTGGAAACATGTATAAACAGGGGAAGTGCTGCCCGAATTTTTATAAAATAAGAAGTCGTTATTCGATATAAAGTATGCTAGCGATCATAGAATTGACGAACGTATTACCATTATTATAGGTTGAAGTTCTAAATCGAGACGTACTCTAATATAGAGTTGATTAGTTCGTCTAAGAGGTATGTGAACTATTCCTTCTTTCTTTGGCATAATTTTTATTTAATGAAGATGCAGTGGACGATTTGATTCTTATACAGTTAAATTCCTAAAGAGGATTGTTATGAGAAGTGCCTATGATTTTTCACCAAAGAGTTTATTATGACATTATTACAATGATTTTATTGAGAGTCAGATGATAATTTTTACTTGCATATGGTCACTCATGATATCTACTCGTGCTAAGTGTTACTACTTCACCTCACCGAGTCCCGGGCCGGGTTACGTTCGTGCACAACCTTGCATTTTTCACTGAGACCCTCACTAGAGGGCCGGGTTACGTAGGATGGATCCATACATGAGATATGACTTTACTGAGTCCCAGCATGGGCCGGGTTATGATATGATTACACCGAGTCCCGCTCTAGTGGGCCGGGTTACGTTACAGATATATATATATATATATATATGGACATGCACTCATGTTTTCTTGACTTGACTCTCATTTTTATAAGGCAACTGACTTTTATTGTTTATGGCACAGTTGGATTTGGATCCTGACTTTTATACTGATCTCCTGTTTCTGTTGGCTACTTATGATCTCATATGCAGTATTTCATGTTTACATACTCAGTACATTATTTCGTAGTGACCCCTCTTTCCTCGGGGGGGGCTGCGTTCATGTCCGCAGGTACAGGTGCTCAGTTTGGTGATCCTCCGATTTAGGTTCCTGCGCAGTTGTTTGGGGAGCTCCTTTGATCCAGAGCTTTACCATTTTTGTACGGAACCCTATCTTTTTTATTTATGTATATTTAGGGGCATGACGGGGCCCTGTCCCGTCATATGTCGTTATCCTTCTTGTAGAGGTCTGTAGACAGTTGTGGGTTGCACCGTGTAAGCGGTCGAACTGCTTCGGCCACCATATTATTGTACTCTATGTTGGGGGTGTTCCTGTATATGTTATATTATACATTGGCGACCTTGTCGGCTTGCTCGTATATTGTGTTGGCTAGTTGTGACTCCTTAGGAAGGTGTACATTCGGGGTAAAGGCACTTTGTCGGCTCGCCTACCCTAGCATATGTTGTTATTGCAGCGTTATGCTGCCGAATTTCAGACTCATTAAGTGTTAGTTGGATTATGTGTGACAGGTTAGTGTAATGACGTCATTAGGGCGGTTAGTCGCGGCCCGTCGGGTCGGGTCGTGACATATACCTTCTGAAATTTGGGCCAAAATCCTATCCAGAATTATGCCTAATTTTCCCTGAATTCTGGTGAATTTAAATTTCTTTGATTTGCTTGATCCCAAAACCTTCCCATACTTACCAATCATGTTTATGAACCTTCTTAACCTTGGGACTGACGTAGTTGTACCACTTTAACTCTTACGACACTTCCGCCCTTACACTTCCATGGCTTTAATTCCTGACGCGAATTAGCATATGAAGGAACAAGATGTGACAGTCTTTTTAAGTAGTATTTGTATTTAACTCTTGTTTCTTTTGTATTGGTTATTTCTTACTATTTATGAAATGAATCTCTTGCTTATTTTATTAATCTTGTTCTTGAATATTTTCAAAGGGATTAGCTAACCCTAGGACTTGCCCATCTAACCATAATTAAACTTGAGAGAGGACATTAGGGTTTTGGGTAGATTGTTATCACAATTTTGGGCTTTAAACCTCATCTAATGAGTTTAACATAGAGATAGGAAAAACCCTAGTGTAGCCTAAAATTGGAATGTGATTAGTGCTTCTTAGTTTGATTCGAGAAAATAAGCTAAGATAAATCCGCTAAATAGTCGAGAGGCATTAGTGGATAATTGATATTTCAAGCCTAATTTGCTAGACTCATGATTAATTCCATAGCTTGTGCTCCTTATTAGTTAGTTTTATCTTTATTCCTTTTTAATAAAAATAAATATTCTAAAATCATGTGGCTTAGCTTAATTGGTGAAAATTCCTTAATTAGCTTAATTGTCCAAGTATATTATTCCCTATGGATTCGATCTAAACTCCTAGTTGGATAAATTATATTGCGACAATCGTTTACACTTTCTATTTGAGGAGTGGATTTGGACTTCATCAATTTTGGCGTCATTGCCGGGGAGAAATTAGCGTATTGAGTTAGTTTAGAAAGTAAACTGAAAAGGCTTTGTCCAAATTTTGTGAATATTTGTGAGTCTCTGTGAATATGTGTTTGTGTTATCTAGTTTTAGTTTTTTTTTACTTGTGACTATGGCATCTTGGATTGAAAATAGATTTTATGGTTACAATCCTTATTTTGATGACCCATGCCCATATTGTGGAGAACCCCACTTTTGGCAAAATTGTGAAAATGCTCTCGGGAGAGAGATGTGTGCACTGTCTCAATCTTATGATGGGAATATTTGTAATATGTGTGGTGGTCTAGATTATTAGTGTGATTGTCCCAACTATTTTACTTCCCCTCCCCCAAGTTGTTCTAATGAGAATGCTAGCTGTGATTTTGAGTTTGATAGGAATAATGATATGGAAAATGAAGGACAAATTGCCAAATTTGAAGTCATCCAAGCAATGCTCCAAATCTATATGGAACGAGTGTCTAGATTGGAGGAGGAGAGAAAAGTTCTCCTACAATCTATCTTCGAAAATGGCGAGGCATTGAAAAGAGCAAAATAAATCTTTGAGGAAGTCGACTCTTCAAGTGCCATGGATTTGTTTACTTCTCAATATGGATTGATAGTAAAAGAGACTTCCATCCCAAAGAATGAGTCAAAACATTTTTATGACCGTGACGAAAGCCAAGGAAATAAAGAAGTGGTTCAAATTGAAGAAGAGCAAAATTGTGAAGAAGAAGTCTCTAGCTCTCAAAAGGAAGAAATTGAGAAAATGTTAAGTAGCATAACCAGGAGAAATGAAGTTTTTAGGCAATCTTGACCAAATGGTGTGATAATGTTCAACATGAAAATGATGAAATCATCCAAAATATGGATTTCAATATGAATGGATTATTGCCAGCCTTGAACAAACCCTGCCACAAAGAAATACTTAACGAAGTGGAGATTGTGAGCCAATATTGGCTATCGAATCAAGATCAACAACTTGTAGTCTATGGAGATCACCGTGAAGACATTTCACGGATGATGAAAGAATTTCTAAAGATGAAAATTGAGCAAAGTCAAGAATTGTAGTTCCTTGAAATTGCTATCCAGGACTTGGAAGCCGAATTGAATGCAAAGATTGAAACATGCAATGTTCAACAATAAATGACCAAGAATAGTGTTCTTGAGTTAGGTTCCATGGGAGATGCGATCAAGATTGATTTTGAGGAGCTAATGGCAGATTGCCAACCAACCAACTCAAAACTAGTGAATGATGTCGATGTTGAAGAAATGATACTAGAGTTGCAAAGAAAAGTTCATCAAATAATTTTTGAGGACTCTATTTCATTTGGGGTTGAGGATGTAAAAATAGAGCAAGTTTAAAAAATGGAGCATCTTAGACTGCATTTTAACTATTTTTCAACATTGTGCTTGGTTGATGATATGAATGTTGAAATGACTAAGCATATGGAGAATTATTGAGATGGAGAACAAGGCGTTCACGTTGTAGAGTTTGCCATGCCAAAATGATAAAATGACATCCATTACATGAAGGCCAAAATGTGTAAGATGAAACACCCAAAAGTTGACCTCTTTTCTTTTCTACCACCGTCTCATGAGCATCACTGGAACTTTAATTCAAAGTTAGGATGACAATTCATATCCTCCAAGTGGAGAGAAAAGTGATAATGTTGACACACATCGTGTCGCAATGTTAAATTAAGCGCTATTGGGAGGCAACCCAATTTTTTTACATTTTTGTTATTTTATTTTATTCCATTGTGTGCTTTGATCATTTGTCTAAGTGTGTACCATCTGGATAAACTAGTGCATGGAAGTTGAAGATGGAAGTGTTGAAGAAAAAAAAGCTAAAAAGAAAAAGGGTCATTATGCGTCCCCTTCTGCGGACCGCAAACACGATCTGTAGACCGCATTTTGATCCGCAAATTCTCCCAGACTAAATGAAAAATGAAACTTGAAATAGTTCAAAAATGCAAACCATTCTGCGATCCGCATTTCTGGTATGCGGGCCGCACTTTAGACCGCAAAATCAGACAGACCATCTAGGAGTTTTGCACAAACTGCATAGAGAGGGATCTATTATGCGGATCGTAGAACAGTTTCACGACCTTTTCTTGGATTGCATCCTAGGTCCTAAGTCAGCCGATAAAAAAAGTGTATCCCACGCCGTCACTGCCTATTTGCACCACTTCACATGCCTGTGCTATTAGTCCTACACCACTAGAGCCCGAGAAGGACAGTTTAAAGTTACTGGCTCATATTTCACAGTTCGAAGGCAATGATGTCTAGATAGAGGCCGCCTCATCGAACCAAACTCAGGAGAACGCTTAGTGCGCCACAAGGAGCCCCTCAAACTTTTGTCCTTATATTTTAATTTTATGCATTGAGGACACTACATACTTTTAAAGTTGGGTGTAGGGTAACATGTTTAGTTTTGCTTTATAGTTGTTTTCTTTGATCCCCCTTGACTTTTCTTTGCCTAATTCTTTTTCAAGTGTGTATGTTCATAAACAATTGCCTAATGATAAAGTAATTTGACTTGATTGGTACTTGAATGCAGTTTCTAGCTCTGTAGATTATTTTTGGTTTTGATAACACTCGTAAAAAGTTGAATTTTGAAAAACGAGAGTAGCTTCGTACTTGAATGATCATTTTGTGAAAGCATGCCTCTTTTTGTGACTCTATGTCTATTTATGTTTGAATTTTTGTTAGATGATATCCTGTATTCAATAGAGAGCTAAAAATGTAGCAGTTCTTATAGTTCATGTGCATCGTGTGGTGAGGATTTGATTGCTCTCTTGTGCTTCCTTGTATCATCTAGAACTTGTCCCACTGATTTGTCACTACAATTACAGATTTTGTTAGGTTGAGGAAATGATCTTAGGCTTTCTTATGAGAGTAAACCTCTTCTTGAAATTTTTTAGCCTACCCGTGAGATGAGAGTACCTAGTTGTTCCCTTTTGAACCTTTTAATATTTTTTCTTGGCTACCACATTACAAACCAAAATCACTTTTGAAACAAATCATCTTTTGAACCAAAGTCCTTCTTGATGTGCTTGAAAAGTGAAGATTGAGGTTAAAAGCCTAAGTTCGGAATGAAACATGATATGAAAAAAGGGAAGAAGATTGTGATGTGAGTAGTACTAACAAAAGAGAAGAAAAAAATAGAAAAAGAAGAAAAGGGAATCCAAAAACAGTAAAAAAGAGAAAAGAAAATGAAACACAAAAAGAGTGAAATAAAGTGGGAAACATGAATAAAAGGATGGAAAAAAGGAAGTGAAAAAGAAGAAGAAAGGAATTGAGAAAAAACGAATGAAAAATGTGTAGTGCTAGAGGAGGAAAAAGTCACTTGTACCTAAATGAACATCCTACCTGTCCCTAAACCTACATTGCAAGCTTGAAAAAATTCGTTGAGATTCAAAATCGGGCATTCTTTGAGTAGTGGTTACTTAAAATAAGGGCAAGCCTATAACATAATACTTGTGACACTTGACATTTTTTGTGAGTGTGAGTGATTTTGTGTATGTCCAATGATTTTGATATATGGAGTGTTGAGACTTTCTTTATTGTGAGGGAACATGAATTGCACGAACTTTGTGATGAGAGCTTCTCAAATTGTTGTAGTTGTTCAGATCTAGTCAGCAGTAGCATTTAGTCATCAATTGAGGCTTAATTTTCATGAAATGATTGTTCGTATATCTGCAATCTCGGATTATTTTATAGAAAACATTGAGGGATTGTTAACATTTTGAATCGCATGCTTGTGAACTCATAGGTAGAACCAACCATAGTCATTATTGCTTTGTTGTTAGTCATAACTTTAAGTTTTATTTTAGTCGCTTGCGGACAAGTAAGAGTTTAAGTTGGGGGTGTTGATATGCGGTGAAATTACACGTTTTTGGTATCATTTTCTTAAGCATTTTTAGCTCTTTAAGTATGTTTTAATGTCATTTCGTATGTTTATTTTGTGTTTGTAGGAATTTGAATTTGAAGTTGAAGTGTCAAGAATCGCAAGAAAAGGAGAGTGGCCGCAGAACCATTCTGTTGCAGAACAGTTCTGCTGGCCGCATAATGGATAATGGAATGAGATAGGAGTCACTGTCCCATTCTACTGGCTGTAGAACCGTTCTGCTGGCAGCAGAATGGTTCTACTAGTAGCAGAATGGGTAGCAAAACGGGAAAAAGACAATTTTTGACAGATTTTATAAAATATTTTTTTTGAGTTATAAATATAACATTAGGTCATTTTAGACAAATGAGAGACACACCAACTCATATCAAATCTTAAGAATCAGTTTCAACCTTTTTTGAGAGCTTGAAAGAGGGAGAACAAGCCTTTGGAGGTTAGGATTTCATTACCTATCACCATGGAAGTGAAGACTTGAAGCTATTAATGAGAATTTCTCACTTCAGCTCTTTATTTCCTTGCTTTGTATTATTATATTTGGTGTGGGTGATGACTTTGGACAACAAAATTGTAAAGACTTATTGAGTAGTATTTGTATTTAACTCTTGTTGCTTTTGTATTAATTATTTCTTGCTATTTATGAAATGAGTCTCTTGCTTATTTAATTAATCTTGTTCTTGAATGTTTTCAAAGGTATTAGCTAACCCTAGGACTTGCCCATCTATCCTTAATTAAACTTGAGAGACGAAATTAGAATTTGAGATATATTGATTATCACGATTTGGGGCTTTAAACCTCATCTAATGGGTTTAACCTAGAGATAGGAAAAACTTTAGTGTAGTCTAAAATTGGAATGTGATTAATGCTTCTTAGTTTGATTCGAGAGAATGAGCTAAGATAAACCTGCTAAATAGTCAAGAGACATTAGTGGGTAATTGAGATTTCAAGGCTAATTTGCTAGACCCGTGATTAATTAGTGGTAGATAATTACTTGTAATGAATCATTATTGAGTTTAAGTTAACTTACTATGTTCCAAAGCCCCGAATTTCCATAGCTTGTGCTCCCCATTAGTTAGTTTTATCTTTATTCCTTTTTAATAAAACTAAATATTCTAAAATTATTTGGCTTAGCTTAATTGGTGACAATTTCTTAACTAGCTTAATTGCCCCAAATATATTATTCCCTGTGGATTCAACTCCGACTCCTAATTGGATAAATAATATTGCAACGACCGTTTACACTTTCTCTTTGAGGAGTGGATTTGGACGTCATCAAATTCCACATCCTATTAAAAGGTAGGATTTCAATTCCAAGTTTGTGATTTCACTTTAAAAAAAATATCAAACTTGACTCATAAGTTTATATTTTATTAAAAAGACATAATTTGAAATTTTACAAAAAACAAAAAAGACACATGCTTGATGTGAAGAGATATTATTCGTACCATGTGGGGAGATTATATTAAAGTATAACTAGTTACTACTATTGTTGATTCGTTGGACTAGTGAATCTTAGTAAAATTATGTGTATTTGAAAATGTGTAATAACATGAACCCGCACGCATTTACTTATAAAAGTAACATGGAGATATGCGATTTGTTAATGTGGCTCCTTTGGATATTCTGATACCTTGTTTATGAACTATGATTTGCTAATTTGGTAAGATTGTAAGAATTGAGAAATTTTGATAGTTTTCACAAATTGTGGAGTTTCATATATGAAAAAAGTACAACTTTTGAGATCTAAATTGCATGTCCAAAACAAGAACTTCAAATCAACATGATTCCAAATTATGATTTGAACTCATGGCCAAACAGACCCTTAATCATGTTATAATATGTGTCAATCTCATTTATGTACATTCTTCTTCTACTTAATGTTCAATACGCCCCCTCACACAAAGACAGATCCAGAATTTAAGTTCTATATGTTCAACCTTTAAGAATTTTTAGCATTGAACTCGTTAATTATATTTTTAAAGTTATAAATTCATCTCTACTAATATTGAGTTCGAGTGTCACATTCACCCATATTTTCCACGTTCTTGCCCATGAAAAATATTCATGCCTGCATGTCATGAATGCAGTGGCGGATGCAACTGGTTAGTTCGTACCAGGTTCATATGAACCAAGTATTTTTCTGGTGTGCAAGTGGTTTCCTGAAGATTCTAGTGCTTTCTTTTCCCTAAAGCTGAAAAGACAATCATATTAATTAACCAAAGTAATTGATTACCTAATTTGCTTAATAAGATTTTTTTTTTCAATGTGATATTTTCTAAAACATATTTTTTCAATCATGTTGACGTAATTTTCTCTGTCCTAATTTATTTGATATTTTATTAATTTTGACAATATATTTGAACATAGAATCTTTAGAAATAAAATTTACATATTCAGAAAGTATGTAAAAAGTACTATAAGTCACCACAATTAATAGTTTAAAATATTTAAAAGACATATGAAAAAACTATGGTCAAAGAATAATTCATTTGACCCTCGAAAAATGAAAAATGTCAAATAAATTGGGACGGAGGGAGTAATATTTTTCATTGGTTTTTGAATATCCAAATTTTAATTCTAAATATTGGATTGATCTAATTCAATTGAATTTTAAAAGTTAGTCAAATTGATTCTCAAGAAACGAAAAATATCACATAAATTAAGATGGAGGGAATAATTTTTAGTTGTGAGATGTGAAAGATAGAATAATTTCCCTTCCGGATTCCTTTCATTATTCACAATATATATAGCTGTACAAATGTTGATTCCTAATATGGTACGAATCCTAACTTACCTTACAAAGGTTGATTCCTAATATAATTAGAATCCTAAGTTACCTTAAATATACATCTATCATAATTACAAAATATACAGAGAATATTCGCTAATACTCCCCCTCAGACGGAGCGGGAGGAGGTCGAACGCTAAGGCTGGATCGGAAGTCGGTGAAGAGTTGTCGCGGTAGTCCCTTTGTGAAGATGTCTGCATACTGATAAGAGGAAGGCACGTGTAATATTTTGACCTGACCACGGGCAACCTTCTCTCATACAAAGTGGATATCCATCTCAATATGCTCAGTCCGCTGATGTTGGACCGGATTATGAGACATATAGATGGCAGATATGTTGTCACAATAGACTATAGACTCCTTGCGGAGTGGACACTGGAGTTCCAAAAGAAGATTTCGGAGCCAACAGATCTCAGCAACTACGTTAGCAACTCCGCGATATTCTGCTTCAGCACTCGAACGGGATAGCGTGGCCTGCCGCTTGGCGAACCATGAGATAAGATTATCCCCAAGAAATACACAGTACCCTGAGGTGGAGCGACGTGTGTCGGGGCATCCTGCCCAATCTGCATCCGTGTAGGTAAGTAGCTTGGTTGGGGAAGAGGGGTATAGATGTAAGTCGAAGTCTAGTGTGCCCTTAACGTATTTGATAATACGTTTGAGGGCGGGAAAATGAGGCTCTAGGGAGTCGTGCATGAACAGACACACCTGCTGAACGGCATATGCAATATCATGCCTAGTGAATGTAAGATACTGAAGAGCACATGCTAGAGTCCGATATAGAGTGGGATCAGAAACTGACGCACCGTCATTGGCACTAAGCTTGGATTTTGAGTCCACCGGAGTTGGCATAATTTTACAATTTGCCATCTTGGCCCTGTACACTATCTCTTCTGCATACTTACGCTGACACATGAACATAGTGGCTGCAGATCTTATCACCGATATACCTAAAAAATAACTTAGCTTGTCCAAGTCAGTCATAGCAAATTCAGTTTTGAGTAGAGCAATGATTTCATTCTACAACCCGTCAGATGAGGCAGTAAGAACAATGTCATCGACATATAATAGCAAATATGCAGTGCTGCTACCTCGGTGAAAAGTGAAGAGAGATGTATCACACCTGGTACATACATAACCAATCTGCAGAAGATACCTGGCGAACCGATCATACCAAGCGCAGGGTGCCTATTTCAATCCATACAATGACTTTCTGAGATGACACAAAAACTGCGGAGCTGCCGAATGAACAAAGCCAAGAGGTTGATGCATGTACACAGTCTCTTTCAAATCCCCATGAAAAAAAGCATTCTTGACATCAAGTTGTTGAATCGGCCAATGCATGCCCATAGCAATACTGAGAACAGTCCGAATAGTGGCCGGTTTAACAACCGGACTGAATGTCTCACCACAATCAATACCCTCCTACTGATTAGTGTCATTGGCAACTAGTCTTGCCTTATACCTCTCTAAGTCACCACTGTCTCTGAACTTGTGACGAAATAACCACATACACCGGATAACATTCACACTAGCTGGTCTAGGTACCAAATCCCAAGTGTTCTGCTTGGTTAAAGCGTTAAATTTCTCGCACATGGCCGCATTCCAATTTGGGTCCAGTTTTGCTAGTTTTGGATTTTTTAGAATGGGTGATAAGGTTTGTGTGGAGAGATTGAAGTGAACTTTGGGTTTGAATATCCAGTGTTGTGCATGAGTCTCCATGCGATGAGAAGGCAGTGGTGGTGGGTCGGGATCGTGGTTGCATAGTGCGGGACAAGCCGCAGGGGAGGCGTTGCATGGCTGTGGGGCCAGTTCTTTGAGGTGAGCGGCGATGGTGCTGGAGGTGCAGGAGACTCGGCTGGAGGGAGTATCGGTGGTGTATGGGTATTAGACAGAAAGCATGGGGCTGGACTGGGTGGCAGATTCTTCTGGAGGGAGCAGCCTTCTTGAAGGCGTGATGGTGTTGGTGACCAAGAGCAGGTGGCTGTAGGCAGTACTGGTGAGGATGATGCTGTCGGGACAGTGAACTGTTGTTGGTACAGATTTTGGATGACCGGGGACATACTCGGTTCATCGAGAAAGAAGTAATCGGTGGTCTGAAATTTCCGGAGATTGGAAAAAGGAAAGGTTGTCTCGTCAAAGGTGACGTGACGGGAGACGATGATTTTGCGAGTAGCAATGTCATAGCACAAGTAGCCCCGATGATTAGGAGAAATACCAAGGAAGACACATGGCAGAGTGCGAGGGGCAAGTTTGTGAGGTGCAGTGGAGGCTATGTTGGGGTAGCATAAACATCCAAAAATACGTAGGTGATCATATGATGGTAGCTTACGGTATAAGATTTTGGTAGGGGTCTTGTTTTGGAGTGTGTTGGTAAAATATTAAGAAGGGATTCTACCATTTTGACAGCATAGACCCAGAAAGACGGTGGTAGGCAAGCATGAAACAAGAGTATGCGAACCATGTTATTAATGGTACGTATAATTCGTTCAGCCTTTTCATTTTGGGAAGAAGTATAGGGACATGAAAAATGGAAAACCATGCCTTGTTTAGAACATAAATTGTGAAATGCTGAGTTATTAAATTCTCGTCCATTATCACACTGGAAGGATTTGATAGATTTTTCAAATTGTGTTTTAATGAATTTTGAATCTCAAGGAATTTTGCAAAAACTTCAGATTTGAATTTCAGTAGGTAAATCCAGACAAAGTGTGAAAAATCATCCAAGAATACTAGATAGAATTTATGACCCAAAGAGATAACAATCAGAGATGTCCACAAATCAGCATGAAAAATGTCAAAGGGAGAAAAAGTAACACTGCTTGATGATATAAATGAAAGACGAGTATGTTTGCCTAGTGGACAAGGAAAACAGTGTTGAGCAATTTTCCCATTATTACATTGAATACGCTTAGAAGTCCTAAGAAAAGTAAAAACTGGGTCTCCGGGGTGTCCGAGTCTGTTGTGCCAAGTTGAGGGAGAGATCGCCGCAAGAGATAGAGGTGCTTGCGGTCTGACAAAGAAAGATTGAGTGAATGGGTAGAGATCTCCCACACTATTGCAGCGTGTAAGAATTTTCCCCGTATTGAGTTCCTTCACAGAAAAACCAAAAGGGTCAAATTCGACAGACACATAATTATTGCTAGTGAATTTTCTAACGGAGATTAAGTTTTTAATGATGTTAGGTGTGTATAGGACGTGGTTTAGGGAGAAAGGTGGGTGTGGATGTTTGGTGTGTGTGTTACCATAACTTTCAATTGGAATGCGATGATCATTGTCGATAGTAATAAATTGAGGACACTTTAACCGACGTAGTTGAGATAGGTTACTTGACGACCGGGTGAGGTGAGATGTGGCTCCGGTGTCCATGTACCAATTGTCATCGGGCTGTTGAAGGTTCACGGTGGTGTATCCCTGGCCCAAATCAGTCGGGGTCATGCTACTAGGCTGCTGCGATTCTTCGGATCGCTATGATAAAGCTGCGATTCTGGATCGCAATGGCCGCTGCGATTCTTCTGGATCGCAATGGGCTGCTGCCGATTCTTCTTTGAGCTGATCGCAATGGTCCTGCGATTGCTGCCGCCTGATCGCAATCAGTGGGCTCTTCTGGTAGGCTGCTGGTGGCTGAGCAGGCCCAAGAGGCGGTCGACCAAGGCATCGGAATTGGGCCCTGCGCAATGGCATGCAAGCGAGGCCCAGTTCTACTGGTTGGGCCACTGCTGCTGCTGGTTGTACCCCTGCTGCTGATGGTTCCAGATCTGTTGGCCTGGCTGCTGCTGGTTGCATTGGCCCTTTACGCGGCCCTTGCCTTTGTTGTTGCGACCTCTGCCGCCACGACCTCCGCCACGACCTCCTCCTGCTGCTGCTGCTGGTTGCTGCTGGCCACAAGTGTTGACATCCCGTCAATGGCTAAGGCCTTTTGATTGTGTTCCTCTTATTTAACACATCTAGTTTCTTCCAACAACAGTTGTGAACGTGCTTTGTTGAAACTTAGGAGAGGGTCGGCTTGTTGAATCATTGTTGCGAGTGTGTCATATTCACCTTTCGGTAAACCCGCAACAAGTTGAAGCACCATCTTGGTTTCTGAAACAGAAGTCCCGACGTTGGATAGTTGATCGGTGATGAGTTTCAGTTGCTTACAATATTCGGACATGTTGTTAAAATTCTCGAGGCGAGTATTGTTGAATTGCTCTTCTAAATACACGACCCGAGTATTTTTATTGTCCTGAAAGATTTCTTCTAGCCGAACCCAAAGCTCACGTGCCGTAGCACCTATTTTCATGATAGTGCACAACAGGTCTTTGGAGATGGTGTCGTAGATCCATTGCTTGACGATGGCGTCAAGACGACGCCAGATTGAGTCTGTAACATCGGTGGGATGAGGAACAGATTCGTCAATATGATCGAGCACGTTGTATGCACATGCATGAATGTAGAATAGTTCCATCCACATGGAATATTGATGGAACTATTGACAGTCTTCTTGGTCAAGAATTATAGGGATAAAATTATTGATGTTGTTAACGGCGAATGCCGGATGAAAAGAAGATACTGAACGTTGAGAGGGGTTGTCGAAAGTGTCAGTGGAGGAACCGAAATTCGTGGGGGAAGACATGGTGGCTTGCTGTTTTTCGGCCGAGGGAAAGCAAAACAGAAAACACAGAATTTGTTTGGCCGAGAACTGTTTCTGGCCGAGGGAAAAAACAAGAAAAAAAATCTGTTTTGGTCGGGAAAGAGAAGAAGAAGGGAGAAGAGTAGGGTTTAGGTTTTAGGCTCTTGATAACATGAAAGATAGAATAATTTTCCTTCCGGATTCCTTTCATTATTCACAATATATATAGTTGTACAAAGGTTGATTCCTAATATGGTACGAATCCTAACTTACCTTACAAATGTTGATTCCTAATATAATTAGAATCCTAAGTTATCTTAAATATACATCTATCATAATTACAAAATATACAGAGAATATTCAGAAAATATTCGCTAATAAAATGAATAAAAATCCTTCACATTTTAAAAAAGAGATTTTAGTTCCGGGTCCTGAAAATGGACAAGCCTATTGTAAGAAAACATGGATAATTTTTTTTAACATAGCATAGCAAAACACCATGGATTACAAGTTGCAACAACAACAAACATGTACCTCATTCTCAAATAAATTGAGATGGATTATATGAATTTTCATTTTTGCATTAAATCCATATATACTATGAATTACAAGCAAATAGAGAAAAATGAAAGAGAATGTCTAAATAACAAGAAATAAAAAATATAACATAAAAATTAAGGTAAAACGTAGCCAGAAGTTATCTTTGATTTTTGGGAATGAATTTAAAACAAAATAAAAGACATATTCGATCACTTTATTATGATTAAATAATTACAATATATATATATATATTTATATATATATATGACAAGCGAATAGAGAAAAATGAAAGAGAATGTCTAAAAACAAGAAATAAAAAATATAACATAAAAATTAAGGTAAAACGTAGCCAGAAGTTGTCTTTTATTTTTGGGAATGAATTTAAAACAAAACAAAAGACATATTCGATCACTTTATTATGATTAAATAATTATAATATACAACAAACACACACATATATATATATATATATATATATAGATGTAAAGAAGAAAAGCCGTAGGCGATATTATAAGAAGATAAATATATTTTCCGGTCTAAAGGTATAACGTAGGATAAAACACCCACATGTAAAACGTGAAATACATTAATATTGACAGATAAATATTATCAGTCAGTACTCAGTTGGCCTTGCCTCCCATATCATTTGATGTGACATAATATCTTTTTAATTGTGTGGATGAAATTTTCTCTTTATTTATTTGGCAGATTTACAAAAATATCGCTGTTTAGAAAATTGTGTAAATATCGCCAGTGGGATCGATAATATTAGACTATCGTAAGATATCTATAATTTAAATTGTGGTTTAAAATTTTCAAGAAAAATCTTTAAATCGTGATCTAAAAAATTCATAAATTATAACAGAAATAAAAAAACATTTCCAAAATAATTGTCTCCAAAAAGGGACAAACGACAAAATATTTGAATATGTTTGTCTGCAAAATACTCACTCGATCTGTTTTATTTTATCATGGTATGACTTGACATAAAATTTAATAAAATAAAATAGATATTTTTAAAATTAATGGACTTAATTAAGTCACAATATTTGTGTTGCTTTAACAGTTTTAAAATTTATGATTTTAAATATCTTATAGCATTTGTGTGACTATAAATAGGAAGTATGGAATGTATGGAGGTCGAGAATTAAGGTAGAAGACTAATAGATCGTCGATGATGTCGTTCTTGTATCTGAGAGAGGTACAGGGCTAGTCGTCTCTGCCAATCTTCTTCTTATTTAACAGTATTAGTTAGTATTCACGTAACATCTTATTTTTCAATTTTACTAATACCAATTGCTTCTTTGCTTTAATTTGCTCCTCTTGATATTCTACTTTCGTTATTTTCTTTTTTATCATGCTTTGATTTCACTTTTTGAGTTGAGAGTCTTTTAGAAATCACCTCTCTACTTTACAATGATAGGATTATAATCTGCGTACATCGACCCTACCTTCTCCAGACTCTATTTATGAAACTATACTGAATATATAGTTATTGTTACTATTTTGTATGACTATAAAAATCTTCTTAGAAATAAATATGTCATTCGTTTTTTAAACATTTTTACAAAAGAATAGTGGAAAATAAAATAGAACGAAGGATATAGTTGAAGATAGATTTACGACACCCTCCCCCAACAACCCACCACACATTCGCCTCAAATCCCCATAAAGCTACTAATCTATTTCATTTAAGCTTTCATTACTGATATCTACTTGACTGATAAGAAAATAGTTCAGACTGCAAATAATCTGCAGGTTGAAGAATAGATTAAATAGATACTCTATAATTCAATTTATATAATGTAGTTTGATTGAACATAAAATTTAAAAATTTTAAAAAGTTTTTTGAATCTTATGGTCTACAACAAGTCAAAGATATTTGTGTGGTTATATATCATCTCGTTAGGTGTAAAAAATAAAGTTTAAATTTAAATTATTACTCCATCCGGATTTGTTCATTTAGTCTTTATTTTTTTTATTCAAAAAGAGAACCAACTTACTAAATCAAGAAAGAATTAACCTTATCTTTCCAGGTTTGTCCTTATAGTAAGTGTTAGGTAACTAAATTACAATACCTATTTAATTATGAGCAATATCTATTTAATTAGGGAAATTGTAGTCAAATTACTTATTTTTGCCTAGTATTTAATACTTTCTTAAAGAATGTACAAATAGCTACGTGGACATTTTTTTTATTTATAGGGATACCAATAAGAAAATGTATTTTTTTAGAAGGGACTAAAAAAAATTGTGATATAAATTGAGACCGAGGAAATACTATATACTTGCATATGCCAGCCATACATATTTCTGCACATTTAAAATTGGACATGAATGGAAATTAAATATTATTGTTAAAGCACGTGATTCACACAACCATTTACAAAGCTCCTTCATTCGCATACTCTCTCCATATTAATTTGTTGGACTTAGTGGTTCGACAGAAAAAATAAAATTTGTAATGTTGTACATGTGGTAAATATTTATTTGTATCCGATTTTTACAACAAATAAGAAAATTTAATATTGGCAGTTAAAAGTTAATGTAAGAGTACATATATCAATAACCGTGGTTAAATAATAAATGTGAGTATGAAAGCATATATCTTTCACTCATTAGTTGGACATAAATATGGGATGTAAGTAAGTTCATTTTATCTTACACATATTATAACATATTTATATAGCTATAAAAGCTTCTAATTAAAGGTAAATGAAAATTTTAATATTATATTATTTTAAAAGTATATAAGCAAATACTGATTTTCCTTTTTGAATTTATTTTGAAAGAAAATTTTGCTTTTTTAGTCCATCAAATATCTACATATTCTAAGTTTTCTCTTCACAATATCTAGCTATGTGTATTTAATTTTCAATTGATCGAAATGGGTACTTTTGATCCATCTTCTAACAAATTTAATAAATGTTATACCATCAAATCATTTGACCACCCATGCATTATATTATATGTTAGTTTGTACGGTTACTTCATATTCGAGGATAAATAGTTGTAAAAATAGCTGAAATAACATATTTCCTATATAAAAGAGTCAAATCTCACGATTAAATAAATCAAAGCGTAAATATGCTTAATCATATATCACAAATACTAAAATTAAAATGTTCCATTAATTAAATGATTAAGAATGTTATTATCCCTACTTTGCAATGACGGAAACTGTTAAAATTAACGTTTGGTGAACTCAACGGAGTATTTCCTCGTTAGGTCCACACAAGTTTCTATAAATTCACTCCAAATATTTTTGAACCCTCTATTATATCCAAAACCAAAAAAATACAAACACCCAACTTTCAATTTTTTATGAAAATAAAATTTTAAGGCGTTTTCCATGGCTTCTTCTTCTAATTGTTTTATTTGTATAATTATTTTCTTAATTGCATCATTTGGACATGTTTTTGGATGCTATGAGTTTATAATTAGCTTTGGCGATTCGTTAGCCGATACCGGAAACTTAATTCGCCTTTCAAGATCCAATAATCATGTTACTTCCGCTGTGCTTCCTTATGGTGAAACCTTCTTTCATCATCCCACCGGTCGATTCTCCGACGGACGTCTCGTTATTGATTTTATCGGTACGTATAAATAGCATCCTTGGCTTTCATCTTTTACGTGACATAATGGTATAATACTTTTTTCTTACTATCAGTATGTGTGTGTGTCTCTTCAACAAAAAAATACCTGTACATGAAAAGAAGACGTCGCATTTGCATGAAATCAGTATTTTTAACACCAAATATAGACATATACATTGAAAATCACAAAATTTAAGCAAATTTTAGATTCCGACCACATAATTTTAAAGCTAGTGTAAGTTCAGTGGTAAGAACTTTGATGTTCGAACCTATCAAGTTCAAATACGGATTTGCCTATGAATGTATAATAAGTTGCTACTCCTTGAGTAGAACATGTATAAGTACGTATATACTTCCTTCTTCCCATGTAACATTGTTTGACTGATCACGAAGTTTAAATAAAAGGAAGACTTCTAAATATAGAAATGTGACATTCTTTTAGTTCAAACAAATAAAAAGACATTGTGTTATTCTTTATTTAGCATTTTTTTTCATGTCTTCGTTCCTGCTGTTATTTCTTTTTCCTAATTGCTATGGTTTGCTTTTCTCTGAGCCGAGGGTCTATCGGAAAAAGTATCTCTACCTCCATGGTAGGGGTAAGGTCTGCGTACAATATACCATCCCCAGACCCCATCTTGTGAGACTACACTTGGTACGACGTTGTTGTTATTGTTAAGAGTCACAAATCGAAAATGGAATGGAAACATGGACTCACTTGGACAATCCTCACTTACAAGCTAGATAGGTTTTGGGGTTGAGTTAGGCCCAATGTCCATTCTTTACATGGTATCAGAGCCAGACCCATTCCAATTCTTTGTATACAGATGTTGAGCCCCAAATTATATTATCCACGCTCCAGTTAACAAGGCCTGGACGCTCCAGTTAACAAGGTCTGGGCGTGCGGGGAGTGTTAAGAGTCCCACATCAGAAATTGAATGAAAACATGAACTCACTTGGACAATTCTCACCCTACAAGCTAGCTTTTTGGGTTGAGTTAGGCTCAAAGCCCATTCTTTACAGTTATTTTTGGTTAAGCTCGTCTTTTTTTCTGTTTTGGATGTATAATTCCTCTTTTTATGGCTTATAATTTTGGTTATTAATTATGTTATGTGATTAATTTGCAGCTGAGAGTATGGGATTTCCATTTCTGCCACCATATGCTGGTGTAATGAAAAACATGTCAAGTAGCAAAAATTCAATAATAAAAGGAGTGAATTTTGCAGTAGCAGGAGCAACAGCTGTTGATATTTCATTTTTAGAGAAAAGAGGAATCAAGAATCCTGCCACCAATGTGTCACTAGGAACTCAATTGGATTGGTTCAAACAAATGTTGCCAATTTTGTGCAAGTCACCAACAAGTAAGTACCTCCTTCGATGTAGATTTCAGTGAAATTTGAAACAATAATAATTAAAGTTTGAAGTTGAAAAATGATATCTAAAAGTTGAAGTTGTGTTGACATGCATTTCATGTGATAAAAAAAAATATTGAAGTTTTTTGAGTGGAAAAAGATTAACAACTTTCCAAAAAGTAATAGATCTGATTGAGGTTTTTATTTTTAAAAAAAAATAATTGAAGTTGAAATTTAATACGAGTTTTGTTGTTGTTACATTTGAAAGTTAAAGTTGTGGTTCGACAAGTATTTATTTGACAAAAAAATTAAAATATTGTGAGTGAAATTTTTTGAAAAACTCATCTTAAAGAAACAACAAAAGACTCTAATATATACCTAAATAATGTTTTGCAAAAAGGAAAAAACTTTTTATGGACAAATGGGGGCTATAAAGACCCCACAACATGGATTAATAATTAATCTTTTTGAGTTATTCATACACTTGTTTTTTCTTTTGTTTGCAAACCACCAAAATGGACCAAAACATAGAAGAAGATTTGTCATTTTCGTAACAAAGACGTAAAAAATACGAGAAAAGAAAAA
The DNA here is from genome assembly GCA_029783415.1 of Anisodus acutangulus. Lineage (NCBI taxonomy): Eukaryota > Viridiplantae > Streptophyta > Magnoliopsida > Solanales > Solanaceae > Anisodus > Anisodus acutangulus. The sequence continues at coordinate 19,993,892 of CM056491.1, read as the reverse complement.
AGAAATTCTACGCAAATAATAAAATAAGGTTGATATAACCTTAAGTTAAGGAATGTGCCTCGTATTCATGTTATAAGAAAGCCAAGATATAATCTTAAGTCAAACATCATGTGTTATTATTTAATGTGTACTTATATTATTAAGTAGGAGTAACTTCATAATTAGTCTAACAATTTTTAAGCTTAGAGCTCAGGTCGGTGCATAAGTTAAGGTTGTTATTAGAGGCGGATCTAAGATTTTTTGAAAATGAATGTGCTACTTAAAAAAAAGAGAAAATATTTAGTGGGAATAGATCACTATTTGTTGGGATAAATAACTCAACATTCAATCAAATGCACCATTCAACCATTTGGAGTATAAATCAATTATAGAAAATATGTACATAAATATTTCCGAAGTGACCATAGGTTCAAATGCATCGTAATTTAGACCTAAATCCGCCCATCTCCAGATTTTTAAAATTTATTGCTATAAATTTATCATAATATATGTATCCTTTGAAAGTCTATCGAAAACAATCTCTACCCCATAAAGGTAGAGATAAGGTCTGTGTACACCTCATCCTCTTCAGACTCCACTTATAAAAATATATTGAATATATTGTTATTGTTATTGCTATATTTGTATCATTATAAATTTTTTAATATTTATAATACTCCGTATTAAATATATCATAATATTTGTGTGATTATCAAAATCTTCAAATTTTATTTAGTAATGAAAGTGGTTGCTTTATTGAGTCATTGATGAAAGAAATAATCCCCTTGATCATTTTCATTAATTGAAAGGTATTTATACAAGTTACAAAATAGGAGAATATTATTCCTATTCTACTCCTAAAACCTTATTCTACCATAATTCTAACTATACAATTATGATAAGTGTATAATCCTAATTTAGGTAACAAATACACTACAATATACACCAAATATATATACAATATATACAAGATTACAATCTTGTAATATGCCCGTGATGGGCTCCCGAGATGGGCTACCCTGACTGCCGAGCTGGACCACTGCTTCTATATTCCCGTGATATACACCTATGTATATCAAGTGTATATCACGAGTATATATACCTTGTTTAACACTCTCCCGTAGTCATAGCGGGCGGTCTTCGAACGCTGAGACTGTTCCTAAAATCTTCAAAAAAGACCGCGGGTAGACCCTTTGTAAAGATGTTTGCAACTTGATATCGAGACGGGACATGGCATACGCGAACGTGACCCCGAGCAACCTTTTCACGGACAAAGTGAATGTCCATTTCGATATGCTTAGTGCGTTGGTGTTGAACCGGGTTACCTGAGAGGTAAATGGCACTAATGTTATCGCAATATACCAAGGTTGCCTTCTGAATGGGACAATGAAACTCCAAAAGCAAATTACGTAGCCAACATGATTCTGAGACCACATTAGCTACTCCTCGATATTCGGCCTCTGCACTTGAGTAGGATAGAGTTGCCTGACACTTCGCAGACCAGGAGACCAAGTTATTGCCAAGGAACATATAGTAGCCAGACGTCGACCGTCTGGTGTCTGGACAACCACCCCAATCAGCATCTGTGTATAACACAAGTGTGGATGGCGAGGACGGATATAAATGCAAACCATAGTCCAGTGTACCCTGAATATACCTAATGATGCGTTTGATTGCATTCATGTGCTCAATTCGGGGATCATGTATGAATAAACACACCTACTGGACGGCATACGTAATATCCGGTCTTGTAAAAGTAAGATACTGAAGTTCCACTGCAAGACAACGATAGCGGTTCAGGTCCTCGTATGGTGCGCCTACCGCGACACTAAGCTTGGGCTTTGCATCAACTGGAGTGGAAGTGGACTTACATGATGACATCCTAGCCCTCTCGATGATCTCAGCCGCATACTTTCTTTGAGACAAAAACAAACCAACTGAATGACGCTTGACGGCAATCCCCAAAAAGTAACTCAAAGGCCCTAAGTCTTTCATAGCAAACTCAGAGTTGAGCATGGCCATGATAGACTGGCGTAATGCATCGGAAGAGGCAGTCAAAATGATATCATCCACATATAATAGAATGTAGGCCAATGATGAACCACAACGGTAGATGAACAAGGAGTTAACTGACTTACTGTGAGTGAACCCAATAGTCGAAACATAGTCAGCAAACCTTGTATATCAGGCCCGTGGAGACTGCTTAAGCCCATATAAAGACTTATTCAACCAACAGACATGATGAGGACGGTTAGGATCCCTGAACCCCAACGGCTGATGCATATATATTATTTCCTTAAGATCACCATGTAGAAAAACATTCTTGACATCGAACTGATGAATAGGCCATGCCTTAGAAAGAGCCAAGCTAAGCACAGTGTGAATGGTAGCCGACTTGACCATCGGACTAAACGTCTCTGCACAATCTATTCCAACCTGTTGAGTCTTACCATCACCCACAAGCCGCGCCTTATGTCGAGCAAATGACCCATATGAATTCTCCTTATGAGAAAAAATCCACATAGACCTGATAACATTAATACCAGATGGACGGGGCACCAACTCCCACGTCTTATTATCAATAAGAGCATTATATTCATTAGTCATAACAATTTTCCAATTCGGGTCGTTTAAGGCAGACACAAGATTACGGGGCAAGGGGGATTTAGAGACATTATAATGTAAATTAAAATGTCTTTTAGGTGTAAAAATACACCACTGACTACGAGTGACCGGTCTATGAATCGAGGAAGAATTGAGTGAATTATGGGAATTTATCGGCTCGGACGGATCGCCCAGCAAAGTGGACTCACGCCCAAATCGAAATCTGAGCGACCATCGACCAATTCTAATTGGGTTGGACTGGCCCAATTGCTGGGACTGATCCAGTAACTGGAAAATGTGATGGGACAGTGGGGCCAGCGGGCAGTGGGCCCGCTGGAGAATTTTGGGTGCGTGATATATCCAAAAAATGGTGAGTAATATACGGGGATATACCCTCATCCAAAAAATTATACGAACTAGGCTTAGGAGTATGAACTTTAGTAAATGGAAATTGGGTTTCATAAAACATTACATGGCGATTAATTATGATTTTTTTTTAGGATAAATCAAAGCATTTGTAACCATGATGATTAGACGGATAACCCAAAAACACATACGGAGTAGACCAGGCCTGAAGTTTGTTAATTATGGTGGATGAGAATAACGGATAACACAAGCACCCAAAAACCCGAAGATGAGTATAAGAAGGGTTTTTATTATATAAGATTTGGAAGGGGGAAGAATATGTCAGACCTTTGGAAGGAATTATGTTAAGGAGATATGTGGCCATTTGTAGAGCATGATGCCAAAAATATGGGGGTATGAAAGCATGAATTAAGAGAGTTCGGACAATGTTATTTATGAAACAAATTTTGCGTTCGGCTTTCCCATTTTGTGAAGATGTATGAGGACACGAAAAACAAAAATTGATCTCATTATTAGCCCATAACTCTCGAAACTCCCTATTGTCATACTCTTTCCCATTATCACATTGAATATTTTTTATTTCTCTTTCGAATTGGGTACGAATGAACGCTCTAAATTTTAAGAAGACTGAAAACACTTGAGATTTATTTGCAATTGGAAACGTCCACAAAAATTTAGAATAATCATCTAAAAAAAAAGAACATAATATCGATTACCCAACGAACTGAGAACAGGAGATGTCCATAGGTCGCTATGAATAGTATCAAATGACATTGAAGTATGAGAATTGGAGTCTACAAATGACAGCTTAACAATTTTTCCTAACGAACAAGATTGACAAATTAGAGTACGACTCGTACCCTTACAAGAAATAAAACTATTTTATCTAAAACTGATAAAATAGAGGATCCCGGATGACCAAGGCGAGCATGCCACAAGGAAGGAGAAATGGCTGCAAAGGCTGATGGCAAAGCTTGACTCGATGGACTGAAACCTAGCATGATAGGATAAAGATCCCCCTACTATCACACCTCATAAGATGACTCCCCGTCTTGAAATCCTTCACAGAGAAACCAAAAGGATCAAATTCAACAGAAACAGAATTGTCAGTGGTGAACTTTCGGACAAACACTAAGTTTTTAATCAATTTGGGGCATGTAAAGTATTTTTCAAGTTAAGGGGTGGATTGGGGGGAGACAACATTTTCTGACCATAACCCTGAATTGGAATAGAGTTGCCATTACCAATAATTATACCCCGAGGGTTGCTCAAATTGGAATAAGACAAGAGAGTACCTGAATAGGAAGTCATGTGGGTAGTGGCACCGGTGTCCATATACCAATTTGGGTCCGGTTGAGTCAAACCCAATGTGTGCATCGCGGCCTCGATATCGGTCTGAGTGGGGCCTGCTGCGTGGTGAGCTTGCGGAGGTCGGGACCCAAGTATTCCAGGACTGGGCTGAACTGGGCCGTAGTTGCTGTAACTGGCATTACTGGGCCAGTGGACAGTGGGCCGCCACTGCTGATTGTTGGGCCTAAAAGGTTGGCCAGCCCACTGATAACCGGGAGCCAGCTGAACGTAGGGTTATCGCCCACACCATCGCCTCACCCACTGCCATGGGCCCCACTGCTGGGACCAGTAGGGTGGTGGACCACTGTTCACTGGACGGGGCCCACTGCCTGCTTACTGACCACCGGAACCACCACCGAAACCACCACCAAAACCGTCGCGTTTGCCCCCACGGTTTTTGTTATTATTCTTCCGATTATTTTTGCCGCCACTATGAGTATAGTTTTGACCCAAATTAGCAACAAAACCTGAAGAATTTGTGGAGGACGTCATTAGGACGAAGGGTTTGCTCCGGTAGCCGCCTTTTTAGCCAAACCGGTTTCTTCCAAAGTAAGCATGGAGCGGGCTTGATAAAAAGCGGGAAGTGGGTTGCTTTGACGAAGGAGAGTCCCAACTCCATTATAGGCCTCAGAAAGACCGGCAACCAGTTGTAGAACCAGACGATTATTTGTCACAGGTGCGCCAACGTTACGGAGTTGGTCCGCCAACTCCTTGAGTTTCTTGCAATATGCAGAGACGTTTGGAAATGCGTCCAGGCGAACTAGAGAGAATTCCTGCTCGAGTGTGACAACACGTGAATGTTGGTTATCTTGGAATATGTCACGCAATCTATTCCAGGTAGCCATAGCCGTGGTATCCGGCTCAATAATCGTCTGTAAGAGGTCAACCGAAATGGTGGAATAAATCCACTGGAGAACGGTAGCATCAAGAGTAATCCATAACTGAGGATCTTCCGCGGGAAGAGGTATAGCGGGAGGAATTATGTGATGGATAACTTTATGGGAGATAGCGTGAATTTTAAACAATTCTGCCCACGTCGCATATTGGACGTTTTCCATCTCAGGCACAATAGGGATACTGTTCTTGACATTGGAAACCATAAGGGCAGGATGAAAATTGTTCTTAGACATATTGAAAGAACAAAGAAGGAGGAGAAATTTGGGAATAGTATGAAAGATTTTGTGAGAGTGGAAGACGAAATTTGGACAGGAAACCCGAGGGGGGGTTTCCGCCGAGAAAGGGTACAAAACTTTGGGAGAGAAATTTTTTGTTAGACCTAGTCTCTTGATACCATGAAAGAAATAATTTCCTTGATTATTTTCATTAATTGAAAGGTATTTATACAAGTTACAAAATAGGAGAATATTATTCATATTCTACTCCTAAAACCTTATTCTACCATAATTCTAACTATACAATTATGGTAAGTGTATAATCCTAATTTAGGTAACAAATACACTACAATATACACCAAATATATATACCATATATACAAGATTACAACCTTGTAATCTGCCCGTGATGAGCTCCCGAGATGGGCTACCGTGACTGCAGAGTTGGGCCACTGCTTCTGTATTCCCGTGATATACACCTCTGTATATCAAATGTATATCACAGATATATATAGTGTATATCATGGATATATATACCTTGTTTAGCAATTGACATAGTTTGAAGCAAGTACAAATTAAAGATAAAGAGACCTTGTCAATGAGAAGAGAAATCTAATCATACCCATCTAGGTGGGCGTGGTAAGAAAGTAAAGGGAGTGATGGAAGTACGCCCGTTTTATTTTACCTTTGTGTTTGGACTCAGAAATTTTATCACATCTCGTCTAATTTATTGAGATAGAAATCTATTATTTGTACTTATTTAATGAGTTTCTAACATAAACCAGGATCAAAAGAAAGCTTCTTATCGAGAGACAGATTACCGCAAAAATAACTCATAAGGATAGTTGGAAGCAAGGAACATTCTTTTGCGGCTTTATACAAGATTTTAGTTTAAGCTATGGAGTTCGGATGAATCCGTACCTTCTTCCATATATCCACTCATGCATTAATCATAGGTGTAGTATTCGATGCATAATGATATAAAAATTTACATATATCGAATTACTTATAAAATAATTAAATGAAAATTATTATAATGATTTAAATTGGTAACTTGATAAAAAATAACAACTAACCTCCTGTTATAGATAAATTCTCGATAACGTAAAAGATGTTTACATCTAATTTTAGGGTATATAACTTAAAGCCTTAATTAAAAGAATAGAATGTTAAAGACACAAAGCTAGATTACTTGGTGATTTGTTCCTAAGCAAATTATAGTTTATAAATTAGACTATTTGATGTTTCTGAATTTCTTGCTAAGTTCTATTGCATCACAAAATTCTCTATAAATCAACTGATTTTTGGAGAAATGTTTTTGGAACTATTTTCGAAAAACTTAAAATAATTCATTTTTTTGAATTATTTGTTTTTAGAAAATAGAAGAAGAAAGTTTCATTATTATTCTAACTATTTAAAATAATAATTAGGTTGCAGGAAATTTCTTGGAAACGCACTAGTTCTAATGGGGGAAATTGGAGGGAATGATTATAATCATCCATTTTCTCAAGGAAAATCAGGAGAAGAGGTTAATTCATATGTGCCTGCAGTTATTTCAGCCATTGGCCTAGCCATTAATGTAAGTATCAGTTATTATTTTCATCAATTCATATATTACATTAAAAAAAAATTAGGAATTAGCAGCGAGTTTTTTAGTTAATCCCTAGGCTCATCATCGCTAAATAGCTCGTCACTGAATAGGATTTTTTGATAATTCAATATTGCTAATTCTTCTCACTTTGGAAGATTATGTGTTATATCACCAAGTATCGATTTTTCATAAATAAAAAAAAAATCTAATGTTTCTCATGTATAAAGGTGTCACATAACATGTATTACCAGAAAATTGTTAATTGTTTAGGGATTTCTGACGGAATCTGTCGAGATTTGACTGTTGGTAACATTTTCGGCGGTTACTCCTTATTGACAAGCCAAATTTTGATGGAATATCGGTAAAAAATTAGTAATTTTCTGATAGTTTAATAGCCATAATGAACAATTGTTGTGGGGTGGCTAAATAAGGCTGATAGTTGATCCTGTCACTGGCGAGTCAACTTGAACAAGTATATATAACTTATCCCGATTTGGCGAGCAGTGCAATTTTTACTATTTTTTTGTCCTGATTGAAAGAAATAATCCCTTGATTATTTTCATTTATGAAAGAGTATATATATAATTTATAATTTTCATAATAGGAAAATCATTTTTCTATTCTACTCTCAAAACTTTATTCTACTTGTACAATAATTATACAATTATAATAAGTGTACAATTCTAATTTAATTACAACTAAACCTACCTATAATAGTCCACTAAAACCGTGATATACACAACATGAATATACCGTGTATATCACGGTCATAACAGTCAGTTTTGCCGTGTTCTGCCCGTGATATACATGGTGTATATTTCGTGTAAATCACGGGTATTTATCACACCCCCGCAGTCATAACGTATGGTCTTCGTATGCTGAGACTGTCCCTAAAATCTTCAAAGAGAACCGATGAAAAATCCATAGTAAAGATGTCTGCAATTTGATATTGTGAAGCGACATGTAGGACGCGTACTTGTCCACGGGCTACCTTTTCGCGAACAAAATGTATATCCATCTCAATATGCTTAGTGCGTTGATGTTGAACCGGATTGCCAGAAAAGTAAACGGCACTAACATTATCACAATAAACCAAGGTAGCTTTGTGAATCGGAAAGTGAAGCTCTAAAAGAAGATTACGTAGCCAACATGATTCAGAGACCACATTGACCACCCCTCGATACTCGATCTCTGCACTAGAGTGGGATAAGGTAGCTTGTCGTTTGGCAGACCACGAGACCAAGTTATATCCAAGAAACATACAATAACCAGATGTAGAGTGTTTGGTGTCCGGACAGCCACCCCAATCAGCATATGTATAGGAGACAAATGTAGAAATCGACGACGGATATAGATGCAAGCCATAATCAAAAGTGCCCCTGTAGGTAGCGTATGATGAGTTTGAGCGCATTCATGTGCTCAATCCGAGGATCATGCATAAACAAACATACATATTGCACATCATACGTAATATCCGATCTTGTGAATGTGAGATACTGAAGTGACCCCGCAAGACTGAAATAGTGAGTAGGGTCCTCGTATGGTGAGTCGGCCGCAACACCCAACTTGGGTTTAGTATCAACTGGCGTAGAAGTAGACTTGCACGAGGACATACCAGTTCGCTTAATAATCTCATCAGCATACTTTCTCTGTGACAGGAATAACCATCCTGCATGACGAGTGGCAGCAATACCCAAGAAATAACTCAAGGGTCCCAAGTCCTTCATACAAAACTCGAAACTCATGATCGACCGGCACAACACATCAGATGAAGTAATCAAAATAATATCATCCACATACAACAGAATATAGGCCATAGAAGTCCCACGATGATAAATAAACAGTGAATTATCAAACCTGTTATGCGAGAATCCATTAGTAGATACATAGTCAGCAAACCACTTATACGAAGCTCGTGGGGCCTGCTTAAGGACATATAAGGATTTCTTCAACAAACAGACATGATGTGGATAGTTGGGATCTCAAAAACCCAACGGCTGATGCATGTAGACAATCTCCTTAAGATCACCATGTAAGAAGACATTTTTCATATCTAACTGATGAATAGGCCAAGATTTTGAAAGTGTCAAGCTGAGAACAATGCGAATGGTAGCCGATTTAACAACCGGACTGAATGTCTCACCACAATCCACGCCAACCTGTTGGGTCTTACCATCACCCACAAGACGAGCCTTGTGCCATGCAAAAGAGCCATCAGAATTATCCTTATGAGTAAAAATTCACATAGACCGAATAATATTAACACCAGAAGGACGGGGTACAAACTCCCACGTCTTATTCGTAATAAGAGCATCATATTCGTCGGTCATAGCCAATTTCCAATTCAGGTCATTTAATGCGGACACTGGGTTACGGGGTAGGGCTAATTTAAGAACATTTAAATTTAAATTAAAATGCCTTTTTGGTTTAAAAATATCCCATTGACTACGAGTGACCGGTCTGTGACTCGGGGGAGAATTGGGTGGATTTTGGGATAAAAGTGGTGGGTGTAGCACGGCTAGCCAGTAGGAAGTGGGCCTGCTGGACCAATATGGGACACAATAGCTGGAACCGAAGCAGGAACTGAAGCAGTTTCAGTATTGGGCTGGGAAACAAACACAATAGCCAAAATTGGAGCAGAAACTGTGGAAGGATGCGGAAGAGTAGGTCCAGCGGGTAGTGGGCCTGCTGGTGGATTTTGTGTGTGTGACACGTCCGATAAATGGTGGATAATATACGGGGATACATCGTCATCTAAAAAATTATACGAACTAGGCCCGAGACTATTGACCTTTGCAAAAGGAAATTAGGTTTCATCGAAAATAACCTGGCGACTAATGATGATCTTGTTAGATGAAAAATCAAAATATTTGTAATCACGATGATTTGATGGATAACCCAAAACACACAGGGAGTAGAACAGACATGAAGTTTGTTAATTGTAGTTGACGGAAATAGTGGATATCATAAGCACCCAAAGACCCTAAGATGTGTGTACGAATGAGTCTTATATAGAGGATTTGAAGAGGGGAGGAATATGTCAATTCTTTGGTAGGAAGTATGTTAAGGAGATAAGTAGCCATTTGTAGAGCATGATGCAAAAAAGAATGGGGTACGGAAGCATGGACCAATAATGTGAGGACAATATTATTAATGGTATGAATTTTGCGTTCGGCTTTCCCATTTTGTGAGGACGTATGAGGACAAGAGAAATAAAAATTTATACCATTAGTACCACAAAAATCCCGAAATGACCCATTATCATATTCTTTTTCTTTATCACATTGAATATTTTTTATTTTTCGTTCGAACTGGGTACGGATGAAGCTCTAAGTTTTAAAAAAGTGGAAAAGACTTGAGATTTTTTCGCTAACGGAAAAGTCCATAAAAATTAGAATAATCATCCAAAAATATAACATAATAACGATGGCCCAAAGAAAAGGGAATAAGAGATGTCCATATCGCTATAAATAATATCAAATGACATTAAAGTATGAGAATTAGAGTCTACAAACGGCAATCTAACAAATTTTCCTAGAGAACAAGATTGACAAATCGGAGTACTACGTGTACCCTTACACGAAATAAAATTGTTGTTATGTAAAGAAGACACAATAGACAACCTAGGGTGACCCAAACATGCATGCCATAAGGAAGGAGCGAGAGCTGCAAAAGTAGATGTCAAGGCTTGACTCGAGAGACCGGATGTTGGCGTGATAGGATAAAGATCTCCCCTACTATCACATTTCATAAGAGGAATCCCTATCTTGAAATCCTTCAGAGAAAACCCAAAATGATCAAATTCAACAGAAACAGAATTATCAGTGGTGAATTTACGGACAGACACCAAATTTTTAATTAATTTAGGGGCATGGAGGGTATTTTTCAAGATAAGAGGTGGACGTGGGTGAGGCAATGTTTTATGACCGTAACCACAAATTGGAATTGAATTGTCATTACCAACAATTATACCACGATTATTGCTCAAATTGGAATAAGATAAGGGAGTACCTTGGTCGGACGTCATGTGGGTAGTGGCTCCGGTGTCCATGTACCAATTTGTGTCCGAGAGATTTAATCCAAGTGTGTGCATCGCGGCTTCAATGTCAGTATGGGTGGGTCCCGCTGTATGGTGGGCCTGGTTGGGTCGAGGCCCAAGCACGCCGGTTGGCTGCCCCAGCCCAGTAGGCTGTCTCGAAAACTACTGATGTTGGGTCGAACTGGGCCTGGAAGCCGAAATTGGAAATTGGGCCTAGTTCGGGTGGGCATTGTACGACGGGAAATAGGGGATGTTGGGCCAGGCCCACTGGCCCAGTTCCACGGCCATAGGCCCCAGGGCTGTGGACAGTTGGCTTGCGGCCACCTACCCCGAGGCCCATTTCCACCCCCGTTATTGCCACCTCGGTTTCCACCATGGTTCTTGCCATTATTTTTGTGATTCTAACCCTTTTTTCCGCAACCGTTGTTGCGATTTTGGCCGGAAGTGTTGGAGGCGGAAGGAGAAAAATTTGAATCGGTCACCATGACGACAGAAGGTGCCCCAGTGGCCGCTTTCTTAGCCAAGCCTGCTTCTTCGAGTGTGAGTATTGAACAGGCCTGATAAAACTGCGGAAGAGGACTTCTCTGACGAAGAAGCGTATCGATGCCACTATAGGCCTCAGATAGGCCTGCAACCATCTGAAGGACAAAAAGATAGTTGGTAATGGGCGCACCAACGTTGCGGAGTTGGTCCGCCAATTCTTTCAACCTTTTGCAGTAAGCTGAAACGTTAGGGAAGTCTTCCATGTTAACGTGGGAGAATTCCTGCTCAAGTGTAACAGCTGGAGAATTCTTATTATCTTGGAATATGTCACGTACTCTATCCCAAGCAGCCATCGCCGTATCATCTGGTTCGATAATCATTTGCAGAACGTCGGTAGAGATAGTGGAGTAAATCCATTGAAAATGGTAGCATCAAGAGTCGTCCATAATTCAGGATCATCCTCGGGTTTAGGAATCCCCGTAGCCATAGGAGCCGGGGGGATAATGTGATGGAGGACTTGATGCGAGCGTGCGTGAACTTTGAACAGTTCGGTCCACGTCGCGTATTGGACGTTTTTTATTTCAAGAATGAGAGTGATGTGATTCTTGATGTTAGAAACAGTAAGGGCAGGGTGAAACGTGTTCTTAGCCATAATAGCAACGCAAGACGTTATGTAGTGATTTGGAAGGAAATTTGGGAATAGAAAAAAAAAGAAATCATTGTCGGGCACGGAAACTGAGAAAGAAATGTCGGAATCCGAGGCAAAAGTCGATGGAAAGTTGGGAGAAAATAACCTAGACTTATGATACCATGAAAGAAATAATCCCTTTATTATTTTCATTTATGAAAGAGTATATATACAATTTACAATTTCCATAATAGGAAAATCCTATTCCTATTCTACTCTCAAAACCTTATTTTACTTGTACAATAATTATACAATTATGGTAAATGTACAACTCTAATTTAATTACAACTAAACCTACCTAAAATAGTCCACTAAAACCTTGATATACACGGCATGAATATACCGTGTATATCACAGTCATAACAGTCAGTTTTGCCGTGTTCTGCCCGTGATATACATGGTGTATATCACGGGTATTTATCACCGATTTATGTGGCACTTTTCGCTTTCCTAAATTTAAACTACATGAACTTTGACCCACATTTTGAAATGTATTTTTTTACCAAATTGATATGAGAAAAGTTGCAACGTATAGTACTTTTTATGTAGTTTTCAAATATATAAATTTTAATATTAATCTAATCCAAAGCTTAGTCAAATTGACTCTCGGAAAGAGAAAAGTGCCACATAAATTGAGACGGGGGAGTAAACATTACGTTTTTCAAATAAACTGTCCATGCTTAATCATTTCTAAATATGATTACTGACAGACTCTTTTGTTGTCTAGCATTGGAATTTATCCGCGATTTTTTTTTTTGTGTTACTTAAACATTCTCTTTTATTCTAATAAGTGAGATTTGTTTGATTATGATTGCAGGAACTAATTGAACTTGGAGCTCAAACACTGATAGTGCCTGGAAATTTACCAATTGGATGCTCATCTTCTTATCTAACAACTTTTAAAGACTCAAATAAAAATGACTATGATACATCAACTGGTTGCATCAATTGGTTAAATGATTTTGCTGAATATCATAACCAGTTACTTCAAGAAGAAATTCATAGAATTCGTGAGATTCATCCTCATGCCAATATAATCTATGCTGATTACTACAATGCAGCCATGCAAATTTACAAATCTCCCAAAGCATTTGGTACGTAAAAGTCTAAATATTTTACATCAGCATACCGTAATAAATTTAATTTATATACCCTAAAAGTATACTTATTTTCACACATTTCAATTCATTTTAACCTGTTATAGCATGTTACATATCTTTGCATGTTTAGTCAAACTGTCAGAGAAATATTTCTTATAAAAAATGATCTGGGCGAGTAGCACTATATGTTCAGCTAATCCTTGCCTAGAGTTTTTATTAGTAATTTGTGTTTGGCGGAAATTTTAATATAAAAATGGAAGTATACATATGAATTGATATGGATAATCTTGTCCTAAAAAAGTGAGAAGCACTTATTTTTTGAAGAAGCTGCATTTTCAGCTTCAGCTTAAAAAACTAAAAAACAATTTCTGTTACTAGTAAAAAACAGTTGTTTCTTCACCAAAAATTTGACCAAACACATTTATTCTTTTAAAAATAAACACTTATGACCTTTCAGAAGTTTGGTCAAACTTCAAGTTCCACTTATATGCATGGTTGGTCACATGTAGTTGTCTTTTAACCGACCATAACATAAAATTTTATTTAAATTGTTAGTATATAGAAGTTAATAAGTGCCATTATTATTTCCATAGCTTTATGAATATAACATCAACTTGGAAGTATGACAAATTTATTTTTATGGTGGTGTAGGTTTTACAAGCACTATTGTAGCATGTTGTGGAGGAGGAGGTCCATACAATTTCAAGTCAAATATAAAATGTGGATCACCATCATCAAATGTTTGTGAAAACCCATCTTCATATTTTAGTTGGGATGGTGTACACTTGACAGAGGAAGCATACAAATTGATAGCCAAAGGTTTATTACAAGGTCCATACACAATTCCTCACATGAATGGACTTTGTAATTCATTTGATGGATTAAGTATTAAGGAATTATCAGACCAATAGCATATACAACTGTCCAATATTTTTAGAGACTTTATGAATGTCTAGCGAATTAACTTTGATGTGCTAGATAATTATTGGTAAATTCGATATTGAATTCAGTGTAAACTTGCAACTGCAATCGTACGAAATCACTCGTATATTACCCGAAATCAAACGCTATGAACTCGATTTTCAGCATCACTCGTCAAACTCCTGAAAAACAATTGCTAATGTATTGCACGTAAAGTAAGAATATGAGATGCGTAAGTTTTCTGAATGGATACATCTTAGAAATCATGAAATAATGATCAAACTATTAGAGTAGATTAGGTCTATTTATGGTAATATAGGATTTGATAATTATGGTAATATAGGATTTTTAGTCCTATTAGAATAGAGTTATCATTTTTACCTTATTAGACTAGGAAAAAGAGGATCTTACCTCTATATAAGGAGGTCATTATGATGAATGAAAAGTAGAAAAAAAATCTCTAATTATTCTTGTCTCTCTAAATTTTCGTTCCTATTTCGATTTTAACATGATATCAGAGTCATGTTAGAAAGAACACCAAAACCCTTGAATAATGACAGCGGTAAAGAAACCGGCGGTAACGGCAAAAGAATCGCCAGAAAAGAAAACAAAAAAAAAACAATCGCTCCCTACAACATTAGATCGAATGATAACCTTGAAATTGTGGTGACATAAGTCAAATTGAAGGGCAAAAATTATGAATAATGGGCTAGATCCATGAGGACAACCCTAAGAGCAAGAAAAATGTTCAGCTTCGTCGGCGGTACAATTAAAAAACCGGACGAAGAGTCGCCGGACTTAGAAGATTGGTGGACTATAAACTCACTGTTGGTGTCATCGATTCGCAACACCATAGAACTGACGCTTCGCTCAACAATTGCACATAAAGAGGAAGTCAAAGAATTATGGATGAACATCTGAGAGCGGTTCACCGTTATTAACGGCCCTCGAATACAACAACTAAAGGAGAAACTAGCGGAGTGCAAGCAAAAGGAAAGGATCATAGTGGATTACTATGGAAAACTCACTAAGTTGTGGGAGGAATTGATGAATTGCGAACAGATCCCAACTTGTACATACAGAAAGTACACGTGCAATCTAGGAACGGTCTTAGAAGCCAAAAGAGAAGAAGAAAAAATGCATCTTTTTCTCATGGGATTGGACGAGAGAATATATGGAACGGTGAGATCAAACATACTGGCCCAGGAACTGTTTCCATCATTGAACAAGGTCTACTCAAAGTTGGTGCAAGAAAAGCTTGTGAGAGGAATCACACGAAAAATAGAGGATCAGAGTGAAACCATAGCTTTTGCCTACAAGGGAGAAATGTTGCTCCCAAACGCATACACAAGTATACGTGGTCGACAGTAATATAGAATTTTGAAGTTCAGATATCGTACCCACAGGGACTTATATTTTTGTACTGTTTATCTAATTCAAATGCGATCGTAACTATTCAAGAGAATAAAAATTAAGGTGTTTTGTGAAACTAACTATGACTGAAAGAAATAAATAACACTTGAATATTTTTGTGACTGAGAAAATTGAGACTAAGACTGTAAGATTTATCAGAGCTTTCGACAATCCAATTAGTCTTCTGATAGTTCTACTTATTCCGATTTCCTGAGTTACTAGTTGACGGGTTGGTTTTAACTTTATGATATTCTTTCGAACTACTCACAAGCCTGTAGATGCTACTATAACGCCTATATTTCTATGGCCGTCAAAGGTAACGAGAACACATTTATATCTCTATATCCAACTAAGTAGGGATAAAGGGTATATTTCTCTCCTCAGTAGCGAAACGTATAAATACGAACAAACTCTATTTATTCTTATTACGTACGTGAATTCCCTCTTTCAAGTCCAACTCACGCACCATAGATAGTGCTCAACTAATTCGTTAATTAATCAAACAATTAGGCTCAAGAATAAATAAGCAACCCAATAATGGAAATCTAATACGCAAAAAATATTATTAAACTAACTTCCATGTCTTTCCCGTAACCCTAGAAAAGAGAAGTTTAGCTACTCACGATTCGAAGAACGACAAAAGAATTCATGAGAAAAATTAGGGTTCTATGAAAGAAATAAAATAAAAGACAACAAGAATGAGAGAAGACATCTTACTAGTTTAAGAATAATATCCAGCACACCTCTATCGAAATAAAACGTCTATATATAGTCTAGGGTAAAAATATAAAACAAAGAAACTAAATCCCAATAGAAAAGGAAAATTGCCCGTTTGTGTGCTTTGGACCCTCGTCGGACATGCGACATGAGTGTCTCTGATTTTCTGATTTTCTTGAAATCCAGAGAGATTTTTTCACACGATGGGTGTGCGACAGCGCACACATGCATTCCTCTGCCACGCGTGCTAAACGCACGTCTGCTCCCAGTTTTTCAACTTTCTCCTAAGTGTTCGTCTTCATGTATTGGTGCAAACACCTTCAATTTCTACCAAAATTGCTCGGTTATCATTCATTTGTCCTTGTTATACCTACACACATAAAACATACCAACATAAACCCGAATACAATAATTTCATCTCTTCGGTTACCGTGTTATTTGTTGTTGCAACTATTCTCTTCTCCTTTGATATTAGCATAGCTTCTTATTCACTACTGTATTTTCTTTCTGTACTTGAATTTAATGTGCTCTACTTAAGTCGAGTGTATCAAAAACAACATCTTTAAGGCTGCATTCACACCATCTGCGCAGACCCCACTTGTGAAAATTCACAGGTGGGGTATGGAAATAGTAGAGTGTACGCAAATTTTACCTCAACTTTGTAGAGGTAGAGAGGTTGTTTCCCAAAGACCCTCGGCTCAAGTAACGCATATCAAAACACTTCTAAAAATAAAGTACAACAAACATAACAAATAATAGGGAAATCAAACTAAGAAATGCCACCATATTTTTGGGGAGAAAGGTAAAGTTGCATCAAGGGATTGTAGTAATCTCCATAAATAATTGTGGCATGAGGATGAAGTTGTCGAAGACGATTGAGTTCAACTTGAAGCAGCACATTATGGTACTCGGAAAACTCATTTAACCAATTAATGCAACCAGTTTTTGGATCATAATAATCATTTTCATTAGTACTCATAAAACGAGTTATACAGTCTGGTAAACATCCTATTGGTAAATTTCCAGGAACTATAAGTGTTTCAGCTCCAAGTTCAATGACTTCCTGTATGAGAAAAAGCGTCAAATTTGCAAATCATGGTTATATGGGGAAAGGGTTAAATTTGCACTTGTACAGTACGAAATTAAACAATTTTGCACTCTGTCAATTATTTTTTTAAAATCTAATATTACCGATTTGTCGTTAGAAAAAAGTCTCATTTTTGCCTTAGATCCTAAATGGAGCTACAACGGCCGACTTGCTGAGGGTAATTTTAACTTAGAGACAAATATTAGAGGGTATATTTAGACTTTTTTTTGCGAGAAATTCAGACATGTGAAGCCCATTTCACGTTGGAGCTCCGTTAATTACAAAGGCAATCTGAGACTATGCTAATGATAAAAGTAAAAAAATCGACCAAAAGTGTAACATAGGAAATTAAATGAGCTATTTTGGATAAAACAAGCGTCACTTTGGAGTAAAATTTTTACAGGATAACCAATTTTTGAATTTTGTTTTGCAAAATAACCAATGTTTGAAAATTCATTGGAAAATAGTCACTTTAATGTGAAAACACCATGACAGTGTCATGATTTTCGAACTTAACCAAGTGAAAAATTCAGAATGATATTTTGAAATTCATGACAATATCATGAATTTTAAACTTAAAAAAAAGTAGAACTCCATGATATTATCTTTAATTTTATCTAGAATACTGTAAATGGAGTTTTACCCTTTTTAAGTTTAAAAAGAATCGACCATAAGGTAACATAGGAAATTAAATGAGCAATTTTGGATAAAACAAGCGTCACTTTGGAGTAAAATTTTTACAGGCTAACCAATTTTTGAATTTTGTTTTACAAAATAACCAATGTTTGAAAATTCATTGGAAAATAGTCACTTTAATGTGAAAACACCATGACAGTGCCATGATTTTCGAACTTAACCAAATGAAAAATTCAGAATGATATTTTGAAATTCATGACAATATCATGGATTTTAAACTTAAAAAAAAGTAGAACTCCATGATATTATCTTTAATTTTGTCTAGAATACTGTAAATGAAGTTTTACCCTTTTTAAGTTTAAAAAGAATCGACCATAAGGTAACATAGGAAATTAAATGAGCAATTTTGGATAAAACAAGAGTCACTTTGGAGTAAAAATTTTATAGGCTAGCCATTTTCTGGATTGGTTTTTGCAAAATAACCAGTATTTGAAAATTCATTGGAAAATAGTCACTTTAATGTGAAAACACCATGACAGTGTCATGATTTTCGAACTTAACCAAGTGAAAAACATTGTCATGATATTTTGAAATTCATGACAATATCATGGATTTCAAACTTAAAAAAAGTAGAACTCCATGATATTATCTTTAATTTTGTCTAGAATACTGTAAATGGAGTTTTACCCTTTTTAAGTTTAAAAAGAATCGACCATAAGGTAACATAGGAAATTAAATGAGCAATTTTGGATAAAACAAGCGTCACTTTGGAGTAAAATTTTTACAGGCTAACCATTTTCTGGATTGGTTTTTGCAAAATAACCAGTATTTGAAAATTCATTGGAAAATAGTCACTTTAATGTGAAAATACCATGACAGTGTCATGATTTTCGAACTTAACCAAGTGAAAAATTCAGAACATTGTCATGATATTTTGAAATTCATTACAATATCATAGATTTCAAACTTTAAAAAAAGTAGAACTCCATGATATTGTCTTTAACTTTGTCTAGAATACTGTAAATGGAGTTTTACCCTTTTTAAATTTAAAAAGAATCGACCATAAGGTAACATTGGAAATTAAATGAGCAATTTTGGATAAAACAAGCGTCACTTTGGAGTAAAAATTTTAAGCCATTTTTTTAATTGTTTTTTGCAAAATAACTAGTATTTGAAAATTTATTGAAAAATAGTCATTTTAATGTGAAAACACCATGACAGTGTCATGATTTTTGAACTTAACCAAGTTTCAGAACAGTGTCATGATATTTTGAAATCCAGGACAGCATCATGGATTTCAAATTTTGAAAAAGTAAAACTCCATGATATTGTCTTTAACTTTGTCTAGAATACTGTAAATGGAGTTTTACCTTTTAAAAATTTAAAAACATCTTTTTTCCAATGACTTTTGAAACTGTGTCTATTTTTCAAATACAAGTCCAAAAATGACTAGTATTTGAATTTTACTCATCTTATTAATACAAATAATGAAACAAAAACTCATAATCTAGTGAATTTAAAAACTTCTAAATAGAAACTTACATTAATAATCTGACCGATGGTATTAATAACTAGAGGTACCATTGATTGAACCATTTGTAAGGACATCTTATGGAAGAAGGGATAATTATAATCATTTCCTCCAATTTCTCCAAACAGAATAAGAGAAATTTTCAGAAAATCTTTGCATTCTGCACAAGAAAATGTTGAATTATTTAAAACACATTTTCACTCATAACAAAGTTCTAAAAGAAAATAGAATTATAAGAAGACAAACAAAATGATTGTAGTTAGTACATAATTTTTTATTTTTGATACCACAATATATCATTTAACAAATAAATGTATATAGCTAGAGATTAGAACTAATTAGTTTTGAGATGAGAGAGTTGGGGGCTATGAAACATTTCCTTAATCATATTGACTCAATGTTGTAAAATTTTATACACTCAACACAAGATCGTCACAGTGATATAAATCTTGAAGAATAATAAGGGCATTTACCTTAGATTCATTATAAGAATCGATGGAAGGAAGTCATAATCTTCTAAGTTTTGTTATTTTCTTTGTGGTACTTCTCTTAATGAGACAGAAAGGAAAAAAATTGATGACAGACTTAGGGACCAGAACCAATATATAATAGTGAGACAACTCTGCAGAGGTAACCTTTCAGAAGAGGCACAATTTTTCAGTTATAAACTCATCAATTATAACTGAAGAGTTAATTAGGTTTTTATGGATATAAAATTTACACCTTATAACATAAGATTTATATATAGCCCATAAAAATAACACTTTATTAGATTAGAAAAATGTGTGTCTTTAATTAATAGCATATCTATGTACAATTATATTAAATATGTGATTCTACTAAAAAGAGAATTTCTAACACTTAACTCATTTTAATTGAAGAAATCTTGAGATGGAACTATGATTTTTGATTGACCCAATCCATTTCATATATTCAAATTTACCCACATCTAATCCGCCTAATATTTGTGTTCCTACCCATAGTTAAGTGATTATAATAAAAGTAAGAATGAAATGAGGAGCTAGACGAGTATCTGCAGATCCTCTACTCCATCGATTACATTTAATGTTAAACCAACTGAATATTCATTTGAAACGACATAATCATCGTAACCGGCTGCAACTTCATCGACTAAATGAACTGGTACCTATTTATTTTATTTATCATATTTTGCGTTCTATATCTTATATAAACTTTTAGCGTATAATAGTTATCAATACGAAGACTATCGACTTTACTTTCAACTTAAAGGATCTCCTCTTCCTTCATTTCGCAAGCTAAGCTTGTTATCTTACCAGTTGAATCATCATCATCAGCTTGTGTATTAATTAATCATGGTTAAGCAACAAAGACAGAAGAAAATGCAGAATTATGTGTAGCCATGATGAAGTACTCCTTTTTAAGTTCGATATAAAAACCAAATATTTTTATGGTGGAGAATGGAACAACACATAATGCAAAAAAGTTGCAATTTGACTTTTATTTTTTTGAGTCTCACTCGGTGTCTGGTACCCCTTTTGATTAATTCAGATTCGCGCTAGTCAAATAATAGCATATTCCCTCTGTCCCAATTTATATAAGGGGGTTCGGAGTACGAGGGGTAAAGTAATTAATCTTTGATTCAATTTCAAAAATAGATTTTTCGATTATTTTATAATGTAATTACATATTTGAAAACTACATAAAAAGTGTTATGAGTGTGCATAATTAGTAATTCACAATATATGGAAGAACTAGATAAAATTATAGTCAAATAAAGAGTTGTTTGACTCTCCAAATAGTAAAACCCTCATATAAATTGGGACGGAAAAAAATACTTGAGAGTACTCAATTGTTGAGACTTGAACTAGAAAAAATCATAGTCAAATAAAAAGCTATTTGACTCCCCCAAATAGTAAAACCCTCATATAAATTGGGACGAAAAAAAACCTGAGAACATTCAGTTGTTGAGATTTGAACTTGAGATAATGAAAAAGTACCTACTACGCCATTATAATTTTTGAAAAAACTACTAACCACGCCACTCAATTCTATTTCTCAAACTCTGGTCATGCAGGCACATATCATGATTTACTGGTAGTAGTGTTGAGAGATAGGGACTACTATTTTCAGAAATAGTCTGACGTAAACCGAGAAATTAAATATAAAAAAAAAAATTAAGGTACTAAGGTTTGTGTGGTCTTGACAACGTATGAGTCTGGTTTTTCTTTAGATACATTCAGTATGTGGAACCCATTTGATCCAACTGATTTGGACCTGTCGGATAGATCTGATAAAGGGGTAAAATGCTTTTTCCTAAGAATAGAATGTTTCTTATTAAACCCCCCTCCCCCCGTCAAGGTTTATTTTCGAAACTGATTTAGAATTTAAATTTATGAAATGGATTTTTAGGTTCTTAACACTAAGCCAATTACATATTTCAACTGAACCTAGTATGCTCCGTGTAAAAAATTTATGTTGAGCAACTTTTTTTGTTAGAAAAATAATTAAGTAATTTCAATTTAATAAAATAAAGTTAAGTGATCAGTAGTAAAATATCTGAAATCTATTAGAGATAGGAATAGCAAAACAAAAACAAAAAGTGGTGCTATTCAAACAGTTCATTATCTATAGATGATAGGAGTATACATTTGAGTGAATTTTTTAAATATTCTTTTGTACTTCCTTTAACCTTTGGGATTAGGTGGGCATTTTTGTTGGAAATTAGCCTTTGGCGGGAGTTGCGACCGACCAACTTTAACGGTTTAAACACTAGTGTTACGTATGTTGGAGAATCCGGTTCTTCACACATGCATGATCTACTAAGTACGTAGATAACCGTAGGACCAAGAATCGTCAAATTTCATTGAGAAATGAAAGAGATATTGGTCCACGAAGTAAGGTGTTTGAAGCATGGAAAATGTGGTATTGTGTTCAATTCTCCCTCATCGGTAGAGGAAGAAAGAATTGTTGTGTATATAAGACTCGAAATTGGTTTGGGGTTTGGGACCCCAAGGGGTATCCCATGTGTTTAAAGGAGGGAGGACCTAGGTGGGCTGTGGGCTGTGGGCTGTGGGCTGTGAACACACATATAATATACACGAAAATTCAGAAGCTTACACAAGCAGAAACCGGTTTCCATTTTTCCGTCTTAAACAAAATTGTAATTTCAGTTTTGTGGATCTCTTGTAATATTCAGATTACTAGTTGAATTATTGAATCTTTGTTTATCCTTTCGAATACTTGTAATAGTTAAATACTTCCCGTACTGCTTTATAAAGTACCATAGAGCATAGAATCCCAACAATTTTTACCTATTGAGATAAAGCCATTAAGAGGCTAAGGATGGTGGTCCATTTCCTCATTACTCAATGCATTATTGCTTACTAGAGTCGCCACAAAGAGTGTTTTGGTACGGGGAAAATATTTTTCAAAAAATATTTTCCAATTTTCTCATGTTTGGTGGGTCAAAATATTTTTTCTCTAGGAAAACAGTTCCTTAAAAATGAGGAAAATGACTTTCCTAATGAAAGCAGGAAAAACAAGTTCCACAAATAACATTTCAAGTAGACTATACCCTCCCCACCTACCCAACCCCCAACCCTCAACCCTTAACCATTTCATCCCCCGCCACCCGGAACCTCCACTCCCCACCCCCTCCCACCCCCTAAATTACATATAAATGTTCTTCGGATAATATTTTTTTTGCTTATTTACCAAACACTAGAAAATAAGTAAGAAACTCACTTGTTTTTCATGAAAACATTTTCCTTCATCCAAAACACACCCAAAATGCCCTATTATTATGCATGCTCAGGGTAGAAGATTAGTAGGTAGTCGAGACTCGAGCGTTGTTGTCACGGCCAAAATCGGAGGATCATGACGGGCACCTGGACCTTACCTGCCAAGTATCACTAATCATATATTTAACATATAATTGTAATTTCTCATGGTCTACGAGGGCCACCACGAGATACCCTGCTGATATATGAAAATGGTAAACTGGAAAAGAGCTATGTAAAATCCTGTAAACAGAAGGACTCAACCTACATACATATACAACTCAAGACCGACAAGGCCATACATGACTACTATACACAGGACACATTTCTACAAGCCTCTAAAAAGTACGTAACATCATGAGGTCGGGATAGGTCCCCGCCATACCCCTATGCATATCAAGAATATCGTACCATGACTAGACTGCAACTCTGGAACAAGTAGAGAGCTCCAATATCAGCTGAACCATCAACCTACTAATGTGAACCGTCACCCTATCTACCTAAGTCTGCGGGCATGAAACGCAACGTCCCCCGACAAAAGGACGTCAGTACGAATAATGTACCGAGTATGTCAGGCATGAAGAAAAACATAATAGAGACTTGAAAGTAACATGAGACAATAAATAACCAACCAGTAGAGAAATCCTCTGAGGGTCATAATATGCCTAAGTACCACGTCTGCGCAGAATGCCTCTGAGGTCCATAATATACATAAGTATCATGTCTGTGTAAAATGCCTCTGAGGGCCATAATATGCCTAAATGTCATGCACAATACGGTCATGCTCATATGCGTATATAACGCCATCAAGCCTCTGTGGGCATCCCATCATATCATATCGGCTTCTGTGGACATCCCATCATATCATATCGGCCTCTGTGGACATCCCATCATATCATATCGGCCTCTGTGGGCGTAATCATTTTTCGTGTATATTTGTACCAACTGCAGGTGGTGTGCATATATAACGCATTCCCTTCTCCCATACCCATACATATATAATGCATACATATAATATAGTATATAACTCCTTTTAAGGTCAAGGTATGTACATGAATGTAATGCATAAATGATATGATAATATAACACTATAAGTTTGTCGGAGTAATGTAATATTGCTTCACCTCCGATTAACATTATGAACACTAACATTTTTCTCATATACCTCAATAAGGATTTAGGAACATATGTAGACATGCTTTGACAATAGGAATGAATAACATGAACATTCTTAACTACTAATAGTAGAATCATTTATGGGACAATATTACATTCACGTTTCATACTTAGAACATGCCAAAAGAAAGAAATAATTTGTCTTAACATACCTGAGTTTAATTTTTTGTACGACTACCACGTGTCAATCTTTATGGTAGATAACTAAGCTTAAACAATCATACGAGCTCGTAGAAGGTCCTAGACGGATCTTACCCTGGTTGCCCTAATTAAATCATCCCATCACATTACTTTGTCATGAAGATGCCTCAATTTGCTTAGAAATCGTCAGAGAATTCGGGTGAATTGAAACTTGAAATTGATCTTGCTGCACCCCATGGGTTACAAAAAAAAAAGATATATCTTCTAAACGAAGTTGCTTCCAAGCGACGCTTAAGGACCACTGTATCATTTACTTAAGGACTTGCTGCACTTTGTTGAATTTGGGAGAAGGAAGAAATATCCAGCCCCTTTTTGTTTTCCATCATTATGTATGTTAAACAGAGCAATATACAGGTGATATACACTGAATATACAGCAGTGTATATCACATATATATCAATGGATCAAGCGATGGGCTAGCGGCGGTCTGGCAAAGAAGGCAAAGAAGGCAAATGCGGCAGTTGTAGCAACGGCCCGACCTGTTGGGCCTTTCGATAGCGATGAGTGCAAAGAAGATGCGTCGACCCGACCCATCACGGGAGTTAGGGCAGAAAATCAGTAGACAAATCTTGTATATTAAGAAAAGTATATTGTGTGTATATTGTAGTATATTTGTTACCTAGATTAGGATATACACTTACCATAATTAGGATATACACTTACCATATTGTATAGTTAGAATTATGGTAGAAGAAGGTTTGTAACTTGTATATATATCTATTCAATCAATAAAAATAATCAAAGAGATTATTTCTTTCATGGTATCAAGAGACTAGGTCCAAAACAAAAGCTCTTCTCTCAACTTTTTCCTTGTGGCCGAGAAACCCCCCCCCCCTCCTCGGGTTTCTTCTCTCCAAAATTTCGTCTTCCGCTCTCAAAAACCTCTCTTAAATTTCCCCTCCTTATTTGTTCTTTCAATATGTCTAAGAACAATTATCACCCTGCCCTCACAGTTTCCAATATCAAGAGCAGTATCCCTATTGTCCTCGAGATGGAAAACGTCCAATATGCGACGTGGGCGGAGTTGTTTAAAATTCACGCTATCTCTTATCAAGTTCTTCATCACATCATTCCTCCCGCTAGACCCTTTCCTGTGGAGGATCCTGAGTTATGGATTACACTTGATACTACCGTTCTCCGGTGGATCTACGCCACTATTTCAGTGGGCCTTCTACAGACAATTATTGAGCCGGATACCACGACTATGGCTGCATGGAATAGATTGCGTGACATATTCCAAGACAACCAACATTCACGTGTCGTCACACTCGAGAAGGAATTCTCTCTCGTTCGAATGGACGAATTTCCAAACGTTTCTGCATATTGCAAGAAACTAAAGGAGTTGGCGGATCAACTCCGTAATGTTGGCGCACCAATAACAAACAATCGTCTAGTTCTACAGTTGGTTGCCGGTCTTTCGGAGGCCTATAATGGGGTTGGAACTCTCCTTCTCCAAAGCAACCTCTTCCCGACTTCTATCAAGCCCGCTCCATGCTTACGTTGGAAGAAGCCGATTTTGCTAAAAAGGCGGCTACCGGAGCAAGCCAAGTCGCCATGGTTGCGTCCTCTCCTAGTCCTTAGGGTTTTGTTAATAATTTGGGCCAAAATAATAACAATGGTGGCGGAAAGAATAATCGAAAGAATAATAACAAAAATCGCGGGGGCAAACGCGGTGGTTCTAGTGGCGGTTCCGGTGGTCAGCAAGCAGGCGGTGGGTCCCATCTAGTGAACAGTGGCCCACCACCCCCCTGGGCCCAGCAGTGGGGCCTATGGCAGTGGGGCTAGAGCAGTGGGTCGTGGGCCAACAGCCCTTACAACGCAGAAATTCCAGTGGCCAGTGGGCTGGCCAACAGTCCAGGCCCAACGCCCAGCAGTGGCGGCCCACTGGTCAGTGGCCCAACAACAGCAACTCCAGCGGCTACGGCCCAGCACCATCACGGACAGGAGTTCTTGGGCCCCGTCCTCCGCAAGCCCATCATGCAGCAGGCCCCACTCAGATTGATATCGAGGCCGCGATACACACGTTGGGGTTGACTCAACCGGACCCAAATTGGTATATGGACACCGGGGAAACTACTCACATGACATCTGAATCAGGTACTCTCGCCTCTTATTCCAATTTGAGCACCCATCGGGGTATAATTATTGGTAATGGCAACTCTATTCCAATTCAGGGTTATGGTCAGAAAACGTTGTCTCCCCCCAATCCACCTCTTCTCTTGAAAAATACTTTACATGCTCCTAAATTGATTAAAAATTTAGTGTCTGTCCGGAAGTTCACTACTGACAATTCTGTTTCCGTTGAATTTGATTCTTTTGGTTTTTCTGTAACGGATTTCAAGACGGGGAGTCATCTCATGAGGTGTGATAGTAGGGGGGATCTGTATCCTATCATGCCTGGTTTCAGTCCATCGAGTCAAACCTTTCCATCAGCTTTTGCAGCCATCTCTCATTTCATGTGGCATGCTCGTCTGGGTCATCCCGGATCTTCTATTTTATCAGTTTTAGATAAAAATAGCTTTATTTTTTGTAAGGGTACGAGTCGTACTCCACTTTGTCAGTCTTGTTCATTAGAAAAAATTGTTAAGTTGCCATTTGTAGACTCCAATTCTCATACTTCAATGCCATTTGATATTATTCATAGCGACCTATGGACATCTCCCGTTCTTAGTTCAATGGGTCATCGATATTATGTTCTCATTTTAGATGATTATTCTAGATTTTTGTGGACGTTTCCAATTGCGAACAAATCACAAGTGTTTTCCGTCTTCATCAAATTTAGAGCGTTCATTCGTACTCAATTCGAAAGAGAAATAAAAAATATTCAATGTGATAATGGGAAAGAGTATGACAATAGGGAGTTTAGGGAATTCAGTGCTAATCATGGGATCAATTTTTGGTTTTCGTGTCCTCATACATCTTCACAAAATGGAAAGGCCGAACGCAAAATTCGTTCCATAAATAACATCGTCCGAACTCTCTTAATTCATGCCTCCGTACCTCCATATTTTTGGCATCATGCTCTACAAATGGCCACATATCTTCTTAACATAATTCCTTCTAAAGGTCTGACATATTCTTCCCCCCTCAAAATCCTATATAATAAGAACCCATCTTATTCTCATCTTCGGATTTTTGGGTGCTTGTGTTATCCGTTATTCCCATCCACCACAATTAACAAACTTCATGCTCGGTCTACCCCGTGTGTATTTTTGGGTTATCCGTCGAATCATCGTGGTTATAAGTGTTTTGATTTATCCTCCAAGAAAATCATAATAAATCGCCATGTCATTTTTGATGAAACCAAATTCCTTTTTACGAAAGTTCATACTCCCGAGCCTAAGTCGTATAATTTTTTGGATGACCAAATATCCCCGTATATTATTCAGAATTTTTCAGACCTCTCCGCACTTAAATCCTCCAATGGGCCCATCGCCACTGGACTCCACAAGCATCGCCGCCAAGATTTCCAGCATCGGAATGGGGCCAGAATTTGGGCCACTCCACCACCTCGAATCGGTCCAAATTGACGAGTCCAACAAGGTCGATTTGGGCCAAGAGCCCATCGTGGCCGCCACCCGTCCGAGCCCAGAAAATTCCAAAAATTCCCTCAATTCGTCCTCGAGTCATAGACCGGTCACTCAAAGTCAGCGGGGTATTTTACACCTAAAAGACAATTTAATTTACATTCTGATGTCTCTAAATCCCCTTTGCCCCGCAATCCTGTGTCCGCATTAAATGACCCTAATTGGAAAATTGCTATGACTGATGAATATAATGCTCTTATTGATAATAAGACGTGGAAGTTGGTACCCCGTCCATATGGTATTAATGTTATCAGGTCTATGTGGATTTTTGCTCATAAGGAGAATTCAAATGGGTCATTTGCTCGACATAAGGCGCAACTTGTTGGTGATGGTAAGACTCAGCAGGTTGGGATAGATTGTGGTCAGACGTTTAGTCCGGTGGTCAAATCGGCTACCATTCGCACTGTGCTTAGCTTGGCTCTTTCAAAAACTTGGCCAATTCATCAGTTGGATGTCAAGAATGCTTTCCTACACGGTGATCTCAAGGAAATAGTTTATATGCATCAGCCGTTGGGTTTCAGGGATCCAAACCGTCCTCATCATGTATTTTTATTGAAGAAGTCCTTATATGGGCTTAAGCAGTCTCCAAGGGCCTGGTACACGAGGTTTGATGACATTGTTTCCACTATTGGATTCACTCACAGCAGGTCAAATAATTCCTTGTTCATCTACCGCAGTGGTTCATCCTTGGCCTACATCCTGTTGTATGTGGATGATATCATCTTGACTGCCTCTTTTGATACCTTACGCCAGTCTATCATGACCATGCTCAGTTCTGAGTTTGCTATGAAAGACTTGGGGCCTTTGAGTTATTTTTTGGAGATTGCCGTCAAGCGTCATTCCGGTGGCTTGTTTTTGTCTCAACGAAAGTATGCTGCTGAGATCATAGAGAGGGCTGGGATGTCATCCTGTAAGTCCACTTCCACGCCAGTTGATGCAAACCCAAAGCTAAGTGCCGCAGCAGGTGCACCATACGAGGACCCGACCCACTACCGCAGTCTTGCAGGGGCCCTCCAGTATCTTACCTTTACCAGACCGGATATTACGTATGCGGTTCAGCAGGTGTGTTTATTCATGCATGATCCTAGAGTTGAGCACATAAATGCAATCAAACGCATCATTCGGTATATTCATGGGACACTAGACTATGGGTTGCACTTGTATCCTTCATCTACATCCACACTTGTCTCTTACACGGATGCTGATTGGGGTGGTTGTCCCGACACCAGATGGTCGAATTCTGGCTACTGTATGTTTCTTGGCAACAACTTGGTCTCCTGGTCAGCAAAACGTCAGGCAACTCTATCACGCTCAAGTGCCGAGGCAGAATATCGAGGGGTAGCGAGTGTGGTGTCCGAATCATGTTGGCTACGTAATTTGCTTTTGGAGCTTCATTGTCCCATTCATAAGGCAACCTTGGTATATTGCGATAACGTTAGTGCCATTTACCTTTTAGGTAACCCCCGTTCAACACCAACGCACCAAGCATATCGAAATGGACATTCACTTTGTCCGTGAAAAGGTTGCAAAGGGTCAAGTTCGCGTATGCCATGTCCCGTCTCGTTATCCAATTGCAGACATCTTTACAAAGGGTCTACCAGCGGTTCTCTTTGAAGATTTTAGAGACAGCCTCAGCGTTCGAAAACCGCCCGCTATGACTGCGGGGGTGTGTTAAACAGAGCAATATACAGGTGATATACACTGAATATACAGCAGTGTATATCACATATATATCAATGGATCAAGCGATGGGCTAGCGGCGGTCTGGCGGTGTAGCAACGCCACCCTGTTGGGCCTCTCGGTAATAACAGCAGGCAAAGAAGATCGTCCAACCCGACCCATCACGGGAGTTCAAAGAAAATCGATGAGACAAATCTTGTATATTAAGAAAAGTATATTTTGTGTATATTGTAGTATATTTGTTACCTAGATTAGGATATACACTTACCATATTGTATAGTTAGAATTATGATAGAAGAATGTTTGTAACTTGTATATATATCTATTCAATCAATGAAAATAATCAAGGGGATTATTTCTTTCAAGGTAGTATAATATATATGTATATAAACTAAGTTTATACATATATATAAACGTTCCACACCACTTTTTACTCCTATGCTGACACCCATCTAATATCAAGCCTTAGTCACTAGTTATCCCATTTTAATGGCCCCCACGTGGATATCATCCACAGTACTTATCCATATAATTCATAATTAATACTACACTCAGAACATTTAATCGAGTACACACATAATTAATTTCATGATCTCAATTCACTTAAATAATAATCACCTTTAACCCACTTCATAAACTCATTATCACAATCGTGTGATATAGCTCTAGTCCATAACCTCTTTTGGGACATATAAAATATTATTTCCAATTACCGTTGTCACACTTATTAAGTCCTAAATTATTTCGGGACTTCATCATTTTATACACCGAGCTCTTGATACGCAAACTTGAATATGACAAAAATTCTCCGGGCTCGGGTCTACTTCCATACGTCTAGCTATTCAAATCATGGCCCGAAAGTACGGGATGTTACAGTTATCTAAGTTTTCTTGTCAATATTATTATTATTATTACTCTCCTACTATCTTATTTTTCAATTTCATTATTACCTGTTATTTTCTTTGCTTTGGTTATCGTATTATTTGTTGTTGCTATTGTTCTTTTCTCCATTATTTTCTACATGACTTCTTCACTATTGTATTTTTTTTTATTGATTTGATATGATTTACTTGAGTCGAGGATCTATCGAAAACAATATCTCTACCTTCATCAAGTATGGGTAACGATGTATACACACCTCCCTCCCAAACCCTACTTATGGAATTACACTTAGTCTGGGTACGCTATTATTGTTGTGGTATTCACCACAAATGCCCATTTGTCAGTGGTGATCTTTTTTTGAACACTTTTGCTGGTAATATTTGTGGAGATTAAAACCCCTATAAAAATAACTGTTTATGGGGATTTTTAGAGGTCATCACATATAAGTTTCAGCAATAGGACTATTCTTAACAACCTTCAAGTCGTCACAAAGTAAGACATTAGAAGTCATCGTGTAGAATTCCCTAAATATATCGAATGCTTCATATTTTCGACGCATTAGATAAATCCAAGAAAATTTGGTGAAGTCATCAAGGAACAAAGTGTAACAATGGAAATAGAAGTAGATGACAATGGTGTTTCCCATACATCAGAATGAATTAATTGAAAAGGATCACCGGTTTTATTAAGCGATGGAAGAAAGAAAATAAACGTTTTGTGTTTTGATATGACAAACATTACCAGAATTATTATCAAATGAAGATGATCAACTAATAGGTTTCCTATGAGCTAAGCACTCATTTACCAAACACATGCATCGACTGCTTATTAGAAGTTTCAATATTTTTATCAAAACATGTAATTGTTTACTTATAAAATCAATTTCAACACTTAAACATGCTTATCATCTATTTACGATCAGCTAACTCAAACGAGCTCCATATATATTAGTCCCAACCAAAAAATTCATTGAAGAAGGTAAAAGAGGAGCACACAAGAAGGGTAAAGAGAAAATGCATAAAGGTAAGTGGATATCTGTTGCTGAATAACGCAAGAAGCCCAATTATTGCACAAGCCACCAAAACTATCAACACTTGTGCTGAATAATCCCAAGTTAAGTCCTTTGCACACTCTACTGCCAATAGTGTTGTCATGCCCATGATGTTGTTCATGATCACTCCACCATATATCTGTTTGCCAAAAAAATATCAAACATTCAGCACAACCCAAATATCTTTTTCATTTTACCTTAATTGAAGGTTAATTTGTAGACCATTTTCAACTACATGTAGATATTAGGCGATTCATCATAGATTTTAGAGGCGGAGCCAAGAGTTGAAGTTTGTGGATTCTGAATTTTGCACCAAATTCATAGCTTGTTTTAGTTATTGGATTCACAATTAAATAAATATACATATTAATGAATTTCCTAATACAAATACAGGGTCTAAACAGAACTTACTAGGTTCGTCACATCCCATACTTAGCCTGTTTGGCTAAGCTTCTGGGAAGCTAAAGTGCTTATTTTAGAGGGTTGAGGTGTTTGGGGGAAAAATAAGTGTTTTTGAGTAGTAGCAGAAGCTACTTTCCAAAACCTGAAAAAAAATATTTTTCTCAAAAGCAATTTTGGAACATTGGCCAAGCACAATTGCTATTCTAATATTGGGAAACGTATTTTCAAACTGATTAGCCAAAAATGCTTCTCTCCAAAAAAAATCGAAAAATACTTCAGATAAAAAGCACTTCTCAAAATAAACATATTCTAGAAACTTGACTAAAACAATCTATTATTATTGTAGCTCCGCCCTTGGCAGTGAAAATTCTGGTTATAAACAATGATCCTTGGACTCTTCAAAAATATTGTCGCGCCCGTGTCAGATCCTCCAAAAATGCACTAGTTTGGAGTATTCGACACATACACGTCAGCATTTTTGAAAAATCCGAACAACATAGGTTGTGAAAGAGAGCTAAACCTCTGAGAATGTCAAAGAAGCAGTTTTTGAGCACTCATGACTAGCTGGAAAGATTGCTGCTATAGCCATTCTTGCATTTAGAACCAATGGTACTATCACAAATGGGATGAGGAAAGAAGGCATTCCAATAGCTGCAGACAACTTTTGAATACTAAATACAAGTGGTTTTGAGCACAAAGTCAGCATTTCAATCCCCAAAATCACTTGAAATACAGATTTGTTAAAAGCCCATGTCAACAACTTAAAGTTGATTTCTCCATCTTTTTCCACCTCATAGACCAATTTTTCAACTTCACCCCACATAATCTACAATAGTAAGACAACATAATTAGTCAATTGTAAGGAGGAATCTTTATATCGAAACTTCAGAAAGAAAAAAAATGAAGTGAAGGATAAACGTATATACATATGTATTGAATACTATATTGAATGATTAATAACGACCCGTATCCATATTTTTTCTATAAAAGATTAGAAGAACCGGTGTGAATCAATTCTACAGTGAAGAAAGAAAAATCGTTGAAATTCTCATTATATTTAATAAGTAAAGTAGGCAAACCTATAGGTCCTTAGTAGCATTGACAAAGAAGAAGAAAAAGAAGCCGGAACGCGAATCTTTAGCTCTACCATAGTTCTTAGCAAATAACCCCGATCTACATTTAATAGTGCATCCCAACAGAGGACGACCATACTTGTTCAAAAAAAAAATCACTTTACTTCGGTCCATTTGGACTTTTTCCCCCTCATTCAGGTTCAGAACTCATAAAAAGTGATCTATAACGATCAAAACTTTCTTCAAGTAATGATGTCTGAGAAGGGAACTTTCTAAATTTAGAAAATCGTTGCTATTTGAAGAAGTATGAAATAGGTCAATCTCTCCTATTAAGTCATGTGAAGAGAGTTTTTCTTTGCATATATAATTGTCAAGATGGAAGTAGGACATATATTGCTAATTTTACCTTGTCGTATTCATCAATGGCCCTCTTCTTGTTCTTGCAATTAGTCACACGAATAGCTTCATTGAGCCATCTTGTCATCCCTTGGACAAACTCATGTTCGTCGATCATGTCATTATGGTCTGTATCGAAATCTTTCATCATCTTCCTGACCGAATCATCGGTATTTAGTTGCACTTCTCCATATTTGACTGAAAGTATTAACTTTGCCAATTCAGGCTGCGTAACGAAATTGTTCCCATTGCTATCATTTTGATGGAAGATTCTGCAACCATTACAAGCAAAGATGAGGAACAGATAGGTCTAAAACTCTTTTTTCTCTCCATTTGGTTGTGTTTAGTATGACAGAAGTCATTTTTCCGGAAAATATGTCCAATGAGGATGTCATTTTGGTGTTTGGGTACCCCAGTATATTTTGAAAAAATCAGCCCGGTACACTAAGCTCCCGCTATACCCAATATGTTTCCCTAAGGAAAATATTTTCCATCAAAGGAGGGAAATGACTTCCCTCGCTTATGTGCGGGGGAAGTCATTTCCTCAAAGCTATCTTAATTTTTAACTTAATATTACTCTACATGATTGACACTTAGATATTATTATTAATCTTTAATACTCAAATACCGCACATAGCGAGAGCTTAGTACATCAGACTGCCCTTTTTTTACTCAAATTTCATGAGAACACTCGGATAATTTGCTAATATTACTAACAATAGACATTTTCTTCTGAAAGCTATTTTCTATTCACAAACTAAACACCAGAAGACATTTTCTGGGAGAATGTTTCCCACCAAAAACTTCGCCCTTTTTTCCAGGGGCAGAGTCAAGTTTGTTGCGTTCAGAAAATCAGCCCCGTATCGCATCGATAGAGATTCATATCACCTTCCCAAGCCTAACTAACCTAATTGAGTGTGAGCAATCAGTCATGACAAAGTCAACCTATCCATAATTATGAGAAATGATATCCGTCATACTAAACGCATGTGATCTTTTCTTTTGGAAGGCGTCAGAAGGAACTTACTCTTTTATACGTTCAATGTTGGGACTTCCATCATCTTTGAGAATGTGTTCAGCTTCTAATGCTTGGTTTTCCACATGCTTCAAGGTTTTTGCCATTAGTTGCTCGGTTTCAGCTATTTCATCTATTTGCTTCTTAGTATAGTGTTGAACAACCTGTTGAGATATAAGAAAAGTTCTCAAATGAAGTTACATGTATTTGAAATTGACGTGGAATAAATTACAAAGAGTTTAAGTTGTTGATTGTGCAAACAAAGTCCCACATTAATAGTTGCAAAGATTTGGAACCAACTTACAAGGTGCAGGGATCTCTTACTGATGTGAGGCCTTTTGGAAAAACCGTGTGGGCTTAGTCCAAGACGGATAATATCACACCATATTAAGAGTATCTACGGGTTTAGTGGGCCCAACATAAGCTGCATGCACAGACAATGTAAAAAATATTTATATGACATTTCCAATCTGACGACAGACAAATTTCCCATCTGGTTTCTCAATTTGTTGATTTTACTGTCTGCTCACCGCCGACCGCACCCCACTGCTCCTGAGTTTTTCGGCTCTAAGTTCTCCGGGTCTAAGTTTTTCGGTGATAACAGACGTTTTCCGGCGAACCACTGCTACTGTGTTGATCGCTTGGCCACTCCATCCCACCTCTCCTTGGCAGCAGCCTCCACACCGGCTGTCACTACTTCGCCGATAACTTTTTTCCGGCAGTCTCCGGCGGTCCTTCCTCTTTTCCCTATTTTTTTATTTTCTTCTCTTGCTCTATTTTTGCAGGTACCACCAGATCTGCCACGACGTACATCCGGATTCTATCTCTCTGTTCTTCCGCCTACCATCCGGTTACAAACGTTTTTGGTAGGAAACATTGATTTTAGGCAATGAACACTATTTTCCAGCATATGGACAGTGATTTCCGGCGTGTGAACAGGTTTTATCCGCCTAGAGTTGGTACCTCCAGTTTCTCATACTCAAAATTTGTTCTTATCCTTGTAGTTAAATTTTGCGTGTTGCGTTTTATTGAATCTTGACTTTACATTCTTGCCTTTATTCTTCTTGCCCTTTGTTTTATCATTTTGGTCTATAGTAGCCTAACTTACCTCTAGATTCTTGCTAACTTGTGCTTTAGTATTGGTTCCCGTGTGTGTTAGCATTAAACTTTGACTAGTATTTGTTTTGCTCTAGTGGCTTTGGTGAATGATGGTATACTACGGTCATGTTCTTGGTCGGGGATGGGGGCGAGGGTTAGGGGGGGTAAGCGAGGTAATGGAGATGCTAGGCTGAGAATAGGGTCTTGGAACATTGGGACTTTAACGGGAAAGTCCATAGACCTAGTTAAGATTCTTAAGAAGATGAGGATTAATATAGCTTGTGTCCAGAAGACCAAATGGGTGTGGCCTAAGGCTAAGGATGTATACGGATATAAATTATGGTTCTCGAGTAAGTCGAAGTATAGGAATAGGGTAGGCATTTTGGTAGACAGCGAGCTAAGGGATCAGGTGGTAGAGGTTAGGAGGGTTAATGATAGGATGATGACGATTAAGTTTGTAGTTAGAGGGTTCACTATGAATATTATTAGTGCGTATGCGCCGCAGACGGGTTTGAACGAAAAGGAGAAGATGCATTTTTGGGAGGATTTGTATGAAGTGGTGGGAGGTATACCACCCATTGAGAAGTTATTTGTAGGAGGGGATTTCAATGGACATATCAGGGCACTTTCGGGGGGTTATAGTGACGTGCATGAAGGCTTTAGCCTCGGGGACGCAGACGGGGGATTTCCTGAAAAAGGAGAAACACTTAGTGACTTTCCGTAGTTCGGTGGTTAAGACTTAGATAGACTTTTTGCTCCTTAGGAAGGTTGACAACGGTCTTTGTAAAGACTTTAAGGTTATTCCGAGAGAGTATCTTACAATCTGACATAAGCTTTTGGTCATGGATTTGGAAATCAAGATGGAGAAGAAGACAAAAGGGGGAGTTTGACCATGGCTAGTGCGGAGGAGATAGGGGAGAGGTTGATGGCTAAGGGGGCTTGGGGGAGTAGTGGGGATGGGACCGATATGTGGGACAGGACGGCCAGTTGCATTCAGGAGATTTCTAGAGAAGTGCTTGGGGTCTCACGGGGTAGCCATGGTGGGCATTGAGGGGACTGGTGGTGGAATGGTAAAGTTCAAGAGAGGGTGAAAGCGAAGAAAGCGGCGTATGCGAAATTGGTAGAAAGCAAGGATGAGGTGAAGAAGTGCACGAATATGGAATTGTATAAGATGGCGAGGAAGGGGGCAAAGGTAGCGGTTACGGCAGCTTTTGAACGCTTGTATGTGAAATTAGAGGGAAAAGGCGTGGATAAGAAGTTGTACATACTAGTCAATGCGAGGGAGATGAGGCCCGTGACTTGGATCACGTGAGGTGCATCAAGGACGAGGACGATAAAGTACTGGTGGAGGATGCACTTATTAGACGGAGGTGGCAATATCACTTCCATAAACTCTTGAACGAAAAAATAGATAAAGACATTTGTGCGAGACATCTGGAGTAATCTGGTAGGTACCGGGATTTTGGGTATTGTAGAAGCATTAAGGTTGAGAAGGTTAAGGGTGTTGTTCGCAAGATGCGCAGGGGACAAGCGACCGGGCCTAATGAGATCCTAGTTGATTTTTTGAAGAGCGTAGGCAAGGCAGGTTTGGAGTGGCTGACTGA
Source organism: Anisodus acutangulus (assembly GCA_029783415.1). Taxonomy (NCBI): domain Eukaryota; kingdom Viridiplantae; phylum Streptophyta; class Magnoliopsida; order Solanales; family Solanaceae; genus Anisodus; species Anisodus acutangulus. The sequence continues at coordinate 19,956,349 of CM056491.1, read as the reverse complement.
GTTGTTTAACGTCATTTTTAAGACGGCAAGAATGCCCGAAGAATGGAGGTAGAGTACAATGATTCCTTTGTACAAGAAAAAAGGTGATATCAAGTGAGTATCAACTATGGGGGTATCAAGCTACTAAGCCACACTATGAAAGTTTGAAAAATGATCGTGGAGATGAGGGTGAGAATAGGCGTGTCTATTTTCGAGAACCAGTTTGGATTCATGCCGGGGCGTTCGACTACAGAAGTCATTCATCTTATTAGGAGGTTGGTGGAGCAGTATAAGGAGAGGAAGATAGACTTACATATGATTTCCATCGACCTCGAGAAGGCATACGACAAAGTCTCTAGGGAGGTTCTATGGAGATGTTTGGAGGTTAGAGGTGTACATGTGGCGTACACTAGGGCGATCAAGGATATGCACGATAGAGCCAATGCCAGGGTACAGACAGTGGGAGGAGACTCAGAGCACTTCCCAGTGATGATGGGGTTGCACCATGGATCAACTCTTAGCCCATTCTTATTTATCTTGGTGGTGGATGGACTGACGCGACAAATCTAAGGGGAGGTGCCATTGTGTATGTTATTCGCAGAATGACATAGTCCTGATTGATGAAACTTCGCACGAGTGAGCGCTAGGTGAGGTTTAAGAGCGAACTACGGAGTATAAAGGGTTCAGGCTGAGTAGGACCAAGACAGAATACATAGAGTGCAAGTTCAGTAACGGGAGCGACCTTGAGACAGGCGTGAAGGTGAGGCTTGGTACTCAGGTCATTCCAAAAAAAGAAGATTCAAGTAAATCGGGTCTATTATCCAATGAAATTGAGAGATTGATGATGATGTCATACATCGTATTGGAAAAGGGTGGATGAAATAGAGGCTTGCATCTGGAGTCTTGTGCGATAAAAATGTGCCACCAAAACTTAAAGGCAAGTTCTATAGGGTGGTGGTTAGACCGGCCATGTTGTATGGGGCAACGTGTTGGCCGGTCAAGACTTCACACACCCAAAAGATGAAAGTTGTGGAGATGAGGATACTGAGATGGATGTATGGGCATACAAGGAGGGATAGAATTATAAATGATGATATCTGGGACAGAGTGAGAGTGGCCTCGGTGGAGGATAAGATGCGGGAGTGAGGTTGAGATGGTTCGGGCACATGCAAAAGAGAGACACAAATGTCCCAGTGCGGAGGTGTGAGAGGTTGTCTATAGACGGGTTCATAAGGGGTAAAGGTAGGTCGAAGAAGTCGAGCGTAGTCCTACTTACGCTTACAAACTTGTAGTTGTAGCGTTATTATTGTAGGCCCGCTTAGCCTATCATTCAAGTAGGCGCAATATTGCTTTATAGTCCCATGTCGTTTAATTTCTGTTGCTATGTGTTCTCTAGTGTACTTTGTTTATCTTATTTACCTGCATTAGTTACTGTTTCTTTCTTCAGAATGCGTTATCATGGCTTATTCGCTTTTGATACCAGCATTTTCATATTGCTTTAAATTTCGTGTTCGGGTCTGACTGTTTCTCTTGCTTTGGTTGTGCTTGTGCTTTGTCTTGAGCCGAGGGTCTCTCAGAAACAACCGCTCTACCTACCAAGATAGAGGTAAGGTCTGCGTACACTCTATTCTCCCCATACCCCACGTTGTGGGATTTCACTAGGTATGTTGCTGTTGTTGTATGATCACCAAAGGCAAAGCCAGACGACACATTTTTTAACCAAAGAAGGAAAATAAATTTGTGGATTCAACTAAAAACGAAAAAACTCAAGAAATGCAACAAGTGAATTTGAACCTAGGTCGTCACACACGGGGTTTTTAACCAAAGAAGGAAAATAAATATGTGGATTCATCTAAAATGAAAAAACCCAAGAAATGCAACAAGTAGATTCGAACCTAAGTCATCACACACGGACAGAGGCGCTAAGCAACGAATTGACCAGTTCCCGAGCCAGTTTTTGTGTTTCAAGGTGTCTAACGAGATATATGATCGCTCCTTAAGGTATATATACATTATACATATTTTTTCCAAAATTAACGGGGTCCGATACCCCCCCCCCTTCCATGTAGCTCTAACGATCACTTGGCAAAAAAGTAAGTTACCTGCTATAACAGGTTAAATTTCATTGATAGCTCTTTACATTGTCAACGTATACCACTTAAATCCAATCAAGAGCACCAAGGCACTAGTTTACGCTAACAAATAAGTGAAAGGGGGGAAATTTAGAAGATATTTACTGAAGTTTTGCTTGCCTCATGCAAAATCCTTCTAGTAGTATAATCATCACTTTTAGCTAACATCTTTGCTTCTTCTATCCATCTTTTGCATCCTTCTACAAACTCATACTCATCGATTCTCTTGTCATTGTTAAGGTCAAAAACCTTATATTTTGTAAATCGCTTAATTCTTATCCACCTTAACCTTCCCAGATTGCATATCAATTACCAAATTCTCCAATTCAACAAGTGATATGCTTTTGTTGGCATCTCTATCTGTCTCAGCAAATAACCTGCAAAGTTTATAATTAGTACCAACAGCCTTTTTCTTATAATCGTAGTGTGCGGGCCGGTTTGCCCGCACTTCAACTAATTCCACGAAGAACCTGCTACCTCCCATTCCACCAGCATAGGTACGTGGTAACTTTGTCCACCAACGCTTGGACAGGTAGGAAAAAATCACCTAATATTTCCTCCGCTGAATTTGAACCTGAGACCTCATGGTTATCAACCTGCTTCACTGACTACTAGGGCACACCCTTGGGAGCTAGTGCCAACATCCTTACAAGAACTCAATTAATTTCTCTCGAAATTACCTTTGGATGGCGTGAATATCAGGTCTCCCTTGTTCATCAATGAGCATGCCTTAGCACATGTTGGAGAAAAGCAGCTAGCAGATTCTCATATTTCGAATATTCTAAACTTCTTGAATCCATGGATCTAAAAGCTTAAAAAGACAAGAATTTGAAATTTTCAAGTCAATAAGAATAAAAGTCACACAATGAACGAACATCGTTATGTATAAAAATGCCCTATAATATTTTCATCATGTTTCAAGTCATCACAACTCACAGCCCTTAGGGTGCGCCCTTTCCTGGATCCTACGTGAATGTGGGATGCGTCATGCACCGAAATACCTTTTTTATATCATACAGAGTCAACGAGAGAGAAAGCTAGAGTAGATTACTTAAAGATTATTTTTCTCTCTTTTCTATCAGAATAGTCATTTAACTTTTCCTATTTCATTCAAAAGGACACGTCATTAAAGAGTGATCGGATATATCACTTTTCGACTTGAGTGAAGTAGTAAAAGACAAGTGACTTTTCTGATGCAAAAGAAAAAAAATTGACCTTTTGAGTGAAATAACAAAAGATAAGTGACTATACAAAATAAAGAAAAATTACTTTGTTCACCTATTTCGATACTTCCAATAGTTGAGTGACAACTTTAGAAATCAAACTTAAAAACTGCAACATTAGATAGATTTTCATGGTAAAAAGTTTTCTTCATCGTGTTCAATCTAACTTTTGAATTTTTGAATAATCACCTGATAAGTGAAGTATGACAGCAAAAATGTGACTGATACTACAAGTGCGGTGAAAATCACGATACGCCTTCCAAAGTATGTGTTGAAAGCATTAACAAGCTGCACCAGAGCAAATGGGATCAAGGAAAGAAGCATGATTCCAGCTGTGTAATTAGCGTTTTTGTCAATTGTAACACCATTATCTGTAAAATATGAAAAAAATATTCCAACTTAGGCTTCAATTATTAACAAAAAAACTTAAATGAACTTCTTTCTCTGTCTCTCGAGTCTCGAGGATATTTTGTTGCGTCAAATTTTTAAAATCTGTTTATTTTAAAAAGTGTTTTTAATCAGAAATACTTTTCGGAAAAGTAATTTTGGAGAGTAGCAGTTCGTGTTTGGTTAATCAATGTGTAAAACACTTTTGCTAATATTAGAGCAGTAATTTATGCTTGGTCAAGATTCCAAAAAGTAGCTTTCCTATTACTTTCGAGAAAAGTTATTTTTTTAGTTTCTGAAAAACAGTTTCTGCTATGACTCAAAAACAATTAATCTTGTGTCAACAGCTCCATACAAATAGATTTAGAAAATCTGCCGCATGTTGTTGAAGAGCTGGCCAAACACCTCTAAAATTTTGACCAAGTACCTTCTCGAAAGCCGCTTTTGCTACGACTCAAAAACACTTATTTTTCCCGTGAAAACTTCAACCAAACACCTAAACTTTCTAAAATAAACGCTTTTTTAAAAAATAAATAAGAGTTTTTGGCTTCTTAGAAACTTGACAAAACAAGCTATAAAGGCTCGTAGAGAACTTACTCTTCAAAACATGCAAACAGTTCAAAAGTGAGGATTCTGCAGGTTGAAGATTAGTTGATTTTTCATGCCTCTGTTTTGCGCCAAATATGACACATATTCCCCACATAAAAGTGAGATTAAATACTGTGGCTCCAACACTAGTGCTTACTCCAGTAGAGACCTGATGCTGAGCTTTCTCTTTACTAGAAGCAACTCCAGATGTTGTTGTTGGTTACAAAGATGCAGAAAACGGAAATTACAAGTAACTGCTAAGTATTACAAGAACTGAAATTACAATTCAACAACAAATTGAAAATTACACAGAATTTGAAGAATAAACTGGAACAGTTTTCGGTATGCTGAGTCGAGTGTTTGCACTCTGTCTTTAAGACAATATTGCCCCATATGTATCATTTCTACGTCCTGGACAATTGTCTCCCAAGATAAAGCAGCAAGTGAACAAATGAGCAAAGGAAACTCAAGTGTTACCGTGAAGAATTTTGAGTAATGAAATGATGCTGGAAGGTAGCAGGAAGACTGATTTTTGTTTTTGTTTATGTGTGTCTGCTTGTGTGTTTTTCGTGTACCTCAACAATGGTGACAAAGGGTCCTTTATATAGTTGAAGAAGAGGCTCAAGAGCTGCCCACATAAGTGTCATTACTGGCCAAGTAATGACAATTATGAAGGTAGTAATTCACCAAAATAAATGGTGAATTTTGCCGCGCCCGTTTTTCGACCTTGCTCGGGGTCAAAGCGGAGCGCGGACGTGTCCGGTGATTCCTGGGTAAAAAGGGTTGAGGAGTCGCCACCTAATTATTTTTACGGTGAATTAGGACACCTAAATATTAAACTAAGTGCTGCTATGTAAACTCCAATTTTAAGGTCTGCGAAACTAGCGAGATTCTAGGTAAGGGTTCTTTATTATCCTAAAGGGAAGGGGTTAGGCATCCTTTAAGATCCGCTAACTTGCGGTTATCCGGTCAAACTCAGGTTAATTATTGCTAGAAAAATGCATGTTTGATGTATGAAGTTAAAGATGTTTGCAAATAATTAGTAAATGATGCATTTTTTAAAAGAAAGATACATGTAGAGAAAAAATATGCATTTGTATGGTATTTAAAGAGAAATACATGTAGAGTTGGAAAAAATATGCATTTGTCAATTGAGAGTAGAAACAAAATTATTTATAACGCCAAAGAAGCGAATCTTTCAAAAATCATCGAGTTGCAAAAATAATAATAAAAGGATAAACTTATTCGCTATGATTAATAAAGCAAATAAAAAATGACAAAAGTTGTTTTGAAAATCTTGAATACGCGTGACGAGCCTAAAATAAATAAACTAGCGAAGGATTTCTAAGTTTGAATTTAACCGAGCCTACAAATAAATAAGCTAGCGACGGGTTTCAAATCTTAAACTACCCTATGAATTAATCCTAAGTTTGCCTATTCTAAGCATTTCAATAGTTACATAAGTGCGATAAATAATATTACAATACAAAGCGGGATAAAAGCTGAATTAAAGAAAGAAATAACAATAAATAAACTCCGAGGAATATTTGTCTTTATTTGCTTTAATCTCTGCAAGCTGTCAAGAACAAACGGTTAGAAACAGTTAAATACACATAACTTCATATCCGTATTCAAAACAGTGAATATTTTGATCACGGAGGGCTCAGACTTAAATTTTGAAAAGAACATTCCAATCACGTCGTGGCTGCAAACATATGACTAATGTGGTTATTTTGATTGCCTCGCCTACTAAACGTGTTGGTCTCTCGGGTGAAATAGAAAATATCACTATAATCACGTCGTGGCTGCGAATATATAACTTGTTGGTTATTTTAGTCACCTCGCCTACTAAACATGTTGATCTTGGAAAAAGGTTTAAGCCTCATCATTGCCCAGAAGTTATATTTCCGTCTTTGCAACTGTGGAGGCCTCAAAATCGACGGATATTTTTCATCGGCCAGTGTAGTATCGTGTTCAAATCAGTAAAATTAAAATGAAACAGTAAACAGTAGGCAGCAAGCAGGAAAACAGAGGCAGAAAAAAAACAGTTTCCGAAAATGACGCGGTGTTTAGTTTAAAACAGTAAAAAACAGTAAAATATCCGTTGCCTGGATACTTAAAACAGTGCTGAAAAACAGAGAAACGAAAAAGAAAGAAAAGCGCAGTCTCGAAATTCAAATTCATCGGCCTAAATGCGATATTAATAAAACAGTAAAGCATTAAGAATAAGAAGATATCGATCCGGATGTTTAACCCAAATGTAACGAAAAAACAGAGAAACGAAAGAAGTAAAGAAAGGCAGATGAAATAGGGAGTTAATTACGAAAAAACAGGACCGGAAAAGTGAACAAGTGAGTTAATTCGAAAACAGACTTAATGAAATCGAAATTCAGATTTTTAGATAACCAAAGAATGTGATATGAAAAATGCCATAACTGAAATACGCCAAAATCGGTCGACCTGATCCGGTCGTTGACTGACCGAATCGATGCCAACCCGAATCAGATTTTTTTTTCATTTTTTCAAATAACCAATATACAAGACATGAAATGCAAGAAATTTGGGAATTCAAACTGTCGACTGACCGGTCAAGAATCTGACCGAATCATGTGTGTTCAACCGGAATCAACTGATTTCATCAATTTCAGATAACCAATAATAATAACAACAGAATAATGCAAGATATTTGGAAATTCAAACCGTCGACCGACCAGTGGTCAAGAATCTGACCGAATTGGAGATTCAACCCGACATCAAATAATTCCATCAATTCCAGATAACCAACATACAAAAATATGAAATGCAAGAATTCTGAAAATATTACTCAAATCGGGTCGACCCGACCCGGGTCAGTGACCCGACCTGAATTAGTGGTCCAAACCCGAATCATATTTTAACATCAAATTCAGATAACCAATAACAAGAAAATGAAATGCAAGAATTCTGAAAATATTACCCAAATCGGGTCGACCCGACCCGGGTCAGTGACCCGACCCGAATCAGTGGTCTAGTTGGGCTTGGGAATTGGGGGGAAATAAAGGGGAAGGGAATAAGGGGAATGGGTTTGGGCTTGTGAATTTTGTTTGGGTAGAATTTGTATTGGGTTGGAAAAATGAAATGGGTTAGAAATTCTTTTTGGGTTAGGAAAATAAAAAAAATGGGTTATGGGTTTAAAAATATAAAAGGGGTTTAACATTAAAAATATTTTTTTTTTGTAAAAGATTGTGAATTATTTAAAATAACGTAACGACGTGATAAATAATAAAATATAATTTTTGCGAAATGTTTAATGCTTAATAAAAAGGAAATGCGATGCAATTTTGCGAGAATAAAATAACATAGTATTTCGGATAAAACTTATGATTATTATAAAAATGCAAATGATAAAAAATGCGAATAATAATAATAATAAGAGGATATACACATATATGCCTATATTTTAAAATTATTTTAAAAGTGTCAAAAATATTAAAAATTACGAATAAAATCATAAAAGATGGGACAAAATTGGGTGTCAACAAATTTGATGTGCAACGGATGGCATTTAGGAAGAGTAATTCAGCCAAAATAAATGGCTGAATTGAGTGTTGTTCTTTTCCCAATCTGACTTTCTTGAAACTTCATGGACCAAATTGTACATATTGAAACTTCAGGGACCAAACTGTACATATGAAAGAATTCTGGTCCAAACTGTACATATGATAAAGTTCTCTGATCCAAAAATATAATATCAGAAGAAGCACAACCCACAGCCCACTGCTCGAGAACCCGAGAACCCCTTGGGGTCCCAAAACCCAAGCCAACTTTGAGACTTATAAACAAAACAATTATTTCTTCCTCCACCGATGAGGGAGGATTGATCTCAATACCACACTTTTTCATGCTTCAAACACCTCACTTCGTGGATCAATATCTCTTTCATTTCTCAACTTAAATTTGACGATCCTTGGCCCTACGGTTATCTACTTACTTCGTAGATTATGCACGTGTGAAGAACCGGATTCTCCAACATGCGTAACACTAGTGTTTAAGCTGTTAAAGTTGGTCGGACGCAACTCCCGGCAAAGGCAAATTTCCAACAGCTGTAACAAAGGAGTACAATAAATGCAGTGTTAGAATCATAAACCTATAATTAGTTGATCTGGTATAACAGAGTTGTGACTGTAAATAGAAAGTTGTCTGGGCTAAAACAACACAAGCCCTCACGGTTTTCCAACATCTTATGAGTAGCTTCCTTTTCTTTTTAACTTTGGAGAGGTTACGCATTTGGCCACTCGGCTAAAAATTATTTATAGTCGATAACCAATATACATATATTATACATCTGCCGGCTATTTTTTTGGACGGGCATCTATTTAAGTCAATTTCCTTTTTACTTTTCAAGTGGGACTTTGTTCACCCGTATCCTTGAACTAAGTTTCACATGAAACATCACCATTCACAACCCACCTACTTCTTTTATGTTACCCGTCTTCAAAGCTATGGGTAACGGTAGCAAACCGGCCCGTAAATAAGCAAAGACACTAAGTAGGGGTCTACGCCATCAATCTGCCATCTTCATACTCATCTCGTCAAACTATTGGCTCTGATACCAGTTGTTGGGTTAAAACAATCAAAGATGCTCTTTAAGAGTATCCAACAACTTATAAGTAGCTTCCTCTTCTCTTCTACTTTCCATGTGGGACTCCATACACACCAGAAAAAAACAAGAAAAAGGAAAATGAAATGACAGTGCAAATTACATGTACTAACCGATCACCAAGATAATCCTCGGGAAAGCCTTCAAGATCTGAAATAGGGTAGCGCCAAAAATTCTAGTTCCAAGTATATTAAATAGCGTCTTACTTCCATTTGAGACCAACTTTTCTCCTACAATCAACAAGTACTGATAGATTGCTATTAGGAAAGGAAAGAAGCCATATAAATGGTCACATTTGTCTTGATATTCGACGTGATCAACTCCATCCGAGATAAATCGATATGAAGAATTTAGTCTCAAAATCATGCTTTGCACCTGACCAACAACAAAGATAAATGTGAATAACCATAAGGAAAGGCTAGGCATTATTGCAGATATGAAGTGTGTTACTATGACTACTAAGACTGAATGATTGAACCCATAGATAAGGTTACTTTTATAGTGGAAATTCTGCACTTTATGTCTAGACCAACATTAGAAATTGACTTGAGATGACTATAAAAGTTAGTTATGCACAGAACTGGCCCCTCCAATTCCTCTTTTTCTCCAAATAATTTCCAAATCAAAAGAAAAGATTACACTTGTTCACAAGATAAATGTGCTTCCTTTTAAAAGATTGGCATATGAAAAGGTAATTGTACCATTCAGGATACTATAATTATGGTGTTTGGCTATGATGCTTAGACTCTTCTTAAATGCGTGTCAGATCCTCCAAAATTAATGCATTTTTGGAGGATTCGAAACGAGTACGATAATAATTTTGGAAAGGTCGAGCAACATAGGTATTTGGTTAAATCTTTGGCAATATTTAGTGGTCTCAAGTTACAGGATACTAGGGGTGGCCAGTGGGGCGGGTCGGGGCGAGCTGGGATGGGTTCCGGCGGGACGGGGTGTTAGTCGGGATCGGGATCCGGCGGACTGGCGGGACGGGGTGTTAGTCGGGATCGGGATCCGGCGGACTGGCGGGACGGGGTGTTAGTCGGGATCGGGATCCGGCGGACTGGCGGGCCGGGATAGGTGGGACGGGAAGGTCCCGTCCCATCCCACATCCCCCGAAAGAGGGGCCAGGATTTGGGGGGACGGGACGAGACTGTTAAAAATATAGACAACAACTCAACAAATTAGTTAGAAGTTAAAGAAGTAGGTAGTTGGTTAGCAAAGTTAGTTAAGATATGTAGTAAGTAACTAACTAAAATAAAGGCTCCTAAACTAACTAACTAAGGCTCCTAAGAGCCTACAATCTGAAATGTATATATATCCATACACATCATGTACTTCGACTAACATTGAAAGGAAGAATAATAAGAATTACAATTAAAACTTCTTCTTCTTCTGCTTACTATTTTTCTGCATCTTCTCTCTTCATTTTTCTGGAAATTGTTCCACTTGTTCTTCAAGATTAATACAAGATGAATGGAGGATAAAATCAACATGGTATCAGAGCATACAAATGCTACCAGAATTGTAAACACAAATGATTCTAAAAATGTACATTTACCTAATGGAGAAAAAGTAAGTGTCATTCACACAGGGTCAAACACTATATCCAACAGAAGTACCCTTAACAATGTATTATATTTACCACAATTCAAATTTAACTTGATGTATTATCACAACTTACCAGAGAATTGCAGTGTTCAGCCACCTTCTATCTTGATTTCTGCTTGTTTCAGGATCTCTACAATAGGAGGGTGAAGGAGATTGGTAGACTGCAAGATTATTTGCACATGTTAGTGAGTCAGACAAAAGAAATAGGTGTAAATGAACAACTGAAGCTAGGACTAAATGTGAGAAAAACCAAGGAATCTGTTGTAGTATCTGAGGAAGAAATAAGACTGTGGCACAGAAGATTTGGACATACATCTAGTGCAGTATTTAGTAAACTAATTAGAGCTCAACATGATGTTATCGCTAGTACTATAAAAAATTATAATGGATTTCTATGTGCTAAACAATGTAGACTTCCATTTCCTAACAGTGATAATAAAAGTACTTCTAGCTTTGAACTTGTTCATATGGATGTTTGGGGACCCTATAAAGTACAAACTCACAATGGTCACAAATATTTTCTTACTATAGTAGATGATTTCACCAGAATGACTTGGGTATATCTTCTTAAATTTAAATATGATGCTTGTATTGTGATTAAACAGTTTTTAGCCTTTGTTCAGACACAGTTTAATAAAACTATAAAAACAGTAAGAAGTGATAATGGAACAGAGTTTGTGAATGATGCATGCAATAACCTATTCTTAAGTCTAGGTATTATACATCAAAGATCTTCTTCTTACACACCACAACAAAATGGTATAGCTGAAAGAAAGCACAGACATATACTAGAAATCACAAGAGCAGTAAGGTTTCTAGCCTCTATTCCTTTAAAATTTTGGGGACTGTGTGTACAAGCTGGTGTACCTTCTTCTACTACTAGAATGACACCTTATGAGAAATTGTACAACAAAAAACCTTCTATTAGTCATTTAAAGGTGCTGGGGTGTTTGTGTTTTGCTAAAGATCTCACAAGATCTCGAGCAAGTTACAATATTTAAGGTTGTTGGGCCGACGACCGACCTCGGCCCGACCCTCGTTCCCGACTCTGCGCCGGTCCCGCCCCGACCCCGCGTAAAAAAAAAAAATTTAACTGGGCGGGACTGACCGGACGGACGATGTCTCGCCCCGCTGCACCCGAGCCCGCGCCAGCCCGCCACCGAGACCGCCTTCGAGCCCGCCCCAGCCCCACTCCGACTCACCCTTTAACTCTTTGCAAAATAGCTGCTGCACTAACGGCTATTTTAGATTATGGTCACAACGGCCATTTTAGGCCCTCCCCAACCCCCCTACCCCTTAATATTTATTTTTAACCCATAAGTTATTATATTTACACTTTAACCCAATTTTTCAACTATAAATAACTCATTTTCTTCATCTTTCTCACAAATCTTCCTACAATCTCTAATTTCTCAATATATCTCTACATTGTTTGCTAAATATTCAATTTTATTAATTCATTTGGGAATTGGGAGTGAAGTCAGTAACTAGTTTGAGGATCTTCCATCGAGCAAAGTTTCAATTTTCAACCTTCGATACATCGCCGACGTTACGTCAGCGCTTTGGTACATTCGTTCCTTCATTAAATTATTATTGTCTGTTTATTTTATTTAGCGCACTTAATTTTATTGTCTTTAATTATTTATTATCATAATTAAAATGGAAGGATTAAAAGGTATGTTTAAGGGTAAGGGTAAGGGTGCTTCTTCTAGTAGAGGCAACCAGGGCAAGGGTACTTCTTCTAGTCATCTTATTCCTACACAGGATGATTTTGTTGATACTCAACATTTTCCTACAATACCATTACATGTTGACGATGAGTTATTTTCTGGACCTCAAGAAGACTTTACTTTAGACGATGATCTAGACGATCCACCCACTAATATTGATGACAACACGCCCACTAGTGCACCTTCAACTGAAATACCTCCTATTCCCCCTAGTATGAGACGAGGTCCAGCAAAACGACCATTAAAATCAGATGCATGGACATTTTTTGATAGGGACGTAGAGAATCAAGTAGCCATATGTAAAATTTGTAAAAAATATTTTAAAATTTAAAACTGGAAAAGGTCACGGTGGAGGGGGGTTTAATTAGACACGAGTAAGTGCTCATCCAGCCTAGGTATGCCCAATACCAAAGCTTCAAAACCGGAAAAGAACGCTACTCCATCTGACAAGGTTCACATACTGATTCTGTCCCGACCCAAGTACAAGGTCAAATTAACCCTATGACGGGGGGAATTGTAGGCTCTAAATACAACAAACATAGAGATAGGGAAGCAATATCAAAATTAGTTGCCGCGAGGGTTTGCCTTTTTCATTTCCTTCATCTCCGCTTTATTCATTACATTAGAGATATATATAATCCTCGCTTTTTAACGGTTTTCCTAGGTCAACTGTTAAGAGAGATGTATTTAAATTTGCGCATGAATATCAACAATATTTACGTTTTTTTCATTATATCATTTTAATGGCAAAGTATCTATCACGCCTGGATATAGGTCGTAGTACTAACGGCCATGATTATTTAATCAGAATTTGTCATTGGATAGATTATAAATGGTCTATGCAAAAACGTATTTTAGCGTATAGATATATAGATGATAGGCAATACCGTACTTTTATTGCGTAAAATATTTATCAAGTTGTGCATTATTACGGAATTACCGATAAAATTATGACTATTACATTAGATAACGCCTTCTAATAACAATTACGCAATTACAATGTTAAAAATAGTTTAGCTCCATCTTTCCGCACCATTTTTCATATAAAATGCCACACCATATATATAACTTAATTGTAAAGGATGGTCTATCACTTTTGAAGACATTCTTAGTAAAATACAATTTGCTATAAACTTTATTTTTAAAAGCAATAAAGTACAACGTAGAAAAGAATATAAAAAATTTGTCATGATTGTGGACTACCTTTAGAAGAATTCCACAAGAAGTATCCACTAGGTGGAATTCTTTATACGAGCAACTCCTTGTTGCTTATGACTATAAATTACCTATAACTTTATTTTTTAACTCTCATAATAAAAAGCCACCGATATGATTTTAGATAGTGATTGGGAAAAATTTCCTAACTTATTGTATTTTTTAGAGAAATTTTTTCAAGCAACAAAAGAATTTTCCGGTATATATTATCCTACTATTTCAACTATGTTATTTTATATAACTCTAATATTTTTATTACTTAGTGAATATATGGAAAACCAAATGCTTATAAGGCAGCTATTAAAAATGTTTGTCAAAATAAAAATATTTTATTCTATTCCTTCTATTTATATTATTGGTTCTCAGATAAACTCCTACTATTAAAATAGACGGTACTAAATCACTAATTGAAACTATTTACGATTGTATAGAAGTACTACCACCTCCAAGTCCCAAAAATCTAAATCACCCACCACCTATTGAACAAACTAAAGAAGAAGTGTTGAATAGCGAGAACACCACCGCAAAATATATATAGATTTTATCAACAAGAAAATGCTAGTAACGCATCGGCTACCATACCATCTTCTTCATCTTCAACACAACCTCACAAAGACATGTCAAGCGCTAGTATTGAAAGCCTATAGAAATAGAATGTGCGGCCGCATTCTACCAACCAAATTAGCGGTAGTTGATATTTTTGTTTTGCGTGGTTCTGCATCAGATCAAGAAGTTATCAACGGAAGATGACAAGAAGACTTGTCAAACATCGAGGGGGAATGAGAAGACCTTTCCGACACTTTCATTGATGGCTCGAGATGTTTTGAACATTCAAGCGCCATCAACTCAGTCGGAAAGCGCTTTTTCCGCAGCAGATATCAAATAGGAGACCACAGACACTCATTGGCGGAGACACTTTGGAAATTGCAAGATTATTCAGAGATTGATACGAGCGAGCGGAGAAGGTGCGGTCAACCTGAGATCAACGAAGAAGATGATGAAAACTACAACGAAATCTTAACCGAAGGTAGTGGAAGGACGTGGATCAATTTGATCAACAAATACCTATTCCAACCGAAGAACTAATGAAATCATCAAGCAATTAGAACAGATTTTTTTTTTGAAAATGTAATTTTTAATTGCAATTTTATTATAGTAATTTGCAACTTTTTGACAACACCATAAAAGTTGCAATTTAGATTTTAGACAATTGTATTTGTATTACAAAAATCATATGTCTATTAAATAATATAAGAGGCACAAACAAATTTGGGATGTTTTTATTACACTATCTTGTTTTGTTTATTGAGTTTTTTATACATATATTATTTAAAAAAAGGAAAACTCCGACTTCGCCTCGCCTCGACCCGAGCCTCGACCCGAGCCCGCCTCCGCTCGATATCGACGGGATCGGGATCGACGGGATCGAGCAAAGTCCCGCCTGCACCCGACCCCCGCCAGGCCCGCTAGTCCCGATCCTCGACCCCCGGATCGCCCGCCCGACCCCGACCCCGCTGCATCTGCCCGCCACTGCATTCGAGCCCGGCCCACTGGCCACCCTTATACAATACAGGACTAAGATTTGTGTTATGATGGGATATTCTGAAATACAAAAGGGATATATTTTATATGATGTACAAAACAAAGTATTTATTGTAAACATAGATGTAGTTTTCAGGGAGGATGAATTTCCTTTCAAAAGAGAAACATCAGAATAGTATACTTTTCTACAGAATACCAGTGGTGAATATGATGATAATTCTCCTACTTCTAACATATACTTGTCTAGATATTTTTTTGATTCTCAGGTTCATATAAATAAAGGATCACTTCAAGTACATGATACATCAGAACTTCCTCAACAAGAAAATACAAACCAAACACCTTGTACAACAGAAAATACTCAGTATCACACTCTATCTGAACATACAAACTCAAACTCTGATCCCACTAACAACATACAGATACCACAACCTACAAAACATACAACACAAAATCAGTCATCTGATGTACCGTCCACTAGAAAATCTACAAGATCTAAACAACCTCCAATATGGCTCAAAGATTTTAGCACAAATAAATCAAATTCCACAAAATCATATTATATAGCCAACTACGTTTCATATGAAACAATCTCACATAAATACAAGGCTTTTCTCACTGCTTTCTCAACAATTACTGAACCTAAAAATTATGCTGAGGCATCCAAAGATCCAAGATGGGTAGATGCCATGAAAGCTGAAATAACAGCATTACAGGACAATCATACATGGGAAATTGTCACTGTACCTAAAGGTAAAATACCTATAGGCTGTAAATGGATATACAAGATCAAATATGAAGAAACAGGAGAAATTGAAAGATTAAAAGCTAGATTAGTGGCAAAGGGATACAACCAAAAGGAAGGAATAGACTATCAAGAGACATTCTCCCCAATAGTAAAAATGGTGATTGTCAGATCTATCATATCTATTGCAGCATCTAGACATTGGCACATACATCAAATGGATATATATAATGCCTTCCTACAAGGAGACTTACATGATGAAATATACATGGACCTTCCTCAAGGATTTATCAGCTAGGGGGCAATCAAGTATGCAAACTGATTAAATCCTTATATTGATTAAAACATGCTCCAAGGCAATGGAATTTCAAACTCACAGAAGCATTATTACAAATGGAGTTCAGACAGTCTCAATATGATCATTATCTATTCATAAAGAATACTGACAAATGAATGACTCTGGTACTGGTTTATGTGGATGACATGTTAATAACAGGAGATCATATCAAACATATAGAAGAAACAAAACAATCATTACAACAAGCCTTCAAAATGAAAGATCTGGGAGAGCTAAGATATTTTTTGGAGATAGAATTTGCAAGATCAGGAAAAGGGATTTTTATGCATCAAAGAAAATATGCATTAGAACTCATTTCTGAACTTGGATTATCTGATGCTAAGCCTATAAATACCCCTATTGATTACAGCCTGAAGTTAACCACAAAAGAATATGATGATCATCTACAACAATAGCAGAACATAGAAAAGTGAAAATAAAACTAGAAGATGAAGTACTGAAAGATGTCAGTTCTTATCAAAGGTTGATAGGAAAACTACTTTACTTAACAGTTACAAGACCTGATATTGCTTATAGTGTCCAAACAATGACTCAGTTCCTACAATAGCCAAAGAGGTCACACCTCAATGCTGCATTGAGAATAGTCAAATATATCAAAAATCATCCTGGACAAGACATTATACTATCTAGCAAAGCACAAGAAACAGTGACAGCTTACTGTGATGCAGACTGGGCTGCTTGCTCCACAGGGTATATTGTCAAGTTTGGAGAATCTCTTATATCATGGAAGTCTAAGAAAAAATCTACAATATCTAGATTCTCTGTTGAATCTGAATACAGAAGTCTAGCAGTAACAGTGGCATAATTGACTTGGTTACTTGGACTATTTGAAGAAATTGGGATAAAACTTGAGTTACCACTGACAATTTACACAGACAGCAAATCAGCAATACAAATTGCTGCAAATTCAGTATTCCATGAAAGGAAAAGCATATAGCGATTGATCTACATTTCATAAGGAAAAAAATTCAGAAAGGTATGATAAGACCAAGAGATGGCAGTGGATCTTGGACCCGGTCCGGATCCGGTGGATCCAAATCCGTTTTATAGGATATGGATCTTCAAAATTTGGACTCGATGGATACGGATCGGACCCGGATCCGTTTCTGACGGATCTGGATCTTGTATTTGAGATCCGTATCCGGTCCAGATCCGACCCGTAGATCCATTTTTTATTAAATATATTCATAACCTAGAATGTAATTTTATAAGTATTTTCTTAAAATTGCTAAGCACATCCTTGCAAGTTTAATTTTCAAAACAAGTTTAATTTATCCCCGCGTTAACTCAAAAACAAAAAAATAAAGTGGTAACTTCGATAATAAAATCAATGTTATATTAGTGAATGACTAACATCTCCATAGACAAGTAGTTAAAATTATATTCACTTCATTTGTGAAGATTCCAAGCACATGGAAGTCCTGCATTGTGGAAATAGTAGTCAGCATTTTCCACAACTATTGTCATTGTCCAACATTTTCAATTAATAGCTCACAATCAAAATGAGACAACGAACAAAATATCTCATATGAACATTTTAAAATTGAAACACAGTAAACTGTTAGCTAAGTAAAAATCGTTTGTCAGTTCAAAAAAAATTCTTAGCAAGGCAATTTTTTTTACATGTGGATCCAGATCCGATCCGTGGACCCGATGGATCCGGATTTAGATCTGATTTTTATGGACCCGACATATCTGAATTCAGGTATGAAAAAAGGATCTGGATCTGGATCCAATAGGATCCGGTCCAGATCCGATCTGTTGCCATCCCTAATAAGACCAGAATACATACATACTACACATCAACCAACTGACTTATTCACCAAGGGGCTGAATAGGATTCAACATCAATATATGTGCTCCAAGCTTGGCTTACTGAATGTATTCCCAGTATCCAGCTTGAGGGAGGTTGTTAAAGATATAGACAATAACTCAACAACTTAGTTAGAAGTTAAAGAAGTAGTTAGTTGGTTAGCAAAGTTTGTTAAGATATGTAGTAACTAACAAACTAAAAGAAAGGCTCCTAAACTAACTAAGGCTCCTAAGAGCCTACAATCTGAAATGAATATATATCCATACACATCATGTACTTTGACTAACATTGAAAAGAAGAGTAATAAGAATTACAATTAAAACTTCTTCTTCTGCTTACTGTTTTTCTGCATCTTCTTTCTTCATTGTTCTGGAAATTGTTCCACTTGTTCTTCAAGATTAATACAAGCTGAATAGAGGATAAAATCAACAGGGACGGGTCTGGTCGGGTTGCGGGATTTGGGTTTTTTTGTTTTTTTTAGACATTTAATTTTAAAAATATATATTTAAACATTTAAATAATTGAACAAGATAGTGTAATAAAAATATCACAAGGCTTTTTTGTGCCTTTTATATTATTTAATAGAAATATGATATTTTTGTAATACAATTTCAAAATTGCAACTTTTGAATGCAACTTTGTTTCGTTGTTCAAAAGTTGCAAATCACATAGTAAAATTGACATTACAAAAATTACACAGTTAACCATATTTTTTCTAATTTCCTCACAATGTCTTGAGGATCTTCGGTTAAAAGTTGTTGGTCAAATTGTTCGACGTCGCTTTCTGCTCCCTCAGACAAGATTTCATTGTAGTTGTAGTCGTCTTCTTCGTTGATCTCCGGTTGACTGCACCTTCTACGCTCCGCTCTAATCCAATCTCTGAATAAAACTACAATATCCAAGTTGTCTCCCGCCAATGAGTGTATGTGCTCTCCTATTTGAAATCTTCCAACAGAAAAAGTTTTTTCAAACGTTGTTGATGATGCTTGAATGTTCAACACATCTCGGGCCATCTTTGATAGTATTGGAAATGTCTTCGCATTCTACCTCCAGTATCTCAGCAAGTCTTCACGTCCATCTTCATTGACAATTGATTCTTACGCAACACCATGCAAAACATAAACATCAAATTCGCTAACTTGTGAAGAAGTTGAACCACTAAACATTATATTTCTAAGGTCTTGAACACTAGCAGCAGAAACCACATGCCTTTTATTAGGTTGCAGTGAAGTAGAAGAAGATGGTACCGAAGCCGGTTGATTATTTGCACTTTCTTGTTGGTAATACATATATATGTTTTTGCATTCATTGTGTATGCTAGACATAACTTCTTCTTTAGTTGGCTCTTCTTCTTCTTCAGTTGGGTCTGTTGAAAGTATTTCTAAGCTTTCATAAATCGTTTCAACAAGTGTTTTACAACCGTCTACTTTAATAGTCGGACTTAATACATCACCAATAAAATATATAGTGGGAATAGGAAAAATGTATTTTTAAAATTTTATAAATATTTTTTTAATAGCTGGAGCGTAAACTCGCTTTTGCATATATTCATTAAGTAACAAAAATATTAGAGCTATATAAAATAACATAGTTGAAATAGTATGATAATAAATTCCAGAAAATTCTTTAGTAGCTAGAAAAATTTTCTCTAAAAATGTAATAAGTTCCAAAAAATTTTCTCAATCATCATCTACCAGCATATCCGTTGGACTTTGATTATGGGCGTTAAATAATAAAGGTATAGGTCTTTTATACTCGTGAACAAAAGTAGTTGTTCATATAAAGAATTTCACCTAGTCGAAACTTCTTTTGGATTTTTCTATAAGGTAGTCCACAATCATGACAAAAAAATTTATACTATTTGCGTCTTTGTATTTTATTACCATCAAAAATAAAGTTTATAGCAAATGTACTTTATCAAGAATGTTTTTAAAAAATTTTAGGCCATCCTTTACAACTAAGTTATAAATATGGCATGCACATCTAATATGTAAAATATCGGGAAAAGATGTAGTAAATCGAGTTTTAAAAGATTTACAGCATAATCATTAGCAGTAGCATTATCTAATGTAACGGTCATAATTTTATCAGTAATTCCATAATATTCACAAATTTCATGAATATTTCTTGCAATAAATAATTTAGTGTGCCTATCATCAATATATCTATATGCTAAAATACATTTTTGCATAGACCAAGTTTGATCTATCCAATGACATATAACGGTTAAATAATCATTATTGTTAGTACTACGGCCTATATCAGAAGTGATAGTCACTTTTCCATTAAAATGATATAATGCATAACGTAAATAATGTTGATATTCATGTGCAAATTTTAAAACGTCTCTTCTAACAGTTGATCTAGGAAAACCGTTAAAAGCATGATTATACGTTTTCTCTAATGTAATGAATAAAATCAGGAGAAGAAGGAAATGAAAAAGGCAAACCCTCCACCCAACTAATTTTGTTATATTTTCCCTATCTTTGTGTTTATTATATTTAGGACATATAATTCCCCCGTCATCGGGTTAATTCGACCCTGTACTTGGTCGGGGATACTATGTGAACATTGTCCCGACTCAGAAGGCATTGGCACACCCGATTTTTCAGCCAGATATTCGTTATACCTAGCTTTGTGCATGCTTTGTACATGTCTCAATAAACATCCCGTCCCACCATGACCTTTTCCGGTTTTAAATTTATAAACTTGTTGACAAATTTTACATCTAGCTAGTTGATTCTCATTGTCCCTATCAAAAACATCTCATGTAGGTGATTTTAATTTTCGTTATTTGGGGCCTCGACTCATACTAGGTGGAATAGAAGGCATTCCAGTTTCAGTTTCAGGCTGAGACTCAGTCTGAGCCTGAGGTGGAGGTGCATTAGTGGATGTGTTATCTACATTATCGTCTAATTCTCAAAAGTAAAGTCTGGTTCAGATGCAGAATATACCTCATGACCTAATGGTATATTAATATCATTAAAAAAATTAGTTTCATCTATATGAGTAAAATCATCGGGACTAGGAATAGGATTACTAGAAGATGCACCCTTACTCGTAGTACGTCTACCAGAAATCAAACGTCCAAGTCGTTCCATTATAATTATGCAAATAAATAATTAAAGTAAATGAAATTAAGTACGATAATTAAAATTAAGTAACAATAATAATTTAAAGAAGGAACGAATGTATCAAACGCCGACATAACGTTGACGTGTTATCGAGGTTGATCCTCAAGCTAGTTGCCAACTTCACTCCCAATTTTTTAACTTTGATACAAATAAGCAAATAAAATATAATATTTAGTAGGCAATGTAGACTTGTAGAGAGATATATTGAGAGATTAGAGAGATGGTAGGAAGATTTGTCAGAAAAATGAAGTGGAAAATGAGGTATTTATAGTTGAGAAATATGGTTAAAGTATAAATATATTAACTTAGGGGTTAAAAATAAATATTAAGCGGGTAGGGGGTTTATGGGATGGGGGGCAAAAAATGGCCGTTATAACCGTTGCACAACGGCCAAAATCAAAATTTGGTCGTTGTTGTAACGGTTATTTTTGCAAAGAGGGGAAACCGAGTCGGGAAGGGGCGGGATGGGGTGGGATCGGAACGAGCCCAAGTCCCGTCCCGAGATCGAACCCCGCTACCTACAATTTCGTTCTATTTTTTTTTTGGGGGCGGGGCGGTAATCGGGCCGGGTCGGGATCGCGCCGACCCAGCCCACTGGACAACCATACGGGATACTATTCTTCAACAGTTGAACTCTATCACCATATGATAAAACTTAAAAGGGACCTAAATTCTTTTTTTGGTTTAACCGTTTGGTATTCAAAGTCCACTAGTTCGACTATATTTAAATTTGCGCCGATTAAGCCAACTTAGGGTATAATTTGCTCTCTACCAAGAAGTTCTCAGTTTCTTTTACCCTAGTTCTCTATCTTCTTATCACAACACCGCTGAAATTAAGGGAAACTAAAGAATCAGAACGACTAGTTTGAATTCGATTAATCTTTTCATATCAAGTAATACTTGTCTGTACCGGACATCCACGACCCACATCTACATTCCACTTCATGCTAAATGTTATGTTGGTCCCTTTGTACAAGTTAATTTCTCACATAGTCATCCAACTTATGATTTTCGTTTTACAGACATCACTAAACTTATCTGTCACTTTAAAATCACTGAACTTATGGTTGGTTACTATAAATATAAATCTTGTTGCAAAACCTACTAACACTCACCCGAAAACCAAGTAGGCATGCAAAATCAGCTAGATCGCGAAGGTTCCTTTCCACGTCAGCAACCAAAACCAAATATTTACCATTTAACTAGAACCGGAGCTAGAAACTCAGATACGAGTTCGGCCAAATCAGTTAATTTTGATTAAATAGTGTAAGTTCACTAAATGTCTCTCGACCTCCCAAGATAGGGTAGGGGTAAGGTCTGTGTACACTCTATCCTCCTCAGACCACACTTATGTAATTATATTGGGTATATTGTTGTAGTGTAAGTTTACTAAATGTGTACAAATATTGAATCTAGAACTCAGTTATTAGCACTTGAAGTCGTCATTTTAAAATATGAAACCCATAAA
Organism: Anisodus acutangulus; assembly: GCA_029783415.1. NCBI lineage: Eukaryota > Viridiplantae > Streptophyta > Magnoliopsida > Solanales > Solanaceae > Anisodus > Anisodus acutangulus. The sequence continues at coordinate 19,933,788 of CM056491.1, read as the reverse complement.
ATTGAAATCCCGACTCCCCCTACATTTTACTACCCCTAAATTTCATCCAAAAGAGAGTCGAGTCCCTTTTTACCTGTTAACAGATAAAACATAAAACACCCGACATTATGCCCTTTTTCTCAAGATCCAAAATACAATGTCTAATTCCCAAGGCCCCAAATGCTTCTATAACAATACAAAATCAAACAGAAGGCATAATGTTGGTTTTTTTCCCATTACGTTACCTTCTTATAACAATTCTGCCCCGTACCCTATTTTTCTTATAGGTTTATCTTTTAAATGGTTGACGTGTGACATAATGTAACAACAAAAAATGATACAATCTATCTAAATATTGTATTCATATCGAAAGAATACAAAATTATTTAATACAATACACCATAATACAATATAATGTGGTACACCATAATACAATATAATGCGGTACATTATGAAAGCTTATGCAAGTTCGAGAAATTGTTTAATGAAATCGCCACCTAAAAATGTTTTAGGTTTAACGAAATTGTTACTGTTAAACTCTTAAAAATAGCTAAGTGTTTAGCCGAATTCAGTGACAGCAGAACTATTCCGGAGCCAATTTACTCCTAGCTCTCGACTACAAGAACTTCATCGGCTACCAAGGCATCTCAGCCGAGAAAAAATGCTGATTGCAAACGGAATTCTAATTTTTTAGTGTTAATAAAATTATGATTTGTTATATTACGGCCTTAAAGAATGAAGAGAAAGAGGAGTAATAGGTGGGAAGTCTTGATCTTTATTATGCTTCATTGAATTATTTTTTTCTTTAATCGTGACTAACCTTACTTTTCGTAATATTAAAATAACAAAATTAATTTGTATTAGTAAAATCACTAAATTAACTATTTATAATATAAAATTAATATTTGTAACAATAATTACTGGCTAAATCATGTTCTAGTTGTCTAGAAAATATTAATGTATTAAATTTTTAGCGTCGAAAAATAACATGTCATTGGCATTATCATGAAAATAAGAAAGGGGAAAACGAAGAAGTAATGGAGTAAAATGTGTCCCGTAATGAACACTTGTCACGTAGAGAAAACCTTACACAACTGACACTATTTACATGTCATATAGAATTAAGATTACGACTTCTGACAGAAATGTGAGGTAAGGCTACAGACAATATACTATTATGGTACGACCCTTCTCCGGATCTCACACATAGCGGGAGCTTAGTGCACCGAGCTGCTCTTTTTATAGAATTAAGATTTTTCCCACTTTTAGTAGGAAAAAATGAAAAGATTTAACATCTAAAAGTGTTAACTCCTGAAAGCCCCACAATTGCTTATCTAGATTAAATATAAATATTTTTGAGATAATATTTTTTTATTACTTAACAAATATTATAAAATAAGTAAGATATTTACTTATTATGTACAAAACGTTTTCCAAAAAAAATACGTCGAAAACAATCTCCTTCCCATCAAACACTCACTTCATCCTCTACATTTTCTAGGAAAGCAAAAACCTCTAAAATCACCATTAGATGCACTATGCTTTTTGGAATCTTTATTATAGAGGTTTAATTTTACAAAATATGTTATGTCAAACTGAAAAGTTCCTACCCTCCATCCTTCCTAAACAAAAGGAGAGGTGATTTGTTATTTCATTTGAGGTAAAATCATTAATTAATTAATTTTATTATAATCTCTCTCTCTCTAGCTCTCTCCCACTTTCTCTCTTTCTCCCTCTCTCCCTTCACATCCATAATCCAAAAGAAAAAAAGCCATTAATAAGAAAAAACTTGTTATTTGAAGGGAGGGTGAAAGAAAAATAAATAACTCAAAAAGAGAAAGTGCAATTTTCTCAATTCATATGTAGAAAAAGATCATCATTAGCAATAAAGAATATTAATTAACGGGAAATGGGGGCATATAGGGCTGATGAAGATTATGATTTCTTGTTCAAAGTTGTGCTCATAGGTGATTCTGGTGTTGGCAAATCAAATTTGCTTTCTCGTTTTACTAAAAATGAATTTAGCCAAGAATCTAAGTCTACAATTGGTGTTGAATTTGCCACACGTACCATTCATGTTGATGACAAGATTATCAAAGCTCAGATTTGGGATACTGCTGGCCAAGAAAGGTTCTATTCTTTAACTTTTACCATGCTTTTCTATTCGATTAAAACGTGATGAATCCAGAATTTACACATTATCGATTTTGAGTTGATGAGCGAGTGCATTTTAATATGTATATTAAAGTGATTTGCACTTGTTTTTATGCATTACGTTTAATAAAATCCAATCTCTTTCTTTCTATTCGTAACAATAGTGTAATTGGAATTTAGACGTCGTGAATTTTTCATTGTTAAATGTGTTTTGAAATGCATGTCTAAGTCCATCTACATTTGTTTTTTCACATATGTATGGAATTCGATCATGAAACATTAGATTCTTCCAAACCCACGAATCTATTATTGAATCTGCCATTGTTTTAAATTAAATTTAATAATCATTTCAGGATAACTAAAAATTATATTTCCATTGCACCTCCCCCACAAGGGAAACTCTCTGGTGGTGGGGTAGCGGGGGAAGAGCTACATGGCCCAAAGGGTATTCAACTTAATCCTCTTAGTCAGAAATTTATACATATGTAATAGGATAAATACAATTTTTTTGTATATATTGTTTAATCCCCACGAAAAAAGATCGCTTCTAGTGTAGTGAGAAGCGTAGTGATGAATGTGGCTCAAAAGTTGCTTTAAATCACGGTTTCCAATCATAGATGTGACATTCTTGCATTTACATCTCCTTGAGTCCTCTTGCTAGAATTCCTGAGACGTCCTTTTTTCCTCCGTTCCTGGCAATTTTTCCATCACTAACAAGTTCATCTGGATTAGTGGACTTTTGTGTTTGAGCCTCGTATCCGGACATGTTTGACACTTTTTGTAGCTAAGCCTCGAATTCGGACATATTTGACAACACCAGATCAATTGTCAAATTAACCTTGGTCCAATATCTGTGTATATGAGCTAGCCATCATTAGATAGACATTCTTTTACCAGTCTTCCCCTATGAGACATAGCCTTTTCTCTTCACACAGGGGTAATGAGGGAGAAGAAGCAAAGTTTTTTGCTGAATATGAAAAGATTCAAGGAATTAAAAGAGAATTCTGTTTCTCCAACTTCCTCCAGTTCATTGATTATATTGCATTATTAAAATATTTCCCCCCATATTGCCTTGAATTATCTAATCATCTTTGTATGCCTCATAAAAGGTATCATGACATCGTAAATGCTTAGGACTTGTGGTGCTTTACTGGTTGATTGTTCACACATAATATAATTAAGCAATTAAACGTGTATCTTTTTTCTAATCGGTTAAGCTAAAATGGTCGCAGAAGGTTAGTAGGTATTTGAGTTTGTCGCGCTGTATGTGCGAGAGGTGGGGGCTAGCCTTTCCATCTCATCTTCTTCTTTTCTTAGTTGTACTATTTTGGTATCGCGTAGATCATTATCTTTATATGGGTATTATTAAGTTGCGCCATTTGTTTTGTCTCTTGAATTTTTTGCTCTTATTTTTCCTGCAATCATGCATTGACTACGTTCTTTTTGAGCCGAAGATCTATCGGAAACAGTCTTTCAATCCTGCAAAGTTAAAGATAAGGTTTGTGTACATCCTACGAGTATGTTGTTGCTGGTCGCAGAAATCATAAATTTTGCAATATTTACCATATTTTCCTCCATAATATTGCCTTGGGTTGTTGTTTCTAATCATCTTTTCATGCCTCATAAAAGGTACCGTGCCATCACAAGTGCATATTATCGAGGAGCAGTGGGTGCCTTACTGGTTTATGACATAACTCGCCATGTAACATTTGAAAATGTAGCAAGATGGCTCAAAGAACTCAGAGACCATACAGACCAAAACATCGTCGTCATGCTCATCGGGAACAAGGCGGATCTCCGTCACCTCCGAGCCGTCCCCGCAGGCGAATCCAGCGGTTTTGCAGAAAGAGAGAACACATTCCTCATGGAAACATCTGCACTTGAAGCACTCAATGTAGAAAATGCCTTCACAGAAGTGCTCACTCAGATATATCGAGTGGTCAGTCGAAAAGCTCTTGATATAGGAGATGATCCAACTTCTGTGCCAAGAGGACAAACAATTAATATTGGGAAAGATGATGTATCTGCTGTTAAGAAGGGTGGATGTTGTTCCGGTTAAGCAAAAGGATCGATCCAGAGGCAAATTCAGAATTTAGGGTCAACAGGTTCAGAATGAGTGCGAACTTTTTTTTTGGTATTTATCTACATAGTTGAACTTGTCCTAGATCCCCCTCTGGATCGATCGATGGTTCAACTAACTAGCTGATGATTAAACCAACTTGATTTAATCAGGGATGCAAGTATATATATACACACAGTAAATCCCATTTTCAACAAATGTAAGTTAGGCAAAAGAACTACTAGCACATTATTTTGCGGAGGAAAGGGGGAAGGAAGTACATTTAGCTTAAAAGTTTGCTTGTTTTATATTTTTATGTGTATTTGTATATCAAGGGAATTTCAGCTAAGGGAACTTTCTTGTTGCCACATAATACTTGCAATAGACTGAAAGTAGGGCTGGCTAAATTGTTAAAAAAAAAAACAAGTAACCATATAATACTACCCATTAAATTATATGAGTTGGATAACTGACCATTCAAATATGGATATTAATAAATATCCAGATGGATAATATGGATATTCATATTATCAATACTTATTTGTCTACTTGTTATTTTTTTGGAGTCTAAACTTATTTTGACTTTTAGCTTGTGTTCTTACTTGACTATTCCTGAAGTCATAGATTATATGGATATTCATATTCGTCTTTTTGTCCATGTTAAAGATGGGAGAATTGAATATTTTATCCGTTTTCTCAATCGGCCCACATCCGATTTGACCCGCCCGTTTTCCACCCCTAACTAAATGTTGCAAGAAGTTGCATTTTTCTTGACCAACCAAAAATTTTAGTAAAGGTTTCTCCTTTTCTAGATGAACAAAAAGAAACAGTGTCAAATAAATTGGAAGAAGGAAGTAATTTTTAAGAAGCATGCACATTCAACTGGTGTATCCGAGGCCCGTTGAATAAGTCCTAACAGTGAAATGCAAAACAAATTGAAACAGAAGTCAATTTCCAAGAAGCATACATTGCAGAAGCATGTTAAATAAGTTTTAACAGTGAAGTAGAGAAAATTGATTCTCTTCGCTCTCCGCCAAGCGGGCGGATCTAGAGTTCTAATTATGAGTTCAGCAGAACTCATGATGCAAGCTGAGCTCATCAAAGCTCTCCGCACAAAGCCGAGGAAAGGAGCTTGGGGACTTTCAAGGCATATGCATGAAGAGGCATATGCATGAAGATTGATAATTGGGAGCAAGCTTTGGAGGCATTGTACAGATTCACCCCCACTTGAAGACAAAGAGGCTCAAATAGTTGAAGGAGAGAAGCATGGGATCGAATAGAGTTGTCAAAGCCGGAGTGGAGAAGAAGGTGGTTATGTATGCAAAAGAGTTTATTCTATTAATACAAGTCATCATCCCTTAATTAAGAAGACTAAAGAAGACTTTTATTAAAGGTATTTCTGTAGAATAGTTATTAATCTTCTTAGCCTAGTTAGTCTAATAAATACTACATTTGTTATTTTATTATTAGATTTTGATGAATATGAATATTGATTCTCTAGAGAGAGATTGTGAGAGGCTTAGGGAATAAGCTCTTGTTGATTGCTATATTTTGAGAGGTGGGTTGCTTGGGAATGCAATTTCCTTGAGATCTACTTAAGAGATTAGGTGATTGTTTTGAATTCTTAATTGAGGGTTTTGGCTATCAAAGAGCCTTAGTTTTAATTAGTTCATTTTTTGTATCTATCTATTTATCTTTAATTTTTTGTTATTTCTTTTCTGCATTTGATATTGTATCAATCCATTGGCTTTGACCCAGAATTGTGTATGTGTTAAGAAATGCACTAAAATGTATAGATAATTTCTCTAGAATCAAGTAAACTGACTTTTCTAGAATTCAAAACCTAGAAACTCAAAATTCTGAATCAGCCTTTGTGACCACCAATACTCAAAAAGGACCGGAAGGAGACTAGAAGTAGGGTCAAGAGTGACTCATGGGGGAGGCTAGTGAAATCTTTGCTTTAGACCCCTATAAATTGAAGCCCCAAATTCTTTTAATCAATAGTAAATTTTATGATTTTATTTTCGCTTAGACAATATTGATATTTTCTTGCACTGAGTGCGGTCATAAAAGTTTTTCACTGAAAACTGTACCAGAGCGCGCCATGATTATTCACATGATTTCGGGATGTCAACAGTCTTGATTCCTTCATGACTCGCCTCAGAAATACCAATCAGTCTGGTTGCTTTGCATCTCCTTACTGTGTACTTCCTTCTGCATCTGAAGTATCTGCAATAATGGTTAACATTCACGGTTCTCAAATCATAAGTTGATATTGAGCGAAATATATAGTCAACAAAAGATCACATCAAAATTTCGGTTAGAATGTAATTGAAGTCTTTACTAAAAGTAAGAAAGGTTTATTGGAAGAGATTACCACCTCAGTAAAGATAGAAAAGGTAGAAGAATTTCAGAAGATTTTAATCATGTATAGACTCTTATAAAAAGGACAGTCCGGTGCACTAAGCTTTCGCTATGCGTGGGCGGGGTCCGAGTCCGAAAATATAAAGAACTTTCCTGAAACCAACAAAATTTTCCAAAAAAAAAAATTTCCCCTCCCCAGGAGCTTTCCCTTTTGCTCCATTAGTGACTCAAATCCACAACCTTTGAGTTGGAGGTGGAGGGTGCTTAGCATCTGAGCAACCCTTCTTATCCCAATAAATTGATACAATCTCTTAAACTTGTTTTCCCGAGAAACTATATAGCCCGCTAAATTACATGTCCATTCACATCCAAAGTGAAAAGGGAAAAAAAAGCAAGATCATAACTTCACGAGTAATCACATGGCTTCATAATTGAAAGAAATAATTCCTTGATTATTTTCATTAATGAATAGGGTATATATACAATTTACAATCTCCAAATATGAAAAATCATATTCCTACTATACATCTAATATCCTAATTGTACTTGCACAAGAATTTTACAACTATGGTAAGTTTGTACACTAATTTGATTACAACAATAAACCCATTGTTTCCGTGATATACAATGCCGTGTATATCACGGGTTCTGTCACACCCCCGCAGTCATAGCGGGCGGTTGTCGTATGCTGATACTGTCCCTAAAATCTTCAAATAAAATCGAGGGAAGACCCATAGTAAAGATGTCAGCAATTTGGTACCTGGAAGGGACATGCAAGACACGTACTTGACCACGAGCTACCTTTTCACAAACAAAATGAATATTCATTTCGATATGTTTAGTGCGCTAATGTTGGACCGGATTCCCCGAAAGATAGACTGCACTAACATTATCACAGTAGACCAAGGTAGCTTTCTGAATAGGAAAGTGAAGTTCTAATAGAAGATTACGCAGCCAACATGATTCAGACACCACATTGGCTACCCCTTGATACTCGACATTTGCACTGGATCGCGCTAATGTAGCCTGACGTTTTGCAGACAAAGAGACCAAGTTATCACCAAGAAACATACAATAACCAGATGTCGAGCGTCTGGTATCAAGACAGCTATCCCAATCAGCATTTGTATAAGACACGAGAGTAGAGACGGAGGATGGATATAAATGCAATCCATAATCAAGTGTGCCTTGTATGTATCGTATAATGCGTTTGAGCGCATGCATGTGCTCAATCTGTGGATCATGCATAAATAAACACACCTGCTGAACTGCATAAGTAATATCGGGCCTTGTAAAAGTAAGATACTGAAGTGCCCTGCGATATTGGGTGGGATTCTCGTATGGTGTGCTAGACGTAGCACTCAGCTTCGGTTTGGTATCAACCGGAGTAGAAGTAGACTTACAAGATTGCATACCAGCTCTCTCAATGATCTCAGCCGCATACTTCTTCTGTGAAAAAAATAAACCACCTGCATGACGAGTGACAGCTATACCCAAGAAATAGCTCAAGGGCCCAAGTCTTTCATAGCAAATTCTGAACTGAGTAGTGACATGATAGACTTGCGCAGATTATCAGACGAGGCAGTCAATATAATATCATCCACATACAATAAAATGTATGTCAGAGAAGTACCACGACGATATATGAACAGAGAATGATCAGACATGCTGTGAGAAAACCCAATTGTATATACATAATCTGCAAACCTTTTATACCAAGCCCGGTGGGCCTGCTTAAGCTCATACAAGGACTTCTTCAGTAAACAGACATGATGAGGATAGTTGGGGTCTCTAAAACCCAGAGGCTGATGCATGTATATTATCTCCTTAACATCACCGTGCAAGAAAGCATTCTTTACATCTAATTGATGAATGGGTCATGCTTTTGAGATAGTCAAACTGAGAACAGTGTGAATGGTAGTCGGTTTCACCACCGGACTAAATATCTCATCACAATCCACGTCAACCTGTTGAGTTTTACCATCACCTACGAGATGAACCTTATGCCTCTCAAAAGAACCGTCAGGATTTTCTTTATGAGTAGAAATCCACATATACCGAATAATATTAACACCAGATGGACGGGGTACTAACTCCCACGTCTTATTTTCAATAAGAGCATTATATTCGTCGTTTATATCCAATTTCCAATTCGGGTCATGTAGGGCAGACACAGGGTTACGTGGTAGTGGGGATTTAGGGACATTAGAATTGAGATTAAAATGTCATTTTGGTTTTAAAATACCCCGTTGACTACGAGTAACGGGTCCTTGACTCGAGATAGAATTTGGTGTATTACGGTCAATGTGTGGCGTGGTGACGGGTGGCGATGGCGGTGGGCCTTTGGACTAACAACTGAAGTGGGACCGAGGCGGCCAGAAGTGGGTTGGGATTGCGAACGATGCGAGATCGATCTTGGGCCGTGATTCCCATAGGGTTGATTGTTAGGACCCGCGGACATGGTATTTTATGGGCAAGCAGGCAGTGGGCCTGCTGGTGTTATTTGATCACGGGATAAGTCGGATAAATGGTTGATAATATAAGGTGAGACCTCGTCATCCAAAAAATTATACGAACTAGGCACGGAACTACACACTTTAGCAAACAGAAATTGAGTTTCATAAAAAATAACATGGTGACTAATTATGATTTTATTAAAGGATAAATCAAAACACTTGTAACCACAACGATTAGATGGGTAACCCAAAAATACACAAGGGGTAGAACGGACTTGAAGTTTGTTAATTGTAGTGGATGGAAAAAAGGATAGCATAAACACTCAAACACCCTAAGATGAGAGTATGAATGATCTTTATTATAAAGAAGTTTAAGTGTGGAATTATATGCTAGGTTTTTGTTATGAAGTACGTTAAGGATGTAAGTAGCCATTTGTAGGGCATGATGCCAAAAAGAAGGGGGTACGGAAGCATGGGCTAATAAATTTCGAACAATATTATTAATGGTACAAATTTTTTCGTTCGCAACTTTCCATTTTGTAAGGACATACGAGGACAAGAAAAATGAAAGACTATGCCATTAGCATCACAAAATGCCCGAAACAACCCATTATCCTATTTTTTGTCATTACCACATTGAATATTTTAAATTTTCCATTCGAATTGTGTACGGATGAATGCTCTAAAGTGTAAGAAGGTGTAAAAAACTTGAGATTTTTTCGCTAAAGGAAAGGTCCATAAAAAATTAGAATAATCATTCAAAAATAAAATATAATAACGATGGCCCAAAGAACTTAGAACGGGAGATGTCCATAAATCACTATGAATAATGTCAAAAGGCATCAAAGTACGAAAAGTAGAGGCTACAAATGGAAATCTAACATGTTTCCCTAACGGACAAAGTGGAGTACTATGCGTACCCTTACAAGAAATAAAATTATTTTTATGTAAAGAAGAAATAACAGACGACCCTGGATGACCCAAACGTGCATGCCACAAGGAAAGAGCAAGGGCGGCAAAGGTAGATGCTATGACTTGACTCGTGGAAGTGGTGGAGGTTTAGAGTGGACAAAGCTCTCCCCTACTATTGCATCCAATTAGAGGTAGCTCCGTCTTGAAATCCTTCATAGAAAACCCAAAGGGATCAAAATTAACGGAAATGCAATTATCAGTGGTGAATTTTTGGACATACACCAAATTTTTAATTAGGTTAGGGGCATGAAGAGTATTTTTCAAAACTAGAGGTGGATGTGGGGGAGACAAAGTAGTATGTTCATAACCTCAAACTGGAATTGTGTTGCATTACCAACAATAATACAACGATTGTTGCTCAAATTGAAATAAGACGAGAGAATACCTTGATCGTATATCATATGAGAAGTGGTGTCACGACCCAAACCGGAGGGCCGCGACCGGCACCCGGACCCTACCCGTCGGGCACCACAGATACACTCCACCCTTAATCATATTTAAACACGGACTGAGCTATGATAGATTATATAAAGTTTCAACCCAAAAGCCCCAACTTATCCATTTATATACCAAGGCCGATAAGTCCTTACATGACACTAACCACAGGACACCTGTCTACAAGCATCTAAATAGTAAAACATACCACGACCAGACCGCAACTCCGAAACGAATATAGTGCTCCAATTATCAGCTGAACCAGCAACCTACTAGTGTGAATCGTCACTCTCTCAATATGAACCTGCAGGCATAAAATGCAGCGTCTCCCGACAAAAGGAACGTCAGTACAACTGATGTACTGAGTATGTCAAGCATAAGAAATAACATATCTGAAACAGAAACAACTTAACATCAGTAAATGCCTCTGAGGGCCCTAATACACATGCCTAAATATTATGCACAATGCAGTATACATATACATCAGCCTCTTCGGGCATCCTCCTTATCATAACAGCCCCTGTGGGCATCATACCATATAATGATTAATGAATACATGCATAATGCAAATGCGGTATACTAATTTCCACACATGAATTCTCCCATAACCGCCTCTGAGGGCATTAGGTTATATCACCACACAAGGGCATCACATCATATTGGCCTCTTCGGGCTCTTTTGTGATAGTCTGTACCAGCTGCAGGTGGTGTGCGTATATAACGCCTTTCCCTTTTCCCATATCCCCTATATATATAATATTTACCATATAGTAATGTGCATAGCACAAGTGGTCCAGGGTAATATATAAATGCAATGCAAATGAGAATACATGAATGACAATAACACATCCTGGCCTTATATCCTTGTACCTTTGGCTAACACTGTGAATATCAACATCTTTTATGTATGCCTCAATAAGGACTTAGAAACATACTTAAACAGACTTTTAACATAAGAGTCAATAACATGATCATTCTTAACTACTAAGAGTAGAGTACTTTATGGAATAATATTCCGGTTATGCTTTGTACGTAGAATATGCCAAAAAGGAAGAAAGAGCCTTGCATACCTTGTTGTCGAAATTATCTAAGTCCCGCGGTCCTCGTAAGCTCTATGAACGATTATCTACACCATATGAATGAATTGTATCATAATTGGATCAATATACTAGAAATCGCTTCATTGAGAAATTTTAGCGAATACTTTGTACGCGTAGAATCTATACTTCTTCTATGTCGAAACCTATGCATATAACCACACAATCAGCCCTTCTTAATCCTTATTCTTACTTCTACAATATCTAAAACAGTACAACAATTTCACATGCAACCTCAATACCTTACAATTACGGCAGTCCCGACAACACCCAACTCAAACTTAGCATTTTTTATAATAGGCTTAGAACTAGTAAGAATCATGTTCTGTGATTCGTATAAACCAAAGGATAAGAAGAATTACCTTAGTTAGAATCAGCAACGGGAGTCGTCGGAAAATCTTTCACCTAAATCAGTTTTCGACAAACAGAAACAGGACCCCAAACTCGATTCTGGGTCACGGCTTGGGTTTCTGAGTTCTTAAACTTGTTCAAAGCTTCAATTTCGCTGGAATTAAAGCCCAGAACATCATGAATTTCCCCTTTTTTGGTTGTACGAAAGCTTGCCGAAAATCCCCAATTCGGTCAAAAATTTCACAGGCTACCAACTGGGGTTACTTCTTTTGATTGAAGTGGAACAATCTCTTCTCCAGAGAAAAGTTTCTACAAAAGTTGAAGGAGATGAAGGCTTTAAAAAAAAGAATGGAGAAGGATGAATGCTTGGGAGACCAGAGAAGCTGCCACCGATCGTTGTATTGAGGTTAGTCACTAACAGTGTTTTATAATGTAACACGTAGAATCCCACTTAGCTTAGTCCCCAAATATAATTAATTAATTATACACACAATTAAATTTTGGATCCCAATTCTCTTAAATCCCGACAACTTGTAAAACCTTCTTATACTCGGTGTCATAATTCTTGTAATATGACACTAGTCCATAACCTCTTTGGAGATATACAATTATTATTATTAATTCCCGTCGCCATACTTGTGAAATCAAAAAATTATTTCGGGATCACATCATTCTATATACTAATTTCCTTATTAGTATACGTAAGTACAACATAAACTTCCCGGAGTCCGAGTCTATTTGCCTACATTTAGGTGCTCAAACTATTACCCAAAAGTACGGGGTGTTACAAGTGGCGCCGGTGTCCATGTACCAATTCGCATCAGGAGGAGTTAATCCAAGTGTATGCAATGTTGCCGCAATATCTGTAGGTGTCAGGATCTGATTTGGGCGCGCAGCATGAAAAGCCTAGGGAGGCCGAGGCCCAAGCAGGCCTGCCTGCGGCCCCGGCCTTGAAGAGTACATGCCGCCATTGTTTAGACCCGAGAAGCTAGGCCTGGACTGTTGCTGAAATTGAGCCCAGTTACCCGGATATGGACTAGGCGAGAAATGGGGGTTGTTGGGCCAATGGCCACTGGTCCAGTTCCACGGCCAGGGAGCTCAAGGATGCCCCGAGGTTCACTGCTGCTGCCACCACTGTTCCGTCCGCCTTTATTACCACCGCGATTGCCACCGCAGTTTTTGCTATTATATTTACGATTTTGACCTTTTTTGCCGCCACCGTTGCTGCGGTTTTGGCTTGAATTTTTAGAGAACTAGTGAGGGTCGTCTGTCGTTTTCATCATCACGATATGATTTTCTCTGGTAGCCGCCTTTTTAGCCAAGCCGGCCTCTTCTAACGTGAGCATGGAACGTGCCTGATAAAATGTTAGTAGATGATTACTTTGACGAAGCAGTGTGCCAACGCCATTATAGGCCTCAGATAGGCCGACAACCATCAGGAGAACAAGACGATCATTGGTAACATGCGCACCAATGTTGCGGAGTGCTATTATATTTACGATTTTGACCTTTTTTGCCGCCACCGTTGCTGCGGTTTTGGCTTGAATTTTTAGAGAATTAGTGAGGGTCGTCTGTCGTTTTCATCATCACGATATGATTTTCTCTGGTAGCCGCCTTTTTAGCCAAGCCGGCCTCTTCTAACGTGAGCATGGAACGTGCCTGATAAAATATTAGTAGAGGATTACTTTGACGAAGCAGTGTGCCAACGCCATTATAGGCCTCAGATAGGCCGACAACCATCTGGAGAACAAGACGATCATTGGTAACATGCGCACCAATGTTGCGGAGTTGGTCCGTCAATTCCTTGAGTCGTTTACAATAGGCCGAAACGTTAGGAAAATCTTTCATGTTGACATGTGAAATTCCTGCTCAAGAGTGACAGCTCGGGAATTTTTGTTATCTTGGAATATATCACGCACTCTATTCCAAGTGTCCATCGCCGTAGCGTCGGGTTCAATAATCGTCTATAAGAAGTCTGTAGAGATAGTGGAGTAAATTCACTGGAGAACCGTTGCTTCAAGGGTTGTCCATAACGTAGGATCATCCTCGGCGGTACGCACCTTCTTCACGACAGGTACCGAGGGGATTATGTGATGTAAGACTTGATGCGAGCGTGCGTGAACTTTGAATAATTTCGCCCACGTCGCGTATTGAACGTTTTCCATCTCAAGAACAATAGGGATGCGGTTCTTGATGTTGAAAACTGTAAGGGCATGATGAAACATGTTCTTTGATGTATACATAATGAAAGAACAATAGGTGAATTAGGAATTGGGAAGAAAATTTGAGAATAGAGGAGGAGAAAAAAAATCAACGGAATCCGAGAGTAGGTCATGGAAACCGAGAAAAGAATGGAGCAGCGAAAGTGTTTGAGAGAAGATATTTTAGCCCTAGACTTCTGATACCATGAAAGAAATATTTCCTTGATTATTTTCATTAATGAATAGGGTATATATACAATTTACAATCTCCAAATATGGAAAATCATATTCCTGCTATACATCTAATATCCTAATTGTACTTGTACAAGAATTCTACAATTATGATAAGTTTGTACACTAATTTGATTACAACAATAAATCCACTGTTTCCGTGATATACAATGCCGTGTATATCACGGGTTCTGTCAGGGATATGAACAGTTTGATCCCTTCTCGACTTGCCTCTAAACTACCATCAATCTCATTGCTTTGCATCTAATAATTTTTATACTTTTTCTGCATCCAAAAATCTACAATAATAGTTAACATTTACGATTCTCAAACCATAATTAAGCTGATATCGAGCAGAATATATATAGAAAATTATGAAAAGAAACTCATTGTTATTTAAAAATCAATTTGTGAACCTAATAAAAAATATGAATAGATTCACATAGTTTACTTAAATTTCATACGCACGTGAAGAAATTGTGAATAATCTAACGTCCCTTATTTATCATATAGAAAAACTTCATAGTCAACAATTAAAGCTCTACTTCTAATAATTTCAAATGGTTGCAATTGTCACACACAAAATTATATGCTAGAAATGAAAGATAACCCGAGAAGGCGAATATATGTCCCGCTCAAATAATGAAACATCTAATGGAGAATAATTTGGTGTGTTAGCTTTTTATATTGAATAATTTAGCAAGCATTAGATCTATTAATGTATTAAGTTGAATGGAAATAAATAGGTAAAAAGGTAAAAATGACAAAAAAGATAAATAGCGTTCTAGGCTTTTTAAAGGTGCCACATCACTGGGCCATGTCCCCCTTTTTATATATACTAGTCTGAACTCTGAAGTTTCTACGTACGCATGAATGTTTCTTATCGGTTATTATAATAAAATAAAAAAAAACATCCCGATGCATTAAGCTCCTGCTTATCTTGTGAGTTGAGAAAAAATTAGACCACAAGAATACATTTGTCTTACCTTACCTTATCGGTTATTATAATATTTATGTTAAATTAATAAATTGTACTTGCATGTGGTGCGGTCATCTAATTTCTAAATTTTATATAATTAGATATTTTTAGAACCTTAAAATATGTATTTAATATGTGTTCTCTGATTTTTTTTAATTATGGTATCTTATGCTACAGAACACTTTTTTTCTTATAACATAATATTTTTTAATTAATAAATGAGAAAGGGAGAAATTACTAGTAATAATTTTATATGTATTAGATACTCTCCAATTCGTTTAAAGATTTGGTGATTGAATCAAACTGTATGTGTTCCTAAATATTAATGTTCGAGGACTTTTGTTTCGCATAAGCAAAGCGTTGGAAGATTCCTAATTTTCTCGGAACTCAGAGTTTAAGTGCAGTTAGAGACTTCCAATTAAATAGAGATTAGGATTTATTCGATAAAATATTATTTATTTTAAGTGATAATTAGGGACATAAAAGTTTTTCAATATATATTAGAATATTGTGTTAAACTACTTACATATTCATATTAATAAATAAAATTTTATACGACACCATCCAACAGATTGTATTGCAAATACATGACTAATATCTTATTAACTTGAATTACTCCTTAATAAGTATAAATAAACAAACAACATACTCAGTGTCCTTAATAATATAAATATTAGCAATAATATTAACTACTATATGAAGTTAAAGAATGAAAATCCTCTTATTTGCTCCTTTATGGCTCTACCTTTAAACCCATATCAAGAAATTCTATTTTTAAGTGACAAATAATACTCCTATGTAGTAACATATTCTCTTTAGTTAGTTCAAACAAAATTTTCTTTAAATTGGGAATTATTTAATGATAACAAGTTTCAAAAGTTTATGTCTTGACCAGAGAAACATTCACATCTGATTCGTCATCCTAGTAAAGCCCCTCATGGTGCCCCAGTGTAAAGGAGTCTCCATGTGCGGACATATATACTCTAAACCCTAAATCACATACATACCTAGACCTTGCGTTTGCGCAAGTCCACAACCTTATTCAGCATAACAAAGATAAGGCTTTTGTACTGTTGAATCAGATTCTGCAAAGCTTCAATCTGGCATATTTTAGGCTCTTCAAAAGACCTCCATATGATTGGTCCCGTGGGAGGCAATTTTTTTTATCTCTACAAGAATATTTTAGTGATATTCCAGTTTTGTGCAATAAAAATTTAGCCTGCACTCTGATTCCTCTAACGAAAAGGACAACTCATCCTTTTCAGATGAAGAAGATGACAATGTCATTTCAGATGAAGAACACGACGATGCCATTTCACAGAAGACACCAAGAAGACGAAGAGGAAGATTCTTTTTTATCAATTCATTGTTTAAGAGATATATTTTGTTGTTTAAGAGATATATACTACGCAAAAGGGCCAAAAATGCCTCCTCAACTATTTAAAATGTCTAATAATACCCTTCTTCCATCTATTTTGCTACAAATATCCTACAATTTACCTTTTTGACTCACTTGTGCCCTTTGACCAACGGTCAAAACTAAATTTTAAATACAAAGTTTTTTAAAATTCCACATGACAATTTAGTACTAGTCTAATTTTTTAAATCTGAAAAAAAACTGGTTTTTATAAAATTTGGAACAGTTGATTTTTTTTTAAAAAAAAATGTGTTAAACCCATTTTTTAAAAAGAAAAAATAATCAGGATTGGATTATAAATGTGGAATTTTTTAAAATCTGGAAAACCTAATTTTATTAAGTAAAATGTGCAAAACTAATACTCCGTAATTTTCTTCTAGATTTAAAAAAAAATCTATGTAACGACCTGCTAGGTCCTTTTGAGCTTTTTACCTAGAAATTTTAAAAATACCCCTCATGTGGCTTCACCTGTGTGTATAGGGCTTGCGGGGATGGTACAGTTCCTGAGACTATTAATGAGTTTTGAAGTTTTAATTTAAGAGAATGAAAGAATTTGATCAAAGGTTGACTTTTTAGTAGATGTATTCTGAATCAAATTCTGATGGTTCCATTAGATTTAGAATGTGATTTTTTATGATTAGAACGAGTCCCAACTAATTTGAGTGCGATTCGAATAAGTTTGTGAAATTTTAAAGTTTTTAAATTGAAAGATGAGAATTGGTTGACTTTAGTCAACATTGAGGGTAATATCGTCTTTTTCAAAGCTTCATAGATTCCATCAAGTTCGGAATGTCGAATATGACCTTGTCGGATCGTTGGTTCGGTTCCCGGGGCACTCGAATGTATTTTGGGCGCTTGGTTGAGATTCTAGAGTTTTAAAGATTTAGAGTTGACTTTGGTTAACATTTTATCAAGACGACCTCGTATGCTGATTCCAAGTGCGCGCGGAAGTTTGGAGCGTATTTTATGATCGAAATGCATATTTGATTTATGTCCGGGGGTCGAGGATGAGTTTCGGGTGTCGATTCCAAGTTTGGGAAACACCAGAAAATTCGGGTGTTTCAGTTGCTGGCTTTGGTCTTCGCGTTCGGAGCCTGGCGTCGTGTTCGCGAAGAGTGGTGTAGCCAAGGAATCGCGTTCGCGACAAGATGATTGTGATCATAATGGGTCGAATCCGGGCCAGGTCGTTTTCGCGAGGGGTCCTTCGCGATCACGAAGAAGGACCTCTGTGCAGAATATAATTTCCAACTCCTATCTTCATTGTTCTTATTTCGATTTTGGGATCTTGAGAATTCGAATTTGGGAGATTTTTGCGGGACTCTTCAAGATTCTTCGAGGGGGTAAGTTTCTAACATTCCTTTTATCTTTCTACCTTCGATTATTACGGAATGTCACCATAGAAATCATGATTTTAATCTTAGAAATTTGGGATTTTTCCATGAAAATGGGTTTTCAAGTAATTTATCAAATTGAAGGTCGATTTGTGAATGGGTTTCAATGATTTTAAAGATTCATACTAATTAGAATATGGGTAAATTGATTTGGCAAAAAAATTCAATTTTGTCCTTATGGGGCTCGGGGTTGACATTTTGTATCTATTTTTGGATTCTAAAATAAAGTATAGCAATATGGGTATCGTAGAACTCGTATAACTCCGTAGATTATTGTTTTGACTAGATTGAACACATTTAGTGTGTTTGAACTTTGAACGCAATGGAGTTTTAGGAAGGCTTAATCTTCGTGCGAATCAAGTTTGAAATTATTCGGGAGCTATGAAACTTCAAGTCTAAGGCAAGTTGAGACTTGCTAGACCTTAATATAGTGTGTATGTGATGGTTAAGTAATTAAGTGGTGTAATTCAAATTAGGGATCTTGTACTCGTGAGGTGATGAGCACATGTGTGGGTACCGGTGCACATGTAAAGGGTAATTAAAAATGCAAAGTAATCATATTGTGACAGAGACTATGTGTTTAGCCTTTGTGCCTTGAGGCATGGTGTATAAACCCAGTTAGATTGGTATGACTGTTGTTTACTTGGGCTATGTTTGCCATGTTTGGTAGATTTTATGATTATGACTTGTCATGCATTCATCACTCTACATCTCGTCTAAATTTGGGAAAAGAAACTTGTATTGATAACTGAATTGGTTTTATGCTTCTGTATGTTGTTTACATATCCATTTCATACATTCATGATATTATTGGTACTTGATTGATGTGATACTGAAAAGGGTCTGAAGGGCCGGTTAATGGATATTGTACATGGTAAGAGTGATGACGATGATAATAATACAGCCACAGAGCGGGGACCCGATGAAAAATGATTTCGGATGGGTATATAGACCTCATGGGTCGCGTGAAATCTACTGTAGAAGTGTGTGTATACCGGGTGCATATGATCATTGCATAACATACATTTCACTTGCATTGCATACCATTTATACTTGTCGGTGTGATTTCATGTTGTATGTGCTTTGGATAATGTAAAGATGGAATCTTTATGATTTTATTCACTTAAAAAGGGAGAGAGTTAAAATCTTTATGGGTTTTGTTAACTTAAAGGATGGAAAGATTGAACCTTTATGACGATACATGTTCTAAAAGATAGAATGACTGAATCTTTATTAATATGTTGCATGAAATCGTGTAAAGGTCGAATCTTTATGAACATATGTAATGTATTTGATGCAAAAGGTTGAATCGTTATGGTTAAACTCATCTAAATTGTGTAAAGTTTGAACCTTTAGTACTATACCTGCCTTATGATGAAAAGGTGGAATCTTTGTGGGTTTAGATGCCCGATTTAGGTATAGATTGGATTCTTACGGTTATACTTGGCTCTTTTGAGTAAAGATGAAAAATTCATGATGACTCTTGATAATAGCGATGATCTTTGTGTTAGACATAGTCGTAGAATCTTATTTACAAGATTAAAAGTTATTGAATTATATATATCTTGACTAATTAAGCAATTAGAAAAGTATCGGAAGGTACCAAACCTTGCCACCGCTATAGTTAGGGTCGGTCAATGATGTTGTTGGGTCCACGTGTTTTCCGTACTCACTCTATACTTGTTGCACCTTTTGTGTGCATGTACTGATCCGGCAAGAGCGGAGCTCAAATTTCGGGTGGCTGTTGATACTGGACTCCTTCTACCGTTATACCTTTGTGTCTTTTCCTTTATTTCAAACAGTCGACGTATTAGCTTTAAGATTTGTAATCGGATAGATGTTCTTGTACTCATGACAACCGAATTTTTGGGGTTTCTTTATTCTAATGGTTTACTCTTATTTCCACAACTCTAAATTCTTTATTGTTTGTGGTCATCATTTGGGGTTCGCCTACAGGCTAGGGTACGTGTCCTCGGGTCACAAATGAGATTTTGGGTCGTGACAATCTAGTTTTTTGAAATGAGCGATTATTTTCTGAGTTAATCTGTTTGATTCCAAAATCTTAATGGTAGGATAGATTGAATACTTTATCTTTGCAATTTTTTTCGACTAATATGGAAATGTAAATGCGTTGTAATTTGTTTACACGCAGTTGATATAATAATCATTTTGTATCATTATTATTATTTTTGTCTCCATATTGATTTGGATCATATAGGCAAACAATAAAGGAACATAAGACACAATTTTGATCTTAAAATAATGAAGATAACCTTCAATTTTATTCATTTTGGGACATAGATTTGCCTCTTATTTTTTAAACAAAAAGAATATGGAGGTTATTTCATTATTTAGCTTTGTATTTAACTTATATATATTACAATAATAATGAAAATTAATTTAAAAAATATTATCTTAATTCTAAAGTCTATCCTAATACGCTTTATGTCTCACGCTATATCGTGGGATTTTTTATCCATGTTTTACTGTATTATCACATCTGTTGCCATTAATAATTTAGTTTATACTGAGTCCAAATATTTAATCTCAATCCATTGTCTCGATTTCTTTTCTATTGCTTTAAAACCCATTTGAGTGTTTGCATGTAATGGTGTTTACGTCAAAATTCATAAAATGTCTCATTTGGACTTCCACTTTTTACGTCAACATTGTTTTCCCGTCAAAACCCATAGAATAGCTAACAATATCACAAAATTTAGAGGAAAAATAAATTCATTTTTTAATTAAATTATGAATCTTTTAAAAAGTAAATTAAATTTGCTAACGTATAAAAACTGTTGAACTTAGAAAAATATGAGGTACTTTTATGACAAAAATGGGAACATAACAAAAATTTTAAAAACTAGGAATACCTTAATTGCCGAAACTGAATTCTTAAAGTGAAAGAGGAAAATGAAAGAAAAATACATTAGAAATTATATTTCTGCACTTACCACCAAAGTCATGAAAAGTGGTTTCGAAAACTTTAGTTGGAGAGACTACTTTCAAATTAAACTATAAAAAGCTATTGAGAAGTTGAAAACAATCATGTATTTGACCTTCAACTTGAAAATCTGATCTTATTAATGCAATTTGTCATATTTACTGTAATTTCATTTGCTCAAATTGTTTTTCTCAATTATTTTAGTTAAATACAAATATTTTTGGTTGCCACAATGCCATGCATTTTGTTTTTGTTTATAAGAATAATAAGTAGCAGGTATTTTGTAATAGATCATCATAGCAATCAAAATCGTAATAAATATTTAACTTTATAAATGATCACATAACTATAATATTATATTGAAGTCACATAATTTTATTTTGTCACTTTAAAGTGACAATATTATCACCTTGGTAATTAGATAGTCACAATAGATTAAATTTCATCAGTGAAAGTAGTGAAAAATAAATCTTTTTTGCAGACATCATAAATGCTACCAATTCTATCAATCCTTGCTCTTTATATATGTCTGGTGGTGTTAGCTTAGAGATATAAGTGTAAGCCTTGTCAATTTTTAAGTAGTTTTACAAATTTAATATATGTACTATTTATTTACGTTAGAAGTTTTTCCAAATAATAAATTATTTATTTTGTTCTACTTCTGAAAAAAAATTTGGAATATTTACTTTGTATAGCTAAATCTAAGGGGTATTATGATTAGTAACTACTCTCTCTCTTCGAAAAAATTATCCTACTTTCCTTATTAGTTTGTACCAAAAAGATTGACACATTTCTATATTTAAAAACAATTTAACTTTATGAGATGATTTACAGTCATACAAATATCTAAGGTTTGTTTTGGACCACATATTTCAAAAATCTTTCTTTATTTCTTAAACTCCATGTCAATTCAAACTAGAACAATCACTTTGGGACAGAGTGAGTACTATTTAATTTAATTATTTTTCATAGCTACAGTGAATTTTAAAATTTACCTATTATAGCTGCATCAAAATACATTAGGTTTTATGGCTTATTTTCTCCCTCGCCTCTCTCTCTATTCCCTCTCTCTCCCTCGTCTCTCACCTCTCTCTCTCTCGTCCCTCTCTCCGGTCCTTCTCTCCGGCCAGATCTGGTGCCTCTCCCTCCTCCACGGCGACACCACTGCCTCTCCTCTCTCTGGCCAGATCTTGTCAGATCTGCCCTCCGCCTCTTCCTCCTCCACGACGATGCCACCACATCTTCCTCTCTCCGGTCAGATATGCCTCCGCCTCTCCCTCCTCCACAGCGACAACACCATATCTGAGAGAATCTGCCCGGAAGCATCATCTTTGTTCTCCGATGGTAATAATTGTTGTCGTTGCCCCCACCGCCCACGAAAGCTGGAAATAATTGCCGTCGTTTTTTCAGTGTATTTATATATAATATATTCATTTTTTCAGTGTATTTATATATAATATATTCATTTTTTCAGTGTATTTATATACATTAAAAATATTTTCTTAATGTATACATTATTCAACAAGATCGCATTTGTATGATCTGCAGTGGAGTTGTTGCAAATCTATATGAATTCAAAATGCTAAAGGTTGATGATATTCAATTAGGAGTGTGTGTCAGGTTCTTGACTTCTTTGCAGTTTGAGTGTGTAACTTGTATATCTTATCTTCTTTGTTACCTTCGGAGAGTGGTGATATCAGTGGTTTGACATGCAAGGGGGTGTAAGTGGAGAGATTGTTTACTTGATGAAGCGTTTTCAATATCAAGTTGCAGTGTCTCAAATTTAATGGTACTTTTCAGTTTACTTAACACAATAAACATTCCGTTTACTAAAATTTACATACTCGTAAACTTAATATTTGTTCTTTTCAGTTTACTTAACACAACAAACATTCAACACATAAAATGCATGGGACCTCAGCGATAACACATCAGTAAAACCTGTTTTTCAAACTTCGAGTTTGATATATAAACACTTGTAGAGATAATCTCCAAATATATTTCAAGTTTTAGAAAGAATATTAAATTTAGAGTGAATGCAACAAATGATGAAGTAAAAGTCATGGAACTAAGTAAATTCACTTGCATCTTTTTTCTTCCTTCTTAATTATAGGTCTGGTTTCAGAGACCTTTTTCTATAACATCTTATTGCAGTAATGAGTGATTGGATTAGGCTTCTCTGTTTAGCAATAAATAGTGTATAACTTAAATTTAATCCAGTAGAATCTTACTTCAAAAGACAAACACAATTATTTTCAGTCAAAACCAAAAAGATCACCCTCTTAGAGGAGTAAGAAGTTCTTGCATGGAACAAAAGTTTTTATATATGTGAAATGTTGGCCTTCCTTTAGTGGGGGAAAGGGTGGAGGGCCTTTGAATTTAAATAGTTAGAGACTATGTTGCTCGGACTCTCCAAAATGTTGCCACACCCGCATTGGATCCTCAAAAAATGCACTATTTTTTAAGGATTTGACACGCACCCTTCGACGTTTTTTGAAGAGTCTGAGCAACACAGATTTAGGAAGGATCAGATGTTTTATTCCCATTCCACCCAATGGTTTTCTGCTTCCTTGCTAGTGTATGCAATTACTAAATAAAAAAAAAGTTTGTGAGGAAGTCTTATTTAATGTCTTGTCTGTACAAAAGTTGGTTACACATTGTGACAAATCAAACTCGTATCTGCATTAACGCGAGACAATAAAGGTTAATCTTCAACCACACTACACCGCGGTGATGCCAACAGAACGCACATAAAAGATAACTAAGGAGGGAACCGAAGTAGAAGAAACCAAAAAGAATTGTGAATTTCCCTTATACCTGGAAAAAGTCTTGCCTAGCACTGTAACTAGATTTACAAATATTGAATGTGGAGGTGCAAGATGTTCATCAACAATTTTCAGTAACTGGTCTTACCAAAGCGAATGAACTTTGAGGATTTGCTGACATCAATAATTCCAGTACAACATCACTGGGGCGGCTTATCTTGAGACCTCGTTCTATCAAGCCTGCAACAAGAATCGTCCTAGCTAAGTAACTGACGTCTTCATAGGGGATTAGACAATCAATTAAAGGAACAGCTAGTATGAACGTTTGTATACCTGGAGATAGTTTTTTCCCTCCATAGAGCTCTTTCACTAAAGGGTTTGCTGCCCATTGATTTACAGCAACACGACTTGTAGGCTGGAAGCCAACAATTTTACCATCCGCAGATAAAACAACCTGATTGGCATTACGTATATAAGCACATCAGCTATGATAAACACATCAAAACTAACAACTTCCAGGAAACATATGAACTAGTCAATTGAATATGTTCGTGAAAAATCTATAGCCATGTTTAACTGGCAACTACAGACTTGGAACACCCAACCATCGGAATTAAGCATGAGGAGAAACTAGAACTGACATCAAGGAACATTTTAGAAGCGGACGGAAAAGAAATATACATGATCTAGAAGTGGTATGAAGTAACCTAAACAAAAAAACAGCAAGATTGAAATCCAGATGAGAAGAATTTTAAATAGAGCGCAGAAAGGCCTTGACAAAAAAAAACATTAGGAGCTGAGGAAAAACTGTGTAGCAATGACAATAGGTTCTTCAGCGCTTAAATTTATCTGAATTAGCAATGACAATATGTTCTTCAGCGCTTAAATTTTATAATTCAGAAATCTCGATAACTCAAGAGTGCAAATCCAACTCCAATTAGCTGATTTCAGGAAATTTTGAATCATTTATCAGGGGGTCCTTATAGTTATCAACAGGATTATGGCATGATCTAAGCTGGATCAAGTATTCAAGCTTGATAGCTCGCTCGTTAATTGTGCATTTCTATAATACGCAGTGGGGTTAGCTCTTATATTCCTCAATTGTTCCCAATGGAATATATTTTGTTAAATGTTCACAAAAGACCAAACCCTTCCCTTCTCCTTGATTCTGACCATGAGTAGCATGTAACCATGCATGTGCTTATTATAATTTATAATGCAGTGTTTATATGTTCATAACAACAAAAACGAGAAAATAAACCCAGAAACTGGCTCCTAAAAAGAGACCTGATAACTGGCAATATCTTGTGCAGCTGCTTTCATCTCATCTTCAATTCCTTCAGATGGCATGGAGCTGGAATTAAGATCTGAATCTTTGGAATCCATCTCGTACTTCAGGTACATCGGAAGCTCCCCAATCCATGCAGAGCTGCCAGAACCCATCACTATGTCTCCAGGCCAACAGTAAAATTCCTTGATTCTCCTAACGATGGAGACACAGTAATCTTCCAACTACAGAAACAAAGAGCACTTGAACAATATTACCTACTGATAAAAAGAGAGAATACAACAATAAACCCAATGCAATCCCACAAGTGGGGTCTGGGGAGGGTAGGATGTATGCATACCTTACCTCTACCTATAATGATGAGGACGACAGACCCACTCACGATCTACTAAAGGGAAAGTAGCGTCGATATTGATTCAAATCCAATTCGTGGGGTAGAGAGGTTGTTTCCGATAGACCCTCAGGTCAAAAGAAACATAGTCGATGCATGATTGCAAGGAAAATAAGACAGCAAACAATCAAGACACAAAACAAATGCAATAATACATAGTAATACACACAGAAGAGTAAGGATCTAGACGATACCTAAATAATACTAAGTTAAAGAAATAAATGAAGACTTTTGAATCTTGTGGTCTAAAACGATTCAAAGATATTTGTGTGGTTATAAATCATTTCGTTAAGCGTAAAAGGTAAAGTTTAAAGTTAAATTGTTGCCAAATAAGGAAATGTGTCATTCTTTTTGGGACGGACTAAAAAGGAAAGTGTGTCATATAAATTGGGACAGGGGGAGTACTAAGAAAGGGAGAAAAGGAAATGCAAAGGGTAACACTCTACCTCTCCCACACACCGTGCGACAAAACTCAACTACCTATTAATCTTCTACCCAAATTCTCAACCTCCAAATCTTCCTGTCTAAAGTCATGTCATCAGTCAGCTGAAGTTGTGTCATATCCTGTCTAATCACCTCCCTTTTCTTCGGCCTACCTCTACCTCTCCTAACTCCTGATACCGCCAATCTCTCACACCTTCTAACTAGTGTATCCTCACACCTCCTCTTCACATGCCCGAACCATCTCAGCCTCGCTTCCCTCCTCTTGTCCGCCATGGAGGCCCCTCCGACCTTGTCCCGTATAACTTCGCCACTAATCATATCTCTCCTAGTATGACCACACATCCATTTGAGCATCCTCATCTCCGTTAATGGCTTGGGTAAAACGATAATCAACTAAAAAAACGTAGAAACCAATAAATGTGGCCAATAATGAAAAGCATGTTTTGTCCATTACAGTCATAGTAAATATGGAGCACAAATTAATTAATTCTTGAATGATAAAATAAATGATCAAAGCATTTCAAACATAGATGAGGTGAACTACTTTGAAGAAGCAACTGTTCAAAGCGGTAACAGTCTAGGCAGTAAAAATTTGGAGATAGTGGCAACAGTTCAAAGAAGAATTAACACAAGATGCTTCTGTCCCCTCATGTGAAGCAGCCAACGAAGTAGGTACTGCAGGCATAGTACAGTCACAAATGAATTTTGGAAGAGACAAGACGAGATGAACTAATAACATCCATACCTTGCTAGATTCCATGGAGTGATGCTGAATAGAGATCATGTCAGATGAGTTGACTGGATAAATATCCTGGTGATAGTGCTTTCTACTGGGGAGATAACGTTGACCAAGAATTCTTATAGCAACAAGAAAAATCCCACTTGTGAAAACCATGGAGATTGCCTTTGACATAGAAATGCTTCTCTATAATCCACAAGGAGAAATATTATTGTCCATTTGATTCAACAAGACATCTATTGTACTTATAGTAATCATTTAGATAAAAGAAAACATATAGTCATATCCCATACACCCAACAGATAGAGAATGCATGAATGTGAAGGAAGGCAAGATCAAAGAAGACAACAGCTAGCCAATCAGGGCCCTATGTGCCAGTCAAACACAAGAACCCCCCCCCCACCCCCCACCCCGCCTTCAAATACTAACTAACTAATGATGTAAAAATTATAAAAAGAAGACTTTTTACAGAAGACAAATAATGCGGGCATGTAAAGACCTTGTATATGACATACCTTGCTAGAGGGAGAGTTGAAAGATTTTGCAACAATACCCGATGACAATTGCTTGTAGGGAAGTGTATAGACATCTTCATAAAACATATCTAGAATGTCACTTAGACCAACCTGAAAAAGTAAAACTAGATCAACTAATTATTAGAATAATTAATTACATGCCCATCAAGTGTGGACTTTGAATGAAAAATTTTCCAGTATATCACATCGAACCTTAATCTAAGTCTTATAAGCAGACAGAAAAGGAAATACATTTGAAACATCTTGGAAAATATAAACCCTTGATGGGAGAGATGTTCGTAGTCAATTGGCTTCACTCACTCCATTTCCTTGCACTATTGATACACACACCTACTAGGAGGGCTCATCAACTACAATAACATGGATGACCTAATACACGTCTCACTGTGAGAAGTCATGGTTGCAAATTTCAGAACCTTATGCTTTGGGGATAAAAAAACTCTATGAACAACCAATACGAAGGTGTTAGAAGACTAAAGTGGTCATATCGTTAGCATATACAACTTTTTCTAAACAATCTTGACATGAAAAAAAGGGAGAACCATAAGTGAGGAACTAGAGAGCTTTTAAGAAACTTATCTCAGAGTGGCACTTACCAGAGCTTCCAAGGCGAAGGGAAAATGAAAATGATTCCAAGTTATCCACTAGACAACCCCCCCCCAACACCACCACCACCACAACACATTAAATTGCTATTTAATAGGTATTATAATTGTTCTATATAAGTCCCTAAAATCTTAAACTAGATAGCATTACCAGTCAATAGGCCAACGAGAACAAAAAATGGCCTTAGCAAACCGACCATTCAAGATTCAGTACCAGCAGAAAAGTTTTAAACGTTTTCTTCATATGTCCATTCCTAGTGTTAAATCTTCCAAAGATTAAGGCAATCGAACTTTCAACCGTTTATTGCGTATCCATAGAAGGAAAGTAAATTCACCGCCAATGCATTAGCTTACCCCATAGGGTGACTAGGTTTTTTTTCCTTTAGTGCTAGGCAAGCCACGGATAAATATTGGAGAATTTAATGGTTGTGGATTAATCAAATCAACAAAGCAAAGCACAAGACAGTGAAACAAATATTTACCAAATGCAGAGTTACCTTTATCTCAAAAAAAAAATACTTACCCAATGCATGGATCTCTTGCTAATCGTCCACAAATATGAAAATAACATCAAACACCAATGATAAGTAATGTCTATTTGATTAACTCATGACTAACAGATGCCTAAAGGCATAGGAGCTATCTAAGTTATCTCTATGTGATATTTTTTGATGAAGTATCTGTTGTATAATACACATTCCATTAAACCTAAACGTGACACAAGAAACACAGATGCAGAGAACATGGAGTTACCATTTGGGAGTGAGTCAGAAAAACCTCCCATGTGTTTGTTGCTGTTTTCTTCCACCCTTCAAATTTCACATTGCCAAGTTTCTCAGAATCAATCTGCAATTTGTAAGCAGGTACATACTCATTCAGCCAAGCAATAAATTCAGGGCCTCCAGTTTGTTCCAGTTTGGAGTATGCGGTTGAAGTTAACCAATTGCTCATCCATCTTCCCTCCCTTGGTCTGTAATTCCCCCTTTCTGAAGAAAATTTCTGGAGCAAAATATTGGCATTTGCAACTATTTCACATTTCATTAAGTTGTATAGAGTAACAGAGGAATCTTTTGAGACGATGCTTTTGTGCTTGTGAAACCAGGGGAAAAACTTCTTTGCTGCTCCTCCAGGAGTTTCTTTAAACAAATGTCCTTTCATGCTTTCGAGAGCAGAAAGACAAATAACTTCTGCAATGACAGAAATGACTCGTTCATCTGATGAGGTGATGGCAAAAGATGGTGGTACCTGCTGATATGAAAGGAATAACAGAACTCAACCTATCAGTATCACGTAGCACCTGCAAGGCAGACATTATAAATCTGATATTACAAGAGAGCATAGTGAACGGAAAGACAGGATAAAAAGATAGAAACACAAACAGGGAAGGAGTAGGGATAGGTAACATTCAAAAATAAAAAGCTCCCTACCTCTCTCGGTGTTTCAAGATCATCCATATTTCTTTCTGCTCCTGGTATAAAAAGTACAAGTTCAAAGTTCCAAAGATGTTGCAAAGTCACTTGTCTAAATGTCATGGCAAGTATATTTGTAGACGTCGTGCCGGACAGCATCTCTTTAGTTAGGGTACTTTTAAGCTTTTGGGCTTTCTCCATAACTTTCCTTGCTGGTAAGAACTGCCAGAATGTCAAGCTTTAGACACACTATAACCATATTTTACATTATTCATATCAGCAATAAACAGAGCAGGCAACAAAATAAAAGGGCAAAAGTCTACCAGTGTCTGAGAGAATAGGCATTAAACTTTGCCAAAGAAAATGAAGATCAACTATATGATTATTAACTTCAGTGACAAGGCTTCAAGTTAGAAGCTATAGCTTAAAACTTAATAGACATAACAACCTATGAGAAATTGTCAATCAACTGCTTTAATAAAAGTACAAATATTTTTAAAAAGAAAGGAAAAATCCAAAGACCACACCTCTATATGAAATCCAATTTTTTTTCTTTTAATTTAATATGATCTACCACTCTTGTTTGTTACTCGACCATCAACATTTTTTTTTTTGAAACTGGTAACTATTACTCGACCATCAACTTCTTTAAAAGAAAGGATTCGTACAATAAAACTACTTCCACAACTAGGAAGACAAATTTTATACATTGAAGGAACAGGATCATTGGTGGTCCTGGAAATGTTTCAGCTTCGATAACAGCAGCCTCCCCAGATCCCACTGGTGGGATTACACTGGGTATGTTGTTGTTGTTGTAAATTTGAGAGGTTATTCCAAAAGTGTTATACGTGAAAATCCAATAACTGGCCTTATTGTAGGAAAATTGGTTGTGTCTCGTCTAAACAGCTTAGTCAAGGAACCATCATATGTACCGTGCATTTCCAAAAAATGGCTGTTTCTACGCCTCGACCAGTGTGACAAGGAAATGCAATTCTACCATTATCACAAGACTGAGCCTTGCTTAATGATGCAGGACAAACAGAATAAAACTTACTTATAGGTAGATTAAATAAATGAAGTTAATTACTTATTGGCGTGGCCTAGTGGTCAATGAAGTGGGTTGAAAATATCGGGTTCAATTTTCAGTGGAGACAAAAATATTACTCCCTTAGTCCATATTTACATGACCATGTTTGACATGGTACTCTTTAAGAAGCAATAAATAAAATAATTATTTTACTATATCACCCCTAATTATTATAAGTCATCTATATGTTTGGAAGTGAACTTAGTACTTAATAATAAGAAAAAAATGGATATAAAATGGTAAATTATCTCTTAATTTTCCAATCTGGACAAGTAAAAGTGGACATCTATTAATTCACATCTATCGAAGCCTTGACAGATAGAATTACATTATTTGTGCTAGTGGGAGGTAGTATTTAAGAATCCATGGAATTAGTCGATATGCGCACAAGCTTGCCGGGACATAATGGTTACAAAATAAAAAGTCTAATTATTCAAATATAAGCACAATTAGTGGTCATTTGGCCATGAATATTTTACTTTTTCCGGAGTTAGAATTCCGGAAACATGTTTCGCCATAAAATTCTTGAAAAACGACAGAGAATTATTTTCACTTTTTTCACTCCAAATCACTCACAAAACCTTGAAAAACAAATCTAATTTGTATTCATGTCCAAACATAACTCCAATTTCCAAAAGTACTATTTTTCACTTCGAAAACAAAAACTACTTTTTTCAAATAATCACATTTTTCATGGCCAAACAAGCCCTTATATTATTACTTCTACATAGGGTAAAACAGGTATAAAAATGGTAAATTATCTCTTAGTTTTCGAAATTGAACAAGTAAAAGACATCTATAACTTCACATATGTCAAAAGCTTTGGTTACGTTATTTGTGTTGGTGAGAGATAGCAGGTACCCGTGTAATTAGCAAAGTGCGCACAAGTTGGCCAAGACATTGCCTTTACTAAAACAAGTCTAATTATTCAAATATAAGCACAATTATATTAGTACTTCTACATAAGTAAAACTCACCAGTCTAGTAGAAACAGTACTGTGCTCACTAGAATTCCCAGGAAACAACGTTTCAACAACCATAGAATCCATACCCATAGAAATATGTTCAATAGCAGCTTCCCCACCGTCCACCACCGCAAAATAATTTTCATGGAAAACATGCTCCTTCGTACCAAACACACCCCTAGGGCTCGTTTGGAACAAGGGATAACTAATCGGGATTAAATTTGGGATGAGTTTATCCCACATTTGATTGGGATAAAATCCTGGGAATATGCCGGGATTGCAGTGTTATTTATTATGGTCCTAAACTTACGTCTATCGGAAACAACCTCTACTCCGAAGGTAGAGGTAATGTCTGCGTACACTCTAGTCTCTCCAGACCTCACTTGTGAGATTATACTGGGTATGTTGTTATTGTTGTTGTTGTATGCCGGGGTTGCGGTGTTATTTTTATGGTCCTAAACTTATGTCATTGAAGTCTAATTATTCAAATACAAGTAAAATTATATTAGTACTTCTACATTAACTCACCACTCTAGTAGAAACAGTACTAGTCGACGTGCGCACAAGCTTGACAGGGTAACAACAACAACATACCCAGTGAAATCCCACAATGTGGGGTCTGGGGAAGGGTAGAGTGTACACAGACCTTACCTCTACCTTGGTAGGTAGAGCGGTTGTTTCCAAGAGACCCTCGGCTCAAGATAAAGCACAAGCCCATGCAAAGTAAGACACACAACGTGCGTAAATCATGACAGCGCATTCTAAAAAAGAAAGGAGCAAAAAGAATCAATAGCTAATGCAAGTAAATAAGACAAACAAAATACACATAGCAACATAAATCAAACGACAATGGACTATAAGGCAATATGATAGGCTAAGCGAGCCTACAATAATAATACTACAACTACCAGTTCATAAGCGTAAGTAGGACTACGCTGGACTACCTACTATCCATCTACCCTAATACGTGTCCTCCATAACCTCTTATCTAAGGTCATGTCATCAGTGAGTAGCACATGCGTCATATCCCGTCTAATCACCTCTCATCAATACTTCTTCGGCCTACCTCCACCCCTCATGTACTCGTCCATAGCCAACCTTTCGCACCTCTGCACTGGGGCATTTATGTCTCTCATCTGCAAGTGTCCGAACCATCTCAACCTAGCTTCTCGCATCTTATCCTCCACCAAGGTCACTCACACTTTGTCTCTGATATCACCATTTCTAATTATATCCCTCCTTGTATGCCCACACATCCATCTTAGCATCCTCATCTCCGCAACCTTCATCTTTTGGGTGTGCGAAGTCTTGACTGGCCAACACTCCGCCCATACAACATGATCGGTCTAACCACCACCGTATAGAACTTGCCTTTAAGTTTTGGTGGCACCTTTTTATCGCACAATACTCCAGATGCGAGGGCACTCATCCATAAATCAGTTACCGATACAAATAACATAAAAAAAATGTAACCAACGTTTATTGGAAAAAGCAACCCCAAAGATTTGGGACCAACAGCGGTTAGCAACCACAGTTATTAAAAAAAATCTAATTATCCAAATATCAGGACAACTATATTAGTACTTCTACATAAATAAACTCACCAATCTAGTAGAAACAGTACTATGCTCATTAGAATTCCCAGGAAACAATGTTTCAACAACCATAGCATCCATACCACCGGAAATATGTTCTCCGGCAGCTTCACCACCGTCCGCCGCCGCAGCAGTAAGTGCCTGCTGGAAATCAACAGGTCCAACTAAAGTCAATCGAGCCAAATCGTTCTCATAAGTTCTTACACAAGGTATCGATTTCTCGGCTCCGTTAAAATCAGTTACTGCTTCTAGAATGTTCTCCTCTGACGCCGGGGTAAATGGCTTCTGTGCCAACCAGGAAATGGCACGACGGCGAGAGTATTTGTAAGTTGGGAAGGGTAATTTGGGGAAGAAAAAAGGATATTTGTTGATTGGGGAATTGGTTAGGGTTGAGATAGAATTTGGTGGAGAGAGAGTCAGTGTGAACGCCATTGTCCAAGGGTTTTGCAAGAATGACCTCTTCAATTCGACTGGTTACGAAATTTAAAAAATAAAAAAATTATCAAATTAAAGAAAAATATTTTTTTTTTGAGATCGACTAAAAATGAGATATAGGGAGTACTAATTTGTTTCCTAGTCATGCTAAGAGGGTTAGTAATTTAGTATTATGCCTAACATTAGAGGTGAAAGTGTATTAATGTAATATCTTTACTACTTTGGTATATGCTAAATTTTGAAATGTGATCTAGAAGCAAATGGTAGTGATGCTGTAATTTTGGGGTAATATAATTGCACTGTTGTTTTCTAATTCTTGTGCGTTGTCTTAAAATTCGATTTTTCACTCCTTTTATTTCTACAAAAACTATCATTTTCCAGTAAGTCCATATGAACATTACTGATAGACTTCATTTTTATGGTTGTGTTTTTGTACATTAATTTGGTAATTAGCTGTTGCTTGAAAGGAACTAACAATTGTTCGGTTTCGTAGGTTAAAGCAAACTTCTCACTTCACGTTTTGCTAAGGAAACTTGTCAACATAAAACTCGTAGGCTGTTAAACTCAGCCCCAAGTAGTTGAACTTGTTAGTTAATTAATCTTAAAATTAAATTGTAGTTAACTACTTTGACCTACAATAAAATTTACATAATTTAGTTCTCGATCTGATAGCTTCAAGCTTTGTTTGAGTAAATCTAATTACAAAAATAGGCCAAAGCGAAATCAAATGTAAGTTTGTGGGTTCAATAGAATTAGTGTTTTGGTACTCTGGCCCACTCCAGTTGCTTTGGTAGACTGAGTGTCCAATTTCTTTTCTGTTTTTCTTTAGGCCTTCGGATCATTTAAGACCTGAAAACTCTGGCCCACCACACTAGGTGTCCATCACTTTTCTATGAAATGAATTCTGGCCTCACTCCAGTCGCCCTGAGGCTTTGTATGACTGAGTGTCCAATATCATCATATCAAAGAAATTTTGGCCCACTCAAGTCGCCCGGAGGCTTTGTATGACTGAGTGTCCAATATCATCCTATGAAGGATCTTCTGCCAAATAGTGTGACAAGCTCAACGTCTTTAACTTTTAGACTTCTTCCGTTATGATTGGTGCCCAGATAATTCTTGGCTCTTACTTAAGAGTGGTAACAGTTTTCGCACAGTTAGTGGATCTTTCTTCCTCGTATGTGCGAATATACTTTACACACTTTTAATAATTACACTTAAAAGAACGGATCTTTTTAAGTCGTTTACAAAATCCAATCTTTAAACGGGAAAGAAGAAGAGATTAAACTTCTGATTTTAAAGCGTAAGGAATATAAATTATTTTGTGAAAACATTTTCATATTCCTCCTTACTTTAAGCCATTTTTTAATCAGACATCATTTAATCTTATTTTTGACAATGAAGGAAAATTATTTATTCCGATTTCGGATTCTGGCACACTTCAGTCACTTCATCGGACTGAGTGTCCATTTCCTCCTTACCATAATTTGGATCCTTTGTCTGGGACAGATATAGGCCTTCTGCTGCAAGATAGAACCACATCTTCAGCCTTCTCCTCTTGTCCCAGTTGACATCCTCAACCTCTTGTGAGCGCTTGTTCCCACCACTCTCAAGAGCGGTGACACCATGAACATGTTGACCTTCAACAACATAATCATCACTCTCTTCTACCAGAAAATCACAGCCATATCCAGATTTGATCACACAACTTTTGACCGACATCTTTCGAACACTAATACTAATACAATACAATATTGTCTTAAATTGTTGGGTACTATTGTAAAGCAGTACGAAAAGTAAATCAATATTACAAGTGTTCGAAAGGATAAACAAATAGGACAATGTTTAGAACTGCCGCAAGCTTGTTGAGTCTTGAATCTTGATAACCTGAAATCAAGAAATAACTAAATCTGGATGGTTACAACTGTGTGTTGAGTCGAGTGATTGCACTCCGTCCTTAAGACAAGATTGCCCCGTATATATATTTTTACGTTAGCGGACAATAGTCTCTCAAGATAAAACAACACTTTAATTTCAACGCTATAAAGCAAATAGGTTGAGTCTGACGAAGAAAACAAATATGAATCGACTTGCTGAAGATATGGAAAAGGAAGGAAGAGTTTCTGTTTTCGTCCAACGTTATTGGACTGACTTTCTCTTCTGTTTTGTCTCTGTGTATATAGTGTGTCTCTGTTGTGTATATATGTGTGTTTGCTCACTGTTTTTCATCACTGTTTTGTACTGCTATTTTCGTGTATGTATGTCCAACACAATTGAGCCAAAAGGCATCAATATATAGCATGGAGGAGGGACTTATCAACTGCCACAAACATGGCTGTAAATAGTCATTAGGAAGGTTGCTAATGGCATTAGAGAGGGTTGTTAATGGCCATTTAGAGAGGCTGATTTATGGTCATGAAGGAGGGCTGTTTATGGAGGAGTTAACAACCATGTAATGACTTCTTTCCCAAAATCAACTTTCCAGAAACTCTAGGGACCAAACTATAAATATTAAGCAATTTGGGATCCAAAAAGATAATTTCCCCCAGCCCGGACCAGACGGGCGGGCGGCGGCGGCGCGCGTGTGGGCTTAGCCTTGAACATAAGCACATCTAGGTCCTCCCTCCTTTAAACACATGGGATACCCATTGGGGTCCGAAACCCTTAACCACTTTAGAGACTTATAAGAGAGCAATTCTTCTTTTTCCCACCGATGTGGTAGATTTGTCCCACACCATATTTCCATGCCTCAAACACCTTACTTCGTGGACCAATATCTCTTTCATTTCTCAACGAAATTTGACGATTCTTGGGCCTACGGTCATCTACTCACTTAGTAGATTATGCATGTGTGAAGAGACAAAGCCTCCAACATGTGGAACACTAGTGTTTAATTCATTAAACATGGGTGGACGCACCTCCCCGCCAAAGGCAAATTTCCAACAAATTACACATATTGCACTTTAATTTACTTAAGCAAATCGTACCACATTTTGTGCACATTCTCCCGTTAGGATTTTGATTGATTTAGTAATATCTTCCTATAATGAATTTAAGATTTTTACGTTTGCCAATATAAAATGTTAATTTAAACAGACAAACAAACAAAAGGAAATTAAACCAAGTGCAAATACTTAGTGTGTACGTTAATGAAAATTCAATCCAAAAGAGTCAATCAGTTGCATCTACTATAAGTTGTTTGGTTTGAGGGATATAAAAATTAATCTCGAAATTAGCTTATTCCGCGTTTTGTAGGATTTTTTTTATCCAGGTTTACAATCCCCAGATTGTTTATACCACAATTGTAGTATTTTTATACCCAAATTAGGGATACCAATTCAGGGATTTTAAACACTAAAATGACGCATTTGTTCTTCTCCAAAACTCTTTTCCCAAAGTCCTTTAAAATAACCGACATTAAAATTAGAAATAAAGTTTATCCCTTCATAACTAGTTTAAACCAAATACATATTTCATACTATACCAGGTATATCCCGGTTTTAGTCCAATAAACTAAACATCTAACGATAAAGCATATCCACTAAATAATTTTATTATTGTAATTCTATCATTATTAACCCGAGAGAACTTATTCACCAACCAAGCCCTAGAAAAATTAAGTTATATACACTATCAACATATATAAGTCATGATAAAAATCATTGTTGAACGAGTATTTACTATTTTCAGACTATAAATGTTAACTATTAAATATAGGAAAGATCATGCCAAGACCGAGCAAGAACACCAAGCTAACTTTTCGTCATAGATTTTAGATCAGATATTGAAAATTTATCTTCAAATATCTGTTTGATCATGAAATTTGATTGTATTTTAAAATTTTAAAATATTTTCAAGTTCCAGACCAGTTTTTGGAAGAAATTTCACTTCCACTCACAAAACTTCAATTTTTTTCTAGGTAAAATACATGTCCAAACACAACTTCAAGTTTTAAGAATTATAACTTCAAAAACTCGACTTTTCAAGTTTGAACTTCAAAATCTATGACCTAACAAGAGCTTAAGTTTCTCATCAAATTGCTTCAAATTTCAGTTTTGCATTTATGAATTGATCAGAAATCCAGCTAGATCCATGAGATGATTCTTGAATTTGACATTTGCAAGTTGATTTTCCAACACATCTAAGTTAAGTGATTGCTTAAATATACAAACAAGAGATGCCATTTAATTCCTTTCAAGCAACAATTTTGCACAAACACATATAATGATTGACATCATCCAACTTTTTTGTCTTCACAATTATTTTTCAAAGATAAGAGAGGAAAAATTAATGGCTTTCCAAAAACAGTACCTTGATTTGTTCTTGGTACCAAGTGGTCTAACTATTATGTTTGGTTATCATCTCTATTTGCTCTATAGATACCTCAAAGTTCCTCATACTACTGTCATGGGGTTTGAAAACAATGACAAAAGAGCTTGGGTTGAAACAATTATGTTGGTAAGTTGTTTAACTGCCAATATATATCCTCTTAATTTTGTCACAAAAAATGTTGTGAAATAACATTTTCAATCTTTTAGTTCCTTGCTCATCTCTTTTTACTTTTATGTTATTTAATATGATATGAAATGAGCTTAACTGAAGATGCGAGAATTTATACAACATACCCAATTGGAGACTGAGGAATAGTTATTGTTGCTTATCTCTTTTCACTATTTATTTGTACATCTCCGGCTCTGCTTGTTTGATTTGAAAGCTTACTGATGATTGTCAATAAGATCTTTACATCTTTCGTTCTTTATTTTATTGTCTCGAGTTAAAACTTAATTTACGATCATGCTACTAGTGTCATGTTCTTCGTAATTGTTAGAGTTTTAGCCTCCTCGATCAATGGTGGTTGGTGGAGCTAAATGAAAGAAAATGAGTTTCCGTTGAATCCCCTTCGTTCCAAAATCACATTGTGCAAGTAGGGTAAAAAAACAACTCTCTTACATATATATAACTGTTAAATCCCTTCAACATAAAGGCGACTTCTAGCTATATCATTTTTCTTGCATTTTTCTAAATCTGCTTGTTAGGAATTCTGACTCCGCCACTGTCCAAAGTAACTACCAATATATTCTCTCACTTTTTAACCCAACATTTGATTAATTTTAATGTGGAATTCTTGCAGGATGATAAAAAGAATATTGATACAGCTCTAACTGTTCTAGGATCTAGTCTATCTGGAGCAACATTCTTGGCATCTGTTTCACTAAGTTTAAGCTTTCTCATTGGAGCTTGGATGGCAAACAATAGTGTTTTCAGCAGTGAATTAATATATGGTGACACAAGATTAGAGACCATGTCCATCAAATTCATTAGCCTGCTACTCTGCTTCATGTTGGCGTTTTCATGTTTTGTTCAATCGTCGAGGTGCTTTATTCACGCGAATTACCTAATTAGCACGCCCGATACTGATATACCGATTAGCTATGTTGAATTGGCAGTGATAAGGGGAGGTGATTTTTGGTCATTAGGACTTAGAGCACTTTATTTTGCTACGCCTTTGTTGTTGTGGTTTTTTGGACCGATTCCTATGTTTGCTACATCGATAGGTATGGTTTTCCTACTCCATTACCTTGACAAGAACACCAAGCAATTGCATACACATCGGTCTTCTGTAAAAGGAAAGCAGCCATATGAGAGACTCTAGTACATTTGATCTTGATAATTCATAAGACACTACAAAGTATGAGTTTCTATTCTATGGTTATCTCAAGTAATGTAAACAATTGTATGTATCTAAGGCAGATTATTTTATAGCATATACTTGTAGGAATCATGCATGTGGTAGCACAAATACTCTCAAACAATTTATTTATTTTTTTCAAAAGTCAATATTTTAATTGAGGTTGCTTAAAACAACACTATTATTACATTCTTTCTTGATAAAATTATAATTATATGGATTATATAAAAATTTTGAATTTATGGAAGAGAAATTGGCTTAAATTCTATGCAGTAACGGTGCAAAAATATAGTTACACAATCAGACCAATATTTAGGTAACTATAAGTAAATTTTTGTTTAACTAATTAACAATTATATTAACAAAGTGTCGTATAGTCTGTTTGACCAAGCTTCTTAAATAAGCCTATTTTGAAAGTATTTTTGGCGAAAAACAGTTTGTGTTTGACCAATTAATTTAAAAAGTACTTTTGAACAACAATTAGTGTTTGGCCAAACTTTTAAAAAGTGTTTCTAAGTGTATTTATCTCAAAAATATTTTGAAAATGTGTTTTTGGATAAAAACTATTTTTTAGCTTCTGAAAACTACTTCTGCTACTCCCATAATCATCTATTTTTTCTCAAAAGTTTGGTCAAATACCTCACCTTTTGACAATAAGCACTTGTTAAATAAGCTTGGACAAACATGCTAGTATTCCAGATGAAGTTTAGCACAAAATGACAGGTTGTCATTAATTTATACTGAGTGCTAGTTTTCTGAAACTAAAAAGTTTCACATATATTTATCACAAAAGCATTAAATAGATTTTTATATATCAGTTTTTATTCACACTATTCTATAATTAATAAATGATATTATTTCAAATAGAGTTCTTAATTTTAGTCTAATAGTGTCAGTAATCATGTCCAAATTACAAAATGCTATGACCTAATATATCTTTAACTTTCACATGCCACATAACGGATTTAGAATCTGGTCAACTTTTTATTATTAATTATATAAAACAATTAAAGAAGTAACAAAAGTCAATATTTTAATTGAGGTTGCTTAAAACAAGCACTATTATTACATTATTTCTTGATAAAAATATAAAATTATATGAATTATATAAAAAATTGAATTTATGGAAGATAAATTGGCTAAATTCTATGCATTAACGGTGCAAAAATATAGTTACACAATCAGACCAATATTTAGGTAACTATAAGTAATTTTTTGTTTAACTAATTAACAATTATATTAACAAAGTACCGTATTAAATCATCTTATTTTGAAAAGTACCTTTTTTAAAAGTACTTTTGGCGAAAAACAGTTTTTGTTCGGTCAATTAATTTAAAATGTACTTCTAAGTGTATTTTGGGTAAAAACTTTTTTTTTTGCTTCTGAAAACTGATTCTGCTACCCCCCCCCCCCGAAGCACTTATTTTCTCCCAAAAACTTGGTCAAACACCTCACCTTTTTACAATAAGCACTTGTTAAAAAAAAGTGTTTTTGAAAAAAAATAAGCTTGGCCAAACATGCTAGTATTCAAGAAGAAGCTTAGCACAAAATGATAGGTTGTTATTAATTTATATTGAGTGCTACTTTTCTGAAACTAAAAAGTTTCACATATATTAATCACAAAAGCATTAAATAGATTTTTATATACCAGTTTTTATTCACACTATTCTATAATTAATAAATAATATTATTTCAAAGAGAGTTCTTAATTTTAGTCTAATAGTGTCAGTAATCATGTCCAAATTACAAAATGCTATGATCTAATTGTAAGATTGTATTAATCTCCCTTGAGGAGGTTTCTCATTAATACAAATATATATAGTGTACAATATGTAGAAACCTAGTACAATGGTGAATCATCTTCCTACCATAATTCTATATCACTAAATATATACAAAATATATGGAATATATTCTAATTATGGTGGTGGTATTGAATTAGGATTCTAGACTTATTGTTACACGTTAATACACCCCCTCAGTCTGAGCGGGAGGTGGCCAGACGTTGAGACTGGATCTGAAGTCTAGGAATAGTTGTCGAGGAAGACCTTTCGTGAAGATATCGCGTACTGATATGAGGAAGCCACATGCAATACTCTAACATGACCGAGAGCAACCTTTTCACGAACAAAATGTATATCTATCTCAATATGTTTGGTCCCTGATGCTGAACCGGATTATGAGATAAATAAATAGCGGATATGTTATCACAGTAAACCACGGACGCCTTACGCACGGGACAATGAAGTTCCAAAAGAAGGTTTCGGAGCCAACATATCTCAGCAACAACATTTGCAACTCCTCTATACTAAGCCTCGGCACTCGAGCGGGATAATGTGGCTTGTCTCTTGGCAAACCAAGAAATGAAATTATCCCCTAAAAGGTGAGTACGACACTCTAGCCACCATGATCCAACAAGTTGATCCATTGCCCAGTTTCAACAAGGCCCGTTCGCAATTATTATTAGAAGAAACCAGACGTGCAAAGTAGGATGAGCACAATCAGAAGGCGTTAGCTGTGGAAACATCTCCGCGAAATAACATCACCGCCACCTGGCCTCCGCCAGAAAATAATTAGTCGCGAAAGAACCACGACGGCAGGGGCGGCAGAGGCAATGGAAGTGGCGGCAAAGGGCGTGGGAAAGGCAGCCGCGGTCAGCAACAAGTCACACAGCCGCATCAGCCTAGTCTGTTGAATCACTGGACAGGCCCAATTGCTCCCCATCAGACCGGTCATTGGGCTCCCTATCGCTCCATTCCAGTGGCCCAATATCCTTACCCCACAGCAAGGGATATTGGGCCTTGCTCTAGCAGCTCGCCCAGCCCATCATCAGGCACACCAGGCCCACTTCACGCAGCAACAGTATCCACAACACCCTTCCAGTCTGGCCCCCACTGAGTTGGGCCAAGCTTTTAGTAGTCTGACCTTGCAGCAGCCCGATGAAAATTGGTACATGGACTCGGGTGCCATATCTCACCTCACCCGCTCTGCAGGTAATATTCCCAAACTATATGAGTTAAAACATCCTCAATACATTACTGTTGAAAACGACCATCGCATTCCAATTCAGGGTTATGGTACCGCCTACACACCACCGCCTCATCCACATTTTCCCCTTAAAAATGTCCCATATGCCCCAAACATCATTAAGAACCTAGTATATGTCCGCCAATTTACTCGTAACAATTTTGTCTCTGTTGACTTTGACCCTTTTGGTTTTACTGTGAAGGATCTTCGTACGGGGACACCTCTTACGAGATGCAATAGGACATGGGATCTCTATCCATTCTCATCCACCTCTGCTGCCATATCATGCTCTCCCATATCTCTCACTGATATCTCTCTGTCAACCTGGCATAATAGGCTTGGCCACCCAGGTACCGCATTTTTTAATTTTCTTAGAGACAATAATTTTATTAATTGTAATAATGGGAAATATGCCCAGTACTGTGTTTCTTGCACTTTAGGCAAACATGTTCATCTACCCTTTAAATCATCTTCAAGCATTACGTTCTCCCCTTTTGATAGTATTCATGCTGATCTGTGGACATCACCTATATTTAGTTCCCTGAGTCATAAATATTATCTTGTCCCATTAGATGATTTTTCTCATTATATTTGGGTCTACCCACTCAAATTTAAATCCGAGGTATTTTCCAAATTTCTCGAGTTTCGTACTTTTATTAAAACACAGTTTGAGAAAACCATAAAATCTTTTCAATGTGATAATGGTCGTGAATTCAATAACTCGCAGTTTCACCGATTTTTTAGAAATAATAGTATGGTGTTCCGATTCTCCTGTCTCCACACCTTACCTCAAAATGGCGAAGCAGAACGAATCATCTACATCATAAATAACATGGTTCGTACACTCATGTTTCATGTCTCACTACCTCCCTCATTCTGGGTCTATGCAGTCAAAATGATAGAATACGTCCTTAATATTTTACCTACCATCACCCTTCACAACATGACCCCAACTGAAATATTATACCGACGGATACCTTCCTATGACCACCTTCAGATTTTCGGCTGCCTATGTTATCCCAATCTGGCCTCAACCGCTTCTCATAAACTGGCACCCCGGATCATTCCGTGTATCTTCGTAGGTTTTTCGCCCAATCATAGGGGCTATTTGTGCTATGACTTGTCTACACGTCAGATTCACGTCTCTCGTCATGTGACGAAACCACATTTCCTTTTTTGGACACTAAAAAATTCTGAAAAACGGACTATACCTTTCTTGACATGTTAGACACTTCTCCCGTCATTCTCTACGAACTGTGTCAGTCCACCATCGAAGCACTGTCATTGCCACCCACTGTCGTCGACCTATCGGCGGCTCTGCCATCTGCTGACATCCCCACCGACCACATCACTAAGCCATCGTCACCTCTCCGGTCTCCGATTGCCACCGCCGGCAACAACTCCACTATCTCAGCATCACCACCG
This sequence comes from Anisodus acutangulus, assembly GCA_029783415.1. Lineage (NCBI taxonomy): Eukaryota > Viridiplantae > Streptophyta > Magnoliopsida > Solanales > Solanaceae > Anisodus > Anisodus acutangulus. The sequence goes on along the minus strand of CM056491.1, from coordinate 19,890,363 downwards.
ACAAACAACTCTTCCACAATGTCACTGATGTCCTCCCACGATAACCCCGCAGCCACTACACACCCACATCACACCACCAACATCAGAACACAACATCACCAACACAGAACCAACCCCCCCATCGACATTATACCCTACGTCACCTATCTCACCCCTTCTCGATCTACCCAGATCAACACCTTCACCCAATCCCCCGTCGAACCCAAACATTAAGTCACCTGCGGCCATACTCAGTTCCCAACACTCCGACGAGTACCTGCACCCAACCATACACCGTGAATCAACCTCAATCACCAGTGCACACAGCCACCCTGTCCCATCACACCCTATGGAAACCCGCGTCCAACACGGGATTTTCAAACCCAAAGTCCAATTTAACCTATCCGCACAAACAATTTCCCCAATTCCCCAAAACCCAAAATTAGCCAAACTATACCCTAATTGGAATACGACCATGTGTGAGGAATTTAATGCTTTAACAAAACAACACACTTGGGATTTGGTCCCGCGACCGGATGGGGTGAATGTGATCCGGTGCATGTGGTTTTTTCATCACAAATACAGAGATAGTGGTAACTTAGAAAGGTATAAGGCTAGACTTGTGGTAAATGACACTAATCAGCAGGAGGGTATTGATTGTGGTGAGACATTCAGTCCGGTTGTGAAATCGGCCATTATTCGCACAGTTCTGAGTATTGCTATGGGTAAGCATTGGTCTATTCATCAGCTTGATGTGGAAAATGCGTTTCTACATGGTGATATAAAAGAAACTGTTTATATGCATCAACCGCCTGATTTTGTCCATCCAGCGGCCCCTCAATATGTATGTCGTCTTCGCAAGTCACTTTATGGTTTGAAACAGGCCCCTCGAGCGTGGTATGATCGCTTTGCACAATACATTATGCGGATTGGGTTCGTTTGCAGCAGGTGCGATAATTCTCTCTTTATTTTCCATCAACGTAGTAGCATTGCCTATTTGGTGTTGTATGTGGATGATATTGTACTTACTGCCTCCTCTGATGTGTTAAAGAATGAGATTATTACACTGCTTAAGACCGAATTTGCTATGACTGACTTGAGGAAGTTGAGCTATGTTTTGGGTATATCAGTGACTCGTTCTGCAGACTCTATATTCCTATGTCAGCGCAAGTATGCAGAGGAGATAGTATACAGGGCTAAAATGGCAAACTGCAGGATCATGTCTACTTCGGTTGACTCTAAATCAACGCTTAGTACTATTGATGGTAACTCAGGCTCTGATACCATGTAAGATTGTATTAATCTCCCTTGAGGAGTCTTTCTCATTAATACAAATATATATAGTGTACAATATGTAGAAACCTAGTACAATGGTGAATCCTCTTCCTACCATAATTCTATATCACTAAATATATACAAAATATATGGGATATATTCTAATTATAGTGGTGGGATTGAATTGAAATTCTAGACTTATTGTTACACGTTAATACTGATATATCTTTAACTTTCACATGCCACATAACGGATTTAGAATCTGGTCAACTTTTTATTTTTAATCAAAAAATTAATTATATAAAACCATTAAAGAAATAATAAGGAAAAAAATAGAAAAAGAAATAACTGTAATACGAGGTCTATAAATTAGGGCCTCTTTAATTCAATGACATGTTCACATACTACACTATAAGTCGTTTCATTTCTAGCATGGTGTTGTTAAAAGTTGCCTTCATATTCACTATTCGTCTCATGACAACTACTGGTTAGATTCCGTCTTGCTTATCTCTTAGTCCGTTACTAAGTAGGATTAGCGTCAGATTTTACTGTTTAGTTATAAAATTTATACTAATTCCTTCATATATATTTTTAATACTGATTATATGACTGCTCTAACATATAGGTGTTGCTAAATCTTCTATTGTTTGAACGAGTGCATTTCATTTTATACCAATTCCATAATTAATTTGGACAATTATAATTGAATTTCAGTCAATGCAGGACGTGATATAGATTTTGAAATATCGGAACTCAAGGGGAGACTATTACCATAACTTAATACTTGTGGAAGGTCTTGTACTACTTATAGTGATTGTTTGATTTGTTGTACTTGTGAAGACACCGGTTTCTATCTTATTGCAAAACTATATCGATAATAGACTACACGCAACAAATAAGACAAATCCATGTAGTGCATCTAGCTTTCAAGATGATTTTAGTATTTCCTTATCTTTCATGATTTATACGAATAATGAAGAAATTTAAATGAATGATTTTCTGTCCACTAATAAAATTGGATTCAACTCCAAAAGCTAGTTAGGATAGAATTGTAGAACTTATATAATTTCTCTTATATTTATTACTTAAGTAATGTATGTTCAAATGTGTGTTGAGCATGCACTCTCACTTCATGTAATGTCATATGTATGATAGAGGTAGTGTGTTGATTGATCTCAAGGCTAATGATCATCCGATTCCTATTTATTTTTTTCTTTGTAGTATTTCCTTTCTAGGTTTTTTTCCTTTTTCGTTGGTATTTCATCACCTTACTTTATAATTAGAAGTGAAAATGATTAATTTTTGAAATAGAAGAACACAAGTTCAAGTATTTGATATTTAAATTTTTTATTAAATAAGTATAACACATAAACATGTCCTCAAAGTTGGCCTCAGCTGGCAAATATATCGTCCAACTTTAAGTGTACACAAGTAGGCACCTTAACTTGTCTCTACTTTGTCAGTTGAACAAAAATGGACATGAAAAATGGTTGAAGAAAAATGTGCGGGCTACCTGGGACGTGGAAGTAGCTTATGAAAATATTTGGAATATGACTTCATAATTAGATCATGTTGTGTTTGTAAAAATTTCTAGAAGTTTCAATAGTGTAGCTTTATCTTAGCTAAGTTTTCAATTTCCTTGTTACATGAATATTCTTGGGAAAGAATATTTCCAAGCTGAATTGTAAATGATGTTGTACACGATGTCGCGCCCGTTTTTAACCGTGGCTCGCGACGTGATGGGCCGATTCCCCTCTCTAGATTGATTAAAAAAATATTTTGTTGAGGAGTCGCCACCTAATTATTCTAAGGTGAATTAGGGCACCTAAATGTTAACTAAATGCTGCAATGTGAACGGAATTTATGGTCTGCGAAATTATGAGATTCTAGGTAAGGGTTCTTTATTATCCTAAAGGGAAGGGTTAGGCATACTTTAAGATCCGCTAACTTGCGGTTATCCGATCAAACTCAGGTTAATTATTATGCTAAGAAAAATGCATGTTTACAAGTATAAAAATAAAATAATGTTGCAAGTAATAAAAAAGATGCATTTTGACAAAGTAACGATTTTTTTCCTTTTTTGAGGAGTTTTGCAAAAGTGATTGTGATTTTGGGAAATAAAATCCGAAAAGTATGCATGACATTGTTTATAAAAAAAATTGACCTTTTAGATAAAAGCATGCGTTTGTAAAACATTGTTTATAAAATGTATGCAAAGTAGATTTTCAGATAAAAATATGCATTTGTATGGTATTGATTATAAAATACATGCAAAGTTGATTTTTAGAATAAAAATATGCATTAGGATGACATTGATTATAAAACATATACAAGGTGGGTTTTTTGGGTAAAACATGCATTTGTATAGCATTATTTACAAAAAATCATGTAAAGTGATTTTTGGATAAAAGAACACATTTGTATTGCATTATTTATAAAATACATGCAAAATAATAATTATTTTTTTTGGATAAAACATGCATTTGTATGACATTGTTTATAAATATATACAAAGTGATTTACCAAGAAGAAAACAACTTATTGGTGATGCAAAGAAAGTGATGTTTTGAAAGTCATTTTAAATAACGAATCGGATGAAAATAAGACACTATTTTGTATGATTAATAGTGTGAGTAAAAGGTGACCAATAGTTTTGAAAATTCTAAACAGTTCAAAAATAAGCTAGCGTTTTGAAGGTATGAGCGACAAACCTAAAATAAATAAACTAACGTTTATGAAAGTATGGGTGACGGACCTAAAATAGATAAACTAGCGATTTTCAATTTTAAATCTATTCTTTATAGATTATTAATTTTAAGTCTACCTATTCTAAACATTTCAATAATTACACAAGTACAATAAATAATATTAAAATACAGAATAAAATAAAGCTAAATTAAAGAAAAAATAAAACAACAATAAAATAAATCATCTCTGAGGAGTAACTTGTCTTCTTTAACTTTCGTAAGTGTTCCTTGCAAGCTGTCAAGAACAAACGGTTAGAAACAGTTGAATATAAATAACTTCGAATTCATATTCAAAACAATAAATGTTTTGATTACGGAAGGCTCAGACTTAAATTTCAAAAAGATCATTCCAAACACGTCGTGGTTGTGAACATATGACTTGTTGGTCATTTTAGTTGTCTTGACTACCGAACATGTTGGTCTCTCGGATAAAAAAAAAATTAAGTTTCATCCTTGCCCAGTTCTGAAGGAACGCAAACCGAGGGACATCTTTTAAAAGGATACGACCTCAAATTTAATTTCATCGGCCCAAGTGTAGTATCATGTTCAAATCAGTAAATTATACTAAAACAGTAAAATCGAAACCGAGAACAATTTTTCGAAGGGACACGGCCTCAAATTCAATTTCATTGGCATGTGTAGTATTTGTTCAAATCAGTAAAATAACAAAGTAGCCGCGTAATGGATATTCAAATACCAAAATAAACCAACAGTCTGCGATCAAAACATCCGACCAGAATTCTGAATTTTTTAACCGAAACAGAATTTGAATCCGCTTATGAAAATCCGACTCGAGATAGAACAGAACAGACCCGACCCGATTTTCGGGTCGACACGATCCGAGTTGAACAATTTTTTATTTATTTTTCAGATAACCAACAACAAAAAATTGAAACAAAATTCTAAAATTTTACCCGTCGGAACAGTAACGACCGAACGATGTGGACTGAAAGCGAAAATCGCACAAAGATCAGTCCAACACATTAGAATCAAGAAAATAGCAGCAAGGCAAAGTAATACAGTACCCCGAATCGATTAGTACAATATACAATCAGTAGCATAGCCATAAAACCGGAAAACAGTGCCAAATCCTAGAAACACATTTGTTTTCATTGCAAATTTCAGATAACCAATCAAAGGTAAAAAAAGATAATCATTAACAATAAATCATATAAGAACCAACCTTATTTTAGGATTTTGGCACTAGTTTCAACCCGAAACAGAAAGCAGACCCGACCCGAAAATCGAAAACAGAGAACAACAAAAAAAGAAAACAAATTTTTGGGGATCGAAACTAGTATTCAAAAGGTATTTTTCGGATTAAAAATTAGGGAACAAAAGTATATTTTTTTAAAACAAAGATTAACAACAAACCAACCATTTCGGATTCGGATTTACCCTTAATTTCAACTTCCCAAAAATCCTTCTCTTTTTTAGAACCCGAAAATCATCCCCCTTTTAAAATGAAGAACACATGCAAAGAAAAAACAAACAACCTTAAGAAGATTTCAGATTTCTTTTTTTTTTCAAATTTGAAAACTCGATTTTCGGACCTCCAAAATCCTCCTCTTTTAGAACCCGAAAATCAGCCTCGTCCAAAATGAAGAAACAAAGGGGGTTTTATAGATGATATCCCCCCAAGAACGAGTTTGAAATTCAAATAAAAGGGTAAAAAAATCTGATTTTGGAAGCGAATTTTGGGGGTATAGGTTGCGGATTTTCGAGGATAATGGTGTAGGTTGAAGTGATGGGGGGTGTGGCAGTGTCAGGGGTTGGTGGTGGCAGTGGGTGAGGTGACCGGCGATGTGGGGATGTGGGGTCGACGGATTGGGGGTATGGGGGTTGTGCGGTGAGAAAGGGTGTGTTTGGTTTTAGGGTTTGTGAGGGTTTGGTTTGGGGATTAAAGGGAAGGGAAATTGGGCCGTTACGGGTGGGCCGAGGGTTTTGGGGCTTGACCGGTTGGGGGTTGGTTTTTGTGGGTTGGTAGGGTTTTGTGGTGAGGGGAAATAAAACAGGGAGTTGGTTAAAAAATAAAGAAGGGGTTTATTATTAAAAGTGTTGTTTTTTTTTGCAAAAAATATAAATTATATAGATACAAATAAAGATGTGATAATAATAAGAACATAATATTTACGAAATGCTTAATGCTTAATTAAAAAATAAAATTGCAATGTCATTTTGCGAAAAATAAAATAACAGGGAGTATTAGGATAAAACTATGATTTAAGATATTAAAAGGCAAACGATAGTGGAAATACGAATAATAATAATAACAATAATAAATAAATAATGATATTAAAAATAATATATATATATATATATTAAATTTATTTTGAGGTGTCAAAAAAATATTTAAAATTATAAATAAATTAGAAAAGATGGGACAAAATTGGATGTCAACACACGAATTCGGACATACAATATCCTTAATTCTGAATTAATAGATGAAGTTGTTTGTGGGGAAAAAAAGTGATCATCATATGTCATAATCGTCAATGTCACCACTGTCGAATTTTCTTTCCTTTTATGCTATGCACCAACATAATCACCTCGTCTATTTTCATTCATGTTCTCACTTCCTTTGATTTTTCCTTTTGTTTCTCTCTTCCTTTTTCTAAAGTTGAAAGCTATAGTGAAAACAAAAGAAAGACTCTTGATAAACAAGAAATGATTTTACAACTTATATACGGTATAATGAAAATCTTACATTATTAGTGTAATTTAGAATGTTGTGATAAATATCCTGTTTTATTTTCTAGTTACTCATTTTACTTATTTATCTTGTTATATTAGTGGTGTCCGAATCAATGTGCTGTTGAAATTTGTTGCGTAAGCACAACGGAAGTTTGAAAATTTTACTTACCCAACAACGATCCTGACATGATTTATACAATAATCATGTTTATGTTCAAAACATAACAAAAGAAGAAAACTTACAGGTTTTCAAGCGCCGGATTCAATATTAAGGTATCCACGCGATTTGAATCATCGACTGCAAATTCCAACTCTATGTTAATGTTCAGTGGACCAGCCCAACTGGCCCACCTCACACGTCCAATGTGGACGGTCAGGCTCCATTTCGGGCCAGTAATTTCTTTCATGTATGAAAGAAATAATCTCCTTGATTATTTTCATTAATTGAAAGGCAATATATACAAGTTACATATTTCCATAATAGGAAAATCATTTTCCTATTCTACTTCTAAATCCTTCTTCTACCATAATTCTAACTATACAATATGGTAAGTGTATATCCTATTCTAAGTAATAAATATACTACAATATACACTTAATATACTTTCCTTAATATACAAGGTTTGGCCACTGATTTTCTGTCCTAAATTAGTCCCAATTTGGGCGTGTTTGAGCCACGAAGGAGAGGCCCAACTGCTGGATACACTTTGCCTTATTCACGAGTTGGGCCCGCCTTGAGAGGCCCAACCGCCTCTGGATCGCCTTACATTTCTGCTTTCTTCAGCAATATACATGTGATATATATTCAGTGTATATCACATGTATATTGCTCTGTTTAACACACCCCCGCAGTCATAGCGGGCGGTTTTCGAACGCTGAGACTGTCCCTAAAATCTTCAAAAAGTACCGCGGGTAGACCCTTGGTAAAAATGTCTGCAATTTGATAACGAGACGGGACATGGCATACGCGAACTTGACCTTTAGCAACCTTTTCACGGACAAAATGAATGTCCATTTCGATATGCTTGGTGCGTTGGTGTTGAACCGGGTTACCTGAAAGGTAGATGGCACTAATGTTATCGCAATATACCAAGGTTGCCTTCTGAATGGGACAATGAAGCTCCAAAAGCAAATTACGTAGCCAACATGATTCAGAGACCACATTCGCCACCCCTCGATATTCTGCCTCTGCACTTGAGCGTGATAGAGTTGCCTGACGCTTTGCCGACCAGGAGACCAAGTTGTTGCCAAGGAACATACTGAAGAGCAAGTCGACCGTCTGGTGTCGGGACAACCCCCCCAATCAGCATCCATGTAGGAGACAAGTGTAGATGTAGATGAGGGATACAAGTGCAAACCATAATCCAGTGTCCCCTGAATATACCGTATGATGTGTTTGATTGCATTCATGTGCTCAACTCTAGGGTCATGCATGAATAAACACACCTGTTGTACTGCATATGTAATATCGCAGTGCAGTAAAGGTAAGATCTTTGGAGGGCCCCTGCAAGACTGCGATAGCGGGTCGGGTCCTCGTATGGTGCACCTGCTGTGGCACTTAGCTTTGGGTTTGCATCAACTGGCGTGGAAGTGGACTTACAGGATGACATTCCAGCCCTTTCGATGATCTCAGCAGCATACTTTCGTTGAGACAGAAACAACCCATCTGAATGACGTTGGACGGCAATCCCCAAAAAATAACTCAAAGGCCCTAAATCTTTCATAGTGAACTCAGAACTGAGCATGGTCATGATAGACTGGCGCAAGGCATCGAAAGAGGCGGTCAAGATGATATCATCCACATACAACAGAATGTAGGCCAAAGAAGAACCACGACGGTAGATGAACAAGGAATTATCTGACCGGCTGTGAGTGAACCCAATAGTGGAAACAAAGTCAGCAAACCTCGTGTACCAGGCCCTCGGAGACTGCTTAAGCCCATATAAGGACTTCTTCAACAAACATACATGATGAGGACGGTTTGGATCCCTGAAACCCAAAGGCTGATGCATATAGACTGTTTCCTTGAGATCACCGTGTAGGAAAGCATTCTTGACATCCAACTGATGAATTGGCCACGTCTTTGACAGAGCCAAGCTAAGCACAGTGCGAATGGTAGCCGGTTTGACCACCGGACTAAACGTCTCACCACAATCAATTCCAACCTGCTGAGTCTTACCATCACCAACAAGTCGTGCCTTATGCCGAGCAAATGAGCCATCTGAATTCTCCTTATGAGCAAAAATCCACATAGACCTGATAACATTAATACCATATGGACGGGGCACCAACTCCCACGTCTTATTATCAATAAGAGCATTATATTCATCAGTCATAGCAATTTTCCAATTAGGGTCATTTAATGCTGACACAGGATTGCGGGGCAAGGGGGATTTAGAGACATCAGAATGTAAATTAAAATGTCTTTTAGGTGTAAAAATACATCATTGACTACGAGTGACCGGTCTATGACTCGAGGAAGAAGTAAGGGAATTTTGGGAATTTTCTAGGCTCATGATGGGTAGCGTGACGATGGGCTCTTGGCCCAAATCGGTAAAAGCTAGAATCGGCTTCTGGACCAGTTCCAGAATTGGGCTGGTCTAGCCCAATAGCTGGAACTGTTCGGTGGCACATGCTTCTTTGGGCATGACAACACTGTGGGTCCAGCGGGCAGTTGGCCTCCTGGAGGATTTTGGGTACGGGAGATGTCCGAAAGATTCCGAATAATATACGGGGATATTTGGTCATCCAAAAAACTATATGACTTAGGTTCGGGAGTATGAACTTTCGTAAATGGGAATTGAGTTTCATAAAAAATGACATGACGATTGATTATGATTTTCTTGGAGGATAAATCAAAACACTTATAACCACGATGATTTGATGGATAACCCAAAAACACACACGGGGTAGACCGAGCCTGAAGTTTGTTAATTGTGGTGGATGGGAATAACGGATAACACAAGCACCCAAAAATCCGAAGGTGAGAATAAGAAGGGTTCTTATTATATAGGATTTTGATGGGGGAGGAGTATATCAGACCTTTAGACGGAATTATGTTAAGCAGGTAAATGGCCATTTGTAGAGCATGATGCCAAAAATATGGAGGTATGGAGGCATGTATTAGGAGAGTTCGGACAATGTTATTTATTGAACGAATTTTGCGTTCGGCTTTCCCATTTTGTGAAGATGTGTGAGGACATGAAAAATGAAAATTTATCCCATGAGTAGCACAAAAATCTCGAAACTCCCTATTGTCATGCTCTTTCCCATTATCACATTGAATATTTTTTATTTCTCTTTCGAATTGAGTACGAATGAACGCTCTAAATTTTATGAAGACGGAAAACACTTGTGATTTATTCGCAATTGGAAACGTCCACAAAAATCTAGAATAATCATCTAAAAAGAGAACATAATATCGATGACCCATTGAACTAAGAACAAGAGATGTCCATAAGTCGCTATGAATAATGTCAAATGGCATAGAAGTATGGGAATTGGAGTCTACAAATGGCAACTTAACAATTTTTTCTAATGAACAAGACTGACAAATTGGAGTACGACTTGTACCCTTACAAGAAATAAAGCTATTTTTATTTAAAGCTGATAAAATAGAAGATCCCGGATGACCCAGACGAGCATGCCACATGGAAGGAGAGATGGCTGCAAAAGCTGATGGCAAGGCTGGACTCGATGGACTGAAACCGGGCATGATAGGATACAGATCCCCCCTACTATCACACCTCATGAGATGACTCCCCGTCTTGAAATCCTTCACAGAGAAACCGAAAGGATCAAATTCAACAGAAACAGAATTGTCATTTGTGAATTTTCGGACAGACACTAATTTTTAATCAATTTAAGAGCATGTAAAGTATTTTTCAAGAGGAGTGGTGAATTAGGAGGAGATAATGTTTTCTGACCATACCCTAGAATTGGAATAGAACTGTCATTACCAACAATTATCCCCCGATGGGTGCTCAAATTGGAATAAGATGAGAGAGTACCTGATTCGGAAGTCATGTGAGTAGTGGCCCCGGTGTCCATGTACCAATTTGGGTCCGGTTGGGACAATCCCAACGTGTGCATCGCGGCCTCGATATCGGTCTGAGTGGGGCCTGCTGCATGATGGGCTTGCGGAGGACGGGGCCCGGGGCGCCATTCCGTGATCTTCTTTGGGCCGTGAGTCTTTGGATCTGTTGTTGTTGGGCCATCGCGGCGATGGGCCGCCAACTGGGCGTTGGGCTGGCGTTGGCGACCAGCTGGCGGCTGAAGCGGGGTGGAGGTGCGGGTTCCACTGCCAATGGCCCCACTGCTGGGCCCACGGTGGTGGCGGCCCACTGTACCCTGAATGGGACCCACCGCCTATTTGTTGCTCACCGGAACCGCCACCAGAACCACCTCGTTTGCCCCCGCGGTTTTTGTTATTTTTGCGATTATTCTTGCCGCCACCATTATTATGGTTTTGACCCGAATTATTAACAAAACCCGAAGAACAAGGAGAGGATGCCACCATGACAACTGGGCTTGCTCCGGTAGCCGCCTTTTTAGCCAAACCGGCTTCTTCCAACGTCAGCATGGAGCGGGCTTGATGAAAGTCGGGAAGAGGGTTGCTTTGGCGAAGAAGAGTTCCAACACCATTATAGGCCTCCGAAAGCCCGACAACCAACTGTAGAACTAGACGATTATTTGTTACTGGTGCGCCAACATTACGGAGTTGATCCGCCAATTTCTTTAGTTTCTTGCAATATGCAGAAACGTTCGGAAATACGTCCATTCGAATGAGAGAGAATTCCTGCTCGAGTGTGATAATACGGGAATGTTAGTTGTCTTGGAATATGTCACGCAATCTATTCCATGCAGCCATAGCCGTGGTATCGGGCTCCATAATCGTCTGTAGAAGGTCCACTGAAATAGTGGCGTATATCCACCGAAGAACGGTAGCATCAAGTGTAATCCATACCTCAGGATCCTCCGCAGGAAGGGGTCTAGCGGGAGGAATTATGTGATGAAGAACTTGATAAGAGATAGCGTGAATTTTAAACAACTCCGCCCACGTTGCATATTGAACGTTTTCCATCTCAAGGACAATAGGGACACTGAGCTTGATATTGGAAACCGTGAGGGCAGGGTGAAAATTGTTCTTAGACATATTTGAAAGAACAAGGAAGGAGGTTAAATTTAAGAGAGGTTTTTGAGAGCGGAAGACAAAATTTTTGGAGAGAAAACCCGAGGGGGGGGGGGGTTCTCGGCCACAAGAAAAGTTGAGAGAAAAACTTTTGTGTAGACCTAGTCTCTTGATACCATGAAAGAAATAATCCCCTTGATTATTTTCATTAATTGAAAGGCTATATATACAAGTTACATATTTCCATAATAGGAAAATCCTTTTCCTATTCTACTTCTAAATCCTTCTTCTACCATAATTCTAACTATACAATATGGTAAGTGTATATCCTATTTTAAGTAATAAATATACTACAATATACACTTAATATACTTTCCTTAATATACAAGGTTTGACCACTGATTTTCTGTCCTAAATTCGTCCATGGGCTGGACGTGTTTGGGCCACGAAGGAGAGGCCCGACTGCTGGATACACTGCTGCCTTATTCACGAGTTGGGCCACTGCTGAGAGGCCCAACTGCTACCTCTGGACTGCCCTTCTGTTTGCTGCTTTCTTCAGTAATATACATGTGATATATATTCAGTGTATATCACATGTATATTGCTCTGTTTAACAATGTATTTGTCCGAGTATCCATATAATATATCCAACACATTTAATTAAATCCGAAAATTAATTTGACTTAATTAAATAATTTCTATTAAATAGAAATATTCCATAATTATAATAAATTAAATATCTCGATTCTCAATCGAATATTTAATATTTTCTCAATACACTCTTAGATCGAAGAAACAATCGCATATAGTGTGACCGTATAGGCCTTCACATATCGACATTAATCTAATTAAGCTCCATACGAAACTCCTAGACTGCGTCGTATGACGAACTCAATATGTGAAGTACGTTTACATGAATCCAGCAAACTTAACCTTTATGCGGAACTATAAATTCCTTTCATTCGCGACACACTCGATTAAGCTTAGGATTTGCCAAGTGTTTATCAAAATGGCCTAATCACTTTATCTCACATTTGTTAGTTGACAACTAGACCATATTTTAAATATGTCTCTTGCACTGGCCAGTGACTTTAGTCAACCTAATAACATTGAGAAGCTGAATGCTCTCTCGAATTTCCAATTGAGGAATGAATTCTATTTTTGGCTCAACTACCACCTTGATTTACATCCTGATGCACCCAACACAAGTCGTATCTTATCTAGAAGGAGTTTAAGATTAGAACTTGGTCAAAGTACATCATTCTGCAAACAAGGTGCGTATTGACCTCAAGTCAAAGGACCTTTATATTTCACACGCCGATAACATTATAGACATATATAACAAATAGTTTATCTGCAGGGTATACCAATACTTCTCCAAAGTATACCATTACTCGTAACTGTGAGACATACTACGTTCTCCAAGAATGTGATCCAGACCACATGTCGACTTATAGCATATCATCGATATCCCATTCTCGATGATCATTAGTCGAGGCTATTTTGAGAGTTACGTTCTATCATTAATATCTCACTCTATTAATGACAATGTAAGCTCAAGGGATGCACATATATGAATAATTGCAAACAATCAAACAATAATTGCAAATGCCATAAATATCAATCTCATTAATAATACGAATGTGTTCAATTACGTTTTGTCCCTAATATAGATTGTCTCTAGGACATATATACTTTCATGTGCACATAGTTTGATTAATTTCACTAGGTATCTAGTATCTCCCATCACAATAAGTATCGAATAATTCTATCCACCAAAATTTTAGAGGGAAGAATTTAAAAAAATACTCGTACTAGGACTCAACTTATTCCTTATTACCTTTATTACTTATTATTACTTTTTAAAAATGATTTGATAGTGTAAAAAGAATGATTAGTTAAATTGACCACTAATTTCCTCCAATTTGCACCTAATCAGCAGGAAATTTTGGAAGAAAGCGATAATCACTCCCCTTGAACAAAGAAAATATAAAGAAGAAGAGTTTCAAAAGAAATTCAAAAAATTAAAAGAATCAACATTGGTCTCTATATAAAGATGGAACCACATCAACTCATTGTACTGATTCACTATACAAATTTATATTTCTTTAATTATCCTTCTCTAATGGCTTCTTTCATCAAGCATTTCTCCTTCATCTTCCTTCTTGTTACTCTCATACAAATTCATGCAAGAAACACTCAATTCTTCAACAAAATCCCCAACAACAACAATAGTGAAAAAGAGACACAAGAACCAAATTTTATGCCTCAAAATGAAAATAATATTCCTAAATAGCAAATACCTTCCCAAGAATTACAACCCTGTGGCATATGTCACCGTCCCGAGGACAACGACAATAACAATCAATAAGAACGAAGAATACAAGGCTAGTGGTAGTAACTATTAGCGAATATTTTCCGAATATTCTCTGTATATTTTGTATTTATGATAGATGTATATTTAAGGTAACTTAGGATTCTAATTGTATTAGAAATCAACCTTTGTAAGGTAAGTTAGGATTCGTACCATATTAGGAATCAACATTTGTACAACTATATATATTGTGAATAATGAAAGGAATCTGCAAGAGAAATTATTCCATCTTTCATGGTATCAAGAGCCTAAAACCTATATCCTTTCTCTTCCTCATTCTCGGCCGAAATCAGCAATTTTTTTTCTGATTTCACAGAAAAAAAATTCTGGTTTCTTCCTCCCTTTCTCGGTCAAATCAGAAAATTCCCTTCACTCGGCAGGCGGAAACCATGTCTTCCCTCACAAATTCCGATTCATCTACTGGCACACTTGACAACCCCTCTCAACGTTCAGTATCTTCTTTTCATCCGGCATTCGCCGTTAACAACATCAAAAATTTTATCCCTATAATTCTTGACCAAGAAGAATGTCAATATTCCATGTGAATGGAACTATTCTACATTCATGCATGTGCATACAACGTGCTCGATCATATTGACGAATATGTTCCTCGTCCCACCGATGTTACAGACTCAATCTGGCATCGTCTTGACGCCATCGTCAAACAATGGATCTACGACACCATCTCCAAAGACCTGTTGTGCACTATCATGAAAACAGGTGCTACGGCACGTGAACTTTGGGTCCGGCTAGAAGAAATCTTTCAGGACAATAAAAATACTCGGGCCGTATATTTGGAAGAGCAATTCAATAATACACGCCTCGAGATTTTTAACAACATGTCCGAATATTATAAGCAACTGAAACTCATAACCGATCAACTATCCAACGTCGGGACTTCTGTTTCAGAAACCAAGATGGTGCTTCAACTTATTGCGGGTTTACCAAAAGGTGAATATGACACACTCGCAACAATGATTTAACAAGCCGACCCTCTGCCAAGTTTCAACAAGACACGTTCACAACTATTATTGGAAGAAACTAGACGTGCTAAACAAGAGGAACATAATCAAAAGGCGTTAGCCATTGACGGGATGGCAACACCTGCGGCCAACAGCAACCAGCCATCACATCATGTCCAGCAGCAGCAGCAGGCCAGTGGCGGAGGTCGCAACAACAAAGGCAAGGGCCGCGGAAAAGGCCAACGCAACGCTGGCCTGGATAAAGAAGAATAGCGGCGAAGTGGTCCAACCAGCAGATGGCCCAACCAGCCAGAATCGGGCCTCGCTTACATGCCCGCATTCGACCGCAGGGCCCGGTTCCGATTCTTGGTCGATCGCCTCTTGGCCCTGGCCACCACCAGAGCCCACCAACAAAGAAGAAGACCACCACCTGGTTGCGGCAGCCAATGCCTGGCCCCGACTAATTTGGGCCAGGCCTACACCACCGTAAACCTTCAACAGCCGACGACAATTGGTACATGGACACCGGAGCCATATCTCATCTCACCCGGTCGTCAGGTAACCTATCTCAATTACGTCGGCTAAAGTGTTCTCAATTCATTACTGTCGGCAATGGTCATCGCATTCCAATTGAAGGTTACGGTAACACACACACCAAACATCCACACCCACCTTTCTCCCTAAACCACGTCTTATACACACCTAATATCATTAAAAACTTAATATATGTTAGAAAATTCACTAGCAATAATTTTGTGTCTATCGAATTTGACCCTTTTGATTTTCTGTGAAGGAACTCAATACGGGGAAAATTCTTACATGCTGCAATAGTGTGGGAGACCTCTACCCATTCACTCAATCTTCCGATGTCAGACTGCAAGCACCTCTATCCCTTGTGGCAATCTCTCCCTCCACTTGACACAACAGACTCGGACACTCTGGAGACCCAATTTTTACTTTTCTTAGGACTTCTAAGCTTATTCAATGTAATAATGAGAAAATTGCCCAACACCATTTTTCTTGTCCACTAGGAAAACATACTCGTCTTCCATTTATGTCATCAAACATTGTTACTTTTTCTCCCTTTGATATTGTTCATGCTAATTTGTGGACATCTCCGATTGTTAGCTCTTTGGGTCATAAATTCTATCTAGTATTCTTGGATGATTTTTCACATTTTGGCTGGATTTACCCACTGAAATTCAAATCTGAAGTTTTTACAAAAGTTCTCGAGTTTCAAAAATTCATTAAAACACAATTTGAAAAATCTATCAAATCATTCCAATGTGATAATGGACGTGAATTTAATAACTCGGCATTTCACAATTTCTGTTCTAAACAAGGCATGGTTTTCTGTTTTTCTTGTCCCTATACTTCTTCCCAAAATGGAAAGGCTAAAAGAATTATACGTACTATCAATAACATGGTTCACACACTTCTGTTTCATGCCTGCCTACCACCACCTTTTTGGGTCTATGCTGTCAAAATGGTAGAATTCCTTCTTAATATTTTACCAACTAGCACACTCCAAAACAAGACCCCTACCGAAATCTTATATCGTAGGCTACCATCATATGATCACCCACATATTTTTGGATGCTTATGCTACCCCAACATGGCCTCCACTGCACCTCACAAACTTGCCCCTCGCATTCTGCCATGTGTCTTCCTTGGTCTATCTCCTAATCATCGGGGCAACTTGTGCTATGACATTGCTACTCGCAAAATTATCGTCTTCCGTCACGTCACCTTTGATGAGACTACCTTTCCTTTTTCAAATCTCCAGAAATTTCAGACCACCGATTACATCTTTCTCGATGAACCAAGTCTGTCCCCGATCATCCAAAATCTATACCAACAATGAAATTTCACTATTCCGATGCGCCTCGCCATCGTCCTAAGACTACCCCAATAGCTCCCTGCTCACCCCTACCGCCCCTAGTCGAGTCACCTGCACCACCAGGGACACTGCTACCCATCACTCCAAAGAACTACCCAACACACTATCCGTAAACCACCCAAAGACACCGCCCGGATAAGTCCAAATAACCATCGCGATCGATCCGTAACTGGACCAAAGAACCTCCCAAATTTCAACCCACCGCCACTGCCGTCTCATCGCATGGAGACTCGTGCACAACACGGGATCTTCAAACCCAATGTTCACTTCAATCTCTCCACACAAACCTTATCACCCATTCCAAAAAATCCAAAATTAGCAAAACTGGACCCAAATTGGAATGCGGCCATGTGCGAGGAATTTAATGCTTTAACCAAGCAGAACACTTGGGATTTGGTACCTAGACCCGAATATGTGAATGTTATCCGGTGTATGTGGCTATTTCGGCACAAGTTCAGAGACAGTGGTGACTTAGAGAGGTATAAGGCAAGACTAGTCGCCAATGACACTAATCAGCAGGAGGGTATTGATTGTGGTGAGACATTTTGTCTGGTTGTTAAACCGGCCACTATTCGGACTGTTCTCAGTATTGCTATGCGCATGCATTTGCCGATTCATCAGCTTGATATCAAGAATGCATTCCTTCATGGGGATTTGAAAGAGACTATGTACATGCATCAGCCTCCTGGCTTTGTTCATCCGGCAGCTCCGCAATTTGTGTGTCGTCTCAGGAAGTCATTGTATGGATTGAAACAGGCACCCCGCGCTTGGTATGATCGTTTTTCCAGGTATCTTCTGCAGATTGGTTTTGTATCTAGCAGGTGTGATAACTCTCTTCACTTTTCACCGAGGTAGCAGCACTGCATATTTGCTATTATATGTCGATGACATTGTTCTTACTGCCTCATCTAACGGTTTGAAGAATGAAATCATTGCTCTACTCAAAACTGAATTTGCTATGACTGACTTGGGCAAGCTAAGTTATTTTTTGGGTATATCGGTAACTAGATCTGCAGCCACCATGTTCCTGTGTCAGCGTAAGTATGCAAAAGAGATAGTGTATAGGGATAAGATGGCAAATTGTAAAATTATGCCAACTCCGGTGGACTCCAAATCCAAGCTTAGTGCCAATGACGGTGCGCCAGTTTCTGATCCCACTATATATCGGAGTCTAACAGGTGTTCTTCAGTATCTTACATTCACTAGGCCTGATATTGCGTATGCCGTTCAGCAGGTGTGTCTGTTCATGCACAACCCCCGAGAGTCCCATTTTGCCGCCCTCAAACGTATTATCAGATACGTTAAGGGCACACTAGACTTTGGATTACACCTATACCCCTCTGCCCCAACCAAGTTACTTGCCTACACGGATGCAGATTGGGCTGGATGCCCAGACACACGTCGCTTCACCTCAGGGTACTGTGTATTTCTTGGGGATAATCTTATCTCATGGTCCGCCAAGAGGCAGGCCACACTATCCCGTTCGAGTGCTGAAGCAGAATATCGCGGTGTTGCTAATGTAGTTACTGAGATCTGTTGGCTCCGAAATCTTCTTTTGGAGCTCCAGTCCACTCCGCAAGGCGTCTATAGTCTATTGTGACAACATATCTGCCATCTATATGTCTCATAATCCGGTCCAACATCAGCGGACTAAGCATATTGAGATGTATATCCACTTTGTGCGAGAGAAGGTTGCCCGTGGTCAGGTCAAAATATTACACGTTCCTTCCTCCTATCAGTATGCAAACATCTTCACAAAGGGACTACCGCGACAGCTCTTCACCGACTTCCGATCCAGCCTTAGCGTTCGACCTCCTCCCGCTCCGTCTGAGGGGGAGTATTAGCGAATATTCTCTGTATATTTTGTATTTATGATACATGTATATTTAAGGTAACTTAAGATTCTAATTGTATTAGGAATCAACTTTTGTAAGGTAAGTTAGGATTCGTACCATATTAGGAATCAACCTTTATACAGATATATATATTGTGAATAATGAAAGAAATCTGGAAGGAAAATTATTCCATCTTTCAGTACCTATAAAAACAACAACAATAACGAGGAGTATTACAGTGGTGGTAGTACTAACAACAAAAACATCAACAATAATGAGGAATACTACAATAGTGACAGTGCTAACAACAACGAGAAGCAATACAACAGTAGCAATAGAAACAACAACAACCCCGAACAATACTACAATGATGGCATTACTAACAACAAAAAATAACGATGAGGTGAAGTACTACAATAGTGGTAACACTAACAACAAAAACAACAAAAACAACAATAATAACGAGGACTAACAACGACAAAAGTCAGCAACAAAGCTTGATTTGGGATAAAACCCCCACCACCACATACCCAACAAGCACAAACGATTACTACAACAAGAATGATGGCAACAATTACTATTACAACAATCAAGAACAAAGCAACCCCATAAACTATAATCACTACAATGGTTACAATGAATTCAACAATAAATTTGTGGAGAACAATCAGAATTATGAAGAGGAGTTCCAATTAGATGATGAGGAAATGCCCTGAAGTTTGTTGAATAATCAAAGCAAAAGTTAGAATGAGCAAGAGTTTAATCATCATTGGTGTTTTTTCCTCTTTATGTCTTAAGTTATGTTTTCTTAGAGGAAATGTAAATTAAATTAACAAAATATGTATTTATGGGGTTATCTCATGTTTTTCATAGTTAATTTCGATCAGATGGGACTGAGATATAGCTATGAGTCTATGTTTTTTTACTTTTATTTGCTAAAATGAACAATCAATTAGTTGTACTTACATATGACATATCAATCAATTTGTTATATATCGAGTTATACTATAACCAGCAGAGAAGTATCAAATCTATTTACGATTATGAGGGTTTTTCTTTCGCCAAAAAGTGAAATTTATTCGTAAAGAAAAACAAGCTCTTTTTAGTACTTTCTCTGTCCCATTATATGTGAAGATATTAATGTTTGGGGAGTCAAATAATTTTTTTTTAACAACAACTTCTCAAACTTTTTTAAAAATATTTTGAATCATTATTTATGTTGACTTGTAGTATTTTTGCGTAGTTTTTAAATATATAAATTTAATTTTAAATTTAAAATGTATACCCGAATTCATAATAAAAAATAAGTGTCATGGCCTTCAATTCGTACCCTGAACAACAAAACACATAAATTGGGACAGAAGGAGTAAGACTTTGAGAAAAACATTTTCACATATTCGCTTCGGTCCTAATTATGAGTATCTGTTTTGATAAGATGAATTTATTTTAAAGTATCTTACCCTAGCATCTATTACATTTTATCATATTAACCCTTTACTGTTTAAGTTAGTAAAATGTTATTAAGTGAAACGTTTAATACAGAAACAAGAAATATTGTGAACAAATTCATCTGCTGCAATTTCAATCATATAAGAGTAACAATTTCAATCAATGAAGTCACAAACTAATATATACCAATATATTTTCGTTGGACTTTTTGTTAGCAGTGAATGGCGGATTAATTGTCCTTAGAAATCCTTTTTAACCTTTCAATGTGTCTTCCATAACGCCCCCCTTTTTGTGCTTCAAGCTTCTTACAACTTTTGACTGTCTTTTTAACACCTTGGAATTAATTTCTCTTGCCATTCTGATTCTTTTTACCTTTTTCATCTTTAACTATGAGGGTTAGCATTGAAGTTACATTAAAATTATTCCCACACAATTTATAGATTATGAGTTTGAATCGTGAAATAAGTCATTGTTGTTTTTGTCACGATGACATTTCTTCGGGATAATACTTTTTCACGAATTCTAGATAACGTGAGATACTTCATGCACCAAGTTATCCATTCTTTTTTATATTTGCTATCTAATGCTAGTTTAAGATATTGAATCGTGCCAACTTGGAGCTCAACTCGGCCCGGCCCGGTCAGTTTTAGTCCAAATATAGCTCAGTTCAGTTTAGTCCATTTTGGCTCGATTAGATTAGACTTTATCAAAACTTGATAAAATTTTAGCTTGATTAAACTTGACTTCAGTCGATTTAACATTTTGTTTAAGAAAAAATACTTTTGGTTAGATTAGAAAAAAATAAAAAGTACATCAAACAAAAGAGGACAAAAGCTGCATCATTAAAGAAATACACTAGAAACTTGATACTTAAAAATATTTTGAGTGAGTAAACGGCGCCGGGTAGGGATCGAACCTATGACTTTCGTCTTAGGAACCAGACGCTTTATACACTTTATACACTGAGCTACACAAGCAACTTATATCCTATAAAAAGGATAAGATTTTATTATTTTATTATAGTTACTGTTCAGAATGATTTACCATAACTTCCTTATTTTCTATTCCGATATGCTTTGAACTGATTTTGCTCGAACGGAGAGTCTATTGAAGATACCAAATTATCAGTTATTTTTTTTTTCTATCTAAAATATGATAATAGTTCAGGTAGAAAAAAATAGATAATAATTGAAATGTGTTTAATATACATAGATGGTGATAAACTTAAGTTAAAAAAAGAATAACTAATAATTAGAGTGTGAAACTCACAAATAAAAATAATTCAAATGTGTTTTTGAGCATTAACTTTAAAGTATATTATATGATTGTTTAACCAAAAGAATAGAGAAGATGGGAGCTAGGGGTGAGCACAGGTAACGGGGTACCCAAATACCCGATCGAAACTGGCACTAACGGATAAGTTCCGGATAGATATATTATAATAACGGGTAGGTTCCAGATAGTAAAATTATGTACCGATCAATGTCGGGTCCGGTTCCGGTTCCGACAAATAGAGACAGGATACCCGGACCCGGAACCGATATCCGGAATCTATGAAATATTAAATATTTTTACTTTTTTAATTCCACTCGCAGTCTTTTGCCCTCTTCATTTTTACATTTATCTTCCACTCTACACTCTCTTACTCTCCGATCAAAGTAGCAAATTCAATCTCTCATCCATCAACACACACCACATCAGGTACTATTTTCCCAACTTCTCTAACCTCTGCGAATTGAAAGTATTTGACATTAATCGAGTTGTTGCTACCTGCGAATTGAAAGTATTTGACATTAATCGAGTTGTTGCTACCTGCGAATTGAAAGTGTTTGCCAACTTCTCTAACCCCTTCGATTGTGGTTTAACTTTTCATATTCGAGTTGCTACCTGCACTATCATTTCAATGTAATTTGAGAGGGTGAAACACTGATTAGGTCACACACACTACACTCTAGTGCCCAACATGTGTTCGATAATTTGCCACACCGAATTTGGGCCTAATACAGCAAATTCAATTAGTTATTCTAATAAAACCTAATACAACTACAAATTAGGAAGCACTCTACATGGTACCCGCGAACCTATCCGGAACCGCAAGGTCCAGATTGATTCCGGGTAATGATTGCTACGAGTAGGTTTTGAATAGTAAATTTATGAATCGATTTTTTACTGGGTAGGATCCGACTAATTTAAAAAAGCTAGGGTAGTCGGACCCGCTCACCGGAGCCCCCGACTTGTGAACCTAAAACCCCAACAAAGCCTTTTTGCATCTCCTTATTGACCTTTTACAATTATGACCACTTTCGCCGCCAGGTCCGTCCTCCGCTCCGCCGCCACCTCCGGCCGAACCGCCGCCGCCAGAATTGCCTCCGGCACCACGCCAAAAACCTCTCCCTTTCGTATTCCAACTCAAAAGCCCCTCACCGCTCGCATTTTCAGGTAAAATTATTCTCGCCAAATTGTTTACTATTGGAATAAATTGGTACGAGTAGAGAAAAATGCACGTGGATGATCTCTATAGTTGATTGATAGATATATGTTCGCTAATTGTTTTAGTATATATGAATTATGGTTGAATTTAATTTTAAAAAAATCAAAAAGTAATTATTCTATCATTACATTAGTAGTTGATTGATAGATATATATAATACTAGTTTTTTTAGTATTTTGTTGCTTATAGATTTGATATTATATATTATATAATACTAGTTTTTTTAGTATTTTGTTGCTTATAGATTTGATATTATATATTGAAGGTCGCCTGTAGAAATGAGCTGTGTTAGATTGGAATCGATGTTTCCTTATCATACTGCAACTGATATTTTTTTTAAAAAAATATTTGAAATTATTCTCGTCAAATTGTTTACTATTGGAATTATTTGGCATGAGTAGAGTGAGCGATGTGGATGATTTCTGTAGTTGTTCACTTATTGTTTTAGTAAATATGAATTATGAATTTATGATTGATAGATTTGATGTCAAAAACTAATTATTCTCACCAAATTGTTTATTACTGGAGTAAATTTGTACGAGTAGAGTAGAGTAGAGCGATGTGAATTATTTCTGTAGTTGATTGATAGATATGTTCTGTAATTGTTTTAGTATTTGTTACTTATAGATTTGATATTGAATTTTGAAGGTCGCCTGTAGAAATGAGTTGTGTTAGAGTGGAATCGATGTTTCCGTTTCACACTGCAACTGCCTCTGCATTGCTCACTTCGATGCTCTCTGCTACACCTCGGAGCTACGGTTGGACTCTTGAAGGTATATGTACTTCATATTGAACTTTCTATATGTGGATCCGTATATGTATCAATTTGTTGGCTACAAAATTCTATGCGGGAATCACTACACAATCTCCTTTCTGTTTCCTAATTGAATCTGAATGCTTTTGTTTTGTCGTTGATGAGTGTGAGGAGTTCTTGACAGTAAATTATGTTTTCTCATGTTTCCGAAAGATTGTGTGATGCAAATTTTCACTAGTTCTGATTTGCTAGTAAGCTGATATTTTAGCTTTGACCTTTGAATCAACTAGTTGACATTATGTTGATTGCTTGAAAATTGAAATAGTCATTAATCGTAGTGCATTGCCTGCATTACATTGAACTTTGAATTTCAACAGGTTGTTGATCCCAACTTGAATCCCTGGAAAGGAGAAAAGGAAGTATATGTAGAATAAGAAAAAAATATACTACTTAGTAAAATTGAGATGCGCTGAGTGTAGACAATAAATTCATAGAATTATGTGTTAATGAACACAATACTCTAGGAATCAATTATGCTGCTTTTCCATATTCTGTTATTCGAAAAGGACATCATTCATAGATGAAAAGTAAGATCCTTTTTTAAACTTTTAACTTCTGCAGTTTTGAATGAGGTGACCTTTGTTCTCCGATTCATTACTTTCTTAATAGTATGTTACATGTTGATTTTTTTTTTCTTTGAGGCAATAGTAATCTAGGCTTGTTCCTATTCATTCATTCGGACCTTCCAATTAACGAAGAAAACTTTATAGTGGTGAAGATTCTGGTGTATTAACTTCCAATGGAAACATATAAATGCTTGACTTCGATTTTATATTGTTTCCACTAAAATATCATTACATTATTTCATGATGCTGACACTTGAAATGAACATTTGATGTTATTTGATGTATTGTTCTGGTCGTAGATTGAAATGCATATTTCTTGCAGATTGTGCATCATGCAGCTGTATTTGAATGTAGATGATTCAATTCCATTAATAAGCTTCACGAAAATTGAATCAGATTGATTGTGGGATCGAAAGTTGTTTAACATACAAATTTTGCCTTTCTAGTTGTAGTTGTTGAGATGTAAGCATTATTCTGATACTTGGCATTTAATCAGATCACAATGATGATGCATGATGAATGTCAGAGAGTACAAGCAAAGTGAAATGTCCCTTGAAATGTAAGAGCATGCATATGATAAGTAGATAGTGAATGAGAACATGGGATTCTTTCTTTTTCCTGAACTTTGGCTTCTTTTGGAGTGTATCACCGAATTTGAAACTGTGTTGAAAAAGAGCTTGAATTTGTCCCGGAAACTTTTATATTCTACTCCATAATGGCGTAATCTATTGTCCGGGTTGTGGAGGACACAACCTTAGACAGGGGGTTGTGGAGGACACGTATTAGGGCAGAAAGATAGTAGATAGTTGAGCGTAGTCCTATTTATTACATACTGGTAGTTCTAATGTTATGATTGTAGCCCTGCCTAGCTTATCATACTAGTAGGCGCAGTATTGTTTTATAGTTTCCCGTCCTTTGATTTCTGCTGCTGTATGTTCTTTCGTGTACTTTGTTTATCTTATTTACCTGCGGTAGTTACTGCTTCCTTTTTCAAGAATGCTTTATCATGGCCTGTTCGCTTTTGTTACTCTAATTTTCATACGACTTTAAATTTCTTGTCTGGGTCTGACTGTCTCTCTTGCTTTTGCTTGTGCTTATGTTTTTTCTTGAGCTGAGGGTCTTTCGGAAATAGCCTCTCTACTTACCAAGGTAGAGGTAAGGTCTGCGTACACTCTACCCTCCCTAGACCCCACGTTGTGGAATTTTACTGGGTATGTTGTTGTTGTTGTAATGGCGTAATCTATTGACATAGAATGGTGTTAGAAAAAAAAGCATGATATAAGTATCTACAAGATTTCGAGTTACTTTTGAGTTGTGACTTTTCTGTTCTTGAAAGTATCTAATGTCTTCTTGTATTGTTTGCTTATGGCAAGTTGCTTCGGGAAAATTCTGAGTATACCCAACAATGATAAAAGAACCTGGCCGAAGTCAGTCTTGTGTTCAATTCCGCGGTTGGAAGGATTTCTTTCTGCCATCTGTCTTTCTTTAATAGCAGTATCACTACCAAAGACAACAATCCCTACATTCTCATTCTCATTCTCATTCTCATTCTCAAGATTCAAGGCTATTCCTTTCACACCGCTGGCAAATTCCACCATTTCCTCGGCTTGAATCTCGTTCAATCCATAAACACGTGCAATCCCATCTCCATCTGAGACCACTCTATTTCATGGGAACCTATGGACAATTAGAAGAATTCATGTTTTGAAATGCTATATATTGGTCTTTCATGGTGAAGAAGATATCTTTACTAGGCTAAATCTTTGATATGTTAACTATGATATTAGGCTATGTGAGTTCCAGGAAAAAGTTTCAGCTTTCTACATTCTTACTAGGAGCGGATAAAAATATGCGAACCAAATCTGAAGGAAGCTATTGAATAGGAAAAAGGAAGTGATAGGTTTTAACCTCTATTTATACCTAACTACGTAAATAACAGTGTTCTTCTAGTACTCATAAGCTACTGAATTGTTACACTTTAGTTTCTTGTAACCAGATAAATCCATTAGTAGGTTGAACTTGAGTACGTGATAAGTGACATTGAACTGATTAGCTGGTTCCCAGAATCACAAATTTCTCCTATATCTGTTGCCAGTGGCGAAGCCATAGTGGTTCGGCAGAACCAAGTAGTTTTGGCCAAACCCTGTATTTGTGTTAAGAAATCCATTTAATATGTACAAATAATCTATTCAAAACCCAGTAAGCAAAAATAACTGTGGACCACAGCCCATAAGCTAAAAATCCTGGCTCCCTCTGTCCGTTGTAACCGTTTTAGTGATGGTGGGAAGGGGTTGGGATTTAATTTGGTATTGTATTGAGACTGTATCCTTGTTCTCTTACATGATTTTCGGCCCGCCTAGTTTATCTGATAGTAACGACCATCCAAATAGGGCAAGGCAACTTTAGATTTCAACTTTTGCTGATAGTTGGAGTCTGTCTTCATTAGGTAATTTTTCAACCTGCTGAAATAGGAAGAACTTCACTGTGTTTGGTATGAAGGAAAATGTTTTCCAAGAAAATGTTTTCTTGGAAAACAAGTGGGTTTCTTACTTATTTTCTTGTGTTCAGTAAGTATGTAAAAGAATATTATCCCAAGAGCAATTATATGTAATCTAGCAAAATACTACGGGGTGGGATGGGGAGTGGGGGTTTGGGGGTGGCGGGGAGTGTAATGGTGAGGGAGTGGGGGTTGAGAGTGTTGGGTGGGTGGGGAGGAGACAATGAACTTGGAATGTTACTTATGGAACTTGGTTTCCCTACTTCCATTAGGGAAGTCATTTTCCTCATTTTTAAGAAACTTGTTTTCCTAGAGAAAATATTTTCCAAATATTTTGACCAACCAAACATGGAAAAATTGGAAAACATTTTTTACCAAGCACACCCTTGGCGACTCTTGCAGTTTCATTTTAACATGGAACGCAGTAGTTCCTAACCAAAATATCTTTACATCTTCTGAAAGTGTGGAGTTTTCTCGTGATGCCCCCTTAACGACTCTTGCAGTTTCATTTTAACACGGAACGCAGTAGTTCCTAACCAAAATATCTTTACATCTTCTGAAAGTTTGGAGTTTTCTCGTGATGCATTTGTAGTGATTTGCAGTAATTGTCTGGTAATTAGATTGATTAGCAAGTACTATTTGTTGCGGGTTCATGATGCATCTGTCATTATTTGCCTATCAGATAAAAACTTAAATAGGCCTTGAGATAACTGAATCTGCTTAGCATATAATCTTTTCTTTCTCAATGTAGTTCGTCTAATTTAATAATGTTTAGGGTTATTCTAATACTTGGTATTCAATCAGATTGCAATGATGATTTATGATGTCGGAGGGTTCAACCGAGGTATTATGTCCATGCAGTCTAAGAGAATGTCTGTATGAGCTCTGAAGAAAAAATATTTGGTCTCTTCTGTGACTGTCAATTTGATTTCCATTCTAATCTTCCCATTTGTGAAACTGGGATCTTTTTCCTTTTCAGTGAATTTAGCTTCTTCTGAAGCATTTATAAGTAGTATTTACTTGTTGAATTCTTCTTATGTTCATTGTATCATGGATAATGTGAGAACAAAATTTAGTAAACAGCACGACTGAAATGCCTTTAACTTTTGGTAACTGTTGAACTATTTTAAGTCAAGAATTATCCTCTAAGAACTTAATTGCATGATATTTCCGGTGTATTTTAAATATCTTTTTTTTTTAAATATAGTAGTTTGACAATGGCTTTTCCTTGTTTAGGGCTGTGATTACATGCTCATTGGCTTCCTTTCGGCTTCAAGATTTTGTTAACTATTACCAATTTTGTAACTATTAATCTATGAACTTCAATAAGGCTTCGTTGAACAAAGTGTTTAGAATCATGTTGATGCCTTTTGTTTCCCCTTTTACCAACCTTTGATACTTATTTTATGGGTAGTTTATTTATATATGTTGCCTTCTGTAAGTGTTTCTTTTGTTCTTGCATTGTAGATGGATGAATGATGATTGTTTGCGGTGCATGTCTTCATAGTTCAATGGATATCGATGGACAATGTAACACTGAACCCCAGAAATCTTCTCCATTTTTTGAATTTTGGAGCTATACTTTTTTGTGTTCTTTGCCATCATAGAGTAGAATTGCATCACCATTTATCCCTCTCTTGGAATAGCTTTTATTCGTGCAGAAATCTGTTCCCGAGCTATATGTCGATTGAAAGCACTATTTTCATAATTCCTTACATCTGAATGAAAGTAATCAAGTTTTAGAACAGTAATAAAGCATTTGAGTTATATGGAATGTGGTGATGTAATGATTTTTTTCCATTTAAGATGCTCTATATCACAATTTCATAAAGCATATGTAGAGTCATATCTCCTGCTCCTATTTGGTTTTAATAGTGCATCAACTAATGAGAATGAGTATTTATCGTATCATATAGGAAGCTCTTATGCTCTACACGCTACTTTCAAAAAGTAAGTTTGTACAATCGATTGATCTAGTTCAGTACGCGGAGTTTTCTTGTGGTCGGTAAGGCGAACTGGGGTGTCTAGTAATGAGTGTTCTTCCTCTTGTCCTTACAAAGGGAAAAAGACGCTTGTTTGTATAATCGATCTATGCCAGTACTCAGTTTTCTAGGGGTTTGGTTTGGTGAAATGGGGTGATCTAACTTATTGAGTGCTCTACCTCAAATCCTTTTAGAAGAGAAGAAAGGTTTATTTGTACAATCAATCTACGCTAGTACTCGGAGTTTTCTAGAGGTTGGTATGAGGGAGTAGCAATATAGAATACATAAACCTTGTCCCTCTTCGGTTTTAAGTTTTAACAATTTTGAGAATTGAGCATTTATCAAAGCATAATAATTCATATAAGTTCTTATGATCTACATGTTACTTTCAAAAAGTCTTTCTACAATCGATCAATCTAGGGTCTTTTAGTGGTTGATAAGGCAAAATAGGGCGATTTAGCTTATTGAGTGCGTTACCTCGAATCCTCAAAAGGGAAAAAGGGTTTACTTGTATAATCGATGTAGGCTAGTATTCAAAATCTTTTAAAGTTTGGTTTGCGAAATGGGGGCGATTTAGCTTCTTGAGTGCGTTACCTTGAGTCCTCAAAAGGGTTTACTTGCATAATCGATGTAGGCCAGTATTCAAAATCTTTTAGAGTTTGGTTTGCGAAATGGGGGCGATCTAGCCTATTGAGTGCTCTACCTCGAGTCTATCAGGAAAAAAAAACCGTAATAAAATACAAAGCGAGTGACAAAGAACAATCCATTTTTTTCTTTTACAAGAACGGAATCCTAGCATCTACTTAAAATTAGTCATCTTCAATGTACATCTGACCGCCTTGCGAAAACGGATTTAATAGGACGATAAGCTATGCCTCTATTTGTTAATGCTTTTTCCGTGTGAACAACATTTCCATTTATTATTATTTTCGAGTAAAATTTACAAATAGTCATTTTCAGCCCTATAAAATGTTTTTGAGTTTCACTTGTGAAATCTAAAATTTCAGAACAATGACATTTCTCAGAGACGGGGTCGGAAATTGGTCAGTAGGCGCTATTTCTACTTATTTTACTATACTTTAGCTTCCTACAATCCAATGCATATGCAATTTGTCTCAACGTGTTCATTTTCAAATAAAGATGTTGCTATCCTTTTCAAATTACTAAAGAATAAAGATGGTTGGAGTTGACATGTTTAACATGGGTCTTCTTGTCGTCCACCATGACTTCCCTAGTGAAAGTAGGAAAAATAAATTCCATAAGTCGCATTTCTCATTGATTGTATCCTTCACATCCCCTAACACACCTCATCTTTATCTTCACCTGCTTAAGGGCAGTAAAATGAGGCTCCATGGGGGAATGCATGAATAGGCACACCTGCTGAACGACAAAAGCAATATCAAAGCCTGGTGAAAGTAAGATATTGTAGTGCACCTGCAAGACTCATGTAAAGAGTGTGATTAGAGACTGGATCACCATCAACAACACTTAACTTTGAATTAGAGTCAATGGGAGTGGGCATGATCTTGCAGTTCACCATTTTAGCCTTATACACAGTCTCCTCTGCATACTTACACTGACAAAGAAACATAGTATCTGCAGATCTAGTCACTGATATCTCCAAGAAGTAACTCAACTTCCCCAAGTCAGTCATAGCAAATTCGATTTTAAGCAGTGCGATGATCTCAATTTTGAACATATCAGATGAGGTAGTGAGAACAATATCATCCACATATAGCAATAAATAAGCACTGTTACCACCTCGATTAAAAATAAAGAGAGAATTATCACACTTACGGCATACAAACCCAATTTGCCTAATGTAATTTGCAAAGCGTTCATACCAAGCTCTGGGGGCTTATTTCAAATCATAAAGTGACTTACGAAGGCGGCATACAAAATGAGGAGCCTGGGATGGACAAAGCCTGGCGGCTGGTGCATATAAACAGTTTCTTTCAAGTTCCTATGTAAAAACGTTCTTTACATCCAACTGATGAATCGGTCAATGCTTACCCATAACAATGCTCAGAACTGTGCGAATGGTGGCCGGTTTAACAACCAGATTGAACGTCTCACCACAATTAATCCTCTCTTGCTGATTAGTGTCATTAGCCACAAGTCACCGATGTCTCTGAATTTGTGATGAAATAGCCACATGTATCAGATCACATTCACCCTATCCGGTCTAGGAACCAAATCTCAAGTGTGCTATGTCGTTAAAACATTAAATTCCTCATACATGGCCGCATTCCAATTAGGGTATAGTTTGGCTAATTTTTGGGTATTTGGAAATGAGGGATATGGTTTGTGTGAAAAGGTTAAAATGGAATTTGGGTTTGAAAATCCCATGTTGGGCACGGGTTTTCATATAGTGCGTAGGGATATGGGTAAGTTGGCAGATGGTTTTTGTGCCGGTTGGGTCTTGGGTGAGGGTTGGGTTACCAGATCTGTGGTGGGATGTGTCGATGTTGGTGACGGGTTTGGGTGTCAGGCGGTGTTTGTGATGAGTTCCATTATGTTGAGTTGGCCGGGGGTGGTGGTGGGTCATTGGTTCGACGGTGGGAGGGGTGTGGGTTGGGGTTCGTGTTGGGATCTGACTTAGGGCGATATGTGGGGGGTAGTGGTACGTGTGTGCTGGGATGTCAGGTCGAGTTGTGGCTGAGATAGTGACGGAATGAAAAGTGGTCGACGACGGGAGATTCGCCGTGACAAGGATGACAGTGTCAGAATTTGGTAGAGACGGAACAATTACTTGGTGCAACAATCGACCGAAACAATGATTTTTGGTGACTGTCGGAACATGAGAGACATGTGGTTGACTGGAATGACGCTGGTAATGGGGCAGGGGTGGTGGCTGCGGAAACTGGCAGTGCCGGAGCAGTGGGTTCCGGCCGTGACGGAATAGTGGTGTCACGGTGGAGTAACGTGATGTAGATGGGGGAGAATGCGGACTCGTCTAGAAACGTATAATCCGTGTTTTGAAGATTTTGGATATTTTCAAAGGTAAAGATAACTTTATTAAACGTGACATGACGAGACACAATAATTTTGCGGGAAGACATGTCATAGCAAAGATATCCCCTATGATTAGGCGGGAAACCTAAGAACACTTAAGGAGTGATGCAAGGTGCAAGTTTATGCGGGGCCGTGGAGGCAAGATTCGGGTAGCACAGGCACCGGAAAATCCGTAAGTGTTCATAAGTTGGGATCCTACGGTATAGAATTTCGGTAGGTATTCTATTATGTAGAGTTTGGGTAGGTAAAATATTAAGGATATATGATACCATTTTGACTGCATAGACCCAGAATGACGGGGGAAGAGAGACATGAAAAAGAATGGTACGAACCATGTTGTTGATAGTACGGATGATTCACTCGACTTTTCCATTTTTGGGTGAGGTACGGGGACACGAGAAACAGAAGACCATGCCATTCTTGGTGCAAAAATTATAAAACGCGGAATTATTAAACTCACAACCGTTGTCACATTGGAATGATTTAATTGATTTTTTAAATTGTGTTTTGATAAAGTTATGAAGCTCAAGAAATTTGGTAAAAACTTCATACTTGAATTTTAGAGGGTAAATCCAGATAAAATGAGAAACGTCATCTAATAACACAAGATAAAATTTATGACCTAGGGAACTAATAATAGGAGATGTCCATAAATCTGCATGAACAATATCAAACGGGGAAAACGTAACACTTAAAGAAGACTGAAAAGGGAGGCAAACGTGTTTTCCTAAAGGGCAAGAAAAACACTGTTTGATAGGTTTCCCACTAGAACAACAAATTAAATTATTGTTCCGAAGAAAATAAAAAACAGGAGCTCCTGGGTGTCCAAGTCTATTGTGTCAGGTTGACGGAGAGATTGTTGCTAAAGCGGTGGGAGGAGAAACTTGGGCAGTTAGAGCTGTGGGAGCGGTGACAATGACAGCGGACATGGTTAGAAAAGGATAAAGGTCTCCCTTACTATTGCATCTTGTAAGGAGTTTTCCGGTACGGATGTCCGTTATAGAAAACCCAAACGGGTCAAAATTAATTGATACAAAATTATCTGTGGCAAATTTTTTAACGGAGATTAGGTTCTTGATAATATATGGGGCATAGAGGACGTTATTTAGGGAGAAGTGGGGATGCGTTGGTGGGGTTAGAGTGTGGCCAAAACTTTGAATTGGAATGCGATGAACGTTTCCAATCAGAATAAATTGTGGAGTATTTAAATTTTGCATTTGAGGAAGATTACCAGAATTATTGGTGAGGTGAGACGTGACGCCCGTATCCATATACCACGCATTATCGGGCTTCTGAGGAGTCAATGTTCCGAAAGCCTGGCCCAAATTGGATTGGAGAATGCCCGGAGTAGAGAAGTGGGCCTCAGGAAATTAGGCATGACTGCAATGGGCCGTCGGATGGGTGTCCAGACTGTTGGGCCGCTGTGAGGCTACAAGAAGGTGGGCCGAATGGCCGTGGCCCATCAACTAGTCTAGGGCGAGCTGGCCTGCTTCTGGAAATTGGGTTGCAGCCTATATGCTGTGTGTGGAGGCTGTTGGGCCCAAGTTGGAAGCCCAGTTCCCAGCTGCCACCCCCGCGCCTCTGTCCACAGCCATATATGTGGTTGTTCACGGCCATGGTGGTTGCCGAAGATTGGGTAGGAGAGAGAAAAAATAAGGGGGGTAGGGTTCGAGATGTATACGAAGCGTATATAGGCAGAAACAGCCGTATATGAGGTGTATAATGGCGTAGGGAGGCTGTATACGTGGTGTATATAGAGGCAGGGAGGGTATAACTACCGTATACATAGTGTATATCGGCGTGTATAGGTTGTATAGTATACGACTTGTTGGAGAGCTAGAGAAGGAAGGAGGGTTTTATATCAGCAATATACCAGTGGTATACGACGCTGTTAGCAGAATTGGAGGGCTGGGCAGCTGTATATCAACGCATATTGAAGGTATACCAGCGGTATACGGTCGGTTCGGCGCCGGAAAAGGGGAGGAAAGGACGACCAAAATTAGGTTTTGTGGTGGGAAGGATTGTTGGCTTCTGATACCATGTAAGATTGTATTAATCTCCCTTGGTGAGTTTTTCTCATTAATACAAACATATAGTGTGTACAATGTGGAATCCTAATACAATAAGAATCCTATATCTACCATAATTATACAACACTAAATATTACAAAATATATGGATTCTATTTTAGAATATACGTTAATAAAAGGCATAGAAATTTATCAATGTTGACAAATATTGACTGATATCAACGTAAGCAAGATGCAGCAGAGTACATGTTTCAGGTGCCAATCAAACAAGTTACGACGTTATGTTTGAATTACACTAAACACACCGGTAATATGACTTAGTTGAGGATATACCTATGTATTTCAAAATCATACACTTATATGTTATACAAAATATTAGTTTATTTAATACATCCATTATATAAGCTATCAAGCATTTAGTTTTAAAAACAAAGTGTATGAACTAAATAAATAATAAGTAAAGTGAAATAACTAAAAGAAAAACTAAAGCTAAGAATAGGAAGTCCTATACATTAATTTACAATATTTAAAGGAAGAGAATAAACATTTTTGGCACCCACTTGAAAAATCAAATTCATATTGTATTCAAAAAGAGAATGAACATTTGTTGAAACGTGTATCATTCAAAAATCTTTAATAGGAAATGAGTGCAATTTTTTATATGATATATCAATGATAAGTATAGTTCCATTTGTTAACTGTTTCTAAGCTGCAATTGCAAAAATAACATCTATTTGCAAGCTTGAATTTCCTTCTGCAGAGGTTGTCCTGGGTTAAGCATGCATTTTTAAGGGCTAGCCAGCAGAAGGCACTGGCTTTAGGGGGCAATTTGATCTTCCAAATAAGCTTCCAGGGCCATTGATCAATCTAGGCTTTGTTAGAGCTCAGGAGTTGATAGTTAGCTTTAACAGAATAAATGGCCTCACTGTTGTCTCCCCATCTAACCACCTCAAATTGTTTTAAGTTCATTCAGTTAGATGTATGTCTACGGTCTACCTCTTATAGTTCAAAATAAAGCATTTAAACCTCGTATATAATGGATATCCTATACAAAGCAATGTGTAGGATATCCATTATCCAGAGGAGTTCAAATGTTTGATTTTGATATATGGGGATTTCACTTATATAGGGCGTTTAAGTAATACATGGAGTGTATTTTAGAGTAATTTACTCTATAGTAGGGGTGGCCAGTGGGCCGGAACCAGTCCCGGCGGGACGGGGAGGGTCGGGACGCGGGCTCCGACAGGATTAGCGGGCCGGGATTGGCGGGACAGAAATAGGTCTCGTCCCGTCCCACATCTTGATGGAAGGGGGATGGGTTTTGGGGGGCGGGGCGGTAGGAGGATTTTTTTTA
The DNA here is from genome assembly GCA_029783415.1 of Anisodus acutangulus. Taxonomy (NCBI): domain Eukaryota; kingdom Viridiplantae; phylum Streptophyta; class Magnoliopsida; order Solanales; family Solanaceae; genus Anisodus; species Anisodus acutangulus. The sequence goes on along the minus strand of CM056491.1, from coordinate 19,855,269 downwards.
AAACACTTAATTTAAAAAAAATATATTTAAACACTTCAATAATTGAACAAGATGGTGTAATAAAAACATCCCAAAGCTGTTTTAGTGCCTCTTATATTATTCAATAGAAATATAATTTTTTTGTAATACAATTTTGAAAATTGCAACTTTGTTTCGTTGTTCAAAAATTGCAAATCACATAGTAAAATTGCAATTAAAAAAAATTACATAGTTAACCATACTTTTCTAATTTCTTCACAATGTCTTGAGGATCTTCGGTTGGAATTGAAAGTTGTTGGTCAAATTGTTCGACGTCGCTTCCTGTTCCCTCGGACAAGATTTCGTTGTAGTTGTAGTCGTCTTCTTCGTTGATCTGTAGTTGACCGCACCTTCTACGCTCCGCTCGAATTCAATCTCTAAATAGAACTGCAATCTCCAAGGTGTCTCCCGTCAATGAGTGTCTGTGCTCTCCTATTTGAAATCTTCCAGCAGAAAAAGTGCTTTTAGACGCTGTTGATGACGCTTGAATGTTCAACACATCTTTGGCCATCTTTGATAGTTTCAGAAATGTCTTCGCGTTCTCTCTCCAGTATCTGAGCAAGTCTTCACGTCCATCTTCATTGACAATTGATTCGTACGGTAGAACACCCTGCAAAACATAAACGTCAAATTCGCTAACTTGTGAAGAAGTTGAACTACTAAACATTTTATTTTTAAGGTCTTGAATACTAGCAACAGAAACCGCATGTGTTTTTATAAGGTTGCAGCAAAGTAGAAGAAGATGGTACATAAGCAACAAGTTATAGGTCTTCTATAATCCTAAGCAACAACTAGTTGTTCATAGAGAGAATTCCACATAATCACTACTTCTTCAGTAATTTTCCTATAAGGTAATCGACAATCGTGACAAGTTTTTTATACTCTTTGTGTCTTTGTATTTTATTACCTTTAAAAATAAAGTTTATAGCAAATTGTATTTTATCAAGAATATTTTCAAAAAGTTTTAGGTCATCCTTTACAACTAAGTTATAAATATGGCGCACACATCTTATATGAAAATGATCAGGAAAAGATGGAGTTAATCGAACTTTTAAAAGTCTTGTAGCATAATCAGTAGAAGTAGCATTATATAATGTAATAGTCATAATTTTATCAATTATTCCATAATAATCACAAAATTCATGAATATTTTGTGCAATAAAATTTTCAGTGTGCCTACCATCAATATATCTATATGCTAAAATACGGCTTTGCATAGACCAAAGCTGATCTATCCAATGACATGTAACGGTTAAATAATTATTACCGTTAGTACTAAGGCCTATATCAAAAGTGAGAGTCACTTTGCCATTAAAATAATATAATGCATAACGTAAATATTGTTGATATTCATGTGCAAACTTAAAAACGTCTCTTCTAACAGTTGATCTAGGAAAATCGTTAAAAGCAGGATTATACGTTTCTCTAACGTAATGAATAAAACCAGGATAGGAAGGAAATGCAAAAGGAAAATCCTCCACCACAACTAATTTTGCTATATTTTCCCTATCTTTGTGTTTATCATATTTAGGACCTATAATCCCCCCCCCCCGCCCGTCGTCGGTTTAATTCGACCCTGTACTTGATCGGAGACACTATGTAAACCTTGTCCCAACTCAGAGGGCATTGGGACACCCGATGTTTCAGCCTGGTATTGATTTCACCTAGTTGTGTGCTCGCCTTGTACATGTCTCAATAAACCTCCCGTCCCACCTTGACCTTTTCCGGTTTTAAATTTATAAATATTTTGACAAATTTTACATCTAACTACTTGATTCTCTTTGTCTCTAACAAAAAAAATACCATGCATGTGATTTTAATTTTCATTTTTTGGGCCTCGACTCATACTAGGGGGAATATAAGGCAATCCAGTTTCAGTTTGAGGCTGAGACTCAGTATGAGCCTGAGGTTGAGGTGCACTAGTGGGTGTGTCATCTACATTATCGTCAAAATTAAAGTCTTGTTCAGATGCATATTATACCTCATCATCTAATGGTACATCATTAAAACAAGCAGTTTCATCTATATGAGTGAAATCAATCAAATCATCGGGACTAGAAATATGATTACTAGAAGAAGCCCTTAACCTTGTTACCCTACTAAAAGAAGCACCCTTATCTTTACCCTTAATCATACGTCCAAGACGTTTCATTATAATTATGCAAATAAATAATTAAAGTAAATGAAATTAAGTGTGAATATTAAAATTAAGTAACAATTATAATTTAAAGAAGGAATGAATGTACCAAACGCCGACATAACGTCGACGTGTAATCGAGGTTGAAAATTGAAACTTTGCTCGATCAATGATCCTCAAGCTAGTTGTCAACTTCACTCCCAATTTTTGAACTTTGATATAAATTAGCGAATAAAATATAAAATTTAGTAGGCAATGTAGAGTTGTTGAGAGTAGAGATGGTAGTGGATCCTGGACCCGGTGGATCCAGATCTGTTTTATAGGATATGGATCTTCAATTGGACCCGACGGATCCGGATCGGACCCGGATCCATTTCTAACAGATCAAATCTGGATCTTGTATTTGAGATCTGTATCAAGTCCATATCCGACCCGTGGATCCGTTTTTTATTAAATATATCAATAACCTAGAATGAATTTTGGTCTTCCTTTTGTTTTCTCGTTCAGGCCCAAGTCCATAAAGGACCCAAGATCATGTTCTGTTTAGAATTAGGATGAGTTCATCATACATTAAATTCATATTATGATCTTAACTATGTTAGTTGATTAATGGATTAGATTAGAATGTGTTCATCTTACTTGAACTTAAGCTATGTAACATTCATTTATTCTCATAGATACAAAATGTTGTAAGGAGTAATAATGATCATTATTTGTGGTTAAGACTAAATAGCAGAGCCATGTTTGTAGTCAATCAAATCTACTATAAATCAATTGCATAACCTATCTTAGACATACAGTTCATCTAAGTCATGTGCACATCTTGTTTAGACTAAATAAGCTCAATAAATCAAGTTTGATTTGGTACTGCCTTTGTCTCAGAGTTAAATGTTTCTGTGACTGAATTTCGCTTTGATCAAGTCAAGTAGGATGATTTGAGGTTAATATGTTAGTCTATGCTACACCTCTTAGGTCAATGGTTTTAGTCTTAAAATAGCTAATTCAAAGTTGCTTCATGTGAGGGATATAAATTCTGGTTCTAAGTAAAATAGATTAAGGTGTTGACATGATTTGTTTTTACATGTGGATCCAGATTCGATCCGTGGACCCGGTGGATCCGATGGATCCGGAATTGGATATGATTTTTATGGACATGATGGATCTGGATCCAGGTATGAAAAACGGATCTGGATCTGGATCTGAATCTAGATCTAGATCTAGTAGGATCCGGTCCAGATCCGATCCGTTGCCATCCTTGGTGGAGAGAGATTAAATTAGAGAGATGGTAGGAAGATTTGTGAGAAAAATGAAGTATTTATAGTTGAAAATAGGATTGTAAATATACTAACTTACGGGTTAAAAATAAATATTAAGGGGGTAGGGAGTTTATGGGAGGGGGCATTTTAGCCGTTATACCCGTTGCACAGCGGTTAAAATCGAAAATGATCGTTGTGCAATGGTTATTTTTGCCAAGGGTGACGGGCGTGTCGGGACTGGGGCGGGTCGGATCGGGACGAGCCCTGGTCCCGTCCCGAGTTCGAACCCCGACACCATTTTTTTTTTAAAGGGATCAGGGCGGGGCGGGATCGGTCTTTTACCTAAGGAAAAACTAAGACAGGAAGAAGAAAGAAAACAAACCAGTGTGGAAGGATTATCGCTTAGCAAAAGTATGTCGGGGATAATAGTCCAGATGATTCCCAAAAGCCCTTCTTGACAAATCCATTCGCCATCTGGATGTCAACTTGTCACATTTTGGGGTTCAAAAATAGCTCGAAAGTACCACAAACCACCACGGGTGGAGGGAAAAAGAAAAATTTCAAGAGAAGTTAGTAATACAAAGTAAACCACTCTATCTTTATGAGTAAGAGCGTGTATCTAATCAGAAGTGTACTGCCTATGTCTTATGGGCAAGTCATTTAGCCAGTCGGGCTCTTATGGGCAAGTGATTTAGCCGATTGGCCAAAAATAATTATATTTACTAGCGAAATATACAAAAAAATATACACTTATGCATAAAAAATGTATTAAAAATACACTTCTTGTCAATTTCTCATGTCTTATTGCATGGCATCATTGAAATAGGATGTTACCATACAACACTAATGCACTGATACCATCAGAACATAAAAGCTAATTTTTTCCAAGAAAAGAAAGCAGTGAAATAAGACGTAGAAAAACACAATATTTAGAAAGGGTAAAGAGAACCTTATTTCAATCAAGTTACTCCTAGCCAATGACAGGCAAATCTGCAATCACACTCAAAATCTGGTGATCATGTTCCATGTTATCTATCATGTAAAAAATTACAGAAGCATTTCACCTCAATGCACATCTAAAAATCTAATCTCGCATTTAGTATTATGGTGAGGCAGAAAAAACATAGCAGGACGGAACAGAAACCTCTTTAATTACAGCGGGACTTGGTGAAACTATCAAAGCTAGAAAGGCTTAGGCTTTGATGAAGCGTTTTAATGTGCGGATCCGAGTTTTTGGATCCAATGAAGAAACCCCTTCTTGTGATGAAACATTGAATTTTGTACTAGATTCAAAGTCCCGTCATGCGCAACTGAAGATTGAAACTGCTCCAGTACCTTTACAATCTGCCAAAACTCGGGCCTCTTTTCTGGTTGCGAAGACCAACACTGTTCGATCAAAGTTCTCATGGCGGGAAGGCAATCCCCGGGAATAGGCGGTCTCATATTCTGAAAGGTTCCATAGACAAATTCTTTCAGAATTACACATAATCTTCCTAAATAGCATACTTACTAGAAGAAAAAAAATCCTCTTTTGCAGAATATGATGAAATTAGGGGTGGGAAAATTAGCCCATGATTTCATGCTGCCCAACCCGCGGTTATCGAGATGCCCATTTATTAGCTCAACTCATTTTAGTCCAACCCATTTCAGACCATCTAAAACTGGGATGATATGTAGCCCAAATTGATCCATAAAAACGTTGTTACAATATTTTGAAAAAAGACTTTTCCTGTTTGATATGTTATATAGTCATAATAAAGAAAAAAATAGTTTATTAGGTACTTAAAAAATTATAAAAGAAAAAACAATTTAGCCCACCTCATTTCGGCCCAAGTAACTTTTGGGTGGGTAAAATATTAACTCAGCCCATTTTGACCCGCCCAAGTTCATCCCAACCGGTGACACCCCTAGATGAAACTATTGACGGAAACAATCTTTTTTGAAGGAAGGAATCCCTAGAATAGATGAACATGAGAAAACTCAATACCTTGTTCACAACAGCAAAAGCAGCTTGTACTGGTGTCATATCTTCATAAGGAATAGTTCCAGCTACCATCTCCCATACAATGAGTCCAAAACCATAAACATCCACTTTCCGGCCGTACGATTTTCTTTTAATCATCTCAGGTGCCATCCATCGGTACGTACCTGGATCATCAGCCAAAAGATCACAATATGCTTCCTCACAAGCAATTCCGAAATCTGCAATTTTCAGCCCGAACTTATCATCGATGAGTATATTTTCCGGTTTAAGATCCCTATGAATAATGCCTTGTGAGTGAATATATTGCATTCCATGTGCAATATCCAAAGCCAATGCAATCAATTTCTGTAAGGTTAAGGACTTATCCTCGAGCTTGTGAAGGTACGCTCTCAAAGAACCCTCGGATAGATACTCAGTGACAACACAAAAAACTGGTGGCTTTCTGCATGCTCCTACAAACTGCATTAACAGGCCATTGAAAACCATATCAGAGATGATTTTTAAAACAAAATCAAGTTCCCAAACTTGTGTTTTACCAATTTGAAACATAAAAATGCAGCCGCAGAGATTAAAAAAAATAACACACAACAAACAGAGACCATGGAAGAACTTCCACTAAAATGACCATATGCTCAAATTTGAGTGCATCAAACAAGAAAATTTCTCGTTAGCTAACCTTTACGACATTTTGATGGTGGAGTTGTGACAAGAGAGTAACTTCTCTGCTAAACTGATTCTCCAACCGAGTCGCAAAATCTCCATTATTTTCGTCATTATCATCAGGTAGTTTTATCATTTTCACTGCAACAGGTTCATCCCTGTATATTCCATGGTAAAGCTGACTATGCGCTCCATGAGCAAATCTTAGTCCAAGAAATAGCTTAGAAAGATCAACCGTATATTCATCCGCTGTTTCTACAGCCGTAACCTTGGCTGTATCTTTCCGGTTCCGGCTCTTTGATTTCTTTTCGCGGGAATCTTTGAGGAACAATTTTCCCACAATGCCCTTCTCATGTTCCTTTCTTTTTGGATGTGGAGTCGAAAATCTCTTCTGACTAGATCGAGCTTCCTTAAAGGTGTCGGGAAGTTTTGTTTTCGGAAGAGGGGATAAAGCCCTCGCCCTCGGTGTATTAGTACTTGGGTTTTGCTGAATTTGCTTAACGATTGTTGGACCGGGTCTAGTTTTGGCACTTGCAACACTTCTAGGCTGATGAAAAATTACAGGACTAGAGGACAATCTTGTTGCATCCAACCTATGACAAATGGTATGAGAAAATTTCGTTCGCCTAATCCAAGAATTAGCTTCCTCATCCATTTTTTCTTTTTTTTTTCGAAAAAATGGGGGCTAAAAAACCTGGTAACAAGTACCAAATTTCTTCTCCTTTTCCTTCTTCAATTCAGGAGGAGGTTCCAATTCAACAACTCCCTCAAATTGTCCTATCAAATATGCTAAGTTTTCGACAGATATTTTCTTCAAACCCATCAATCAAGAATTAACACACCATTAATGATCCCTTCAAAATGCCTCCTTCAAGACCAAATTAAAGCAGAAAAAAATCAAATCTTTATCATTTTTTTTCTTCTTCAAAAAGTAAGCAGTGTAGAAAAAAACCAAATCTTTATATACTTATGAAAATAAATATTAACTTGCAGCTAATATTAGCCCTTTTCACACCGTACATTGAAATCACATATAAAAAAACTCTTACCTTAAGCAGTAAAAGAAACCCTCTTCAGCTACAAAATCAAAACAAAAAACAAAGTTAGTAATATAACAAAAGCTAAACAATCAAATAAACAACAAAGGGATTAAAGCAAACTAAATGGCTCAAAAAATAAGGAAACAACAACCATAGCAAACCCCATTAAACCCCCAAATACATACAAATCATAAACTCAAAAAACAAAAAGACCCCATTTTGTTAAATTCAAAAAATAAACATACCCTTTCAGCAAAATCAGCCAAAAAAATAATTTTTTCACAGAAAAAATGGATTAACTCTATGAAGATTCCATCTTTAATACAAATTAACAAGAAAATCAACAAAAAACACAAAGTTAATAACATAAGAAAGCTAAACAATAAACAAACAAAGGAATTAAAGCACATTAAATTGGCTTAAAAATTAAGGATATAGCAGTCATAACAAACCCCATTAAACCCCTACATACATACAAATCATAAATCCAACAAAAAACCCATTTATTAAATCAAAAAATAAACATACCCTTTTCCCAAAATCAGCCAAAAGGGTAAATCTTTCAAAAAATAAAAAGGATTATCTCTATAAAGATTCCATCTTTGATGCAAACTAACAAAAAAAACACAAATTTAATAACATAAGAAAGCTAAACAATAAAATAAAAAACAAAGGGATTAAAGCAAACTAAATTGGCCTAAAAATTAAGGATATATTCATCATAACAAACCCCATTAAACCCCCAAATACATGCAAATCATAATAAATCCAAAAAAAAAGACCCCATTTTCTTAAATTGAAAAATAAACATACCCTTTTCTCAAAATCAGCCAAAAGGGTAAATCTTTAACAATATAAACAGGATTCTCTCTATAAAGATTCCATCTTTGATACAAATTAAACAAAAAAAAACACAAAACTAATAACATAAGTAAGCTAAACAATAAAATAAACAAACAAAGGGATTAAAGTACACTAAATTGGCTTTAAAATAAGGATATTTTCAATCATAACAACCCCCATTAAACCCCCAAATACATAAAAATCATAATCATAAATCCCAAAAAAATGACCCCATTTTCTTTAAATTAAAATATAAACATACCCTTTTCTTAAATCGAAAAAATAAACATACCCTTTTCGCAAAATCAGCCAAAAAGATAAATCTTTAACAAAAAAATAAGGATTTAACTCTATAAAAAGATTCCATCTTTGATATGAACTCTAATTCCTTTTTCCTCCTCTCTCTAATCTAATAATAACAATAATGCTTGAGACATTGCGATATATATGAAAGAGCGAGGAAAAAAATCAAATAAAATTCCATATTCTAATAGGTCTCTGTTTGTGTTTCTGTTTTCACACACATAAAAATCAAATCAAAAAGTACGTTTAAAGTACGCCAATGAGGTGGGGCCCTAGATGATACCTTTGAAGTCTTGATATGGACCCGGTTTTGTTGCGTGACTTAAGGGATAAAAAGATAAAATTAAAATAAATAGGCATATTAGTTGCCTAGAATTAAGTAATAATATAAGGGGTCGTATGGTACGAGGGTTAAGAAATAATTAATTTCGGAATAAATTTGAGATAAGTCTAATTCATATTTTTGTTGAGATAAAATTTTGAGATATTGTAGAATTATTTTTATTTCATATTGAGGGTGGAATAACAACCTCGGGATAATTAATCACGCGATAATTAATTTCGGAATAACTTATTCTCCAACCAAATGATTTCTAAGGGTCATTTAGAGTGTATAAGAATAGTATTGTGTATTAATAATGTTGAAATTAGTTATGCTGACATTATTTTTTTATCAACTGTTTAGTTTGTTGTATTGTTAAATGAATAGGGTGTATTGGAATAAGAATATAGTACTTAATAGGGTCTATTAAAATAGAAATAGCACAGTATTATTAATTTCATGATTTATGTGTATAAAAATAATACTAAATATAATGTATAACTAGTACATGTATTAGTTATTAGTTATAAATAAGTTGAAAACACTATCAAACAAAGGATTAAATAATATCAGAGCTAATTCCATTATTATTTATTTGCTAGAAAATATGTTATATATATATATACACAATAACAACATACCTAGTAAAATCTCACAACGTAAGGTCTGAAGAGAAATAAAGTGTACGCAGACCAAATTATGTTATATATAAGATAATTAATTTTTATATTTATATAGTAAATAATAAATTCCCTTAAATTCATCGTATATTTATTTTTTTATACTTTAAATCACTTTAATGAAAATTCATGGCTCAGCCACTAAACAAAGGAAGTAATTATCATTTGTATCGCAATTTAATGCAAATACAATAATAACTAAAAATCCAGCATTTCTCCTTAATGGTGTTTTATTGAAAAAAATCTTTAAAAAGTTGAAAAGAATAAACATTTTTTATTTGGATCACCAAGTTTTTCCAAGAATCATGTGAATAAGAAATTAAGAACTAGAAAAGACGGAGGGAAGAGACAAAAAAAATGAAATGGGAAAACAAAATTAGGTGAGGACCATATAGCTGTCACAATCTAAGAATTATGAAGTACGTACCAATTTAAGGAAGACTGAGATTTTTTATTTTTTATTTTTTTTATGATTGTGTTTCTCTTTTTAATTTATTTCATTATTTGTTTTAGCAATCTTTTTTGATATGTTAACTTTAGTCCAAACTCCAAGAATTCGTATGTAGTAGATGGATGAGATTTCCCAATTTTTAACTAATACTTTTGAGAGGAGTTCGAGCATTTGAAATGAAAAAATTATGATAAGAAATGATTTTCCCTTTACGGATCATATGTGACGTGAATTTAAAGTAAATAAGATAATACACAGAATATCACATCATTATACATATAAAAGGGCACAGTAACACAAAAATAAGAGGGAAATAAAATTAAAAGGAAAACTCTTTGCATAAGTTGAATCGTAATGTTACAACTAAAGACGGATCTAAGATGTGAAACTTCATAAGTTCGGATTTGATATTCTACGGCATCCCATATAATTTATTAAGGTCAAAATATATTATTTATACTTTTAGTGGATCTTTTAAACACATGTACAAGATTTAAGTCAAGTTTATTAGGTTTAAATAAACTCGTAGTTTATTCACTAATTCGCCCTTAATTATGAGTTTAAAGTTTATCGACATACTTATTCAAGTAAATTTTCAATCTTTGTTAAATATTTAAAAAGATAACAATCACTACTAAAAGAATCTCTATTTTTTCATTGAATTTCTCACTGAAAAATATTCAGTGGTTATTTCTCACCGAAAGTCAGTTGGGAAAAATCTAAATAGTAGTGTTTTCACACGAAAAAAATTAAGAAGTTTTCCAGCGTTTCAATGGAAATCTGTTTTCCACCATGTGTTTTTCCAATGAGCTGGTTCGGTGGGAAAATCATGATTTACAATACAATTTTTCCATTGAATGTCGGTAGAAAAACATTTGTTCTTAGTAGTGAACAACAACAACAACATACCCAATGTAATCTCACAAGTGGAGTCTGAAAAGGTAGATATACATAGACTTTACCCCTACCTTTATGGGATAGAGATGTTATTTCTGAAAGATCCTCTAATCAAAAGAAAAGTAATTGACACATGATTATAAGAAATGAGATAGCAAAATAGCAAGATACAAAAAATACAACAAAAGATAGTAATACACATCAAAGCATAGGAGACTATATGACACGTGAATATAACACTACTAAAAGGGAAAGATAAGAGGAGAGGGCTAGCCCCACCCCCTCTCACACATGGTGAGACAACACACAACTATCTACTAATCTTTTATAATAATCCTCGATCTTCATACCTTTCTGTCTAAGGTTATGTTCTCAGTCAGCAAAAGCTTTGTTATGTCATGTCTAATCACCTCCCCAGGTTCTTCGTTGGTCTACCTCTACCTCTTCTAACCACTGCTATAGTCAACCTCTCACACCTCCTTAATGGCACATCTCCTTGCACTCTCATTTTCACATGCCCGACTTAATCTTGATTCCCTCATCTTGTCCTCCACTGGTGCACTCCCACCTTGTCTCGTATAACTTCATTCCTAATCATATCTCTCCAGTTATATTCACACTACCTACATCTTCAGAAAAAAAGTAAATTATGATTAATTTATAATTGTAGCATAAACCAATCCATAAGCTATTCGTAGTGCTAGATAACTCCTCTCCTTTAATTATTTTAATTTAACTAAGCACTTCACCTGGACAAAAAAATTTAAAACATTTATGTAGAGTTCTATTTTATTCATGAAATAGTAATGGTCGATAAAGTCCAACATACTGACTCTCCTGTCTAAAAATCCACTTGACAAATCGGTGTTCAAAACTGCATTTGACGGTTATTGTTATATCAATATAAAAATATAATTGTGCTTTCTCAAATTTTTATCATATTAAAATGATGTTTTCTCTAAAAGTCATATGAATTTATTGCTTTTTAAGAACACACACATATAATATCCTTTTAATTTCAAAAGAATTTATCTCCACGAAGTACACCTTCACTTCCATTTTTCGATCCCAAACGGATCTATATTATAATTCACGTGAACTTAATAGTTTTGATTCTGAATATATATTAAAAATTTTATTAAATATCTAGAAATATTATATTTTGATTGAGTTATTATAATACATTAACTTGAAATTGTTGTAATAAATTATAAACTTCAAATATTTCAAATATTAAATTTATCTCTGTAGTCATATATGGACAAAATTTTTCATCTCAATATAATTTTGTAGTTTCGAATAAAACTTTTAAATCTCTCATGTCAAAAATTGCTCGGTTGAAATTGGAATAGTGGAGTAGGTCATACAGTACCAAGAATAGACTTGGAGGATGAACTATAATAATGGAGAATTATTATTTTTATTTCTTACCTGACATTTGGTATTTATTTTGAAACTCAAATAATTCGGATTTGTGCCTAAAAGTCCCGCCTTATAAGAGATAAAGCGCTCTTATCAACGATGATTTCATTTTTAGAACTCGAACCCGAATCTCTCATTGATGATGGAGGAATACTTGTCGTATCATGGCCGTTGATGGTGAATAATGGAGAACTATGCTACATTATTCACAATTACTCTTAATTACTCATCTTAAAGCTAGAATTCTCTTTACCTTTCTTCATTTATTCTTTATTGAGTACGCTTTTTAACGTTAAACAGGTTTACGGATTGCTAGTGATTGTACTGTCATGAGAATCATTTACTTTTTTTCAAAAAAAAATTCACTTTATTTGTAAATCAATGTTTGGCCATGAAAATGTTTTTGGAATTTGGAAAATATTTAAAACTTTGCTTTTACTTTTTTCACTTTCAGTACATTCAAACAATCAATTTTTTTTACAAAAAGTATAACCAAACACAACTCCATTTTCAACTCTGATTCAACTTCAAGAATATCAAATAAAGTAAAAAATATTTGATTTATATGGCCAAACACCTGATTAGAAGTAAGTATTAGTTAGTGATTGGAAAAAGTCAATGGTGAAAAAAGAGGTCAAGTTATTCCTTAATGTAAAATACAAAAGAAAAAGATGTTTAGACAGTTCTGGTACAATTTGCAACAAAATGATTGGTAGAGATTTTGTAGGAAAAGTCAAGTTTGAGTATATATATATATTATATGGTCAAAGATGTGAGAGAAGTTAAGTCTGTCTTAAATACATGTCTTAACAAATATCTAAAATATTATAAATACCTATTTTAATAGATCCAAAACAAAGCTCAAAACGTGTTCTTGTGCAAATTTAAGTTTGTTTTGACTTAGAGTGTCGTTGACTTTATAAATCGTAAAGGAATTATGTTATACTAATAAATTATGTAACTTTTCATTGTATAAGGTGATCAAGAAAGGGAAGGAAAATAGCAATAGCAAAAATTAAATTCACATTTATTATATGTAAATTTTTATCATTATCACTAAATTATAGGTCTTGATCGCTCGATTCATCTTTTGTTCTTGATGAAAGAACTTTTCAACCACCTATCTTCCCTTGGAGAAAAGGAAGAAATAAGGAAATTAACTTGAAGAATTCTAATTACAATTTCAATATGTGCAAATGGTTGGTAGGGGTAATATGTTAGCACGTGGGTCCAAATAATGACGTGCCTAATGTGAATTAAATCAATATCAAGACTAAGTTATACACCAAACAATAGAATTGTCAACAATTATTATAATTAGTATGAATCCTTTTTTTGTTTAACTATCCGACATTGAAAGTTCAACAGTTCTGACTAATTCAGATTTGCAACGAATGATAGGCCTACTAGTAAGGTTTGAACTCAAGATTTTGGTTAAGAGTAGAAGAATCTTAATCATCTCATTACACCATTTAATGAATTGTTTTTTATTTAATTATACTGCATTCAAAGTCCAACGATTCCGGTTAATTTAGATTCGCATTGAATAGGCCTACTATGCTATAAAGTTCTTTGCCAAAAAAATCTATTTTCAGATAACTTTAATTCGAGATTTTGGTTAAGAGTAAAGGAATCTCAATCATCATATCATACTCTTGGCGAATCATTCTTTATTCAAGTGTTCGAGATTCAAAGTCCAACTATCCAACTAATTTGGATTCATAACGGATAGATCGATAGGCCTATTAAGGGGTAAAGCTCCTTAGCAAAAGAATCTTCATTTGGAAGCCCTGGATCGAAGACTTCTGATTAAGAGTGAAAGAATCTCAATCACCATCCTACCATGAATAGTAGTATGAATCATCTACACTCTCATAGTACAAGATGTTCCTATAACCAACCTTGTTATTGTTGCTGCATTTTCTCCATATATATTCGTCTTCTTCATAAGTGTCATTCATATACATATATACATATATATATATATATATATATATATAGCAGTGACTTGTTGCTTAATGGAACTTTGGTTAGTTACCATTCAACTCATTTTTTGTCCTTGGAAGGCCCTACAATAAAAAAGTATACATATAATTCTGAAGATAAGTGAAACAAAGTTTAATATTTACATAAGATCCAATCTGGTAATATCAGCTTAAGTTATACAAAAGATTAAGTAGTATTATTTTATGTGAGATTTAGTGTGAAATAAGACCATGTAATTCATGGATGAAAAACTAAATTGACAAAATTAACTATCGTAACAGTGAACAAACTTTTTTTTTATTTAAAAAGTGAACATACATATTTTATACTATGCACTATGTACTAACTTTTTACTACCTCAAACCAAATAGCTAACAGAGAATAATTCATGTACGTACTACTATTTTTTGTATTTATTTTTTGCATTACCTATAAATTTCTGCATAACTTGTCTCTAAATCAAACCATCTTAAAAGTATTTTGTCTGAACCTTCAAACGGGATCGTCTTTAATTTTAGTCCTTCAATTGGGCTGGTTTTTAATTTTCTTCCCTTCAAATCGAACTTATACCTAGCGAGACATAAGTTTTTAAGGGCATGAGGCATAACTTGTGGGATATTATAATGCGAAAATATAAACTTATGCCCCGTGGAAAAATTATTTGTCATGAGGGACAAAACTTAAAGACCAACACAAAACAGGAACATAAGTGCCAATGGCCCGTTTTATCTTAGTTGAATTAGAAAGGGTTATATTGACACTTATATACATTTCTTAGTAATTACTGATATTTTTAGCCAAGGATTGATATTTGTATATATTGTGTGATATACATTATTTGATATACATATAACGTGAACTGATATTTGTATGCATTGTGTGGTATACATTATTTAATGTACATTATTGGACTTTCAGATGCCAAAAGTTAAAACCTGAACTATTTTGTGTCAATAGTTTGCCCGTATTGGGCTGACCCATCATATTAAAGTCCTCATTCATAAATTCATTTGTTATAGATCTGCTAAATAGGCCTAAAAGAACAAAGGCCCAGTAAGCCTTTTAGAAGAGAAGTCTGAAAGCCCAAAATGATCCTTTCAAGTTAGAAGAGAACTAGAATGAAATATGAATTACAATGAGCAGTCGAAGGATTAGAAATGTACGAATTATAATGCTAGAATTAGCAATATATGAATTAGTAATATAAGAATTATAATGGAGAGATTATGAATATTTATTTTGATATATAACATATTAGAAGTACAATGTACACTTTAAGAATATTATGATTACTTAATAAACAAAATAAAATTGTTATTTATTATTATAAAATTTAGCTTTGTAACTTAAGTGTTCTTAATCCATAAATTACTAGTAATATTTAATTCTTGAATTCACGCATACCTTATACATATATTATCGATATATGCAAAAACAAAGATAACCAAATCAAACATGGTATAATATAATCCCGAGTTTAAGTAATTAATGCAGGATTTAGATCCCAACCAAACTAGCAGTTTGTTAGGAGGGTTGTTACCTATTGTATTTTATCTTATTGTTCTCTAATTATAACATTTGATTTGATTATTACATTAATTTTATTGTATCGTGCGTATTTTTTTTATTTTTTATTATGTAACGATAAAAAGTATCATTTTATATTTTATCTAACGATTGATTCGATGTGATCATGTTGCTATTTTTATTTTTTTTTGCTAATCTTGCTCTTATTTATTACATTTAATAATCACATTTTACCTTTTACCTTATATTTCTTTATTATAATAACTCTTACCCTGTACCTTACTCTTTTTTTTTTGTAATATTATAAGCTGACATTATAAAATAATGGAAATGATACAATCTATTGTCATCGTTGTCTGCTTTCCCATCTTATCCATGATTTCCATATACACAACACAAGTTGGTTACGAAGCCTATTGTTCCTTTATCTGCTTCTTTATTTTGTTACTAAGTGACAAATTGTAAAGTCTAGAAAGAAAACATAAAGCTACAACTATATCGATGATAAACAAAATAACACCAATAATATCTAATGATCAAATTCAGAACAAACATTTTATTATAGCCGATTATCACTTGGTATTCATAGTAAAAATTTCCACCGGTCAAGAAGAAAAGGTAAATGATTTCATTTTCTTGAACATATCTTTCTTGGTCTTGCAACTAAGCTCAAGGTTGTGGAACCAGTAGATCCATTTGAAGGTTGATCTAAAACAGCTTTACAATAGCACTTCAACTTTCATTTTTTCACAATGGCATAGTTAGAGTTCATGATATTAACTATTTGAATTGGTGTACAATCCAAGGGTCCACAAAACAGATGCTAACAGTGGTCACTTTTGGTCACCCCGTGCCTCCTTTGGTTGTGAGCCCCGCCTAGAGGGAGGCGCTAAGGAAAGGGCGTAGCGTTAAATCTGCCTCGCTGAGCTTAGGCGTTAAGAGTAAAAATAATAGACCACACCGGCAAAATATCCAAATTCAAATGAGCACACCTGAAAATCGTGTGGCAACGAAATAAATGAGTGAACAAATAAGTATTATTTCCATGTTACAAGTCTCTATTAAGAGTGCTAGTTACTTGAAATGTATGCCGATCACTTCTCCCACCTGATATAGTCCCCGATTAACATCTGCCCTTGCACAACATAATTATTTTCCAATTAGCCCATCATTTTTCCTGAAGAAAAATATAAAGACTTCAAAAGGATAAAAAAAAAAAAAAGACTAAGCTCCAGCTATGTGCGGGATTCGGGGAAGGACCAGACCACAAGGGTCTATTGTACACTGCCTTACCTTGCATTTATGCAAGAGGCTGTTGTTGGTATTCTATTGTACTTTATAGAGCAGTACGGGAAGTAATAACTATTACAAATGTTCGAAAGGATAAATAAATGGTCAATCTTCAAAACTGCCGCATGTGTGTTGTGTCTTGAATCTTGATCACATTGCAAAGCCAATGTTGAGAAGCCGCATAAGTTTGTTGTCTCTTGAGTCTTGCTATCCTCAAATCAAGAAACAACTAAATCTGGATGGTTACAACGTTGTGTGTTGAGTCGAGGATAGCCCTCTATCCTTAAGACAAGATTGCCCCGTATATATGCTTTTACGTTAGCGGGCAATAGTCTCCCAAGATAAAACAACACTTTAATCTCAACACTACAAAGCCAATAGGTTGAGCCTGCCGAATAAAACAAATATGACTCGACTTGCTGAAGATATGGAATAGGAAGGAAGAGTTTCTCAATACTCTTCTCTTTTGTCTCTGTGTATATACTGTGTCTCTGTAGTGTATATCTTGTGTATATGTGCGGGTTTGCTCACTGATTTTCATCATAATTTGCTCACTGTTTTGAGCTATTTTGTGGCTGTTTTTCCAGTGTATTCCTCACTGTTTTCAGCCTTCTGTGCAGTGTATTTCCGTCACTGTTTTCAGTGTGTTTTCTGCCTGTTTGCTGCCAACGAATTGAGCCAAAGAGGCTCAATATATAGCATGGAAGAGGGGCTGATCAACTGCCCAAACATGGCTGTTAATGGCCATTAGGAGGGCTGTAAATGACATGTTTAATGCCATTAGTGAGGCTGATTTAAGGTCTTGAAGGAGGCTGCTCAATTTCCCAAGTAATGGCTGGTTAATGCTCTAAAACGCAGTCCAACGGTTTTCTGCCTACCGTCACCTTCCCAGAAACTCTGGGGACCAAACTGTAAAATATTAACCTTCAGGGACCAAACTGTACATAAGAAACTTCTGGGATCAAACTGTACATCTGGCAAAGTCCTCTGGTCCAAAAAGATAATATCAGAAAGTCCCCATGACCAGCGACCCACGGCCAGGACGGGCGGACCAGGCGGCGGCGGCGCGCGTGTGGGCATAGCCTTGAACCTAAGCACATCTAGGTCTTCCCTCCTTTAAACACATGGGATACCCCTTGGGGATCCAAACCCCTTACCACATTAGAGACTAATATAGAGAGCAATTCTTCCTATTCCCACCGATGTGGTAGATTTGTCCCACACCACATTTCCATGCCTCAAACACCTTACTTCATGGACCAATATCTCTTTCATTTCTCAACGAAATTTGACGATTCTTGGCCCTACGGTCATCTACTCACTTCGTAGATCATGCATGTGCGAAGAGACAAGGTCTCCAACATGCGGAACACTAGTGTTTAATTCATCAAAGATGGGTGGACGCATCTCCCCGCCAAAGGCAAATTTCCAACAATCCCCTCTATGAAAGAGAAATTGTGGCACTGCGCACAAGGTGCCTACATTTCAGCAATCTTTCAGCGAAAAGATATTACATCAGGAGTGGTAGCTTTCGCTTTGAACCTTCCCTAGTTGAAACCATCGGACTTACTTACTGCGCGGTGAACGTGATGTCTTGAACCGTCAGTGTTTAGTGTAAGCCAAGACAATGATATCAACACAATAACTCTTCTTATTCGTTTTCATTCTTACGTTTTTGTCCGTTGTGGCCTTGGACACACTTGAATTCTTAAGTGCGTTCATTTGAGCCGGCCATCCTCGCACTTAAATAGGTGATCTCCTACAAGGTATCCTGCTATACCCCACTTCACAAGTGTTAGGAATCATTAAAAGTTTCCACAACCTTAACCTCAACCATTTGAGGATCGTTAAAGGTTTGGAAGCTTAACCTTTACCCACCATGCAGGTAGCACTTTAATGTCTATCGCGGGAACAGCTTTGGATTCATGTTTTCGTACAGAAATCATCATCCGAAGTGCTTCTTGCTTCCACCGAAGCGCTCAACTGAACCTTTTGCCGCTTAATTTTCCCATTGAACCAAATTCTTGGGATCTCCAATCAGTATGGTTGGGTTACCACCGCAAAGGTTCGTATTGTTTGGGTTTTCAGCCCATTCCCTAGACAGGCAGAACACTTGATCTTCGGGTAATCCCTTAGTTAGTAAATAAGGTAGTGACACCCGTGATGATCAACTGCCATACGGTCTTATGTCTCTTGACAGATACGTCCAGACACCGTCATCTGTGTCCTTCCTGAAGTCGATCGGCTAGCCACAGTGTATAACTGCTGAAGGCACGGGTTTCTCCCAATAAGGGACGTCCTCTAATGAGTCGTGAAGTTACTCAACTTCTTTCATGCTTTGTATAAAGCAATAAACTACGATACCATCATGAATCGGTCGATGCAAGTTTGTTTAGAAGATTTTCCAAGACCCACCATACACATTTACTTATGGCTTTGGTGTTCTTCAGATCTGATATCCAGTTTGCATCACTATGTTCTCCCAGAACCGCTGGACATCCAGAATACTATAATCCGTAGATAAGTGAATAACTCAGATATCGTCATATCCGACTTAAAGCCTTCTATTGATCATGTATTAAGATCATCAGTGAACCTTAGTTTTATCTGAAACTTAAAGCCTTCTATTGATCAGAGTCAATGTTTCTGTGGTCAGATTCATTGTTTCTGTTTTATCTGAAACTTTCAGGACCAAAATGTAAATATTTCAGGGACCAAAATGAAAGTTCAGGAAGAAGCCCAACAGTCCGGCAAACCAAGTCTGATTCTCTTCTTCCAACTCTCCGGTTGGGAAGGCTGTTTCAACATCTATGCCACGCAAGACTGCAATAGCCTAGGATGTTAAGCTACTCGCAGGGGAGCACTTGTACAAGTAGCCGATGCTTTAAACTCGTCTGTAGATCCATCTACTTTGTAGCTTCTCTCCAAAGCAGCGCTTTTGGAGATGACAATTATTTGTTAGTTGTCCATGGTTCATTCTCAACCGTACACGCTAGAAGGACTGGAATAAGTCTTTGTCCCCTTCTTTGCTCCTTCTCGGTTCAACATCTAGAATCCCTGAGTTCTGTAGATCTGGAATATTAAGTTTCGGATAGCCAGCAACTTTCGAGTCATGTAGATACGGAACGTCTAGTTCCGGATAGTCAGGCCCTCGCGGGTTCTTGTTAACCTTGAGCAATTACTCCTTTTTCCTATTTCAAGGAAAGTTATCTTCAAAGAATTCAACATTCTTTTACGCCAAGAGGCGATCAAGACTCTTGTTATTTGCAGATCGGTGGATATGCAATCTACAGTCTTAGGTACAACTTGACCTGTTTCGGTATTCCAACTTTTACCAAGCCACCCCACATAATTTGGGCGTATGACTTTGCGCTTGGCTAACACCGTTGGACTGAGGTGAGAAATGAACAGTCGTTTAATGAACGATGCTTCACATTCTCCAGCTCTATTGCTACGAATTTCGCAATCCATAGGCTTAGTTGATTTCCAACTTATGCTTTGTAGCGCTTATCCGCTTCAATAACTTCATCTTTGCTTTTCAACACACAAAGGATTACATACGTTGTACCATCATCAATGAAGATCACAATGTACTTGTCTCCCCCCTCTATTTGTATAAACTTCAAACCACCCAAGTAGGTGTGACTAAGTTCTAGGGGAGCGGTGCTTCTTTCGCTATTCCCTTGACGGAATTTGGAAAGGTGATTTTGCCTCTTCGCCTACCTCACATTCATTTTGAGGGTTTATGTCGAAAGAAGGCAACAATCTCAACTTCGCTAGCTTTTGAATGACTTGCTATTTAACGTGTCTTAATCTATGATGGCATAGATGCATGGATTACAAATATATCATTCATTTGGCTACAGACATCCTGTACCATTCTTAGTTATTACGGACCTGTTGGAGTAGTCTCAAACCAGCTTGACCAACAGCGTCCCTTAAATCAAGTTAGGAACATGTATCACCTCTTTTTAGAGTGATCCCATTCCTTGAAGTCATATAGAGGACAACCTCTCCAGCCCCTTTGATTTTAGAGGTGGCGTTGCTTCACATGAACAACCTCTTGTCCGTGGTTAGGGCGCAACCGGATCATATGTGATCTCGATACTCTGGCCCACTCTAGTTGCTTTAGCAGACTGAGTGTCCAATTTCTTTACTGCCTTTCTTTAGGCCTTCAGATCATTAAGACCTGAAAACTCTGGCCCACCTTACTAGGTGTCCATTACTTTTCCTATGAAATGAATTCTGGTACCACTCCAGTCGCCCGGAGGCATTGTATGACTGAGTGTCCAATATCATCATATCAAAGGAATTTTGGCCCACTCTAGTCGCCCGGAGGCTTTATATGACTGAGTGTCCAATATCATCCTATGAAGAATCTTCTGCCAAATAGTATGACAGGTTCAACGTCTTTAGCTTTTAGACTTCTTCCGTTATGATTGGTGCCCAGATAATTCTTGGCGCTTACTTAAGAGTGGTAACAGTTTTAGACGATCAAGTGGATCTTACTCCCTCGTATGTGCGAACATACTTTACTCACTTTTAATAATTACACTTAAAAGAACGGATCTTTTTAAGTCGTTTACAAAATCCAATCTTTAAACGGGAAGGAAGATGAGATTAAACTTCTGATTTTTTTTTTAAAAACGTAAGGAATATAAATTATTTTCATATTCCTCCTTACTTTAATCCATTTTTAATCAGACATCATTTAATCTTTATTCTTGACAAGTAAGAAAAATTACTTATCCCAATTTGGATTACGGCTCACTTCGTCATTTCATCGGTCGAGTGTCCATTTCCTTCTTACCATTATTCGGATATTTTATGCAGGATAGATACGTGCCTTCACTGCAAGATAGAAGCACATCTTGATCTTCTCCTCTTGTCGATTGACATCCTCAGGCTCTCGTGAGCGCTTGTTCCAACCAGTCTTGGTAGCGGTGACACCATGAACACGTTCATCATCATCACTCTCTTCTACCAGAAAACCATTGCCATATCCAAATTTGGTCACACAACTTTTGACCGACATCTTTCGAACACTAATAGTATTACAATACAATCTTATCTTAAATTGTTGGTATTTTATTATACTTTATAGAGCAGTACAGGAAGTAATAACTATTACCAATGTTCGAAAGGATATATAAATGGTCAATCTTCAAAACTGCCGCATGTGTGTTGTGTCTTGAATCTTGATCACCTTGTAAAGCCAATGTTGAGAACTGCCGCAAGTTTGTTGTGTCTTGAATGTTGATATCCTGAAATCAAGAAACAACTAAATCTGGATGGTTACAACGTTGTGTGTTGAGTCGAGGATGGCCCTCTATCCTTAAGATAAGATTGCCCCGTATATATGCTTTTACGTTAGCGGGCAATAGTCTCCCAAGATAAAACAACACTTTAATCTCAACACTACAAAGCCAATAGGTTGAGCCTGCCGAATAAAACAAATATGACTCGACTTCTTTGAAGATATGGAATAGGAAGGAAGAGTTTCTCAATACTCTTCTCTTTTGTCTCTTTGTATATAGTGTGTCTCAGTAGTGTATATCTTGTGTATATGTGTGGGTTTACTCATGATTTTAAATCTGATTTGCTCCTTTGTTTTGAGCTATTTTGTGGCTGTTTTTCGATGTATTCCTCACTTGTTTCTTATACGTGCAGTGTATTTCCGTCACTGTTTTCAATGTGTTTTCTGCCTGTTTGCTGCCAATGAATTGAGCCAAAAGAGGCTCAATATATAGCATGGAAGAGGGGCTGATCAACTGCCCAAACATGGCTGTTAATGACCATTAGGAGGGCTGTAAATGACATGTGTAATGCCATTAGTGAGGCTGATTTAAGGTCTTGAAGGAGGCTGCTCAATTGCCCAAGTAATGGGCTGTTAATGGAGAGTTAATCAGCCAAGTAATGGCTGGTTAATGCTCCAAAACACAGTCCAACGGTAGGCAGAAAGTTTTTTGCCTACCGTCACTTTCCCAAAAACTCTAGGGACCAAACTGTAAAATATTAAACTTCAGGGACCAAACTGTACATAAGAAACTTCTGGGATCAAACTGTACATCTGGCAAAACCTCTGGTCTAAAAAGATAATATCAGAAAGTCCCCACTGCCCACGACCGGAAGGGCGGGCGGCGGCGGCGCACGTGTGGGCATAGCCTTGAACCTAAGCACATCTAGGTCTTCCCTCCTTTAAACACATGGGATACCCCTTGGGGATCCAAACCCTTTACCACATTAGAGACTAATATAGAGAGCAATTCTTCCTATTCCCACCGATGTGGTAGATTTGTCCCACACCACATTTCCATGCCTCAAACATCTTACTTCGTGGACCAATATCTCTTTCATTTCTCAACGAAATTTGACGATTCTTGGCCCTACGGTCATCTACTCACTTCGTAGATCATGCATGTGCGAAGAGACAAGGTCTCCAACATGCGGAACACTAGTGTTTAATTCATCAAAGATGGGTGGACACATCTCCCCGCCAAAGGCAAATTTCCAACAGCTGTTTCCACGGCTTGAACCCGTGGCCTCCATGTCACATGACAACTTTATCAGTTACTCCAAGACTCCCCTTCAAGACTTCAAAAGGATCTAGGAGAAAATAGTGGACACTATAACTTTTATTTGAGTACAAAAAGAATAAATAGATGTGCACAATGCCTTGCAAAAATGTTGTGGCTGAGTAAAAAGCTTTCAGGAATTGCCAAAAGCAATTAAAATATGTTCTGATCTTACTCATAAAATAAGCTACAGAAACTATTCATTTACATTCAACCTCATGGTCGTCAAACTATCACATATAGTACTCCATTAAGGGAATCAAAGTCAAGATTGGAAAGGCACACACTTATAGGAACACCAAAGTAGTGTTTACTCATGTTACAAAAGTTGAATCTAGAGGTGAAGTATTTTCTAAGTTTTGCATTCTAATACAAAAGTTGCCATACCATTTTCAAACCACACAGTTAAATGAGCTGATGCAGTTTTTCTTTTTTTGCTTAGTAAGTATGAATAATTCATGCAACTTATGTTGCATATCTAGATATCTGCCAACCAATCTTAAAAGAAATATTTGTCACTGTTAAAGATTCAATCATTTTAAAATGGTCGTCAAAGCTCATATATCAGGATAATGTAAACTTAACTCGAATATCTACCATACAGAGCAAAGAAAGCAGGCTTTTCTCCGGGAAAAAGCCAATTTTTCGTTGTTTCTAACTAATAGAGGCATCAACATTAGCAATTCTATGGTAACCCAAATCAAACCTTTTCAGGTCCCTCAAAGATGTTTGTTTGTGAACAAATAAGTCAACAAGAGTATTGCTTAGGTTTATTAATTTTGTTCCTTCTTCTTCGTTTTTCTAGCCTAAACTACCATAGTCCTAAAAGTATAAATAAATAGAGAGCATGTTGAAGAAGTAAGAACTACTAACCAATTTTGCATATCAGGCAGAACAAGACATGTATGCAAGTACATTAAATCTCCAAAAAATCCTAAAATTCAATTCAGGCACCATTGAAAATGTATTCCCTCTTTCATTAATTTCAACCAATCAGCTAAAATCATTAATATTTCCGAGGTTCTGCAACACACAAAAAAACAAAAGTCCCGTATGAATATCTCTAGAAGACAAAGTCAAACACACTTCTTCTCCAAAACACAAATGTGTACCAAAATAAGTAATTAGATCAATGAACTAAATTTTGAACAATGCCAGTACCTTGATGGAGCAAAGCTGGAGCTGCGCAAAACTCAGTCGAAACCCTAATTCTTTTCTCAAAAGGCTGGTAGAACTTCAAAATGGAAGTTGAATTTAAATTCTAAAGACAAATTTGGGAAAGGAATAACAGGTCATGCCAGAAGGAAGAGAAGAGATATATTAAAAAGCTGAAGAGAGATAAATTCTATTACCTTCCATCAAAATAGCAACGGGAAGGTGTATTTATGTAGATAATCACAAATAGATTAATAGCATACAAAAGAGAGATGTACCTTGATTTCTGTAGATGATTATTGGGCTTCACAAAAATTTTCTTCTTTCTTCCATATTCTCAGCTTTTAGAGTATCTAGTGTTAAAAGTCTCATATATGATATGAAATAGGTGTTGGAAATTAGCCTTTGGCGGGAGTTGCGACCGACCAACTTTAACGGCTTAAACACTAGTGTTACGTATGTTGGAGAATCCGGTTCTTCACACATGCATGATGTACTAAGTACGTAGATAACCGTACGGCCAAGAATCGTCAAATTTCATTGAGAAATGAAAGAGATATTGGTTCACGAAGTGAGGTGTTTGAAGCATGAAAAGTGTGGTGTTGTGTTCAATTCTCCCTCATCGGTAGAGGAAGAAAGAATTGTTGTGTATATAAGACTCGAAATTGGTTTGGGGTTTGGGACCCCAAGGGGTATCCCATGTGTTTAAAGGAGGGAGGACCTAGATGTGCTTCGGTTCAAGGAAAGACCACCACTGCTTGCCGCCGCCGCCCGTCCGTCGATTCAGGGCTCACGGCTCACGGCCTTCGATATTATCTTTGGGCGAAATGCAGTTTGATCCCAGAAGTTTCGAAATGCAGTTTGGACGAATTCTTCCGGATGTACGCTTTGGTCCCTGAAGTTTCAAGGCGTCTGATTTCGGCGGTCGAGCGAAGCGTCAAGCACTCAATTCAGCCATTTATTTTGGCTGAATTACTCCTCCTATAATGGCCAAATCCATTGGTCTTTTCACCATTTATTTTGGTGTCTTTACTACCTCCATAATGGCCATTATTTGGCCAATAATACCTGTTATGGAAGCGATTAAATGACCACTTCCTCACCTATATAAACACCCCCTACACCATTGTTGAGAAGCACAGAAAATATATTTGCTATATACACGAAAATACACAAGCAAAACAGTTTCTTCCTACATCTTCCTTGCATCATTTCTTGCTCAATATACTTCAAGGTAGCTCTTGAGTTTCCTTTGCTCAAGTGTTCCATTGTTGTTTTATCTTGGGAGATGAATTGTCCAGGACGTATAAAGGATACATACGGGGCAATATTGTCTTAAGGACAGAGTGTCACACTCGACTCAGCAAGCAAACAAAGCAGTTTTTCAGTTTTTCAATTTTCCTAGTTCATCTTTGTAATTTTCAGATTTCTAGTTGAATTGTAATTTCAATTCTTACATTAGCAGTTGCTTGTAATTCCCGTTTCCTGCAACCTTTGTAATATCCAACAACTTAAGACAATATTTTGTTTACTACAACTGCTATAACATGGCTGGAAATACAATCGATGTTGATGCTACTGCTGCTGCCTCTCGAGGTAACGCTGTCGCTTTGCCTTCCCGCCATCGCCGCTATCGCTCAAGGCGGAACACCGCCGCTTTTTGCCGCCGGCCGCCATCTTTGTTCAAGGCGATAACACCGCCTTTCCTTTCTTTGGAGCTCCACCCTCTTCTTCACACCATCATGATCGCCCTGAAAAATTCATGGGATCAGAATTCAAAAGATGGCAGCAAAAGATGTTGTTTTACTTTAATGATTATGGGCATGGCCGGTTCCTTCTGGAAGATCCTCCACAAGCTGGAGATGAAATGGACTCTTCGCCTGCTGAAACGGATGAAGGGGGCCTTGGTATCCATGTCGTTAACGGCATGAAGATGGTTCGTGATGCGTGGAATCATAGCGATTTCATGTGCAAGAACTATATCTTGAATCGCTTGGCGGACCCTCTCAGGGTATATTCTACCGCTGGCACCGCCAAAGAGTGTGGGAAAAGCGCAAAGAAGTACAACGCACAAGATGCGGGTACTAAGAAGTTCATCGTTGGAAATTTCTAAAATTCCAAATGGTGGACAGCAAAACCGTGATGTCCCAAGTCCAGGAATTCCAAATGATTTTACATCACCTGGATTTGGAAGGACTAAAGCCAAACGAGCAGTTTTTGGTTGCATCGCTGATTGAAAAGTTACCTCCTTCATGAAATGAGTTTATGAGTTACTTGAAACTCAAGACAAAGGAGATGACCTT
Organism: Anisodus acutangulus; assembly: GCA_029783415.1. Taxonomy (NCBI): domain Eukaryota; kingdom Viridiplantae; phylum Streptophyta; class Magnoliopsida; order Solanales; family Solanaceae; genus Anisodus; species Anisodus acutangulus. The sequence goes on along the minus strand of CM056491.1, from coordinate 19,828,420 downwards.
TGAAGAGCTTGTTATCAAACTGCAAATCCAGGAAGATAATATTCTGACCCAGAAGAATATGGCCCAATGTAGTTTAAACTACAGAAAGCCCAAACAAAAGAGGCCTTAGTGCCCAAAATCAGATTATGGCCCCACGGCCCAAAAACGATTAAGAAATTAACCGGACGATAGCCAAGATAAGGACAATGGCTTTACAGAAAGGAGCGGCCAAGGCACTGCAGCCTTTACAACTTTTTTGGAAAGCACAGGAGAAGACGACAAAACAACTTTACGGAAAGGAGCAGACAAGGCACTGTAGACACTGTAACCTTTATGACTTTTGTAAAAGTATTTTGTCAGATTACTGAGGCAAAGGCGAATCTGGCTGAGGCCAAAGGGAACTCAAGCAAGAAGCGGAAGTTTCAGAAAGACGGCAAAGCCCCTGCAACAGAGATGTTCAGAGGTAATTGTCATCACTGTGGGAAACCTGGTCATAGGATCAAGGAATGCCGCAAGCTCAAGACTGAGCAACAGCAGAAAGCCAAGTCAAAAGGCAACGCAAGTTATTGCAAAGGGGGGAAAAGGGCGGGGTCGGGGTCGGGCTCGGGACGGGATCGGGGCGGGGTCGGGTCAAGCGGGCCTGGGGCAGGCTCGGGTCTCGCGGGACGAGACATCGTCCCGTCCCGAGTTTGACTCCCGCCCTCGTTATTTTTTTTTTTGGCGGGGTCGGGGCGGGCTCGGGAAGGGGTCGGGTCGAGGTCGGGCCGTCCCGGCCCACTGGCCAGCCCTATAATTTTTCAGACATCTGGTGTGAGCTAAAAATGTAAATACAAAATCACTGCAAAAAATAATATAACAATAATACAAAAGCTACACAACATGAAGTAATATCATTTGTATACCTTTTATAAAGAATAAGAATGAATAGATTGGGAAAATTTAATTAAGGGTGACTTTCTAGTTTTAAAATCAAGAATGGGAAACGCAAGTTATTTTTATTGTGTAGGGGTCTCTTTTGAGATTAGTGTTAATGACACTAATTTTAAAAATTCCAAAGTTTTGTTATTTACACAAAACCCCTCATTCCCTTCCCAGCCCCCACCCCCTCCCCCTCCTCCGCCGCGGCCACCATCCCTTGCCTCTCTTCCCTACTCCGCCGCTGCCACCAGCCCCTCCCTCCACTTACGCCTCCTCTGTCGTTGTTACCACCCCCACCTCCTCCTCCACCACCATCGCCTTTTCCTCCGCTACCACTACCTCCACCCCTTCTTCCGCCACCACTTTCTCTTCTGCCACCACCATCTCTATCTCCTCCACCTTTTTTTAACCTTTCACTTTCTGCAGAAAAATTCAACAACTTCGTTAGTTATTGCAACAATTACTGAAATTTGTTGCAACAACTGTCATAGTTATTACAACAATCGCTGAAATCTGTTGCAACAACTCGAAGTAAGGTATGGGTGCCCGTCGCGGCCCTCCGGTTTAGGTCGTGACACGCATACTCTTACAATCAATAAAATTATTATTTTTAAGAGAAGAAATAATAGACGCTCCGGATGACCCAAACAAGCATGCCACAAGGAATGAGCAAGAGCGGCAAACGTTGATGGTGTGACTTGACTCGTGGAAATGGTGGTAGGGGTGATTGAATAAAGTTATCCCCGACTATTACATCTCATTAGAGGTATTTCCGTCGTGAAATCCTTCACAGAAAATCCAAAAGGGTCAAAGTTAACAGAAACTCAATTATCAGTTGTGAATTTTTAGACAGACACCAAATTTTTAATTAAGTGAGGGGCATGAATGTCATTTTTAGGACGAGAAGTGGATGTTGGGGGGGATAAATTCGTGTGACCATAACCACGAATTGAAATAGAATTGTCATTACCAACAATTATGCCATGATTATTGCTCAAATTGAAATAAGACGAGAAATTACATTATGCGGACGTCATATGAGAAGTGGCACCGGTGTTCATGTACCAATTTGCGTCCGGAGGATTTAATCCAAGTGTATGCATCGCGACCTCAATATCTGTAGGTGTCGGACTAGAGACTTGGCCCGCAGCAGCGAAGGCCTGTTGAGGTTGGGGCCCAAGCAGGCAAGCCTCATGGCTCGGGTCTCGGGTCACTTGGCTGAATAACTCTCTCTCCCTAATGGCTCTAATCCGTTGCACATCAATTCACTATTTATTTTTGCTGAATTACTACCTCCATAATTGTCATTACTTGACTAGTAACAGTAATTATGTGGGCAGTTGGTAAATCCTCTCCTTACAACTATATAATGAAGCCTTTGCTCAATTGTTGAGACTACACAGAAACACACAAACGAAATCAGATTCTTCCTACAACTTTTCAGCGTCATTTCATTACTCAAAGTTCTTCAAAGTAACATTTGAGTTTCCTTACTCATTTGTTGAGTTGCCGTTTTATCTTGGGAGACTATTGTCCAGAACGTAGAAAAGATATATACGGGGCAATCTTGTCTTAAAGACAGAGTGCCATCACTCGACCCAGCATATCAAACTGTTTGTAATTCCAGTTTCTATTATTCAAGTTTATTGAAATTCAGTTTGTTGTAATTTCAGTTTGTTATAATACTTAGCAGTTACTTATTTCCGTTTCCTGCACCATTGTAACCAACAAAGATTTCATCCTAATAAGGCAGAAGTACTTCTCAACTAAAAGACGGGATTTACAACAACATATAGGATTAGTAATACTCTCTTCATTTTAGGAGCTCTTTCTCAAAGAGTTACCCCAACTTATTTGCGATTGAGACATAGTTGTAGTTGTTGTTTTTATCATAAAAGAGTTATTGTTAGGAACTTCGGGCACGCATGATTATGCATTTTGATTATTCACGATTAGCTTCTATAACGACATTTTAGTGGAAAGAGAAAATTCAGGTATAAGGGTTGATTCACATAATGATACAAATGAGGACTCATAAACAAACTGACCTTGGGAAGTTGAGCTAACTGACCTTGGGAAGTTGAGCTGTAACTTTTACAATTTATGCTTCACTCCGGGTTCACATAGAAGTATTCTGCATTCACCAAGCTTGCATCTGCCACCAAACAAAATAAATGACATAAGTATGATAATTAACTAAAATGAAATAGCATTTCCAGCTATGTTGCTCGAAATCTCAAAAAATGACGCCACATTCATCTCGGATCCTCTGAAAATGTACTACTTTTGGAGAATCCGATATGCACCTGACTGTATTTTTGAAAAGTCCGAGTAACATAGATTCCGATCACCATTCACGGGCATCCACTTGTCATCCATATCACAATTAAATCTATTTCACAACATTACGAGTAGCTGGAAATGCTAGTCCAAATTAACCCACAGAAACCTTGTCAAAATATTTTGAAAAAGACTTCTTTTTTATATTATTTGTTATATATAGTCATAATAAAGAAAAATATTTAGTTTTATTAGGTACTTAAAAAGGTATAAAATAACAAACAAAGAGATTAAAATATAGTAAGAATTAGGCCGTTGGGTAATGACCCGCTTTTAGCCCATTTTAACCCAATCCATTTCATCCCAAGTAACTTTTGGGCTAGTCATTAACTTAGCCCGTTTTGACCCGCCCAAATCCAGCCTAACTCGCCCATTTGACACCCCTACGTATGAGAACAGCAACATCAAAACACGAAACTAATCTGTTACGATAACAGCCAGAGCATCTAACAAGGTGACAAATTGGGGATTATCCTACCAGAGTTGTGCTAAAAAAAATCAGGACTTGCCGCTCGCGACATAGAGAAAAAAAAACAAGGAATCTGAAACTTCATTAATCCAATGTTAAGAGTTTATAGCTTGATTAATATTGTGGCTTACCCAACTTTTAGAAGCATATCCAATCCTGGAAATTTTTTACCATTGCTTGTACAGAGACAGGAAACAGTTAGTGCCAACTGCATTGACAAAATTATTTTAGGGAACAAACTTAAACAGCAATTAGAGCTACTAAATAGGCCAGAAGATTATAATATAAGTGCATAAAAAACAAACCAGAGAGTAGAATCAAAACGGAAAGACTTTTAAATTGGAAAAAAAATCAATAGTCACGTGATCTATCACTTATAGCATGTTAGGTCAAGCTTCTAAAATTTGTTTATTTTGAAAAGTATTTTTTGACGGAAATGCTTTTTTTTTAAAAAAACTTTTGGAGAGTAGTAATTTGTGTTTGCTAGTCAATTTGAAAAAGCACTTTTACCAATATTAGATCTACAATTTGTGTCTGGCGAAGGTTCAAAAAGTGCTTCTCAGGAAAATACTTTTTTCAACTTCTGCTACTAGAAAAAAACTTATTTTTTCCCTAAAGCTCGGTCACACCTCAACTTCCTAAAATAAACACTTTCTTAAGAAATAAAAAAGCACTTTTAACTTTTCACGAGCTTGGCCAAACAGAATATATATCATAGATGCCAGAAGAGGTGAAACTGCAAAAGGCAAAAGACGGGTAAACTACCTTGTCTAAGGTGGTCTCACTCATCCCTGTCTTATGACCCTAGTAAACCTTAGCTGCCAAGAAGATTTTACTCAGCTTGGAGCTGCTTCTCATCACCTACATGAAACAATTAATTAGACATATTGCAAGCAACTATGATACAATGTATAAATGAAAACAAAATCATTATCTTCTCCCCCTTATAGCCGGTGAAACATTAACTTAGCACTTAGCCACTACATCATTATGAATCAACTATAGAAAAGAAGACAGGGGCGGAGGGAGAGTGCTGGCTACAGGTTCAGCCGAACCCAATAGCTTTGGTATTCTGAAATAAGTCATAGATATTTGTGTGACTATAAATTATCTCATTAAGGATAAAGTAAAAAATTTAAAGTTAATTGTTACTAAATATAGAAAGGTGTCACTTTTTTGTGGCTAATTAAAAAGGAAAGAGTATCACATAAATTTAAACAGGGGAGTATTAATTATGGATAGGATAAACACTTTTGACCATACTGTTACATAAAAAAAGGGCAGTCTGGTGCTCTAAGCTCCCGCTATGTGCGGGGTCCGGGGAAGGGCCGGACCACAAGGGTCTATTGTATGCAGTCTTACCTCATATTTCTGCAAGAGGTTGTTTTCAGGGCTTGAACTCATCACCTCCTGGTCATATGGCAGGAACTTTACCAGCTACTCCAAGCTCCCCTTCACTAACCATACTGTTACATCTTCTATAGAAATGACTTTGATCATTTCTCGTGTTGTATTGGAAGGTTTGATCATATCCACCTTCTCGTAATTTTTGCTAGATATTTACGTGTACGGGTTTATGCCTACCCCCACCCCCACCCCCAAACACACACACCAACAACACTTGGTGGTTTGGTTTTAAAAAAACAAAAGAGGAGAAGTTTTAACTATTTTTAGGCTGGCTCTACCCACAGGCAAGCGGAAGCCAACTACTTTGGGATTGAGAGTAGTGGCAAGACAAAAACAACAACAACTACACCTTAATCGCAAAAATATTGGGGTCGGCTATATGAATCCATTTCTTAATTTAATCCCATTGCATATCATCATCATACTAAATAAAATATAAGTGAAAATCAGTTAAACATATGTATATTATTATTATTATTATTAGTGATATTAGCAATAAAAAATTGCCAAGACAAAAAAGGAGGGGGAAAATGGACTTTTGGTTGTTATCGACAAGATGTGTCCCCATTAACTAAAATGAATATTGAAATTACACCACAGGGTGGGCTCACTTGGATATGAGGAGCATGGAACATTTCTTGAATGGCTGCTTCAACATCTGCCATTCTGACAAGCATTTTACCTGAAACATACAGCAAGCATAGATAAGTAATCTGTATAAAGCCAGAACGAATGTGTATTTCCTTCTAATTGTATTCCAAGTATTTCTTTCTTGCCATTAATGTCTAGATAGTTCGAGTTTTATCTCACCTGCTGCAGCAGAGTTGGGAATTGATAACAATTTCTTAGCACGATAATCTGCAAGTTCCGCAGCTCGCCTGCATATTTCTAGTGCACGGCGTGCATCACCTGAAACGGCTGCCACCTGGATTTACGTGTAAGTGGACATTGCTTTAATAATTAAATATCACATTCAAGTATGTGATTGGGATGATTAGAATCAGCTAATAAAGATAAATTCCTTGTAGAGATGAACCAAAGAAGGACCAACCTTCCTTGAAGCAAATTCAACTGCAGGTTTTTGGAAGGCATCAATTCCATTGAGGCGGGTTAAGATAATTTCTTGAAGCTGCTGATAGTTATAGGGACTCTTTGTATGCCCATACGACTTGAAATCCTCGGAAGCAGCTTCTCCGGAAGATCCATAGTATTTGCAATACCTGTTGGTGAGAGAAGTTACCATTTTATCGACACATGTAATAACTGGAGTAATACAAAGGGAAGGAAACATTGATAGCAAATTGTGCACGCACCTATAACAATCAGTTTGGAATTTGGCTTTGTAAGCCAATCAAGAATGTTATATAAAACCTGGAATTAAAAGAAAAAAAGTCATACATATGCAAATTTCTGTTTTTGATATTTACCATGGTGGATAAAAGAATGCCCATTTGTTAGACAACACAACACGTGAAAAACGTAATTACTTTATTATTGTAAAAGTAATTACACCAAGACTTGAACACTATAACTTGACTACAATATACATCAAATTCTTACTCTTTTATTTTCACCAACACTTGAGCTTACTTAAGTATTACACACACTTTTCTTGATTCCACTTGTTAGACACTTTTTGGATGCACACTTGGGACTTGCATCCTTAAGGACCCAAGGTCTCTATATATGTTGGGTTTAAATGATAGATTGAATGGGAAATGGAGGGAGTTCCTGTTGGGGTTACAAGGATTTGCAAGAAACGAAAATTACAAGTAACTGTTTATGTAAGAATTGAAATTACAATTCAACTAGAAAACTGAAAATTACAATATAACAACAAAACTGAAATTACAATATTTGTTGAACAAGAAGACCGGAAACTACTTTGATTTTTGCTGAGTCGAGTGTGGCACTCTGTCCTTAAGACAATATTGCCCCGTATGTATCCTTTATACGTCCCGGATAATTCGTCTCCCAAGATAAAACAGCAATGGAACAATTGAGCAAAGGAAACTCAAGAGCTACCGTGAAGAATATTGAATAAGAAATGATGCTTGGAAGCTATAGGAAGAACTGATTTTCTGGTTGTATATTTTCGTGTATATCAAGTGTACCTCAACAATGGTGTAAGGGGTGTTTATATAGGTGATGAAGGGACTGTTTGACTGCCTCCATAACAGCCATTATTGGCCAAGTAATCACCATTATGGAGGTAGTAAAGCCAGCAAATTAAAGGGTGAAAGACCAACGGATTTGTGCGTTATAGGAGCAGTAATTCAGCAAAAATAAATGGCTGAATTGAGTGCTGGACGTTTCTGTTCCTGTCTGTCGAAATTCTGAATTTCTGGAAACTTCAGGGACCAAATCGTACATCTTGAAACCAGGGACCAAAGCGTACATCTGAAAGAATTTCGGTCCAAACTGTACATCTGAAACTTCGGGATCAAGCGTATACGGAAAAGTTCTGCTGCCCAAAAGATAATATCGAAGGCCCACGACCGTGACCCATGACCCATGACCGTGAACCCGAGAACCGAACCCTAACCGGAATCGATCGACGGGCGGATGGCGGGCGCAGCGCCAGCGTGGTCTTTCCTCGAACCAAGCACATCTAGGTCCTCCTCCTATAAAAACATGGGATACCCTTGGGGTCCCAAACCCCAAACCAATTTGAGTCTTATATACACAACAATTCTTTCTTCCTCTACCGATGAGGGAGAATTGAACACAACACCACACTTTCCATGCTTCAAACACCTCACTTCGTGAACCAATATCTCTTTCATTTCTCAATGAAATTTGACGATTCTTGGCCCTACGGTTATCTACGTACTTAGTACATCATGCATGTGTGAATAACCGGATTCTCCAACATACGTAACACTAGTGTTTAACCCGTTAAAGTTGGTCGGTCGCAACTCCCGCCAAAGGCTAATTTCCAACAATCCCCTCTTGAAAGAGATTTTGGCGCACTCACATGGTGTCTTTTCATTTCCAGCAATATTTCAGCGGACCGATGTTGCATAAGGAGAGGTAGGATCAACCTTGAACCGTCCATTGTTGAAGACCATCGGACTTACTTCATCGCGCGGTGAACGTGATATCTTGAACCGGCAGTGTTTAGTGTAAGCCAAGTCAATGGTACCAACACAACAAATTCCCTTACTCTCTTCTTCGTAATATTTTGTCCGTTTTGGCCATGGACAACGTCTTGGATTCTTAAGTGCGTTCATTTTGAGGCGGCCCGTCCTCGCACTTAAATAGGTGGTCTCCTACAAGGTATCCTGCTATACCCCACTTCACAAGTGTTAGGAACCATTAAAAGTTTCCCAAGAACCTAACCTCAACTGTTGAGGATCATTACTGAGTTTTGAAAACTTAACCTTTACCCATCTGCGAGATAGCACTTAACGTCTATCGCGGGAACGGCTTTGGATTTGGTGTTTCTTTTCGTAAATCACTATCCGGAGTGCTCATACTTCCATCAAGCGGTCAACTGAACCTTTACAACTTCATTTTCCCATTGAACCAAATTACCGGGATCTCCGGTTAAGTAAGGTTGGGTTACCACCGTATTGGTCCTTATATTTTGGGTTTTAAGCCCATTCCCCAAACAGGCAAGCCATCCGATCTTTGGGTAAGCCCTTTGTCAATGGAGTCCGCTATATTATCCTTTGACTTAATGTAATCAATGGATATTATACCGTGGTGATCGATTGCCTAACGGTCTTATACTGCGTCGAATATGACGAGACTTGCCGTTGTACATTGCATTCCGTGCCCTTCCTAGAGCCGATCGACCGTCGCGGTGGATCATTACGAAGGTATGGGTTTGTTCCAAAGCGGAACATCCTCTAAGAAGTCATGAAGCCACTCGGCCTTCTTCTCCGCTTTGTCTAAAGCGATAAACTCCGATTCCATTGTGGATCGGGCGATGCAAGTTTGCTTAAAGGATTTCCAAGACACACCCACCAATTGTAAATATATACCCACTGGTGGACTTGGTGTTCTCTATATCGGATATCGGTTTGCATCACTGTACCGCTTCTAGTACAATTTGGATATCTCGAATAGTGCGACCGTAATTTAACGTGTATTTCAGGTATTGTAATACCCGATTCAACGCCTTCCAGTGATTATCACTCGGATTACGGGTGAACCTAGCCAACTTATTGACTGCGTAAGCAATATCAGGTCGGGTGCAGTTTGTTATATACATCAAACTACCGATCACCTGCGCATATCGCTCCTGGTATACAGGTGCACCAAGATTTTTATCAAGCTTTTGATTTGTATCCATTGGTGACTTTATTAGTGAACTGTCTAACATCTCAAACTTTCTCAAAACATCCTCGATGTAGTGAGACTGAGATAAGACCAGCCCGTCAGACGTCTTAGAGATTTTAATCCTTAAGATGACATCTGCGATACCCATATCCTTCATGTCGAAGCATTGTTTCAACATGTTCTTAGTCTCTAGGATTACCCTAGGACTGCTTCCTGTGATTAACATGTCGTCTACATACAGGCATATCATAACAAACGAGTCAGAGTTACCTTTCGTGTAAACACATTTATCACACTCATTAATGGCGAACCCCTTCGATAGTAGAGTACTATCAAATTTTTCGTGCCATTGCTTCGGGGCTTGTTTCAGCCCGTACAGAGATTTGATAAGTCGACAGACTTTCTTCTCTTGCCCTTGAACCACGTACCCCTCGGGTTGGTCCATATAAATTTCTTCTTCCAAATCACCGTTTAGGAAGGCTGTCTTAATATCCATCTGGTGTATCTCAAGGTCACGCAAAGCTGCGATCGCAATGAATACCCGTATGGATGTCATCCGGGATACCGGAGAGTATGTGTCAAAGTAGTCAAAGCCTTCTGTCTGTCGATAGCCCTTGACTACTAACCTGGCCTTGTACTTGTCTATAGACCCATCTGCCTTGTATTTCCGTTTGAGGATCCACTTACACCCTAACAGTTTATTTCCCGGAGAAAGATCAACCAACTCCCAAGTATGGTTATGCAGAATGGAGCTTATTTCACTCTCAATGGCTTCTTTCCAGAGCGGTGCTTCTGGAGTTGATAACGCCTTAGCAATTGTCCTTGGTTCATCATTAACCATGTAAGCTACAAAGTCAGGACCGAAGGATTTATCCTTCCTGGCCCTTTTACTTCGCCTTAGATCCATCTCTGGAGTCTCCAAGTTCTGAGAATCTGGAACACTAGATTCCGGATGTTCAGCCACCTCGAGATTCGCTAGATCTGAACCATTCAGATCCGGGCAGTCAAGGACTCCCGGTTCTTGAGAGCTTTGTGCATAACTTCGTTTGAGAGAGGTTATGTCTTTCTCCTTTCTAGGAAAGGTACTTTCAAATAATAGAGCATTCCTTGATTCCATTATTATACCTTGGTGGATATCTGGAATATCTGACTTATGCACTAAGAAGCGATAAGCACTATTGTTATTTGCATATCCGATGAATATGCAATCTACAGTTTTAGGCCCAATCTTGACCTGCTTTGGCTTGGGTACTTCAACCTTTGCCAGACAACCCCACACCTTAAAGTATTTGTAGGTGGGTTTCTTTCCCTTCCATGATTCATATGGAGTTTTGTCCTTACCCTTATGTGGGACTCTGTTAAGAATCATATTAGCGGTAAGGACGGCTTCTCCCCACATGTTTTGGGGAAGATCGGAATTGATAAGCAAGGCATTCATCATTTCCTTTAATGTGCGGTTCTTACGTTCCGCCACACCGTTTGATTGAGGTGAGTATGGAGCCGTCGTTTGATGAATAATGCCTTCTTGGGCACAATATTCCTCAAAAGGCGCTACATATTCTCCCCCTCTATCGCTACGAATGGATTTAATCCGTAGGCTAAGTTGATTCTCAACTTCTGCTTTGTAACGTCGAAACGCTTCAAAGGCTTCATCCTTACTTTTCAACAAGTAAAGGTAACAATACCTTGTGCTATCATCTATAAATGTCACAAAGTACTTGTTCCCCCCTCTAGTTTGTGCAAACTTCAAATCACATATATCTGTGTGAATAAGTTCTAGAGGAGCGGTATTCCTTTCGACGGATCGAAAAGGAAGCTTAGTAAGTTTTGCCTCTACGCACACCTCACACTTATGTTGAGGGTTTACGTCGATAGACGGCAACAACTCCATCTTTACCAGCCTTTGAATAGACTTGTAGTTAACGTGTCCTAATCTATGATGCCATAAATTAGAAGACTCAAGCAAATAAGAAGAAGGTTCAACTTTATTTCCTTGACGCAATACAAACATGACATTCACTTTGAAGAGGCCTTCACAGACGAAGCCCCTCCCCACAAATGTGCCATTTTTAGTGAGTACAAACTTGTTTGATTCAAACACTAGCCTAAAACCAACATTAACCAATAAAGGTCCAGAAACTAGATTTCTTATAATCTCTGGGACGTGCATCACTTCCTTCAGAGTGAGTTCCTTGCCGGAAGTCATCTTCAGGACCACCTTTCCAACCCCTAGCACGTCCGAGAAAGCGTTGTTGCCCATGAACAGCTTCTTGTCGGAGACCGGAGTGTACGTGAAGAAGGCATCTTTGTTGGAACACATGTGTCTTGTTGCACATGTGTCCACCCACCACTGCATCGGATTCTCAACCAAGTTGGCTTCTAGCACCACGGCCGAGAGATCCTCAATCATGTCATCCAGGAGCGTGTCCTTGACGACGTTAGCTTGAGCCTTGCCTTTCGACTTGGCTTTCTGTTGTTGCTCAGTCTTGAGCTTGCGGCATTCCTTGATCCTATGATCAGGTTTCCCACAGTGATGACAGTTACCTCTGAACGTCTCCGCTGCGGGGGCTTTGCAGTCTTTGTGGAACTTCCGCTTGTTGCTTGTTTTCCCTTTGGCCTCAGCCAGATTTTCCTTTGCCTCAGAATGTTGTCTACCCTTTGGCAAGGTCTTCTTATTATCTTCCTGGATTTGCAGTTTGATAACAAGCTCTTCAAAGGTCATCTCCTTTGTCTTGAGTTTCAAGTAACTCATAAACTCATTCCATGAAGGAGGTAACTTTTTAATCAGTGATGCAACCAAAAACTGCTCGTTTGGCTTCAGTCCTTCTAAATCCAGGTGATGTAAAATCATTTGGAATTCTTAGACTTGGGACATGGTCTTGCTGTCCACCATTTGGAATTTTAGAAATTTTCCAACGATGAACTTCTTAGTACCCGCATCTTGTGCGTTGTACTTCTTTTGCAGTTTTTCCCACAGCTCTTTGGCGGTGCCAACGGTAGAATATACCGTGTAGAGGGTCCGCCAAGCGATTCGATAAATAGTTCTTGCACATGAAATCGCTATGATTCCACGCATCACGAACCATCTTCATGCCGTTAACGACATGGATACCAAGGCCCCCTTCACCCGTTTCAGCAGGCGAAGAGTCCATTTCATCTCCAGCTTGTGGAGGATCTTCCGTAAGGAACCGGGCCATGCCCATAATCGTTAAGTAGAACAACATCTTTGTCGCCATCTCTTAAATTCGATCTCACGAACTTTTCAGGGCGATCATGGTGGTGTGAAGAAGAGGGGAGCTCCAGCGATCGGGAAGGCGGCGGAGCACGCTTTGAACAAAGAGCGGCAGCAGCAGATAGTGAAAGCGGCGGGTTATCGCCTTGGCCATGGCAGTGGGGAAGGCAGCAACGTTGCCTCGAGAGACAGCAGCAGTTGCAGCAACATCGGTCATATTTCCAGCCATGTTATTGCAGTTACCGTAAGCAAAATATTGTCTTAAGTTGTTGGGGTTACAAGGATTTGCAAGAAACAGAAATTACAAGTAACTGCTTATGTAAGAATTGAAATTACAATTCAACTAGAAAACTGAAAATTACAATATAACAACAAAACTGAAATTACAATATTTGTTGAACAAGAAGACCGGAAACTGCTTTGATTTTTGCTGAGTCGAGTGTGGCACTCTGTCCTTAAGACAATATTGCCCCATATGTATCATTTATACGTCCCGGATAATTCGTCTCCCAAGATAAAACAGCAATAGAACAATTGAGCAAAGGAAACTCAAGAGCTACCGTGAAGAATATTGAATAAGAAATGATGCTTGGAAGCTATAGGAAGAACTGATTTTCTGGTTGTATATTTTCGTGTATATCAAGTGTGCCTCAACAATGGTGTAAGGGATGTTTATATAGGTGATGAAGGGACTGTTTGACTGCCTCCATAACAGCCATTATTGGCCAAGCCACCAAATTAAAGGGTGAAAGACCAACAGATTTGGCCATTATAGGAGGAGTACATCTTGAAACTTCAGGGACCAAACTGTATATCTGAAAGAATTCTGGTCCAAACTGTATATTTGAAACTTCTGGGATCAAACTGTACTTCTGGAAAAGTTTTCTGGCCCAAAAAGATAATATCAGAAGGCCCGTGACCCGTGACCCGTGACCCGTGACCCGTGACCCCGAGAACCCGTGACCCCGTGACCCCGAGAACCCGGAACCCGGAACCCGGAACCCAGAACCCAGAACCGGAACCGGACGGGCGGGCGGCGGCGGCGCGCGTGTGGTCTTTCCTCGAACCGAAGCACATCTAGGTCCTCCCTCCTTTAAACACATGGGATACCCCTTGGGGTCCCAAACCCCAAACCAATTTCGAGTCTTATATACACAACAATTCTTTCTTCCTCTACCGATGAGGGAGAATTGAACACAACACCACACTTTTCATGCTTCAAACACCTCACTTCGTGAACCAATATATCTTTCATTTCTCAATGAAATTTGACGATTCTTGGCCCTACGGTTATCTACGTACTTAGTACATCATGCATGTGTGAAGAACCGGATTCTCCAACATACGTAACACTAGTGTTTAAGCCGTTAAAGTTGGTCGGTCGCAACTCCCGCCAAAGGCTAATTTCCAACAGTTCCCTCTTGCTTTATGAAATAAGCATTTGTCCCACATCGGTAGTGGAAAGAAAAGTGGGAGTTCCCTCTTGCTTTATAAAATAAGCATTTGTCCCACATCGGTAGTGGAAAGAAAAGTTCTTCTACTTATAAGTAGAAGTACTCCTTCTTGTTGCTAAAGGGTTAAGAAGAGGGTCTCCCCTCGCGCCGTCGTCGTCGCTCGGCTTGGCTTCGGCTCGGCTTCGGCTTCGGTCAAATGATTTAATTGATAATCTTTTTGGACCTAATTTTCTTTAATTTTTAATTATTATTTAATTAAATTAATTAACTTATCCAATCCTACCCGTTAGTGACCCGGATCCGCGTGTCTGACCCGCGACCCGGTTTCTTTCCCATATTTAAATTTCCCACCAGTTTTAGTGATTGTTCAGAAAGGTTGCAAACCTTCAGAAACAGTACTTCCATGGCTATAAATTCGTTTGATTCCTCAGAATTTTACTAACGAATTTTCTGAACAACAAAAACTTCTTCTTCTTCTGCACAAATAAATTTTGTGTGATATACTGCCGTTGAGTGGTTCGCCGCTACCTGAATTTGGAGTACTACTATTCTGGTAAGATAGTCGTTCTATCTTGGGAGGGGATATTCCATCAACCTCGAGTACTATGAGGGGAATAATTTTCCTAAGGACACACTTTGAACTAAGTGGGCTCGATTATATTCTGAAAAATTATTCTTATTTTTCAACACTGATTCTGTTTATTTTCAGTTATTATTATTTACTGGTTTTTTTGGAATACAGATTGATAACAATCTTAAGGAAATTATATTTTTTGATTAATCTGTATTCTGTTTTGGAGACTAAAACCTGTGTGGTTTTCTACTCCGTATGAAATTTCATATTCTGACTTGAAGACATAAAAACTTCGTTGGAATATTAAAGTTCATACTTGTACAACGATTTGAAGAACAAAAAAACTCCATCGTTGCTGTATTCTGGTTTGGAGATTAAAACTTGTGTAATTTTCTACTCGATATGAATATTAGTATTCTGACTCGAAGATATAAAAACTTCGTTGGAATACTAAAGTTTCATAATTATACTGTGATTTGAAGAAATAAAATCTTCATCGTTTAAGTCTGTGATTGAATTGCTATTCTGGTTTTATTAACTAAAACAGTTTGTCGATTTGACAATGACAAACGAATAATGGCAATTGAGACTGGAACTACCTCTGATTCGCACCAGCGGTTACTCCTACAACCCGTACCGCTGTGCCACCGGTTGAGAAACCTGCGAAGTTCACCGGTGCCAACTTTAAAGGATGGCAGCAAAGAATGTTATTTTGGCTTACCACCCTTGGTATGCAAAAGTTCACCAGTGAGGACCCTCCCGTGCCTGCCGCCGACATGCCTGACAACCAACAGTTCATGGTTACTGAGGCTTGGAAACAGGCTGATTTTTTGTGCAAAGGCTACATTTTGAGTGCATTAGAAGATGACTTGTACAACGTCTACATTGCAGTAGAGACTTCCAAAGAACTATGGAGTGCACTTGAAAAGAAGTACAAAACCGAAGATGCTTGCTTGAAGAAGTTTGTGGTTGCCAAATTCCTAGACTACAAAATGGTGGATGGAAAAATCGTTGGAACCCAAGTTCAAAAGATTCAACTTATCTTCCATGACCTTATTGCTGAAGGTATGGTAGTAAATAAAGCGTTACAAGTGGCTGCAATGATTGAGAAGTTGTCGCCCTCATGGAAAGATTTCAAGAATTATCTTAAGCACAAAAGAAAGGAAATGAAGTTGGAAGATCTTGTGATTCGTCTCAAGATCGAGGAAGATAACAAAACCGCTGATAAAAGGTACCGTAAGACTTCACCAATTGAAGGGGCAAACATCGTTGAAGATCTTTGCTCACGAAAAAGAACAAGAAAAGGAAGAGGCCTTCTGGAAAGGAGAAGGATTCCAACAAGAAAAAATTCAAGGGAAACTGCTTTAATTGTGGGAAAGCTGGCCACAAAGCCCTAGATTGTCGTCTCCCGAAAAAGAACAAGGGAAAAGGACAAGCCAATAAGGTGGAAAAGAATGATGATATGGATGATCTGTGTGCAATGCTATCGGAGTGCAATTTGGTTGGAAACCCAAAGGAGTGGTGGCTTGATTCTGGTGCCACTCGACATGTTTGCGCTACAAAAGAAGCATTTCTAACCTATGCTCCCGCTGGACCCGAAGAGGTACTGTTTATGGGAAATACTGCAACAGCCAAGGTTGAAGGATATGGGAAGATACTTCTGAAGATGACTTCCGGCAAGGTCCCGACTCTCAACAATGTTATGCACGTTCCAACAATTCGGTAGAATTTAGTTTCAGCCGGACTACTCGTCAAAAACGGGTTTAAGTGCGTGTTGGTTAGTGAGAAAATTGTAATAAGTAAGAATGATTTGTTCATAGGAAAGGGCTACCTCACCGATGGCCTTTTCAAACTCAATGCAATGGTTGTTGACAATATTAATGAAAATTCAGCTTCGTCTTACTTATTGAAGTCAAATGATTTATGACATGTTCGTTTAGGACATGTCAACTACAAAACCTTGCGAAAATTGATTAATTTAGAAGTATTGCCTAAATTCAAGTATAATAAATCTAAATGTGAAATCTGTGTTGCATCTAAGTTTGTTAAACATCCATATAAGTCTATTGATAGGAATTCAAATCCTTTAGACTTAATTCACACAGATATATGTGATATGAAGTCAATACCATCTCGCGGTGGGAAAAGTATTTTATAACTTTTATTGACGATTGCACTCGATATTGTTATGTGTATTTGCTTAATAGTAAGGATGAAGCAATTGATGCATTTAAGCAATACAAGAACGAAGTGGAAAATTAATTGAATAAAAAGATAAAAATGATTAGAAGTGATAGGGGTGGAGAGTACGAATCTCCTTTTGCAGAGATATGTTTAGAATATGGAATTATTCATCAAACTACTGCCCCTTACACACCACAATCAAATGGAATTGCGAAAAGGAAAACCGAACATTAAAGGAAATGATGAATGTCTTACTAATAAGTTTCAGTTTACCGCAAAGCTTGTGGGGGGAAGCTATCCTTAAAGCTAACCGAATACTCAACAGGGTGCCCCACAGCAAAACACAATCTATTCCATATGAACTATGGAAAGGAAGAAAACCCAACTTGAAATATTTCAAAGTGTGGGGTTGTTTAGCAAAGGTCCAAGTTCCTTTGCCCAAAAGGGTAAAAATCAGACCAAAAACTGTGAATTATATTTTTATTGGCTATGCTACAAACAGCAAAGCTTATCGGTTTTTGGTTCACAAATCGGACAATCCCGAAATTCATGTTAATACGGTAATTGAATCAGATAATGTTGAATTCTTTGAAAATATTTATCCGTATAAAACTGAATGTGAGTCGTCAAGTGAAAGATCTAAACGATCGCGGGAAGAACCAAAGGAAAATACACCAAGTAAAGAGGATGCAAGGCGTAGCAAACGTCAAAGGACATCTACTTCCTTTGGATCAGATTTTGTGACATTCTTGCTTGAAAATGAGCCTCAAACATTTAAAGCAGCGATGTCTTCTTCTGATTCAGCATTTTGGAAAGAGGCAGTCAATAGTGGGATTGAATCAATTTTGAACAACCATACATGAGAATTGGTTGATCTTCCTCCTGGAAATAAACCTTTAGGATCAAAATGGATTTTTAAAAGGAAAATGAAAGTTGATGGCACTATTGACAAATATAAGGCAAGACTTGTGGTCAAAGGTTATAGACAAAAAGAAGGCATTGATTACTTTGACACATACTCGTCGGTAACAAGAATAACATCTATTCGGGTGTTAGTGGCACTGACGGCAGTATATGGTCTTGAAATCCATCAAATGGATGTCAAGACAACTTTCTTAAATGGAGAATTGGAGGAAGAAATTTACATGGAACAACTTGAGGGTTTTGTGGTTCCTAGTAAAGAAAGGAAAGTGTGCAAACTTGTTAAGTCACTTTATGGACTTAAACAAGCACCCAAACAATGGCATGCGAAATTTGACCAAACAATGTTGACAAATGGATTTAAGATTAATGAGTGTGACAAATGCGTTTACATTAAAAATACTCCAAATCATGAAGTCATTGTTTGTTTATATGTTGATGACATGTTGATAATGAGTAGAGATATTACCGATGTAAATGCTACGAAGCGTATGCTGGCTAGCAAATTTGATATGAAAGACTTAGGAGTCGCTGATTTGATCTTAGGAATCAGAATTCATAAAACTCCACAAGGTCTAGCATTATCGCAGTCTCATTATATTGAAAGAGTACTTTACAAGTTTAAGTATTTAAATTTCAATGTTGTAAAGACTCCAATTGATGTAAGTTTTGCACTTCAAAAGAATGAAGGTGAAAGTGACTCACAATTGGACTATGCACGAGTTTTGGGAAGTTTGATGTATATTATGAATTGTACACGACCAGATATAGCATGTGCTATAAGCAAACTGAGTCAATTCACGAGTAATCCCAATCAAACTCATTGGATGGCAATGAAACGAGTCTTGGGGTATTTAAAACACACTCAAACCTATGTTTTGCATTATAATAAATATCCCGCAGTAATTGAGGGATATAATGATGCAAACTGGATCACTGGATCATCTGAAGTTAAATCCACGAGTGGATATATTTTCACTATTGGTGGAGGAGCAGTGTCTTGGAAATCATCAAAACAGACATGCATCGCCCGCTCTACAATGGAATCTGAATTTATAGCTTTAGACAAGGCCGGTGAAGAAGCTGAATGGCTCCGGAATTTCTTAGAAGATATTCCATTCTGGCCCAAACCTTTGGCTCCTATATGTATACATTGTGACAGTCAAGCAGCAATAGGTAGGGCATGTATAACGAAAAATCTCGTCACATACGACGGAGACACAATACCGTTAGACAACTCCTCTCTAGTGGCGTTATCACGATTGACTATGTAAAGTCAAGAGATAACGTGACGGATCCGCTTACAAAAGGCTTATCTAGAGAGGGAGTTAGTAGATCATCAATGGGAATGGGGTTAAGGCCGAGGACAAGTCATCATGGCGGTAACTCTACCTAGCAGACTGGAGATCCCAAAAGCTAGGTTCAAGGAGATCAAACAAAGTTGTGACTGACGGTTCAACATTGTCAAATAACTCAACCCATTCTCGGATGAAGACAATGTTCAGAAATAAGGATAAAACCTTATGGTTTGTTAATGAGTTAATAAAGCATTAAGGTTCTTTAATGATTATCTAAATCTGGCAGTGTATGACCAGATAATGTGGCTATAGGACCACATGTTTAGAAATCACCTATGTGAGTGTTAAGTGTAAGCCGCTTTAAAGGGGAATGACAGTGAAGGCCCATTCTCTACGCACTCATGAAACCAGGAGGCGTTCATGGCTGAAACGAACACAACCGTGAGAACCATAAACGATTGAGGGTTGATTGTGTGACTCATGTTGTCTAGGTATACAACAAAGTTCGACGGTTCAAAGATATCAAATCTACCGATTGATCGAGTATATCCGATATAAGTTCACTACGGAAAGTTCAAAGGGAAACCTACTTATCCAGATGTAGTCAATTCTCGCTTGTATATCACACTTGCCCGCGCATTCCTTTATCTTATAGTCATTCCCCATTCATGTAGGGGGATTGTTGGGTTTAAATGATAGATTGAATGGGAAATGGACGGAGTTCCCTCTTGCTTTATGAAATAAGCATTTGTCCCACATCGGTAGTGGAAAGAAAAGTGAGAGTCCCCTCTTGCTTTATAAAATAAGCATTTGTCCCACATCGGTAGTGGAAAGAAAAGTTCTTCTACTTATAAGTAGAAGTACTCCTTCTTGTTGCTAAAGGGTTAAGAAGAGGGTCTCCCCTCGCGCCGTCGTCGTCGCTCGGCTTGGCTTCGGCTTCGGCTTCGGTCAAATGATTTGATTGATAATCTTTTTGGACCTAATTTTCTTTAATTTTTAATTATTATTTAATTAAATTAATTAACTTATCCAATCCTACCCGTTAGTGACCCGGATCCGCGTGTCTGACCCGCGACCCAGTTTCTTTCCCATATTTAAATTTCCCACCAGTTTTAGTGGCTGTCCATGGCTATAAATTCGTTTGATTCCTCAGAATTTTACTAACAAATTTTCTGAACAACAAAAACAACTTCTTCTTCTGCACAAATAAATTATGTGTGATATACTGCCGTTGAGTGATTCGCCGCTACCTGAATTTGGAGTACTACTATTCCGGTAAGATAATCGTTCTATCCTGGGAGGGGATATTCCATCAACCTCGAGTACTGTGAGGAGAATAATTTCCTTAATGACACACTTTGAACTAAGTGGGCTCGATTATATTCTGAAAAATTATTCTTATTTTTCAACACTGATTCTGTTTATTTTCAGATATTATTATTTACAGTTTTTTTTGGAATACAGATTGATAACAATATATATATGATTAATGTCAGTTCATCAACCAACTTTACATTGCTACAAGATTCTAGCTATAACATCATGATGGGCTTGGCCCAACATGGTAAACAACTAGGATGTTGACTCTAGAATTTTCTAGCAATTATTTTCCTTTGTATTTCTTGAATCTTTACCACATTTCTAGATAATTATATAACTTAATTTAGAATGTTTTACTAATGAGATAGGCTGGGGTGATTTTAACACCATTTAACGCTTGATTTCTGGTAACCAGGACATCAAGTTCATCTATAAGTAGAACACAAGGATGGTCATTCTCTTTGCTGCGTTCAGTGACATTTGAAAACCGCTCATTCAAGGACTGAAGAGCCTTTTTCCAACAGACCCTGTGTCCATTAAGTGCTTCATAAATAACCTGAAACAGTTGAGAAAAACATTTCAGAGAATAAATAAAGATATCGTCTGCATCACCAGAGAGATTGAACTTCATACTTACACTGTAAATATTCTCGGGTGAAGCCAATTTTAGGCCATTAATCTCCACAAAACAATAAGGTTTAATGCTCCCTGCATCAACTTCACATCTTAAACACCTCATTACTGCTAATACACTCATTGTCTGCAGCACATTGCAGATAAAGGAACAAATCAGTAATGTCTGACCAGCCTAAACATAGAGAAGAGTCAAGTGTATTCTCTTAAGCCAATAGGTACCTTTCCTGTTCCAGGAACACCGTGTATGTAAAGGCATCTACACAGGCATTGATCCTCACATATGACACCTTTTATGAATGTAGTTATCTCTTCCATTTCTCTGCAAAAGAGAGCACTTGCTTGTCAGATAAATATCGAGCAAATTGGAGAAAATGACTAAAATAGTCCCTTATCTTTGGTAGTAGGTTTAAATAGTCCCTTAAGGATCACTTGAGTAGTTTTGGTCCTTTAATTTTGGCAAAATTGAACGATTTTGGTCTCCGTCAAATATTTACCAAACTCGGATTGTTAATTTTAACCAAAACTATGGAAAAATAACCAAAAACACCAAATCGCAACATAAAAACTACAACAGACACAAAAAATAGACCAAAAATAACATAAACTACAAAATTTGTACTTCCAAGTTCCAAATGTGAGTTCCCTTTAAATATTTTCTATTTTCACAGTTACAATTAAATATAACACTCAGGGTTTGGTAAATATATGACGGAGAACAAAACTACTCACTCTTGG
Organism: Anisodus acutangulus; assembly: GCA_029783415.1. NCBI lineage: Eukaryota > Viridiplantae > Streptophyta > Magnoliopsida > Solanales > Solanaceae > Anisodus > Anisodus acutangulus. The sequence continues at coordinate 19,806,666 of CM056491.1, read as the reverse complement.
CAAACTTAAAGGACAAAAAATGCTCAAGTAATACTTAAGGGACTATTTTGAATCTACTGTTGGAAATTAGCCTTTGGCGGGAGTTGCGACCGACCAACTTTAACGGCTTAAACACTAGTGTTACGTATGTTGGAGAATCCGGTTCTTCACACATGCATGATGTACTAAGTACGTAGATAACCGTAGGGACAAGAATCGTCAAATTTCATTGAGAAATGAAAGAGATATTGGTTCACGAAGTGAGGTGTTTGAAGCATGGAAAGTGTGGTGTTGTGTTCAATTCTCCCTCATCGGTAGAGGAAGAAAGAATTGTTGTGTATATAAGACTCGAAATTGGTTTGGGGTTTGGGACCCCAAGGGGTATCCCATGTGTTTAAAGGAGGGAGGACCTAGATGTGCCGGTTCAAGGAAAGACCACACGCTGCCGCCGCCATGCGCCCGGTCCGTTCGGGTTCTCGGGTCCTCGGGTTCACTGGTCGCGAGTGTGGTGGGTCAGAAAACTTTGCCGTATACGCTTTGATCCCGAAGTTTCAGATGTGCGCTTTGGACCAGAATTCTTTCAGATGTGCGGTTTGATCCTGAAGTTTCAAGATGTACAGTTTGGTCCCTGAAGTTTTCGAAAGTCGAATTTCGACGGTCCGAGCGTAAACGTCCAAAGACTCAATTCACCATTTATTTTGGCTGAATTACACCTCCAATAATGGCCAATCCGTTGGCAATTTTCTCCATTTATTTGGTGGCTTTACTACCTCCATAATGGTCATGATTTGGCCAATAATGGCTGTTATGGAGGTAGTCAAGCGATCCTCTTCCTCCTATATAAACACCCCTTACACCATTGTTGAGGACACTTGATATACACGAAAATACACAAAGCAGAAAGCAAGAAGTTTCTTCCTAATCTTCCAAGCATCATTTCGTTATTCAATATTCTTCACGGTAGCTTTTGAGTTTCCTTTGCTCAATAGTTCCATTGCTGTTTTATCTTGGGAGACGAATTGTCCAGGACGTATAAAGGATACATACGGGGCAATATTGTCTTAAGGACAGAGTGCCACACTCGACTCAGCAAAAACAACTTTCCAGTTTTCTTGATCAACAAAATAAGTAATTTCAGTTTGTTGTTATATTGTAATTTTCAGTTTTAGAGTTGAATTGTAATTTCAATTCTTACATAAGCAGTTACTTGTAATTTCCGTTTCCTGCAAATCTTTTGTAATACCCAACATCTTAGCTTAAGACAATACTTTGCTTACGGTAACTGCAATAACATGGCTGGAAATATGACCGATGTTGCTGCTACTGCTGCTGCCTCTCGAGGCAACGTTGCTGCCTTCCCCACTGCCGCTACTCGCCAAGGCAGTAACTCTGCCGCCTTCACTATCGCTGCTGGCTCCTGCTCAAAGCGAACACTGCCGCCTTCCCGATTGTTGGAGCTCCCCTCTTCTTCACACCACCATGATCGCCTGAAAAGTTCATGGGATCGAGAATTTAAAAGATGGCAAAAAGATGTTGTTCTACTTATGATTATGGGCATAGCCCGTTTCCTTACGGAAGATCCTCCACAAGTCGGAGATGAAATGGACTCTTCGCCATCAAGAAGCGGGTGAAGGGGCCTTTGGTATCCATGTCGTTAACGACATGAAGATGGTTCGTGATGCGTGGAATCATAGCGATTTCATGTGCAAGAACTATATATCGAATCGCTTGGCAGACCCTCTCTACACGGTATATTCTACCGCTGGCACCGCCAAAGAGTGTGGGAAAATCGCAAAGAAGTACAACGCACAAGACGCGGGTACTAAGAAGTTCATCGTTGGGAAATTTCTAAAATTCCAAATGGTGGACAAAGAAAACAATGATGTCCCAAGTCCAGGAATTCCAAATGATTTTACATCACCTGGATTTGGAAGGACTAAAGCCAAACGAGCAGTTTTTGGTTGCATCACTGATTGAAAAGTTACCTCCTTCGTGGAATGAGTTTATGAGTTACTTGAAACTCAAGACAAAGGAGATGACCTTTGAAGAGCTTGTTATCAAACTGCAAATTCAGGAAGATAATAAGAAGACCTTGCCAAAGGGTAGACAACATTCTGAGGCAAAGGCGAATCTGGCTGAGGCCAAAGGGAAAACAAGCAACAAGCGGAAGTTCCACAAAGACGGCAAAGCCCCCGCAGCGGAGACGTTCAGAGGTAACTGTCATCACTGTGGGAAACCTGGTCACAGGATCAAGGAATGCCGCAAGCTCAAGACTGAGCAACAACAGAAAGCCAAGTCGAAAGGCAAGGCTCAAGCTAACGTCGTCAAGGACACGCTCCTGGATGACATGATTGAGGATCTCTCGGCCGTGGTGCTAGAAGCCAACTTGGTTGAGAATCCGATCTGATGGTGGGTGGACACAGTGCAACAAGACACATCTGTTCCAACAAAGATGCCTTCTCCACGTACACTCCGGTCTCCGACAAGAAGTTGTCGTTCATGGGTAACAACGCTCTCGGACGTGCTAGGGGTTGGAAAGGTGGTCTGAAGATGACTTAGGCAAGGAACTTACTCGAAGGAAGTGATGCACGTCCCGAGATTAGAAGAAATCTAGTTTACGGACCTTTATTGGTTAATCTTGGTTTTAGGCTAGTGTTTGAATCAAATAAATTTGTACTCACTAAAAATGGCACATTTGTGGGGAGGGCTTCGTCTGTGAAGGCCTCTTCAAAGTGAATGCCATGTCTCAGTATTGCGCCAAGGAAATAAAGTTGAACCTTCTTCTTATTTGCTTGAGTCTTCTAATTTATGGCATCATAGATTAGGACACGTGAACTACAAGTCTATTCAAAGGTTGGTAAAGATGGAGTTGTTGCCTTCATCGACGTAAACCCTCAACATAAATGTGAGGTGTGCGTAGAGGCAAAACTCACCAAGCTTCCTTTTCGATCCGTCGAAAGGAATACCGCTCCTCTAGAACTTATTCACACAGATATATGTGATTTGAAGTTTGCACAAACTAGAGGGGGGAACAAGTACTTTGTGACATTTATAGATGATAGCACAAGGTATTGTTACCTTTACTTGTTGAAAAGTAAGGATGAAGCCTTTGAAGCGCCCGGCGTTACAAAGCGTAAGTTGAGAATCAACTTAGCCTCACGAATTAAATCCATTCGTAGCGATAGAGGGGGAGAATATGTAGCGCCTTTTGAGGAATACTGTGCCCAAGAAGGCATTATTCATAAAACGACGGCTCCATACTCACCTCAATCAAACGGTGTGGCGGAACGTAAGAATCGCACATTAAAGGAAATGATGAATGTCTTGCTTATCAATTCGGTCTTCCCAAAATATGTGGGAGAAGCCGTCCCTACCGCTAATACGATTCTTACAGAGTCCCACATAAGGGTAAGGACAAACCCCATATGAATTATGGAAGGGAAAGAAACCCACCTACAAATATTTTAAGGTGTGGGGTTGTCCGCAAAGGTTGAAGTACCCAAGCCAAAGCAGTCAAGATTGGGCCTAAGATCGTAGATTGCATATTCATTGGATATGCAAATAACGATAGTGCTTATCGCTTCTTAGTGCATAAGTCGGATATTCCGATATATCCACCAGGGTACAATAATGGAATCAAGGAATGCTCTATTCTTTGAAAGTACCTTTCCTAGAAAGGAGAAAGACATAACCTCTCTCAAACGAAGTTATGCACAAAGCTCTCAAGAACCGGGAGGGCTTGACTGCCCGGGTCTGAATGGTTCAGATTAGCGAATCTCGAGGTGTTTGAACATCCTAATCTAGTGTTCCAGATTCTCAGAACTTGGAGACTCCAGAGATGGATCTAAGGCGAAGTAAAAGGGCTAGGAAGGATAAATCCTTTGGTCCTGACTTTGTAGCTTATATGGTTAATGATGAACCAAGGACAATTGCTAAGGCGTTGTCAACTCCGAGCACCGCCTCGGAAAGAAGCTATTGAGAGTGAAATAAGCTCCATTCTCGCACAACCATACTTGGGAGTTGGTTGATCTTCCTCCGGGAAATAAACCGTTGGGGTGTAAGTGGATACTCAAACGGAAATACAAGGCAGATGGGTCTATAGACAAGTACAAGGCCAGGTTGGTAGTCAAGGGCTATCGACGTACGTAAGGCTTTGACTACTTTGATACCTACTCCCGGTATTCCTGATGACATCCATACGGGTATTTATTGCGATCGCGACTTTGCGTGACCTTGAGATACACGGATGGATGTTAAGACGCCTTCCTAAATGGCGATTTGGAAGAAGAAATCTATATGGACCAACCCGAGGGGTACGTGGTTCAAGGGCAAGAGAAGAAAGTCCGTCGACTTATCAAATCTCTCAGACGGTGAAACAAGCCCCAAGCAATGACACGAAAAATTTGATAGTACTCTACTATCGGGCGGGTTCGCCATTAATGAGTGTGATAAATGTGTTTACACGAAAGGCAACTCGACTCGCTTGTTATGATATGCCTGTATGTAGACGACATGTTAATCATAGGAAGCGATCCTAGGTAATCCTAGAGACTAAGAACATGTTGAAACAATGCTTCGACATGAAGGATATGGGTATCGCAGAGATGTCATCTTAGGGATTAAAATCTCTAAGACGCCTGACGGCTGGTCTTATCTCGCCTCACTACATCGAGGATGTTTTGAGAAAGTTTGAGATGTTAGGCAGTTCACCGATAAAGTCACCAATGGATACAAATCAAAATCTTGATAAAAATCTTGGTGCACTGTATACCAGGAGCGATATGCACATGTGATCGGTAGTTTGATGTATATAACAAACCGCACTGACCGATATTGCTTACGCAAATAATAAGTTGACTAGGTTCACCCGTAATCCGAGTGATAATCACCGGAAGGCGTTGAATCGGGTATTACAATACTGAAATACACGTTAAATTACGGGTTACACTATTCGAGATATCCAAATTGCATTAGAGGGGTACAGTGATGCAAACCGGATATCCGATATAGAGAACACCAAGTCCACCAGTGGGTATGTATTTACAATTGGCGGTGGGCCGTGGTCTTGGAAATCCTCTAAGCAAATCTTGCATCGCCCGATCCACAATGGAATCGAGTTTATCGCTTTAGACAAAGCAGAGAGAAGAAGTCGAGTGGCTTCATGACTTCTTAGAGGATGTTCCGTGTTGGAACAAACCCGTACCTTCGGTAATGATCCACCGCGACGATCGATCGGCTCTAGGAAGCGGCACGGAATGCTATGTACAACGGCAAGTCTCGTCATATTCGACGGAGGCATAAGACCGTTAGGCAACCGATCACCACGGGTATAATATCCATTGATTACATCAAGTCAAAGGATAATATAGCGCACCCATTGACAAAGCGGCTTACCCAAAGATCGATGGCTTGCCTGTTTGTGGGAATGGGCTTAAAACCCAAAATATAAGGACTAATACAATGTAACCCAACCTTACGAACTAGAGATCCCAATAATTTGGTTCAATGGGAAAACGGTTGTAAAGGTTGATTGATCGCCGGTGGAAGTATGAGCACTTCGGATAGTGATTTACGAAAAGAAACTCCAAATCCAAAGCCGCTCGCGATAGACTTTAAGTGCTATCTCAGCGGTGGGTAAATGTTAAGTTTTCAAAACCTGTAATGCTCCTCAACAGTTGAGGTTAGGTTTTGGGAAACTTTTAATGGTTCCTAACACTTGTGAAGTGGGGTATAGCAGGATACCTTGTAGGAGACCACCTATTTAAGTGCGAGGACGGGCCGCCTCAAGATGAACGCACTTAAGAATCCAAGACGTTGTCCATGGCCAAAACGGACAAAACATTACGAAGAAGAGAGTAAGGGAATTTATTATGTTGGTACCATTGACTTGGCTTACACTAAACACTGACGGTTCAAGACATCACGTTCACCGCGCAGTAAGTAAGTCCGATGGTATTCAACTATGGAAGGTTCAAAGCTGATGCTACCTCTCCTTATGCAACATCGGTCCGCTGAAATATTGCTGGATATGAAAAAGGCACCATATGAGTGCGCCAAAATCTCTTTCAAGAGGGGATTGTTGGAAATTAGCCTTTGGCGGGAGTTGCGACCGACCAACTTTAACGGCTTAAACACTAGTGTTACGTATGTTGGAGAATCCGGTTCTTCACACATGCATGATGTACTAAGTACGTAGATAACCGTAGGGCCAAGAATCGTCAAATTTCATTAAGAAATGAAAGAGATATTGGTTCACGAAGTGAGGTGTTTGAAGCATGGAAAGTGTGGTGTTGTGTTCAATTCTCCCTCATCGGTAGAGGAAGAAAGAATTGTTGTGTATATAAGACTCGAAATTGGTTTGGGGTTTGGGACCCCAAGGGGTATCCCATGTGTTTAAAGGAGGGAGGACCTAGATGTGCTTCGGTTCAAGGAAAGACCACACGCCGCGGCCGCGCCGCCTTGCCCGTCAGATTCGGGTTCACGGGTTCAGGGTTCACGGGTTCACGGGTTCACGGGTAGTGTCGTGGGCTTTACGATATTATCTTTTGGGCGAGAAAACTTTGCGAAATACAGTTTGATCCCGAAGTTTCAGATGTGCGCTTTGGACCGTAATTCTTTCAGATGTGCGCTTTGATCCCTGAAGTTTCAAGATATACGATTTGGCCCTCAAGTTTTCGTAAAGTCGAATTTCGACGGTCGAACGTAAACGTCCGAAAGACTCAATTCAGCCATTTATTTTGGTCGAATTACACCTCCAATAAAGGCCAATCCGTTGGCAAATTTCTCCATTTATTTGGTGGCTTTACTACCTCCATAATGCTCATTATTTGTGCAGTAATGGCTGGTATGGAGGCGATCAAACAAATTCCCTCTTCCTCCTATATAAACACCCCTTACACCATTGTTGAGGACACTTGATATACACGAAAATATACAAAGCAGAAAGCAAGCAGTTTCTTCCTAATCTTCCAAGCATCATTTCGTTATTCAATATTCTTCACGGTAGCTTTTGAGTTTCCTTTGCTCAATAGTTCCATTGCTGTTTTATCTTGGGAGACGAATTGTCCAGGACGTATAAAGGATACATACGGGGCAATATTGTCTTAAGGACAGAGTGCCACACTCGACTCAGCAAAAACAACTTTCCAGTTCTCTTGAACAACAAAATAAGTAATTTCAGTTTGTTGTTATATTGTAATTTTCAGTTTTAGAGTTGAATTGTAATTTCAATTCTTACATAAGCAGTTACTTGTAATTTCCGTTTCCTGCAAATCCTTTGTAATACCCAACATCTACTACCAAAGATAAGGGACGATTTTTGTCATTTTGTCGAGCAAATTGCATAAAGATTGAACCTCATGAAAGACATACTTAATCCTACAAGGTACAGATTTGGGCAAAGTTGCCAGCAAAAGGGTTGCTTTTGCTTTCTCAATTTCAGTAAGCTTGTGAGATCTCACGTGTTCTGGTATCTTCTTTGCACCTATCTTTTGTAGTCCAAAAAAGTGTCCCTTTCTTGAATTCTGCATCTTAAACAAACTACTTAGTTTTCTGCTTTAGCAACATGAATAAGTCAACTACGAATCTATCAAAAGGACAAGTTGTATAGTATACTGCAGCCAATGGATAAGCTGGAGATGGTCTGGTTAATGGATTACTTTGGTTTTCCCGTTCACATTCCACATCAGAGTCTGGATCTTCACAAGAATTCCAATCCCCGTCTTTCTCAGCTTCATCATCATCCTACCAAATGAGAAGACAGCTTATTAGTTCCAAATATTTCATCTGATTTGAACAAAAGGTTCCACAAATATTGTTCTAAAACATACCAGAAATGCGCTTGAAACTATGCCAGTGAATGTCATATTCATATTCACAAAGGAAAACATCATCTCCTTCATTTCTCGCCTTCTCAAATTCTTTTGGATACATAACATAGCAATGCCTGATGACAGATTCCATCTGCAGATAGAATCATAAGCCTTTATCAATCAATTGAACTGATCAACAAGTAAAGGATATTATTCTTCTATAACAAAACTTACAATCCGCAAGCAGCTAAATAGGTAGCATATAACTTCAACAGTGAAAATCATTACATTGTAAGACAGAAAAAAGAGAATACCACAATATTACCTCAACATCAGCAAAATCATTAGTCCGATAAAGTTCTCTCCTTAAGTTATGTGGCTGATTTCACTAAGATTAAAGCTATTATAGATATGAAAATATGGGAAAGTACATACCTTTATACTAGTACTTTAATGGGTTTTGTGTTTCTTGGATTATTTTTGTCTCTTTTGAGGGCAAGAAGAACAAGTAGAGAGGTTGATGCAAGAATGGTGACTGTGTGCTGAGAGGAGTGGTACTTTGTGTTTGTGGAGTTGTTCCTGACCGTTAGAAGTTGTTGAAGTTTTATGTTTTGTTACTTGAGTACATGTTAGTTTAGATTCAGAGTTTGTAGAATAGCATGTCAGTTCAGTTAGTTTCTTATATTAGACATTTTGATCTAATTCCTACTATTTGATTCTTTGTTTATTCTAACCCTTCACTCAAGATATTCAACCCTTTCAATCTCTAGCTATTTGACCAGACACATCTATAGACTGATGGACTCTTCAATTCCACTTGGGATTGTAGAACATTTGTTTGAGCGGATTGTCCCTCAAACGCATTGGTCTTTAATTTTTTCCTTTCATAACGGTGGTCTTTAATTTTTGCTCTTGCTATTTATTCTATGAAAATATTCAAGTCTATTTCGCAAAGCATAGTCTCTATAATATTTTTCTCTTCGAAAACTGAAATTTTGCCTCGCACGGCATAAATTATGTAGGATTAAGTTATGCAACATAGTTTTATAGTAATTTTTTAGATTATGTTGAGTGTTGGAAATTATGCCTTATCCGACATAATTTGTATGGATGTTATGATACATATGTTGAAGTTAAACACTAATTATGCCGTCAAAATCTGAAATTATATTTTTTTCATATTATGTTAAATGTTGGAAATTATGTTTTATCTGATATAGTTTGTGTGGATGTTATAATACATATGTTAAAGTTAAACGTTAATTATGCCTTGCGAAATTCTAATCATGCCGCGTCAAAAAATAATGAAAACCAAAAATTAAAGAACACAAATTTGAAGGGGGGAAATTAAATACCACCCCAAAACAGGGTCATTTGTGCGAATAACTAGTGCACCTTCTTTGGGTTGAGCTATTGGGCCTTGTGAAAAACCAGGAAACTACATATTTTTTGCACGGATTTCCTTCAAACGCAATAGTTTTTACTTTTTGTCCCTCATATATGTGGTATTTAATTTTTTTTTCCTATTACTTATTTAATGAAAATATCTAGAAATGTCTCGCTCGTCAAAAGTTCTGTAATATTTTTATCTTCGGAAACTGCACTTTTTCCTCGCTCGGTACAAGTTCTGTAGGAATTAAGTTATGCGCAATAAATTGAATAGTATTTTTCAGATTATATTGAGTGTTAAAATTTTTAACTTGGATGGATGTGATGATGCATATGTTGAAGCTAAACGCTAACTATGTTTGCTAAAATCTGAAGTTATGTCTTTTTTCATATTATGTAGAAAGTTTTGTCTTCTCTGGCATAACTTGTGGGATGTTATGATACATATGCCGAAGCTAAATATGTCAGCCTAAATCTAAAGTTATGTTGCGCCAAAAATTCTAAAGGGAAAAACTTAAACACCATTAATTTGAGGGGTAAAATTAAAGATCACCCCGAAATAGAGCATTTGTGCGAAAACTCCACTATAGACTATGGTTGGCCAACGGGGTGAGTACGGGGCGGGGCGGGTCCCAGCGGGACGGGGGGTAGGGTCGGAAAAGGGGACCGGTATTATCGGGGCGGGGCGGGACGGGATCGGGTCTTTCTGGTTTTTTTTTTTGCACTTAATTTTTTAAAAAATAACATATATATAAACACCTCAATAATTGAACAAGATAGTGTAATAAAAACATTCTAATACTATTTTTGTGCTACTTATATTATTTAATAGAAATATGATTTTTTTGTAATACAATTGTCAAAATTGCAACTTTGTGGTGTTGAAAGTTGCAAATAACATAATAAAATTACAATTAAAAATTATATTTAAAACCACTTTTTCTATTTTCTTTATAATTTCTTGTGGTTCTTCGGTTGGAATTGGTATTTGTTAGTCAAATTGCTCGACGTCGCTTCCACCTCCGTCGGATAAGATTTTGTTGTAGTTTTCGTCTTCTTCTTCGTTGATCTCCGGTTGACCGCACCTTCTCCGCTTCGCTTGTATCCAATCTCTGAATAATACTGCAATCTCCAAGCTGTCTCCCGCTAATGAGTGTCTGTGCTCTCCTATTTGAAATCTGTCGGCAGAAAAAGCGCTTTCAGACGTTGTTGATGACGCTTGAATGTTCAACACATCTCGGGCCATCTTTGACAGTGTCGAAAATGTCTTCTCATTCTCCCTCTAATATCTCAGCAAGTCTTCACGTCCTTCTGCATTGAGAACTGCTTGGTACGGTACAACACCCTGCAAAATAAAAATATCAAACTCGCTAATTTGATTAGTAGTGTACCAGCACACATTCTATTTCTAAGGCTTTCAATACTAGCCGCAGAAACAACATGTCTTTTTTGAGATTGTGTTGAATCAGAAGAAGATGGTATGGAAGTCGGTTGGTTGCTAGCACTTTCTTGTTGGTAATGCGTATATACTTTTTGCATTCATCATGTATGCTAGACAACACTTCTTTTTTAATTTGTTCAATAGGTAGTGGGTCATTTGGATTTTTTGGAGTTGGAAGTGGAAATACTGATATACAATCATAAATAGTTTCAATAAGTGTTTTACGACTGTCTATTTTAATAGTCTAATTTAATACTACACTAATAATATAAATAGTGGGAATAGGAATAAAATATTTTTTAAAATTTGATAAACACTTTTTTAATAGGTGTCTTATAACATGGGTTTTCTATATATTCACTAAGTAATAAAAATATTAGAGCTTTATAAAACAACATAGTTAAAATAGTAGAATAATATATAATGGAAAATTCTTTTGTTGCTTGAAATTTTTTCTCTAGAAATACAATAAGTTCTGAAATTTTATCTCAATCGTTAACTACAACCATATCAGTTGGATTTCGATTATGTGCGTTAAAAAATAAAGTTATAGGTCTTCTATAATAATAAGCAACAAGTAATTGTTCGTATAAAGAATTCTACCTAGTCGCTACTTCTTCGGGAATTTTTCTATAAGCTAGTCCACAATCGTGACAAGTTTTTTTATATTCTTTTTTCGTTGTATTCTGTTACTTCTAAAAATAAAGTTTATAGCAAATTGTATTTTATTAAAAATGTCTTCAAAAAATGATAGATCATCCATTATAACTAAGTTATAAATATGGCATGCACATTTTATATGAAAATGATTTGGAAAAGATGGAGTTAAAAGATCTTTTAAAATTCTAATAGCATAATTATTAGAAGAAGCGTTATATAATGTAATAGTCATAATTTTATCAGTTATGTCATAATAATCGCAAACTGAATAAATATTTTCTGCAATAAAAGTACCAGTGTGCCTATCATCTATATATCTATACGCTAAAATACGTTTTTGCATAGACCATTTATAATCTATCCAATGACATGTTACCGTTAAATAATCATGGTCGTTCGTACTACGGCCTATATCAGACGTGATATATATTTTACCAGAAAAATGATATAAGGAACAACATAAATACTGTTGATATTCATGGGCAAATTTAAATACATCTCTCCTAACATTTGATCTAGGAAAACCGTTAAAAGCAAGATTATACATATCTCTAATGTAATGAATAAAACCAGGAGATGAAGGAAATAAAAAAGGCAAACCCTCCACCGCAACTAATTTTGCTATTGCTTCCCTATCTCTATGTTTTATCATATTTAGGGCCTACAATTCCCCCCGTCATAAGGTTAATTTGACCATGTGCTTGGTCCGGGACAGTATGTGAACCTTGTCACGACTGAGAGGATATTAGCGCACCCGATTTTTCAGCCAGGTATTGGTCCCACCTAGCTTTGTGAAAGTTTTGTACGTGTCTCAATAAACCTCCCATCCCACCCTGACATTTTCCCATTTTAAATTTATAAACATTTTTACAAATTTGACATCTAACAACTTAATTCTCTTCGTACCTATAAAAAATAATCCATGCATCTGATTTTAATTTCGTTTTATTAGGCCTCGTCTCATACTAGAGGGAATATGAGGCGTTCCAGTTGGAGGTGCACTAGTGGGTGTGCCATCTAGATTAGTTTGTGTGTCATCTAGATTATCTTCTAAATTAAAGTCTGGTTGAGTTGCAGAAAATATCTCGTCGTCTAAATCTAATGGTATTTCAGGAAAAAATCCAGTTACACTTATATGTGTGTAATCAACCAAATCATCCTGTTTAGGAATAGGATGACTACAAGAAGTACCCCTGCCCTTGTTACCCCTACTAGAAGAAGTCTTACCCTTACCCTTAAACATACCTCTCAATCATTCCATTTTAATTATGTTAATAAATAGTTAAAGATAATGAAATTAAGTGCGCTAATTAAAATAACGTAACAATAATAATTTAAAGAAGGAACGAATGTACCAAACGTCGACATGTAATCGAGGTTGAAAATTGAAACTTTGCTCGATGGATGATCCTCAAGCTAGTTGTCAACTTCACTCCTAATTTTTTTGAACTTTGATGTAGTTATACAAATGAATAAATAAAATTTAATATTTAGTAGACAATGTAGACTTGTAGAAAGATAGATTGAGAGATTAGAGAGTTTGTATGAAGATTTGTGAGAAAGATGAAGAGAAAATTAGGTATTTATAGTTAAAAAATTGGGTTAAAGTGTAAATATATTAACTTAAGAGTTAAAAATAAATATTAAGGGGTAGGGGAGGGGGGATGCCAAAAATGGCCGTTAGCCAAATTATAAAATGGTCGTTGTGCAACGGTCTTTTTTTGCAAAGGGGAGGGATCAGGCGGGATCGGGGCGAGTCGGGCATAGCGGGACTGGGCCCGGACGGGACGAACCCGGGTCCCGTTACCGATTTTTTTATAGCAAGGTAGGGCGGGACCGGGCCGACCCACCCCCGTTGGCCAGCCTTACTATAGACTTCACCGGATCATCCAACCCAATGATGGACTCTTCAATTCCACTTGGGCTTGTTGAACTAGTGCACCTTCTTCGGCTTGAGCTGTTGGGCCGGCCTTGTGAAAAAAGTAGAAAAACACACTTCAAAAAGAGAGATTTATAAACATTTACTTGGAAAAAATGAAGGGAAGCCAGAAGTCAAAGGGAAATGTGTCAAGGATTGAAATGTAGTTTACTACCATCAATAGTTGTGATGGAATAGTTAGATATGTGATCACGTTCGAGTCCTAAAAATAAAATAAAAAATTATGTAGGAAGGACTTTTCTATTTAATGAACCTTAGGCAATGCAAATTCGGGTTAGGACGTCGGGATGATAACGAAGATATAGAACATCTGGTGAAAAACAAAAAAAATGTATAATTTAATAGTTGCCTCTTCAATGTAACTCGCAAGAATGGGGGTGCATTTACTATTTAATTAGCACATAAAATATATTTTTTCTATCTAACTTAAGCTTTGAAATGAGATGATTAGACTTTTAGAAACAACTCTTTCCACTAAACTTTTATAGTATATAATTATTTAATTTACTCAATTTTTTAAAAAAACATAAAAAGAACTAAACTACTTATGAAGTGTTAATCATTAAGTTTGTTGCTTTTAAATCAACGAGGAAACAATCTTTTACAAACCGTAAAACGTGAAAATGCTTTATTACAAATTCTTACGTGCTATTATGCCAAAAAATTTAAAAAGGTAGTTACAATATATCTTTCAATTGTCAAAAAATAGAAAATCTCTCACTTATCATGTTTAGTCATATGAAGCTGCCTTTATATAATCGTTCACCGACAGCCGTAGGAGCAGAGAATATGTTGTCCAGGGCATAGCTGGATGGTAAGGAAGGAGACTTAAAATCCAGCTGGAGGCCGTCAGCATGAGTTCGAATGTGGGAGCAATTTGCTCTCTTCTGGGGTAGGACCTTGTGGTGATATCAGTTGTTCTGTTCTCAAACCCTGGTCATTCAGGCACATCCCGCGATTTACTGATAGTAGTGGTAAGGGATCGGGACTACTATCTCCAGGAATAGTCTGACGTAAGCCGGGAAGCTGGATATAAAAAAAAGAATATGTTACCTTGATCATTTGAATGTGACAACTCTCGTATAAACGTACTTGGTCAGTATCATTTTACCTGACACATTTTAAAAAAAACTTTTTTCAACAAATAGTATCATGCCCCTAGTATCATTATATACTTAGAAATACTTTAATTTTAATTTTTTTTAGTCTTGACCTGATTTATAATTATACAAATATCTATGTTGACTTATTTAAAATTACAAGTTTAGTCTGACTTTCTTTCCTTCTTAAATTTTGTGTGGATGTGATGCTCATGACATAGGACGGGTCACAAAGAGTATTGATAGGCTTCTAGGGTGGAAGTGTCTAAAGAAGGGATGCACATGATATCATAGGCAGAATGTAAGAAAAAAGTGAAGAGTTTTATGAAACATATATCACAAATTTATATGATATGCATGCTTTTAAACTCGACGATGGGATAGCGCAAGAGTCAAATCTATGAAGCCAGTTGGTCAAAGTAAATAATACATATCATAGATTTGAATCATGACAAATATAATATCAAATAATATCAAATATCCCCTTATAAATTGAGACGGATTGATAAGCAGCAAATTACATATCACCTTGAAATATGATGGCGTCGGCGCTAAATTTTAGTGTCGTACGAACAAGCAAGTAACATGGATTTTCTCCTATTGTTTCTGTAGACATGTGTGTCTGTTAGGTCATTTCTCAGGTTTTGTAATGCCGTTTTGTTTGACCTACCATAACAATGACCGAACTTATTGTCATAAACGTTTTTCCTCTCTACATATTCTATGATCAACCTCGGGCTTCTGTCTAAGCTAAGTTTAGCTCATTGAGCGAAAAACTTTGTTCTAATTTCCTCTTTGTAAATCCTACTGTGTTTCTATGTACTCCGAGCCTACTCTCTCCCTCTTTAATACTACATCCACACTCTTCAATATGTCGAAGCTCCTCTTTCTCCGTCTACTTCAAGTCCACTCTTCAATTTCCTAAAAAAATAAGAAAAAAAAATAAAAACATATAATCATGCTATAAGATAAGGCAAAATAAAAGTAGTTGAATGTGTTAAAGAATACACAAGTCTCGCATATGTAGTCTTGTGCGATAAAAATGTGTTACCAAAACTTAAAGGTAAGTTCTATAGGGTGGTGGTTAGACCGACTATGTTGTATGGGGCGGAGTGTTGGCCAGTCAAGACTTCGCACATCCAAAAGATGAAAGTCGCGGAGATGAGGATGCTGAGATGGATGTGTGGACATACAAAGAGTGATATGATTAGAAATGATTATATCCGGGACAGAGTGAGAGTGTCCTCGGTGGAGGATAAGATGCGAGAAGCGATGTTGAGATGGTTCGGGCATGTGCAGAGGAGAGACACAAATGCCCCAGTGCGGAGGTGTGAGAGGTTGGCTATGGACGAGTTCAGGAGGAGTAGAGGTAGGCCGAAGAAATATTGGGGAGATGTGATTAGACGGGATATGACGCAGGTGCAACTTACTAAGGACATGACCTTAGATATGGGGTTGTGGAGGACACATATTAGGATAGAAGGGTAGTAGGTAGTTGATCGTAGTCCTACATATGCTTACATACTGGTAGTTGTAGTGTTATTATGGTACCCCTGCTTAGCCTATCATACTAGTAGACAAAGTATTATTTTATAGTCTCATGTCCTTTGATTTCTGTTGTTGTATGTTCATTTTTTTACTTTGTTTATCTTATTTACATGCGTTAGTTACTGCTTCTTCTTTTTCAGAATGCTTTATCATGGATTATTCGTTTTTGTTACTCTCATTTTCATACTGCTTTAAATTTCTTGTCCGGGTCTGACCGTTTCTCTTGTTTTGCTTGTGCATATGCTTTGTCTTGAGCCGAGGGTCTTTCGAAAACAACCTCTCTACTTACCAAGGTAGAGGTAAGGTCTGCGTACACTCCACACTCCCCAGACCTCACGTTGTGAGACTTTACTGGGTATGTTGTTGTGTTGTTGTTGTAACCGTTTTTCCTTTAATAATGCACCTGCACCGCTCCATTGCCATCCGTGACAACCAGAAATATCTTAGCGCCAATACTCATAATATTAAGACAATGAGTAGAGTCATAAATCAAACTATTATAAATCTTTGAAACCCTTTTATAACTAATAAGTGACAAGTAATTAAATTATTGTTTTAGCGTAGTAATTAACTCATAGTAACTATGTTAAGTACGACTCAAAACTCAAAAGAGCCGGCACAATGAAACAAGATGAAGTAAAGAAGTGCCAAAGTAAATTAGTCATGTAAAAGGGTTTTGACTTTTTGCCAAATAAAAAGGAAGAAAAAGAAAAAGGAAGACCCTTTAAACCTCAATAATAATGTCATATACGAAAAAACATTCTTGCTTAGGCACACAGTTAGCTTCAACTTGCAAAAGTTGGTGGCTCGTAGGAAATAAGGAACCCACAGAATAAATAACTTAAAAACAAGGAAGTCAAATTATTAAATTCGAACGTCTTATATGAAAAATATTTATTTGCGCTCTCAGTATTAATTGTTGAGTTTTTAAGAGGTGTGAATGAGAAATAAATAGGTGTTTTTTCAGAAAAGAGACAAGAAAAAAGGACGCAATTTGAACAACACCTTTTCACATTGAATATGTTGTGACTTTTCTGGTAAGACACAATAGCACATATTCAATACCCTTTGTTGGCTATGAATACATGATTGTTTTCTCAAATTTTCCTTACTAAAATTCTGAAATACTCTCCTTTTTCTGCATATTACTTTTTGCATTAAACAGTAAGTTCGAAGGGTAATTTGGCCGATCTTTGAGTTAGCTGAATACTGGTGTTTGAAGTGTCGTGACACCAGTGACGGTAATCTGAGAGGAAATAATCCAAAACCTCGGATACTAGGAGTGACGTAAGTTCCTTAAGGAAACATTGTGAATTCAGTGCGCTCGGATTAATTTCTGCTTGCGTTTTTCCATGAATGTTTTTATGATGTCGGCAATTGGACTAAATATAATTAAATTTTAGAAGCTTGAACACAAACTTTGCAGCTTAATTTGAACTTAAATTTGAGTAAGAAAATGTTAGAATTGTTTGTAAAAGCAACGAAAAGTGAAATATATATTAAGAATATAAATTCCATTTTTATGAAAATTATTTATAAATATTTTGTGATTCACCTAAATTGTAAAGAATAGAAAGAGTAGAATATAAAAAAAACGTAAGTGAGACTTAAATAAAAGCATGCATGATTTACAAAAATATAAATTTTAATAGATTCTCTTTATTATTCTAAATATAATTTTTTTTTATCTTTCGCCTTATCTTCACAGCTTTGGGCGACCCCTTTCCCTTCCTCTTTTTTTTCTTTCAAGCATAGACCTTAACTTACTGGACTGGCTTAGTAAAGTAGAATTTTTTAGCTGTCAATTGTTCATAGTCATTAGTGGAAGAGAGCGTAGCATATTAAAAGTTGTTCAAAATGAGAAAATTTGGTCTTAACGTCCATTACAAATATAATTTTGATAATATAAAGTTGTTTCATGTGAGATCAATAAAAATAACATAAAAATTTGGTAAAAATAATGTAAATTTTTTTTGATCATTTCCTTTTATTTTAAATTGTAAGTAGAAATATAAAATTATTTCCTTTTTCAAAATGTCCACCTTGTTTGAAAACTTTACTTGAGACAGTGACTTTATTGCATTCTTATTGACTTATCAATAATATTTTCATAGAAATGGAAAGATGCCCCAATAGAATGACAAAAATCATTTGGGCCTTTTAACAACTTCATATTTTCTATTTTGAAAAAAAAAAGAAGAAACAAAATAAACAATTTCTTTTGTTTTAAATTGTACATATTGGACCTAGTCTATGACCCTTAAAAGGACACCTTTTCTGTTCATATTTATTTAGTTTCCTTTTATGCTATTAGTCTTTTTCCTGCCTTCTCTCCTATATTAATAATAGTGACATTTTTCATTAATTTGTGGACACATAGCAAACAAGTTGGAAAGATTTGGTGACCTTTTCCAATTTAAGGTCTTGGTACTATTGTCACATTACATGTTAGACATATTTAAGGCAAAATGGCCTAAATATGTTAAACAAAGCAGCCCATTCAAGCATTCCCATTCTCAAGCTGGGCGGCCATTCTTCTTTAGTCTTAAACAAATAAGTGTATATATAGTATATATATTATAGTATATTGTAGTATAAAGGTTATCTTACTTAATTACATACACCTACTACCATAATTGTATAAGCGAGTAATTACAGGTAAAATAAGTGATTTAGAGTAGAATAGGAAAAGGATTTTCCTATTATAGAAATATGTAACTTGTATATATACCTATCCAATCAATGAAAATAACCAAAGGGATTATTTCTTTCATGGTATCAAGAGACTAGGTCTAAACAAAAGTTTTATTCTCTCAAACTTTTGCCTCCTCTTGGTCGAGAACCCCCCCTCTAGGGTTTTTCTCTCCAAATATCTCGTCTTCATTCTCAAAAACCTCTCTTAAATTTATCCTCCTTCTTTGTTCTTTCAAATATGTCTAAGAACAATTTTCACCTCGCCCTCACGGTTTCCAATATCAAGCTGGTGTCCTATTGTCCTTGAGATGGAAAAGCGTTCAATATGCAATGTGGGCGGAGTTGTTTTTTAAAATTCACGCTATCTCTTATCAAGTTCTTCATCACATAATTCCTCGCTAGACCCCTTCCCCTATGAGGATCCCGAGGTATGGATTACACTTGATGCTACCGTTCTTCGGTGGATATACGCCACTATTTCAGGACCTTCTACAGACGATTATGGAGCTCGATACCATCGCTATGGCTGCATGGGAATAGATTGCGCGACATATTCCCAAGACAACGACATTCCCGTATCGTCACACTGAGCGTGAATTCTCTCTGCTCGAATGGACGTATTTTTAAACGTTCGCATATTGCAAGAAACTAAAGGAATGGCGGATCAACTCCGTAATGTTGCGCCTTGAACAAATAAATAATCGTCTAGTTCTGATTGGTTCTGGGCTTTGAGGCCTATAATGGTGTTGGAACTCTCATTCGCCAGCAACCCTCTTCCCGACTTTCATCAAGCCCGCCATGCCGGCGTTGGAAGAAGCGAGTTTAGCAAAAAGCGGCTACGGAGGAAGCCAGGTTGTCATGGTGGCATCTCTCCTAGTCCTTCCGGGTTTGTTAATAATTGGTCAAAACCATATTAATGGCGAGGCAAGAATAATCGCAAAATAACAAAAACGCGGGGGCAAACGAGGCGGTTGGTGGCGTGATCAACAAGCAGGAGGTGGGTCCCATCCGAGGTACAATGGCCCACCACCACCGCGCGTGGGGCGATGGCGGGCACCGCATTCTCCAAGAAGAAAATCCGCCACGGCCAGTGGGGCCGGCTACCCAGGCCCAATACCAAAGAAGTGGCGGCGGCGATCGCCCAATGCTTTCTGGCCAAAGAATGGCACCTACGATTCGGCCAAAGACGGCCGGAGTCGTGGGCCCGTCCTCCGAAGCCCGTCATGCAAACAGCCCGCTCGGCCGTCTCGAGGTCGCGATGCGCACACGTTGGGATTGTCCAACCGGACCCAAATTGGTACATGGACAGGGCCACTACTCGCATGACTTCCGAATCAGTGCTCTCATCTTATTTCAATTTGAGCACCCTCAGGGGATAATTGTTAGTAATGGCGATTCTATTCAATTCTAGGGTATGGTCGAAAACATTATCTCCTCCTAATCCACCACTCCTCTTGAAAAACACTTTATATGCTCCTAAATTAATTAAAAATTTAGTGTCGTAGAAAATTCACAAATGACAATTGTTTGTTGAATTTGATCCTTTCGGTTTCTCCACAAGGATTTCAAGACGGAGTCATCTCATGAGGTGTGATAGTAGGGGATCAGATCCTATCATGGTTTAAGCCACCATCGAGTCGGCCTTGCCATGACTTTTGCGGCCCATCATGCTCCTTCCATGTGGCATGCTCAAATGCTGGTCATCCGGATACGCTATTTATCGACCTTTAAATAAAAATAGCTTTATTTCTTGTAAGGGTACAAGTCGTACTCCAATTTGTCCCTTGTTCATTAGGAAAAATTGTTAAGTTGCCATTTGTAGACTCCAATTCATACTTCTATGCCATTTGACATTATTCATAGCGACTTATGGACATCTCATGTTCTTAGTTCAATGGGTCAAACCGATATTATGTTCTCTTTTTAGATGATTATTCTAGATTTTTGTGGGATCGTTTCCAGTGCGAATAAATCACAAGTGTTTTCGTCTTCATAAAATTTGAGCGCCTATCTGATCTAATTCGAAAGAGAAATAAAAAATATTCAATGTGATAATGGGAAAGAGTATGACAATAGGGGTTTCGAGAGTTTTGCGCCATCATGGGATAAATTTTCATTTTCATGTCCTCATACATCTTCACAAAATGGGAAAAGCAACGCAAAATTCGTTTCCATAAATAAATAACATTGTCCTAACTCTCCTAATACATGCCTCGTACCTCCATACTTTTGGCATCATGCTCTCTACAAATGACCACATATCTTCTTAACATAATTCCTTCTAAGGTCGACATATTCTTCCCCCTTAAAAATACTATATAATAAGAACCCATCTTATTCTCACCTTCGATTTTTGGGTGCTTGTGTTATCCGTTATTCCCATCCACCACAATTAACAAACTTCAGCTCGGCCTACTGTAAAATTGTGTATTTTTGGAGTTATCCAGTCAAATCATCGTGGTTATAAGTGTTTTGATTTATCCTCCAAGAAAATCATAATCAATCGCCATGTCATTTTCGATGAAACTCAATTTCCATTTACGAAAGTTCATACTCCGAACCTAAGTCATATAATTTTTGATGACCAAATATCCCCGTATATTATTCGAATTTTTCGGACATCTCGTGACTAAAATCCTCCAGGCCGGGCCCATTGCCCACGCCCAACAAGCATCCGCCACACCCGATTATTCGGTCAGAACAGCTCAAAGAACTGGGCAAGCCCGATCCCGATTCTGATGGGTCGGTCGAGTCCACCAGTTCGATTTGAGGCAAGGTGCCAGCCAGCCGTGGCGCAATCGCCGAGCAGACAATTCCCAAAATTCCCAAAATTCTTCCTCGAGTCATACTGGAGACCAGGTCACTGTAGTCGGCGGGTATTTTTACACCTAAAGACATTTTAATTTACATTACGATGTCTCCAATCCCCTTGCCCGCAATCTGTGTCGCATTAAATGACCCACAATTGGAAAATTGCATGGACTGATGAATATAATGCTCTTAATGATAATAAGACGTGGGAGTTGGTGCCTGGCCCATATGGTATTAATATTATCAGGTCTATGTGGATTTTTGCTCATGGAGAATTCGGATGGGTCCTTTGCTCGGCATGCGCGACTTGTTGGTGATGGTAAGACTCGTGAGTTGGTATTGATTGTAGTGAGACGTTTAGTCCCAGGTGGTCAAACCGGCTACCATTCGCTATGCCAAGCAGCTCTTTCAAAGACTTGGCGCGATTCATCGCTTAGATGTCAAGAATGCTTTTCTACATGGAGATCTCAAGGAAGCTTGAGTCTATATGCATCAGCCATTGGAGTTTCAGGATCCCAACCGACCTCATCATGTATGTTTGTTGAAGAAGTCATTATATGGGCTTAAGCGGTCTCCACGTGCAGTATACTGCGATTTGCTGATTTTGTTTCGACTGGGTTCACATACACAGTCGAGACAATTCTGTTCATCTACCGTGGTTAGTCATTGGCCTATATTACATTTGTATGTGGATGATATCATCTTTGATTGCCTCCTCGATGCTTTCGTCGTCTATCATGGCTATGCTCGATTCTGAATTTGCTATGAAGGACTTAGGGCCGTTGAATTATTTTTTGGGATTGTTGCGTCAAGCGTCATTCGGATGGCTTGTTTCGCCTCAACGGAAGTATCTTCTTGAGATCATCGAGTGAGGATGTCATCTGCAAGTCCACTTCACGCGGTTGATGCAAACCTAAAGCTAAGTGCCACAGGTGCACATCACGAGGACCGACCACTCGCTAGCTTGCAAGGGCCCTCCAAGATCTTACCTTTACTGCACGGATATTACATATGCAAGATAAGCGTGTGTTTATTCATGCATGACCCAGAGTTGAGCACATGAATGCAATCAAACGATCATCACGGTATATTCAGGGACATGGATTATGGTTTGCACTTCTGTATCCTTCATCTACATCCACACTTGTCTCTTACGGATCTTGATTGGGGGTGGTTGTCCGACACCAGGCGATCGACTTCGCTCTTGTATGTTCCTTTGGCAACAACGGTCTCATGGTCGGCAAAACGCGTCAAGCAACTCGTCACGCTCCAGAGGAGCGTAATATCGAGGGGTAGCGAATGTGGTCTCGAGGTCATGTTGGCTCGTAATTTGCTTTGGAGCTATTGTCCCATTGTAAGGCAACCTTGGTATATTGCGATAACATTAGTGCCATCTACCTTTCAGTAACCAGTTCAACACTGAACAAGACCAAGCATATCGAAATGGACATTCACTTTGTCCGTGAAAAGGTTGCAAAAGGTCAAGTTCGCGTATGTCATGTCGAATCGTTATCAAATTGCGTACATCTTTACAAAGGGTCTACCAGGTTCTCTTTGAAGATTTTAAGACGATCTCGTGATTAAAAAAATCGTCCGCTATGATTGCGAAGTGTGTTAAAAACAAAGCGACCCGTATCAAGCATTATTCGCAAGCTCCTGACCCATTCTCGGCTGAGTCTTACCAAACAAATAAGTGTATATATGGTATATATATTATAGTATATTGTAGTATAAAAGGTTATCTTAATTAGTGTTATACACCTACCATAATTGTATAGGTAGAATTATGGTAAAATAAGGATTTAGAAGTAGATTAGGAAAAGGATTTTCCTATTATAGAAATATGTAACTTGTATATATATCTATTCAATCAATGAAAATAATCAAGGGGATTATTTCTTTCAATTAAAGTTAATGATTAGACATGGTAATTGAACATATTGAAGAACAAGAGAAGATCGTAAATTTTTCAAAGAGGATAGTAAAATAGTTAGAAGAGGTATGAAATTTCATTGAAGATTGTGGAAAGATCACTTTATCGATAATCAGAGGTCTCGAATTTTAATTTTAGGTATGGAAAAAAATTCTAGTAGAAAGTGCTTTCCCTTTTAATAGACCTTATGCGATGCGAATCCAAATAAGTTAGAAATCAAATACGCATATCAAATATCGGGAAGGAGACTAAAAAAAATATATATTAAGTCAAACCATAGTGTTTTAAGAGTTGGCATACGAGTGATCTTGATCAGTGTTTTAAAGGGCGTACGAATAAAGTAAAACGTTTTATATGACACAAATTGCAACGTTGATTTTGAAGCGTTGAATACAAATCTTTTGCTTATAATTTTTAGTATTTTATAAATAATAAAATTAGCATAAGTCACAAAAGAATGTAAATTTCTTGTGAATTGTGATATATCCAACATTACAAGTGTTTCTTTTAGTACTTTGTCGAACGATCAATTTTATGCAAAGATATCTTTGTGTGTTAAAGTTACATAACAATAAGTAGGAGTATGCTTACCTATTTCTTAAGTTCATTAATACCATAAATATCTTTTACTTTCTTACATGTTACTTGTCGGTCAATATAGCGATTGACTTAGAGTTAGTTTAACTGATTAAAGTAATTAAAAATACCAAGTTTAAATGCTAAAACTAAATAGTTTAATAAACAAACAGAAATATTAAAATAGAAGTGTAATAAATACGTCTAACTCCAGGACAAGTTAAACATCCAAGTCAATAAAGTGTAAGTGAAAAAAACACCATTAATTACGTGATTAATAAGCTAAATTGTCTTCCAACAGAAGCTAATTATGTTAATCAGTTCTATTTTTTTACCCATTCGGTGTCCGATATCCGCGTTGGGGCTCGACTAAATCCAAATTTGCTTAGGCGAGTCCTAATATTAATCGATCTTATTTTTTTGTTTTCACTCGGAGTCCGATACCCTCATTGGGGCCTGATTAAATTCAGATTCGCACCGAAAAGTCCCAATGTCAATTGATCTTATTTTTTTGTTTTCTATGTGGTGTTCGGTAATTGTATTAGAGTCCGACTAAATCTGAATTCGTGTTAGGAAGTCCCAATATTAATCGATCTTATTTTTTTATTTTCATCCGGTGTTCGGTACCCTCATTGAAGCCCGACTAAATTCAGATTCGCATAGGAAGTCCCAATATTAATCGATCCTACTTTTTTTTTATTTCTATCTGGTATCTGATACTCGTATTGAGGTCCGGCTAAATCTGAATTCATACCAGAAAGTCTCATTATTAATCTATTTTATTTTGTTGTTTTTCATCTTGTACCCCATACGCGCATTAAGGCTCGACATAGTCCAAATTCGCATCACAAAGTCCCAATATGATCAATATTATTTTTATTTACATTAAAACCCGATTAAATTCAATATTGCACTATCGTATCCATTTAAATACCTACCACTCCACTGTGACAAAAATCGTTATCACTTATCCAAAGAGCTCCAGCTTGCTGGTGAAAGGTTCTTGCCTGTACCCTTGGGTATCAGGTTCGAATCCCTCAATGGATATCGTCCTCCGAGGCATATACCTTGTGGTAAAGCCTGGGCGCTAAAAGCCTCGCGGGCATGTTGCAGTGTGGGTTCGATCCTCGCCAAGCCAAAAGAGGGGGTCAACCTTGTAGCATTGATCCGTTGGACGCAAACAGACACTGACCACGGGCGGGGTGCACATCCCGCGAAGGACCGGTCATATTATCCTCAGGAGTCTAGTACCAGTACTTGTGCAGATACTAGCGATAAGGACGCAGAAGTGGCCTCGAGACCTGGGTTAAAAAAAAATCGTTATCACTTGACCCTTCAGTACAGACAACCCTCCAGTTATTACGCGCACATGGCGCATGCTAGCATCAATTATATTATATATATTTTTTCTTTATCTACATATATATAGAACAATATAAATAGGACCCAGAAATTTCCAGAAATTTGCTCCATAAAAATGAAAAATTGAAATAAATTTTACTTATAAACCGTGATCTAAGATTTGATAGGTTTCACTAAACCCTACAAAATCATTCCTTACCTCATCTCAATTTCAGTGTCATATCATTTGTAATTTATTGCCACTCCAATTTGTATATTTTCAAGAACCATTTATTTTTAATCAATTTTGATTGGTAGAGTTGAATTGATATACAAAATATAAGTGTTTCTTGATCTTCACTTGTTGTAATATGCTAAACTCTTTTTCTTTTTCTTTTTATTTTTGAGTATGTAAGGCTATGTATCAATAGTTTTGGTGAAGTGGGGTTGTTGTTATTAGATTGATATATAAGCAAGAGATAATTGATTGTGACCCTAGAGATTGTTTGGTTAATTGGGTATTTCTTTTCTTGGTAAATTTGGTGCATTTTTTGTTAGTTTGGTGTTTGTTACTAGATTTGTGTAGTAAGAAGTGTTTATGGTGTTTTTGAGCTGATTTTCTTGAAGGGTTTTGAATTTGGAGGTAAAATTAAGGGAAAAGATTCATTAGGAGGTGAATTTGGAGCATTTTTTGTTAGATTGGTGTTACTAGATTTGTGTAGTGTGAAGTTTTCTGGTGTTTTGAGGTGATTTTCTTGAAGGGTTTCAAATTTGGAGGTGAAATTAAGTGAAAAGATTCAAACTTTACATTTTGAGGTGATTTTCTTGAAGTTTTACAAATTTGTAGGTGGAATTTAGGGAAAAGATTCAAACTTTAGGGGGTATTTGGTGCATTTTTTATTAGGTTGGCATTAAAAGATTCGTATAGTGTGCAGAAGTTTCTGGTGTTTTTGAGCTGATTTTCTTGAAGTTTTACAAATTTGACATTTAGTGAAAAGATTCAAACTTTAGGGAGATAAAGTGAAAAGATTCAAACTTTAGGAGGTGAACTTGGTGCATTTTTTATTCGATTGACATTACTAGATTCGTATAGTGAGAAGTTTCTGGTGTTTTGAGCTGATTTTGTTGAAGTGTTCCAAATTTGGAGGTGAATTTGGTGCATTTTTTATTAGATTAGCAATATCAGATTCATATAGTCGAAGTTTTCTGCTGTTTTGAGCTGATTTTGTTGAAGTGTTTCCAAATTTGGAGGTGAATTTGGTGCTACTTTTTTGTTTAATTGGCATTACCAGATTCATACTCTTGAGAAGTTTTTGCCATTTTGAGCTGATTTTGTTGGCGGAGTTTCCAAATTTGGAGGTGAATTTGGTGCATTTATTATCAGATTGG
The DNA here is from genome assembly GCA_029783415.1 of Anisodus acutangulus. Classification (NCBI taxonomy): domain Eukaryota; kingdom Viridiplantae; phylum Streptophyta; class Magnoliopsida; order Solanales; family Solanaceae; genus Anisodus; species Anisodus acutangulus. Next base: position 19,780,055 of record CM056491.1, on the reverse strand, counting down.
CATTACTTTTGAGCTGATTTTGTTGAAGTGTTTGAAATTTGGAGGTGAATTTGGTGCATCTTTATTAGATTGGCATTACTTTTGAGCTAATTTTGTTGAAGTGTTCGAAACTTGGAGGTGACCTTGGTGCATTTTTTATTAAATTGGCATTACCAGATTCGTATAATCGAAGTTTTCTGTTGTTTTGAGCTGACTTTATTGGTGTTTCCAAATTTGGAGGTGAAATTTAGTGAAAAAATTCGAACTTTACGTTCTTGAGCTGATTTTCTTGAGGTGTTTCAAATTTTGGAGGTGAAATTTAGTGTAAAGATTCAAACTTTAGGAAAATAAAGTGAAATTGTTTGGATGTGGATGAGTGGAGGGGGGCAATGAGAGGTGAATTTTTAGGATTGAGGGGACAACAATGACTACAGGGTCACTGGGACTTCGTTCCTCGGGAAGTTATGGTTCTTTACAGCAACAACTATTTCAGAATAATTCGTCACCAATACAAACAACACCACCTATTCCAAGAAAGCCTCCCAAGTTGTTTAAGGAGAAAGAAGGATTGTTTCTATGGATCTGCAAATTCGCCCCTCGAAAGAATGTCGGGATGCTGCTGTTGTGTGTTGTTTCTGCTGCCGCTTTTCTTTGGGTCTTGTATGTTGGCAAAGGTTTGGTCTCTACACTTTTGAGCATTGTGCCACTTTTTGAGATTTGTCATATTGTAGGTCTTTGGCTCCAACTTTTAGTTTAAAGCTGTGGAGTTTCCATACTCTATCATGTTAAATCTGTTATGCTGATCAGAGCTTGAGCTATAGTTTGGTGTTCATGCACTTGGAAATATTAAGATGGAGATGTTGTTAATGAAGCAGTAATACAAATTTGAAAATCTTATTTATGTTAATTGGTAGAGTTAACACCAATTATGGAGCTTTTGAGAGGCTTTTATATCATGTTATCTGGTCGTTATAGTCACTTATAGTGCTTTAGCTTGGTAAATATTACTCTCTCCGTCCCATTTTAACTGTCGCTAGCTTTAAAAATATGTCCCAAAACAATTGTCACTTCAGGAATTCAAGACTAAAGTTGGCAATTGTTTCCGATTATATCCTTGCATGGAAGTAGTTCTTTTTAGTACTGCTCAATTTTCAAAAGACATCTAATAAATAGGGGTAACTTAGTAAACTGTACCTTGTATTTATTATTTTTCTTAATGGGCGTCAAAACAACTAAAACGACAGTTAAAATGCGACGGAGGGAATATTAATTAGCTGCCTCGAACTTCATGGCATTTCGTTTGTATTTCTGATTTGTACTTAATGAAGAGATCTTCCTGATTTTGTCTAGTTTACACTGAAGATTCTCAATGACACCTTTGTAATTCAATTTTCTACTTCTGTAATTCTGTTATTAAGGGAATGCTTGTGATCTGGTGGTTATAGTGTTTTAGCTTGGTAAATATTAATTGGCTGCCTCGAACTTCATGGCATTTTGTTTTTATTTCTGACGTTTTTACTCAGTAAGGAGATTTTCCTGATTTTTTCTAGTTTACACTGAAGATTCAAAATGAACACCTTTGGTAATTCAATTTTGTACATATGTCATTAAGGGAATGCTTTTGATCCGGCTGCTCCATATACTGTTGCTTGTACATCTTGTACATTTTCATGCCTCAAGTCTTCTTTTCTGCCCTCTGCAATGAGTCAAATTTTCAACTCATTTTCAGGTGAAGATGCAGCAGAACAAAGTAATAGGATGTTTGCTCCAGAAACTGTACATAAATATATATTTAGGGGTATTGAGTCAATTAAAAAAACTAATGTTGGCCGAAGTGCATCAACTATCCAACCTCCTCCTCCTCCTCCTCCTCCTCCTGTATATTTCCAAGGATACACTCTTCCTCCTGGAAATCCATGTGAAGGATTCATGTTGCCGCCCCCACCAGCAGATAAGAAGAGGACTGGACCACGGCGTAAGTTTGAAAGTCTTGTAATACTCTGAAATTCTTCTCCTTAGAATGGATTGAAGGTCAGAAAATATATAAGTACTAAATGCTGAACCTCATTTTTTCCATTTTGTTCTTCAGCATGTCCGGTCTGCTACCTTCCTGTTGAACAAGCTATTGCATTAATGCCTGAAGCACCGTCCTTTTCTCCTGGTGTTAGCAATTTGACTTACATCCATGAAGAAAATCAGAGTAAAACCGAGTTTGGAGGTTCAGATTTCGGCGGATATCCTTCGCTGGTTCAGAGGAATGATTCTTATGACATAAGAGAGTCAATGAGCGTGCATTGTGGGTACGCTATTTTCTCTTCTTTCGGAACTTATGAACATAAGGCTTCACCCACTTTTTTATTTTGTTCTTTTAACGGTTAATAGCACTTTTGGTCCCTCAATTATTGGTAAATTCTGATTTTAGTCCCTATTGTACCTGACTAAAAAAAAGGGCAGCCTGATGCACTAAGCTCCCGCTATGCGCGGGGTCCAGGGAAGGGCCGGACCACAAGGGTCTATTGTACGCAGTCTTACCCTACATTTATGCAAGAGGCTCTTTCCACGGTTCGAACCCGTGACCTCCTGGTCATATGGCAACAACTTTACCAGTTACGCCAAGGCTCCCCTTCCTATTATACATGACTAAGCACATTAAATGTCCATTTAATTAAATTGTGCACTTTTGATCGCTTTGCTTGTGTATATTCACAAATTTACTATAATTATTAATTGTTCCACCACTTGATTACTCATGTGTTATGTTAAGTTTGTATTATTACTTCATATTTGACTATAATATAGTTTTATTAATAGTCAAATATAATATGTTTTCTACATGAAGGGACCAAAAACACACATTTTAATTAATTAAAGGTTGAATATGGTGAGTCATATATCACAAGGACCAAAAGCAGAATTTACCAATAACTTAGGGGCTAAAGGTGCAATTATCCCTTTTTAAATACACTTTGAAGGCTTTTCTCTTAATCTGTTATTTAGATGGTAATGATAAAGATTATTGCATTTTTCATAAGATCCATTAATTTAGTGTATTTTGTGATTTTCTAATTCCAAATCCATTTGACAGTTTTGTCAGAGGAATCAGGCCTGGACATCAGACAGGTTTTGACATTGACGATTCTGACCTTCTTGAGATGGAATCTTGTCAAGGAGTCGTGGTGGCATCGGCAATATTTGGTATTGATCTTCAGTTCATTCATTGTTACATTTGCATCTTGTATCTGATGGACTTTAGTTTTAACAAATTATATTCTTGCTAAGGGGCTTTTGATTTGATACGGCAACCGAAGAATACCAGTGAATATGCAAAGAAAAATGTCTGCTTCTATATGTTTGTGGATGAGGAAACAGAAGCATTTTTGAGAAACTCAAGTGAGCTGAATAGTAGCATGAGAATTGGTTTGTGGAGAATTGTTGTTGTTCATAACCTACCTTATGACGATCCGAGGCGAAATGGAAAGGTAAACGTTCGTGATAGTACATTGCCTATTTAAATAATAGTTGGATCCGAGTGCTTGGTACTTTTCAGGCTTCTAAAAAAAAGAGTGCATTGGATGCATATAAAAGATTTTTGTCAAATAGATGGCAGAGTAAACACAAAGTGCATTTGCTTTTTCATGGTTTTCTCAAGTTCTTATTTGATGCACAACCATATTATGCATATTCTAGCTGCAGAAGGCATTTTATCTTTTGCTTTTAGCTATGCCTTTATGATACTTAATATTGATTTCAGACGTGGTTACCTGTTCTTATTTTTATTACTTTATGGAGAAAGAAACTATATAATGATTGAGTAACTTAGGTTAGCAATTTACATCCGACGTCTCGTCTGTTATCATAGTTTTGGTCTAGCATTCTGTAAGTGTAAGTTTCTATTCATCCTTGTATTCCGTATTTTATTACTTCTTGGCACAATTAAAGAATAGAGAAATATTCGTAGTCTTTCTTTATCGCGGCATTACGTAAATTTCCTTCTTAGCTTAACGTGAAGAACAGCAGGGTAAGTGATACTATTCCCCAACCAAATCCCTTGGTTGAGCTCGACTCTTATTTCAGGATTCCACAAGTTCTTTATTCAATAGGAGATTTTTTTCCGTATAGTTTTCATCTGCATATTGGTCTTCTAGTAGGGAAGCTTAGTGCCTTTTTTCCCTAGATTAGAGTAACAAAGCCATGCTGTTTTTTATTTCCTTTTGTTTGGCATTGGCTGTTATCTTTATATTTCTATCCCATTTTTAGCATTTTGGTACAATCAGCATTTTTCTGTGCTGTATATATGATTGACACAGTTAGCTGTTTCGAAAGCAAAAGTTGTTTACTGTTAGAAAGCCAAATCATTCACATGTCACAATGAGTTTGTGTAGATTTCTGACATGTATTTGTTGCCACTGCAGGTTCCAAAGCTTCTACTCCACAGGCTATTTCCTAATGCTCGTTATTCTCTGTGGGTTGATGGAAAGCTTGAGCTTGTTGTGGATCCATATCAAATACTTGAAAGGTACATCTATGACCCAATCGACATCTAATATATGCAAAAGCAAGATCATAAATAGCTCATTGTTGCATGACTAAAACCAAGTCTATCCGTGTAAACTGCTTATACCCAGTGTAGTCCCACAACGTGGGGAAGTCTATCAGTGTAAACATCTTAAGAAAATTCATTTTGTTAAATGGTTATAATAGTTTGCAAATGTGAACATTTTTGATACATATGCGCTTTTATTGCTCTTCAAAAGTTGATTCGCTGAAGTTCTATTTCAATGTCAGGTTCTTGTGGAGAAAAAGTGCCAGCTTTGCAATATCAAGGCACTACAAGCGTTTTGATGTTTTTGTAGAAGCAGAAGCTAATAAGGTTGCTGCAAAATTTGATAATGCTTCCATCGAGTTCCAGGTTGAATTCTATAAAAACGAAGGACTAACTCCATATACCAGGGCTAAACTTCCTATTACAAGTGGTAAGTGTGTGGTTCTCATTTTTGCTCATCTTTCTTTCCGTTCTTCTTGTAACCATGTTAACGCACTATTTATATGCAGATGTCCCTGAGGGATGTGTAATAATAAGGGAGCACGTTCCAATCTCCAATCTCTTTACTTGTCTTTGGTTTAATGAAGTGGACCGTTTTACTCCAAGAGACCAAATAAGCTTTGCCATTGTGAGAGATAAGATCATGTCAAAGACAAATTGGACTGTTAATATGTTCTTAGACTGCGAGCGGCGTAACTTTGTGATTCAGGTGATCTTCATAACTTTACCTTCTGGATTTTGAGTTTGAAATGCAACAAGGAACACCGTTCATGCGCTTGGTGACTTGAAGATCCGTACTAAAAATTCTTTATTGGAATGTCTATACTCCTGCTGTTTCATTTTATATGACGGTGTGACTGAGCATGGAGTTTAAAGAGAAAAAAAAAGGAAATTTGGCACATACCAAAAGTACCGTTGAAACTTATGGTCTTGAACGTACCATGACATCTATATGGATATAATAAGAACATGTCATTAGGGATAAAATAGGAAGGTAAAGAGTTCTCAAATATAGAAAGGTGTCATTCTATTTGGGATATACTAAAAAGAAGAGTGTCGTATAAAATGAAACAGATGGAGTAATTGTTTTAACTACTCATCAAGATTACATGTTTTTATTTACAGTGTTTTGGCTAGCAAACTGTGCAAATGCTTATTTCAGCCGCATCTAACTGTATTCCTGTTAAGTGCTAGACTAATTATCTGTCATTTTCTTTTGCTATCTGTAGGGGTATCATAGAGATATTCTTGAGCGCCCGACTCCACCTCATGCAAGTATAATCGTTCATCCTCCACCGCCTGTAATTCTTGAAGCCCGACAGACCTCACCTATTGTTTCAACATCAACTGTCATAAGTACTACAATAAAAAAGATACCCACGAAACGTGGGAGAGAGAGGAAATCCAAGCGTCATAGAAAAGTTATTGCTGGAAATAAAGATCATAATTTCATTTAAAAATTTTGAGTAAAATTTTATTTTTATTCCTTCCCTGTTTCCAAATATATGAATCGCGGGGTTAGGAACTGTGAAAGATGAGTGTTATAGCTGTTGGTTTTTTTTTTAAAAAAGTCAGCATCAAGTTCTTCATAAGATTCTTTAGGTGTAAAATTTATGTAATTTTTTGTTGTATATATTTGAGTCTTAGCAGGTATTCTCATTGAAATTTTATACTGCAAATTGCCTTCTCTTATCACTAGCTTCATGTACTATTTCTGAAGCAAGATGAAATCCAATTTCATTCATACTGTTGTCTGTTGTGTTATTGAAATCTTGATTTCTTCTAATCTTGTAAATATTGATCTAGTAGGTTCAGATCTTATTTCACCTCAGCTTCTTTATTCTTGTAATTTTTTCAAACCTGTTTTGTAAAATATTTTTCTTGAGCCGAGGGTCTATCGGAAACAAACTCTCTACTCTACAAAGGTATGGGTAAGGTTTGCGTACATCCCACCCTCTCCAAATTCACTTATGAGATCACACTAGATATGTTGTTGTTGTTAGGTTCAGATCTTGATGGGTTGGGGGATGGGGATTTGGGGGAAAATAATGTCGAATTTACGTTGGTTGTCTTCTGGAAGGACACTCATATAAATTTTGGTCTTGTTAACAAAATTTTAACCATTTAAGATTCCTATTAGGAAACTCCTTATCCATTTTCTTCTTCTCCTTATCATTGCTTATTAGTGGTTGGAACTTGGAAGTGTGTGTAATATTGTGTTGAGCTTATATTAGGGGTGGCCAGTGGGCCGGGCTCGGGATCGGCAGGCCGGGTTTGGCGGGATCGGGGCGGGGCGAGACGGGGAAAAGGGTGGGATCGGGATAGGCGGGATTTTTCGAAGTTCTGATCCCGTCGGAATCGGGATCGGGATCCCGCGATTTTTTTGTTTTTTTTTGTGCACTTAATTTAAAAAATAACACATATATAAAAAAACTCAAAAATTCAACAAGATAGTGTAATAAAAACATCAAAGATTGTTTTTGTGCCTCTTATATTATTTAATAGACATGATTTTTTTGTAATACAAATACAATTGTCAAAATTGCAACTTTGTGGTGTTGTTCAAAAGTTGCAAATTACATTGTAAAATTGCAATTAAAAAAATTACATTCTGAAAGAAACCTGTTCTAGTTTCTTGATAATTTTCCATGGTTCTTCGGTTGGAATTGGTATTTGTTGGTCAAATTGATCAACGCCGCTTCCACCACATTCTGATAAGATTTCGTTGTAGTTTTTGTCTTCTTCTTCGTTGATCTCCGGTTGACCGCACCTTCTCTGCTCCGCTCGTATCCAATCTCTGAATAATACTACAATCTCCAAGCTGTCTCCGGCTAATGAGTGTCTGTGGTCTCCTATTTGATAACTGCCTGCAGAAAGAACGCTTTCAGACGTAGTTGATGACGCTTGAATGTTCAAAACATCTCGGGCCATCATTGAAAGTGTCAGAAAGGTCTTCTCATTCCCCCTCCAGTATTTCAGCAAGTCTTCACGTCCTTCTTCATTGAGAACTACTTGGTACGGTACAGAACCTTGCAAAACAAAAATATCAAACTCGCTAATTTGGTTAGTAGCGGTACGACCACACATTCTATTTCTGAGGCTTTCAATACTAGCCGCAGAAACAATATGTCTTTTGTGAGGTTGTGTTGAAGAAGAAGAAGATGGTATGGAAGCCGGTAGGTTACTAGCACTTTCTTGTTGGTAAAACCTATATACTTTTTTGCATTGGTCCTCTACGCTAGACAACACTTCTTCTTTAGTTTGTTCAATAGGTGGTGGGTGATTTGGATTTTTGGGACTTGGAGGTGGTAGTATTTCTATACAATCGTAAATAGTTTCAATAAGTGATTTAATACTGTCTATTTTAATAGTCGGATTTAATACAACACCAATAATATAAATAGTGGGAATAGGAATAAAATATTTTTTTATTTTGATAAACATTGTTTTAATAGCTGCCATATAAGCTGATTTTTTCATATATTCACTAAGTAATAAAAATATTAGAGCTATATAAAACAACATAGTTGAAATAGTAGGATAATATATACAGGAAAATTCTTTTGTTGCTTGAAAAAATTTCTCTAAAAATACAATAAGTTCGGAAATTTTTACCTAATAGCTATCTACAACCATATCAGCTGGATTTTGATTATGAGAGTTAAAAAATAAAGTTATAGGTTTTCTATAGTCATAAGCAACAAGTAGTTGCTCGTATAAAGAATTCCACCTAATGGGTACTTCTTCTGGAATTTTTCTATAAGGTAGTTGGCAATCGTGATAAGTTTTTTTATATTCTTTTATTCGTTGTATTCTATTATTTTTAAAAATAAAGTTTATAGTAAATTGTATTTTACTAAGAATGCCTTCAAAAAGTGTTAGACCATCCTTTACAATTAAGTTATATATATGGCACACGCATTTTATATGAAAATGATCTGGAAAAGATGAGTTAAACTATTTTTTAAAATTGTAATAGCGTAATTGTTAGAAGAAATGTTATCTAATGTAATAGTTATAATTTTATCAGTTATTCCGTAATAATCGCACACTTGATAAATATTTTATGCAATAAAAGTACCAGTGTGTCTATCATCTATATCTCTATACGCTAAGATACATTTTTGCATAGACCATTTATAATATATCCAATGACAAGTTACCGTTAAATAATCATGGTCGTTAGTACTACGACCTATATCAGAAGTGATAGTCACTTTGCCATTAAAATGATATAATGAATAACGTAAATACTGTTGATATTCATGTGCGAATTTAAATACATCTCTCTTAACAGTTGATCTAGGAAAACCGTTAAAAGCATGATTATACATATCTCTAATGTAATGAATAAAATCGGGAGATGAAGGAAATGAAAAAGGAAAACCCTCCACAACAACTAATTTTGCTATTGCTTCCTTGTCTCTATGTTTATTGTATTTAGGGCCTACAATCCCCCCGTCATAGGGTTAATTTGACCCTGTACTTGGTCCGGGATGGTATGTGAACCTTGTCCCGATGCAGCGGACGTTTGCGCACCCGATTTTGAAGCCTCGTATTGGGCATACCTAGCTGGATGAGCCCTTGCTACATGTCTCATTAAACCCCCCGTCCCACCGTGACCTTTTCCAGTTTTAAATTTTAAAACATATTTACAAATTTTACATCTAGCTACTTGATTCTCTACGTCCCTATAAAAAAAATGTCCATGCATCTGATTTTAATGATCGTTTTGCTGGACCTCGTCTCATACTAGGGGGAATAAGAGGCATTTCAGTTGAAGGTGCACTAGTGGGTGTGTTGTCATCTACATTAGTGGGTGTAATAGTCTAAATTAAATTCTTGAGTTCCAGAAAATAGTTTCTCGTCTAAATCTAATGGTATTGTAGGAAAATGTTCAGTATCAACAAAATCATCCTGTGTAGGAATAAAATTCTGTCTAGAAATAGGACCCTTGCCCTTGTTGCCCCTACTAGAAGAAACATGACCCCTACTCGTAATCATACGTTTAAATCATTCCATTATAAATTTATAATTATACTAATAAATAATTAAAGTAAATGAAATTAAGTGCGCTAAATAAAATAAACAGACAATAATAATTTAATGAAGGAACGAATGTACCAAGCATTTAACGTTCGACGTGTAATCGAGAGGTTGAAAATTGAAACTTTGTTCGATTGAAGATCCTCAAGCTAGTTGCCAACTTCACTCCCAATTCTCAAATGAATAAATAAAATTGAATATTTAGTAGACAATGTAGAGATAGATTGAGTATTGAGAGATTAGAGAGATTGTAGGAAGATTTGTGAGAAAGATGAAGAGAAAATAAGGTATTTATAGTTGAAAAATTGGGTTAAAGTGTAAATATAATAACTTATGGGTTAAAAATAAATATTAAGGGGTAGGGGTTGGGGGAGGGGGGAGGCAAAAAATGGCCGTTGCACAATAGTCAAAATGTAAAATAGTCGTTGGTGCAACGACTATTTTTGCAAAAGGGGGGTTTCGGGCGGGATCGGGATCGGGTCGGGACAGGCGGGCCGGGACGAGATCATGTCCCGTTCCGGTTCGAGTCCCGTTACCGCGAATTTTTTTTAAAATTGTCGGGTTCGGGGCGAAACCGGAGCGGTGTCGGGACGGGACCGGACTGACCCGGCCCACTAGCCAACCATAGCTTATATTGTATATCCTTAATGATTTGGATAGAAAAAAAAATGAAGAAAACCACTGTTGGATTTTTCTGAACTTAGAAAAAATCTTGAAGAAGACGAATTGATTCTTTTGATTTGACGGTTTAGGTTGAATCTAACAATTGCAAATTGTTATTAGAAGGTTATATATTAAATTTGGAGTTAATTTGGACAAATTTTAAAGCAAAAATGTGTTAGTGAAAAGTTTACGCAACAAGTTATGGCGACCCTTCATAATTTTATGGCCAATTCTAGCTATTTGTCAGGATTTTTAATAAAAATTCTGGCAACTCAGTAATTCGTCAGAATTTAAAACGAGGCAAGTCTTGCTCAGAAATTTGAAATTCGCCAGGATTTGTAGTCAAATTCTGGCATGATCCGTCGACATTCTAGTAAGAGATTCTGGCAAGTTTCGTGACAAAGCAAGTTTTGCCAATTAATTTGAAATCATGATGAATCGTCAGAATCTCGCCATCTGATGTTGGCCGTGAATTTGTTTATGTAATTTTTTTTAACAAGGTCAAAATTTAAATAACGATACTGAAATCCTATTTGTGTAAATCTCCTGAATATAATTATCCAGACTTCACTTATGAGATTACACTCAATATGATGTACAATTGCCAATAATACTTTGTATGAGAACATGGTTTGGTTCATTGCAACAAACATAAGCGAGAATGCCGAGGTATTGTCAAAGCCTCTTCAATCATTAAATTATTGTTCAACGCTTTCTCTCGCATGCCTTTGTGGTCAATGGGAGCAGCAAAAGATCAAACCCCACCCCACTCGGCTCAAGCCAAAGAGCGAAAGCCATTTGCTTGATTATAAGAAAGGAAAGGAGCGGAAGGCCACTCGCCTTTACTATATAAGACAACATGTTAAGTTTAATTTGTCATATCAAGGTGACTATTATGAGCTTCACATGGGCGTGTTCTTCAAATTAAAGCAGCAAATCTACAAATTTTATTTTGCAACTTAGTGGCCAGGGGCAAATCTAGAGCGGATTCAATAAATTCAACTAAACTTATTAATTTTTAGATTGATTCATAACTATTTAATGCAAAATATTTTGGGATATCGATCTATATATACACCTTAATCAATACTGACATGTTTTACAAAGAATAAGTTTAGAAGTTGAAGTCCAAAAAAACTGACATCGTATATACCCATGTCCAACTATAACCGAAGAAATAATAGGAGGGTCAATGTGTGTTTTGTCCATTAACTCTATAATGATTAATGGCAATACATAATTTCGAACTTAAAGCTCAATTCATTAATTTTTGGAAATTGATGTTGTAAAGAATGGATCTTGGGCATAACTCAACCCCAAAAGCTAGCTTGTAGGGTGATGATTGTCCAAGTTCATATAAGGAGTCCATGTTCCCATTTCATTTCCGATGTGAGACTCTTAACACTCCCCCGCACGCCCAGACCTCGTTAACTGGAGCGTGGACAATATAATTTGGGGGCCCAACATTGACGAATAAAGAATTAGAATGGGTCTGGCTCTGATTGAAAGTATATGTATGTCCTAGAGACAATCTGTATTAAGACAAATGTACTTTATACACATTCGTATTATTATTAATGGAGATTAATATTTTGACATTTGCAATTATTGAATTATTAGTTGATTGTTTATAATATTCTATAATATGCATCCCTAGAGGTTACATTGTTATTAATAGTGTGAAATATTAATATTGTAACGTAACTCTTAAAATAACCTCGACTAATGATCAACGAGAATGGGATATCGATGATATGTGATAAGTCGACATATGGTCTGCATCACATCCTTAGAGGATGTAGTATGTCTCACCTGCTACGAGTAATGGCTACTTGTGATGGACACATGGATACTTTGGAAGTATTGGTATACCCTGCTGATATATTGTTTGTTAAACATGTCTAAAGTATGATTAGCGTGTGGAAGATAGAAGCTCTTAGACTTGAGGTCAAAACACACCTTGTCTACATAGTAATATACTTTGATCCCGTCCTAAGCTCAAATGCCTTATAGGTTGAGATACGACTTGTATTGGGTAAATTACGATGTGGATTAAAGGTGGTAGTTGAGCCAAGATTAGGATTCATTCCTCGAATGTATATTCGAGAGAACACTCAACTTCTCATTGATATTGGGTTGACTAAGTCGTTGGCCAACGCAATAGACATATCTAGAATATGGTCTTGTTGTCAACCAATATAGATGGGATATAATGATCAAGCCATTTGGATAGACACTTGGCAAATCCTAAGCTTGATCCAGTGTATCGTGAATGAAATGATTTTATCTAACCACATAGAGGTTAAGTTTACTGGATTCATGTAAACGTACTTTACATATTGAGTTCGTCTTGCGGCGCCGTCTAGGAGTTCTGCGTAGACCTTAATTTGATTAGTGTCAATATGAGAAGGCCTATAGGGTCACACTATGTCGATTGTCCTTTCAATCTAAGGATGTATTGAGAGAGTATTAAATATTCGATTTAGAATCGAGATCTTTAAATGAATGATGATTTTTTTAATTAAGTCAAAATTAGATTTTGAATTTAATTAAGAATGTGCTGGAAAAAAAATGAGCCGGTGTAGGGCCACGTCAACGCCATGGGGCCCACACCGTAGGGCCACAACCACTGGCTGGGCCACGACGTCGCCATCATTGTGACCTAATCCACCTCGAGTTTTGGGTCAGGCCCAAGGTCAAACCCTAATCTGGTTTGACCTAATTTTTTACATATAAATACAGACCTACACTTTATTATTCATTACACTTGATTTTCTTATCATTATTCTAAGTCTTAGAGACTCAGAATCAAAACACTCTCTCGAACCTCTGCCTAATTTCCTAGCTTTCCAAATGAGGAATACATTGAAGCTTGGAGCTTGCAATCGAATGGGGATTCGCGTGCGGTGCCACAGTTGATAAAGATTCCAGATATTGTAAACATGTAAGTACAATTCAAGTCTTATGTTTACAGTTTAAAATTATCCTATAGTCAAACAGTTCTACGTTTGTTGGGTTTGAAATAAATTTTCAATATCCGCTGCGTACAACAACCCAACAAAATCCCTACAGTGGTATCAGAGCCAGGGCTATTTTGTATGATTATAAGGTAATTAGTTAATAATAATATGAGTTACAATTTGTTTAAATCTGAAATTTATGTCGTTTAAAGTTTGAAAACCTAATATCTTAAAAGCACATCATCCTTGTCTCCCAAACTATTAAACAATGATGTAATCGAGGAAGTCATCTGATCTAACTCTTCTAAGTCGATGTGCATAATCGGTTCTTTGCAAACATGATGCACTGAAGCGAAGAACGAGAAGGGATTGAATGATGGTCGATGAACATATTGTTTGATAGTGAAGGGTTACGAAGATGAATCTGCAAATCTGATCCTGAACCAGTTTTAGGGTTTCGAAAATGCAGATTTTGTGATTTTGAGACGGAGGCGTTGCGGCGCCACCTAGGGTTTTTAGAGGTAGCGGCTCCATGGTGGAGCGCCGCGGCGCTGTTCATCCAATTTTTTTAAAAAAATTGGAATAGTGAACGATAGCAGGAACTCTGTTCGTAAGCGATGGCGGTCACTATTCTCGTGAGGCGATGTGATCCTTGCTCGATCGAAAAGAAAAAAAATTTGAATCAAAAATTGAAGTTTTAAAAGTTTCAGATTCTGAAGTTTAAGATTTTCAGAATCTGAAATTAAAACTTTTTCAAATAAACAGATTTGGTCCTTTGGGGCAAATATGTAATTGAAATAAGTTTCTGAAAAATAATTTCGGTCCTTTGGGCCAAATCTATAATTAATTTAAATTCTAAAAATTACAAACAGGTCCTGAAATCTGAAAATATTTTCTGAAAATTGAAATTGGAAATTTTGAATTTAAAGGGGTTCAAAATTGAAATTTTAAATTCTTGAGGGACTAAATTATAAATTCTGAAAATTTGAATTTACAGAAATTACCTGAAAATCAGTTTTTAAAATCAGAAAATATTTAAGGGATTGTTTGTATTAGACTTATATTTTAGAGTTTAGACAAGTTAACCCATGATTATTATTAATTGTATATTATTGAATAATATACGAACTATATGCTAAGTGTTTAAATGCGTACATTTAATTATTAGCATATTGTCCGTTATAACTGTCTAGGTAGGCGGCACCCAGTAATTGATCAAACCATCTTATATGATTCCTATTGGGTTGATGGTTCCCAACTAAATGTGCTTTTAGAAATCACATGATTAAATGTCGTATTGGATATGACGTAAAATTTTGTTTATCTTGGTTAAAATTTCGAAACTAAAATGTTCCCTAAATTTTTAAATACAAGTCTAAATTAAAACATGTCGTCCATTATAATTGTTAGAGTGCAAAATCCTTTTCGGCGATACGAGTATTTATGCCAAAGCATTTTCTCTAAGTCTACGAGGACCTAGACTCTTTCATAGATGTGCTTTAAATGTAAGGTAGACGATAAACTTTTGTGGGTATTTACACCAAAGTGTTTGCTAACAAAGGCCAAATTTACTTAGATACATAAACGCAGTCATGTAACGGGGTTGACTTGCTTAGACAAATCTTGGCGCCAAAGTGTCGGACTAATCTAAGGACGCAATATAATATTTGATCAACCAAGAGTTGCAAATAAGTTTTGCAATTGGTTTAGAACTTACCAAGATGTGTTATTGAAGTTATCAGCCAAAACAAACACGAAGATAGCATAGGCTTGGATCTTGGCTCATTATGACCTCAATTAATATAGGACTGTATTCTACCTGGGGGTTATAGAAGTATGTTAAAATAGTGGAAGATAACTAAACAAAAGACCATGTTAATTAGTCAAACGAATGTGCTAAGGAAATAAATTTTGAGTTTGATTTTCAGTCTATCTAATTCTTTAGATTATCAAAGATGTCAAGCTTATCATTGAAAACGTTGATTGAAATGAATAAACTTACTGGACCTAACTACCTTGACTGGCTAAGAAATTTACGAATAGTGCTGAGACAAGAGAAATTAGAATACGTGTTGGACACGGTGTTCCCAACAGTCCCTGTAACAAACTCTGCTGAATTTGCCTCTTTTGATAAAAATGCTTACCAAAAACACCTAGATGATGCCACTTTAGCACAATGCGTGATGTTGTCTTCCATGTCTATGGAACTTCAGAGACAACATGAGAACATGAGTCCCAATGAGATGCTCGAACACTTGAAGAGTCTCTATGACTCACAATCCCAGACTATGAAATATGAGTTACTGATAGAACTTTTTAAGTGTAAGCTTAATGAAGGGGGCCAGATCTTGCAGCATGTGTTGAAGATGATAGGGTTGATAGAGAGACTTGCTTCAATTGGAACGAAGCTGCAAAAGAATGTCGCTACCACCCTCATCCTGAACTCTCTCCCTCGTTCCTTTGAAAACTTCATAGTGAATTACAATATGAATGGAACGAAGGTCAAATCTGCCGGAGCTGCACAACATGCTCAAGACCTTTGAGTCTTCCACTTCCAAAGGCAAAGTTATGTTCATGGTAAGCTCTACTAGCCGACCCAAGTCGAAAGGTAAGGAATGGCAGAAGAAGAAGGGCAAAACAGTCGTTGCGCCCTCAGCTATGAAGCCTAAGGGAGGTGTGAAGAAGAAGAAGGTGAATCCGACTAAGGATGTATGCCTCAACTGCAACAAGAAGGGGCATTGGAAGAAGGACTGCACTGCACTAGGAGGAGGAAAAGCACCAGGTGCTTCTACCTCTGGTGGATAAGGTATGTACGTCATTGAAATAAATATGTCTATAAATAACTCTCATTCCTGGGTATTGGATACCGCTTATGGCTCACATTTGTACCAATGTGCAGGGGCTAACTGATAGCAGGAAAGTTGGACCAAGAGAGGTGGACTTACGCGTTGGAAATGGAGCACGAGTGGATGCTGAGCACGTAGGAACTTATAGATTAAATTTGTCTTATGGCTATTGTCTAGTGTTAAATGATTGTTACTATGTACCCTCGTTAACGAGGAATATCATTTCTATCCCTGTGTTTGGACATAGAGGGTTTTTCTTCATATATTTATAATGGCAGTCAAGTACTGCCTTTTAATAATGTTATATATGGAACTGCTCCTCTTGTGGATGGATTATATACACTAAAATGTAGTAGAGAAATATTCAATGTACAAAATAAACTAGCTAAGATAAGTAATAGAAACTCTACCTACCTATGGCATTGTAGACTTAGTCATATCAACGAAACAAGGATAGCAAGGTTGAGGAAGCTTGACTATCTCGAACCATTTGACTTGGAGTCTTATGGTAACTGCGAATCCTGTTTGAAAGGTAAGATGACCAACAAGCCACTTTCTAGGAATGGTGTGCGAACCAAGGAGGTGCTTGAGTTGGTACATACTGATGTATGTGGACCATTCTCGACTCAAGCTAAGGGAGGTTTCCCTTACTTCATTACTTTTACTACTTTTACTGATGACTTCACAAGGTATGGATATGTGTATCTTATGAAACACAAATCTGAGGCATTCGAAAAGTTTAAGAAGTACAAGTCTGAAGTAGAGAAACAACTCGCAACAAGTATCAAGACCCTTCGATCTGATCGAGGAGGTGAATACTTGAGCAAAGAGTTTCTAGATTACTTAAAGCTACATGGAGTCCAATCAGAGTGGATACCTCCTGGAACACCACAGGTGAATGGTGTTGCCGAAAGGAGAAATCGAACCTTATTGGATATGGTTCGATCTATGATGAGCTTCTCAACTCTACTAATATACATTTGGGGACATGCTATACAAACCTCAATATATGTTCTGAACAGGGTTCCTTCCAAGTCAGTAGAAAAGACACCCTATGAGATATGGTGTGATAAGAAGCCAACTCTTAAACATATGAGACCTTGGGGGTGCCCTGCATACGTTAAGAAGATGATCACTAACAAGTTGGAATCTAAAAGTGAGAAATGTTACTTCGTGGGGTATCCAAATGAAGCTAAGGGATACTACTTCTATCTTCCTGGAGAATGTATGGTCATTGTTTCCAGGAACGCAACTTTCTTGAAGAAGAATATGTCTACAAGGAACATAGTTGCACAGAGATAGAACTTGAAGAAATTCAAGAACCGCAAGACAAAATAGAGGTTGAATCCTTGCCGAATGATCAAGGCAAGAATTCAGTGGGAGTATTTGGCGAAGATTGAGTACTTCAAGTACGCCCTTCGGCCAGTAGGAGTGTTGCGAGGAACAATGCAGAAATGCAAGATCCTCCTACACAACCTTTGGGAGTAGATGCAATGGTTGCACCTCATCCCATTCAGGAAATACATGAAAATGATATTTTTGAAAACTTTCAAGTTAGTGGATTATCCAACACACAAGAACCCTCTCACAGTTAGAACATACCAAGCACTGAACTGCAAAACAACTAACTCCGTAGGTCCACTAGGACTCATCGTCCTACTGAAAAACTAAATCTACTTGTGGAAACACACAGTGAGATAGATATTCCCGATAACGATGAGCTTACAACCTATAACGAAGCAATGTTGGACATTGATTCGAAGAGATGGCAAGAAGCCATGAAATTCGAGATGGAATCTATGTATATCAATCAAGTGTGGAACTTGGTTGATTTGCCAGCTGGGGTTAAACCCATAGGATACAAATGGGTCTTCAAGAAGAAAATCGATACATTTGGAAATGTACAGACTTATAAAGCAAGGTTGGTGGCTAAATGTTATAATCAACGGCCTGGGGTCGTTTATGATGAAACGTTTTCACCTGTTGCTAAGATTAAGTCCATTTGGATTTTTCTTACAATAGCTGCATATTATGACTATGACATTTGACAGATGGATGTCAAAACAGCTTTCCTCAATGGTAATCTATTTGAGGAGGTGTATATGAAATAACTTGAGGGTTTATCGTTTGAGTCCAAATCAAATGTTGTATGCAAGCTACAAAAGTCCATTTATGGGCTTAAGCAAGCCTCGAGGAGTTGGAACATTTGTTTTGACAAGGCTATCAAGTCATTTGATTTCGTCAGAAGCAAAGAGGATCCATGTGTTTATAGTAAATGCAAGGATGGGAGTATTGCCTTCATTATTATATATATATATATGACATATTAATAATAGGATACAATAAGACTCTCATGCAGTCAGTCAAGGAGTGGTTGTCCAGTACCTTCATGATGAAGGATTTAGGTAAAACATGCTACATTCTGGGAGTTAGGATCTATAGAGATAGACATAATAGATTGTTGGGGCTATCACAGTCAGTCTACATAGATAAAGTGCTTAGACATTTTTCTGTGGAAAATTTCAAGAAAGACGGTCTACCTATGGGACAAGACATCAAGTTATCTAAGAATGACAATCCTTCTAATGATATAGAACTTGAACTCATGAAGAGCTTCCCATATGCTTCGGCTATAGGATCGATCATGTATGCCATGACCTGTACTAGGCCAGATGTGGCCTTTGCACTTAGCATGACTTGCAAATTTCAGCAGAATCCTGGGGAAGAACACTGAAAAGCAGTCAAGAGTATTCTTAAGTATCTTAGACGAACTAAAGATTACTTCTTAGTCTATGGTGGGGAATAAAAGCTAGTTGTTACTGGGTACATTGATGTTATCTTCCAGATGGATCTTGATGACTTCAAATCTCAGTTTGGGTACTCGTACATTTTCAATGGTGGAGTAGTGAGCTGAAAAAGTTCCAAACAAGCTACAACTGTTGATTCGACAACAGAAGCTGAGTACATTGCTGGATCAGAAGTTAGTAAAGAAGTTGTCACGATTTCTGAGTTCCTGAAGGAACTAAGGGTAGTTTCGAGTGCTAGTTGTCCAATAACTATTTATTGTGACAACGTTGGTGTGATTGCACATGCTAAGGAACCAAGATCAACAAACAGAAACAAACATGTACCAAGGAAGTACCACATACTCAGGGAGATGGTGGAGACTGAAGAGAATAAATTAGACCGTGTTCCCACAGACGATAATCTAGCTGACCCATTCACTAAACCATTAAGCTTAGTCAAGCATAATGATCATTTTGAGAATATGGGCATTAGATATGTTGGAGATTGGCTCTAGGCCAAGTGGGAGATTAAAAGTATATGTATGTCCTAGAGACAATATATATTAGGACAAATGTATTTTATACACATTCGTATTATTATTAATGGAGGTTAATATTTTGGCATTTGCAATTATTGAATTATTAGTTGATTGTTTATAATATTCTATAATATGCATCCCTAGATGTTACGTTGTTATTAATAGTGTGAGATATTAATATTATAATGTAACTCTTAAAATAGCCTCGACTAATGATCATCAAGAATGGGATATCGATGATATGTGATAAGTCGACATGTGGTCTGCATCACATCCGTAGAGGATGTAGTATGTCTCACCTGCTACGAGTAATGGCTACTCGTGATGGACACATGAATACTTTGGAAGTATTGGTATACCGTGCTGATATACTGTTTGTTATACATGTCTAAAGTATGATCAGCATGTGAAAGATAGAAGTCCTTAGACTTGAGGTCAATACACACCTTGTCTACATAGTAATATACTTTGATCCTGTCCTAAGCTCAAATGCCTTATAGGTTGAGATACGGCTTGTATTGCCTACATTACGATGTGGATTAAAGGTGGTAGTTGAGCCAAAATTAGGATTCATCCCTCGAATGTATATTCGAGAGAACACTCAGCTTCTCATTGATATTGGGTTGACTAAGTCGTTGGCCAACACAATAGCCATATCTAGAATATGATATTGTTATCTACCAATATAGATGAGATATAATGATCAAGCCATTTGGATAGACACTTGACAAATCCTAATCTTGATCGAGTGTATCGTGAATGAATGAATTTTATCTTACCACATAGAGGTTAAGTTTACTGGATTCATGTAAACATACTTCATATATTGAGTTCGTCTTGCGGCGCTGTCTAGGAGTTTCGCGTAGACCTTAATTTGATTAGTGTCGGTATGAGAAGGCATGTAGGGTCACACTATGTCGATTGTCCTTTCGATCTAAGGATGTATTGAGAAAGTATAAAATATTCGATTTAGAATCGAGATATTTAAATAAATAATGATTGTTTTAATTAAGTCAAAATTGGATTTTGGATTTAATTAAGAATGTGTTGAAATTTTTTTTTTGGGTCAGGCCCAAGGTCAAACCCTAATCCGGTTTGACCTAATTTTTCACCTATAAATACAGATCTACACTTCATTATTCATTACACTTGATTTTCATATTATTATTCTAAGTCTTAGAGACTCAGATCAAAATACTCTCTCAAACCTCTGTCGGATTTCATAGCTTTCCAAATGAGGAATACATTGAAGCTTGGAGCTTGCAATCGAAAGGGCATTCGCGTGCGCACCCACAATTGATAAAGATCCAGATATTGTAAACATGTAAGTACCATTCAAGTCTTACGTTTACAGTTTAAAATTATCCTATAGTCAAACAGTTCTACGTTTGTTGGGTTTGAAACAAGTTTTCAATATTCACTGCGTACAACAACCCAACAAAATTCTAACATCAAACTCTCTTGTTTACACAAAAAACAAATCACATCCACCATACAGATCTTCTCAACACAACGACATTCATCATGATCAACAAAAACATCAGCAACGTTTTCCACAACCTTCCGTGGAGACAACGAATGATCGCAATTCCACACACTCACATGCATCTCGCCCGTCCTCTTCAACAACGATAACGCCTCCGCTACAGTAGCGGTTGCCGAAATTAGCCTTAACGTCGGCTTCCCAAGGCATAAATTTGATACTTGAAGGAGAACAATTTGTATTCATAAATTAAAAAAATCTTTAAATTCTCTCTACGATTCTCCACAGTATGAAAAATAGCTAGCAATACTCTATTTATAAATAGTAGAAAATCAATTTTAACTCAAAATAGAAAATTCAATTCCATTTGATTTTTTTTTAAATCAAATATATATCGCACAACATAAAATATTATGTCACACACCCATATTTTCAGTTTATACAATACTATACAACATTATATCTGAGAAAACATTATACAAAATATATCAACGTTGTATATATAAAAGGCGTTTATAAACACATATGGGATAAATCCGGTAACAAACTCAAAAATATAGGCGAAAGCGTGTAAATATCTTCTCCGAGTAGACATAGAGCGTCATTTTCCTAAATTTGTTTGATCACAAATCCGAACTAGACATAAATTAAAATAACAGATGCTAACAAATTTTGATTTCAAACAATACCTCTCGATTCAGAAAACAAACTGCCATGCAAAAGAGAATCACAGAGATAGATAATAATAATAATAATAATAATAATAATAATAATAATAATAATAATAATAATAATAATAATAAGGAAACAAATGAAAATAGGAGGAGAACGTCGAGGCAAAATGGAGATTATTGAGATATTTATAGGCGGGAGATTACCGGAATAGCCGGTGAGCGGTAAAGGGGGGTGAGCTTTTTTTCCACTGTTTGTTCTATTTCTGAGATTTTGGGTTCGAACCCCCCACTTAGTCAAAAATTAATAAAGTTTCGCAAGATAATGTTTGGATTTCACAAGATATAGTTTGTCTGTAAACTCTCAAAGTTTGCCTTCAGCCATAAGACAAACTATGTCTTAATGTATAGTTTGTCTTATGCCTGAAGACAAACTCTGCTTGCAAAATTCAAACTTTGTCTTGCGATATTTTTTAAATTTTTGACTCAGCTGTGTTTGAACTCAGAACCCATTTTTTTAAATTTTTTTTACTGAATTGGGGTTCAAACTCAGAACCCATAAATTTTTAAGCGAATGGGAAAAAATTAAAGACCGACCCGAAAGAGGGGCATTTGTGCTAATTTCCCCTTACGTATGCGGTGAGTTTAAACTATTAAGAGCCAGTTTGGATGGGCTTATATATTTTGACTTATAAATCAGAAGTCATAAATTAGGAATTCTAGCTTATGACTTTTGACTTATTTATTTTTGTTATTTTAACTTAAAAAATAAGTACTTAAAAGTATGTTTTTATTTTACTCAAACACTACTAAATGTTTAAAAGCTATTTTATCTTAAACATACTTAAAATAAGTCAATCCAAACAGTAGTCCCTTAACTTTATTTTTGAGGAATTTTTGTTCTTTAAATTTGTCAAAAATGAACAGTTTTAAACTTTATAAAATATACTATTTTTAATAAGCATGGTGTCCAAACTAGCTAAATTTCGTGAGATAGTATTTTTTTTATAAGTGCGAAGAAAAATTAACGGAAACTCACATTTGTCGTTAATATTATATTTTCCGTTTGTCTTTTTTTTTTTTTTATCAATTTCTGGCATCTAGTCCAGTTTATACTTTATAGGTGCAGTTTCGGCTATTTCAATCTATTTCTGGTGTTTAATATTATTTTTAGTGTTGTAGCTTTTAAGATTTGACAAAACGTTTTTAGCATTTCTCGGTTCAATTTTTTTTTGTAGTTTCGTTAATTTTAATACTCAAAAAAATGAAAGAACCTAAGTTGCACAAAAAAATTATCTTAAGATACCATTTTTGTCATTTCTTAGGAATGTGATGTGCTCTTTCGGCAATAATAATTTTTATTTTGTTATGTTAACTTAATATCACATTTTTATACAACAACATGAAAAATAATAACTCCTTTATAATCAACTAAGTTAAATTAATAGTGCAAAAATAATTTACCTTATCAGTGTATATAATTAATTAAGAGATTTAAGACAATATAAAAAAGAATATTACATTATTATTGTATTTTAAATTGTAATAACTTAAACGTATTATTAATTGTCTCGTGAAATTGTAGGTCATCTTATGTTAAAGTTTATGTCATTGTGTAAAATTAAATTCCTTATTAAGTCAGGTTTTAAGAGTTTATTAACTTGCAATATAGCATAACGTAAGAATTAAAGTGGGTATATGGGCAGAGTTCGTCTGAACTTTGTCCAAACACCTTAGAAAACAATTAACAGAAAATGAAACTTAAATTAAATTAAATGATATATTAAATATTGGTGTCAATATCTCCTACTGGATTAATTCAAGGTATAGAATTAAATAGGATGATATTTTTTAGGAATCTGGGAGAATGCGTTAAAGGAAATGGAGTAAAGCATAAAAAATGAAGAAACAATAAGGTCCTACCGGGAGTCGAACCCAGGTCGCTGGATTCAAAGTCCAGAGTGCTAACCACTACACCATAGAACCAGACATACTGTTTTCAGCATGACATTTATATTTACAAAATGT
The DNA here is from genome assembly GCA_029783415.1 of Anisodus acutangulus. Taxonomy (NCBI): domain Eukaryota; kingdom Viridiplantae; phylum Streptophyta; class Magnoliopsida; order Solanales; family Solanaceae; genus Anisodus; species Anisodus acutangulus. Next base: position 19,756,511 of record CM056491.1, on the reverse strand, counting down.
ATAAAGTTTCAGAGTTTTCCGTTTATAGAGGAAAATAACAAAAAGATCTTAAAAACTTTTTTCACACTTTTCAGGCCAAAAAGAAAAAAGGACTCAAAAGAAATAGAGAGCATATTGACAAGCAGAGCCCCGTGTAAATAGGTAAAAACTTACCGTATCAAATATTTATATCAATCAATTCAGCTTAAAGACAGCCCGGTGCACTAAGCTACCGCTCTGCGCGAGGTTCGGGATATCAATCAATTCAACTTCTTATAGATAATTTAATGAAGTAAAAAAAACTAACTATGATTAAATGCTTTATTTTTGTTTTATTATGAGTCGATGTTCTATTGGAAACAACTTCTTTACATTTCAATGTAGGGATAAGATTTGTGTACACTTTATCCTCCCAAATTTCACTTGTGGAATTATACTGACTATGTTGTTGTTATTTTTATATATGATTAAGTGAAAATTATATATATTTACATGCATTGCTTTCATTTATTGATTTAATGTAAATATTCGATGTAGATAAGTATTTACTAGCTGAATATAGCCTAAATAACAAAGACGACATAGGTAAATAGTTATACCTGATATTTATACTAAGCCATTTAAATTTATTATAATTAAATGATCTAATAAGATAAAAATGATATTAAAAATCTATATGCAAGTACGTATTGGGTTGACGTAAATATTGACTGAGGGTAAGTTTTTAAGGACGACATGTGACATGTTGTTGGAAGTGTCAATTGTCGTACAAAAGACAAAAACAATATACGGGTGAAATGTTAAATCATTTGAGGTTAAAAGTCTTATCATGATCAATCTATTCAACAAACATTTCCATGTCTGTTTTGTCCTTTTTGAAGTGAAAGTTTTCTGTCTTTTTGGTCTTTTATCCTGGCTCTATTTATCGACTTTATTTCAGCACAGTGGCAGTCTGGCAGATCAGGAACTTGAAATTGGCTTCGTTAGAAGCGTTTTCGATCAATTTTTCATATATATATTTTTTATAGCATTCCGATGAAAACATCTATCAAAAATTTGCAATTTTTATAGTATTTATGATATGAAACAATCTGCTGACTGAGGACATGATCTTAGATAGAAAGATTTGAAGGTCGAAAATTAGAATAGAAGGTCTGAGTTTTTTCGTGATGTGTATGAGAGAGGTAGTGGGGCTAGGTATCGTGTAGATCATTATCCTTATATATGTATTACTATGTGTTGCTCCATTTATTTTATATCTTAATATTTTGCTGTCTTTTTTTCTTCAATTCTACATTGATACGTTTATGTTAGAGTGGATTAGAGTTCCGCATTGGTTTGGGAATGAACTGGTGGTTTGCTTATATGGACTTGGGTAATCATCCCCTCACGATCTAGCTTTTGGGGTTGAGTTAGACCCTTCTTATCCAGTCACCGAAGATGTTTCATCTGGACGGAAACCCTTTTTTGACTCCTTCTGTGGTGGTGGTGAGACAAGCTGGTCACTATTTAAGAGTGTTAGAAACAGATTGCAGAAAATGTAGAAAATCGACTTCACAAGCGAGTATGAACTCTCCCCTTAAGACTATTTCACCCCTCCCATAGAGTGCACCGGGAAGGATTGAATGTCTTAGGGATACTAAGAAGTCTAATCAAATATCGTTTGCACTAAAACAACGTTTGATTCCTACTGTATTGAGAATATTTCTGATTTTTTATTGATTTTTCGAATGGGAATATGACAATCTATTTATAGATAGATGATGCCTTTTCATGGTGCCTCTTGAGATTAAACCAATTGTTAAGAATGGTGCATTTTCATAATTTTCTGAATTAATTAATTAATTAATTTTGTCCAAATATATCTTAACCCATAAGGAAGAACTTTTCCTTAATATAGTGTTTCCTCACCAATGTGAGGCATTGCTTAGAAATCTCTAATAATCCCCCATCATTTCCAAGCAATACTTAATAACATGATCTTATGCTTAAATAGAGGTGTCCCGCGATTGAACCCCTATATTAGTGAAATGTCTTTTAAGTAATTAGGATGACATGGTAGACTATGCTTTGAACTAGCGATCCTCTCTTATTACTTAATTTCAAATCACACATAAGATACATTATTCTCAATACATATAGAAGTACCGACACTTTTATGACCATGTGTCCTGTATCCTTTTCATGAGCATTAAGAAATCAAGCCTATTTGATTTCCTAAAGCAGCCTCACTTTAAGCCCATATAGGTAAACCTTTCACATACTCCATAATATAGTACACTTGTGGAAATCAATTGAATAATAGATATGAGCAACTTTATTCATTTACGATCAAATGTACATATTAACCCAGGCATACCCGGAGGAATATAAAATATATCACACACATCATTATTGCATAAATATACCACTAAAGGTTCATTATGAGCAAAAATTTGCTCATTCTACATACACATTATGGAACCAAGCATAACTTGGGATGGTAATACAAGTGCTTGCAACTACAGAATGATGTACTTGGACTTAATTGAACTTGAGACACGAGGATTTTATCGAGTGTTAAGTCGAGCTTCCACCATTGGTAGTTAAGAGTATAGGCTTAAAACCCATCCCTTTTGTAGTTTTGGTGACTAAATCCCTCGTAAGGCCTTTTGTCAAGGGATCTGCCAGATTCTAATTTGTACCTACAAAGTCCACAGTTATAACACCATCATGAATGAGTTGTTTTACATAACTATGTTGTAAACCAATGTGCCTTGATTTACCATTATAAACTTCATTGTATGCTTTAGCCAATGTAACCTCATTATCATAATGAATTGAGATAGGTGACATGGGCTTTTCCCACAAAGGCAAATCATACAAAAAATTTCTTAGCCACTCGGCTTCCTTGCTTGCAGACGCTAATGCTATAAATTCAGATGTCATAGTTGAATCTGCAATACAAGTCTGTTTCTTGGATCCCCATGAAACTGAACCCCCACCAAGTGTGTATATCCACCCACTCATAGAGGAATGATCACTGTTAGATATCCAACTTGCATCAGAAAACCCTTCTAATACACAAGGAAATCTATCATAATGTATTCCATAGTGAATAGTTATCCTAAGTAGCCTTCAAACCGCACGCCAATGAGTATGACTCGGATTATGAGTAAAACGACTCAGTTTTCCTACATCAAAACCAATATCAGGTCTTGTACATGTCATGGCATACATAAGACACCCAATTACCTTAGCATACTCTAATTATTTTATAGGTTCTCCTGTATTCTTAGATAATACTACATTGTGATCAAGAGGTATAGATGCAAATTTACAATCAAAGTTGTTAAACTTCTTTAACACATTTTCAATGTAATGTGACTGAGTCAAGGCCAAACCACTAGTATGTCTAGTAATTTTAATGCCTAAAATCACATCCACTTCACCCATGTCTTTCATGGAGAAATTAGAAGATAAAAACTCATTTGTGTCCACCACTTGTTGGAGATCAGTGTCAAATATTAACATGTCATCCACATATAAACAAATGACAACTTCATTGTTTCCAACAAGCTTACTATATACACAATTATCGGCATCATTGATAAGAAATCCATTAGAAAGTAAAACTTGATTAAATTTTTGGTGCCATTGTTTGGGAGCTTGCTTAAGCCCATACAATGATTTGATCAACTTACACACTTTGTGTTCTTGATCAGAAATAACAAACCCCTCAAGTTGTTCCATATACACCTCCTCATCTAATTCACCATTTAGAAATGCGGTCATCACGTCCATTTGATGAATAACGAGACAAAAAATTTAGGCTAATGCAATCAACACCCTTATTGTTGTTGTCCTTGCAACAAAAGCATATGTATCGAAGTAATCAACACCTATCTTTTGAGTGTAACCTTTGGCTACTAAACGAGCCTTGAACCTGTCTATAGTTCCATCTACTTTCATTTTTCTTTTGAAAATCCACTTACAACTAATGGGTTTAAAACCTGGTGGTAGATCAGCCAACTTCTTCTATTACCCATAATCGAATCACTTTCATCATTAATTGCTTCTTTCGAACAGGAAGCATCTGGAGACTTCATTGCCTCTTCAAAAGTGACATGATCAACTTCTAAATTATAACAGAAAGGTATGTAAGTGTCCACAGAAGACTGATCCCTACTTCCTTCAACGAGAAACATAAAGAAATCATCTCCGAAATCTTTAGCTTTTCGCGCCCTTTTACTTCTTCTTGGTTCCACAACTTTCTCATTAGTTGAGTTATTATCAACTAAACCATGCTCTTCCCGTAAATGAGAACTAGATGGTAACATTGTGTCATGAGATCTAGGAATGGTATTAAATCTATTTTCATCAAAAATAGCATCCCTAGACTCAATTATAGTATTAACAGAGTATTAATTATTAGGTTCAATAACCTTAAATCTATAGGCTTTACTGTTCATATCATAGCCTATAAAAACACACTCAATTCCTTTCTCCCCAAGTTTCTTTCTTTTGGGCTCTGAAACTTTAACAATTGCTCTACATCCTCAGACTTTAAGATGACTTAGGTTTGGTTTTCTCTTGTTCCATAATTCATATGGGTTAGTCTTACTTCTCTTGTTAGGTACTCTATTAAGAATATAATAGGTTGTATGCAAGGCTTCACCCCAATATCCACGTCCTAAACCCAAGTTGGATAACATGACATTTACCATTTTCGTTAGGACTCTATTTTTCCTTTCGGCCACATTATTCTGCCGTGGTGTATAGGTGCTGTAACTTGATTCACAATTCCAGTTGATTCAAAGAATGATGGATTATAATATTTCCCACATCTATCCGATCTAAGACACTCTACATTACTTTTAAACACTTTAATTTTTTCAAGTGCTTCACTTTTTGAATGTAACAAATATACATAACAAAATCTGGAATAGTCATCAATAAAGGAAATAAAATAACGTTTTCCGTCTGTTGTCACATTGTCACTCATGTCACATAAATCACTATGAACTAAATCAAGTAATTTTGAATCTCCTTGAACATGAGGAAATGGTAATCTAGTGATTTTAGTGAGCATACATGTTCTACATTTTACAATATTCTTGTCAATTGAAGGAATTAGAGATTGTAGAGTCATATCTTTCAACTTTCTAAAATTTACATGTCCTAAACGATAATGCCATAAAGAAGAAGTATTAAGAGAGTCCAAGACATAAACAGAAGCATTCATCACTTTATTAATGTTAACAAGGTTCAATTTAAACATACCACAATGTAAATAACTATTTCCTACAAACACCCCACCCTTAGAGAGTACAAAGTTTCTAGCCCCATACACTTGTTTGAACCCATATTGGTTCAAAATACTACCAGACATCAGATTCTTACTAAATTCTGGAGCATGATAAACATCATTAAAGTTAAACTTTTTCCAGAAGTAAAATCTAATACAACATTTCCTTTGCCTAAAACACTAACAGGAAATTTGTTTCCCATATAGAGAAAAATTGAATCTTCCACTGGTTCATAGGTCTTGAAGTGAAACTTGTCCTTGCAAACATGTCTTGTAGCATCCGAATCAACCCACAAATCATTGTCATCTTGGACCATGCTGATTTTGGAAATTATGGCAGTGAAATTTTCATTGCCATCTGCAGCCTTTCGATTCTTCTGTCCAGCACTCGAACTGCCAGGATCCTTCTTATTTGGGCAGTCACGTTTCATGTGAGGACCACCACAATTCCAACAAGCGAACTTCTTTTTCTCGTTGCTGTCAGTTTTGTTCTTCTTATTGTTATGCTTGTTTGAATTGAACTGTCTTTTCTTGACTTTTCCCTTACTAGATTGGCCTTCCTCCATAATGTGGATATCATAATCTTTGTTTTCTTGATTCCAGAATTCTTCTTCTACACGAAGATGGTTAGCCAATTCCTCAAGAGTAGGATCCTCTTTTTTTTTATGTTTAAGGTTGTGTTTGAATTCCTTCCAAGTTAGGGCAGTTTGTCTATTATACAAGATACAACAATAGATTCATCCATATTCATGTTATGTTGTTTGAAATTTTCAAGGATACGTTCAATCTCATAGAATTGCTCCATTACTGACCTTTTTTTTCATTCATAGAATAACTGTTAAATTGGGTAACAAGAAATTTCTTACTTGTTGCATCTTCACGCATGTACCTTGCCTCAAATTGATCCCACAGTTCCTTTGCATAAGACACGGTCTGGTAAGAATAGAATAAGACATCAGTCATCCCGTTCAGAATATGGCCTCGACATATGAATTCATTATTCTCCCATTTTTCCCTGACGCACGTCTCTGCAATGGTCTCATTCTCCTTTTCTTCTGGTTGTGGAGTAGTCAAAACATAAGCAACGTTCAATGTGGTGAGAAGAAAGTGCATCTTTTTCTGCCATCTTCGAAAATTACCACCATCAAACTTGTCCAGTTTGACAAAGTTTGATGTCATCTCCCTAATACTAGCCATGAAAATAAATAGTCTTAAGATTGTTAGAAACAGATTGCAGAAAATGTAGAAAACTGACTTCACAAGTGAGTACGAACTCTCTCCTTAAGACTATTTCACCCCATAGAGTGCACCAGGAAGGATTGAATGCCTTAGGGATACTAAGAAGTCTAATCAAATATCATTTACACTAAAACAACGTCTGATTCCTATTGTATTGAGAATATTTCTAATTTCTGATGGAAATATGGCAATCTATTTATAGATAGATGGTGCATTTTTGTCACGATCCAAATCGGAGGGCCGCGATGGGCACCCGAACTCCACCCGCCGGGTACCGCTAATCGTACAACCAACTTCTAATCATAATTGAATACGGACTAAGACGAAAGAAAATTATGAAAAATCTTTACCAGAAATCCAATTTTCATATATACATACCCATACCAAGGCCGACAAGGCCACACATGACAACTAACGACAGGACACCTGTCTACAAGCCTCTAAAGAATACATGACATCACAAGGACGGGATATGACCCCGCCATACCCATATGCAGATGCAAAGATACTATACCACGACCAACTGCAACTCTGAAACAAATAGAGTGCTCTAACATCAGCTAAACCATCAACCTACTAGCGTGAACCGTCACCTTCTTTAACTGAACCTGCGGGCATGAAATGCAGTGTCCCCCGACAAAATGGACGTTAGTACGACTGATGTACTGAGTATGTCAGGCATGAACAATAGTATAACAGAGATATAACAACAACAGAAATAGAAACAACTGACCAACAGTAAATGCCTCTGAGGGCCCTAATACATATGCCTAAATGTTATGCCTGGACCCGGTGGATCCAGATCCGTTTTATAGGATATGGATCTTCAAAATTTGGACCCGACGGATCCGAATCGGACCCGGATCCGTTTCTGATGGATCGAATCTGGATCTGGATCTTGTATTTGAGATCCGTATCCGGTCCAAATCCGACCTGTGGATCCGTTTTTTATTAAATATATTCATAACCTAAAATGTAATTTTATAAGTATTTTCTTAAAATTGCTAAGCACATCCTTGCAAGTTTAATTCTCAAAACAAGTTTAATTTATCCCCGCGTTAACTCAAAAACCAAAAAATAAAGAGGTAACTTCGATAATAAAATCAATGTTATATTAGTGAATGACTAACATCTCCATAGACAAGTAGTTAAAATTATATTCATTTCATTTGTGAAGATTCCAAGCACATGCAAGTTCTGCATTGTGAAAATACTAGTCAACATTTTTCACAACTATTGTCATTGTCCAACATTTTCAATTAATAGCTCACAATCAAAACGAGACAACGAACAAAATATCTCATATGAACATTTCAAAATTGAAACACAGTAAACTGTTAGCTAAGTAAAATCATTTGTCAGTTCAAAAAAAAATTCTTAGCAAGGCAATTTTTTTTACATGTGGATCCAGATCCGATCCGTGGATCCGGCGGATCCGATGGATCCGGATTTGGATATGATTTTTATGGACCCAATGGATCTGGATCCGAATCTGGATTCAGGTATGAAAAATGGATCTGGATCTGGATCTAGTAGGATCCGGTCCAGATCCGATTCGTTGCCATCCCTATGCACAATGCAGTATACTTATACATCGGCCTCATTGGGCATCTTCCTTACCATAACAGCCTCTGTGGGCACCATACCATGTAATTATTAATGAATGTATGCATAATTCAAATGCGGTATACATTGTCCACACAGGAATCCTCCCAAAACTGCCTCTATGGGCATCAGGTTATATCGCCACACAAGGGCATCACATCATATTGGCCTCTTTGGGCTCTTTTGTGATAGTCTGTACCAGCTGCAGGTGGTGTGCGTATATAACGCCTTTACCTTTTTCCATATCCCTACATATATACAATATTTACCATATAGTAGTGTGCATAGCACAAGTGGTCCATGGTAATATATGAATGCAATGCAAATGAAAATGCATGAATAACAGTAAAATATTTCCTGAATTTACCGGATGACAATAATATCCTTGCCCCTTTGGCTAATATTTAAAAATATCATCTTTTCCATATGCCTCAATAAGGACTTATAAACAATTTAGACATGCTTTTAGCATATGAATCAATAATATGAACACTCCTTAACTTCTAAGAATAGAATAAGTTATGGAACATTACCACAGTTACGGTTCATACGTAGAACATGCCAAAAGAAAGACATAATTTATCTTAACATACCTCGATATGTAGAAAGAGCAGGAGAACGAGAAGAACGTTGGTATATCTTTACAATGGAAAAGGTTTCCTGTACTGGAATGAAAAATAAAGGGACTTTGGTATGTCTTTGAAATGACAAAGACTTCTCTGGAATGAAATGGTAAGTTTGGAATGTGTATTTGGTCTTTGTTACTTAAAAGAAATTGTAGATGAAATGTAAAAGAAAGCTAGAGTCTAAATAAAAAGGAGAATAATAAAGAAATGACTTTTTAAATGATTGGAAGTGCTAAAGCCTGAATGCAAAGGAAATGAAATGTAGCTAATCTACCGACTTACGTGTAGTCTTAGGTAGGAAATGTCTATCCACCTAATTGCTAATCATGACACCCTGTTAGCTTGTAGGCTTAGTCACTTTAGGAATCCCTTTAAAGGTTACACGTTTTTGTCCCCACTAAGTTTTGTCCCCTCCATAAAAAAATAATTAATCTCACACACACAATTAATCAATCACACATAATTAATTTCGTAATCCCAATTCACTTAAATCTTAATAACTTATAAGGCCTTCATATACTCAATGTCATAATTTTCTAATATGACACTAGTCCATAATATCTTTATGCACATACCAAATTTATTTCCTTTCCTCGTCGTCACACTTGTTACGTCTAAAAATTATTTCGTGAGTTTATCCTTTTATATACTAACCTCTGTATTAGCATATGTAAGTAAAACCTAAATTTTCCCAACGCTCGGGTCTATTTATACATGCCTAGCGATTTTACATACGCCTAACGATTCAAACTGTAACCCGAAAGTATGGGATGTTACATCTTTTCCCCTTAGAAACATTCGTCCTCGAATGTCGGGGTGACATATCTGATCCTTATCGCGTAACCAGCGAATACAGCTATCTTCATACATCACTACCTCAGACCTCTCAAACTCCCTTCCTAAACAACCGAGAATCGCCACCTTTGATCGAAGAGTTCCTTCTGTCCCTCCTCCACCATTGATCATTACGCCGTTCTAGAATAATCATACATTTGTGAGACCTGTATAACTATAACCTCCTTCACCTTTATCCTTCTTGTTGTAATCCTTCATTCTATTCGTCACTAAGCGGAAAACATTTCTGCCTTGATACTTAATCATATCATTCCATTAACTATTTTCATATTCCCTACCACCATCATCTGATTGTGCCATACTTCTCGTCCTCAATGGTCAGCATAACACTTGTATTTACACTCAATCTAACTTCAATCTCCATGCTAATCATAATTCTTCTGGAAGAAGGTACTGCTGTAATCGTAGATACAATAAGGTCTACAGAGAAAATCCTTACAATCTTCTGCGTTCCGATGCTTAGTACTTCATTTACCTAACTAAACATTTGCTTTTTAGGCTTGCATTATCTCTTACATCTTCCGTATATGAGTGAGACAACTTCTCATAATCTCAAATTTTAACAATAATACTGCCCCTTCTGGCGTATCAATTGTCTTGGTAGAAAGCGCTCATTTACTGGCTACGAGTATAAACTAACTGAAGTCTTTTTGGTAACCGGTATTACTGAATCCGTAACAGGCATGCGTTAACTGGAATTCTTAAAACTCAGCTCTACTGCACGATCTATGATATGAAAGAATGGAAATCATCCCTAAATGTCAGGCAACCTCCTGTTTATAAGTATGGTGCACAACATACCCATAAACAAGACTCTACTAGACACGGCTTGTAGACTCCCTAGGACAGACATGCTCTGATACCAAGTTTGTAATGACCCAACCCGGAGGGTAGTGACGGGCACCCGGACCCCACCCAACGAGTACCGCTAATCGTACAACCAACTTTAATAAGGACTTAGAAACAATTTAGACATGCTTTTAGCATATGAATCAATAATATGAACACTCTTTAACTTCTAAGAATAGAATAAGTTATGGAACATTACCACAGTTACGGTTCATACGTAGAACATGCCAAAAGAAAAAAATATTTTATCTTAACATACCTCGATATTTAGAAAGAACGGGAGAAAGAGAAGAACGTTGGTATATCTTTGCAATGGAAAAGGTTTCATGTACTGGAATGAAAAATAAAGGGACTTTGGTATGTCTTTGAAATGACAAAGACTTCTCTGGAACGAAATGGTAAGTTTGGAATGTTTATTTGGTCTTTGTTACTTAAAAGAATTTGTAGATGAAATGTAAAAGAAAGCTAGAGTCTAAATAAAAAAATGAGAAGAATAAAGAAATGACTTTTTAAATGATTGGAAGTGCTAAAGCCTGAATGCAAAGGAAATGAAATGTAGCTAATCTACCAACTTACGTGTAGTCTTAGGTAGGAAATGTCAATCCACCTAATTGCTAATTATGACACCCTGTTAGCTTGTAGGCTTAGTCACTTTAGGAATCCCTTTGAGGGTTACACGTTTTTGTCCCCACTAAGTTTTGTCCCCTCCATAAAAAAATAATTAATCTCACACACACAATTAATCAATCACACATAATTAAATTCGTGATCCCAATTCACTTAAATCTTGATAACTTATAAGGCATTCATATACTCAAAGTCATAATTTCCTAAAATGACACTAGTCCATAATCTCTTTATGCACATACCAAATTCATTTCCTTTCCCCGTCGTCACACTTGTTACGTCCAAAAATTATTTCGGGATTTTATCATTTTATATACTAACCTCTGTATTAGCATACGTAAGTAAAACCTAAATTTTTCCAATGCTCGGGTCTATTTACACACGCCTAACGATTTTACATACGCCTAGCGATTCAAACTGTAACCCAAAAGTACGCCTAGCGATTTGGGCTCCCGGACCATGCTCCAGTCGGGTCTGTAACATCGCGTAATTTTGGGCGATGGTTTGAGCACCTAAACATAGGCAAGTAAACCCGGATCTCATGGAATTTATGTTATATTTACGTATGCTAATAAATTGATTAGTGTATAAAAGGATAAAACTCCAAAATAATTTTGGACGTAACAAGTGTGACGATGGGGATTAATAATAATAGTTGTATATCCCCAAAGAGGTTATGGATGAATGTCATATCACAAAATTATGACATTGGGTATATGAAGGTCTTATAAGTTATTAAGATTTAAGTGAATTGGGATCACAAAATTAATTATATATGTGATTGATTAATTTTAGTGGAGGGGGACAAAGTTAGTTGAGACATTACATGTAGTCAGCCGAGTTAATCCTAAATGACTAAGTAAATGTAATTGGTTATGTGGCACCTGTGAGATCAACAAAGTTAAGCGGGAATAATTAATATGGGATGGGGGACGAATCACTCATGATTCTGTCTATTAAATCCCACCCAAGGACTTTTGCTCTTTATTCATTACTCTGTCGACATGCTAAGATAAACACAATTCCAAACCCACACCGAACTGATGAGGAGTTGACAACTTATTGCCGTACCACATTCCATGAGCATTCATTTGCTGCGAAAACAAAAAATGGTTGGAGGCATATCCATTCAGAAAAAATGCACTTCTTATTCTTGTAGTTGTTGGCACCTGCATGGTAATTGGTGATGGAATTCTCACTCCTGTTAAATCAGTCGTGAAGAAAATGAATTATCTCAAGTCTCTTCGAACAATCACCTGATTTCGGAGAAATGTCATCTAAAATATGTGTTTGATTTAGTTTAACCATCGTGAAGGGTGGGTCCCAAGGTATGTTAAGACAAATTATTACTTTCTTTTGGCACGTTTCATGTAACGAAATATAACCGTGATATTGTTCCATAAATTATTCTACTCCTACTGTTAAGAATTTTTATGTTATTGATCCCTATGTTAAAAACATATCTAAATATGTTCCTAAATCCTTAGTGAGGTATCTAAGATAGATGTTGATATTCCCAATGTTAGCCTAAGGTACATGTTAATTTTTCCAATGTTAGCCGAAGGGGCAAGGATGTTATGTCATCCGATAGGTTCAGAATGTTTCATTGTCATTTATGCATTTTCATTTGCATTTTATTTGCATTTTATTCATATATTACTCTGGACCCACATGTGTTTTATACACTGCTATATGATATGAAATATATATACGTAGGGGATGGGGAAAAGAGAATGGCATTATATACGCACACCACCTACAGCTGGTACAGACTATCACGTAAAGAAAGAGCCCTATGAGGCCAATATTGATGCCCTTGTGTGGCCAATATAACCTGATTCCCACAGAGACGGTTATGGAAAGGAAGATGCCCTTGTGTGTCCAATATTTATATGTATACTACATTTGCATTGTGCATAACATTTAGGCATATGTATTAGGGCCCTTAGAGGCATTTACTGTTGGTCAGCTGTTTCTGTTTCAGTTGTTGTTATATCCATGTTATGCTATTATTCATGACTGACATACTCAGTACATCAGTCGTACTGACGTCCCTTTTGTCGGGGGACGCTGCGTTTTATGCCCGCAGGTTCACGTAGGCAAGGCGACGATCTACGTTAGTAAGTTGTTGACACAACGGATTTTTGGAGCACTCCCCTTGTTTTAGAGTGTCAGTCTATCTTGGTACGGTAATTTTTGCTTGTATATATGGGTATGGCGGGGCCCTGTCCTGACCCTTTTGACATCGTATACTCTTTAGAGACTTGTAGACAGGTGTCCTGTGTGTAGTAGTCTTGTATGGCCTTGTCGGCCTTGGTATATATATAAGTTGGACTTTTTGGTTAAGATTTTACATAGTCCTTTTTTGGCTTAGTCCGTATTTAATTGTGAATAGGTGTTAGCTATATGATTAGTGGTACCTGGTAGGTAAGGTCCGGGTGCCCGTCATGGCCCTCTGGTTTGGGTCGTGACAGGGTTTGACCGTGAAGGGGGTGTTAGAGTGGGTTAAAGTCTCATATTGGTTGGATAGATGATTTGCTTATATAGACTTGGGCAATCCATATTTTATGAGCTAGCTTTTGGGGTTGAGCTAGGCCTAGGTGTCATATATTTATAGTTTTTTTTAACCGATAGTCTATCGAAAACAACATCTCTACCCCCACAAAGGTAGATGTAAGGTCTGCATATATCATACCCTCCCCAAACCCAATATAGTTGATATGATATCGGGGGCTCAATTTCTCAAACTTCTCCAAGGACTTGTATTATAAACCAAAACAAGGACTTTCAAGCTTTAGAAGCCATGTTCATGGAGAATGAAGTTATGAAAGTACTTGAAGAAAGTCAATGGGGAGGGCCTTCAAGCTATGGGAGATAGCATGGAAGAAGATTATAAGAGCTCAAGGCCCGAAGCTTGCCTCTTAAAGAAGCCCAAATGTTTTGTGTGATTACAATTGCAAGTTTGGGAGTTAAATGCCAAATGTGGCTATTAATAAACAAATTAGTTATGCATGTAAAGGCAAAACTATATAAGCCTGCCTTAGCCTATTTTCATTCTTAGGTCGAGTTCTGAGATCGATGAAATAACTCTTTTAAGTGTAGTTCTCCTTGTATGGAGTTAGAGTAGCTAGGATTAGCTAGTTGTAGGATTTAGGGTGAATTCTTTAACTCTTACCTTGAATTTCTCTTGGATAATCCTGGATTAGATTTCCATGTTGAGTTTGAGTCTCTTTCTCCTTTGGATTAATTCATCTTTGATTATTGATTAGTTACAATTTGAGTTGAATTGATCCATTCTTTTCTCTATTCTCGGTCTCATATGTCTTCACTCTCATCTATTAATTTCTTACTATCTTAATTTTCGCGTTTTGTTATTTGAATCTGCTTATCCCAAGTCGGTTCGTATCAGTTGTGGAATGTATTTTTTGTTCTATGATATGACTATTACCATGATTGTTTTCTTCTCATTGAAAGACTATGAACTATAGCTCTTACAGATGAGTTGTGAGCTGCTAATTGTTTCATTCGGTTGCACATTTGATTTCAGAGTGTTAATATTTCAATCACTTCCCTTTCTATCTTTATTAATTCCACTATTAAAAATTATCCAAAATTTCGACAGGTGTCTTATCAACTTTCAATGCGAGACTTTATTCAGGACAAATTTCAGGCACCTTAACTGGTTCAACATTGTCGCGTTAAATTTTTTTAATCAAACACGATCATTTTGACTGTACTGAAAATCTTACGAGGAAATATTGCACAACAATGTCTAAAATTTTGCAAGTTACTGCAAAAGTTAAATGACAACCTAATGTTTTTAAGGTTGAGAAATATATATGATCAAGCATTAGATTCTGTAAGATTGTATTAAGCTCCCTTGGGGATTCTTTCTCATTAATACAAATATATATAGTGTATACAATGTTGAATCCTAATTGAATAAGGATCTTATTTTTATCATAATTATACATTACTATTAATTACAAAATATATGGTGAATATATTATAATATTCACTAATACACCCCCTCAGTCGGAGCGGGAGGAGACTGGATCTGAAGTTGATGAACAGTTGTCGAGGAAGCCTCTTTGTGAAAATATCTGCATATTGATACGAAAAAGACACATGCAACACCTTAACATGACCTATAACAACCTTCTCACGAACAAAATGTATATCCATCTCAATGTGCTTGGTTCTCTGATGCTGAACCGGATTATGAGATAAGTATACCACAAATATATTATCACAGTAAACGATAGAAGCCTTACTTAAGGGACACTGAAGCTCTAGGAGGAGGTTTCGGAGCCAGCAGATCTCAGCTACAACGTTTGCAATGCCTCTATACTCTGCTTCTGCACTCGATCGGGGAGAGTGTGGCTTGCCTCTTGGCAGACCACAAGATAAGATTGTCACCTAAGAACACACAGTAGCCGGATATGGAACATTGCGTGTCTGGACAGCCTGCCTAATCGGCGTCCGTGTATGATATCAGCCTGGTCGATGCAGAGTGGTAGAGATGTAATCCATAATTAAGAGTGTCCTTAACGTATCGAATAATACGTTTAAGAGATGTAACGTGAGGCTCCTTGGGGGCATGCATGAATAAACAAACCTATTGAGAAACATATGCAATGTCAGGCATGATGAATGTAAGATACTGAAATGTACCTGCAAGACTCATATAGAGAGTGGGATCGGACACCGAATCACTGTCAGCAACACTGAGTTTCGACTTCGAGTCGACTGGAGTAGGCATGATTTTGCAATTCGTTATTTTAGCCTTGTACACAATTTCTTCCGTATACTTACGCTGGCATATGAACATGTTATCTGCAGATCTAGTCACAGAAATCCCCAAGAAGTAACTCAGATTCCCTAAGTCAGTCATAGAGAATTCGAATTTAAGTAGTCGAATGATCTCATTTTTCAACACATCAGAAGAGGCAGTCAGAACAATATCCACATATAATAACAAGTATGCAATGTCACTACCTCGATGAAAAATGAATAATGAATAATGAATGGTCACATTTGCTGCATATGAACCCAATCTGCATAATGTAAGTAGCGAAACGCTCATACCAAGCCCGATGGGCCTGTTTCAAACCATACAGTGACTTACGGAGATGACAGACATGATGATGAGCCTCTGGATGTACAAAGCCTGGTGGATGGTGCATGTAAACCGTTTCTTTCAAATCCCCATGTAAGAATGTATTTTTCACGTTAAGCTGATGAATCGACCAGTTCTTACCCATAGCTATGCTCAGAATAATGTGAATAGTAGCCAGTTTGAGTAGAAAAATCAAAGGAAGTAACTTAAAATTGATTTTTATTTCCTAATAAACCGGAATTTGATAAATGAGACAACACATTAGAATTTGGATGTCCTAAACGCTTATGCCAAACCTCAGACGAACAAGAAAAAGAAAGAAAACGGGGAATGGAAAAGTGTATAGGAAATAATCTTCCAACTTTATGCCCCTTCGCGACTATCGTCCCCGACTCCTGATCCTGCACAAGACAACCATTACGAGAAAAATTCACATGGTATCAATTGGATTGGAGTAGAAGATGACTTACAAGACTACATGCTAGCTCTCTCAATAATCTCAGTCGCATACTTCTTTTGTGATAAAAATATACCACATGCATGACGAGTGACAGCTATACCCAAAAAATAACTCAAGGGCCCCAAGTCTTTTATAGAAAATTTTGAATGGAGAAGGGACATGATAGACTTGCGCAAATTATCATAGGAGGCAGTCAAAATTATATCAACATATAACAGAATGTATGCTAGAGAAGTACCATGACGATAGATGAACAAAGAATGATCAGACCTGCTGTGAGAAAATTCAATATTAGACACATAATCTGTAAACCTCTTATACCAAGCTCGTGAGGCCTTGCTTAAGCATATATAAGGACTTCTTCAGCAAACAAACATTGTGAGGATAATTGGGGTCCTTAAAACCTAATGGGTGATGCATGTATACTGTCTCCTTAAGATCACAATATAAGAAAGAATTTTTCAGATCTAGCTGATGAATGGGTCATGCTTTCGAGAGAGCCAGACTAAGCACAGTGCGAATGGTTGCCGGTTTGACCACCTAACTAAATATCTCTCCACAATTCATGGCAACCTATTGTGTTTTACCATCACCTACAAGACGGGCCTTATGCCTCTCAAAAGAACCATCATAATTTCTTTATGAGTAAAAAATCCACATAGAACGAATAACATTGACACCAGACATACAGGGCACCAACTCCCACGTCTTATTTTCAATAAGAGCTTATATTTGTCATTGTTGACACCCAATTTTGTCCCATCTTTTATGATTTTATTTGCAATTTTTAATATTTTTGACACTTTAAAACAATTTTAAAATATAGGCATATATATGTATATATATCATTATTATTAGTATTATTTGCATTTTTATTTGTCATTTGCATTTTTTATATCACAAGCATACTTTTATCCTAATATTATATGTTATTTTATTTTCGCAACCATTACATTTTATATTTTTTATTATTTTAAGCATCAAGAATTTCACAAATATTATATTTTTTATCATATTGTCATCTTTACAATTTATAATTTTTGCAAAGCTTTTTTTATTTATTTATTTTTATATATAATAAAACCCTTTTATATTTTAAACCCATAACCCATTTCATTTCCCCAAAACAATTCCTACCCAACCCAAACTAAACCCATTTGGCCCAAGCCCAACCCATCACCCATTTATTTCCCCAACCCAAAACAATTCCCAAACCCCATCCGCTTTCCATCCGAATCCTACCACTCGCCCAACCCAATACCCACCCCTTTCCTTTATTTCCTTTAAAACCAAAACCCTACAATATTTTTCTATTACATATATCTCTCTCACTCTCTCACTCTTCGATCTCTCACTCTCTTCTCTTCAACCCCATCACCGCAAACACCCATGCTCGACCCGGACGCCGCCGGCCACCACGACGCCACACCCTATACCAAGAACACCCACGCCGGTCATGACACCTCACCACTACCATACCCATGACAACCCCCATACCCGTGACTCTACACGGGCCACCTCACCCATCGCCGCCACCTCACAGACACACCACCACGACCCATACCCCTAACCTCGTCGCCGACACCACCAACCAACCCATATCTACACCACCTAAAATCCAAAACCCATCCATAAAATACCCTTTTTTGTTCAACGCCGGGGTCGATTTTGTGGATTTTTTGTCCCAAACAGGGAGGTTTGGCCTGAGCTTATGTCGGAAATCGGAGCCTTTTTGCTCATCTGTTGGTCGGCCTCGTCAACCCGATTTAGTAAGTTTTCCATAATTTTATGCTTATATATCCTTGTTGGTTATCCTCAAAATTTGGAAAGAATTTGATCCGGTTACGATCCGATTCGGCTCAACATCGTCGGCCGGGCCGACCCGATTCGTGATATATTCCTAAATTTTTGTGTTTTAATATTTTTGTTGTACTGGTTATCCGGAATTTGGGAAAGAAATCGACCGTTAAAAACATCCGATTCGTCGAAACATCGACTCTGCCTGTCGACCTCGCCTGGCGTAATTCCCAGATTTTTGTATGTTTATATTGTCATGGTTACCCGAAATTTGGAGAAAAATCGATCTCGTTGAAAATATCCGATTCGTCGGAACAATCAATTCGTGCGGTCGACCTGGCTCGGCTAAATTCCAGATTTTGTCGTGGTTTATAGGTTATGTGGTTACCCGAAATTTGGAAAGAATTTGATTCGTCAGTATCCGATTCGTGCCGGTCACTATTCGGCTTCCGATTCGAATCTTGTCAATGAATTTCCAGATTTTTTGTTTTAATATCTTGTTGCTTTATTAATAAAATAAAAATATATATTTGAATCCGGTCGTCAACCCGAACCGGATCGATCCACTGCTCGTAATCCGGCTCGTGGTCAAATTTAGAATTCGGTCCTGACATTTTTGCTAATCAGCCGCTTTTTTGTATTTAAACATCCTTTCAACGATATTTTGTTGTTTTTACCGCTGAATTATATAACGATTTAGGCCGGCTGAAATTAAACCCGAGGCCGCGCTTTTTTTGTTTCGCTTTCGCCGTTATCGTTTTTAAACATCCGTAACGGATATTTTGTTGTTTTACTGCTTTTATTGTTTTTAACTAATATTGCATTTAGGCCGATGAAATTAAATTCGAGGCCACGCTTTTTCTTTCTTTCGCTTTCGCTCATCGCTTTCTTTAACATCCGTGCAATGGATTACCGCTTTTATTTGTTTTAACTAACACTACACTTAGGCCGGCGAAATTGAATTCGAGGCCGCGCTTTTTCATTTTTTCATTTCACTGCCAAAGATCGCTTTTTAACATCCGGCAAATGGATATTTATCGCTTTTTTTATTTTACCAAACATCCCGCTTTCGAATTGCCTCGCTTTTTCTCCATCAAGCTTACTCGGCCGCCGCTGGGCCGCCGCCGCCGCCAAGCGCATAGCTTCAATTTTTTAATTTTGCTGATTTGAACACATACTACATTGGCCAATGAAAAATATCCTCGATTTTGAGGCCTCCACAGCTTGTAAAGACGGAAAATAAAGCTGGCAAGTGATGAAACTTAAATCTTTTTCACCCGAGAGACCAACATGTTCGATAGGCAAGGCAACTAAAATGACCAACGAGTCATATGTTCGCAACTACGACGTGATTGGAATGATCTTTTCAAAATTTAAGTCCGAGCCCTCCGTAATAAAAACATTTATTGTTTTGGATACTGATTCGGTTATGTATATTTAATTGTTTCTAACCGCTTATTCTTGACAAATTGTAAAGATAAAGTCAAAGAAGGCAACAACCCTGAGTTTATTTATTTTGTTGTTGTCATTTACTTTCTTAATTCAGCCTTTATTTCATTCTCAGTATTGTAATATTATTGTACTGTGGAAATTATTGAAATGTTTAGAATAGGCAAACATAGAATTAATTAATGTGGTAGTCTAAAACTTGAAACCCATCGCTAGTTTATTTATTTTAGGCTCGATTAGTTTTAAAATTGAAAATCGCTAGTTTATTTATTTTTAGTCTGCCGCCATAAAAATCACATTGCATACATTTTTATCAATTTTCATACAATTACATATTTACATTCTTTTTAGCTTTACATATATATTAATGTCATACAAATGTATACTTGTACAAATGCATCATTTCATTAACTACTCGCAACATTATTGTTATACTTTGTAAAAACATGCATTTTCCTTACTATAATAATTAACCCGAGTTTGATTGGATAACCGCAAGTTAGCGGATCTTAAAGGATGCCTAACCCTTCCCTTTAGGATAATAAAGAACCCTTATCCGTAATTTCATTAGTTTCAGAGACCACAAAATTGGAGTTTATTTTGCAGCCTTTTAGTTAACATTTAGGTGCCCTAATTCACCTTAGAATAATTAGGTGGCGATCTCAAATCAAGCATTTTTATCCAATCCGTAGGTGATCGATGCCATCAAGTCGCGGCCCGGTGTCAAAATCGGTGCAAAAGCATAGCCATCCATGGCCATTTTCCAATTCGGGTCACGGGCGGTAGACATCAAGGCGTGGGAGGGAGGGTGATTTAGTGACATTAGAATTAAGATTAAAATGTCATTTTAGTTTTAAAATATCTTGCCGCTACGAGTAACGGGCCCTCGACCGAGATAGAATTGACTCGGATTTGGGTAATCGTGGGTCAAGATCGACCTGCCAAACAGGCTGGGCCCGCTGGCCCCAACAACTGGTGGCTGAAAACAAAGGGATGGGAAGAATTATTTGGGCCAGAAATTAGGCCAAAACTGGATCGAGAATCGGAAGTAGAAGTTGGACCGAGACTGGCAGACGTTACAGGGCTAGTGTGAGAATTCGGGTCTGGACCGAGATTTGGGTCACGGGATAACTCAGATAAATGGTGGATAATATACGGTGAGAGCCCATCATTCAAAAAATTATACGAACTAGACACGAAACCATATAATTTAGCAAACGGAAATTGGATTTCATCAAAAATAACATGGAGACTAATTATAATTTTATTAGGGGATAAATCAAAACATTTGTAACCATGATGATTAGATGGATAACCCAAAAACACACAATCAGTAGAACGGGCTTGAAGTTTGTCAATTGTAGTAGACGGGAAAAGTGGATAGCATAAACACACAAACACCCTAAGATGAGAATACGAGAGATCTTTATTATAAAGAATTTTAAGTGGGGATTGATATGCTAAACCTTTGTTAGGGAGAATGTTAAGGAGGCAGGTAGCCATTTGTAATGCATGATGCCAAAAAGAATGAAGTAATGAAGCATGGTCTAGCAAGGTTCGAACAATATTATTAATGGTATGAAATTTTCTTTCAGCCTTCCTATTTTGTGAGGACGTATGAGGACAAGAAAACTGAAAAGATATGTCATTAGTGTCACAAAATTCTCGTTATCATATTCCCTTCCATTATAACATTGAATGTTTTAAATTTTTCATTCAAATTGGGTACAGATGAATGCTCTAAATTTTAAAAAGGTTGAAAAAACTTGAGACTTTTTAGATAAAGGAAAGGTCCACAAAAAATTAGAATAATCATCCAAAAATAAAACATAATAATGATGGCCCAACGAACTTAAAATGGGAGATCTCCATAAATCACTATGAATAATGTCAAAAGGCATCAACGTACTAGAAGTAGAGGCTACAAAAGATAATCTAACATGTTTCTCTAATGGACAAGAAGGAAAAATTGGAGTACTACACGTACTCTTACAAGAAATAAAATTATTATTTTACAAAGAAGAAATAATAGAGGACCCCGGATGACCCAAACGTGCATGCCACAAAGAAGGAGCAAGAGCGACAAACGTTGAAGGTGTGACTTGACTCGTGGAAATGGTGGTGGTGGTGATTGGATAAATCTCTCCCCTACTATTACATCTCATTAGAGGTATCCCCGTCTTGAACTCCTTCACAGAAAATCCAAAAGGGTCAAAATTAACAGAAACTCAATTATTATTTGTGAATTTTCGGACTAATACCAATTTTTAATTAAGTGAGGGGCATGAAGAATATTTTTTAAGACTAGAGGTGGATGCGGGGGAGACAGATTTGTGTGACCATAACCACGAATTGGAATTGAATGACCATTACCAACAGTTATACCACGAGTGTTGCTCAAATTAAAATAAGACGAGAGATTAGCTATGTGTGTCGCGAGAAGCACCATGTCCATATACCAATTTGGCGCCTGAGTGATTTAATCCAAGTATGCATCGCAGCCGATATATGTGGGTAAGTTGGGACCTGTGTCGGGCCCTGGCAGAGTGGAGACTTGCCGGTGTCGAGGCCCGCAAAGCGCCCATCGCCAAGGCCCAAAGAAAGTCGCGTGGATACATTCTCGAACTCGGATCGAAAATCGCCTGGCCGCACGCCGAACCGGGCCCAAGGTGCTGGAAAATTTGACGTAAGGCGAAGTCATCGCCCGCCCACCACGGCTGTTGGCCCAAGGTCGCGCCCATTATTTCACCACCGCCACTACGCATCGAATTAACGCCACTCGCCGCGATTCTTGCCACAATTTTTATGATTTTGACCCTTTTTGCCTCTACCGTTATGGGTTTAGCTAGAATTATCCGAGAACGAGTGAGGGTCATCTGACATGGCTATCATCATGATGAAATTTGCTCCAGTAGCCGCCTTTTTAGCAAAGTCGATCTCTTCTAATGTGACATGGAACGGGCTTGGTATAACGGTGGGAGATGATTACTTTGATGAGGAAGCATCCCAACGCCATTATAGGTCTGCAACCATCTGAAGAACAAGACTATCATTGGTGATGGGCACACTAACATTTTTGAGTTGATCCGTCAATTCCCTCAACCTTTTACAATAGGCTGAGACATTCGGAAATTCCTCCATGTTGACATGGAAAAATTCCTGCTCAAGAGTGACAGCACGGAAATTTTTGTTATCTTGGAATATATTACGCACCCTATTCCAAGTTTCCATCGCCGTGGCGTCGGGTTCAATAATCATCTGCAAGAGGTCAGTAGAGATAGTGGAATAAATCCACTGGAGAACGGTAGCGTCAAGGGTTGTCCATAACACAGGGTCATCCTCGGGGGTAGGCACATTCTCCTTGCATGTTACTGAGGGGATGATGTGATGAAGGACTTGATGCGATCGTGCGTGAACTTTAAATTATTTCGGCCCACATCGCGTATTAGACTTTTTCCATATCAAGAACAATAGGAATGTGGTTCTTGATGTTGCAAACTGTAAGGACCGGATGAAACGTGTTCTTTGAGGTAGACATAATGAAAGAACAAGAGGAGAATTAGGGATTTGGAAAAAAAATTGGGAGGAAAAGGAGGGTGGCCGACGGCCAGGTCACGGTTGTCGAGACGAGAGGGCTGCAGAATGCGGGGAGAAGGAAAATATTTGCTCTAGACTTCTGATACCGTGAAAGAGAATAATTCCATGATTATTTTCATTAATGAAGAGGTATATATGCAAATATACAATATTTAAATATGAAAAATAAATCTACATTTTCCTACTATAATTCTAATAGATTTTCCTAATACAAGACTAATATCATAATTACACTTGTACAAGAATTCTACGAACTATGGTAAGTTAATATATAAAAACCGGTCCTTTGATATCACGTCTTCTATCACATACAAATAATTAAATTTTAAAAATGACATGTCAAAATAGGATTGGTGCATGATTTACCCACCCTTCTTTAAACTGACATTGAGCTTGGAAGGGCTTATTTATTCCGCTTCGAATTGGTTTCTTGAAAATATGGTACAAGTTTAAGGGAATAATGATGTATTTTCTATAAATTAATTTGGTTTAGTGTTTTTCCCTTCTTCTTTTTGTAATCAGAGAATAATTTGGTTTAGCTTACATTATTGTTGTATGTTGTTTTTTACATTTCTGTCTACCTTTGAGTTTTAAAGTTTATTGGGATGGTCGTTACCTATTGTATTAGGAATATAATATAGTAATTTGAATATAATATTTGTTTTAATTTATTTATATTTTATTAATTATATTTATTGCTAAAGTTATTATTATTTAATGATGGAAAGTGATTGTGTGCTCCGAGGGTCTATCGAAAGCAATCTATGTACCACTCAAGATAGGGTAAAGTTTGCATACACTTTACTCTTTCTAAATCTCACTTTCGAATTTCACTGATATGTTATTGTTGTTGGAAAGTGATATTTTATGTAATACTCTTTATTTAATGATGGGAAGTGGTATTAAGGAGCTCTTCTTTTTTTAATGAGACAAATATAAAGTGAATCTAAATTGCTCGGACTAATTGATTTTGAATACGAGATGATTGAACTAAAAAAAAATGATTCCTCGTTAATACAGTTAGAAAGAAGATGAATAATAAAAATAACTTTAAAAAAAATTATCCAGTGTCCAATATTCACATACTATAAGAAAGTGTATAATTGACAACAAAAATTTAGCAATAATATTATTGCTAAAAACGTAAATGCCAACAAAAATTTAATATATTATTGCTAAAAACCATAAATAGCAACAAAAAAAATAACTTGTTGCAACGAAAACTTTTCACATCGGAGGTTATTGAAATGACATGTAATAATTTTTATTATTGTAAAAAGTATTTTTGGCAATAAATATTCAACATATGGCAACAAAAATGTTGTTGGCAAATATTTTTCTTCTTACAGTGACATTAGAGTTCGACTATATTCGAATTTACACTACTTAAAGCCCATTCAGAGAAAGCGCTCCTATCAAAAAAATTCATACTCAAAACTCTGATTAAAAATATGAGTAATACATCCGTAGAAAAGGTGACACCGTAAGTTTCATCTGCACCTTCACTTTTTAAAAGGGCCAATTTTATATTGTCAGCTATGTCATAATTAGTCAAAGATGTAGTTTTTGTGTAAAATGAAACAAATATTTTACTAGTTAGAACAATTACTATTATACATGTCCACTCTTTTTTCCCTCTGAAACATGAACACTAGAAGGAACAATTCAACATTAGAAAAAGTGTTTGGCCATAAGAATTATTCTTTTTTTCAGATTTTTTTATTTATTTTTTTAAAAATAAATGCTTGACTATGAAAATTTCAAATATAACTTTAAATTGTATTTAAATTTTGAAAAATAATCAAAATCCTATTTTTTACTTTTTTTATAAATAAAATCTTACTGAAAAATACATTTCAACAATAAAATATTATTTATAAAAATTATGATCAAACACAATTTCAACTCTAACTTCAACTTTAAAAATTCAATTATAAAAAAAATAATTTTTTTTATTTCTATGGCTAAACACCTACTTAATAAGATCTAGAAAATAAAGGGCTCGAGGCTTCGTCTACGTCTGTAGACAGCCAAAATACGGACCCAGCCACCAAAACTTATAGAAGAATGACAAATTTTTATTGCATTTAATATAAGAATATATCATTTTTAGTAAGAACCTCTTTATTCTTCAAAAATAAAACTCTCCCGTACAAATTTGAATTAATCAAATCATTAAAGGATGAAGTAGGTAAATAGTCATTTTTAACACATGTATTAACTACTATTTTAAAAGCTATTAAAATTTAGCCGCTCCTTTGACACAAAATATTTTTTGGAACAAAAATATCCTCAATTAAAATAGTTAACAAGTCGAACAAATGGTGTTAGCATTCGAAGGACTGGCTAAAAAAATCAATGGACGATTCATGGGGTTTAAAAATTTGATGATGAGATTCTTTATAAATTCAAAATTAAGAAATTATTCATGTGGTTCAAAGAATTGCCGGAGTTTAAAAATTCAAAGAAGGATTCTTAAGGTTTAAAAATTTGCTTGACTTTCAAAATCAGGTAAGAATTTATGGGGTCCAAATATTCATAAGTCCAAAACCAAGGGCAAGAAACCATTTATGGGATTCAAAAATTTATTGAAGTTTTAAAATCAAGGAAGAAGTTATGAGGTTCAAATTCTTATACGTTTAAAACCAATGAACTATTTATTGGGTGCAAAGTGCAAACCTCTATAAGTTCTTTCGTAATTTAAGTAGAATGTTTTTCTTTTTGCATAAAGTATGTCTATTTTTCTATTACTTTTTAAACGATGACCAGAAAACTCATAGCAAGCTCAAAAACTGATTATTCTAATTGCTTTCACTGTTTCAAATTATTTGGCTTAATTCGGAATACGAGGGTCAAACTAAATAATGTTCAGTATGAATTCGGACATAATTTTTTAATATTTTTTATATATTTAAAAATTATATAAAAAGTACTATAAATTACAGTAGTTAATAATTCAAAAAAATTAAAAGATATTTTAAAAAATTATGATATAAAATATATTTTTTAATTATCTAAATTGGAGATGAGGGTGAAGAGAGGCATGTTTATTTCCGAAAACCAGTTTTAATTCATGCCGGAGCGTTCGACTACCGAAGTCATTCATCTTATTAGGAGGTTTGTGGAGCAGTATAGAGAGAGGAAAAAAGACTTACATATGATTTTCATCGACCTTGAGAAGGCATACGACAAAGTCCCTAGGGAGGTTCTATGGAGATGTTTGGAGGTTAGAGGTGTACGTGTGGCGTACACTAGGGCGATCAATGATATGTATGATGGAGCCAAGACTAGAGTACGGACAGTAGGAGGAGACTCGGAGCACTTCCCAGTGATGATGGGGCAGCATCAGGGATCCGCTCTTAGCCCATTCCTATTTGTCTTGGTGATGGACGGTCTGACGCGACAAATCCAATGGGAGGTACCATGGTGTATGTTATTTGCAGACGACATAGTCCTGATTGATGAGACTCGCAGAGGAGTGAACATCAAGCTGGAGGTTTGGAGACAGACTTTGGAGTCTAAAGGGTTCAGGTTGAGTAGGACCAAGACAGAATATTTGGAGTGCAAGTTCAGTAACAGGAGCGACCCTGAGACAGACGTGGAGGTAAGGCTTGGTACTCAGGTCATTCCAAATAAATGAAGCTTCAAGTACATAGAGTCTATTATCTAAGGGAATGGAGAGATTGATGACGATGTCACACATCGTATTGGGGCAGGGTGGATGAAATCGAGGCTCGCATATGGAGTCTTGTGCGATAAAAAGGTGCCACCAAAACTTAAAGGCAAGTTCTATAGGATGGTGGTTAGATCGACTATGTTGTATGGGATGAAGTGTGGGCCAGTCAAGACTTCGCACATATAAAATATGAAAGTTGCGGAGATGAGGATGCTGAGATGGATGTGTGGGCATACAAGGAGAGATAAAATTATGAATGATGATATCAGGGAGAAAGTGGGAGTGGCCTCGGTGGATGATAAGATGCGGAAAGAGAGGTTGAGCTGGTTCGGGCATGTGCAGAGGAGAGACACAGATGCCCCAGTGTGGAGCGCGGAGGTGTGAGAGGTTGGCTATGGCCGGGTTCATGAGGGGTAGAGGTAGGCCGAAGAAGTATTGGGGAGAGGTGATTAGACGGGATATGACGCAGATATAACTTACTGAGGACATGACCTTAGATAGAGGGTTGTGGAGGACACATATTAGGGTAGAAGAGTAGTAGGTACTCGAGCGTAGTCCTACTTATGCTTACAAATTGATAGTTATAGTGCTATTATTGTAGGCCCGATTAGTCTATCACACTTATATGCACATTAGTGCTTTATAATCCATTGTAGTAATTTCTGCTGCTATATGTTCTTTAATATATTTTGTTTAGCTTATTTAGTTGTGTTATCTACTGCTCCCTTTTGTTCGAATGCACTTTATACTACTTTGATTCCTTATCTGAGTCTGACTGTTTCTCTTGCTTTACTCTGTACTCTTGCTTTACTCGTGCTTTGTTTTGAATTTTGATTGTCTTGCTTGTGATTATGCTTTGTCTTGAGCCGGCGGTCTCCCGGAAACAACCGCTCTACCTATCAAGGTGGAGGTAAGGTTTGTGTACTCTACCCTCTCCAAATCTTACGATGTAAAATTTCACTGGATATATTGTTGTTGTACTAACTAAGACAAATAAATTTAAACGAATGAATAATTTTTATGATTTTAAAGAGAATATGAGAGACCAAAGAAAAAAACAAAAAAAGGAATAAGGGTCCAACTAAAGAAAAGTGCAAAGTGTGCACAAGTGTCGGATGGAAACAGAGCAAAATCTTATCCAATGAGACAGTAAATAAAAGAAGGATTCGCTGACTAGGATTCGTGTCAAACTATTCAAATAGTAGTGCTTGTTGTTATGGATAAGGTCTAGCTGATTAATGATGAACAATTCCTCGTATTTCCCACGTACTCAATTTTTCTTCATTTTATTTTTTTCCAAAAATTATTAAACAAATTCCTTATTCTCCCACGACCCATTTTATGTATCTTAATTTTATTTAATCTTAGATGAAAGTTGCGAAAATGAAGATATTACAGTGAATGTGTGGACACTAAAAGAGATATGATTAGAGATGAAGAGATTCAGGATAAGGTGATAGTAGCTTCGGTGGAGGATAAGATGCGGAAAGTGAGGCTGGGATGGTTCGAGCATGTACAGAGGAGAGACATGGATGCTCAGTGCTGGTGTGAGAGGTTGGCTATGGACAATTTTTAGAAAAATATTAGGGAGATGTGATTAGGCAGAACATGACGCGTGTTCAGCTTATCGAGGACATGACCTAAGATAGGAGGAGATTATGGATGACACAAATTATGTAGAAGCTTAGTTAGTAGTCGAGTGCTATATGTTCATACTAGTAGTCGTAATATTACTTGTAGTCTCGGTCCTTAGATTAATGTTACTTATACTATTTGTTGTTCTTGTACCTTGATTACTTTATTGTCTTATGGTTGGTATAACTTTTTTTTCCAGTAAGCTTTATCATGCCTTTCAAATATTGTGTTGCTTTAAAAGTGTTTGTTCTTGTGTCGAGGGTCTACAGACAACAATCTTTCTAACTTCTAAGGTGGGGTAAGTTCTGCGTACACGCTATCCTCTTCAAACCCCCATTATATTGAATTTCACCAAGTATATTATTATTATTGTTGTTGATAATTTTATTTAATCTAGAAATTAAAAAAAAATGCCTTGAATTAATGATTTAAACTAAAATTATGTAATAATATTAAAATCATTTTTTAATTTATAATTATAAATACTCATATCATTCCTATAATGAAGTATATTATAAATGAGAATGGTTAAATTTAAAAAAAATCAAATTTAAAAATATGTTTTGTCGTCCCAATTTATTTAATACTGTTCGCTTTCCGATATTCAAATTATATTAACTTTGATAACTATTTTAGAATATAAAATGGAGGGGCAGTATTATATTATCATTGTCACCTCCACCTTAGAAAAAACAAAAAACCATTTAACGATTTCTGGTTTCATGAATTCAAGAATTGTTTGGCACTAAAATCTTCTTTATTATTACCCTTCCAAAAGAAAATAAAAAATCAATTGTCCACATGCCCACATTTTAGAATAAATTTTATTCCCAATAGTAAGATTGGATAACTATGACACCTCTGTCTCTTCTTATCCAATCTCATCATTTTTTCACCTATAAATACTCAAACAAATCACAAAGCATTTCATTATCCATTCTACCTAAATCATTTAATTGACTCAATTTATTTGTTTGTTTTAAAAAAGTTAAGGAAAAATGTTGGCAATATTCAAGAATGGTGTTATTGATCCACCAAAGGAATTGCAAAGCCCAGCTTCATTGCAAGCATCAATTAAAGCTGCATCACCTGAAGAAACTATGAAGAATTTCTTATCTGCAAATCCAAATAATGGATTTTCTATCGGATTTATGGATAAGGCATTTTTGGCCTATTCTAATCATGCTAGTTCATACAACACTTTGCAAAGGTATTATTAATCCTTCTAACTCCTTAAATTTTGATTGATTTCGAGTAGGTATGACAATGGGCGAGGCAGAGCAGGGCAAAATATAAATGAATTATAAAAGATAACGGGGTGGGGCTAGAAAACATAATGATTTAGAAATGACAATGGAGCGGGGCGGGGCAAGGGAAAACATAAATAGGTAAATGGGGCAAAGATGGATAACAGGGCGAGGCAAGGCC
Source organism: Anisodus acutangulus (assembly GCA_029783415.1). Lineage (NCBI taxonomy): Eukaryota > Viridiplantae > Streptophyta > Magnoliopsida > Solanales > Solanaceae > Anisodus > Anisodus acutangulus. The sequence continues at coordinate 19,726,283 of CM056491.1, read as the reverse complement.
GGGCAAAATATAAATAGGATAAATATAATAAAATATATTTTGTTTCGCCACATCTTGAAGATGTCATATTTACCCTATTTATATGACAACAAGGCGGGGCGGGGCGGAATAAGATATAAATGGAGATAGAGATTGTAACAGGAGCGATACGAGGCAAAATGTAAATAAGATAGAGATTAGACCGGGCGGGATAAAATATAAATAGGAAGAGATGACAATGAGACGAGGCAGCACAGGGTAGGGAAAAATATAAATTTTGATAGTAAGTCCCTACACTTTTATGTAAGAAAAATTTAAGGGATAACATCATAATAGTACTTTTAGTCACTTAGGTATCCATAAATTTTAATGTTGGTTTTTGTGAAGTATAGTTTTTTATTATTATTTCCCTAAAACTAAAAGTAGTAATATTATCTCAACTTATAATTATAAGTTGTTAAATGCTCCCCAAGTTTGTATTTCTTTATGCTTATGATTTTTATACTTGACGCAAAATTTTTGATTTTTTTTAATAGGATGTTCTGTGGTTTGAATGACATATACTGCATTTTCTTGGGAAATTTGAACAACCTATGTGCTTTAAACAAGCATTATGGGCTATCAAAGTGTGCTAATGAGGCCATGATTGTGAGTGAAGCTTATCGGACCCTTCGTGACAGAGGCCCATACCCGGCCCATGAGGTCCTCAAGGATCTTGAGGGTAGCTTTGGATTTGTGATCTATGATCACAAGGCTGATACAGTCTTTGTTGCCCTTGTAAGTATATATTGTTAACATAGAAATACTATTATGTACGCATTTGGCCGTTTGACCAAAAATATTTATACCCACTAGCCTATATACATATAGTATACTATAATTATACATATATTATATATTAGTTGATTATTTTTTGGACAAGTAAATTTTCTTTTCATAGTATATTTTTTGCTTCACTAATCAATATTATTAATGGTGTTATATGAATAGGGTGGTGATGAAAAAGTGAAACTCTTTTGGGGCATAGCATTTGATGGATCTGTCATGATATCTGATAATGTGGATCACATTAAAGCAAGTTGTATCAAATCATTTGCTCCCTTCCCAACTGGTATGTATCTCAAATTTAAAAGTAATTGCCTACTTTATTTCGGACTCCGTGTATAGCAAAAATTTATTATACCAAACTGCCTTTTTACAACTAAGCTACAAGGGTTATAAGGGTCGATGGTAAAAATAAAAATTAAATTGCACAAAAGCCTTGGCTTTGATCACGTGGTAAGAATAATGGGAGTTTAGTGCATCAAATGTCTCTTTTCTTTATTCACTAAGCTACAAGGGTCGATGATGAAAATAACCATTAAATTGCACAAGTCTCCTGTTTTGGTCACATGGTAAGTACCCAACACGTGATGAGTTGGGTAGGCACAAATTATAATTTGAATATTGCTTAGGCAAAGCCTAGTATTTGAACATATACTAGAAATGTAGAGGAGTAGGTCGATACTTTTTGGAGATTCGTATCTTTTGCGCTAAAGAACAATTACATTGCACAATTTGGAATTGTAGCTGTCGAAACATATTATTAATTTTGTGTTAGGCATATCCAAAATTCGAAATGTGTGGCTTCGCTTCAAAACGACCTCAAATTAATATACAATAAAAAATGTGTTTTGCAATAAACTACTTATCAGTTAGTAGATCTCGTAGTTCTTACACGGTTTGACAAAAAACTATTGAATTCTCGTAAATTCATAAGTTACATCTTCATACCCACGTTGTGGAATTTCACTGGATATGTTATTGTTGTTGAACTCATAAGTTACCTGTAGATCCGCCTCTAATCTCGGGTGTGATATTTGATGTGTTTTTGTAGGGTGCATGTACCATAGTGAAACAGGATTGAAGAGCTATGAGCATCCAAGTTACAAGATGAAAGCAATGCCAAGAGTGGATAGTGAAGGTTCAATGTGTGGTGCTTATTTCAAGGTTGATGTTTATTCCAAAGTGAATAGCATGCCAAGAGTTGGTAGTGCAGCAAATTGGGCAACTTGGGGCCAGTAGACTCTATTTTTGGACCTCGCCTAAAAAAACTAAACAAAGACTTGTTATCTTTGTCAATTATTGCTGTTTTGTCTGATTTTATTTCCATTGTATTTTAATTATTTTCAGTCTTCCAAAAGGGCCTCAACCTTGTAAATCATCTCGAGGTTCCTAGATAGGAAGATATATTTTTTTTCTTTTTGTCTTTTGGTTTAGTCGTGTTTTGATTAGTCAAAAGTAATGTGAAAATACTTTCCTCTATGATTAGGGGGGGGGGGGGCTTTCTTATATATCCTCCTGTATTTATAAGTTTCAACATTAATAAAAACCTACCTATACATTATTACCTAACATAAGTGTATATAATTATAGGGTAACCTCAATATTGTTAGCAAAGACTTCTACAAAACTATTTCATTTTCTCATTGAAATATATTATATTTGTTCCAAAAAAAAAAAAATTGATCGTAGATGAGAAGATCTGTTCAAACTTGGACTTTGACAAAAAATAATGGACAGGTGAATTTTGAGCTTAATTAGCAAAATGCAGAGAAATCAAAGCTTTGAAAGGGGAAAAATGGTTATCACGCGTAGTACATCATATTTGGGAATAACTTGGAACATATATTTCCAAACAAAATGCTTCTTGATATACTAGGAGCATGTTTGGATGGACTTATTTTAAGTATTTTTAAGTCGAAATAACTTTTAATTACTTTTATAGTGTTGGTGTAAAATAAAATAGTATTTTAAACATTTATTTTTAAGTTAAAATATCTAAAATAAGTCAAAAGTCATTAGCTAGAATCTCTAATTTGTGTCTTTTGACCCATCCAAACATGCTCTATAATATTTGAATTTGACTTCTTATTGATAGTTATCATAATAGGTTAGCGATTTGATAATTATGGTAATGTAGAATTTGTAGTTCTATTAGAATAGAGTTTCTCTTTACCCTATTAGACTAGAAAATGAGAATCTTACCTTTATATAAAGAGGTCATTATGATGAATAAAAAATAGAAATGAATTCTCCCATAAAGCATAGAATAATGGCATGTGACGGTAAAGAAACCGGTGATTCTCTCCCATAAAGCATAGAATAATGGCAGGTGACGGTAAAGAAACCGGCGATAACGACAAATGAATCGCCGGTGAAGAAAGTAAAACCCAGAGAAAAACAATCTCTCCCTACAACATTACGTCGAATGATAACCCTGGAATTGTGGTGACAATGAAGAATGAGCTAGATCCATGAGGACATCCCTAAGAGTAAGAAAGAAGTTTGGCTTCATCGACGGTACAATCATAAAATCAGATAAAGAGTCGCCGGACTTGAAAGATTGGTGGACTATAAACTCACTGTTGGTGTCGTGGATTCGCAACACCATAGAACCGACGCTCACTCAACGATTACACATAAAGAGGAAGTGAAAGAATTATGGACGAGTATCCGAGAGCAGTTTGTCGTTATTAACAGCCCTCGAATGAAACAACTAAAGGCGGAACTAGAGGAGTGCAAGCAAAAGGGAAGGACCATCATGGATTACCATTAAAAACTCACTAAGTTGTGAGAGGAATTGGCGAATTACGAATAGATCTCAACTTGTACGTGTGTAAAGTGTACGTGCAATCTAGGAACAGTCCTAAAAGCCCATGGGATTGAATCAGGGAACGTATGGAACTGTGAGATAGAACATACTGCCCAGGAATCGTTGTCATCATTGAACAATATGAACTCGAAGTTGGTGCAAGAAGATCGTGCGAGAGGAATCACACGTAAAACAGAGGACCAGAGTGAAACCATGACATTTGCCGTACAAGGGAGAAATCCTTACTGTGACCGAGGTGAAAAGAAAAATGATGGTGCATTATGCACACATTGCAAAAGATCCGGACACTTTATAGACAAATGTTTTCAACTCATTGATTATTCGGGTTGGTGGCCGGAAAATAAAAAAGGAAACAAAAAAAATTAGAGGAAGAGGACGAGGACAACAAGAATATCAGAGAAGTGGACCAGGATCAGGTCGTGGTAGAGGCAATTACTGGGCTAACGCCGTAGTTTCCAAAGAAGGAACTCAAATGAAGATAGAAACGGTGAACACATGCGGCACATTACTTCACAATTTGAGAGATGAGATCTGAAAGACTGTGATTGACATGTTGAATTTTCAGAGAATAAACCTGAATGGCAAGATGGATAGTAAGACTGAAAACTCATCTTGGATAATAGACTCTGGAGCTACCAACCATGTGACATGTAATTCGAAAGAATTACGCAATATGTGAGACATTCCTAAGTGTTCGGTTGGTCTACAGGACGGAAGTAGCTCGGTGGCTACAGAAGAAGTAACAACCAGGCTGAATGACAAGATATGATTGAAAAATGTCCTTTATGTTCCAGATTTGACATGTAATTTAATTTTTGTATCATAATTAATTGATTATTTATATTATGATGTGATATTTAATAGAATTATGTGTGTTATACTAGACTCCATTATAAGAAAGCTGATTGGAAAGGGTGAGCGTCGAGGTGGACTTTACTATTTTCGGAATGTGCCGCTGATACGGGCTATGAAGGCAGAAGCAGTTGATTGGTTTGATCGTTAGCACAAACTGTTGGGTCATCCTTCAGCACAAGTAACAAAGTCTATTACGATATTAAGTTTAAAGAAGAGTGATGATGGATCAGATAGAGAATGTGTTGTATGCCAACGGGCAAAGCAAACGAGAAGTGTTTTTCCTTTAAGTGATAATATTGCTTCGGATACTTTTGAGATGATTCATTGCGATTTATGGGGAGCATATAAAATCATTTTCTCTTGTGGTGCTTCATATTTTTTGACTATTTTGGATGATCATTCATGAGCTGTGTGGATCTTTCTCTTAGTTGATAAGAAAGAAATGTCCCAAATCTTGAAGAATATCTTCGCTTTGGTGGATAGACAGTTTGGTAAGAAAGTAAAAATTGTTAGAAGTGATAATGAAACTGAGTTCACATATATGAGGACTTACTTCTTCGAACACGAAATTCTTTTTCAAACTCTTTCACATGAACACCGCAGCAGAATGGAAGCGTCGAAAGAAAATACTATCACAATCTTAATGTGGCGCGAGCATTGAGATTTCAGGGTCATCTTGTGATCAAATTTTGTGGAGAATGTGTTTTGACTGCGTTTATTTAATCAACAGAATGCCATCTTCGGTGTTGAATGGGAAAACTCCCTATGAAATTTTATACGGGAAACACCTCAATATGATCATTTAAGGGTGATAGGGTCACTGTGATATGCACACACAAAGGGAATAACAAGGAACAAGTTTGAGAGTCGGAGTCGTATGTATAACTTCTTCGGATACTCCTACGAAAAGAAGGTTGGAGATTGTATGACTTAGAGAACAATGAATATTTGATCTTAAGAGATGTGGATTTCTGCGAGACTAAGTCCCTCTTCGTTGTAAAACTGGACAACTTAACCGACATCATAGAAGTAATACCGAATGAAGGAGAATCTCCGAAACAAAGTCGTGTTAACGTGAACGAAATGGAGGAAGGAATAAACCAATACAACTTTGAAGAAGACATGATTGATAATATAGGTACAAATGAAACTCAGATGGACGGAGTAGACACTGAATGCCGAACCTACTGATCAACAGAATGTAGATCGGACAGAGGCCGGTTTGGATAGAGATAACATGGAGGAAGTACAACCGCAAGGTATCTGTACCAACAAAATGCACCCGAACGAACAACATGATTGAGTTAAACGTCAAAAATATAAATCAATTTGGCTACGCGATTACGTCACTGAACCTTTTCGGAGACAAAGTCCATCAATTCATCCACCCGATCCTTAGCAATCCTCCGATGCACCTTCTCCTTTAGCTAACTATATATTATGTGATGATTTTTTCCGCAAGGTTTCTTGCAATAATTGCCACACGAATCGAACCAAAAACCTTTTTGGAAGCAATGAAAAAAAACATTGGAAAGTAGCCATGCAGCAAAAGATCCAAGCGTTGGAGGATAATAGAACATGAATACTAGAAACTTTGCCACCAAATAAGAAAGCACTCAGATGTAAATGTGTGTACAAAATTAAGTTTTTGACGGCACAATTGAGCGATATAAAGCTCGTTTGGTCATCTTCTAAAATAAACAAGAGTAAAGAATTGACTACAACAAAACGTTTTCTCTGGTTTCTAATGTAGTAGTTGTTCGGATCTTCCTGGCTGCTGCGGTTGTGCGAAATTGAGAGTTGCATCAGATGGATGTGCATAATATTTTCTTACATGGCGAGCTTATGTAGGAAGTTTATATTAAATTGTCACCAGGATTTTATGTTTCTAATCCGGGAAAAGTATGTCGACTCCAAAAATCTTTGTATGGTTTGAAGCAAGCTCGAATGTGTTTGTTTGCGCAATTGTCAAGTGCTTTGATGAAATATGGGTTCAAACAGTCGTACTTTGATTATTCTCTATTCACTATGCACCGGGGAGGTATGCAACTTAACGTCTAAGTCTATGTGAACGACTTGATTATCTCCGGAAACGACCATAGTGCCATTAAACGATTCAAAAACTATCTCTGCACCTATTTTCACATGAAGGATTTGGGCCTTCTGAAGTACTTTTTGGGAGTTGAAGTTGCACGTGGACCAATTGAGTTATTTCTCTATCAGTGAAAATATTCATTTGATATTATTTTTGAGTCCGATTTACTAAGAGCTAAACTAATCAATACTCTTATGGAACAGAATCACGGTTTGGTGTTGGCCAAATGAGCTACTTTAGGAGATCCAGAACCATATCGGCGTCTGGTCAGTAGACTAATATACATCTGTTTTATGAGACCTGAGTTGTCATATTGCGTGCATGTTCCGTCCCAATTCATGCAACAATCGAAGGAAGCACACTGAAACACGGCTCTTCGTGTGGTGCAATACTTGAAGAAGAACACATGACAATATATTATTATGAGAAAAAATTGTGATCTCCAGTTGTACGGATGATGTGATTCAGACTGGGCCGGATGTCCATTGACTTGAAAATCACTTACCGGTTGGTTTATATCCCTTTGGAATTCACCCGTATCATGAAAAACCAAGAAACAACACATTGTCTCTCGCTCATCAGCAGAGGCAGAATATCGGTCAATGACAATGACAGTCTATGAGTTGAAATGGTTAAAGATAATTTTCCATAGTCTGTTGTTGAACAGAAATCTCAGGTGAAAATGTATTGTGATAGTCAAGCGGCATTGTATATTGTGCGAAATCTGGTGTTTCATGAACATACCAAACACATTGAAGTGAACTATCACTATGTCCGGGACGCGCTCCAATCCAAAAATAATACTTTCTAGTCATGTGTCAACTAGTGAATGATTGGCCGATATGTTTACAAAGACTTTGGGCAAATTGCAACATGAATATTTACTTGGAAAGTTGGTCATTCGAGACCCTCATGCTCCGACTTGAGGGGGTATTAGAATAGGTTAGGAATTTAGTAATTATGGTAATGTAGGATTTGTATACCTATTAGAATAAGGTTACCCTTTACCCTATTAAAAAAAGAAGAATCTTACCTATGTATAGGAGGTCATTATGATGAATGAAAAACAGAAAAGATTTTTTCCATTATTCTTGTCTCTTTAAATTCTCGTCCTATCTCAATTTTAACAATAGTTTAAAGAATATTTTATATTAATAGGCAGTACAAAAAATATTTCTTGAGTCGATGGTCTATGAAAAACAATTTTTTTACCTTACAAGATATAATAATGTCTGCGTACACTCACTCTTCCCAGACCTCACCACATGAAATCATATTGAATATGTTATTATATATATATATATATATATATATATATATATATATATATATATATATATATACTAATTTTAAATAGACACATTCAGGTATTAAAAGACAAATAATTTTAATTATCAAGTGTCCTAATGCAAAAAAGTTTTTTTTTTTTAATTTTCAAAGGTGGTTGAGAAATACAGCGTTCGACAGAGTGGCAAGAGCCATCACAATCAAAGCTAAACATATGCAAATGAAAATGGTGCGACAACCTGAAAAGCATAGCTATAGTAAGTCTTCTTTACACTACGACGTTTTTGTCTGTCAAATCGCCCATATTTTTTCCAATTTCTTCTCTGCATTTTCTCACACTACAATCAAATTTTGTTCATTTTCGAAGCTCCAAACTCCAATTATTAAGGTAACATTTTTTTCTATTTCTATGAATTACTCCATCTAATTTAAGTGTCTTATTCTGAGTGAGCACAAAATTTTAAGAAATAAAAAGAGATTTTTGAATCTTATAATTTTAAAATTAAAGATATGTGTAATATACTAAAATATCATTTGAATTTTCTGATTTTAAATTTGCCACTTAGAATGTTTGAATTATCTAAATATTAAAAAATACAATTTTTTTTGGGGACAGATAACTTAAATTGAGACGGAATAAGTACTATTTAGGATTTGAATTTAGTTAGCTACAATTTGATTTACTTATTTAGTAATTCAGAATTTGAATTGAGCTAGCTATAGTATGATATCCTGATTTTGGTGGATATATTTTTTTTAATCTCTCTAAGTATTATTTAGGATTTGAATTGAGCTAGTTATAGTTTGAATTCCTGATTTTGGTGGTTTTTTTTTTCTGTTTTTGCTTATGTTAAAAAGTGCTGGTCATGTGTAATTAATCTATGATTAATTAAGTTTAAAGCGATTAAGCTCCAAATCTTAAGGTGTGTAATTCTCTCTCTCTCTCTGAATTGCTATTTTGGATTTGATTTGAGCTATTTATAGTTTGATTTCCTGATTTTGGTGGATTTTTTGTTAGTTTTTGCTCCTGTAAAAAATATATGGCCATGTTGATCAACAGTGTAGAAGTTAATTAATTAATTTATGATCGATTAAGCTCCAAATTTTAAGATAAGTAATAATTTTTCCAATAGCTAAGGTACGCAACAATTTCTGTTATCTCTCTAAATTAATACAGTATTTAGGATTTGAATTGAACTAGTTATAGTTTGAATTCCTGATTTTGGTGATTTTTTTCCGCTCATGTTAAAAATTGCTGGTTATGTTGATAAACATTGTAGAGCTTAATTAATTTATGATCAAATAAGTTTAAAAAGTGATTAAGCTCCAAATTTATGGTATTTAACAATTTCTCTCTCTCAATTATACTATTTAGAATATGAATTGAGCTAGCTACGGTTTGATTTCCTGATTTTGGTGGATATTTTTGTTGAAAATTTGCCTTTGGTGGGAGGTGCGTCCACCCATATTTAATGAATTAAACACTAGGGTTCCGTATGTTGGAGACTTTGTCTCTCCACACGTGCATAATCTACTAAGTGAGTAGATGACCGTAGGGCCAATGATCGTCAAATTTCGTTGAGAAATGAAAGAGATATTGGTCCACGAAGTAAGGTGTTTGAGGCATGAAAATATGGTGTGGGACAAATCTACCACATCGGTCGGAAAAGGAAGAATTGCTCTCTTTATAAGTCTCTAAATTGGCTAAGGGTTTGGGACCCCAAGGGGTATCTCATGTGTTTAAAGGAGGGAAGACTTAGATGTGCTTGGTCCACGAAGTAAGGTGTTTGAGACATGAAAATATGGTGTGAGACAACATATATACACAGAGACAAACAGAAGAAATTCTGGCCCACTCCAGTCGCCCGTAGGATTTGTATGACTGAGTGTCCAATATCATCCTATCAAAGGAATTTTTTGGCCCCACTCTAGTCGCCCGTAGGCTTTATATGACTGAGTGTCCAATATCATCCTATGAAGGATCTTCTGTCAAATAGTGTGACAGGCTCAATGTCTTTAGCTTTTAGTCTTCTTCCCTTATGATTGGTGCCCAGACAATTCTTGGCGCTTACTTAAGAGTGGTATGATTTTTTACGATCAGTGGATCTTTCTCCCTCGTATGTGCGAACATACTTTACACACTTTTAATAATTACATTTAAAAGAACGGATCTTTTTAAGTCCTTTACAAAATCCAATCTTTAAACGGGAAGGAAGATGAGATTAAACTTCTGATTTTAAAGCGTAAGGAATATAAATTATTTCGGAAAACATTTTCATATTCCTCCTTACTTTAAGCCCTTTTTAATCAGACATCATTTAATCTTATTCTTGACAAGGAAGAAAAATTACTCATCCCAATTTCGGATTTTGGCCCACTTCAGTCACTTCATCGGACTGAGTGTCCATTTCCTCCTTACCATAATTCAGATACTTGTCTGGGACAGATATAGGCCTTCTGCTACAAGATAGAACCACATCTTCAGCCTTCTCCTCTTGTCCCAGTTGACATCCTCAACCTCTCGTGGGCGCTTGTTCCCACCACTCTCGGGAGCGGTAACACCATGAACACGTTGACATTCAACAGCATAATCCAAACTCTCTTCAACCAGAAAACCACAGCCATATCTAGATTTGGTCACACAACTTTTGACCGACATCTTTCGAACACTAATACAAATCTTGTCTTAAAATGATCTGAGGGCCAGAAGAAAGGCAGAAAAGTAATGGACACCTAGTAAGGTGGGCCAGAGTTTCCAAGTCTTAAAAGATCTGAAGGCCTAAAGTTAGGCAGAAAAGAAATTGAACACTCAGTCTGCCAAAGCAACTGGAGTGGGCCAGAGTATCCAGATCACATATGATCCGGTTACGCCCTAACCACGGGCAAGAGGTTGTTCATGTAAAGCAACGCTACCTCTAAAGTAGAAGGGGTTGAAGAGGTTGTCCTCAATAGGACTTCACGGAATGGGATCACTCCAAAAGGAGGTGATACATGTCCCAAAACTTGGTTAAGGGACGTTGTTGGTCAAGCTGTTTTGAGACTAGTCCAACATGTCTATAAAAATTAAGAATGGTACAGTATGTCTGTAGCCAAATGAATGATATATTTGTAATCCGTGCATCTATGCCATCATAGATTAAGACACGTTAAATAGAAAGTCATTCAAAAGCTAACGAAGTTGAGATTGTTGCCTTCTGTCGACATAAACCCTCAAAATAAATGTGAGGTAGGCGAAGAGGCAAAATCACCTTTCCAAATTCCGTCAAAGGAATAGCGAAAGAAGCACCGCTCCTCTAGAACTTAGTCACACCTACTTGGGTGATTTTAAGTTTATACAAAATAAAGGGGGAAACAAGTACGTTGTGACCTTCATTGATGATGGTACAACGTATTGTATCTTTTGTTTGTTGAAAAGCAAAGATGAAGTTGTTGAAGCGGATAAGCGCTACAAAGCAGAAGTTGAATATCAACTAAGCCTACGAATTGAGGAATTCGTAGTGATAGAGGGGGAGAATGTGAAGCATCGTTCATCAAACGACTGCTCATTACTCACCTCAGTCTAACGATGTTAGCCAAGCGCAAAGCCGTACGCCCAAATTATGTGGGGCAAGGCGATCCTTACCGCTAATGCGATTCTCAATAGAACTCCGCATAAGGATAAGGATAACCCTCCGTGTGAGACATGGAAATGATCTCACATACAAATGTTGTGATGTGGGGTGGTTTGGTAGAAGTTGGAATACCAAAACAGGTCAAGTTGGACCTAAGACTGTAAATTGCATATCCACTGGAACTGCAAATAACAGTAGTGCTTATCGCCTCTTGGCGTCAAAGAATGTTGAATTCTTTGAAGATAACTTTTCTTGAAAAGAGAAAAAGAGTAATTGTTCGAGGTTAACAAGAACCCGCGAGGGCCTGACTGCCCGGAACTAGACGTTCCGGATCTACAGGACTCGAAAGTTGATGTCTATCTGGAACTTAATATTCCAGATCTACAGAACTCAGGGATTCTAGATGTTGAATCGAGACGGAGCAAAGAGGGGACAAAGATTTGTTCCATGCCTTCTAGCTTGTATGGTTGAGAATGAACCATGGACAATTAACAAATAATTGTCATCTCTAAAAGCGCTGCTTTGGAAAGAAGCTAAAGAGAGAAATAGATTCCATCATATAGAACCATACTTGTGTAATGGTTGATCTTCCTCCGGGAAAAGAACCTTTGAGTTGTGAAAAAGGATACTCAAAAGTGAGTACAAAGTAGATGGATCTACTGACAAGTATAAGGCCTCGGCTACTTGTACACGTGCTTCCTTGTGAATAGCTTAACATCCAGGGCCATTGCAGTCTTGCGTGGAATGGATGTTGAAACAACCTTCCTAACCGGAGAGTTGGAAGGGGAGAATCAGAGTTGGTTTGCTGGACTGTTGGGCTTTTTCCTGAACTTTCATTTTGATCCCTGAAATGTTTACATTTTGGTCCTGGAAGTTTCAGATAAAACAGAAACAATGAATCTGACCACAGAAATATTGACTCTGAAGTTAGAAAGCCAAGAGTTGGAAAACCAACAGTCTGAGAGTGGAAATTATATTGAAACAAAAGATATGGGTACCACAGATCACATCTTAGGAATTGAATTTCTAAGACATCTAACAGACTAGTCTAACTCCAAACTCAGTTATGAGATAGTTGACAGTCTCGTTGAAGCCACCAATGGATATGAATCATATAACTGATTGAAATCATGGTGCACCCATATACAAGGAGCGATATGCGCAGGTCACATGTAGTTCAATGTATGTTACACACTACAACCGACCTGGTATCGGCCTACAAAGCAGATCAGTTGAACTAAGGTTCACTGATGATTTTAATAAATGATCAATAGAAGGTGTTGAGTCGGATATGACGATATCTGAAATATTCACTTATCTACGGATTATGGTATTCTGGATGTCCAGAGGTTCTGGGAGAACACAGTGATGCAAACTGGATATCAGATGTGAAGAACACCAAAGGCACAAGTAAATGTGTATGGTGGGTCTTGGAAAATCCTCTAAGCAAACTTGCATCGGCCGATTCATGATGGAATCGGAGTTTATCGCTTTATACAAAGCATGAAAGAAGTTGAGTAACTTCACGACTTCTTAGAGGACGTCTCTTATTGGGAGAAACCCGTGCCTTCAGCAGTTATACACTGTGGCTAGCCTGTCGGCTTCAGGAAGGACACGGATGACGGCATCTGGACATATCTGTCAGGATTTGTCGGAGACATAAGACCGTATGGCAGTTGATCATCACGGGTGTCACTTCCTTGATTACTAATCAAAGGATATAGCGGACCCTTTTAACTAAGGGACTACCCGGAGATCAAGTGTTACGCTGTCTAGGGAATGGGCTTAAAACCCAAACAATACGAACGCTTTGCGGTGGTAACCCAACCATACCGACCGGAGATCCGAAGAATTTGGTTCAATGGGAAAACTAAGCTTTAAAAGGTTGATTGAGCGCCGGTGGAAGCAAGAGCACCGGATGATGATTTGCAGACGGAAACATGAATCCAAAGTTGTTCCCGCGATAGACATTAAAGTGCTACCTGCATGATGGGTAAAGGTTAAGCTTCCAAACCTTTAACGATCCTCAAACGGTTGAGGTTAAGGTTAGGGAAACTTTTAATGATTCCTAACACTTGTGAAGTGGGGTATAGCAGGATACATTTAGGAGATCACCTATTTAAGTGCGAGGATAGGCCGCCTCAAATGAACGCACTTAAGAATCCAAGTGTGTCCACGGCCAAAACGGACAAAACCATAAGAAGAAAACGAATAAGGAGAGTTATTGTGTTGGTATCATTGTCTTGGCTTACACTAAACACTGACGGTTCAAGACATCACGTTTACCGCGCAGTAAGTAAGTCCGGTGGTATTCAACTAGGGAAGGTTCAAAGCAGAAGTTACCTCTCCTGATGCAATATCTTTTCGCTGAAAGATTGCTCAAAGTAGGCACCATATGTGTGCGCCAAAATCTTTTTCAAGAGGGGATTGTTGGAAATTTGCCTTTGGTGGGGAGGTGCGTCCACCCATATTTAATGAATTAAACACTAGGGTTCCGCATGTTGGAGACTTTGTCTCTCCACACGTGCATAATCTACTAAGTGAGTAGATGACCGTAGGGCCAAGGATCGTCAAATTTCGTTGAGAAATGAAAGAGATATTGGTCCACGAAGTAAGGTGTTTGAGGCATGGAAATATGGTGTGGGACAAATCTACCACATTGATCGGAAAAGGAAGAATTGCTCTCTTTATAAGTCTCTAAATTGGCTAAGGGTTTGGGACCCCAAGGGGTATCCCATGTGTTTAAAGGAGGGAAGACCTAGATGTGCTTGGGTTCAAGGCTAAGCCCACACGCGCGCTGCCGCCTCCCGCCCAGGCTCTGGCTCGGGTCTTGTGTCGTGGGTCGTGGGCTTCTTCTGATATTATCTCTTTGGACCCCAAATTGTTTAATATTTACAGTTTGGTCCCTGTAGTTTCTGGAAAGATGAATTTGGCAACAACGGGAGGCAGAAAGTTTCTGCCTACCGTTTGGGCTGATTTTTGGAGCATTAACCAGCCATTACTTGGCTGTTAACTCCTCCATAAACAGTCTGGGCTGATTTTTGGAGCATTAACCAGCCATTACTTGGCTGTTAACTCCTCCATAAACAGCCCTCCTTTATTGGCCATAAACATGCCATTAACAGCACTCACGAATGGTCATAAACCTGCCATTAACAGCCCTCACTAATGTCCATTAACAGCCGTGTCTTGGGCAGTTGAGCAGCCTCCCTTATGCTATATATTGATGCTTTTTGGCTCAATTGTGTTACACACAAAAAGACAACAAAAGCGAGACAACATATATACATAGAGACAAACAGAAGATAAACTGAAATTCAGTCCAAAACGTGACCAGAAACGTTGGGACTAAAACAGAAACTCTTCCTTCCTTTTCCATTCTTCAGCAAGTCGTTTCGTGTTTGTTTTCTTCGTCAGAATCTACCTATTTGTTTTGTAGTGTTGATTAGGTGCTGTTTTATCTTGGGAGACTATTGCCTGTTAACGTAAAAGCATATATACGGGGCAATCTTGTCTTAAAGACAGAGAGCCATCTCTCGACTCAGCACACAGTTGTAACAATTCAGATTTAGTGTTTCTTGATTTCAGGTTATCAAGATTCAAGACTCAACAAGCTTGCGGCAGTTCTGAACATTGGCCTATTTGTTTACCCTTTCGAACACTTGTAATATTTATTTACTTCCCGTACTGTTTTACATATCCGACAATTTTTTCTTGTTCCTGTTAAAAAGTGTTGGTCGTGTTGATCAACAGTGTAGAATTGAATTGTTTATGGTCAATTAAATTTGAAGTGATTAAGCTGAATCTGAGGTGGAGGTTTTATTTTAAAGTAAATTTTAAATTGGTGATATTATTGGTGAAGAACTTTATATTTTTGACATTTGCTGAGAATACTTCACATTAACTTGTGCTACTAAAAATAGGACGTGCTCATCAATTCTTTTAGATGAAGAAAGCTAAGCACGATGCATACATCTGTCATTTTTAGGGTTCAAAATGTTGAAGTGTGTGACCATCTCATCTAAAAGCTTAAGCTGTTAGAGAGAGCACACTTTTAATATTTGATTATATATTCTCAACACGTCCCCTCACGTGCTGGTCTGATTTTTTCCATGGTCCAAGCACGTGGAAATTCTTTTTGCTAATGGGTGGCGGCGAGATTCGATCCCAGGACCTTTGCCTGCTCTGATAACATGTTGAAGTGTGTGACTCTTTGATTTGATTCTCTGGTTAGTTCGATCTATCAAAGTCATCAGCTCCCAATGCACTTTGATTTTTGTTTATTTTTTAAAAGAAGTTTGGAAAATAATGAGTTTGATGATGCTTTAACTTGCATCTTTTCTCTTGCTGATTTGAGTGATTTTCCAATCCACATGGAGATCCTTTTGGAGTAAATTTATATGCATAAAATTCATAAGATATAATGCATAGTCGTATACTGATTTATGCATATATGTGCTTTTATGTAGTTCCTGTCTTTTAATTTCTTTCTTTTTGGGTACTGAGAATGTTGAATTTTAGCAAATTGTTTCCTTCATACTTAATTAAAAGAAACTTAATACATTAACTGTGGAATGCCTAAATTTCAATAGTCGACTTGAGTAGCAGACCCATATATTTGGTAATGAAATGTGTTTCTTTTAAAATTGGTGTCATACATCAATCCCAAACTAGTTGGTGTCTGTTATATGGTTCCTCAATATCCAGTCTGCTCCATTTGATCTGGTTTATTCCACTATCTTCTTAAAAAAAAGATAAAATGACAACCTTTGCTTCGAGTATATCTCACAACAGTGGATATTTTTACTTGTCACAGAAAATTTGGGGATGGCTAACATGTAATTCTCATGTCAAGAGGCATTATGGTCAAGTAAGGAACCTACGAAAGTATAGATTGAAATGAATTGCGGCTGCTTTGGTGCCTCAACTCAGCGGCAGAAAAGGGGTGTTGATCTTGTTCATCAAGATACACGAGATACTGGAGGTTGGTGCATACTTGAATCTTGGATATTAGATGATCAGTTGTTTCTCAGTTGAATGCTTTATTTAGTTCTATAATGAATTTGTCACAACTTTATATTACCTTCAACATTAACTTACTCTGTAGCTGGTTGATCAGTATGTGACATTTCGTTTTATCATGAGATAGCCTTTGAGGTAAAGTCAGACCCAAGGTCTACTTATCATGGTATCAGAGACAAATCCATCTTAGTTCTTGGTTTAACCCGGTGTTGGACCCCATATTATGTTGTCCACACCCCAGTTGATAGGCCTGAGCGGGGTGGGCGGAGGGGGGTGTTGAGTTTTTCCACGTGGGTTGTGGATTTGTTCTCCTTATATGGTCTTAGTCAATCTTCACCAACTAACGTGGTAGGTTTAATCATCGAATAGTATCAAGGACCGAGAAGGAGAACTTTGAGTATTCCGCTAACTAGCTTGCTCAGATCATCTTATAAAGGGTAAGGATAAAAGGCTGTTGGTCAAGTGGGACCACTATTAGTTATTTTGATGAATGAAAAAATTTACTGTACCAAGTGACATGTAAGAAGTTATACAGTCAATAATCACAGTTGAAGGATGAAAAAGTTCCATCTAGTGGTTGTTTCTGGGGCAAATATGAAAATTTGGTGAATATACGATGGCATACACTCTATTCTTGGTCAAAGATTTGATGCCTTACATTTGTTGCTTAAGATATCCTTCTATCCATCTTTTTCTGCAACAACTTTAATCTTACATTCTGTTTCAATTTCATGGACACACTTATATTTTCTCTGTCAGGCTGCTCCACTACAAAGACAAAGAAATTTTCATATAGTGAATTACGAAAAGCAACCAACAACTTCCACCAACGTAATAAAATAGGGCGAGGAGGTTTTGGGACAGTATACAAGGTTCAACTCTATTCTATAAATACTTCTCTTCCTTTTCATGCCAGAGCTTTATTGCACAGACAACTTCCAATTGCCTGCAATTCGATTCACATGGTGCTATTTACAGAATTACATTTCCGGAACCTTTAGATCTTCGTCTTATAATTTATAGGAAGAGATATATATTATCTGCAATTCTGTAAAATGTTGCATCCCAAACTTGTTACTATGTGATTTAATTTTCATATTTTCTGCCTCTTAAAGAAAGTCTTTTCAGAAACATTTTAAGTCCTGCAAGTGTCTGTTCATGGTTCGGCATATACGAAATATGAGATTAAGACCTTTAGTGAGTAACAAAGTCCTTGGACTTAATTCTTATGGTGCATTGACATGTTTGTTGAATGATTATTAACTTCAGTACGACTTTGTAGGGAACTCTAAAAAGTGGAATAGAAGTTGCTGTGAAAACGCTTTCTGCTGAATCGAGTCAGGGGTTGCGTGAGTTTTTGACAGAGATTGAAACCATATCAGATGTCACACATCCCAATCTAGTTGAGTTGATTGGATACTGCCTTGAAGGAAATAACCGGATCTTGGTCTATGAATATTTAGAAAATAGGAGCCTTGATCAAGCACTGTTTGGTAATTTTACTCGAAATCAAAGAAATACTTCACCATCTATGACTGAGGTACTAAAAATGATGCTTGCTTTGCAGGTTCCAGCACTAGGAATGTTAAATTGGAGTGGGACACAAGGGCTACTATTTGCTTGGGTACCGCTACAGGTCTTGCTTATCTACATGAAGAATTAGTGCCTCATATAGTGCACAGGGACATTAAAGCTAGTAACATACTTCTTGATAAGGATTATAAGCCAAAAATTGGAGATTTTGGACTTGCAAAGCTTTTTCCAGATAATATCACTCACATCACCACACAGATAAAAGGAACTACGTAAGTCTCCTGAATTTATTGCTGAAGCTTCAAGGTTTTCTGTTGCTATACTTGATATCACCATTCGTCTGTGACTACAGTGAGCGTGAGTGTGGATTATTTAGAGGTTGGGTATCATTATAAATCTTTTATATACACCTTTTTGAAGAAGCAAAAGATATTTACTTTCTCTTGGAAAATAAGTGGTTTTGTTATTATTTTCTGGTGTTTGGTAAGTAAGCCAAATATATTGTATCAAAAGCATTTATATATAATTTAGGCAAACAATATGTGAGTGGGGTATGTGGGGGTGATGGAGTGGGGGTTATTGGGGGTAGGGGTGGAATTGGTGTGTTGGACGATGGGAAGGAGCGGAATGTCACTTAGGGAACTTGTTTTCCCTACTTTCACTAGAGAAGTCAATTTCCTCATTTTTAAGGAGCTTGTTTTCCCAGAGAAAATATTTTCCAAAATTTTTTACCAACCAAACATGGAAAAATTGGAGAACCGTCTTGCCATATCTAAATTGATTCTTTTTTTTCTTTTTGAAGAACTGTCTCGTCTGAAATGTGCTTACTTATATTTTACCTCTTCCAGCGGTCAAGAATCGAGGACAAATGTTCCTCATAGCACCATGCTACCCCTTGCCTGATATAAGATGTATTGTTCCTGTTAATTCACTGTCTTTTGCCCTATTCTTGTATGCATATTGTGTCAACTAAGAATGGTAGTGGATTCTATAGCATCTGCCTCGAACTTCTGACGTTCTGAATGTTGTGTTATAGAGTACCTATTTTCTCCAACAGATGTCCTGCTTTAAATATTTAAATAGTGCCATGGAGTAACTGAAAACTGTGTTCTTACCATTGTATCCTTTTCTTTTCTAAACAGTGGCTATCTGGCTCCGGAATATGTATTGGGCCGTCAATTAACATCCAAGGCTGATGTTTACAGTTTTGGGGTCCTAATACTTGAAACAGTAAGTGGCAGGAGTAGTGGCAGTGGTACATGGCAAGGGCAGAAGTTACTCCTGGAATCGGTGGGTAGAATTTTCAAATTCCTTGATTTCTTTCTAGATCTACCATTGTGTTTCCCAGTAGAATCGACATTCTATTGCATGATTTGTTTAGTTGCATTTGCTACTAGTATTTACATATACTGATTATTGTGATTTAAAATATGAAAATTGCCAGGCACATCAAGATGTGATTCTATAGATTATAGGGGTAAATCCATCTCTGATAGTATATATCAATCAAAAAATAAATTGCGCCTCAATCTCAAACTAATTTAGATGGTTATATGAATACTATACATCCATCATGCTATATTTGGGTCACATTTCTTTCCAATACTATAAATATATTGTCTTGTAAAAATCTCCAATTAGTGTATGATTGATCTTTTACTCCTAGAGTTGTGCAAAGTTAACACTAGTTGGAGTTTCACCAATATCAATGCAGTTTTAGCTAGAACAGAACATGTAGGAAGCAAAGGATTTACATCGCCAAATACCAACTAGTCTGAATTAAGGTTAGTCATTGTTATTACACTTATTTTAGGTTCCTTGTATAAAAATTAAACTTACGTTACGTCCATTGTTTACCTGTAGTCTTGTAGTCTTTAGTCTCGTTAGAGATTTGTACGTCAGATTAGGAATAGGTGTGAGATTTACAGAACCTCTAATTTACTAGTAATGAAATGAAGTGATCCCAAATACAGTGGAATGTATATGGATAATTCATATACTTGACCCTAAGGCATAGTTGTTTGGAGTCTCAAATAAAAATATGTGCTAGATGAGATTTAGATTCAGAGTGGGGGGAAAAATATGAACAAAGACAATTTGAACCCAATTCACCTATTTGGGATAAAGGCACGAGAGTGCAAACAGAAAATTGTATTACAAAGTTGAGCTGATCCGACAAGGGATGCTACTTTACAGCAATAGGAGATTGTGCCGACTATCAAGGATTCATGTGATTCTGGGACAGAGGATCTAAAGTCCATCTGTCCAAGTTGTGCCAAATAGTGCTGTACCTTCATGTGATTGTTCAGAAATGTGGTCTTCCATTCATTCTTGGGTTTTTTTTGTGTGTCTGGAGGGGGGTCGTTAAGGAAGCCTACAGCAGAGAGAACCTTTACCATTTCCAAAAAAAAAAGGAAGCCTACAGAGAGGCGTCTCTGAAGTTAATTTTTCTCGTATGAATTTCTATCTCTTTGCTTCTAAATGTCACCCTTTGATTAGCTTATACTGCTGTAAATAATAATTTGAACTGCTCGCATCATAATAGTAGTTGCCTAAAGGCCATAAGTCCAGAGGCAGCCATATAGTTGCCTTACGTCATTTACCAGTCATTCAAATAGACAAAGAGCAACCAACACCAAGAAATGTGAAAATATACTTAGATATGTTAAAATTTTGCTAGTTTCCAGGCTAAATAGTGAGGAAACTTTCAAGGTAACTATAGCAAATACAATTTGTCCCTCTCCTTTTGTCTTCCCATGAATTTATGATATCTCATTCAACATTCTTATAACTGCACAGGTTTTGTTATCTAATGACAAATCGTATTACAATTTACTGTATCAGGCATGGCAGCTCTACGAAGAGGAAAAGCTGTTGGAGTTAGTCGATCCAGAACTGGGCGATTTTCCAGAAAAAGAAGTCCTCAAGTACATTAAGGTAGCTCTCTTTTGCACACAAGAAAATGCAAATCGAAGACCAATGATAAGCCAGGTTCTTGACATGCTCACAAAAAACATCAAGCTAAACGAGAAGGAACTCACACCACCAGGATTTTTCCAAGATTCGGGCAGTTTAAGTAGTACACAATCAAAACTGAAGTCATCTGAAAGCAGTACAAGTCATCAAATGAGTTCTGTTCCACTTACAATCACTCAGGTGACCCCTAGATAATCAATTTATCATTTGTGAATTGTGAATGGAGATTGAATATTTCACTCAGGATGAGTTGACAGCTTTAATTTTACAAAAGAAGAATTTAGGAAGAAATCATTGACCGCGGGCCTTTGGTTCAGTGATATGTGGATTAGGCGCACATCCTGAATTCGATCCCGCAGCAAATAAAGCCTAGTATTCAAGTTGGAAAGAGGGTAGACGGCAAGCCCATACTCCCCAGAGTTTCGAATATGTGCACCAAAACTAGAGTTGGAGCAGAAGCCATAGGGAATTTCTTTTGTATCAAAAAAGAATTAGGAAGAAATTATTTCACTAAATGATATTCTCTATTTTTCTGAATTCTAATTATTTGGTTGTATCCTTGAAGGAGCTCGTGTTTTCGTCACTCTTAACGGTCCCTTGTATCTACATGCATAGAATGATCAGACAAGTCAAACTGCAAAATCTATAAATTTTTCTTATTTCTTTTACTTTTTTCTGATATATTTCTATGGGGTACTTTTCATTGCACCAAGTGTTGCGTTCTCGCAACAACGTCATATCAATGGCCTAACATGGGGCCAAAGACTAAAATACCTTATTCCTTCCGTTTTAATTTATGTGATATAATTTGACTCATTAGGAAATATCAAAGTTTGTGCAAGGTCTTAAACATCCGTTGACATTTACTTCTACAAACTTGTAATCTTACTGTTACTCCTACATTAGTGTGACTATAGCTTTAAAATTTTTGAAGTTAAAATTTTCAAATATATGAATGTCGAATTATTTTTTAACGGCTAAAGAGAACGTGTTAAATGCAAAAATATATAAAAATAACATCATTTTGGGACGGAAAAAAAATGATGTCGAATAACCTGGGATAAAAGGTGTAGCTTTAAAGCCTCGTTACACACTATGCGACTCTCAAAAAGGATACCAAAAGGGAGACTCTAAGTAAAAACTATAGCTGGCCAGTGGGCCGGGCTCGGGTCTGGCGGGCCGGGTTTGGCGGGGTCGGGGTCGGGGCGGGACGGCGAAGGGGGCGGGGTCGGGTCTGGCGGGACTTGCTCCAGTCCCGTCCCGATCCCGATCCCGATCCCGTCGGAATCGGGTCGGGGCGGGGTCAGGTCAAGATCGGGGCAGATTCCGGCGGGGTTTTTTTTTTTTTTTAATAACATATGTATAAAAAAAAACTCAATAAACAAGACAAGATAGTGTAATAAAAACATCCCAAGGCTGTTTTTGTGCCTCTTATATTATTTAATAAACATATGCTTTTTTTGTAATATAAATACAATTGTCTAAATTGCAACTTTGTGGTGTTGTCCAAAAGTTACAAATTACATAATAAAATTGCAATTAAAAAAATTACATTCTCAAAAAATTATGTTCTAATTGCTTGATAATTTCCTGTGGTTCTTCGGTTGGAATTGGTATTTGTTGGTCAAATTGATCCATGTCGCTTCCACCACCTTCGGATAAGATTTCGTTGTAGTTTTCGTCTTCTTCTTCGTTGATCTCCGGCTGACCGCACCTTCTCCGCTCCGCTCGTATCCAATCTCTGAATAATACTGCAATCTCCAAGCTGTCTCCGGCTAATGAGTGTCTGTGGTCTCCTATTTGATATCTGCCGAAAAAGCGCTTTCAGACGCAGTTGATGACGCTTGAATGTTCAAAACATCTCGGGTCATCATTGAAAGTGTCGGAAAGGTCTTCTCATTGCCCTCCAGTATTTCAGCAAGTCTTCATGTCCATCTTCATTGATAACTTCTTGGTACGGTACAGAATCCTGCAAAACAAAAATATCCAACTCGCTAATTTGGTTAGTAGCGGTACGACCGCACATTCTATTTCTGATGCTTTCTGAAAGATGAAATAATTTCCCTTAGGGATTCATTTCATTATTCACAATATATATAGTTGTACAAAGGTTGATTCCTAATATGGTACGAATCCTAACTTACATTACAAAGGTTGATTCATAATACAATTAGAATCCTAAGTTACCTTAAATATACATCTATCATAATTACAAAATATTAGGAGAATATTCGCTAATACTCCCCTTCAGACGGAGCGGGAGGAGGCCGAACGCTAAGGCTGGATCGAAAGTCGGTGAAGAGCTGTCGCGGTAGTCCCTTTGTGAAGATGTCTGCATACTGATAAGAGGAAGGCACGTGTAATAATTTGACTTGACCACGGGCAACCTTCTCTCGCACAAAGTGGATATCCATCTCAATATGCTTAGTCCGCTGATGTTGGACCGGATTATGAGACATATAGATGGCAGATATGTTGTCACAATAGACTATAGACGCCTTGCGGAGTGGACACTGGAGCTCCAAAAGAAGATTTCGGAGCCAACAGATCTCAGCAACTACATTAGCAACACCGCGATATTCTGCTTCAGCACTCGAACGGGATAGTGTGGCCTGCCTCTTGGCGGACCATGAGATAAGATTATCCCCAAGAAATACACAGTACCCTGAGGTGGAGCGGCGTGTGTCTGGGCATCATGCCCAATCTGCATCAGTGTAGGCAAGTAACTTGGTTGGGGCAGAGGGGTATAGGTGTAATCCAAAGTCTAGTGTGCCCTTAACGTATCTGATAATACGTTTGAGGGCGGCAAAATGGGACTCTCGGGGGTCGTGCATGAACAAACACACCTGTTGAACGACATATGCAATATCAGGCCTAGTGAATGTAAGATACCGAAGAGCACTTGCTAGACTCCGATATAGAGTGGGATCAGAAACTGGCGCACCGTCATTGGCATTAAGCTTGGATTTGGAGTCCACCGGAGTTGGCATAATTTTACAATTTGCCATCTTGGCCCTGTACACTATCTCTTCTGCATACTTACGCTGACACAGAAATATAGTGGCTGCAGATCTATTTATCGATATACCCAAAAAATAACTTAGCTTGCCCAAGTCAGTCATAGCAAATTCAGTTTTGAGTAGAGCAATGATTTCATTCTTCAAACCGTCAGATAAGGCAGTAAGAATAATGTCATCGACATATAATAGCAAATATGCAGTGCTGCTACCTCAGTGAAAAGTGAAGAGAGAGTTATCACACCTGCTACATACAAAACCAATCTGCAGAAGATACCTGGCAAAATGATCATACCAAGCGCGGGGTGCCTGTTTCAATCCATACAATGACTTTCTGAGACGACACACAAACTACGGAGCTGCCGGATGAACAAAGCCAGGAGGTCGACGATGTACTGATCTCTTTCAAATCCCCATGAAGGAATACATTCTTGACATCAAGCTGATGAATCGGCCAATGCATGCCCATAGCAATACTGAGAACAATCCGAATAGTGGTCGGTTTAACAACCGGACTGAATGTCTCACCACAATCAATACCCTCCTGCTGATTAATGTCATTGGCTACTAGTCTTGCCTTATACCTCTCGAAGTCACCACTGTCTCTGAACTTGTGCCGAAATAGCCACACATACTGGATAACATTCACACATTCGGGTCTAGGTACCAAATCCCAAGTGTTCTGCTTGGTTAAAGCGTTAAATTCCTCGCACATGGCCGCATTCCAATTTGGGTCCAATTTTGCTAGTTTTGGATTTTTTGGAATGGGTGATAAGGTTTGTGTGGAGATATTGAAGTGAACCTTGGGTTTGAAGATCTCGTGTTGTGCACGAGTCTCCATGCGATGAGATGGCAGTGGCGGTGGGTCGGGGTTGGGAGGTTCTTGGTCAGCTGAGTTACGGACCCGGTGGGCGTGATTTGGAATGGTTTACGGTGACTCATTGAGAGAAATTTGTAAGGGTGAAGAAGGCTGTTGGGGTGAGTCTTTGGGCGATGGCGAGGCTGCCGAGCAGTGAAATTCTTTGTTGGTATAGATTTTGGATGACCGGGGAAAAACTTGGTTCATCGAGAAAGATGTAATCGGTGGTCTGAAATTTCTGGAGATTTGAAAAAGGAAAGGTTGTCTCGTCAAAGGTGACGTGACGGGAGACGATGATTTTGCGAGTAGCAATGTCATAGCACAAGTAGCCCCGATGATTAGGAGATAGACAAGGAAGACACATGGCAGAGTGCGAGGGACAAGTTTGTGAGGTGCAGTGGAGGCCATGTTAAGGTAGCATAAGCATCCAAAAATACGTAGGTGATCATATGATGGTAGCCTACGGTATAAGATTTCGGTAGGGGTCTTGTTTTGGAGTGTGCTAGTTGGTAAAATATTAAGAAGGGATTTTACCATTTTGACAGCATAGACCCAAAAAGACGGTGGTAGGCAGGCATGAAACAGAAGTGTGCGAACCATGTTATTGATGATACGTATAATTCTTTCAGCCTTTCCGTTTTGAGAAGAAGTATAGGGACAAGAAAAATGGAAAACCATGCCTTGTTTAGAACAGAAATTGTGAAATGTCGAGTTATTAAATTCACGTCCATTATCACATTAGAATGATTTGATAGATTTTTCAAATTGTGTTTTAATGAATTTTTGAAACTCGAGAAATTTTGTAAAAACTTCATATTTGAATTTCAGTGGGTAAATCCAGACAAAATGTGAAAAATCATCCAAGAATACTAGATAGAATTTATGACCCAAAGAGCTAACAATCGGAGATGTCCACAAATCAGCATGAACAATATCAAAGGGAGAAAAAGTAACAATGTTTGATGACATAAATGGAAGACGAGTATGTTTGCCTAGTGGACAAGAAAAACAGTGTTGGGCAATTTTCCTATTATTACATTGAATACACTTAGAAGTCCTAAGAAAAGTAAAAACTAGGTCTCCGGGGTGTCCGAGTCTGTTGTGCCAAGTGGAAGGAGAGATTGCCGCAAGGGATAGAGGTGCTTGCGGTCTGACAACAGAAGATTGAGTGAATGGGTAGAGGTCCCCCACACTATTGCAGCGTGTAAGAATTTTCCCCGTATTAAGTTCCTTCACAGAAAAACCAAAAGGGTCAAATTCGACAGACACAAAATTATTGCTAGTGAATTTTCTAACAGAGATTAAGTTTTTAATGATGTTAGGTGTGTACAGGACGTGGTTTAGGGAGAAAGATGGGTGTGGATGTTTGGTGTGTGTGTTACCGTAACCTTCAATTGGAATGCGATGACCATTGCCGACAATAATAAATTGAGGACACTTTAACCGACGTAGTTGAGATAGGTTACCTGACGACCGGGTGAGGTGAGATGTGGCTCCGGTGTCCATGTACCAATTGTCGTCGGGCTATTGAAGGTTCACGGTGGTGTAGGCCTGGCCCAAATCAGTCGGGGCCAGGCTGCTGGGCTGCTGCCGCTGGACTGCAACCAGGTAGTGCTGCTGCTGCTGCTGGTGGGCCTAAGAGGCCAGTTGACCAAGGCTGCTGGAACTGGGCTCCTGCAGTCGGGTACGACATGCAGGCGAGGCCCAATTCTGCTGGTTGGGCCACTGCTGCTGCTGGTTGGACCACTGCTGCTGTTGTTGCTGTCCAGGCCACTGGTTGTGTTGGCCTTTTCCGCGGCCCTTGCCTTTGTTGTTCGACCTCTGCCGCCATGACCTCCGCCACTGGCCTGCTGCTGCTGCTGGACATGCTGTGATGGCTGGTTGCTGCTGGCCGCAGGTGTTGCCATCCCGTCAACGGCTAACGCCTTTTGATTATGTTCCTCTTGTTTAGCACATCTAGTTTCTTCCAACAATAGTTGTGAACGTGCCTTGTTGAAACTTGGGAGAGGGTCGGCTTGTTGAATCATTGTTGCGAGTGTGTCATATTCACCTTTTGGTAAACCCGCAACAAGTTGAAACACCATCTTGGTTTTTGAAACAGAAGTTCCGACGTTGGATAGTTGATCGGTTATGAGTTTCAGTTGCTTACAATATTCGGACATGTTGTTAAAATTCTCGAGGCGGGTATTATTGAATTGCTGTTCCAAATATACGGCCCGAGTATATTTATTGTCCTGAAAGATTTCTTCTAGCCGGACCCAAAGTTCACATGCCGTAGCACCTGTTTTCATGATAGTGCACAACAGGTCTTTGGAGATGGTGTCGTAGATCCATTGTTTGACGATGACATCAAGACGACGCTTGATTAGTGCAGAACATCGGTGGGACGAGGAACAGATTCGTGAATATGATCGAGCACGTTGTATGCACATGCATGAATGTAGAATAGTTCCATCCACATGGAATATTGACAGTCTTCTTGGTCAAGAATTATAGGGATAAAATTCTTGATGTTGTTAAAGGCGAATGCCGGATGAAAAGAAGATACTGAACGTTGAGAGGGGTTGTCAAGTGTGTCAGTGGATGAATCGGAATTTGTGGGGGAAGACATGGTTGTCGCCAATTTTCTGGTTTGGCCGAGAAAGGGAGGAAGAAACCATTTTTTTTCTGTGAAATCAGAAAAAAACTGATTTCGGCCGAGAATGAGGAAGAGAAGGGATTTAGGTTTTAGGTTCTGATACCATGAAAGATGGAATAATTTCCCTTAGGGATTCCTTTCATTATTCACAATATATATAGATGTACAAAGGTTGATTCCTAATATGGTACGAATCCTAACTTACCTTACAAAGGTTGATTCCTAATACAATTAGAATCCTAAGTTACCTTAAATATACATCTATCATAATTATAAAATATACAGAGAATATTTGGAGAATATTCGCTAATACTTTCAATACTAGCCGCAGAAACAACATGTCTTTTGTGAGGTTGTGTTGAAGATGAAGAAGATGGTATGGAAGCCGGTAAGTTACTAGCATTTTCTTGTTGGTAAAACCTATAATTTTTTTTGCATTGGTCTTCTAAGCTAGACAACACTTCTTCTTTAGTTTGTTCAATAGGTGGTGGGTGATTTATATTTTTTGGACTTGAGAGGTGGTAGTACTTCTATACAGTCGTAAATAGTTTCAATAAGTGATTTAGTACCGTCTATTTTAATAGTCGAATTTAATAGAGCACCAATAATATAAATAGTGAGAATAGGAATAAATTTTTTTTTTATTTTGATAAACATTTTTTAATAGCTGCCATATAAGCTGGTTTTTTCATACATTCACTAAGTAATAAAAATATTAGAGTTATATAAAACAACATAGTTGAAATAGTAGGATAATATATACCGGAAATTTTTTTTGTTGCTTGAATTTTTTTTTCTAAAAATACAATAAGTTCGGAAATTTTTACCCAATCACTATCTACAATCATATCAACTGGATTTTGATTATGAGAGTTAAAAAATAAAGTTATAGGTTTTCTATAGTCATAAGCAACAAGTAGTTGCTCGTATAAAGAATTTCACCTAGTGGATACTTCTTCTGGAATTTTTCTATAAGGTAGTCCACAATCGTGACAAGTTTTTTTATATTCTTTTCTTCGTTGTACTCTATTACTTTTAAAAATAAAGTTTATAGCAAATTGTATTTTACTAAGAATGTCTTCAAAAAGTGATAGACCGTCCTTTACAATTAAGTTATATATATGACACGCGCATTTTATATGAAAATGATCTGGAAAAGATGGAGTTAAACTATTTTTTAAAATTGTAATAGCGTAATTGTTAGAAGAAGCGTTATCTAATGTAATAGTCATAATTTTATCGGTTATTCCATAATAATGGCACACTTGATAAATATTTTCTGCAATAAAAGTATCAGTGTGCCTATCATCTATATATCTATACGCTAAGATACATTTTTGCATAAACCATTTATAATCTATCCAATAACAAGTTACCGTTAAATAATCATGGTCGTTAGTACTACGACCTATATCAGACGTGATAGATACTTTGCAATTAAAATGATATAATGAATAACGTAAATATTATTGATATTCATGTGTGAATTTAAATACATCTCTCTTAACAGTTGATCTAGGAAAACCGTTAAAAACAAGATTATATATATCTTTAATGTAATGAATAAAACCGGGAGGTGAAGGAAATGAAAAAGGCAAACCCTCTACAACAACTAATTTTGATATTGCTTCCCTATCTCTATGTTTATTGTATTTAGGGCGTACAATTCCCCCGTCGTGGGGTTAATTTGACCCTGTACTTGGTCCGTGACAATATGTGAACCTTGTTCCGATGGAGCGGACGTTTGCGCACCCAGTTTTGAAGCCTGATATTGGGCATACCTAGCTGGATGAGCACTTACTATGTGTCTAATTAAACCCCCCGTCCCACCGTGACCTTTTTCAGTTTTAAATTTTAAAATATTTTTACAAATTTTACATCTAGCTACTTGATTCTCTATGTCCCTATCAAAAAATATCCATGCATCTGATTTTAATGGTCGTTTTGCTGGACCTCATCTCATACTATGGGGAATAAGAGGCATTTCGGTTGAAGGTGCACTAGTGGGTGTGTTGTCATCAACATTAGTGAGTGTATCATCTAGATCATCGTCTAAATTAAAGTCTTATTGAGTTCCAGAAAATAGCTCCTCGTCTAAATCTAATGGTATTGTAGGAAAATGTTGAGTATCAACAAAATCATCCTGTGTAGGAATATGATGACTAGAAGAAGTACCATTGCCCTGGTTGCCCCTACTAGAAGAAGCACCCTTACCCTTACCCTTAAACATACCTCTTAATCATTCCATTTTAATTATGATAATAAATAATTAAAGATAATAAAATCAAGTGCGCTAAATAAAATAAACAGATAATAATAATTTAATGAAGGAATGAATGTACCAAACGTCGATGTAACGTCGACGTGTAATCAAGAGGTTAAAAATTGAAACTTTGCTCGATGTAAGATCCTCAAGCTAGTTGCCAACTTCACTCCCA
This sequence comes from Anisodus acutangulus, assembly GCA_029783415.1. Lineage (NCBI taxonomy): Eukaryota > Viridiplantae > Streptophyta > Magnoliopsida > Solanales > Solanaceae > Anisodus > Anisodus acutangulus. The sequence continues at coordinate 19,696,318 of CM056491.1, read as the reverse complement.
ATTCCCAAATGAATAAATAAAATTGAATATTTAGTAAACAATGTAGACTTGTAGAGAGATATATTGAGAGATTAGAGAGATTGTAGGAAGATTTGTGAGAAAGATGAAGAGAAAATGAGTTATTTATAGTTGGAAAATTGGGTTAAAGTGTAAATATAATAACTTATGGGTTAAAAATAAATATTAAGGGGGTAGGGGGCTTGGGGGATGGGGGAGGCCAAAAATGGTCGTTGCCCAACGGCCAAAATCTAAAATGGTCGTTGGTGCAACGGCTATATTTGCAAAGGGGGGCGCTTTCGGGCGGGCTCGGGATGGGCTCGGGGCTGGCTCAGGATTGGTGGGCCTGGGGCGGGATCAGGACGGGTCGAGATGAGACATTTTCCAGTCCCGGTTCGAGTCCGATTACAGATTTTTTTTTATACTAATCGGGGTCAAGGCGGTGTCGGGGCGGGGTCGGGCCATCCCGGCCCACTGGCCAGCCTTAGTAAAAACCCACAAAAAATAAAGAAAGATAAAAGATTAACATTAGAGAAAAAGCTTTATATGAACATGAAAATCGCCTCGACTTCAGTTACAAATAAAAGATCTTGATGTTAGAACAACAAAATACAGTTCATCTGCCTCGAACCAACATGAAACATCAAGTGCCAAAAACTTCACTAACAAGAAAGAAAATAGTAGAAGAAAACACATCACAATCAGATAAATATTAGGTCGCGTGCTCATCATTCCAGTAGCAACTGGTTCTTCTGATGTCTGAGGAATAACACTGGGATCACTAGCAAGTGCAGTTCCCTCAACTGCTGCATCTTTAGTGTTCTTCACATCTTTCCTGAAGGAAGGTCCTTCTATGATTTATTTCATACCAAAAATACAATATATATATATATAAGCCTATAAGATTAATCTGTGGCTATGATTTTGGAAGACTATCCTAATAATATCCTAACTATATACTAATCATCCTATCATATTAATTACATAATTGATGATTTTACATAATAGATATAATTAAGGATAATTATATCCATAATGATCCTTAATAGACCCCCGCAGTCTTAGCTGGAGGTGCACAGATGTTGAGACTGTCCCTGAAATCATTAAACAGTATGCGCGGAAGCCCTTTTGTGAAAATGTCTATAATCTGATAACGGGACGGAACATGAAGAACCCGGACTTGTCCACGTGCAACCTTTTCATGGACAAACAAGATATCCATTTCTATGTATTTTGTGCGTTGATGCTGGATAGAGTTACCTGATAAGTATATTGCGCTCACATTATCACAATAAACGACGGTTGCTTTTGCAATCGGACAATGCAGTTCTAACAGAAGATTTATGAGCCAACACGATTCAGAGACCACATTTGCTACCCCTCGGTACTCTGTCTTAACACTTGACTGAGACAATGTCGGTTGGTATTTCGACGACCATGAAACGAGGTTGTCTCCTAAAAAGCACACAATAGCCAGAGGTGGAGCGTTGAATGTCTAGGCAGCCACACATATCAACATCTGTGTAAGATGTAATGCCAGTCACGAAGGACTTATACATATGCATCACAAAATCAAGAGTACCATTAATATACTACAAAATTCATTTCAGCGCATCCATATGTGCTTTTTTCGGATCATGCATATGTAAACAAACTTGCTGAACCACATAGGAGATATCAAGTCTCGTGAAGGTGAGATACTGCAATGCCTCTACTAGGCTGCGGTAATGTGTCGGGTCACTGTATGGAGAACTTGCCGTGTTACTCAATTTTGCCTTTGTATCAACCGACATATGGGACAGTTTGCACGAAGACATACCGGCTTTTTCTATGATCTACTCGGCGTATTTCCTTTGACTGAAAAATAGACCACATGCATATTGAGTAACCGCAATGCCCAAAAAATAGTTTAAAGGACCCAAATCCTTCATAGCAAATTCGGACACAAGGAAGGACATAAAAGACTGGCGAAGCGAGACAGAAGATGCTGTGAGAATAATGTCATCCACATATAGAAGAAAATAAGCCATGTCATGTCCCTTCTTGTAATTGAACAAAGACTGATCGGACTTGCTGTGGGAGAACCCCAGTATGGATGCAAACCCTGCAAATCTATTGTACCATGCTGTGGGGGCCTATTTCAAACCATATAAAGATTTTTTCAATAAGCAAACATAATCCGGATAGGTAGGATCTCGGAAACCCAACGTCGGGTGCATGTAAACTGTTTCCTGTAGGTGACCATGTAAAAATTCATTCTTGACATCCAACGGATGTATGGTCCATGATTTGGACAAGGCCAGACTCAGAACAGTCCTGATAGTGGCCGTCTTAACAACTGAACTGAATGTTTCACCGCAATCTACGCCAACCTGCTGAGACCTGCCATCACCTACAAGACGAACTTTGTGTCTCACAAAAGAGCCATCAGAATTCTTTTTATGACAAACCCCCCACATAGATCGTATGATGTTCGCATTAGACGGATGGAGAACTAATTCCCACGTCTTATTTTTAATAAGAACATCAATTTCGTCTAGCAAGACAACTTTTCAATTCGGGTCGGATAGGGCTACTTTGGGATTTCTTAGAAGTGGAGATGGTTGAATCGAAGAAGTTAGGTTAAAATGACGCTTAGGCCAAAAAATCCCGTGCATGGAATGAGTTTCAATGTAGGACCGAGACAGTGGGTTGGGTCACTGAGTCGGTGGGTGACGGATTGGGCTGAGGTGGGGTAATTGGAATGGGCCGAATAGTGGCTTGTAAAGTTGGTCCTGGCAGACTATTTGGTGAAGCATGTTGGGCCTGGCAGTGACGAGCACTGGACTAGGCCGATGATGCCAAGGAAGGGGCAGTGGGCTCCCAATCTCGGTCTGGCCCAGTTCCATCTCAGTGTTGGTCTAGCTGTGGTGATTGTCCTATTTGGGTCGGCCCATCCAGGGCACTAACGGATTGGGTATTTAAATGGTGGTTCAAAATCGGATGTATTCCTACGTCTAAAAATTCATATAAAAGTGGGGACGCCACTTGAGATGTAGTAAACGGGAATGTAGACTCATAAAAAATAACGTGACGAGATAAGATAATTTTCCCATTAGACATATCATAGCACTTATAACCCGATGATTTTGTAGATATCCCAAAAAAATACAAGGAGTGGATCGGGCTTGGAGCTTATTTATGGTGGTGGACGGAAACAATGGATAACATAAACACGCGAAAACCCTTAAATGGTTGTATGATAGAATACGATGGTACAACATTTGGGTGGGTGATTTGTTTGATAGCAACTTGCTAGGAAGAATGTTCAACAGATAAGTGGCCATTTGAATAGCATGATGCCAAAAAAAAAGGTGGTGTGGACAAGTGTGCAAGTAGTGTACGAATCATATTATTGATTGTTCAGATTTTTCTTTCGGCTTTCCCATTTTGAGGAGAAGTATATGGACATGAGAGACGTAATGACACCCCATTTTGTTGACAAAAATCGTTGAAAGTGTTATTTATGAATTCTCTCTCATTGTCACATTGAAAATATTTTATGAATCTCTCAAATTGGGTTTGAATGAAAATACTAAATTGTTTAAAAATAGTGGGGACTTGTGATTTTTTTCCAATGGGAAATGTCCATAGAAAATTTGTATAATCATCCAAGATAAGCATATAATACTTATGACCTGCCGAACTCAAAACCGGGGATGTCCACACATCACAATGCATAATATCAAATGGCTCAATAGTTTGTAAAGTAGATAAAGAAAATGAAAATTTAACATGTTTCCCAAAAACGCAAGAATGGCAAACATGCGAGTCCACACTACAGATACAAGCAATAAAATTATGTCTTATAAGAAAATCCAACACCGGTGCACCCGGGTTACCCAAACGGTTATGCCATAAATCAGGCGAAAACATAGCAAAGGCCGATGGAGAGTTGACTTGGTTGTTGGTGAGAGTGGTGATGGGATAGAAATCCCAATGCTATTACATCTCATTAGTGGCTTCCTCATCTAAAAATCCTTTACAGAAAACCCAAACATATCAAAATTCACAGAAATATTGTTGTCAGTGGTAAACCGACGCACAGATACTAAATTTTTAATAAGTTTAGGGGCATGAATGACATTTTTTAACTGCAGGGGTGTGTCACGACCCAAATCGGAAGGTCATGACGGGCACCCGGATCTTACTTGCCGAGTACCACTAACCATGTACTTAGCATATAACCATAATCAATCATGGCCATAAGAGTCGTTACCAAATATCCTGCTGTCACACACATCAAGGCCTACAGAGCCATGCATGACTACTATACACAGGATAACTGTCTACAAGCCTCTAAAAAATACGTAACATCATAAGGTCGGGACAGGGCCCTGCCATACCCCTATGCATATGCAGAAGTACCGTACCAAGATTAGCCTGCTACTCCAGAACAAATGGAGTGCTCCAATAACCACTGAACCAACAACCTACTAGTGTGAATCATCACCATGTCTACTTGAGCCTGCGGGCATGAAATGCAGTATCCCCCAACAAAAGGGACGTTAGTACGACTGATGTACCGAGTATGTCAGGCATGAGAAATAGCATAACAACTATGCATAAATAAACAGAAACAACCGACACAAGTAGCCGACAGAAACGGCTGACAGCAATAGCTGATAGAAATGGCCGACCAGTAGTGAATGCCTCTGGGGGCCATAATATGCATAAATGTCATGCACAATGCAAATGTGGTATATATATATATATATATTGGTCTCATTGGGCATCTTTCTTCCCATAACAGCCTCTGTAGGCATCCCATCATATCATATTTGCCTCTGTGGGCATAATCATCATCATATCCTAGCTGATCAGGTGGTCTGCGTATCCCGTTTCTCATCCCCAATATATGGTCCAGGGTAATACATGAATAAAATGCATAAATGACAATAAAACATTCTGAACTTATCGAATGACATAATATCCTTGTACCTTCGGCTAACATTGGGAATATTAACATCTTTCCCACGTACCTCAATAAGGATTTAGGAACATATTTAGACATGTTTTTAACATAGGAATCAATAACAAGAACATCCTCGGCTACTATGAGCAGAATAATTTATGGAACAATATTACGTTTACGTATCGTTACGTGGAACATGCCAAAAGAAAGAAATGATTTGCCTTAACATATATGTACTTCCGAATTTCAAGAACTAGCCCTCCGTCCACCTTACTTTACTACCCAAAAATCTCTGACTTTTTAAAATAGAATAACATTGCTTCTATGTTTTATAAGAGAAAGAAAAATAATCCTCAAAGTAATATCAAAAAAGAAAGAAATCAGAAAGTAGGTTGCTTGTTTACTAAGAATAAGGGGTTTCATCCATTTTCCTTTGGTGAAATCTCAAGGAGGTGATTTTGTGGAATTAGTTATGCATCTATAAATAAGAAATGAATTGGTATATACATATACAAAATCAACAACGTAAAAACAAACGTTGAAAAACTAATGGAAGTTATTTTTTTGTACAAAAGAAAACTGTCTATAACATATAATAATGTAAAGAGATATACATATGTGAGCTTCTCCTTTTACACGTGTGAATCACCTAGCATCCTTATCTGTTTATAAAAATATTGACACTTATTTATATGCAGCCACGTGGAAGAGGTGGTGTTACTTACCACTTTTCAATTAATTCTTTGTTCCAATTCGCCTATATTTTGGTCATTTTTTTTGACACACTTCATATTTTCATTATCATGCGTACGTGATATAACACTAGTCCATAGCCTCATTTTCCACATATAAAATATTATTCCCCATCATCGTCATCACACTTATGTGTCACAAATCATTTCAGGACTTTATCATTTTATACACCAAACGCTTGATGTGAATACTTGAATATAACCAAATTTCTCCAGGACTCGGGTCTACTTCCATATGTCTAGATGCTCAAACCATCGCCTGAAAGTACGGGGTGTTACATCATTTCCACCTTAAAAACATTCTTCCTCGAATGTTGGGGTGATATATCTAAGGATTCTAGCTCTTGGGTTCCTTTATAAATAGGACTATCCGAATTCCCGTCACATAGCCAGAAAATACAACCACCGCTTCACGGGCCATATAATATAGCATACATCATTATATTCATTCTCACATGGTCACCAAGTAGTAATTATAATAATACGAAATAGAACTCACATTATACTTCTCTCAGAACCTCGGCGTTGGTTTGAAATAGGTAGGGATATTTGTGTTTCATCTCCTCTTCCGCCTCTCATGTCATTTCTCCTACATTCGTATTCCGCCATAGTATCTTCACGGAGGCTACTTCTTCAGTCCTCAACTTGCGGACATGTCGATCTAAGATAGCAATAGGAACCTCTTCGTATGATAAATCCTCTGTAACCTTCACATCATCAATCGGTACAATTCGGGAAAGATCCCCAATGCATGCTCTCAACATGGAAACAAGGAAAATCGGATGGAAAACTCCAACTCAGGAGGCAAGTCCAATTCGTAGGCTACTTGGCCAATTCGTCGAATTATGCGATATGGCCCAATGTACCTTGGATTCAACTTTACCTTTTTCCCAACTCCCATTACACATTTCATAGAAGAAATCTCCAAGAAGACTCAATCATCCACTTGGAACTCTAAGTCCCATCGCCGCACATCTGAATACTACTTCTGACGACTCTAAGCAGTTAACAACCGTTCTTAGATAAGTTTCACCTTCTCTATGGCTTGGTGTACCAAGTCAGACCCAAATAACTCTGATTCGCCTACCTCAAACCATCCGATAGGAGATCTACTCCGTCCATACAAAGCCTTATATGGAGCCATTTTAATGCTATCATGATAACTATTATTATACGCAAATTCAATAAGAGGTAGATGATCATCCCAACTTCCTTTAAAGTCTAATATACAAGCTCGTAGCATGTCCTCGAGCGTCTGAATCGTACGCTCGGCCTGCCCGTCTGTCTGATAGTGGAAAGTTGTGCTAAGATTAACTTGAATGCCCAAACCCTTTTTGAAATGATCTCCAAAAATTAACTGTGAACTACGTACCTCGGTCAGATATAATATAAATAGACGTACCATGAAGGCGAACAATATCTTTAACGTACAATTTTGCTTATTCCTCGGCTGTGTTGGTTGTTTTATCCGCTAAGAATGGAGCTAATTTGGTCAGTCTATCAAACAATCACTCAAATAGAATCAAACTTATGATAAGAGCGAGGTAAACCCGTAATGAAATCCATATTAATCATTTTCCATTTCCACATCGGGACCTCAATGTTCTAAGTCAAGCCGTCGGGCTTTTGGTGCTCTACTTTTACTTGCTGACAATTAGGACACCGAGCTACAGACTCCGCAATGTTTCTCTTCATGTCGTTCCATCAACACATACCTTTGAGATCATGATACATCTTAGTAGATCCAGGGTGGATGGAATATCGTGAGAAATGGACCTCCGTCATAATCTTATCTCGTAATCCTGCTATATTGGAAATACACAAATGGACCTCCCACCTGAGGGTACCTCTCCCATTATACTCGAAGGTTGCGGTTCCCTTTTATTACATATCCTTTCTGATATTCCCTAAGAATTGAATCTTCATTATGACATTCATTTTCTTCTAGTATGAGGGAAGACCCTGCTGTATTCTGAGTCATAGGACTATCGTTATCTGAATCCTCCAATCCGACTCCCACTTAACTAACTGATGCATTTCCTCAGGTTAACTTCTCTCCTTAGTCCTCACATTAGTCAAGCCGCTTGTGGGTGAATGATCATATTATCAACTTAGCTTTGTTTACTAACTGGTGTGCTGAAAACTCTTATATTTATAGTATCTCAATTGTGAACACTTTCTAGAAAATGTCATTGAATCTGAAGTGCGTGTATCATTGGCGTTAACTCTTACTCATGATCTGAAAGAAATTTTTTTTTACTTTCTCACTACTCATAATTATAAACAACTTCCTTTCTTTACTTCTTTTGACACTTGTTCATTCATTTTCTTACTTGTCGTACTCTTCTTAATTCCAAAATATTATGTTATACATACGTAATCTCAAACATTGCTCCTAATTCTAATCTTTGGCGTTACTAGCTTTTAAAGATGAGTTGTTAACTTATTCCCTTATTCAGTACATGAAATATTCTTAAGAATTTGCATGACATGACGTTGGCCTACTATATCCAAACCTGGTCATTATACTTAGATTTGAATTTCTTCACTTGCCTCATGGCTAAGACTTCATGTCAAGGGTGTTTTGGAAAAAAATTTCCTTGATCTCGTCAAGCTGCAAACCTATTACTTTATCTATCTCGTAGAACCTTTGGTCAGTTCAAAAATGCTCATAGACATCTGTATTTTCATGACATTTTATCTTTATTATAATGTCATTAAGTCTTGACATATATCTTTAATGTCTACCTTGTATATATATAGGCATCATTGGTCCCTTTTCACCTGTCTATGTGCTAATCTCGAGCTTTACTCACTGTTACTTCCATTTACATACTTTCTGAGATGTATGACTGCATATGTTGTGGAACTGATGCTTTGTATGTTTAGATCCAATTCACGGTGTTATATGATCTCATGACTTGTCAAGCTTTCTTATCTTATCATTATTAGCTTCCCTATCGACCGAGTGCTCATTCGTCTTACCTTTACATTTCCATTTCAAGTTGCCTTGGGGGGTCTCTTATCTCAAAGTATTTATCATATTACCTTCCTGAACATCAGAGGTTAGTCACCTTTGGCCGAAGAGTTCTTATTGTCCTTCCTCTACCATTGGTCCTTACGCTGTTCTGGAGTAATCATACCTTTGTGAAACCTGTATAACTATAATCTTGTTCCCCTTTACCCTTCTTGTCGTAATCCTTCCTTCCATTCGTCGAAAAACATTTATGCCTTGATATTTGATCATACCATTTCATTCATACTTATTAACTGTTTCCATATTTCTTACCACAATTCTTTGATTGTTCCATAGTTCTCGTCCTCGATTTCCCCCAACAAACTATTGTTATCCAAAGGTTATTTAGAATTGTAACATGTTGCACAATAAAGCTGAAGACCTTACCCATCCAATATCTATAGCATACCTTAGCTTACCAACATTAATACATGTAATTCTCAATAATACGCGGTCTGGCCCTTTACGCACGGACGAGAGGCTTATGTCCCTTTCCACTACCGTGGATAACTCGATCCTTATATATGACTTGGGCTCACTATTCTGAGTATGTCACTTTACGTGATCTTCTTAAATTTACTGATGGCCACTCCTCGCACAATTCGATTGTGGCAATCCATTCTCGTCAATGATATCCTGGGATAATTCTCAATCTATTCTAGGTAATACATTACAATTTAGGTCACACGTACATAACATATTTCCTCATTCTAATCAGCAAGAGTCACTGTTAAACGTGTGGATTTTCATAACCTACTAAATCTTCCAACGATGTCTTCTGCTTTTCATCTGTACAACTCATAATCATTTTATCCTTACCTTTGCGCATCAACTTGGGACACTTCGGGACGTTGTGGCCATGGCTGCCACACTAAACCAACCCCCTGTACCTTTGCGGCATAATCCGGCATGCGCTCAACCATACTGACTACGAGATGGTCGAGGCGGTCTCACTTGACCTTTACAATTTTGAGCCTGAGATATTGGCATTTTTGAATCCTTTAAATATTGGTGATCCCTAACTAATTAACTCCCTGGGTTTTGTGTTTGCACAACCCCCATGTTTTGTGTTTGCACAGCTGACAGCCTCCCTCCAAGGCTGCTACCAAATCTTCCTCCTCCACCCACGATGTAACACATCCTCCTCCCCCCACCTAACACATTTTATTCGGCCTTTGTCATGACAAATATCAAGAATTTTATCCCTTTGGTTCTTGATCAAGAGGATGGACAATACTCATCGTGGGTTGAACTATTTCAAATACATATGTGTGCCTACAACGTTCTTGATCACATCGATTCCACCATACCTCGTGCAACTGACGTCGACAACCCAACGTGGAAATGACTTGATGCGATCGTCAAACAATAGATATATGACACTATATCTAAGGATTTACTTCATACTATTATGAAGACAGGTGCTTCGGCTCACGAATTATGGACAAGGCTAGAGGAAATCTTTCAAGACAACAAACATACACGTGTCGTGTATCTAGAGGAACAGTTTAATAACATCCGTCTTGAGAACTTTACTAATATGTCAGACTATTGTAAACAATTGAAATTAGTTGCGGATTAATTATCTAATATTGACACTCCGATTTCATAAATGAATATGGTTTTGCAAATAATTAATGGTTTGGCAAAGGGTGAGTACGATACATTTGTGACGATGATCCACAAGCCGTTCCTCTCCCTAACTTCAACAAGGATCGGTCACAATTGCTATTGAAGGAGACTAGACGTGCTAAACAAGACGAGCATAATCAACATGTGTTAGTGGTTGATGCACCAACAAACACCATTGCACCCGCCAGACCACCATAACAAACGGACCAACAACAACAGCGGGGTGGCCGAGATGGTGGCAAGGGCCGAGGCCGCGACAACTGGCGTGGAGAAAATTCCAATTCTGGTGGACAGTACCAACAAACACAATCCAACTCCCAGACCCAATACCCCTCCCAGTGGGCCAGCCCAATACCGTGGTCGATTCTCGGATAATGGGTCTCTCCCCATGCCCTTACCCAACTACTCCGGCCCAAAATTTTGGTCAACATCAGCAGCCGAGCGTACTGGGCCCTCTTCCAGGCCCACATTACACGGCTCAGCAACATCAGGGCTACTTCTCTCCGGCCCAGTAGCAACAATAGCAACAATATGGCCTTATGACCCCTACTAAACTGGGTCATGCCAAAAGTACTATGAATCTACAGCAGCACGACGATGCCTGGTACATGGATACGGGCGCCACATCCCACCTCACTCGCAACTCTGGTAATCTCCCTCAACTATTTAATTTGAACAATCCTCAATTTATTTTGGTCGGAAATGGTAACCGAATTCCAATTCAAGGCTATGGAACTACTCAAACTTCACCACCCCACCCTCTATTTTCCCTAAAAAATATCATATATGCTCCTAATGTCATTAAAAACTTAATTTCTATTAGGAAATTTGCCAGTGACAATTCAGTATCTATTGAATTTGACCCTTTTGGTTTTTCTGTGAAGGACCTACGTACGGGGACAACTCTTACGAGATGCAATAGTGTGGAGGACCTATATCCTTTCTCCTCCAATTCCACTGCAAGTGTCAATCCACAAATCTTTCTAGCTGCAATCTCTCCATCAACTTGGCACAATAGACTTAGGCATCCGGGAGCACTAATTTTTAATTTAATTAGAAATCAAAATTTGATTCAATGTAATAAAGGGAAATTTACCCATGATTGCTACTTTTGTCCTCTAGGGAAGCATGTTAGACTTTAAGTCATCTTTGAGTGTAACTTTTTCTCCATTTGATATCACTCATGCGGATTTATGGACATCTCCCATTACTAGCAAATTGAGTCATAAGTATTATTTGGTGTTATTAGATGATTTCTCTCAATCTTTTGGATTTATCCTCTCAAATACAAGTCCCAAGTTTACTCCATTTTTCTTAAATTTCAAACATATGTTAAAACTCAGTTTGAAAATAACATCAAAACGTTTCAATGTGACAATGGTCGTGAGTTTGACAATTCTCCCTTTCATAAATTTTGTGCGGACAACGACATGATATTTTGGATTCTCTTGCCCCCATACCTCACCTCAAAATGGTAAAGCTGAAAGAATCTTTCGCACCATTAACAATATGATTCGTAGTATGCTCTTTCATGCTTCTTTCCCCCATCATTTTGGGTCTACGCGTTGCACATGGTAGTATACATTCTTAATATATTACCAACACGTTCTATTCCAAACAAAACTCCAACCAAAATTCTCTTCTGTCAGATCCCTTCCTATGGTCACCTTCGGATTTTTGGTTGTCTATGCTACCCGAATCTATCCTCCACGGCTCCTCACAAATTAACACCTAGGACTACTCCTTGCACTTTCTTGGGTTTCTCTTCGAATCATAGGAGGTATTTATGTTATGATTTGTCCACCAATAAAATCTTAGTCTCTCGCCATGTCACATTTGTGGAGCACATTTTCCCATTCACAAACGTCCAAAATTCCCAAGTCACTAGCTTCCTTGACAATTTGGCCATCTCCCTTTTCATCCAAAATGTCATGCACGGAGCCGTAGTGGACTCCTCCTCTAGTCCAACTGTCAATCGGGCCCAACCCGTGCCTTAGACCTCTTCCTCTCCCTCCCTCCATGCCCAACCACAGCACGGGCCCAACTCTCCGTCGCTTTCCCAGCTCTGCCAGCCTCCAGTAACCAGCTCCCTACCCTGTCTGACCTCCCTCCTTCGAGCCCATATCCGACGCAGTACAGTCCAATTCCACAAAATGTCACTCGTTCGATCCCTATTCCTATACATCGCATGGATACTCGTGCCTAGTACGGGATTTTCAAACCAAAAGTCTACTTTAACCTATCAACTCAAGTTGTATCATCTCTACCTAAAATCCCTCAATTAGCCAAGCTTGACCCAAATTGAAATGCATCCATGCGTGATGATATTGATACACTGACTTCACACCACAATTGGGATCTTGTCCCAAAACCTAAGGGGGTCAATGTGATTCGTTGTATGTGGCTATATCATCACAAATTCAAGGATAATGGTGATCTTGAACGCCATAAGGCGAGACTTGTGGCAAATAACACGGAACAATAAAAGGGAGTTGATTGTGGTGAGACCTTCAGTCCAATGGTTAAATCAGCCACTATTTGTATTGTTTTGAGCATTGTTATGGGAAAGAACTGGCCGATTCATCAACTTGATATGAAAAATGCGTTCTTACATGGTGATTTGAAAGAAACTGTCTATATGCATCAACCACCTGGTTTTGTGCATCCCTCTGCTCCTCGACATGTCTGTCGTATTTGAAAGTCACTCTATGGCTTGAAACAAGCCCCTCGAGCTTAGTATGAGCGTTTTGCCAACTACATTATGCAGATCGGGTTCATATGCAGCAAATGTGATAATTCATTTTTCATTTATCATCAAGGTAACGACATTGCATATCTTTTTCTTTATGTGAATGACATTGTCTTGACTGCCTCCTCTGATGAGTTAAAAAACGAGATCATTAAATTAGTCAAATCTGAATTTGCCATGACAGATTTAGGTAAAATGAGTTATTATTTGGGGATTTCCGTGACCAGATCTAAAAATAATATGTTCTTGTGTCAACGTAAATATACATAGGAGATTGTTTACAGGGCTAAAATAAAAAATTGTAAGATCATGCCTACTCCAGTCGACTCTAAGTCGAAGCTCAGCGCCAATGATGGGGATCCGGTGCTTGATCCTTCTCTTTATTGGAGTCTTGCTGGTACACTTCAGTATCGTACCTTCATTAGGTCTGATATTGTCTATGTTGATCAACATGTGTGCTTGTTCATGCATGCACCTAAGGAGCCTTATTTTACCGCTCTTAAGCGTATCATTCGGTACATTAAGGGTACTCTTGACTATGGTTTACATCTTTATCCATCTGCACCGACCAGGTTCATCTCCTATACGGACACCGATTGGGGCGGTTGTCCTGACACACGTCGATCTACTTTCGGCTATTGTGTATTTTTGGGTGATAACCTCATTTCTTGGTCCGCAAAACGACAAGTTATGCTTTCCCGTTCAAGTGCGGAAGCAGAATATAGAGGTGTTGCGAACGTCGTTGCCAAAACTTGTTGGCTCATAAATCTCCTCCTCGGGCTTCATTGTCCCTTACGTAAGACATCTATTATCTATTGTGATAACGTATCTGCTGTCTACTTGTCTCATAATTTGGTTCAACATCAACGAACAAAACATATTGAGATGGATATTCATTTTGTTCGTGAGAATGTCGATGTGGGTCATGTTCGGGTGTTACATGTTCCTTCTTCTTATCAGTACGCCGTATATATATTTACTAAGGGACTTCTTCAGCAACTGTTCCTTGACTTCAGATCTAGTCTGAGCGTTATATATATTGCATTAATGAGAATACTTCAGACAATGGAGAATTACACACTTCTACAGGAACCTTCAAAGCACTCTGGAATCTCGATTTCTCATATAAAGTTCCATAGACTGCGAGATCTTTTTCACTGAACCAAAAGGGTAGAGGTGTGTCTGGTTCCACTAAATCCAGAATTTCCTGATTTTCGTCGGCTATTGGTATTTCACTTCTAGAGAAGAGGATGTTTTAGCATCAAATCCACCGAAATCAGCTTCAGCTCGCCCTGGCCCCTAGAAAAAAGAATCTCAAATAGATGTTAAAGGCAGCTAGCTAGAATAGTTTATTTTGAGGAAGCACATCATAAATGAAAACCATACCGTCCATCTTAAGATATAGAAGCCTTCTGGAAGGTATGTGTCGTAGTCGGATGGACCTGAGAGCATAAATGGCACCCCCATGGTAACAAATCCAGAGACCCTCTCCTCATGCAGAAGGACAAATAAGGAAATGACAAAAGCTCCAAAATCTTTACCAACGAGAAAAGCCTACATAAAATTTGCACATAAATTTGTGAGGGCGAGAGGGAGAGAGTATGATGAGCTGAGTAGTGCACATTACACATTACTATTGCTTCCAGAGTTCATTTCTAGGTGAACTCGTCCAAACTATAGTTCAAACGGACCTTGAAAATTGCCGCTGCTCCACTATTCAGGACACAAATATGCTATATGAAGGTGGACACTGGATATGGTAAGTCTATTTACTGCTAACCTATATATGTTGCTCGGACTATCCAAAAAGTCAGCGCATCCATATCGGATCCTCCAAAAATGTATTCCTTTTGGAGGATCCAACACGCACCCATCAACATTCTTAAAGAGTCGGAGCAACACATCTGCTAGTATATCCCACTACAGATAATTAAGCAACCATTTAATTGATATTGAAGAGAAACTAGCACAGAATATCCATGCTTCGTCTTACATTGACATTTATATCACAAGTATAGCAAAACTGCAACAAAGATTGATAGTGTAATTCTTTTAAATAGATAAATCAAATTACTAAACTGAAAATAAATGGAAAAAGAAGGTTAGACAAGGAATATCAGTTTCATTAATTCATCGTTTGGTTCATGAACTTTTATAGTGAGGGAACTTCAGGCTCTTCGAACATTATCTAGTACCCGTAAATTTACCATCTAGTGGTGTTGTGGAACAGTTTGAATTCCTCTCTCTATATATATATATCTACGCACTTAAATAGAGGTCTCATATTCAAACATGTGAATGAAGAACTTTGGTAGGGAGCATAGGCCTAATTGGTCGGATTCGACAGGCCACTAGATTTCAGATTTTGGATGATTATAAAGAAAAAAGATACCCCTAAATTTCTTCTTCCATCAAGAGATTCAAATTAGGAGCCAAGTGTTTGTTGCAGCTGCACAACTTAGATCTATTCTTTAACTTAAAAAGGAATTTACTCTAGAGTTAACTTTTAGCAAAAGGAAACTAAAAGGGAAGAATATCTTTCAAAATCGTAACCAAAAAAATCTAAGTTCTTAACTAGAGGTCTTGGATTCGAGCTTAAAATTTGGCACTGTGCAGCTCAAATTTAGATACCATATGTATAAATTAAGAAAATAGAACAGTAAAAATGTTCATCGCCTTTTTTCCTATTCAATCTATTATTTCTCTGCAACTAAGCAGAATCCAAGAACTACAATGCCAAGGGTAAACGCATATTCAGAGCTACATTATTACGTACGGGCTCGAATAAACTAAGTAGTTTTTGCTTAGACCCATACTTGTATTAGAAAATCCATTCAATTGCAACCCAGTAATTTAAAACAAGCTACAGGTCCGGGGCAAGTTCACAACTCATAAACTTGAAATTCGGGCTTGGGTATAAATAAAGATGGTACCTTGGAATGCTGAGAGCATCAAGGAGTCCAAGGAGGTCATTGACAAGATCTAAAAATGTTGTCTTTTCAGTTTGTGCTGGCTTTACAGACAACCAATAACATCTGTAATCAAAAGTAATAGCTCTGAAACAACTAGATTTGGCAATGGCCAACATTTGGTACCTCCAAGAATACCATATTTCAGGAAACCCATGTAAGAATACAACAACTGGGGCAGAAGAAGAAGATTCACTTCCAATTTCAGCTACATGAAGTTTCAGTCCACTCACTTTCATGAATTTATGCTATATTTCTTCCATTTTTAATAAGGACTATATATATCATTATCTTTACAACAAGTAGGTAGCTAATTATATTCATCTGTTCCAACTTATATAGGTAGTCTTTCCTTTTCTTGACACTCAATGTGATAGCATTCTATTTCTGGAAAAGGGTAAAAAATACCTCTGAAAGTTAAAATGATTTACTTGAGCCGAGGGTCTATCAGAACATCCTCTGTACCTTCACAATGTAGGGGTAAGGTGCATACACATCACCCTCCCCAGACCCCCACTTGTGGATTATGTTGGATATGTTGTTGATCAAAATGTACCTCTGAACTATTTGAAATAGATTAATTTTACTCTTTATTACATTTTCAACACAAAAATGCCCTTGTCGATAGTCAGTTAACTCAAAAGTATCCTCCAACTACCCAAATAGCTCAAAAATACTCTTCCCAACGGTTAGTCCTAAACAACGGGAAAGGTCATTTTTGCCCTTGAACTATTCGAAATGGGACGATTTTGCACAACACAACAAAAAGGGAAAGTTACACATTTGTTCGGGCAACAAAAAATAATTACATTTGTTAGTCAAATATATACTACTTTGTATATTTTCTGTATATTAGTTTTTATATACAACATACACATTTATCGGCTATTATTTTGGTATGTGATTATACAATGTAATTATTCCCAAGAAAATAACGGTACCTTTGGAATGTTAAGAGCATCAAGAGTCCAATGAGGTCATTAACAAGATCTAAAAATGTTGTTTTTTCAGGTTCTACTGGATTTTTAGACAACCCATAACCTCTGTAATCAAAAGCAATAGCTCTGAAACAACCAGATTTGGCCATTGCCAACATTTGGTACCTCCAAGAATACCATTTTTCTGGGAAGCCATGCAAGAATACAACTGGAGATGTAGAAGTTTCACTCCCAATTTCAGCTACATGAAGTTCAGTCCATTCACTTATGAATTTGTGATTTATTTCATCCATTTCTTTTTCACTTCCAACTTTCAAAGATACTAAAACTGACATAATATACCGTGATATACATTGCCTTGTGTATACCGTGTATATCACGGACACACAAGGAAATCATGAACCGTGTATACTTGTATATTTAGGTAATATATTGTTGTATTTAATTAGCATTATACACTTAGCATAATTATAGAATTCTTGTACAAATAGAATAGAGTTTTTGGAAGTAGAATAGGAATATGATTTTCCATATTATGGTAATTGTAAATTGTATATATACTCATTCATTAATGAAAATAATCAAATGATTATTTCTTTCATGGTATCAGAAGTCTAGGTCTCACATACCTCCTTCTCCAAAAGCTTCCGCTTCTCTCAGCTACTTCGAAATCCGAGCCCCTCCTCGGTTTTCCGTGTCGGTTGCTACCTCCTCCCTTCCCAAAATTTTCTTCCAAATCCCTCAATAACCCTTTGGTCTTTCGTTATGTCAACGTCAAAGAGCATGTTTCATCCTGCCCTTACTGTTTCTAACATCAAAAACAACATCCTTATCCCTATTGTTCTTGAGATGGAAAACGTCCAATATAAGACGTGGGCAGAGTTTTTAAAAATTCACTCTATCTCACATCAAGTCCTCCATCACATAATTCTTCCCGTTATCCCTCCTCATGCAGAGGATCCTCAGTTATGGATTACTCTTGATGCTATCGTCCTTCAGTGAATTTACTCCACTATTTCTATCGACCTTTTACAGACGATCATTGAATCAAACACTACAACTATGGCTACCTGGAATAGATTGCATGATATATTCCAAGATAACCAACATTTTCGAGTTGTCACTCTTGAGCAAGAATTTTCGCAAGTTAGCATGGAAAATTTTCCGAATGTTTCAGCTTATTGTAAACGGCTCAAGGAATTGGCGGACCAACTCCGTAACATTGGGGCACCTGTTACCAATAATCGTCTTGTCCTACAAATGGTTGCATGCCTATCTGAGGCCTATAATGGAGTTGGGACTCTACTTCGACAAAGTAATCCACTTCCCATTTTTTATCAAGCCCGTTCGATGCTCACTTTGGAGGAAGCCGGCTTGGCAAAAAAGGCGGCTACTGGCGCAAGTTCCGTGACAATGATGACCTCATCCGATAGTTCTCACGGTTTTGTTGACACTTCGAGCCAAAACCGCAACAACGGTGGCGGCAAGAAAGGTCAAAATCGTAAAAATAATGGCAAGAATCGTGGCAACAACAATGGCGGTGGCCAGAACAGTGGTGGCACCGGTGATGGGCCTCGGGGCAGTGGGCAGCAACCCAATTGATCTCAAAAGTGGGCCCCATGGCAGTGGAACTGGGCTAGTGGGCTGTGAACGTTGGCTATTTTTCGCCAAGTCCTTACTCGAGTAACTGGGCCCAGTTTCTTGGGTCCAGTTTCAGGTGTCAAGTTCTCTTCTGGGCCGGGGAAGCAAGCCGGTGTGCTTAGGCCTCGGCCTCTGCAAGCATTCCAGGTAGTGGGCCCCACACTGACTCCGACAGATATTGATGCCGCAATGCATACGCTTGGATTAAATCCTCCAGACCCGACTTAGTACATGGACACCGACGCCACTTCTCACATGACGTCAGACCAATGTACTCTCTCATCTTATTCCAATTTGAGCAAAAATCGTGGCATAATTATTGGTAATGGCAACTCAATTCCAATTCGTGGTTACGGTCATGCAAATTTATCTCCATCCCATCCACCTCTTGTCTTGAAAAATACCCTTCATGCCCCAAACTTAATTAAAATTTTGGTGTATGTTCGTAAATTCACCACTGATAATTGGGTTTATGTTAATTTTGATCCTTTTGGATTTTCTGTGAAGGATTTCAAGACGGGGATACCTCTCATGAGATGTAATAGTAGGAGAGATATTTATCCAATCACGCCCGCATCCAGTCTCTCGAGTCAAGCCTTGCCATCTACTTTTGCAACTTTAGCTCCTTCCTTGTGGCATGCACGTTTGGGTCACCCTGGGTCGTCCATTGTTTCTTCTTTGCATAAGAATAGTTTTATTTCTTGTAAGGGTACGCGTAGTACTCCAATTTGTCATTCATATCCTTTAGGAAAACATGTCGTTTGTAGCCTCTACTTCTCGTACTCTAATGCCATTTGATATTATTCATACTTATTTATGGACATCTCCCGTTTTAAGTTCTGTGGGCCATCGTTATTATGTTCTATTTTTGGATGATTATTCTAATTTTTTATGGACCTTTCCCTTAGCGAAAAAATCTCAAGTTTTTCCACATTCTTGACATTTCGAGCATTCGTCCGTACCCACTTCGAATGAGAAATAAAAATTATTCAATGTAATAATGGCAAAGAATTTGATAATGGGTTGTTTCGGAAATTTTGTGAAAATAATGGCATCCTTTTTCGTTTCTCTTGTCCTCATACGTCTTCACAAAATGGGAAAGTCGTTTGAAAAATTCGTACCATTAATAATATTGGTAGATACTTTCGTACCCCCTCATTTTGGCATCATGTTCTACAAATGACTACTTATCTTCTTAACATACTTCCTACCAAAGGATTGGAATATTCATTCCCTCTTAAAGTCCTCTATAATAAGAGTCCTTCGTATTCACATCTTAGGGTCTTTGGGTGCTTATGTTATCTGTTATTTCCGTCAACTACAATTAACAAACTTCAAACCCGTTCTACCGCTTATGTAATTTTGGGTTATCCATCTAATCATCGTGGTTACAAATATTTTAATTTATCATCTAATAAAATCATCATTAGTCGCCATGTTATTTTTGATGAAACTCAATTTTCGTTTGCTAAAGTCAGTAGTCCCGGACCTAGTTCGTATAATT
This sequence comes from Anisodus acutangulus, assembly GCA_029783415.1. NCBI lineage: Eukaryota > Viridiplantae > Streptophyta > Magnoliopsida > Solanales > Solanaceae > Anisodus > Anisodus acutangulus. Next base: position 19,676,166 of record CM056491.1, on the reverse strand, counting down.
TTTAGATGACGAGGTCTCCCTGTATATTATCCACCATTTATCGAACTTGTCCCACTCCCAAATTCCGCCAGCTGGCCCACTGCCCGCAGGCCCTATAGTTTTGTCGCCTCTGCCCAGTGGGCCTTCCACTCGGCCCAGTACCGATCTCGGTATTGTTCCAGTGGTCCAGCCCACTCTGCTCATCGTCCTGCTCGCTTTCCGTGTTGGGCCAAAGAGCCCACACTATTTGGCGAAGTCATCACCCATCTAAATTTTTGCCAAAATCCACTCAATTCTCCCTCAAGTCACAAATCGGTCACTCGTAATCAACGGGGTATTTTTAAACCAAAAAACATTTTAATATAAATTCTAATGTTCTTAAATCCCCCTACCCCATAACCAGTGTCTGGTTTAAATGACCCGGATTGAAAATTGGCTATGAACGACGAATATGATGCTATTATTACGAATAAGACGGGAGTTGGTCCCCCGTCCATGTGGTGTTAATATTATTCGGTCAATGTGGATTTTTACTCATAAAAATAATTCGGATGGTTCTTTTGCGTGACAATAAGGCTCATCTTGTAGGTGATGGTAAAACTCAGCAGATTGGCGTGGATTGTGGTGAGACATTTAGTCCAGTGGTCAAACTTGCTACCATTCGCACGGTTCTCAGTTTGGCTCTTTCGAAAGCGTGGCCCATTCATCAGTTTGATGTGAAGAATGTTTTCTTATATGGTGATCTTAAGGAGACCGTTTACATGCATCAGCCCTTGGGTTTTCGCGACCCCAAATATCCACATCATGTATGTTTATTGAAAAAGTCCTTGTATGGGCTTAAGGAAGCCCCATGAGCCTGGTATAAGCGATTTACACACTATGTATCTACTATTGGGTTTTCTCACAGCAGGTTTGATAATTTTCTGTTCATATATCGTCGTGGTACTTCCTTGGCATATATTCTCTTGTATGTAGATGATATTATTTTGATAGCTTCTTCTGATGCATTACGCAAGTCTATCATGACACTACTCAGTTCCGAGTTTACTATGAAAGACTTGGGGCCCTTGAGTTATTTCTTAGGGATTGTTGTGACTCGTCATACATGTGGGTTATTCTTGTCCCAAAGGAAGTATGTTGCTGAGATCATTAAGCGAGCTGATATGTCCTCGTGCAAGTCTACTTCCACTCCAGTTGATACTAAACCCAAGCTGGGTGTTGCGGCTGGCTCACCTTACGATGATCCAACCCACTATCGCAGTCTAGCAGGGGCTCTTCAGTATCTTACTTTCACGAGACCATATATTACATATGTCGTACAACATATGTGCTTATTTATGCATGATCCCAGGGTTGAGCACATGAATTCGCTCAAACGCATTATTCGATACATCCAGGGAACACTTGACTATGACTTACATTTATATCCTTCATCGACATCTACACTTGTCTCGTATACAAATACTGATTGGGGTGGTTGTCCTGATACCAGACGCTCCACTTCTGGTTATTGCATGTTTCTTGGTGATAACTTGGTCTCCTGGTCTGCAAAGCGCCAGTCTACATTATCACGCTTCAGTGTAGAGGCCGAGTATCGAGGGGTAGCCAATGTGGTATCTGAATCATGTTGGTTACGTAATCTTCTTTTAGAACTTCATTGTCACATTCAGAAAGCTACTTTGGTTTATTGTGATAATATTAGTGTCGTCTATCTTTCTGATAATCCCGTTTAACATTAGCACACTAAATATATCGAGATGGATATCCACTTCCTTCGAGAAAAGGTAGCTTGTGGACAAGTACGCGTCTGCCATGTCCCATCCAGGTATCAAATTACAGACATCTTTACTAAGGGTTTTCCCTTGGTCCTTTTTGAAGATTTTAGAGACAATCTCAACGTACGAAGACCGCCCGCTATGACTGCAGTGTGTGACAGAATATACCGTGATATACACGGTATATATATTGCCTTTTTTATACCGTGTATATCACGGACACACAAGGAAATCATGAACCGTGTATACTTGTATATTTAAGTAATATATTATTGTATTTAATTAACATTATACACTTACCATAATTATAGAATTCTTGTACAAATATAATAAGGTTTTGAGAGTAGAATAGAATTTTTTTTTTTCATATTATAAAAATTATAAATTGTATATATACTCATTCATTAATAAAAATAATCAAGAGATTATTTCTTTCAAAAACAGTTTCCTTTTTCCTAGTGTGTGTCTGTGTGTAAGACAAGTGAGGGAATTCGGTACACGGTGTTGACACCCACCTCACCAACCCTGACACAGCCCCCATACCGACACCCTCACTGCTACCAACCCCTTTGTCGTCCTTGACACCGCCGAACCTTACCCCATCACTTCACACCTACCCTATCCCCTAAAATCCGTCTCAAAAATTAGATTTTTGCCCTTTTAATTTCGAAATTCAAACTCGAACTTTAGGGGGGGAAATTCATCTATAAAACCCCCTTCGTTCTTCATTTTGGGGTTGGTTCTGGAAGTCGAAAAAAAAAGATGAACAGTCCGAAATTCGGTCGGTTTTGGAGTCTGATAACAGTTGGAAAAGAAATAAAAAAAGGGGTCGATTTGTTCTTAATTTTTGTTATAAAATTACTCTTTTTGTTCCTAATTTCGATCCAAAAATTTTCCCCTTTGTTCTTCTCGTTTTCGGGTCGGGTCTGTCGATTCGGGTCAGAATCCGAAATCCAAAATCAGAATTCTGAAATCGCAAAAATCAGAATTCCTAAAGGTAATTTCTCCAAGCGTATTCGACGATTCGAAACTCACCTCGGTTCGCTACCCGGAGAAGGTCCGTAAATAGATCTCCTCTTTATTTATTTTTGTGCATTTTTGTATTTGTTTTTGTTGTGTTAATCATGTAGTAGTTTATTCATATTGTTGTGTTCTCTGATGACTAGGTTATGTTAAGTATGGTAGCCTGTTTAGTTAACTTTTCTAGTAGAGATGTGCTCGGCCTGTTCTGTTAAGCTCAAGATTAGTATGACATTTAGTATAATGTGGCGAGGATGTTGTTTAATACCTGTTTAAAGGAATTGTAATGTTAATTAGTTAAATACCATGTGATGAATGTTGGCTAGTTTAGGTGTTCTTAGGATACATATTGATTGGTTTAGCCGTAGCTTAATGTAATTAAGTGTATGTAGATTAACTCTCATTGCCTGGATATTTTGAGCTTAAATTGTGATTGGTTAGTTGGGATGCTCACAGTCACTGCTCAACCTAAGGAATTGGCTAAAAACTGTGTTTGATTATCATCCATAGTTCAATAACATGTGAAGTTTGACGAATCTTGTGTACTTAATTTAAGTCTGAAGTTAAAAGGATTCTATGTGCTTTTTCCTATCTAATGTGGATTCAATGTGGTTAGATTGACCTATTGGATTAATATGCTTTCACTTGTCTTGAACTAGACTGTTCAACTGAAAGAAATAATCCCCTTGATTATTTTCATTAATTGAAATGCTATATATACAAGTTACATATTTTCATAATAGGAGAATTCTATTCCTAAAACCTTATTCTACCATAATTCTAACTATACAATTATGGTAAGTGTATATCCTAATTATGGTAAGTGTATATCCTAATCTAGGTAACAAATACACTACAATATACACAAAATATACTTTCCTTAATATACAAACTTTTTCCATCGCTTTCTCGCCCAAAGCCATGATGGGCCTGGACGATTTGGGCCCTTGCCCACGCTTTGTTCTTCTTTGGGCCCTTGCTTGTATACCTGTGATATATACTGCTGTATATTCAGTGTATATCACAGGTATATTACCTTTGTTTAACACACCCCCGCAGTCATAGCGGGCGGTCTTCGAACGCTGAGACTGTCCCTAAAATCTTCAAAGAGAACCGCTGGTAGACCCTTTGTAAAGATGTCTGCAATTTAATAACGAGACGGGACATGACATACACGAACGTGATCCTTTGCAACCTTTTCACGGACAAAGTGAATGTCCATTTCGATATGCTTGGTACGTTGGTGTTGAACTGGGTTATCTGAAAGGTAGATGACACTAATGTTATTGCAATATACCAAGGTTGCCTTCTGAATGGGACAATGAAGCTCCAAAAGCAAATTACGTAGTCAACATGATTCGGAGACCACATTCGCTACCCCTCGATATTCTGCCTCTGCACTTGAGCGTGATAGAGTTTCCTGACGCTTTGCCGACCAGGAGACCAAGTTGTTGCCAAGGAACATACAGTAGCCCGAAGTCGACCGTCTGGTGTCAGGACAACCACCCTAATCAACATCTGTGTAAGAGACAAGTGTGGATGTAGATGAAGGATACTTACCATAATTGTATAGTTAGAATTATGGTAGAATAAGGTTTTATGAATAGAATAGGAATATGATTCTCCTATTATGGAAATATGTAACTTGTATATATAGCATTTCCCACTGCTTTGCTGCCCAAAGCCGTGATGGGCCTGGACGATTTGGGCCACTGCCCACTGCTTTGTTGCTGCTGGGCCACTGCTTGTATACCTGTGATATATACTGTTGTATATTTAGTGTATATCACAGGTATATTACCTTTGTTTAACATGAACAATTCATGATGATCATGTGTATTTATTGTTCAAAGGGTTGTTTAATGATCCAAATCTTGTATTGTTTAGAACACCTGCACTATTAGTTATGATCTTGAATAAACTGATTGACCTTGATCCTTTATAATAACAAAGTTTTGATTGTTGCTTATCCTATCTAAATTCAAACAGTGATCAAATTCATCTATACTCATATGGGTATGTAAATGACCATCTCTAGTGGCTAAAGTGACCTCTTGTCTGAATACTATGATATTGGTTTGGTTTTCTAAATAAATGAATGTTGTACAAAAACAACAGTTTGAAGTGAGGTGGTGTGATCTATGTGCATCTCTGTTCCTTATTAGTGTTATTATGTTGTATTTTGTCTTGTTGACTCCCTTAATGATGGGATAAAGGGGAATCTGGGGAGAGTAGGTGGCAAAATCATGAACTTAGGCAACCCCTCTAATGTTGAAACTAAGTAAAAAATAGAAACAAGTCAAATAAATGGGCTAGAGGTAGGGTCTTGATGACTTTAAGGATATTGCATGTTTCACTTAACTTACCTGTGCTATCTTTAGCTTCTCATTGATTTAAACCATGGCCTATACTTGTATGAATCTATTTGGACATCTGTTAGGGTTTATGTGCTCTTATTTGGTCCAAAATATGTTCCTTTGTATGATCTAGACGTCCTTGAGATAAGGTCTTTTGTCCAAACAATGCACATGTTGAGGAATTGCTTTCTTTGTGAAATCCTGATGACATTGTGAGATTAAAAATGTGTATAAACTTGTCCCTTTTTTTTATATATTTTATAAATTGGCAAAATATAGATATAAATGTGTGATTAACTTCATAATCAATTTTTTTTTAAGGAAAAACAACCTCTTTGCTTGACTGATCCCACGTATGTCATACTCCTCTGTTGCCTATATTGTGATTGTAACATGTTTTATGTATATATTTTCATGTTCCGTTACTAATCAGTTTTTTTATATGAAATGCATCGGGAGCAATGAAGAGTCTCGTTATGGGACTCATCATAGCTATTGTCAAAACGAAGACCCGCATCCACATTCCTTACATTCTCCGGCCTTGGAACTTCAAAACAATAGGGCGGGATGACATCATTACCCGCCCTAGTCTGCTTTATTTATTCTCTAATATCGTCCTCTTTATTTTTTGGGTTGTAACTTAATTATTTAATTTTGTGCGGTCATTAGAATGCTTAGAATAATTACGCCTTGAGCGGATAGATTAATAGGGTAGTTTAAAATTGGAAACCCGCCGCTAGTTTATTTATTTTAGGCTCGGTTACTTTTAAAATCGAAAATCCGGCGCTAGTTCATTTTAGGCTCGTCATGCATGTTTAAACTTTCAAAATAACTTGGTCATCTTTTATCCGCGTTATTAATCATGCAAATAAGGTTTTATTTTACGCGATTTGCGATTTAAAATGACTGCCATATAAATTATTTCTTTGCATTATAAATAATTTACTTTCCTCCTTTATTATCAAATTGCAAAAAAATGTGTATTTTATAAATAATGTCATACAAATGCATACTTTTATCTAAAAATTCACTTTACATGTATATTTATAAATAATACCATGCATACTTTTTTTGAAATACCATGTATACTTTTTCGAAAAGGAAAATCTTTACATTGTCAAAATGTATCTTCTTATTAGCTACTTGCAACATCCTTTTAATTAACCCTATATTTTAAACATGCATTTTTCTTAACATAATAATTAACCTGAGTTTGATCGGACAATTGCAAGTTAGCGAATTTTAAAGGATGTCTAACCCCTTTCCTTTAAGATAATAAAGAACCTTTACTCAGAATCTCATAGTTTAGCAGACCAGTAATCATAGTTCATTTTGCAGCATTTTTGTTAACATTTAGGTGCTCTAATTTACCGTAGAATAATTAGGTGGCTACTCCTTAATCATTTATTAATTCAGGAAACTCCCATTACGTCGCGACCGTATTGGATCCCCCTTCCTCGTGGACGGGGCGGTCGAAAACGGGTGCGACACACGGTATCCCAGCACTAACTTTGGTATTAATTTTGTATCATGTTTGGGATAAATTTATACCTTATACTAAACAAAGTGTAAAATAAAGTCAAACTTAAAGATGTGACACCTTGGATTATTTTATCCCATCTCCTATATGGGATAAATGAGTCACAGGATTATAATTCTAGAATAATTTTGTCCGGGTAGGAAACGACCATTGGACATCACATCATGGCTTGCCACATGGCAGGCCCGTTTAGTATAGACGACATTTTTTAATGTGTTAAGTATAATAAGAAGGATTACAGATATTATTAGCTTTACTACTACCTGCTTGTAGTAAACTTATTATACTTCCTCCGTCCCAAAATATTTGTCGCAATTTTCATTTACACGCTCTTTAAAAAAGTATTTATAATATTAGTATTTTGATTATTATATCATCTTAACATAATTCATTATGTAATATTTTCTCAATAAATATTATTCCATCAACGATGAGAACTTCTTAAATGTTGCTAATTAATATAAAGGTAAAATAAAAAAAAACTATTTAATTTTATCTTGGTTAAATAAAATTACAAATATTTTGTGATAAATATTTTTAGTAAAGATGACAAGTATTTTAGGACGGAGGAAGTACATAAGTAGTAGTTTTTCGTCTTTGTGACATTCTAAATAATGTGATAGCATTTTCCTTTTAAGGAATATAATTCTAAAATAAAGTCTAAATATATCTTAAAAAATATTCAAAACTAAGCATATATGTCATTCGTTGATAGTTTTAATTCATAAATATATTTACCTTTTAATGATCGGTCCATATATAACTTTAATTTAACAAGAAACCCATGATTCTAATTAGCTGATTAATAAGCAAAAAAGAGCTAAATATGCCTTTAAAGTTTGTAAACTTTAGGAGATAAGCCATTCATTAATGATACCCTATGATACTTAACATGGTAGATAATGGTGAATTACGAGGATGAAGTGTTGAGACCTTTTCAATACGTGTTTAGGTTCAACGGTCGAATTATGAACGGATTGAGTTTAAAAACACGTGGACCAATAAATTAACGCCTTACATATTTAATTAAACAAACCATATAATCCACATCTGACTCTTCTGAAAAAAGGGGAAATTTTAATCTTAAAATTTCAAATTAAGGGCAATTATGATCTAATAGGCAGAAGGAGGGTAATACTGAACTATTTTTAATATGTTATAGATAATTTTTAGCTGGTAAAAATTACTGCCATTTAGAAATGAGTCTCGTAGTAGTTGATAAAGTTACTGTCACGTGACCATGAGATTACGTATTCAAGCCGTGAAAACAGTCTCTTTTAAAAATGCAATGCAGACCTTTATAGTTCTACTCTTCTCCGGAACTTGTGCGTAGCCATAACTTAGTATACTAGACGATCTTTTTTATAGGCCAATTTTGACCCTGTTTAACTTCATATTACTTATTTTAGCTAAAACTTCAATGTTATTATTAATCTTAGTAATCAAAAGTTTCATCAAGATACTCTTTAATTTATACCAAACAAAGTACTTGCTCTTGTTCATTTTAGTTGTTGTGTTCATTACAAATAATATTTCTTATTTTTGTTATTTTAAAAAGTTTAAAATATACTTAATTATTAATTTCTACCTTTACTTTAACGTGGTGAAAATGAAAGTATTATTAAATTGAGGTAAAAAAATAAATTAAATAATTAAATTAAATTACCCTTTTAGTTTTCTATTCAGTTCTTGTTACCCAGAAGTTCAGTTGTTTTAGTTCCTCAATTATTTCACCTCTTTCACAGTTTCACTTCTCGTCCAAAACTGGTAAAGCATGACGGTTGAAGTACCAAACGGCGTAACGAACACCGCCGGCCATTTAAACGGCGATTCGAAACCTCCTAACGCCGTCAATAGGAAACTAAAGGAGAGCGAGCGCCGCCGGAGTAGGCGGCGAAAGCATAAGAAAAACAATAAGGAGAATTCTGACGAAGCTAATGGCGGTGCTGATGATCGTGCTAAGGAGAATTCCGATTATCAGAAGGTATAGACAGATTATTCTAATGTGTAATTGATGAGTAATTGTTCTAGTGGAGGAGATATACTTTTTTACGAATTATTTAAGCATCTGTGACGATCTGTTAGGGTTTTCTGAAGGCATAATACATAAATAGATACCTTAACTTGGTCTTAACTGGCAACTAAAACGCTCTAACTTTGAGAATGCAATACCTCAACTCGTTACCAATGTGTTGTTGACGTAGCACATAAATTTTGGAGGTGTGTAAATGATCATTTTGTAAGTTGGAGCGTTCAACATTTTGTAAGTTGAAGTGTTCAGCTGACATAGTTGAGGTGTCTACATGATCATTTTATAAGTTGATTAAGACATAGTTGAGGTGTCTAGAAGATCATTTTGTAAGTTGGAGTGCTCAACTCATATAGTGGAGACAGTTGAGGTTGTCTAGACGATTATTTTATAATTTGGAGTGTTTAACTTACACAGTGGAGACATAGTTGAGGTGTCTAGGCGATCATTTTATAATTTGGATTGTTTAGCTGACACAGTAGAGACATAGTTTAGGTGTCTAGATGATCATTTTGTAAGTTGGATTGTTTAGCAGACACATTGGAGACATAGTTTAGGTGTCTAGATGATCATTTTGTAAGTTGGATTGTTCAGCAGACACAGTGGAGACAGAGTTGAGGTGTCTAGATGATCATTTTGTAAGATGGAGTGTTCAACCGACATAGTGGAGACGAGCTGAGGTGTCTAGATGATCATTTTGTAAGTTGGGAGTGTTCAACTACACAGTGGAGACGACCTGAGGTGCCTAGATGATCATTTTGTAAGTTGGAGTGTTCAACCGACAAGTGGAAACGAGGTGTCTAGATGATCATTTTGTAAGTTGGAGTGTTCAACTGACAGTAAATGCCAAGTTTAAGTGTCTGCCTTTTCTAAATTGGGAAGGATGAAAATAGAAATAATTAGAGTAAGCATACATTTCAATTGTTCCGTTTTCCTAGGTTCAGTGTGTATTAGAAAATTGCTTACTGAAACTTGATTCATGCAATTCTGGTTTCTCAATGTGAATATTTTCCAACTGAAGTGTGTTAAACAGTCTTAATAGGAGGCAACTTTAAAGGCTCTGTTTTTACTGAATGAGCAATATTTATATAGGTGGACATCTAATGTCTCAGCTTGATCACACCTTGGTAAACCTGTTTATTAAGGTTAGAACATGTGGGTGGGGAATACTACTTTTTCTTCTTTGATAACATTGATTGATCTGGTGGGCTTTTTTTTCCGAGAGGTGGATATTGAGTTATTTTTCTGATTCTATTTGTGTTACAAAAATATGTTTTATTTTTAATTATTCTCGTGCTTCAAAATTATGTGCATGTTAGGGTTTTATCTAGAAGATCCTGTTATTTCTTGATACACATAATGCTCTATGCATGTATACGTTTTTTGGGGTTTACCGGAGCTGTTTGACATAATTACTACCATGTTTATACAGGCCCAAATGTACTTTGCTAATGATATGGCTTTCTTTTTGATAAAGCTAATGATACGGTCTTCCCTTTGATAAAGCTAATAATATGGTTTTCTTTTATTTACTATAGGGTAATTGCTGTTCTTGTGTTCTTTTCTTTTGCATGGTACAGTGTGTATAAAAGTTGATATTTTGTGAATCTCCATGGTCCAGCTAGTTATTAAGAAACAAAGTTCATCTATATGACATTCCGAGGAAAAAAGATGTCTGATGTAGGTTGGTTCTATCATAACTTGACTATGATTAACTTGTTTTTCCAGCTGAAATAGTGATGTGCATGAGCTTCTATTTTGACATACCTCATCTTTTTCCAGAGACTTTGTTATATGTTGGGGCCTGTCGTAGAGTCTTTATTGTTAAATAAAAACAGTACTTTTTCTAAACTATACTTTAGTTGTGATAATTTATCAAATTGGTTAAATCTAAAATAATAACATGCTCTTAATTTAATACGATCCCACTATACATATCGATATACATAGAGATTCACCAACTACATTTCAGTATTTATGATTTTTTATACATTTTATGGTGTTTTAAAAAGTATGTGTATTTTCTGAGCTACTGATCTTGACCTCGCTTCGGCCTTATTTTCTGCAGTCCCTGGTGGAGCAAGTTGAAGTGGAATATGTCCCAGAAAAGGCAGAATTAGATGGCGAGTTGGATGAGGAATTCAGGAAGGTCTTTGAGAAATTCAATTTCAATGATGCTACTGGTTCTGAGGTAAAAAATAATACTTCATTTTCATTAAGTGATGCTATGTGAACTCTGAGTCATTACCTGGTCTTTTGTTGTGCCCTCAATCTCTTTTTATCTCTCAAGGTGTTGAAATTTATCACCGTTGTTTAAGAATTTTCCAATTTTTCATTTGCATAACTTTTTATTGGAATATCAGGAGAATGATAAAAAGGGCGAGACGGCTGCTGATGCTGCCTTACAGAAAACGGCTGATTCAGATTCGGAGGAAGAGCAGGATGCTCAGCCAAAGGAGAAGGGTATTTCTAACAAAAAGAAAAAGGTCTATCTCAGCTTCTATTTGCTGTTTCTGTTAGTTACTTTTATTTGTTTACCTCGAGTAGATTAAGACTGAATTACTTCTTCATTTCAGCTTTAACGTAGGATGAAAATTGCAGAACTGAAACAAATCTGCACGAAGCCTGATGTTATTGAGGTATGGATAAGTGGCGAATATTGCATATTATTGTTATCTTTTGATACATGCGAACATTGCATATTAGTATAATCATTTACCCTTTGCAGTTTGGATTCCCTGCAAATTTTTCTGTTCTCAGCTAAAATAAGGTTGCATCTCTGGCGAACAATCCAGTTCTGGGATTTTCTTGTTCTTACCGTTTTACAGTTATGCTGGAGCCCCAAGTCCCTCAGAGTTGCTTCTCCGTGCCCTTTCTAATATCTGCTTTGTCTTTGGTTGTGTTTCTATGCTTTGAAACAATTAGCAAATGTGAAACTATATGTGTTAGTATATTATTGCTATGAAAAAGTCAAAATGCTCACACATCAAAGGTAGTTGATATTATCCTTTTGTAAATTTGTCTTGGGGTAGGCCGAAAATATTTTTTTCCTTTCTGTTATCCTCCTATTAATTGTCCAGAGGAGTCGCAGAATCCCACCTAAAAGTTGACCGCATCTGGGCATGAACCTCATACCAAGACCTTTTCCATACATAGTCCTAACGGAAGGGTCAGCGTAACATAGATGAGATCTTCTTATGATAATAAGTAGTTCTTTATTATCTACATCATAGTCATCATCTTTTCCTTCTCCTTGGATTGGAACCAGCCTTTGCATGATCTGATGCAGGTTCTTTTGCACTCTTAGATAGCATAACATCGATTTCTCATGTATTCGGCATCTTACATGTCTTGATCTGACTATTGCCATTGATTTCTGTTTGTAACTTACGATTCTAACTGTAGATTATTTTCTTTATTTGTGTCTTATATGTCGTTTAGGTATGGGATGCTACTGCAGCAGACCCTAAGCTACTGGTGTATCTGAAATCTTACCGAAATACTGTTCCTGTTCCACGGCACTGGAGTCAAAAACGAAATTTTTTCCAGGTAAGTCATCACTGCTAATTCATGTATTTAGGTTGCCAACATTTTTACGACAAAAAAATTACGCTGCCAATTTTGTTTAGTACTTAGTGCAGAATATTTGTACCTCTTCCTCTCCATGTAACAATTAATAAGGATAGAACTGGGTTAAATTTAAGAGGGTTTGGTTTGGGAAGGGGTGACGGGATAAAGTCAATGAAGTTTGTCTTATATGTATATATCTGGTTCTTGCAGGAGGGCGACCTCGACACTGGTGGAGCCTCAACATGTAGGTCTTTCACAAATGGGATCCTTCATGATTCTATGTTTGTGTGTATTTTGTGGGTTGGGGTTGTAGCATTCCTCTGTTTATTAGTGTGTTGGTCAAAAGACATCTCCGATTCCATTTTTCGATGTAAAAATTATAGTTGCATTAAGTACCTTCAAGTTCGAGTAACTTAAATGTTCCCCACTGCACCAATTCTAATTATTTTAGTTGTCTTTGCATTATTCACAGCTTGAGGTGGCTAAATCTATTGCTATTATCAGCCAATGTGGTTATCTAATCCATTCACTAGTCCTTTGGATATGATATTGCTAATCTTTCCTATGTTACATTATCTCATCAAGCGTTGAATTTGATTTTCAGGGGAAACGTGGTATCGAGAAACAACCGTTTCAACTGCCTGACTTTATAGCTCCGACCGGAATTGAGAAAATTAGACAAGTACGATGAAATATGCGCCATTATTTCTTGTATATTTCTTGCTGTTCTGGCCTCGTGAAATAGGATTGTTTTTTTGTATGAATGGAACCTAAACTAGATGTTAATGGAACCCAATCTAGGAAATTCTGAGGGTTGGTTTTTCAATTTTTCTGAACTTTTGAAATACTGGCATTAAGAAATGAATGCCTTCATTTCAGCAAGACATAAAGACATCGATAATGAATGAATAACGTTAATGCATCAGTAGCTATCTAAATTCATCAGCATATATGTGGTTAAAATAGTGTAAAGATAAGCATAATATATGCTGTTAGAATAGTGTAAAGATAAGCATAATTCCAACAAAGAGAAGGTGCTGCCAATGTACTTCCTTATATTGACTTATCTTTGTACAACCCAATCCTTTTAATTTGAAAAAGATAGGCCCCAAGTATGTAATAAACATATACCAAAAGTATTTATCTGGAATGTGATATCATGTATAAAAATCTTTGTTTGAGAAGATGCGGTATATGATCTTTTCTGCAAGTATGTTTGGGCTTGACCTTGTTTTGTAATCTTATTTGTTCTTTTTGTGCAGGCTTACATTGAAAAGGAGGACAGTAAGAAGCTTAAACAAAAGCAGCGGGAACGCATGCAGCCGAAAATGGGAAAGATGGATATTGATTATCAGGTTCCCAATTTTCTTTGGTTCTTTGATGATACTGAAATAATTCATGTCTTGTCAAGTGCATGGATACTTCTGGTTAAATTATAATTGCTGTACTGTTCTGCTGTGTCTCCAGTTCATGTTATGCAGGTTCTCCATGATGCCTTTTTCAAGTATCAGACTAAACCTAAGTTGTCTAGCCACGGGGATCTATATTACGAAGGAAAGGAGTTTGAGGTACAGAATTTGTCTTTGACATTGTTGAATGGTCATATGCTTCTTTCATGTCTAGCTTGCATACAACTTTGATCATTCTCAGCCGTCTGGTATTTCATCAAATTCTTGAGAATAAAAATGACACTGTTTTTATTATGTACTTTTATATGACGATGTTTGATGGTTGATTGCATTGGGCTATACCAGTGTTAGATCTTTTTTTTTCCAAAGCTGCATCATCTTTTGATTTTTATATGCAGGTGAAGTTGAGGGAGATGAAACCTGGGACTTTATTTCACGAACTGAGAGGCTCTTGGTATGCCCGAAGGCGCTCCTCCTCCTTGGCTGATTAATATGCAGGTAGGTTGGCATAAATTTTGGTGCTGTTTTACTGGGTGTGGTCATTTTTGGTCCCCTTAAGTTTCTTGTCGTCTTGCTAGTTTGATGGATTGTGTTACTAGCACTTTCCTCATACTAACAACTTGCTGTGGCAGAGATATGGTCCTCCACCCTCGTATCCTCAATTGAAGATTCCTGGACTTAATGCTCCTATACCACTAGGAGCTAAGTTTGGCTATCGGCCTGGAGGTTGGGGTAAACCACCTGTTGATGAAGTAAAGATTCGGAAACCTTTCAGTTTATTTGAACCTTTTACATTCTTTCTACCACATGGTGAAGATAGTGTTTTTGCTGTAATTGTTTATTATTCTTAACATTTCTCCCTTTTTTGTTTGACATAGTATGGGCGCCCTTTATATGGAGATGTCTTTGGTGTGTTGCAACAAGACCAGCCTAATTATGAGGTATGCCCATTTGTATTGTCTTTGCTGGAGTTATTTCTTTCTGGGAGTATGTTCTCGGGGTAAACTTTTGCTTCAAGGTAGTCCCAGACCACTAAAAATTCAAGCATTACCTATTAAAAATATGTATTTTTGGGAACACACGAATTTGAAGTTTGTGAACTTACCTGAGGTGTTGGTAATCATGAAAAACACTCAAGTATCTAAGAAGTATCTCATTTATCAATGCTCGATATTTCATGATTTTTCAATAAATTCAAGTATGTTGTCTTTGTAATTAGTGTAGCCTGTGTTCTTGGATCCTATTATTATTTAACATAGTCTGTAATTACGTTTATCATGCCATTTATGGTCGTCTTAGGATGAACCTGTTGATAAGACTAAGCATTGGGGTGACTTGGAGGAAGAGGAAGAAGAGGAGGAAGAGGAAGTGGAAGAAGAGATGGAGGAAGAGGAGCTGGAAGATGGTATTCAGTCTGTGGACAGCCTTTCAAGGTAGCACTTGATCTAAACCTTTAAGTATCATAGGATATCTATAGAAAACTTGTTTTTAGCTCAAATTGCCACTGTTCCCCTAATTTTCGATTCTCCTTTGTAGTCTGTACATGCACTGTGAAGCAATCCTTAAGTTTTTAATTACATTTGAGGTATCATTTCTTAATGTGTTTGCTTCTTCTTGTAGTACTCCAACTGGAGTTGAGACTCCCGATTTTATTGACCTTCGAAAGCAGCAGAGGAAGGAGCCTGAGAAGCCTCTCTCTACCAGGTGAGAGCACTATATGTGGCAGCTATTTTTGGCGCTTCAATAGACGAATGTTATCTCCTTGTCAAGGAACTCACTGCTGCTTACTTGTTTTTTTTAAGGTGCTTGAAGAGAGAGAAGAAAAGATAGCTCCAGGAACTCTTCTTGGAACAACTCATACGTAAGTACTTGTTTAAACTTGTGCAGAAGTTGTATCTGTCATAATTCTTTTTTTCTCCACTGTGACTATCTTTTGCTTTGGCTGTTCAGGTATGTGATTAGCACTGGCACTCAAGACAAGACTGCTGCCAAAAGGGTAATGAAATCTTCTTGTCCTCTCTCCTTGTATGCTGCAGTTACATGCAAATTCATGTGGTCGTTGACTTCATGAACTGTTGAATGTTTACTTTATGAACTGAATGCAGAAAGAAATGATACATTATGATTGTTCTGTTGTTATCCTTCTTTTGAAAATTCTCAGAGGAGTGAATTATCCTCATCCTATTTATGGGGTTATTTCAGCCCCAGTTATGAACTGGTATTATTGTAGTTTTAGGAGTGGGTTGTTGTCACTTCTCATCCTGTTGTTTGGACCATTTTTCCCCGCGTATGTGACAGAAGTTGTTGTTTGTGAACTTGGTGCTATGATCAGTAGTTTTCGCTTGTGGCTTTATATGACTTCTATTATTATATTTTGCATCTGATTGATCTTCTTCTGCTTATGTTGAGGCTTAGTGATTGTGCGATGCTTGTGAAAGGTGGAAAGAATGTATTGTCATTGATTTAACGTATAATGGTTAAATCTTTTTAGAAGTATTTGATAGCCAAGTGGAAATGCATAAATTGAAGACCATGATATGCCACACCAAGATATCTGTTTTTCCCTTGGCCCGATTTCAGTATTTCATGATTGTTCTTGTTTCATGTTTGTGCCAATTCTGTTATTTTCTTAATTTTTCTGGGGACACTTAGATTAGAATTTTGAGGCAATTGCTTGAAATTTCCATTGCAGGTCGATCTGCTTAAAGGTCAAAAATCAGATAGAGTCGATGTTACTTTGGCACCTGAAGAGTTGGAACTGATGGACAATGTCCTTCCAGCCAAGTGAGTAGCAACACAATATATACTGTTTGAGTCATCAGAGGATCTCACATGAAATTTCCCGGACTTTTGCTGAAAACTTTTTGTTTCGTTTTATAGATACGAGGAAGCTAGAGAGGAGGAGAAATTGTGCTCTCAGAGAGAGGATTTCAGTGACATGGTTGCAGAGGTCTGTGATTATTTATCTTGCCTCTCGTATAGTCTTTCTAAAGTCCACCTGTGCTTCTTGTAATTGGTTTTTTAGTGCACATTAGTTCTGCCATTGATGAAATTGCTGCAGAATGAGAGGAAGAAGAAGCGAAAGATGCAGGAAAAAGATGGCAAGTCGAAGAAGAAAGATTTCAAGTTTTGAGGCGGATTTTGCTCTCCTGTTTTTCATCTTTTACCATTTACGATATCTCTTGCAAATATGGTCATTCGTTGGCTTTCTGAAGTCTGAACTAAAACAAATATATATGTTTGTAATGGCTTGAGAGGTGGTTATCGTTTTGTGTTAGCACAAGTCAAATTGTGTTTGGCTCTTCTGTCTCACTGCTGTGTTGCTATGTAAATGCTGTGGGAGACCGACCATTCATAATAAACTAATATTTCAGGTTGACACCTGAACTGGGAATGACAAATATTTCTTGTTACTAGCTACAAATATTCAATACAATCCATAATCCCTTAACGGAGATTTCAGTATTTAATGACATTTTAGGCTGAAAATCAAGCCAGACGTGGAGGTAATTGACATGCTAGACACCGATAGCCTACTAGTATATGCTATAACATTATTTGTAATTGCACGCAGAGCCGGGATTTGAATTTTATGTGTTCGAAACTTGTTATCGAACCAATAGCTCTTAGTTACTGGGCTCACAGATAAGTATTATTTCTGTCTCAATTTATGCGACAATTTCCTTTTTGGTTTGTCCCAAAAAGAATGACACATTTCTATGTTTAGAAACAATTTAGCTTTATAAAATGATTTACAATTACACATTTATGTAAGACTTATTTTGAATTACACATTTCAAAAGTTTTTCTTTCTAAATTCCGTGCCAAGTTAGTGCCACATAAATTGGGATGAAGAGAGTACATATTTGATGGATTCCCAATATAAATATAAAATTTGAGCAAATGCTACTAGTTTTTTGGCCGGTTCGTCCATACTTGTAAGTGATACTCTACCTTCGCTCCTGACTGCAAGTAGGTGATATGCAGTTGTATCACATATAC
This sequence comes from Anisodus acutangulus, assembly GCA_029783415.1. Taxonomy (NCBI): domain Eukaryota; kingdom Viridiplantae; phylum Streptophyta; class Magnoliopsida; order Solanales; family Solanaceae; genus Anisodus; species Anisodus acutangulus. The sequence continues at coordinate 19,658,485 of CM056491.1, read as the reverse complement.
ATGGAGCATAACATGATGGCTTATAGTCTTGCTAAGCATGGTTGCATTGTACTTGATAATGGTCCTTTATAGTTGGTGGAGTAATATATTAAGGTGTCGTTCTGTAGCTGGTTTGGAGACGAGTTAGCAGGTATTAATTTCTGCATTACTAATACCATATTTGATAGCTGGTTAAGAAGTAAGTTATTCATGTATAAAATTAATACAATGTTCGGATTGTATATAATTTTAAAACCCGCATAACTAATACATGTATAAGTTATGAGTGACTATGCATTATGAGTGAAATAATTAAATCATGTATAAAATAATATATAAGTTTTCTTATAACTTATACATGTATTATTAATAACTACAAAAATCTATCAAGCTACCAAACGACCCCGAGTATCTCCGGGGCAAAAAATGAAGAAGAAGAAAGAAACAAGGAAAAATCTTTTGAAAAGTATATCTTATATTAACCTTATTGTTAATCGATAATGATCATAGAGTTTGTAAATTTTTGTAGGTGACAACATGTTTCTTTTTCACCAGTGGGAGGGGCATTGACAGGCATAATTAATACATTGGGGAGTACTCTTATCTCTACAGGAAATTCCTTCAAATTTACAAGTAAATGCATTCGTGCAGAACAAACGGCGGTTGCAGATACATGTTCGCTTGTAGCAAAGTGGTTGGAACTTAATTTCTGCGTGGTTACACATAAAGTTGCAGTCACTGTCACTGTTGCAATACACGTACACTACATTCCTTGCTTCCACTTTATATAATACAGTACCTGTTATATTCATTTCATAGAATAAGATTGAGTAGATATATATATTTCATAGAGTAGGATTAAAAAAAAAAAAACAGCCTGATGCACTAAGTTTCCGCTATATATGTGGTATGGGAAAAGACCGGATCACAAGGGTCTGTTGTAGGTAATCTTATCTTGCATTTCTGTCAGAGGCTGTTTCCACGGCTTAAACTCATGACCTCCTGGTCACATGACAATAACTTTACCGATTACTTCAAGACTCCCTTTCATTTCATAGAGTAGGATTAAGTAGATATATATACACAAATAAAACAAATTGTCATTTTTTTTTTAGATAAATGCATGGCGAAATAACATTAAACATAGAAGACCAGCACATGCTGTGGTAGGATGGATATATAGGATTCCTTTTCTTTAACTAGCTAGATGTTCATATTTAATTAACCATAAAAAAAGCAAGAGAAAAAATAATAAGGAGCTAAGATTCATCTAATTTTAATAATATAAAATAACCCATGTTGTGTTTGGTAAGCACTCCTTTATTTTTAATTAGAGGTTTCGAGTTTGAATCCAATGAATGAAGATGGGCCTTATGTAGAAAATGCTTTATTATCAAAATGAAATGAATCCAAATTAATTTGATTTCAAAACAAATAAGTACCGGGCACCAAATAAAAAAATTACAAATAAAAATAAAGATAGTAGATAGATAGATATATTTAGAGAGAGAGAGCAACCACTAAGGAGAACCACCAAAATGAGAAGAGAAACCATCATCTTTGGAGCCATATTGTGTTGCTGGCTAATAATTTATCTGTTTTACGACTTATTGATCGTATGATTTAGTGTAATATATAAAGCAACATATTGTGTGAATAATAAATGATAATCCAAAATAGTCCAAGTTAAACATTCCGTAAAGTAAATTCTAAACAACAAAATGCATACACCATGCATGGATGTGTTGTTACAAAGGAAGCTGACATTTTTTGCGGAAAATGTTCTCTTAAACTTACTCTTAACAACAACAAAAAAAATTACTACTAACAAATACAATTTGCATGATACAAACAGAGGCGGAGTCAAGATTTAAAGTTTATAAATTTTAAATTTGCCATGAATCCATAGCTCGTCTTAGTTTCTGGATTAGCTATTAAATATTTATATATATTTAATGAACTTCCTAATACAAATAAAATGTTTAAGCAAACACTACAAGAAAGTATAGAACTGACAACAAAACTTTAGCAACAACAAATACATTGTTACTAAAAAAGATGGCAACAAATTTAATATGTTGTTGTTGCAAAAAAAATTCGTGTTATTGCAACGTTGCGAAAAGTACTTTTGACAGCAACATCCAACATATGTCAACAAAAAATGTTATTGGCAAATATTTTTCTTCTTGTAGTGAAAAATGACTGGATTCGATCAAACCCGCACCTAATAGGCTAGCTCCGCCTCTGGATACAAAACCTGTTTTATCTATCAAACAAATAATTAGAGAGTTTGTTTGGGCAATGGGGGAGTCACGTCATAATTACGAGCTCGGCAGAATTCAATAGCTTTATCTCAAATTTTATATTTATATTAAAAAATCATGTAACAGGTGTAAGTAATTTATCGTAATATATGTGGGTTACAACAATTGCGGAAAACGGAAAGTAAGTACATATTACAGATTGCTAGAAAGGATAAACTAAAGATTACAACAAACTGGAATCAAGAACATTACAAACTCTTTGTGATTTGCTGAGTCGAGTGATGACACTCTTTCTTTAAGACAAGATTGCCCCGTATATCTCCTTTTACGTTATCGGGCAATAGTCTCCCAAGATACAACAACAACTTAACAAATGAGCAAAGGAAACTCAAGTGTTACTCTTGAAGAATCTTTGAATATAGAAAACTTGCTAGAGAGGAAGAAGAAGATTTCAGAAAATTTCTAAGTCTCTTGAACAATTGAGCCAAAGGCCTCAATTTATAGTGTAAGGAGATGACCCCTCAACCAGCCAACTAATGACCTTCAATAGCCATGTAATGACACTGATTGAGGGGTTACATTCAGCCAATTAATGGTTGAATTCATGTGCCAAATAATGGAGATTCAATGCTCCAAAATCAGCCCAAAAGTCAAAACTTTTCATCTTTCCGTCGCAACATTCTGCCTCCGAAGCGTTGCGGCTCTGCGAATTAGCGCCTCGGCTCCACTAGCCCAATCCACCATTTAGCGCCGCGGCGCTTCCATGGAGGCGCCGCGGTGCTCGTGACTATGACTCAAGCCGGTGTTGTGTCGCTGACCCTTCAGCGGCTCGCTGACGATTTTCGACTCGTTTCATCTTACACTTCGCACACTTCTTCCTTCGTTTACCAACGTGGAATATTTGTCATTTGGCCAATAACCGTCCATCATTCTATGTCTCAAACGTCTTACTTATGTACCAATATCTCTTTCACTAATGAAATTTGCGATACTTGACACTATGTGTGCACATGTGTGAAAACGACGTTTTCGACGTGCGAGGCCCCAATTGTTCGAGTCATAAATAATGGGATAAACTTAATTCCACATTAGTAAATTTCCAACAATATAGGTAAACTACTGATATAATTGGCTAACTTATCTGCTATCCTGTTCGCTCCTGGAATTGTGTTGAGTTAATAGATTGTCAAGCTGGTCGAGTAGTGCTTTGCAAGCATGTGTGATATTCGAATAACATAAATTAGCAGGTTTTAGGAGATTTAATACCTTTTATTAGGACGCAACATCAATTTTCAATGGCTTAAATCCATTATGAACATTTATTTCAAACCATAAAGAAAGAATATTTTTCTCCATACCAAACACACCCTATATCAATAAAAGTTTTTACATTCGGACCAAAAAAAATTAAAGAAACAAAGGAAAAATCTTTAAGAAGTATTCCGTTTTATTTTATATGTTTTAGTTTGATTAAATACGAAGTTTTAAGAAAATAAGCGAGATTTTTGAATTTTGTGATTCAAAAATGTGTATATGAACCAAAATGCCATGAATCTTGTAGTCTTCAACATGATATGTGAGATATTTGAATTAACGAATTAGTAAGACAAAACACATAGACGATCCTCTAAATTTGTCCACATACTTCACCTAGTTAGCCATCTAAAGTAAATATGTTTTCATATAAACACTTGACCGATACTAAATATTGTAATTGTAGATAGGTTAACATTTTAGTGGGTCATAGACTCCATCTGTTATCTCCTTCTATGATATGTTGTTGTCGACGCCATATTTCATACGTCACTAAGTCATCTCTGCCTCCCTGTGGGTAAGCACCTGCGAAAGAAACAGAGGACTTCATTTAGTCATGACCCCACGATCGTATTCTGAACGATCAAAATAAAATAAAGTTTAATGAAGATAAGTTTCATATTCAATTAATTTCTAAGTCTCTTTAGTGGGGTGGGCGCGGGCCGATTTTTCAATCAGAACCCCTAAAAATCGTACGTAAAACGCGCTAATATAGTAAAGAATCTAATCAAAAAAGACAAGTGGCCTTGTTATTTTAAATAATCAGTTAAATAAGCTTTTGGTATATATATCATAGAGTTTGTGAATTTTTGTTGGTCACACTATTTTCTTTTTCACCATCAGCATATACAGGTGTAACCAATACATTGGGGAGTTCTATCAGTATCATCACAGGTGAATTCCAATTTACAACCAAATGTATTTTTGCAGAAGTAATTTTTGTTGCAGACACATAGGCTTTTGTAGCAAAGAGGTTCGAACTTATCATCTGCATCTTTACAAATGAAGTCACAGTCACTGTCACTGTTGCAATGCACATACACCACATTCCTTGGTTCCACTTCATGTAATATACCTGTTATATTCATTTCATACCTGTTATACATGGTGAATTATAACATAAAAAGAAGATCAACAAAGGTTGTTCTGGGGTTAATAGGATTCCTCAACTTTTAATCATATATCTCGGTTCGAACCTTGTGAACGAAAAAAAGTTTGATAGAAAATATCTTACAGCAAAAATATATATTTCAGTCGAAAATACCTACCAAGTATTGGGGGGAGTGCATTCTTACAACAACACATCATTAATAAGTTTCCCACGACATACTTAAACAACAAATGCCCTTTTGAGATCTTGTACCAAAGAAAACCAGACTATACAACCCTGAGAACTTTTGGATGTTTGTGCTATCCTACAATATCTATGACCCTAAGAGACAAATTAGAACCAAGAACCACACCCCATGTATTTGTTGGATACCCCTTTGGAACCAAGGGATACAAAGTTCTGAGTCTAACCATAAAGAAGATACATGTTTCTAGAGATATTATTTTTCATGAGAATATTTTTTATTTTGCTTTTTCTAATATCTCTCAGATTTCTCCTTTATTTCCTAATACTGTTATTTATTGTGAGTCTTCTTCTCATTTTGAAAGATATCGTTTTGCTCCTAAAAGTGATAATAACAAAAATTCAAATGAAACTTTCAATGACATGTCACTTGAACCTGAACAAGCATCACCCATTGTTGATCCATCTCCTAATAGAAACACTATTGATCATGATACTGACCATACTACTACATCTTCTCCATAACATACTTGCATAGAACCTATTCCATTTGTCAATGATCATATCATACAAGTAGACAAGCCAACTAGGATTTCTCATAGGATACACAAGACCTCATCTCACCTCAAAGACTATATTCACTCATTACCTGCACTCAAACCACACAATCAAGCCAACACAGATTTCTCCCTCAATGCCTTATTTTTCCTAAATCATCATATTACACTTGATGTATTGGTTCATGATAGTCAAAGATAGGTTGAGAATGTGTGTCATAACAATGAACCATCTTCTTATGAATAAGCTGTTGTTAATCCTGCTTGGCAAAAGGCTATGACACAAGAGTTTGAGGCACTTTATGCTAATCATACTTGGGACTTTGCTTTTGCGGACAGACAAACATGTTATTGTGTAAATGGGTGTATATGGTAAAGCACAAGGCAGATGATAACATATAGAGGTTTAAGGCTAGATTAGTTGTTAAATGATACACTCAACAACTGGGAGTTGATTATACAGAAACTTTTTCACCTGTCATTAATATGACAACTGTAAGATCTTCGATAGCTATTGCAGTGAAGAAAGGTTGGGATATTCACCAATTGGATGTGAATATTGCTTTTCTGCATGGAGATTTACATGAGGAAGTTTATATGAAAGTTCCTCAAGGTTTGGTGGTATAAAGTCCAAATTTGACATGCAAACTAAACAAATTATTGTATGGACTGAAGCAGGCAAGCAGACAGTGGAATGCCAAGTTAACTGAGGCATTATATTCAAGAGGATACAATCACTCATTGAATGATTACTCTTTGTTCCACAAGAATGAAGGTGACTCAGTAATCTTTGTTGTTGTTTATGTTGATGATGTCCTTATAACTGGGACAAATCAACTTGAGATCCATCAGTTAAAAGCTTTTCTCCATTAGAGTTTTAAAATCAAAGATTTGGGCAAGTTGCATTATTTCTTGGGCCTTGAAATTTTGTATAAAGATGATGCAGTCATTATATCTCAAAAGAAGTTCATCCTTGATTTGCTAAAAGAGTTCAACTCTCTAGGATGCAGTAGTTTCTCTTTACCTCTTTATCCAAATGTCAAACTCAAGGCAAAGAAAGGTGCACTACTTGAAAATCCTACTTCTTATAGGAAGCTAGTTGGGAAGCTAAATTTTCTCATAAATACTTGATTAGATATAGCATATGGAGTTCATCATCTCAGTCAGTTCATGCAAGAGCCTAGGAAAACACATACAAAGGCTGCATTTCATCTATTGAGATATTTGAAGAGTGATCCTACTCTAGGTATTTTGATGTCTAAAGATTCAAACTGTACTGTCAAAGCATATTATGACTCAGATTGGGCATCATGTCCTGACTCTAGAAGGTTTGTAAGTGGATATCTGATATTATTTGAAACCAGTCCCATAAGTTGGAAGTCAAAGAAACAGGAAACATTGTCTTTTTCTTTAGTAGAAGCAGAATACAGATCATTAAGGAAGGTGGTGGCTGAATTGGTATGGCTTAATAGACTATTTGATGAATTGACAATGCCTTCTTGCATTCCCATCTCAGTATTTTGTGATAGTCAGTCAGCACCGCACATTTCCAGGAATTCAATTTTTCATGAAAGAACAAAACAAATAGAGATGGATTGTCATTATGTGAGGGATAAACTTGAAGAAAGACTCATTGCTCTACATCATATCTCTCAAATGATCATTTGACTGATGTACTCACCAAGGCACTCACATGAGTTAGACATGCTTCAGTTCTTCACAAGTTGACAGTGTTATTCATGTTGGAAATTTGCCTTTGGTGGGGAGGTGCGTCCACCCACATTTAATGAATTAAACACTAGTGTTACGCATGTTGGAGGCTTTGTCTCTTCACACATGCATAATCTACTAAGTGAGTAGATGACCGTAGGGCCAAGAATCGTCAAATTTCGTTGAGAAATGAAAAAGATATTGGTCCACGAAGTAAGGTGTTTGAGGCATGAAAATATGGTGTGGGACAAATCTACCACATCGGTGGAAAAATGAATAATTGCTCTCTTTACAAGTCTCATAATTGGCTAAGGGTTTGGGACCCCAAGGGGTAACCCATGTGTTTAAAGGAGGGAGGACCTAGATGTGCTTGGGTTCAAGGCTAAGCCCACACGCGCGCCGCCTCCCGCCCGTCCCTTGGGTCGTGGGTCGTGGGTCTTTCTGAACGACGGAAGGCAGAAAGTTTCTGCCTACCGTTGGAGTTGATTTTTGGGGCGTTAGTGTGCATTAACCAGCCATTACAGCCCTCCTTCAATGGCCATATTTTGGCAGTTGAGGAGTCCCTCCCTCATGTTATATATTGATGCATTTTGGCTCAATTGTATAACACGAAAAAAAACACACACACAAAAAGACAGCAAAAATGAGACTACAATATAATACTGACAAGCAAGAGAACAATCAAATTACGTCATTAAACAAAGGAATGTAAAACTCAATACTCTTCCTTCCTTTTCCGTTCTTCAGCAAGTCGTTTCGTATTTATTTTCTTCGTCAGAATCAACCTATTTTCTTTGTAGTGTTGATAATAGGTGTTGTTTTATCTTGGGAGACTATTGTCCGTTAACGTAAAATCATATATACGGGGCAATCTTGTCTTAAAGACAGAGTGTCATCACTCGACTCAGCACACAGTTGTAACCATCCAGATTTAGTGTTTCTTGATTTTAGGTTATCAAGATTCAAGACTCAACAACTTTGCAGCAGTTCTGAATATTAGCTATTCGTTTATCCTTTCGATTCGAACACGTGTAATATTTATTTACTTCTCGTACTGCTTTAGATAACTAACAATTCACACTTCCAACTTGAGGGGGGCTATTGAGAGAAGATTTATTTAATTTATTGTATTTGCATTAATTACATGAGTTCTAATTAGTTAGTTAGTTGTAAGAAGTAGTTAGTTAGTTAAGGAATTGGTTAGTTAGTTAAGTGGTCCAGCTGTCAGCCCAGCTGTCAGCATTTCTTTCATTAGTTAGTTAGATATTAGATTAGATATTTTGTATTAGTGTGGGTATATATACGATTGATCAATGTAAGAGAAAGCTGAGCTTTAAGTTTCATTTTCTCATCTTCCAGAAACTTACTTTTTCTCCCCATTGTTGATGCACAGTTCCACGAGCTCAAATCACCATTAAATCTCCACCTTAAGCTCGAGTTTTTCATCTCTGTTCTTGTCAGGAATCAACTGGTGAAGTTTTGTCTTAAGTCATTTTATAGGAGAGACCCGTATACTTACATGATTTTGTTGTAAAAATACAATTTATTTTTTTACTAAGTAACTTTTATAACTTGAATGGCCAATATGTTATCTAATTTGCTAAAGTTATTATCGATCTTTGATGAATATCTTTTTAGAAAATGGTTTTCACTCTTTGATTAAACAAACACCAAAGAATATCTTTTAGGAGAGTATGGCTAATACTCATCCGTCTCAATTTATGTAATACTATTTGACTTGACACGAACTTTAAAAAAGAAATGAAGATTTTTGAAATGTGTGGTTCAAAACAAGTCTTATATAAATGTATGGTTGTAAATCATTTAATAAAATTAAATTATTTTTAAATATAAAAAGATGACATTCATTCTTTTTGGGACATATAAAAAAAAATAGTATCACGTAAATTGGAACAAAAAAAGTACATATTTTTAAAGAAAGAATACTTAAGGCCCTCCTAAACATGCATTGTTTATTTGATGGATGCTTAAATTATTCGTAGTTTTAATTATTGCTGAACTTAACTGTTTGACAGTGTTCAACCCCTGTATGATCTCATCCCAATCAAATGAAAAACAACCGCTGTCGCGTAAAACCAGGGGCGGTTCAACATAGTTTAAGCCTTAAGGCAAAAAATTAATCTGAGGCCCAAGTTTAAAAAAAGAAAGTTCACTGTTATATTAAGAAATAAGTTATTTATGTATAAAATTAATATAGTATTTGTATTATTGTTATTTAGAAACTTGCGTAACTAATACATGTACTTGTAAATTATGAGGGAATCTATGCATTATTTTATGCAGGATAAAAGGTGAAATAACTAATACATAAATAATTAAACCATGCATAAAATAATACATAAAATTCCTTATAACTATATATGTATTACTAATACCTACATAAATCTAATCAGCTACCAAACGATCCCCAAGTGTCTCCCGGGCCCAAAAAAAAAAAGAAGAAAGAAAGAAAGAAAGAAACCAAGGAAAGATCTTTTGAAAAGTACTCCCTCCGTTTCAATTTATGTGACATCATTTGACCCGACACAGAGTTTAAGAAATAAAAGAAAATTTTGTTATGTTTACCAAAGTACTCTTACTTTCTGCCTACTTTTGTTGACTTTTCTTCTCAATAAGTACATCTTCAAAATTAAGTGGGACCCAACAAGAATAAAATAGGGATTGTGCCATTACATAGTTGCCAAATTAAAAAATGTAATATTCTTTTTTAGACAAACTAAAAGGAAATTGTGCCACATAAATTGATACGAATGGAGTATATCTTATATATTAACCTTATTGTTGATCGATAATGATCATAAAGTTTGTGAATTTTTGTAGGTGACAACATGTTTCTATTTTCACCAGTGTGAGGGGCATTGACAGGCATAATTAATACAATTTACAATTTATGAAAGAGTATATATACAATTTACAATTTTCATAATAGAAATATGGTTTCCTATTCTACTCCTAAAATCTTATTCTATTTGTATAATAATTACATAACTAAGGTAAGTGTACAATTCTAATTTAACTACAACAAGACCTTACCTAAACTAGATCACTAAACAATGATATACACGGTATGTATACACTGTGTATATCACGGGTTCAACAGTCCATATTTGCTTAAGTCTGCTCGTGATATACATGACAAGTATACCGAGTATATCACGGGTGTTTATCACACCCCCGCAGTCATAGTAAGCGGTCTTCTTACGCTGAGACTGTCCCTAAAGTCTTCAAACAAAACGGAGGGAAGACCCTTTGTAAAGATGTCTGCAATTTGATACCTAGAAGGGACATGTAAGATGTGTACTTGTCCAAAGAACTGAGAACAGGAGATGTCCATAAATCGCTATGAATAATATCAAATGTCATTAAAGTACGAGAATTAGAGTCTACAAACGGTAATCTAACAAGTTTTCCTAGAGAACAAGATTGACAAATTGGAGTACTATGCGTACCCTTATAAGAATAAAATTGTTTTTATGTAAGGAAGAAACAATAGACGACCCAGGGTGACCCAAACGTGCATGCCATAAGGAAGGAGCGAGAGCTGTAAAAGTAGATGGCAAGACTTGACTCGAGAGACCGGATGTAGGCGTGATAGGATAAAAATCTCCCCTACTATCACATCTCATGAGAGGAATCCCCGTCTTGAAATCCTTCACAGAAAACCCAGAAGGATCAAAATCATCAGAAGCTCAATTATCAATGGTGAATTTACGGACAGACACCAAATTTTTAATTAAGTTAGGGGCATGAAGGGCATTTTTCAAGTCAAGAGGTGGATGTGGGGGAGACAAAGTTTTATGACCGTAACCACGAATTAGAATTGAATTGCCATTACCAACAATTATGTCACGATTGTTGCTCAAATTGGAATAAGACGAGAGAGTACCTTGGTCGGACGTCATGTGAGTAGTGGCTCCGGTGTCCATGTACCAATTTGCATCCGGGGGATTTAATCCAAGTGTGTGCATCGCGGCTTCAATGTCGATAGGGGTGGGGCCCGTTACATGGTGGGCCTGCGGAGGCCGAGGCCCAAGCACACCCGTTTGCTGGCTCGACCCAAAACTGCCTCTCTGGTACCACTGCTGACCCGAATAATTGGGCATGTTGTTGTTGGGATTTTGGGCCCAATGTCCTAGGAAAGCAGTCGGTGGGTAATAGGGGTTGTTGGGCCTAGGCCCACTAGCCCAGTTCCACGGCCATGGGCTCTAGGATTGTGGCTAGTTGGCTTGAGGCCCACTACCCCAAGGCACATTGCCATCGCAGTTTTCACTACAGTTTTTACCATTATTTTTGCGATTCTGACCTTTTTTGCAGCCATCGTTGCTGCGATTTTGGCCGGAATTATTGGAGACGGAGGGAGAAAAGTTAGACTCGGTCACCATGACGACAGAAGGGGCCCCAGTGGCCGCTTTCTTAGCCAAGCCTGCTTCTTCGAGCGTGAGCATGGAACGTGCCTGATAAAACTACGGAAGAGGACTGCTCTGACGAAGAAGCATACCAACGCCACTATAGGCCTCAGATAGGCCTGCAACTATTTGAAGGACAAGACGATCGTTGGTAACGGGAGCACCAACGTTGCGGAGTTGGTCCGCCAATTCTTTCAACCTTTTGCAGTATGCTGAAATGTTAGGGAAGTCTTCCATATTGTCGTGGGAGAATTCCTGCTCAAGGATAACAACACTAGAATTTTGATTATCTTGGAATATATCACGCACTCTATTACAAGCATCGATTGTCGTAGCGTCTGGTTCGATAATCGTTTCCAACAAGTCGGTAGAGATAGTGGAGTAAATTCGCTGAAGAACGGTAGCATTAAGGGTCGTCCACAATTTAGGATCATCCTCAGGTTTAGGCACCTCCGTATCAGCAGGAGCCAAGGGAAGTATGTGATGGAGGACTTGATGCGAGCGTGCGTGAACTTTGAACAGTTCGGCCCATGTCGCGTATTGGACGTTTTCTATTTCAAGAATGATAGGGATGTGGTTCTTGATGTTAGAAACAGTAAGGGCAGGGTGAAACGTGTTCTTAGCCATCACAATCAACGCAAGACGTGACGTAGGGATTTGGAAGAAAATTTGAGAAGAGAGAAATGAGCAAAGTGCACGAAAACACAGGGGAAGGTCTCGTAAATCGTGTCACTAGAGAAGAGAGTTTAGGAGAGGAAATATTTGACCTAGACTTCTGATACCATGAAAGATATAATCCCCTTGATTATTTTCATTTATGAAAGAGTATATATATACAATTTACAATTTCTATAATAGGAATAGGGTTTTCCTATTCTACTCCTAAAACCTTATTCTATTTGTACAATAATTACATAACTAAGGTAAGTGTACAATTCTAATTTAACTACAACAAAACCTTACCTAAACTAGACCATTAAATTGTGATATACACGATATGTATACAACGTGTATATCATGGATTCAACAATCCATATTTGCTTAAGTCGGCCCGTGATATACATGGCAAGTCTACCGTGTATATCACGGGTGTTTATCAAATGTAACAAACGATGATGAAACAGTAACCAAACTCCCAGTTCGTATGGATAAGAATTGATTCAATTACACTAGCTAGTAAATCAAACTAATATTTGAACGATAGAATTACTGAAAGTAAGGGATATTACAGAAGAAGGGGATTAGAAATTAGACTCAGAAAAAGGGGATGAGAGATACAGACTTTGCAAACTGCAACATGATTCGCATAAGCCTAATTTGTTCTCATCAGTCACTACTTATCAACCCGTATCTCAAATATAACCACTAAATTCGGTGTTAGGCTATCTTGCCAATACTGATCCAGACTCATTCATAACGTTAGACATATATATACACTCAAACAAAATGAACAATTTTTTTGTTGAGAAACATTAAAAACATAAATTAAGACTAATAAAGATTATAGTGTGATAGATAAGATCTCTTTTCACCCTCATGTTAGAAACAATGAAAAGGAGGGGGGGGGGGAATCTGATAAGGAGTGCTTCCCTTTTAATGGATCTTATGTGTGCAAATTTTGCTCCGCCTAATGCCCACTAAAGGGTAAAACGCCTCCCTATCAATTTTTTTTTAGTTAAAGGGTTTTAATTCGATACTTTTAATTAAGGGTCAAGATTCTATCTGTCTATGCACAATTATTAAGGGTCAAGATTCTATCTGTCTATGCACAATTATCCTTGGTAACTAAATATCTTAATATCTTAATTTATATTGAGAGAGAGAGAGAGTAACCACTTGCAAGAACCAACAAAAGGAAAAGAGAAACCATCGACGTTTGAGCCATATTCTGTTGCTGCCTAATAATCTGCTGTACGATACATTCATCTTAATGCACTAGTAGTAAATAGAGCAACATTATATCTATTATATTGTGCGTAAGTAAGAAATAATAATCCAAATAAGTCTATGTTAAACATTCCGTAAAGTAAATTCTAAAGAACAAAATGCATGGTGTGTTCTGTTAGTTGTTACTTGTTACGAAGGAAAATCATTTTTTATGGAAATCTTAGCTTTTTCCTAAACTTTTCTATTGGCATTCATCTTAACAAGAAAATAAAATGATTACAAGTTTACAACTAATGAAATACACTTTGCATGATACAAAACCCATTTCATTAATTCCATCAAAAAACAAATTAAAGTTGGTTGGGGGAAATTGTAGATTCAGAATTTAAATTTTACGGATTCAATCTTTAAGATTTTTAGCAACGAATCAATTATATTTCTAAAATTATAAGTTAAGACCTATTATTTGTTATAATTTTAATGAATGTTTACACATAAAATTTATAAAATCAGACGCCTCAACAATACATCCGCCCCTGTTTGGGGAGGGGAGAAAGAGCAAGGGTGGAGGCAGAGGTCCATATACGGATTTGGCCAGATTTAGTATCTTTTGCTCGAGTAGTATATTTGTATAAAAAAAATCATTAAATTTAAAGGGAAGCCCTGGAGTAACTGGTAAGTTGCTTCCATGTGACTAGGAGATCACGGGTTTAAGCCGTGGAAATAGCCTCTTGCAGAAATGTGAGGTAAGGTTGTGTACAATAGACTCTTATGGTCCGGTCCTTCCCTGGACCCTGCGCATAGCTGAAGCTTAGTAGATCGGGCTGCCCTTTTTTTTTATGTACACATATTTAATTTAAAATCAAGTTATTGTTGGGGATTACAAGGATTTGCAAGAAACGAAAATTACAAGTAACTGCTTATGTAAGAATTGAAATTACAATTCAACTAGAAAACTGAAAATTACAATATAACAACAAAACTGAAATTACAATATTTGTTGAACAAGAAGACCGGAAACTGCTTTGGTTTTTGCTGAGTCGAGTGTGGAACTCTGTCCTTAAGACAATATTGCCCCGATGTATCCTTTATACGTCCCGGACAATTCGTCTCCCAAGATAAAGCAGCAATGGAACAATTGAGCAAAGGAAACTCAAGAGCTACCGTGAAGAATATTGAATAATGAAATGATGCTAGGAAGTTATAGGAAGAACTGATTTTCTGGTTGTATATTTTCGTGTATATCAAGTGTGCCTCAACAATGGTGTAAGGGGTGTTTATATAGGTGAGGAAGGAACTGTTTGACTGCCTCCATAACAACCATTATTGACCAAATAATGACCATTATGGAGGTAGTAAAGCCACCAAATTAAAGGAGAGAAATACCAACGGATGCCATTATAGGACATGTAATTCAGCCAAAATAAATGGCTGAATTGAGTCCGGACGCTTGCTCGTGGTTCCGCCAAATTGCAATTTCTGGAAACTTCAGGGACCAAAATGTACATCTTGAAACTTTAGGGACCAAACTGTACATCTGAAAGAATTCTGGTCCAAACTGTACATCTGAATCTTTTGGAATCAAACTGTACTTCTGGAAAAGTTCTCTGGCCCAAAAAGATAATATTAGAAGGCCCACAGCCCACGACCCGTGAACCCGTGAACCCGAGAACCCGAGAACCCGACCGGACGGGCGGGCGGCGGCGGCGCGCGTGTGGTCTTTCCTCGAACCGAAGCACATCTAGGTCCTCCCTCCTTTAAACACATGGGATACCCCTTGGGGTCCCAAACCCCAAACCAATTTCGAGTCTTATATACACAACAATTCTTTCTTCCTCTACCGATGAGGGAGAATTGAACACAACACCACACTTTCCATGCTTCAAACACCTCACTTCGTGGACCAATATCTCTTTCATTTCTCAATGAAATTTGACGATTCTTGGCCCTACGGTTATCTACGTACTTAGTAGATCATGCATGTGTGAAGAACCGAATTCTCCAACATACGTAACACTAGTGTTTAAGCCGTTAAAGTTGGTCGGTCGCAACTCCCGCCAAAGGCAAATTTCCAACAATCCCCTCTTGAAAGAGATTTTGGCGCACTCACATGGTGCCTTTTCCATTTCCAGCAATATTTCAGCGGACCGATGTTGCATAAGGAGAGGTAGCATCAGCTTTGAACCTTCCATAGTTGAATACCATCGGACTTACTTACTGCGTGGTGAACGTGATGTCTTGAACCGTCAGTGTTTAGTGTAAGCCAAGTCAATGGTACCAACACAACAAATTCCCTTACTCTCTTCTTCGTAATGTTTTGTCCGTTTTGGCCATGGACAACGTCTTGGATTCTTAAGTGCGTTCATTTTGAGGCGGCCCGTCCTCGCACTTAAATAGGTGGTCTCCTACAAGGTATCCTGCTATACCCCACTTCACAAGTGTTAGGAACCATTAAAAGTTTCCCAAGAACCTAACCTCAACTGTTGAGGATCATTACAGGTTTTGAAAACTTAACCTTTACCCATACTGCAGATAGCACTTAACGTCTATCGCGAACGGCTTGGATTTGGTGTTTCTTTTGAAATCACTATCCGAAGTGCTCATACTTCCATCAAGCAACTAATCGAACCTTTACACCTTCGTTTTCCCATTGAACCAAATTACTGGGATCTCCAGTTCGTAAGGTTGGGTTACCACTGTATTGGTCCTTATATTTTGGGTTTTAAGCCCATTCCCCTAGACAGGCAAGCCATCTGATCCTTGAGTAGGCCCTTTGTCAATGGGTCTGCTATATTATCCTTTGACTTGATGTAATCAATGGATATTATACCCGTGGTGATCAGTTGCCTAACGGTCTTATGCCTCCGTCGAATATGGCGAGACTTGCCTTTGTACATAGTATTTCGTGCCCTTCCTAGAGCCGACTGACTGTCGCAGTGGATCATTACCGAAGGTACGGGTTTGTTCCAACACGGAACATCCTCTAAGAAGTCATAAAGCCACTCTGCTTCTTCTCCTGCTTTGTCTAAAGCGATAAACTCCGATTTCATTGTGGATCGGGCGATGCAAGTTTGCTTAGAGGATTTCCAAGACACAGCCCCACCACCAATTGTAAATATATACCCACTGGTGGACTTGGTGTTTTCTATATCAGATATCCAGTTTGCATCATCGCACTCTTCTAGCAAATTTGGATATCTCGAATAGTGCAGCCCGTAATTTAACGTGTATTTCAGGTATTGTAATACCCGATTCAACGCCTTCCAGTGATTATCACTCGGATTACGGGTGAACCTAGCCAACTTATTGACTGTGTAAGCAATATCAGGTCGGGTGCAGTTTGTTATATACATCAAACTACCGATCACCTGTGCATATCGCTCCTGGTATACCAGTGCACCAAGATTTTTATCAAGCTTTTGATTTGTATCCATTGGTGACTTTATCGGTGAACTGTCTAACATCTCAAACTTTCTCAAAACATCCTCGATGTAGTGAGACTGAGATAAGACCAGTCCGTCAGACGCCTTAGAGATTTTAATCCCTAAGATGACATCTGCGATACCCATATCCTTCATGTCGAAGCATTGTTTCAACATGTTCTTAGTCTCTAGGATTACCCTAGGACTGTTTCCTGTGATTAACATGTCGTCTACATACATGCATATCATAACAAATGAGTCAGAGTTACCTTTCGTGTAAACACATTTATCACACTCATTAATGGCGAACCCTTTCGATAGTAGAATACTATCAAATTTTTCGTGCCATTGTTTCGGGGCTTGTTTCAGCCCGTACAGAGATTTGACAAGCCTACATACTTTCTTCTCTTGCTCTTGAACCACATACCCCTCGGGTTGGTCCATATAAATTTCTTCTTCCAAATCACCATTTAGGAAGGCTGTCTTGACGTCCATTTGGTGTATCTCAAGGTCACGCAAAACTGCGATCGCAATGAATACCCGTATGGATGTCATCCGGGATACCGGGGGTAGGTATCAAAGTAGTCAAAGCCTTCTGTTTGCCGATAGCCCTTGACTACCAACCTGGCTTTGTACTTGTCTATAGACCCATCTGCTTTGTATTTCCGTTTGAGTATCCACTTACACCCCAACGGTTTATTTCCCGGAGGAAGATCAACCAACTCCCACGTATGGTTATGCAGAATGGAGCCTATTTCACTCTCAATAGCTTCTTTCCAAAGCGGTGCTTCTGGAGTTGACAACGCCTGAGCAATTGTCATAGGTTCATCATTAACCATATAAGCTACAAAGTCAGGACCAAATGTTTTATCCTTCCTGGCCCTTTTACTTCGCCTTAGATCCATCTCTGGAGTCTCCAAGTTCTGAGAATCTGGAACACTAGATTCCGAATGTTCAGCCACCTCGAGATTCGCTAGATCTGAACCATTCAGATCCAGGCAGTCAAGGACTCCCGATTCTTGAGAGCTTTGTGCATAACTTCGTTTGCGAGAGGTTATGTCTTTCTCCTTTCTAGGAAAGGTACTTTCAAAGAATAAAGCATTCCTTGATTCCATTATTGTACCCTGGTGGATATCTGGAATATCTGACTTATGCACTAAGAAGCGATAAGCACTACTGTTATTTGCATATCCGATGAATATGCAATCTACAGTCTTAGGCCCAATCTTGACCTGCTTTGGCTTGGGTACTTCAACCTTTGCCAAACAACCCCACACCTTAAAGTATTTGTAGGTGGGTTTCTTTCCCTTCCATGATTCATATGGAGTTTTGTCCTTACCCTTATGTGGGACTCTGTTAAGAATCATATTAGCGGTAAGGACGACTTCTCCCCACATGTTTTGGGGAAGACCGGAATTGAGAAGCAAGGCATTCATCATTTTCTTTAATGTGCGGTTCTTACGTTCTGCCACACCGTTTGATTGAGGTGAGTATGGAGCCGTCGTTTGATGAATAATGCCTTCTTGGGCACAGTATTCCTCAAAAGGCGCTACATATTCTCCCCCTCTATCGCTACGAATGGATTTAATCCGTAGGCTTAGTTGATTCTCAACTTCTGCTTTGTAACGTCGAAACGCTTCAAAGGCTTCATCCTTACTTTTCAACAAGTAAAGGTAACAATACCTTGTGCTATCATCTATAAATGTCACAAAGTACTTGTTCCCCCCTAGTTTGTGCAAACTTCAAATCACATATATATGTGTGAATAAGTTCTAGAGGAGCGATATTCCTTTCGACGGATCGAAAAGGAAGCTTAGTAAGTTTTGCCTCTACGCACACCTCACACTTATGTTGAGGGTTTACGTCGATAGACGGCAGCAACTCCATCTTTACCAGCCTTTCAATAGACTTGTAGTTAACGTGTCCTAATCTATGATGCCATAAATTAGAAGACTTAAGCAAATAAGAAGAAGGTTCAACTTTATTTCCTTGACGCAATACAGACATGACATTCACTTTGAAAAGACCTTCACAGACGAAGCCTCTCCCTACAAATGTGCCATTTTTAGTGAGTACAAAATTATTGGATTCAAACACTAGCCTAAAACCAGCATTAACCAATAAAGGTCCAGAAACTAAATTTCTTCTAATTTCTGGGACGTGCATCACTTCCTTCAGAGTGAGTTCCTTGCCGGAAGTCATCTTCAGGACCACCTTTCCAACCCCTAGCACGTCCGAGGAAGCGTTGTTGCCCATGAACAGCTTCTTGTCGGTGATTGGAGTGTACGTGGAGAAGGCATCTTTGTTGGAACAGATGTGTCTTGTTGCACCTGTGTCCACCCACCACTGCATCGGATTCTCAACCAAGTTGGCTTCTAGCACCACGGCCGAGAGATCCTCAATCATGTCATCCAGGAGCGTGTCCTTGACGACGTTAGCTTGAGCCTTGCCTTTCGACTTGGCTTTCTGTTGTTGCTCAATCTTGAGCTTGCGGCATTCCTTGATCCTATGACCAGGTTTCCCACAGTGATGACAGTTACCTCTGAACGTCTCCGCTGCGGGGGCTTTGCCGTCTTTGTGGAACTTCCGCTTGTTGCTTGTTTTCCCTTTGGCCTCAGTCAGATTTGCCTTTGCCTCAGCATGTTGTCTACCCTTTGGCAATGTCTTCTTATTATCTTCCTGGATTTGCAGTTTGATAACAAGCTCTTCAAAGGTCATCTCCTTTGTCTTGAGTTTCAAGTAACTCATAAACTCATTCCATGAAGGAGGTAACTTTTCAATCAGTGATGCAACCAAAATCGCTTGCTTGGCTTCGGCCTTCCAAATCCAGGTGATGTAAAATCATTTGGAATTCCTGGACTTGGGACATCACTGTCTTGCTGTCCACCATTTGGAATTTTAGAAATTTCCCAACGATGAACTTCTTAGTACCCGCATCTTGTGCGTTGTACTTCTTTTGCAGTTTTTCCCACAGCTCTTTGGCAGTGCCAACGGTAGAATAGACCGTGTAGAGGGTCCGCCAAGCGATTCACAATATAGTTCTTGCACATGAAATCGCTATGATTCCACGCATCACGAACCATCTTCATGCCGTTAACGACATGGATACCAAGGCCCCCTTCACCCGTTTGAGCGGGCGAAGAGTCCATTTCATCTCCAGCTTGTGGAGGATCTTCCGTAAGGAACCGGGCCATGCCCATAACTGTTAAGTAGAACAAAGATCTTTGTTGCCATCTTTTAAATTCTGATCCCATGAACTTTTCAGGGCGATCATGGTGGTGTGAAGAAGAGGGTGGAGCTCCAACAGTCGGGAAGGCAGCAGTGTTACTGCCTTGAACAGGAGCCGCAGCAGCAGCAGTGAAGGCGGCGGAGTTACTGTCTTGGCCAGTAGCGGTAGTGGCGGGGAAGGCAGCAACGTTGCCTCGAGAGGCAGCAGCAGTAGCAGCAACATCGATCATATTTCCAGCCATGTTATTGCAGTTACCGTAAGCACAATATTATCCTAAGTTGTTGGGGATTACAAGGATTTGCAAGAAACGGAAATTACAAGTAACTGCTTATGTAAGAAGACCGGAAACTGCTTTGGTTTTTGCTGAGTTGAGTGTGGAACTCTGTCCTTAAGACAATATTGCCCCGTATGTATCCTTTATACGTCCCAGACAATTCGTCTCCCAAGATAAAACAGCAATGGAACAATTGAGCAAATGAAACTCAAGAGCTACCGTGAAGAATATTGAATAATGAAATGATGCTAGGAAGTTATAGGAAGAACTGATTTTCTGGTTGTATATTTTCGTGTATATCAAGTGTGCCTCAACAATGGTGTAAGGGGTGTTTATATAGGTGAGGAAGGGACTGTTTGACTGCCTCCATAACAACCATTATTGGCCAAATAATGACCATTATGGAGGTAGTAAAGCCACCAAATTAAAGGAGAGAAATACCAACGGATGCCATTATAGGAGGTGTAATTCAGCCAAAATAAATGGCTGAATTGAGTGCTGGACGTTTCTGTTCGTGTATGCCGAAATTCTGAATTTCTGGAAACTTCAGGGACCAAAATGTGCATCTTGAAACTTCAGGGACCAAACTGTACATCTGAAAGAATTCTGGTCCAAACTGTACATCTAAATCTTCTGGGAAAAGTTCTCTTGCCCAAAAAGATAATATCCACGGCCCCGTGAACCGTGACCGGAACCGGGCCGGACGGGCGGCGGCGGCGGCGCGCGTGTGGTCTTTCCTCGAACCGAAGCACATCTAGGTCCTCCCTCCTTTAAACACATGGGATACCCCTTGGGGTCCCAAACCCCAAACCAATTTCGAGTCTTATATACACAACAATTATTTCTTCCTCTACCGATGAGGGAGAATTGAACACAACACCACACTTTCCATGCTTCAAACACCTCACTTCGTGGACCAATATCTCTTTCATTTCTCAATGAAATTTGACGATTCTTGGCCCTACGGTTATCTACGTACTTAGTAGATCATGCATGTGTGAAGAACCGAATTCTCCAACATACGTAACACTAGTGTTTAAGCCGTTAAAGTTGGTCGGTCGCAACTCCCGCCAAAGACAAATTTCCAACAGTTATTAGTTATTTGAAGTCTTTGTTCTAAAATAAAAAAAAATCATAATATTGAAATCATGATCACGCCGCCTCTAAGAAAGTGTGAACATAAATTAAACTACTGCAATATTTGGCTAACTTGTCTACTATCCTAATCTGCTCCTTGTAGTTGTGTTGAATTAATAGATTGTCTAGCTGGTCGAGTAGTGATTTGCAATCATGTATGATAATAGAATAACGTAATTTTCCGATTTTAGGAGGTTTATCATACCTTTTTTGTGACGACACAATTTCCTATGGCTTAAATCCATTACGAACATTTAGTTCAAACCATGAGTAAAGTTGAACAATCCAAATTCCATTTAGACACCTCTTGCTCAAAGAATCAGCAAAATATAGTAAGTGTAGTCTATCATTCCGCTGGCATCTTGCATTTACGCCTCGATTTGACTGCCGCTCAGTGATGTAGTTGAAGATAGGTTAGATCTATTGACTTAGTGGGTCGTTGGCTCCACCTGTTATTTCCTTCTACGACATGTTGTAATCGACACCATATTACATATGTCACTTAGTCATCTCTGCGTGTGGGTCAGCACCTCCGAAAGAAACGCCTAGGACTTCATTCAGTGACCCCTGGATCGCTCTCTGAATGATCAGAATAAAATAAAGATAAGTTTCGTACTCAATTAATTTCTCAGTCCCTCTGATCGGTTGGGCGCCACCCGATTTTTTTACCAAATCCCCCTAAAAGTCGTACGTGAAACACGCTAGTAAGCCAAAGAATCTAATAAAAAAAGACAAGTGGCCTTTTTATTTTAAATAATCAGTTAAATAAGCTTTTGGTATATATATCATAGAGTTTGTGAATTTTTGTTGGTCACACTATTTTCTTTTTCACCATCAGCATATACAGGTGTAACCAATACATTGGGGAGTTCTATCAGTATCATCACAGGTGAATTCCAATTTACAACCAAATGTATTTTTGCAGAAGTAATTTTTGTTGCAGACACATAGGCTTTTGTAGCAAAGAGGTTCGAACTTATCATCTGCATCTTTACAAATGAAGTCACAGTCACTGTCACTGTTGCAATGCACATACACCACATTCCTTGGTTCCACTTCATGTAATATACCTGTTATATTCATTTCATAGAATTTAGTTACAAAATAAGATGAAGACTATTTGAGATATATACATTGTGAAATAACATTGAAAACATAAAAAGAAGATCAACAAGTATTGTGATCGGATGTATAGGATTTCTTCACTTTTAATCATATATGTCTCGAGTTCGAACTGTAAACGGAAAAAAGTCTGATTGAAAATGTTTCCTCCTTCCTTATATGCACACAATTCAGAGGGTATAATTTGTTGGAAATTTACTAAATGTGGGATTGAGTTTATCCCATCTTTAATGACGTAAACACGTGGGCCCCGCATGTTGGAAACGTCATTTTTTCGCACATGCCTAATCTACTAAGTGAGTAGATGATGTTAGTGCCAAGTATTGTCAAATTTCGTTAATAAATGAAAAAGATATTGGTACACAAAGTAAGGTGTTTGAGACATAAAAAATGGAGGGTCTTTGGCCAAAAATGACAAATCTCCCTCGTTGGTAAAAGATGGAGAGTTTATGATATATATAAACTCTAAGTTTGAGTAAGGGTTTGGGAACCCAAGGAGTAACCCATGTGTTTGGAAGGGAGAGGACCTAGGTGAGCTTGGGTTCGGGGGATAAGCCCCACATGCGCGCCGCCCGTCCGGTCCGGGGTCGGGGGTAATTTCTTTTTGATCCCTGAAATGTTAACTGTTTACATTTTGATCTCTAAAGTTTAATGGTTCTTGAAGACACCAACAGTGTGCAAGAGAACAGAACACCAACAGACATGACTGTTTGCCTCCATTGTTTGTCTACATTTTCCACTCTTATAAATTGAATGCTTTTGTTCAATTCGAAAGAGGAGGAGAGAAAGAGCACGAAACAGGGAATATAGAACATACAACAAATTATTTAAAGTTTTTCTTTCTGTTATGTTCGACACACAGAAGCAGAAAACGAAAAGACTCTGCTAATTTGTTCCAGAAACAAAAAAGCAGAAGTCCTTTAGCAATCTGTTGTTATTTATTTTCTTTGCTAGAATCAAATGTATCTGCTTTGTACAGTTGATTAGTTGTTATTTTATCTTGAGAGACTATTGCCAATACCGTAAAAGCATCTATACAGAGCAATTTTATCTTAAAGACAAAGAGTTATCTCTCGACTCAGCATTTCTTTTGTTTAACCTTTCAAATACACTTTACCCCGAGTTTTACTAACATAATTCAAAAATAGTCCTTCTGGACATGTAATTGAAAAATAGCCACAAATTCAAAAGTCAATATTGAAAAATAACCAACTTTTTGAATCCGCATCAAAAGCGTGGCTACTTTTCAATGAGTTTTCAAACACTAACTATTTTTCAAGAATCCATCTAAAAAATGTAGTCCATATAACTTTTACGAATTTGGATTAGTCGGGTTAGTAGACTCCCGATGCAGAATAATTATATAAAAAAAATATAAACAAGATCGAGGAAATAATAAAAAAGAAGGCGATGGAAGCTACTTTTTGAGTCGGGAGAGGGGGGGGGGGGGATAGAGCAAGAGATAGTTTTAGTCCTGAAATAATAAAATGTGAAAATGTATGCAATCTTAGAACTCCTCCATCCTTAGCAGAGATTTCGGTATTCGAACTTTGAGTATAAAGTCGTTTTGTAGGGAGTGTTTTTACACGCCCCTCCCCTCCTCAAAATGAGATTATTCAGCGGGATTCCAAATTAGTTGGGCCCCGACATGAGTACCAGCAAGGCACTGGGTGCATGGAACAGCAAACTAAAAGCAAAAAAAAAAAAAAAACATGCAAGAAAAAAATGTAGAGCTAAGATTCATCTAATAACATACAATAATTCACGTTAAGTGTAGATGAATGGTAAATATCCCTTTATTCTTAATTAAAGATTTTGGGTTCAAATTCTGGGAATGAAATCATCTTTTATAGAAAACATTTTCAACCCTCTTGCACGAATCCAATTTAACCATGTCTCAAAATGAGTGCCAAATGTGAAAGGTCAGACGAAAAATCCCAAAACAAAGGAGTAGTAGATTAGATATATTTAGAGAGAGAGAGAGAGAGTTAACCACTCGCAAAAACCAACAAAAGGAGAAGAGAAACCATTGTCTTTTGATGAGCCATATTGTGTTGCTGCCTAATAATCTGTTTTACGACGCATTCATCTTCATGCACTAGTAATATATATTGTGTGAATAATAAATGATAATTCCAAAAAAGTTAAGTTAAAGATTCCGTAAAGCAAATTCTAAACAACAAATTAAATGAATACACCAAATATGGGTGTGTGTTGTTAGTTGTTACGTAGGAAAATGATATATTTTACGGAAAAGTAAATTCTAAAGAATTAAATGCATTACACTATATCTTATCTTAATTTATTTTTCTATAGGTGGGTATCTTGTTAGATATTTACTAAAAACAGTGTATGTAAGAAATTAATTGTGTTAGAATAGAATTTCTATAGGACTAGCTCTACACCACTTTTAACGAAGCAGAATGAAAAATAATCGAAAACGTCAAGTTAATTTAAACATTTTGTAAAGTAAATCTCTAAAGAATTAAGTAAATGCATTATCTTATCAAAATTTAATATATATTACAGGTCTGATTGCCACGTTAGAGACCGATAACATACTAGTATATGCTAAGCATGATTACAATTAGCTGATATGGCATGTTTCTTATACTCTATTCGTCTCAATTTATCTCATATTATTTGTCTGGACATATAATTTACGAACACAATTATAAATATTTTTAAAATTTGTGATCTAAAACAAGTCTGAGATATTTAATTATCTATATGATATCATCTCATTAGGGATAATTAAAAATAAAAAAATTAAAATTAAATTATATCTTAATAAAAAAATGATATTTTGGGGATCGATTAAAAAGAAAAAGTATATCACATAAATTAACAATATTAATATTACATTCATCTCCACATAGTATTGGAAAAAAAAGCTATCAGAGAGGCTGAGGTTGACTATAAACTTCATCTCTCTCTGAAGATCAGAAGTTCTTCCAAAGCTGAATTGCGTGTGTAATTTTGCTAGATTAATAGAATTACGCGTGTATTTGGTATATAATTAACCTCAACAATAGTTAATATAAGTTCTTTCTTCTGGACAACAAATAAAAAAAGAAACAAAAGAAATATTTTTAGAAAGTATATCTTATATTAACCATCTCCACATAGAAGTGTTGGAAAAGAAAGCTATCAGAGAGGCAGATATTGACTATAAACTTCATCTTTCTCTGAACATCTGGGAATTTTTCCAATTGCGAATGCACTTTAATTTACTAGAGCAGAATCACGTGTGTAGTTGGCGTATGACTTCAACAGTAGTATTAAAATTATTTCTTAAAAAGTAGTATATACTATATATTATATTAACCTTAGAGTGATCATAGAGTAAGGATTTTTTTTTGTAGGTCACTTGAATACTTGATTGGGCATTGACAGGTGTAATTAAAACATTGGACAGGATCATCAACACAGTAGAATCCTGATACTTTACAACTAAAATCATTTTTACAAATGAAGTCACTGTCACTGTTGCAATACACATACACCACATTACCTGTTATATTCATATCATAGAGTTAAGTTAATTAGACATATACCCAAACAAAATGAAGATATTTTTTTTTCATTTTTTGAAATAAATGCATGGTGAAATAACATTAAACATAGAAGACCGGCACGGGCTGTGCTGGGATGGATACAATCTCCACACCTTGACCAAATCTAAAAATCAAACACCTCCCCAAACCTGGTAGGTGTTATACATACTAATTTGATTTAATCAAACTAATAAATTTCGGATATAAAATGATCATACAAAAAAAACATGGAAGAAGAGGAAAAACGAAAACGAAGGCGAGGAAAGCTAATTATGCTGGTTGCATGAATAAAAGAATATGTTTGAGTTTTTTACTTTTTTATAAGAAATTAAAAGAAAATGGGGAAAAGTATAGCAAGAGATAGTTTCATTCATGAAATTAAATAATAAACTGTAAAAATGTATGCAATCCTAGGATAAGTATTCTTTTAAAAGAAAAAACGACACAGGGTAGAACAGGAACGTATGGGGTCATCTTTAACCTAAAAAAAATGAAGCGCTAAGATTCATCTAATAGTATAGAGAAACACATAGCATTGAGTGGTAAGTATTTTCTTAATTTAATTAACAGTTTGCCTGGAGTGATAAGTATTTTCTTAATTTAATTAGAAGTTTCGGGTTTGAATTCTGAAATTGAAGACGTCTAGGGGTGGAGTGAGCCTTAAAGCTACGGGTTCGGCAGAACCCAATTACTCTAGCTCAAACTCTGTATTTGTATTAAAAAGTAATTCAATATATATAACTAATCTATTCAGAACCCAGTAAAAAAGAATTGTGATTCAAAACTCATAAACTAAAAATTTTTGGCTTCACCTCTAGAAACGCCTTTTGTAGAAAATCATGTTTTATCCTAAAGTAAGATTTTCTGGCATAAATCTAAATTAATCGAGCTCCAAAATGAATATCAAACCTCTGATAAGAAATCCCAGAAGAACAAAAAAGTAGATAAATATATTTAGAGAGGGAGAGAGAAACCACTCGCGAAAACCAACAAAAGGAGAAGAGAAACCATCGTCTTTGGAGCCATAATTTTGTTGCTGACTAATAATTAATCTGTAGTAGGAATATTATTCATCTGCACTAGTAATATATAAAAGCAACATATTGTGCGAATAATAAATGATAATCCAAAATGTCAAGTTAAAATTCACTCTATATGGGCAGAACTTTTTAAAATTCACGCAAGGTATCATAGAGTCCTCCATCACATCGTCAAACCGGAAAAAGACAAGGAGAAGGTGCCTTCCACTGATGATGAAATAGAGTTGCGGGCAACTCTTGATGCTACGGTGCTCCAATGGATTTATTCAATCATCTCTACGGACCTCTTACAGACAATTATTGAACCCGACACCACGACAATGAAAGCTTGGAATAGGTTGCGTGATATATTCCAAGATAACAAAAATTCCCGTGTCGTGACCCTTCAACAAGAATTCTCTCATATCAATATGGAGAATTTTCTGAATGCCTCGGCATATTGTCAAAGGCTCAAGGAGTTGTCCGATCAACTCAAGAACGTTGGCGCGCCCGTCACAAATGATCGTTTCGTTCTTCAGATGGTTGCAGGCCTTTCCGAGGCGTATAATGGGGTTGAAACTCTTCTTCGCCAAAGCAATCCTCTCCCACCGTTCTACCAAACACGCTTCATGCTCACCTAAGAAGAAGCAGGATTGGCTAAAAAGATGACTACCGGAGCCAATTCTGCCATGATGGTGGTCACATCCCGCGAAATCGATGACTCTCAATCATTCTCCAAAAATTATGGTCAAAACCGTAACAACGGGGTGGCAAAAAGGGTTAAAACTGTGGTAAAATTTACGGTAGCGAACGTGGCGGTGGTAAGGGTGGTGACCGCGGCGGCGACAGTGGCGGACGTGGAGGAGACAGTGGCGGACAACAGGGGACCGGGCCACAGAACCCCTGGCAGCAGGCTTGGGCCGCTGGGCAGTGGCCATGGGGCATGCCTTGTGTTAGTGGGCAGTGGCCTATTTCCTTCGCCCTGCCCATTCCCATCACCAAACTAGGTCAGGCCTAGTAGACAATAGAGGCAGCAGAGCGACCAGACTGGGCCAAGGCATAACTCGGCCTGGCAGCATCCTGGCCTGTTTGGGCCTTGGCCTTAGCAGGCTTTCGCTGCTGCGGGCCCACCTAATTCTTCGACCCACATAGATATCGAGGAGACAATGCATACAGTTGGGTTAAATATTCCGAATGCAAATTAGTACATGGACACCAGTGTTACTTCTCATATGACATCCACGCTAGGTAATCTCTCGTCTTATTTCAATTTGAGCAAAAATCGTGGCATAATTGGTGGTAATGGTAATTCAATTCCAATTCGTGGTTATGGTCACACAAATTTATTTTCCCCGAACCCACCTTTAGCCTTGAAAAATGTCCTTCATGCTCCTCACTTAATTAAAAAATTGGTGTTTGTTCGGAAGTTTACAACATAACTCGATTTCTGTTGACTTTGACCCTTTTGGATTTTCTGTGAAGGATTTCTGGACGGGAATACCTCTAATGAGATGTGATAGTTGGGGAGAGCTCTATCCCACCACTACCACTAAACAAGCCACACTGTCAGTGTTTGTCGCTTTAGCACCTTTCTTATGGCATGCGCGTTTGGGTCATCCGGGAGCGTCTGTTCTTTTCTTCCTTAAAGACAATAAATTTATTGAGTGTAATAGTGCTCGTAGAACTAATGTTTTTCCATATTTTCCACTTGGGAATTATGTTAAATTGCCATTTATTGCTCAAATTCTAGTACTTTGTTGTCATTTGATATTACTCATAATGATTTGTGGACATCTATCATTTTGAGCTCTTTGGGCCACCGTTATTATGTGTTATTTTTGGATGATTGTTCTAATTTTTTGTGGATATTTTCTTTATATAAAAAGTCTCAAGTTTATTCCACATTTCTATCATTTAGAGCTTTCATCCGTACTTAATTTGAACGGAAAATTAAGAACATTCAATGTGATAATGGAAGGGAATTTGATAATGGGCAATTTAGAGAATTTTGTAAGGTTAATGGTATATATTTTCAGTTTTCTTGTCCACATACGTCCTCACAAAATGGGAAAGCCGAAAGAAAAATTCGCACCATTAATAATATTGTTCGGACATTACTAGCACATGTTTCATTACCACCTTCATTTGGCATCATGCATTACAAATGACTACCTACCTTATAAACATACTCCCTAGCAAAGGATTTGCATACCAATCTCCCCTTAAAATTCTTTATCACAAAGATCCGTTGTATTCTCATCTTAAGGTGTTTGGGTGTTTATGCTATCCTCTCTCCCCCCAACTACAATAAACTCCAAGCCCGCTCTACCGCTTGTGTTGTTGTTGGGTTATCCTTCTAATCATCGTGGTTACAAATGTTATGATTTATCCTCTAATAAAATCACAATTAGTCGTCATGTCATTTTTTGTGAAACCCAATTTCCGTTTGCTAAGTTGCATAATTTTGTGTCTAATTCTTATAATTTTTTGGATGATGGACTCTCACCGTATGTGGTCCACCATTTGGTCTAGCACACACCTCGGCATCCGAACCAGCAGACACCGGCAGACCCACTTCCTGCTGGCTCAGACGCCTCCCGTTCTCAAAATCTGTTAGCACGCCCACTACCTGCTGGCCCAAATATCCTCCATCCTCCAAATCTGCCAGCAGGCCCAACTCCCTCTGTCCGTGAGTCTCTGCCAGCAGGCCCACTGCCTGCTGGCCCAATTTCTGCCACACAACCACTTTGCCCACTAGGCCCACTACCTGCTGGCCTAATCCAGTCCAGCCAACACATGGCCTAGGTCCTCCCAACTCATATCCTGCACTTCTATTCCGGAATAAGGGCCTGTTACTCCTAGCCAATGAGGTATTTTTAGACTAAAACAATATTTTAATCTCAACTCTAATGACATTAAATCCCCCTACCACATAACCCCGTATCTGCACTTCATGATCCAAATTGGAAAATGACCATGGATGATGAATATAATGCTCTTATTAAAAATAAGATGTGGGAGTTGGTGCCCCGTCCGCCTGGTGTGAATGTGATTCGTTCTATGTGGATTTTTACTCATAATGAAAACATCTGATCATTTTTTTAGAGGCATAAGGCCCATCTTGTAGGTGATGGTAAAACTCAACAGGTTGGTATGGATTGTGGAGAGACATTTAGTCCGGTGGTCAAACCGAATTCGCAATGTTCTCAGTCTAGCTCTCTCAAAAGCATGGCTCATTCATCAGTTGGACGTGAGAAATGCGTTCTTACACGACGAACTCAAGGAAATTGTATACATGCATCAATCCTTGGGTTTCAGAGACCTCGATCATCCTAACCATGTGTACTTGCTGAAGAAGTCCTTGTATGGGCTAAAACAGGCCCCTCGGGCGTGGTACAAAAGGTTTGCAGATTATGAGTCTACTCTTGGGTTTTCTCACAGCAGGTCTGATCATTATCTATTCATCTACTGTTACGGTTTTTCTATGGCATACATTCTGTTATATGTAGATGATATTATATTGATTGCTTCCTCTGACAAACTGTGTAATCTATCATATCTCTTTTCAACTCCGAATTTGTTATGAAGTACTTGGGGCTGTTGAGTTATTTTTTGGGTATTGTTGTCACTCGTCATGCATGTGATCTATTTCTATCTAAGAGAAAGTGTGCAGTAGAGACTATTGAACGAGTTGTCATGTCATCCTGTAAGTCATCTCCTACTCCGGTTGACACTAAATCGAAGTTGAGTGCTACTTCTAGCACACCATACGAGGATCCCTCCCACTATCGTAGTCTTGCGGGGGGAGGGCTCTTCAATATCTTATATTTATGAGGCCCGATATTACTTATGCAGTGCAGCAGGTGTGTTTATTCATGCATGATCCGAGGGAAGAACACATACACGCTCTCAAACACATTGTGCGTTATATTCAGGGCATTCTTGATTACGGTTTACACTTATATCAATCATCAGTATCCACTCTCATGTCTTATACCGATGCTGATTGGGGTGGATGTACAAATATCAGGTGTTCGACATCTGGTTATTATATGTTTCTTGATGATAACTTGGTCTCTTGGTCGGCTAAACGTCAGGCTACTTTGTCGCGATCCAACGCGGAGGTCGAATATCGAGGGGTAGCCAATGTGTTGTCTGGGTCATGTTGGTTATGTAACCTCCTCTTAGAGCTTCATTTTCCTATTCGGAAAGCTACTTTGGTGGTCTACTGCGATAATGTTAGTGCAATATATCTCTCAGGAATCCTGTCCAACATTAGTGCACTAAACATATCGAAATGGATATTCACTTTGTTCACAAAAAGGTATCTCGTGGACAAGTACGTGTCTTGTATGTCCCCTCACGTTATCAAATTGCTGATATCTTTACTAAGGGTCTTCCCTTAGTTCTGTTTGAAGATTTTAGGGACAGTCACAGCGTACAACAACTGCCCGCTATGACTGCGAGGGTGTGACAGAATATACACCGTATATTCTTTTGATATTATTAGTGATATTGTACATCTGTAATTATGGTAGTAATCTTGTGTATTAGAAAAATGTATATTTGATTTCTGTAATTATATGTTAGGTTTACTATTGTATATCATGTATATAAACCTATTACATTAATGAAAATAATCAAGGGATTATTCTCTTTCAAGCGCTTCCCCCAAATGGGCCCTACGTGACACGAATTCGAAAATAGTCGGACTCCAATACGCCTACCCAACACCGGGTAGGAAAACAAAAAAGGTCTGGACCTTATTGGATATGAATAATAAGTTTATACTTTGGTTATTGAGATACATATAATATAGAACATTTTCATTTAGAAATTTGTACTAGAATAGCTTTACCATGGGAATATGGACTTCACTCCACTTTTGAATAAGCATTTTGGATAATAATCCAAAAAGTCAAAGTTAAACATTTCGTAAACTAACTATGTGCTTATATAGAGATTAATAATGTGTCATCCACGTTAACAATATATTTATGGTCACCGAAGGCCAAAAGCTTACAGATTTTTCTTTGCGTGAATGCATCTTTAAAATTACTGAGTAAAGATGATAAATCGGTTCAGAACACAGGCAAAGGCAATTAGCCGACCTATGCCAAAGATTCCGCAAATTTGGTATTGGTCTTGCCAAATCATTTTCTGTGACACCGGTCGTTGGGCTAAATTAAGTTTAAAATATTTTGAATATAGTGTAATATTGTATGTTTTACCAAACTTGCACGATTTTACCAGAAATGCCTCACACCATTAAGATTATTACTACAATTTATAAGTAGCTTTTTTTTCTTGCTAATTACTGTAAGATTGTATTAATCTCCCCTTGGGGAGCCTTTCTCATTAATACAAATATATAGAGGTGTACAATGTTGAATCATTCTATAATAAGGATCTCAATCCTACCATAATTATACAATATAAAATATAGTAAATATGTAACCTAGTACACGTGCTAATACACCCCCTCAGTCGGAGCGGGAGGAGGTCGGGCGCTAAGACTAGATCTGAAGTCGAGGAAGAATTGTCTGGGAAGGCCCTTCAGGAAGGCCCTTTGTGAATATGTCTGCATACTGATATGAAGAAGGCACATGCAGTACTCTGATATGACCATGAACAACCTTCTCACGAACAAAGTGGATGTCCATATCAATGTGATTGGTCCGCTGATGCTGAACCGGATTATGAGACAGATATACGGCGGATATATTATCACAATAAACCAAAGAAGTCTTATGTAATAGACATTGAAGCACTAAAAAAAGGTTTTGGAGCCAACATATCTTAGCAACAACATTAGCAACACCTCTGTATTATGCTTTTGCACTCGAACGGGATAGTGTGGGTTGCCTCTTGGCAGACCAAGAAATAAGGTTATCCCCTAAGAACACACAGTATCCTGAGGTGGAGCGTCGCGTGTCCGGAAAACCTGCCCAATCAATATCTGTATATGACAACAATCTGGTCGGAGCTGAGGAGTATAGATGCAAACCATAGTCGAGTGTGCCCTTAACATATCGAATGATACGTTTGAGGACAGTAAAATGAGGCTCCTTAGGGGCATGCATAAATAAGCATACATGTTGAACAACATAAGCAATATCAGGTCTGGTGAAAGTGAGGTATTGGAGTGCACCTGCGAGACTCCTGTAAAGAGTGGGATCTGACACTAGATCTCCATCCAAAGCACTAAGCTTTGATTTAGAGTCAACTTAAGTAGCCATGATCTTGCAATTCGCCATTTTAGCCTTGTATACAATCTCCTCAGCATACTTACGCTGACAGAGAAACATATTGTTGGCAGATCGAGTCATGGAAATCCCCAAAAAGTAGCTCAACTTCCCCAAGTCACTCATAGCAAATTTTGATTTGAGTAGTGTAATGATCTCATTTTTCAACAACTCAGAAGAGGCAGTAAGCACAATATCATCAACATACAGTAATAAATACGCAATGCTACTACCTCTATGAAAAATAAATATATAATTATCACACTTGCTACACCAAACCCAAGTTGCATGATATACTGAGCAAAGCGATCATACCACGCTCTAGGGGCCTGTTTCAAGCCATATAGTGACTTACGGAGATGACATACATGCTGAGGGGTTGTTGGGTGGACAAAACTAGACGGCTGATGCATATAAAATGTTTCTTTCAAATCCCCATATAGAAATGCATTTTTTACATCAAGCTGATGAATAGGTCATTGCTTACCCATAACAATGCTGAGAACTGCACGAATGGTTGCCGGTTTTACAATCAGACTGAATGTCTCGCTATAATCTATAGCCTCATGTTGATTAGTGCCATTAGCCACAAGACGTGCCTAGTACCTTTCTAGGTCACCACTGTCTCTATATTTGTGGCGAAAAAGTGACATGCATCAGATCACATTCACCCTGTCCGGTCTAGGAACCAAATACCAAGTGTGCTATTTCGTTAAAGCATCAAATTCCTCACACATGGCCGCATTTCAGTTGGGGTCTAGTTTGGCTAATTTTAGGTTTTTGGGAATATGTGACACGATTTGAGTGGATAAATTGAATTGGACTTTGGGTTTGAAAATACCGTGTTGGGCATGGGTTTCCATACGGTGAGTAGGGGCAGGGACATTTTTGGTATTTGGTGGCAGTGGCTGGATTTGAGTGTTGGGCGATGGGATTTGATGTGTGTTGGACCTGGGTACGACGATGGGTATGGGGGTCTAAATGACGGAACCGATACCTGATAGTGGTGGTGTTGTTGGTGTCGATCTGGGTATGTCGACGTGGGTTGGATGAGGAGCTGTGGGGTACGATATTGGCGGTGGGAAGGTGATGTATTGCAGCTGTAGTGGTGTAGTGGCCGTCTGGGTTCCGAGAATTGGGGGTGTCGGGAGTACGTTTAGACGGTGAGTCAATGGGCTGAGGTTCATCGGGAACAAGGTAGGTAGGCGTACTGGAACAGTGGTGTGACAGCGGCACGAAGGGCGGTGGTAGATAGGGCCAAAAAGAGGACTGATCGATGGCCGGAGTAGTTGGAGAGAATGGGTGGTGGGTTCCGGTGGTGGAACGATGAAGATTTTCTAGGACGACTGGTGATGTGTCAGTCTCGAGGAAATTGTAGTCTGTGTTGCGGAATTTTTAGATATTTGCGAAGGGAAAAACTGTTTCGTCAAACGTAACATGACGAGAGACTTGAATGTGACGGGTGGACACATAGTAGCACAAGTAACCCCTATAATTAGACGAAAATCCGATGAAGACACACAGAGAGGATCGGGGTGCTAATTTATGAGGGGCAGTAGAGGCGAGATTGGGGTAGCATAGGCAACCGAAGATCCGAAGGTGATCGTAGGTGTGGATTCGACGGTATAGTATTTTGGTCGGGGTCATGTTGTGACGTGTGCTGGTTGGTAAAATATTTAGGACGCATTCTACTATTTTGACTGCATAGACCTAGAAGGATGAAGTTAGTGAGTTATGGAGCAAGAGAGTATGAACCATGTTATTTATGGTGTAAATGATTCGTTTTGCTTTGCCATTTTGAGGTGAGGTGTGGGGACACGAGAATCGAAAAACCATGCCATTATTTATACAAAATCGATGAAACATGGAATTATTGAATTCGCGACCATTATCGTATTAAAAATATTTTATATTTTCTCAAACTGCGTTTTGATAAAGGGACGAATCTCTAGAAAATTTGCAAACACTTCTGATTTAATTTTTAGTGGGTAGTGAGAAAAATCATCTAACAAAACCAAGTAAAATTTGTGACCCAGTGAACTAGAAATCGGAGATGTCCATAAGTCAGCATGAATAATGTCAAAAGGAGAAAACGTAACACTTGTAGATGATTTAAATGGAAGACGAACATGTTTGCCTAAAGAACAAGAAACACAATTTTGGGCAAGTTTTCCATTATTACATGTAATAAAATTATTGCCTCTAAGAAAATTAAAAATTGGGCTCCGGGGTGTCCAAGCCTATTGTGCCAAGTGTCCGTAGAGATAGTAGCAAGAGATGTGAGAGAACATAAACTGGCAGCGGAGGTGTGGAAGGGAATGAATAGAGATCCCCCATGCTATTGCATCTCATAAGAGGTGTCCCCGTACGAAGATCCTTCACAGTAAAACCAAACGGGTCAAAGTCAACAAAGACAAAATTAGTATGAGTAAATTGAAGGACATAAATAAGATTTTTAATGATGTTTGGAGCATACAGGACGTTGTTAAGGGAGAAGGGTGGGTGAGGCGGTCGGGTGTAGGTTGTACCATACCCCTGAATTGGAATGCGATGAACATTACCCACAGTAATATATTGAGGATACTTTAACGGAGACAGTTTGGAAAGATTACCTGCAGTTCGGGTGAGGTGAGATGTAGCCCTAAAGTCCATGTACCAATTATTATCTGGTTGCTGCAAATTCATACTGCTGAAGGCCTGACCCAATTCAGATGGGGACATGCTGCTGGGTTGTTGCGTGAATGGCTGCTGAGTGAAGTAGGCCTGAGAGATATGGGCCTGAGGTTGCTGCCAGGGGCCAGTTATATAACCTGGACTGGGGCCTAATAATCCTGAGCTATGGAGGGGGAACTGGGCTTACTGGACTCCTGGGTATGCGGCCCAGTTCTCGTATTGTAATGGTCTCGCTGGGCCGGCCCATGAGGTTGGTGGGGTGGGCTGTTGTGGCTTCTGTCTGGCCTGCTGCCTTCTGCCACCTCTCCCTCGGCCTTTCCCGTTGCGCCCACTGTCGAGACCTCTTCCGCCCCTGCCGTCGCGGTTCTACTGCGGCTGACTGTTTTTCGGCAGTGGCGGCGGTATTTGGTTGTGTGACCGTATCAACAGCTAATGCCTTTTAGTTGTGCTCGTCTTGCTTGGCACGTCATGTCTCTTTCAACAGTAACTGCGAATGAGCTTTGTTGAAGCTAAGTAGAGGGTCAGCCTATTGTATCATTATGGCTAACGTGTCATACTCACCCTTTGGTAGGCCTGCTACCAACTGTAACACCATCTTTGTGTCGGATACGGGCGTTCCGACATTGGACAAATGGTCAGCCACCAGTTTTAACTGCCTGCAATACTCAGACATATTGAAAAAAATTTCAAGACGAGTGTTGTTGAACTGTTCTTCCAGGTACACTGCGCGAGTGTTCTTGTTGTTTTGAAATATTTCTTTCAGCCATGTCCATAAGTCACGGGCGGAGGCACCCATTTTCATGATGGTGTAGAGTAAATCCTTGGATATAGTGTCATATATCCATTGTTTGATCACGGCATCGAAGCGACACCATGTGGTGTCATCCATATCGGGAGGACGAGGGACATAGTCGTCTATATGGTCAAGTACGTGGTAAACACATGCATGAATCCGAAATAGTTCCACCCATGACCAATATTGTTCGTCTTTCTGATCAAGAATTAAATGAATGAAATTCTTGATGTTAGTGACAGCGAGAGCGGGATGGAAAGACAGTGAGGAGAGGGTTGTGGGCGGTGTTTGAATGACGATTGGAGAGGAATCGGAAGCATCGGGAGAAGAGGGAGAGCTGAAGGACCCATTTGTGTGGTTGAGAAGAGAAACAAAAAACATAGAGGGAAGAAACTAGCACCGACGGCTGGAAAAATTAAAGGGGGTTACGGCAACGGCAGTAGCTTAGAATATGTTTAGGTGTTTTAGAGTTTTGGCTGCTGATACCATGTAAGATTGTATTAATCTCCCCTTGGGGAGCCTTTCTCATTAATACAAATATATATAGGTGTCATACCCGTTTTTAACATGGTCGCGACACACATGCATTTCCTGGAGTTGATTCAATGTTGTTGAGGAGTCGCCACCTAATTATTCTAAGGTGAATTAGGACACCTGGATGTTAACATAAATGATGCAAAGTAAACTCCGACTAATGATCTGCGAAACTATGAGATTCTAGGTAAGGGTTCATTATTATCCTAAAAGGAATGGGTTAGACATCATTTAAGATCCGCTAACTCACGGTTATTCGGTCAAACTCAGGTTAATTATTATGCTAAGGAAAATGTATGTTTAGAATATAAGGTTAATTAAAAAGAAGTTTGCAAGTAGTTAATAAAATGATGTATTTTGACAACATGAAAATTCTTGCAAAGATGATTGCGGTTTGAGAAATAGATTCCCGACATAAAATCCGAAATTGATTTGATATAAAAATATGCATTTGCATGGCATTTTGTTTTAAAATATATGTAAAAATAGTTTTGTTGACAAAGTATATATTGTAGGGCATGACTTATAAAATGCAATGTAAAATTGAGTTTTTGATAAAAACGTGCATGGTTTATAGAATGCATGCAAATTTGAATTTTTGACAAGACTATGCACTTATGTAGTATGATTTATAAAATACATCTAAACTTGCTTTTTGAATAAAAGCATGCCTTTGTATTGTTTATAAAATACTTATTTTTTAGCAATTGATAGTGAGAAGAAAAACAAACTATTTATAATGCAAGAAATGATTTTTATGGAAGTCATTTTTTATAGCGAATCGGATAAGAATGAAACTCATTTGTATGTTTAATAATGCGAGTAAAGGGTGTCCAAGTAATTTGGAATTTTGAAACATACATGACGAGCCTAAAATGAACTAGCGCCGAATTTTCAATTTTAAAACTAACCGAGCCTAAAGTGAATAAACTAGCGGCGGATTTTCAATTTTAAACTACCCTGTTAATCTATCCATTCAAGGCCTAATTATTCTAAGTGAATGAGTATGACATTTAAAGCTAAATTGTTTGTAAGTAAAAAATGTGTCATTTTTTTGACAAACTAAAACGAAAAGTATATCATATATTGCTTTTATAAAAATATAAATTCCACACTAGTAGTGCATGGAATGATGGAGATTTGTGGTATAGCCATCAAGGAGAATCAAAATCGACATTTGAAGTGAAGCCCACAAGGTGTTTGTCTTTTTGTTTATCTGAATTGCTTGATTGTCCCCGTTTCGTTTTGCTCTACTCTAGTTTATATACTATCTGATAAATAAGGTAATATACCCGTGATATACACTGAATATACAGAAGTATATATCACAGGTATACAGAAGCAGTGGCCCAACAAAACAGTAGATAGTGGCCCAATCGACAGTAGCTGAGGCTGAGGCCCATCACGGGTATTAGCTGTCAAGCCCATCACAGGTAGTGGCTAGGCTTGTATATTAGGAAAGTATATTTTGTGTATATTATAGTGTATTTGTTACCTAAATTAGGATATACACTTACCATAATTGTATAGTTAGAATTATGGTAAAATAAGGTTTTAGGAATATGATTCTCCTATTTTGTAATTTGTATATATATACCTTACAATTAATGAAAATAATCAAGGGGATTATTTCTTTCATGGTATCAAGAGACTAGGTCTAACAAAATTTTCTGTCCCAAAATTTTGTACCCTTCGGCCGAACGCCCCCCCCTCGGGTGTTCTCTTCCAAAATTCGTCTTTCGCTCTCAAAATCTCTCTTACTATTCCCAAATTTCTCCTCTTTCTTTGTTCTTTCAATATGTCTAGGAACAATTATCATCCTGCCCTCATGGTTTCTAACGTCAAGAACAGTATCCCTATTGTGCTTGAGATGGAAAACGTTCAATATGCGACGTGGGCAGAATTGTTTAAAATTCACGCTATCTCCCATCAAGTTATCCATCACATAATTCCTCCAGCTACACCTCTTCCCGCGGAGGATCCTCAGTTATGGATTACTCTTGATGCTACCGTTCTCCAGTGGATCTATTCCACTATTTCAGTTGACCTTTTACAGACAATTATTGAGCCGGATACCACATCTATGGCTACCTAGAATAGATTGCGTGACATATTCCAAGATAACCAACATTCACGTGCCGTCACACTCGAAAGGTGAATTCTCTCTAGTTCGCATGGAAGAATTTCCAAACGTATCTGCATATTGCAAGAAACTCAAGGAATTAGCAGATCAACTCCGTAATGTTGGCGTACCTGTAACAAATAATCGTCTGGTTCTACAATTGGTTGTCGGCCTTTCGGAGGCCTATAACGGTGTTGGAACTCTCATTCGTCAAAGCAACCCTATACCATCATTTTATCAAGCCCGCTCCATGCTTACTTTGGAAGAAACCGGTTTGGCTAAAAAGGCGGCTACCGGAGCAAGCCCCGTCGTCATGATGGCGTCCTCCATAAATTCTTCAGGTTTTGTTGATAATCCAGGCCAAACCGTACTCATGGTGGCGGCAAAAATAATTGCAAGAATAATAACAAAAACCGCGGGGGCAAACGCGGCTGATTCGATGGTCGACAAGCGAGCGGTGGGCCCGTCCGGTGAGCGATGGCCCACCACCCTATTGGTCCCAGCAGTGGGCCCCATGGCAGTGGGGATGGGGCAATGGGCCGTGGGCTAACAACCTCTATTTTCCAGCAATGTCCGGCTAGTGGTGGCGATCGCCAGGCCCAACAACGTGATCACGGCCCACTGGCCCGGCAATTCCAGGCGATTCTGACCCACAACCCGATTACGGGATTCTTGGGCCCCTGCCTCCGCAAGCTCACCACGCAGCGGGCCCCACTCCCATCGATATTGAGGCCGCAATGCACACACTTGGGTTGACGCAACCGAATCCAAATTAGTACATGGACACCGGCGCAACGACACACATAACCTCCGATCAAGGTACTCTCTCGTCTTATTCCAATTTGAGCAACCCTCGTGGTATAATTGTCGGAAATGGTAACTCTATTCCAATTCAGGGTTATGGTCATAAAACGTTGTCTTCCCCCAATCCACCCCTTATCTTGAAAAATACTTTACATGCCCCCAAATTGATTAAAAACTTAGTGTATGTCCGCAAGTTCACCACTGACAATTCCGTTTCTGTTGAATTTGATCCTTTTGGTTTCTCTGTGAAGGATTTCAAGACGGGGAGTCCTTTCATGAGGTGTGATACTAGGGGAGATCTGTATCCTATCACGCCCGGTTTCAGTCCATCGAGTCAAGCCTTGCCATCAGCTTTTGCAGCCATTTCTCCTTCCTTGTGGCATGCTCGCCTTGGTCATCCGAGATCTTCTATTTTATCAGTTTTAGATAAAAATAACTTTATTTATTGTAAGGGTACGAGTCGTACTCAAATTTGTCAATCTTGTTCGTTAGGAAAAATTGTTAAGTTGTCATTTATGAACTCAAATTCTCATACTTCAATGTCATTTGATATTATTCATAATGACCTATGGACATCTCATGTTCTAAGTTCGTTAGGTCATCGATATTATGTTCTTTTTTTGGATGATTATTTTAAATTTTTGTGAACGTTTTCAATTGCCAATAAATCACAAGTGTTTTCTGTCTTC
The DNA here is from genome assembly GCA_029783415.1 of Anisodus acutangulus. Taxonomy (NCBI): domain Eukaryota; kingdom Viridiplantae; phylum Streptophyta; class Magnoliopsida; order Solanales; family Solanaceae; genus Anisodus; species Anisodus acutangulus. The sequence continues at coordinate 19,617,433 of CM056491.1, read as the reverse complement.
ATAAAATTTAGACTATTCATTAGAACACAATTCGAAAGAGAAATTAAAAATATCCAATGTGATAATGGGAAAGAGTATGACAATAGGGTGTTTCGGGAGTTCTGTGATAATAATGGGATCAATTTTTATTTTTCATGCCCTCATACATCTTCTCAAAATGGGAAAGCCGAATGCAAAATTCGTTCCATAAATAACATTGTACGCACTCTCTTACTTCATGCTTCCGTACTCCCATATTTTTGGCATCATGCTCTGCAAATGACAACATATCTCCTTAACATAATTCCGTCCAAAGGTCTGACATATTCTTCCCCCCTCCAAATCCTATATAATAAGAACCCTTCTTATTCTCATCTTCAGGTTTTTGGGTGCTTATGTTATCCGTTATTCCCATCCACCACAATTAACAAATTTCAGGCCCGGTCTACTTCGTGTGTGTTTTTGGGTTATCCGTCTAATCATCGTGGTTACAAATGCTTTGATTTATCCTCCAAGAAAATCATAATTAATCGTCATGTAATTTTTGATGAAACCCAATTTCCATTTACTAAAGTTCATACTCCTGAGCCTAGTTCGTATAAAATTTTGGATGATGGTATATCCCCATATATTACTCACCATTTTTCGGACATATCCGCACCCAAAATTATCCAGCGGGCCCACTGCCCGCTGGCCCCACTGTCCCGTCCCATTTTCCAGTTACTGGATCAGTCCCAGCAATTGGGACAGTCCAGCCCAGTCGAACTGGTCGATGGTCGCTCAGATGCCGATTTAGGCCAAGAGCTCATCGCTTTGGCGATCCGATCCGAGCCTAGCAAATTCCCAAAATTCACTCAATTCTTTCTCGAGTCATAGACCGGACACTCGTAGTCAGCGGGGTATTTTTACACCTAAAAGACATTTTAATTTACATTCTAATATCTTTAAATCCCTCTTGTCCCGTAATCCTGTGTCCGCCTTAAACGACCCGAATTGAAAAATTGCTATGACTGATGAATATAATGCTCTTATTGATAATAAGACGTGGGAGTTGGTGCCCCGTCCATCTGGTATTAATGTTATCAGGTCTATGTTGATTTTTGCTCATAAGAAAAATTCAGATGGGTCATTTACTCGACATAAGACGGGGTTTGCGGGTGATGGTAAGACTCAGCAGGTTGGGATAGATTGTGGGAAGACGTTTAGTCCGGTGGTCAAGCCGGCTACTATTCGCACTGTGCTTAGCTTGGCCCTTTCAAAGATATGGTCTATTCATCAGTTGGATGTCAAGAATGCTTTCCTACATGGTGATCTCAAGAAGCTTGATCTATATCATCAGCCGTTGGGATTCAGGGGATCCCAAACGCGTCCTCATCATGTTTGTTTATTGAAGAAGTCCTTATATGGGCTTAAGCAGTCTCCACGGGCCTGGTATACGAGGTTTGCTGATTTTGTTGCGACTATTGGGTTCACTCATAGCAGGTCAGATAATTCCTTGTTCATCTACCGTCGTGGTTCGTCCTTGGCCTACATTCTATTATATGTGGATGATATCATTTTGACTGCCTCTTCCGATGCATTACGCGATCCTATCATGGCCATGCTTTCGACTTTGAGTTTGCTATGAAAGACTTAGGGCCCTTGAGTTACTTTTTGGGGATTGCCGTCAAACGTCACTCAGATGGTTTGTTTTTGTCTCAACGAAAGTATGCAGCTGAGATCATCGAGATGGTCGGGATGTCCTCCTGTGAGTCCACTTCCACTCCAGTTGATGCTAAGCCCAAGCTTGGGGCCGCGGCTGACGTCCCTTACGAGGATCCGACCCGCTATCGCAGTCTTGCAGGGGCCCTCCAATATTTTACCTTTACCAGACCGGATATTACGTATGCTGTTCAGCAGGTGTGTTTATTCATGCATGATCCCAGAGTTGAGCACATGAATGCAATCAAACACATCATTCAGTATATTCAGGGAACACTGGACTATGGTTTGCATTTGTATCCTTCATCTACATCCACACTTGTCGCATACACATATGCTGATTGGGGTGGTTGTCCCGACACCAGACGGTCGACGTCTGGCTACTGTATGTTTTTTGGCAACAACTTGGTCTCCTGGTCGGCAAAGCGTCAGGCAACTCTATCACGCTCCAGTGCAAAGGCCGAATATCGAGGGGTAGCGAATGTGGTCTCCGAATCATGTTGGCTGCGTAATTTGCTTTTGGAGCTTGATTGTCCGAGTCAGAAGGCAACCTTGGTATATTGCGATAACATTAGTGCCATCTACGTTTCAGGTAACCCGGTTCAGCACCAACGCACTAAGCATATCGAAATGGACATTCACTTTGTCTGTGAAAAGGTTGTTAGGGGTCACGTTCGCGTATGCCATGTCCGGTCTCGTTATCAAGTTGCAGACATCTTTACAAAGGGTCTACCCGCGGTCCTTTTTGAAGATTTTAGAGACAGTCTCAGCGTTCGAAGACCGCCCGCTATGACTGCGGGGGTGTGTTAAACAAGGTAATATACCCGTGATATACACTGAATATACAGAAGTATATATCACGGTATCTGAGCGATGGCCCGACAAAGCGGTGGGACAGTGGCCCAATCGACAGTAGCTGAGGCTGAGGCCCATCACGGGTATTGGCTGTCAAGCCCATCATGGGCAGTGGCTGTCAAGCCCATCATGGGCAGTGGCTAGACTTGTATATTAGGAAAATATATTTTGTGTATATTGTAATGTATTTGTTACCTAAATTAGGATATACACTTACCATAATTGTATAGTTAGAATTATAGTAAAATAAGGTTTTAGGAATAGAATAGGAATATGATTCTCATATTTTGTAACTTGTATATATACATTACAATTAATGAAAATAATCAAGGGGATTATTTCTTTCCTGTCGACTCAATGTGCATTTCAAACTGTAAATATACAATACTAATTGAGTTTACAATTAAATATTTATAGATATTTAGTAGATATTTTAATACATATAGAGGAGCTGGACAAAAGCTTACTGAGTACACGTTCTAGAAGGTCAGATAAATCAAATATCAAATGAAGAAAATGAATATTGTGCATCAAAGTTTTATATTATGATGTCATATGCATTTCTTGCTTGCAAGTTACAATCATGTGAAAATGAAATGAATGGAAGGAATAGTTTTGGTATCATATATTCATAACCATGTTGAGCTATCATTTGCAGACAAAAGGAAACATAAGATTCAATGATCTGAGAGATGCCCCAAATACTGACTATAGAAGAATAGACGACATATATATACGAATTTAACTTATATACACCGACAATGCAGATGTTTTACTTACAAGTATATTTTAACCTGTTGTAGCTGCACGTTGCGGCCTTATTTCCAAGTTACTAATTCCACTTATTGCGGATAGTTACTTGTAGTTATCTTTTAGGTTATAACTGGTAAAGCATGGAATGATGGATATTTGTGATATAAGCTATCGAAGAGAATCCAAATTGACTTTCTGAAGTGAAGCCTATCAGATGTTTGTCTTTTTGCTTAAATGAATTGCTTGGTTTTCCCAGTTTCTTGTTGCTCTATTCTAGTTTCTATACTGTCACACACTTGAGATCTCCCTTTCTTGCTTGCAGTTCTTTTCTTCTTGTTTGGTGGCCTGGGGATTGGCCAGTTTTATGCTGGTAGACTTGATTTCTTCTTTACATGCATATTATTCTAGAGGTGGATTTAGAATTCGAAGCTTATTGGTTCCTATAGTGACCTTAAGTTAATATCTCAGGTTTACAGTCAAATATCTATAGGTACTTAAATATTTTTAATACATATAGAGGGTCTGGACAAAAGCTAGTGGGTTCACGTGACCCATAGACTACACTCTACATCCACCCCCGATATTATCACTATTAGTTTATTTGAAATACGTGGCCTTTTACCATACTTTAATAAAGGGTGGTCACAGGGTCTGGGAAAGGGCCGCATTCCAAGTGATGTGAGTAGATAGCCTACCCTAATGCAAGCATTAGTTGCTGCTTCCACGACTCGAATCCATAACCTATAGGTAACACGGAGACAACTTTTATCATACTTTGAGTGATGGCATATATTAGAATTTCTAAAGAGCAGCCCGGTGTATAAAGCATCCCGCGTTAGTAGGGCCCGGGGAAGAGTCGCACCCCAAGGGGTGTGATGTAGACAGCCTAACCTAATGCAAGCATAAGTGGCTGCTTCCACGGCTCGAACCCGTGAGCTATAGGTCACACGGAGACAACTTTACCGTTGCTCCAAGCGAAGTTTTATATTATGATGTCCTATGTTCTTGCATGCAAGTTGCAATCAGGTGAAGATGAAATGAATGAAAGGAATGTTATGGTATCATATATTCATAACCATGTTGAGCTATCATTTTCTAACAAGAGGAAACATAAGATTGAACAATTTGAGAGATGCCCGCAAATACTGACTATAGAAGAATAGACGACATATATACATACACACAAATTTAACTTATATACACTGTTTTCACTTATTGTGTATTTTAATCAGTTGTAGCTGCAGGTTGCCTGCTTTATTTCTAAATCACTAATTGACTTACTATGGATGATTACCTGTAGTTATCTTTTATGTTATACTGTCACTCTATCAGTTTATAGAAGTTAAAGTTGAGGCAATCTATATAGTTGTACCACGTGTATTCTCTTTTGTTTGACTAGGAAAAAATTAGACAATCTGCTGCTACACCTATGCTACAAAACCAGTCACTAAGGTGTAATATATAGTATGTATCAACAGTGGTAGGGCAAAGCTAGAGTTTAGCTCAATTCTCCCCTCTGTCTGTACAAATAATGTTGTTTTGTCTAGCAATTCTCTCCTGGTATAAGCACGTACAAGGCCTTTTCCAGGAATAGCATCAACATGCTGATTGCTCCAACCTTTTCAACTCAATGCCAATATATTGCAGCCTATAGTGACTTTCTTTTGTTTCCTTTTTTGTTTGGGAAAAATGGGCACCTACTATATTGTCTAATGATGAAGGTCTGTCTCGATTTCTTCAGCCAATTCTTTTGTCAACTTTTCTGCTCTCTCATCTTGCCCACCAGCAAAGGTATAGACTCTGAATGCAAATTGGAAGGCCTTCCAAAGCTGCTGAGCTGATTCCTTTTTGCTCCCGTCATTTGTTGGTCCGGCTCCTTCTTTTTCCCTTTTCATTGCTTCTCTCTTTTCCTGATTTGACATAGCAACATCATTTCAAAATATAGTAACCAATTCCATTACCAAGTGGCTAATGTGAATACCATGTTAACAGATTTATAGCTTGTTTGGCCAAGCTTTTGGAAAACGAAAGTGCTTATTTTTAGAAATTTCAGGTGTTTGGCCAAGCTTTTAGGTAAAACATAAGTGTTTTTCAGTAGTAGCAAAATTTTTTAGAAGCTAAAAAGAAAATAGTTTTCCCCCAAAAACACTTTGGAACATTGGCCACACAAGGTACTGCTCTAATATTGACAAAAGTGCTTTTCAAATTGATTAATCAAACACAAACGGCTACTCAACAGAAGTACTTTTCCAAAAAGCACTTCTCATAAAAACTAGATTTTGAAAGCTTGGCCAAACAGGCTATCAAAAAGTGTTGATCTGAATAATGCTCTATGCATTCCATATCAATGTATTTATACTAGTTTAGAGATGATCGTGAAGATTCTCAAACCTTATCCCTAAACAAATCTACTCTGCCTAAATACAAGATTAAATATTATGTTTAAAATACATTTCAAATTCAAATCATTGTATCAGTTATTCACAAGATTTAGTGTATTGGAGTGACTTTGATTGTACTAACCTTCAGTGTAAGTTCCATACAGCTTGAGGAAACATCCACCATCAATTCCTTGATACGCACAATGGCGCTGAAATCAAATTGGATTTTATGGGTTTTTAATTTCTTGGATTCTTCGTCTTTTGTCCTTTCTAGAGTGTCCACGTCTCCTTTTATCTATATGAGAGAACTATTTGTTAGAACTGCTAATGCGAAACTAAGATTGCAGAAGTTTTGAGGTCCAGGGACTTAGTTTCTACCTTGTTGAAGTACTTCTCAGCTCTGGAAAGATGTTGGCCAACAGGCGAGGCCGGTTGCCAATTCTCTAAAGTAGAGACTATTGAATCTAATTTGGAATAGAGAGTTGCTGCCGTCCTCAACGCTTCCAACTTCTTACAAGGAAAATCTTCAAATCTTGCTAGGACCTGTACCAAGAAAATCTTTAAGCTGTCATCCTGAAATTGTAATTATGGCAGAAATAAGGAATATAGATGAACCTGAGATTCGTCTGTAAGTTTCTCAAGGTGGGATTCTACATAATTGTGGAATCTAATGAGCTCAGACATATCTGATGTATGGAAAGAAGCAATGGCCTTTTTCATCTCCATGATTGTTTTTGCATGATTTTTAACATCCTCTTCAATTTGTAGGAAATATGTTGACCTGTGAGAAATAATTCATGATACAAAATATAAACATCATAGAAAAAGTTGCCTCCTACCAAATAATCCCATTGTTTCAATTTGTTTGTCTTACTTTGATTTGACACAGTGTTTAAGAAAGTAACGAAGACTCTTAAATCTTGTGGCCTTAAACTAAAGATATATGTAATGTACCAAAATGTCTTTTAATCTTGTAGTCTTAAACTAAACATATATGTAATGTACCGAATGTCCTTTAATCTTGTGGACTTAAACATGTCATGTAGAATGTTGAAGTTACAGAGTTGCCAAATTAGGAAAGAGATATTTCTTTTAAACATACTAAAAGGGAAAGTAAGACAAACAAATTGAAACAAAGGGAGTAATGATTTGAGGTTTTAAGAAGATTACCTTTTTGTCATCTCAGCTAATGCATCAGCCATTCCTGGTTTACCTCCTTTTGATGTATTAAATTTTCCCTTGACTCCCTTTTGTTTACCATCTAAACTAGATCCTTCAACTTTTCCCTTAAGAGATCGATAAAGATTTCCCATTTGGGATGATCTTTTCAGTTTAGTGGCTGCTTTGTTAACTCGTGGATTTTTGGCACCTGCAAAAGCTGGTGGTGGTGGTGGAGGTGCGCCTCCCTTTTTTGTTTGCCTGGGTGAAGGTGGTGGTGGAGGTGCGCCTCCCTTTTTCGTTTGTCTGGGTGAGGGTGGTGGTGGAGGTGCGCCTCCCTTTTTCGTTTGTCTGGGTGAAGGTGGTGGTGGAGGTGCACCTCCCTTTATCTTTCCCATTGGCATTGGTGGTGGTGGAGGTGCAACTACCTTTCCCACTGGCCTTAGTGGAGGTGGTGCTGGCACTGCTTCGTTTGATGCCTTTGGTGGAAGTGGGTGTGGAGTCACCATACCCTTTAATCTTTTGTGAGGTGAATGTGGAGGTGGAGGTGGAGGTGGGGGTGGGGGTGAATGTACATTTTCTGATTTCCTGGGAGGTGGCGGCGGAGGACAAGGCACTGCTCTATTTTTTGATGTAACGGGAGGTGCCGGAGGTGGAGGTGGAGGTGGAGGTGTTACGCTGTTTCCTGCTGTAATATGGGCTGGTGGTGGCGATGGTGCTGGTTCCTCGTTCTCACTTGAGGAATCTGGTTGAGGTTCTGGCTGAGGTGGTGTTGGTATTTCTGATTCTATGATTTTTGGTGATAATATGCATGGAGAAGGTGGCACTGATGCCTGTTCAGTTACACTTGACTGCAACCTAGAAATTGAAGATGGCGGTAAAAGCACATCAAAGGTAACACGAGCTGGGACTGCTTGACCATTTGATGCACCGGTCCAAAATATTCCACCATTTTCCAATGCTTTCTGCAGGCTATTTAGCAGAATCTCTAGTAAGTCCACTATTTCACAATCTTGCTTTGCTTTTGTATTTGAATCTTGATTTGCACCGGGGAACATGTGGAACGAGAGGTGCTTTACCTCAACTGGATTCTGGTTTCCAACAGCTTGAACCTGGAATGATAGGAGAAGAGGGCCAACTATAGAAGCCTTTGCATTCTTCTTTGAGGCATTGGTTATTATCTCAGGGAGGACTGAAGTTGGAGAGCTCGAAAGGGAGGAATTGTTGCTCGAGTAAGTCTCCGAAAAATTCTTCTCATATGTGTCGGGTGAAGGACTTGTATGTCTTGTCTGATCATCCTCAGACTCGGACTCGTCCTCATGCTCATGCTCAGACTCATCCGTCAACTCTAACATCCTTTCACTACCTAACTTAATAATGTCATCGAGCAATGCCAATACTACATAGGTGATATAAGAAAACCATTATCACTGCTTATCGAAGAGAAAAATATAAACAATCAAACCTCTCTATAACGACAGGGTTTGTCCCAATATTTTTGGTTGTTATAGAGTAATGTTGTTATATAGTACATGCAATATTACATAACATGAAAATCTGTTCCAAATAAAACTTGGTTGTTATAGTGAAATGTTGTTATGGAGAATGACTCTTATAAAGAGGTTTGACTATAATAGAAAAATATATCACTATATAATGTTGAACACTACAGAGATGATCATACCATATTCAAAATCATTTAGTTTACTGTGCGAGTTCTCTTTGCATGTAATCATCCACTCATAGTTTCCTGTCCACATTTCCCCGATTGATCTCAATATATCACAAAAGCATCGCACTTTCTGAAAAATAGGAAAACTTTGGTGAGCTCAAAAAGTTGTGATTTTGCTGAAAAACAGCAGTACTGCATATACTAAAAGTGCTCAACTTAGGGAAGAAATTACCTCATGTATTGATGTTCCATCTATTTTCGACAATGAAAAATTCGGATTGATCGAAGGAAACAGTTTATGTAGATCTCTCAGAGTTGATATCAGCAGCTGTTGAAAACATGACCATAACACAAAAAAAAAAGATTTAGTTAAAGAAACTCTTCTTGTTATTCTCTTCTGAAAATGGCATTGACATTTGAGTAAAGTGATGATATGTTGCTCGCACTCTTCAAAGATGCAGACAGGTGTGTGTTGGATCCTCCAAAAGTAGTGCATGTTTGGATGATCCAACACAGGTGGCAAAACAAGGAATTTCATTAAGGGTGTTTAAGATTTTATTATATATGTATAAAAAGTGATCTTGTTTACCTATATACGTAGTATAATTTTCTATATATGCAATATGATTTTCTGATGAAGGGTATTCAACTGACCACCCTTCATGCTATGTAGCTAAGCCAGTGTCCGTGCGGCAACATTTTTGGAGAGTTCGAGCAATATAATTGAGTGATTTAACAGGTATTGAAGACAAAGTAACAGAAGAATATGTATATGTACCTCATTTGCAGATTCAGAGCCATCACAAGGAGAAAGATCAAGCAAATCTCTCAATGTGAGGATCTTGTTTCTTATACCTGTCATTATTCTGAAGTTGCTAGCAACCCCACATGCATTGTGAAAAGTGGGACTTTTTGTTGCTTTCACCCCTCCATTTGAATTGTGCAATCTGGGACTTCTTGGTGTTTTTACTCCACATGAATTGCGCGCTTTGGAACCTTTTGCTGCTTTTGATCTTTTTGGTACCAACATAGAAGGTATCTTCCTTATTACTCTAGTATGTAATCTCCAAGTTTTACGTATATCTTCTTCCTGAGAAAAATAACATTGTTAGCTACTGTTAGTATGATATTATAACAGGAAGATAATTGATATGTCAAAATTCAAGGTGGGCGAGTTAAGGGAGTTTGGTGCCCATCCCCCGTTATGCACGAGGAAGAGTAGCCACATTGGGTCTATTGTAGGTATGTTTCAAGGTTTGTCATCCATCATATGTTAAGGCTTCGAGGAAGAGCCCGGTCACATTGGGTCTATTGTACATATTTGTAAAGGTTTGTCATCCATCAATATATATATGTAAAGTGAAGCTAGATGCATATAGCTCTTGCTATGCGCGAGGAATAGTCTAGCCATATTAGGTCTATTGTATGTATATTTCAATGTTTGTCATCCATCAATTTATATGTTAAGGAAAGCTCGGTGCACAAAGCTCCCCTATGTGCGAGGAAGAGCCTGGACCACGTTGAGTCTATTATACCCAGGTTTACCTTATGTTTCTATTAGAGGCTGTTTTTTCCTGTCTTGGACATGTGACCTCTTTGTCAAATGGCACCAACTCTTACCGTTGCGCTACAACTCTTTAACAAAAAATTGTTTCCCCTCATCACCATGGTTTAAACAAAAGATTAGGAGAGAGGTCCTTTAAGAATATCCAATAAAATGAGAAGAAAAATTGCCACATTGATGTTTGCATGGAAAAATTCCATAATGAAAAATGCAGCATTGTGCTTTTTTCTTCATGTGATGAGGGTTCTCATGTACCAATGCAGAAACTTCACATAACCAATAATTTAACAGACATGTTTTATTAACATTAGAAATTATATGAAAAAAGAGAGAAAATACCTTTAACGTAGAAGGCTTCTTGCGGAATATGAACGGAACAACACCACATAATACTTCAATCGCCATTTCCAACGAATAATAGCAAGTTACTTTTTCATCAGAAAATAGGCTCGAAAGAAAGAAGGAAGAAGAACAAAAAAAGAATTAACGCTAAAAGTTTTCAAATTCCTATGAGCAAAATTTATGTTTTGGTAAAAGAAATTTTAATGAAGAAAATAATTATAAATGTTTGGGAAATTGATGAAGAATAGAATTATGTGAAGTGCAAAGCCAAAAAAAAAAGAAAAAGGACGATGAGCTGTTGCCTTTGCAGGCTGTTGAGCCTCATGAGGGAAATTGGCTATTCCAAAATCGTCGACATGGGACAAACACTTCTTTCTTTCTCTCCTTCGTTTCCAAAAGAGAGAAAAGAACGGACGAAAGAAAAAAGGTTGAATTATGGTAAATTATTTTTCTTGGTTTTTTTGGAGGCAAAAACAAAAACCATTAATTTTGTACGTGGGTTTAGTAATTTTTATGTATATAATAATTAATTAGATAAATGGATATTATTAATATTTTTATTATTTTTCTTTAGGGTTTGTCTTGGATGGATCATTTGCGTTGGTGGAATTACAATGGTCAGAAGTGGATTCACGTTTTAAATTTGATGAGATCAGCTTTTACACTGTACATTTCAAATTATGAATTCATAATTGTTAAGTTTTACTGGATATATATAGATATATGGTAAATACTTACCCATATCGAGTGTTTACACCAAATCAGTGTAATTTACCATGGTTAAGTGATTTAATAAAGTGAATATATACATTAACTAATCATGGTTAAGTGATAGTTATATATATTCAAACACAATCGTACATCGATTGATTTTATGTAAACACCATGTGTGAGTAAGTTTTTTACCTATATATATAGAGTACAACTTGAACTAGGATTTGAAGTTTACTTGTTTGAAATTTAGTCTTTTCAAATTATTAAGTTCTAAATTAATAATTTGTACATATTAAATAAATTTCTTTAAATAAATACAGAGTTTAGATCAAAATTATTGGACCATATCTTACACGCTAGGTCCACGATTATAGTACCCTTTATAGTACAATACGACAGAGGTGTATGTAGCCTTGTAAGATGGGGTTCAATTGAACCCCTAACTTCCGACGCTAAACATAAATTTATGTATAAAAAATATTAAAATTATAATAAATAACATATGTGAACCCATAACTTTAAAAATATAATATATTCAATACTAAAAATCTCAAAATTAAATTAATAGAATTTAAATCTTAGATCCGTCTCTACAGTACGGTCATCTTTTCAAAGTGTGGACAACATAGTGCAACAATAAAAGAAAAGTCCTCTATAAATTGCATATATTCAAAATGCAATACGGTTGTTTTGGAACATGGGTTGATTGATATCATTGATAAGAAAATTTGAGCATATATAGTAGAAATTTCTATAACAATGTTGTTTGTTCAAATATTTTTTTGATTGCTATAGCGAAATATTATTATAAAAAATATATACTAATATAACATAAAATAAAAAATAGTTTCAAAAAAAATTTAATCATTATAATAAAATGTTACTATAGAAGATAACTGTTACTAAAATAATTTTGACCGTGAGACAAAAGCTGCAAGCTGAATTTGCACTTGTCCTGGGGATTCTGCATATATCTCTATTTTGCCCTTGGGAGAATTCTATCCTTGATGGACTCTACAGTTATCCTTTCTCCAAATAAACAATGTTAGAGGGGTCCAAAGGTCCTTTTATTCTGTCTATGCCATTTGATCACTGCCCTTGCTGGTAGCATACTTTTTGAAGGATCTGGACTAGTCCTGTAACTCAAGCATAATGAAAATCCCTGAAGTAATATATAGTACAACTAATCAAATATCCATGAACTAATAACTAGAAATTGCTAGACATATATGTAAGGAAAACGGATTCATGAAATTGCACGAATTTTCCTTCAAATGGGTTGGTTTTTAATTTTTCCCTTCAAATGGGTTGGTCCTTAATTTTTGCTCTTTAGCAATCGAACTTATGCCTAGTGAACATAAGTTTCTTAAGGGCAAACGTCATCTGAGTATAACTTGTGGGATATTATGAAACAAAAATATAAATGTATGCCCCGCAAAAAAATTATTTATTATAAGGGGCAAAAGTTGAAGACAAGCACAAAATAGGAACAAAAGTGTAAATGATCAAAACAGATTTACATTATTACAAATAGGTCATTTGCATTGTTGGCCTTATTTCTTGCTGATTTTTTTATTTTTCCCCTCATAACAAATAATTTTTTCATGAGGCATAAATTTCTATTTTCTCATTATCCACAAGTTATGTCCCGTACCCTTAATGAACTTATGTCCGCTAGACATAAATTTGATTTTGAAGGGAAAAAATTAAAAACCAACACATTTCAAGGGCGAAAATTAGAGACTAGCCCATTTGAAGGGAAATCGCGCAATTAAATGTTCAAAATATTATTTAATGTTTGGGTTTGATGATAGTCCATAAACGTGAGCTTAATTATAAGTGTGTTAGTTCTATATTGGATCGTTTACTTATGCGCTTGAGGGATTTAGTGTGTTGGTGAGTGTACACTCAACTCGATGAGACCCGTAATAAGAAGGCACGCCAGAGTTTCATTATTTAGCTTGTATACTCCGTCAGAGTTATTTCACTAAATATTGTGTGTGATAGTTGTTCCATTGATATTGTCATCATACTCAAGAAAGGGTAATAGAGAGGAAAACCTAACCTTTCATAATTCATGGTATAACCGATCAAATAGGTACGCAACTACCCTTACTCATTTATTTTTGTGTTCCAATATCATGTTTGGGTTTCTATATATAGAGAGAGAGAGTTAATAGCATTTTTAGTCCCTCGTATTGGTAAATTCTGATTTTGATTCTTGTGATATCTGAAAAAGTGTATTTCACCTTCAATTAATTGAAATGTGCATTTTCTATCTCCCTGCTAGTAAATATTCATAAAATTACTATAATTATTAATTATTTCACTATTTAATTACCCATATGTTATGATAAGCTTGTATTATCACTTCATATTTGACTGTCATATACTTCTAAAAATAGTCTAAATATAATATACTTCCACATAAAGGGACTAAAAACACATATTTCAATTAATCAGAGATTAAATATATCTAGTGAAATATCACAAGAACTAATAGTTGGCAAACGGTTATTGAACTTGACGCTACGGCGCATGCAACTTGGGATAGACTACGTGATATATTTCAAGATAAATCAAAATTCTAGAGCTGTTACACTTGAGCAAGATTTCTCCCACGTCAATATGGAAGATTTCCCTAACATTTTGGCTTATTGCAAAAGATTAAAGGAATTGGCGGACCAACTCCGCAACGTTGGCGCGCCAGTTTCGAATGATCGTTTGTTCCTCCAAATGGTTTCAGGCCTCTCTGAGGCCTATAGTGGTGTTGGCACGCTTCTTCGGCAAAGCAATCCGCTTCCGCAATTTTATCATCCTCGTTCTATGCTTACACTCGAAGAAGATGGAATGGCAAAAAAGGCGGCTACCGGTGCTAGTCCCGTGGTCATGATGACCGAGTCCACGGTTTATCCTACCGGTTCCAACAACTCAAACCAAAACCGCAACAACGGTGGCGGCAAAAAGGGGGGAAATAAGAAAAATAATAGCAAGAATCGCGGCGGCAACACGGGCAGCAGCCGGAACAATGGTGGTGCCGGTAATGGTCCTCGCGGCGGTCAAGACGGCAGCGATTTGGGCCCACGGTGGCCCACATGCGATGGCGATGGGCCCTACAATATGGGCCAAACAGTGACAACCAGCGATTCGCCATCGGCGATGGTCGCCCGGCCAGCCCAGGCCCAACACGCGATGGCCCATTTTTAATTATCCCTTTGGGCGAGGCGACAGCGGTACTTGGGCGAGGCCCCGCAGCCCATCACTGCAGTGGTACCGACATCGAAGCTGCAATGCACACGCTTGGATTAAATCCCCCGGATCCAATTTGGTATATGAACACCGGTGCCACTACCCACATGACATCCGATTCAGATACTCTCTCATCTTATTCCAATTTGAGAAACCCTCATGGCATAATTGTTGGTAGTGGTAATTCTGTTCCAATTCGTGGTTATGGTCATAAAACGTTATCTCCCGCTCATCTATCCCTTATCTTGAAAAACACCCTACATGCCCCCAAATTGATTACAAACTTAGTGTATGTCCGTAAATTCACTACTTACAATTCCATTTTTATTGAATTTGATTCATTTGGTTTCTCTGTGAAGGATTTCAAGACGGGGAGTCCTCTCATGAGGTGTGAGAGTAGGGGAGATCTTTATCCTGTCACACTCAGTTCCGGTCCATCGAGTCAAGCCTTGCCATCAGCATTTGCAGTCTTTTCTCCTTCCTTGTGGCATACCCGTATTGGTCATCCGGGGTCATCTATTTTGTTGTCATTAGATAAAAATAAGTTTATTTCATGTAAGGGTACGCGTAGTACTTCAAATTGTCAGTCTTGTTCTTTAGGAAAAATTGTTAGGTTGTCATTTGTAGACTCAAAATCTCATACTTTAATGCCATTTGATATTATTCATAGCGACTTATGGACGTCTCATGTTCTTAGTTCTTTGGGTCATCGGTATTGTGTTCTTTTTTTAGATGATTATTCTAAGTTTTTTATGGACTTTTCCAATAGCGAAAAAATCTCAAATTTTTTCCATCTTCTTAAAATTTAGAGCATTCATTAGAACCCAATTCGGACGGAAAATAAAAAATATTCAGTGTGATAATGGCAAAGAATATGACAATGGGGTGTTTCGAGAATTCTGTGCTAATAATGGGATCAATTTTCATTTTTCTTGTCCTCATACGTCTTCACAAAATGGGAAAGCCGAACGCAAAATTCGTACCATAAATAACATTGTCCGAACTTTATTGATTCATGCTTCCGTATCCTCGGCTTTTTGGCATCATGCTCTACAAATGACTACATATCTCCTTAACATAATTCCTTCCAAAGGTTTGACATATTCTTCCCCTCATTCGTATTCACATCTTCAGGTTTTTGGGTGTTTGTGTTATCCGTTATTCCCGTCCATAACAATTAACAAACTTCATGCCCGGTCTACTCTGTGTGTGTTTTTGGGTTTTTCGTCTAATTATCGTGATTACAAATGCTTTGATTTATCCTCTAATAAAATCATCATTAATCGCCATGTAATTTTTTATAAATCCCAATTCCTGTTTGCTACGGTTAGTACTCCCGTGCCTAGTTCGTATAATTTTTTGGATGATGGTATATCCTCATATATTATTCACCATTTTTTGGACGTCTCCCGCACCCAAAATTCTCCAGCTGGCCCCATTGCCCCGTCACGAGCTACAGTGCCCAGTATCTTCACTGGGCCATTTTTAAGGCCAGTCCAGCCCAATTCTGGACCTAGTCCAGTTCCGCCACCTGTTTACCGTAATCACTGCCTGCTGGCCAGTCCGTCCCGAGTCCAGAAATTCCCGAAATCAGCCCGATTCTTCCTCGGGTCATAGACCGGTCACTCGTAGTCAACGAGGAGTTTTCAAACCAAAAAGACATTTGAATTTACATTCTAATGTTCTTAAATCACCCTTACCCCGTAATCCTGTGTCTGCTTTAAATGACCAAAATTGGAAAATTGCTATGATCGATGAATATCATGCTCTCATTGATAATAAGACGTGGGAGTTGGTACCCCGTCCATCTGATATTAATATTATTAGGTCTATGTGAATTTTAGCTCATAAGGACAATTCAGATGGTTCATTTGCCCGACATAAGGCGCGACTTGTGGGTGATGGTAAGACTCAACAGGTTGGTGTAGATTGTGGTGAGACGTTTAGTCCGGTGGTCAAGATGGCTACCATTCGCATTGTGCTTAGCTTGGCCCTTTTGAAAGCATGACATATTCATCAGTTAGATGTAAAGAATGCTTTCCTTCATGGTGACCTCAAGGAAACAATCTATATGCATCAGCCTTTGAGATTTAGGGATCCCAAACATCCTCATCATGTCTATTTGTTGAAGAAGTCCTTATATGGGCTTAAGCAGTCTCCACGGGCATGGTATACACGGTTTGTCGACTATGTTTCGACTATTGGGTTCACTCACAGCAGGTCGAATAATTCCTTGTTCATCTACCGTCGTGGTTCGTCTTTGGCCTATATTCTGTTATATGTGGATGATATTATTTTAACTGCCTCTTCCGATGCCTTACGCCAGTCTATCATGACAATGCTCAACTCTAAGTTTGTTATGAAAGACTTGGGGCCCTTGAGTTATTTTTTGGGGATTGCTGTCACTCGCCATGCATGTGGGTTGTTCTTATCTCAAAGGAAGTATGCAACGGAGATCATTGAGAAGGCTGGGATGTCATCCTGTAAGTCCACTTCCACTCCAGTTGATACTGAGCCCATGCTTAGTGTCGCGGCCGGCGTACCATACGCGGCCGGCGTACCACATGAGACCAGATATTACGTATGTTGTCCAGCATGTGTGTTTGTTTATGCATGATCCCAGAGTTGAGCACATAAATGCACTAAAACGCATCATTCGGTATATTCAGGGTACACTTGACTATGGTTTGCATTTATATCCTTCCTCGACGTCCACACTTGTCTCGTATACGGGTGCTGATTGGGGTGGTTGTCCGGACACCAGACGATCTACGTCTGCCTATTGTATATTTCTTGGCAATAACCTGGTCTCATGGTCTGCGAAACGTCAGTCGACATTGTCCCGATCCAGTGCCGAGGCCGAGTATAGAGGGGTAGCTAATGTGGTCTCGAAATCATGTTGGTTACGTAATTTGCTATTGGAGCTTCATTGTCCTATTCAGAAAGCAACATTGGTTTATTGCGATAATGTTAGTGTCATTTACCTTTCTGGTAATCCGGTTCAGCACCAGCGCACTAAACATATCAAGATGGACATTCACTTTATCCGCGAAAAGGTTGCTCGTGGTCAGGTACGCGTCTGCCATGTCCCGTCAATGTATCAAATTACCGACATCTTTACAAAGGGTCTTCCCTCGGTCCTTTTTGAAGATTTTAGGGATAGTCTCAGCGTTTGAAGACCGCCCGCTATGACTACGGGTGTGTGTTAAATATACATAATATACACACAATATACATGTTTATATTATGTATATTGGCTCTCGGTTTCTACATGTATTACCGTGTATTGTGTAGATAATTTAGGTAGTGTTGTAGTGTAATTAGTATTGTACACTTACCATAATATTTGTATTACCATAATTATATAGTTAGTGTCCAAGTAGAATAAGATTTTAGGAGTAGAATAGGAATATGATTCTCCTAAAACTTCCAACAATATTTTATTACACTCCATACCTTTTTTTCTCCATTAAATCAAGGGATCGTCTTACGTATTTTATTTTTATATCCTTTACAAAAAAAATTGTGGTAGGGATGGATATGTATACATAATTTATTAAGAACTTAGTTAGCTATCGTTTTTAGAATTCAGAATTCATAAACTCAAAAGTAAATTCAGGATTTGAAGTTTATGGATTTCATAAACGATCTCAAATTAACACACAATAATATTTGACTTTACAGTCAAATATATATAAATATTTAGTGAATTTTTAATAAATATACAAGATTTGAACAAAAGATAGTGAGTTACCGTGAACCCGTAAATAGAGCTGTGAATCTGTTTGCATAAACTCAAATTAATTATAACTCCGACTCTGACTGGGTTCACAAATATTTATAGATATTAGATATTTTTTTGATATATGTACATGGTCTGAACAAAAAATATTGAATTCACGTGAACCCGTCTTTAAATTGACAATACGTGTCACATGACAATTGGTGGACGTTTGTCTTTGCCAACATCCCTATAGTATATATTCTTCCTCCTATGCCATATAGGAGTAGTTCACGATACTAATGTTAAATTTCTTCATTAATCATTTCTC
Source organism: Anisodus acutangulus (assembly GCA_029783415.1). Lineage (NCBI taxonomy): Eukaryota > Viridiplantae > Streptophyta > Magnoliopsida > Solanales > Solanaceae > Anisodus > Anisodus acutangulus. The sequence goes on along the minus strand of CM056491.1, from coordinate 19,599,013 downwards.
TATGTCACATTCATCAACATATATACCTCAAGAATTTGGAAGATATATTGTATGAAAGGCAGTAATCAATGGAAAGGACCGGTTTAATATCCGGTTCAAACCGCCACCTTCAGCTTTCGCCCGGTTTCCGGTTCCACCCGACCGACGATGAGCTTGTGGTTCACTACCTCAAGAAAAAAGCAGCTTCCGCTGCATTGCCCGTCAAAATAATAGCCGAAGTTTATCTCTACAAATTCGATCCATCGGAATTACACTCTCTCTATTCCATATTATGTCTATTTAAAAAAGATTGATATCTTTTTTTATATTTGAAAATAATTTAATTTTAAACTTTACGTTTTGTCCTTAATGACATATTTTTATAAGCACAAAAATATGATAACATATTTAAGATCATAAATTTTAAATTTCATTTTCTAAAATATCATACCCGATCAAACACGGACCATATAAATTGAAACAGAGAAAATACGTAGAATTGATACATTTGTTTTCCCTTGATATTTTTGTTTCTAGAGCTTGATTTATTAATAAAGGGTAAGTTTACACTACTCAGCAACCCATCAAAGCTCATAACAAAAAATGTCTCTAACCTTTACTTTTTATGAATTTTAGTTAGTATAATCACTGATGTATACTGAGTATACAACAATAATAAATATTACAGTTCGGCCAGGGGTGAAGCTAAAAAGGTTAAGTAAGGGTCGGCCTAACCCAATATATAACTTTAGTCTAAACTTTATATTTGTATTAAGAAATTCAATATATATGTATAAATATTAAATTTAGAATTCAGTTACTATCATCTGATGTCGCTATTCTAGAATTCAAAACCCATAAAATTGACGTCCGAGCTCCACATCTAGACTAGGCGAGTAATTTTTTTTCAGTCGGCATCTCTTTATAATGTTTTATTGTAACTTTTTTTTGTAGGTAAGGCAAATTTTAAAGAAAAAGAATGATATTTTTTCAGTCCGAGAGAAAGGAAGTATCCGAAAGGGACAAGCCAATATTTACATGCAATGGCACTAAGAAAATTGGGGTGAAAAAAACACTTGTTTTCTACAAGGGAAAGCCACCTAAAGGGATCAAAACAAATTGGATGATGCACTAATATCGCCTTGTTGATAACAATCCTTCACTAATCAAGAAATGCTCTTTATGGGTAAGGTAACACTTCTCATTAATTCATAACCAAAATAAAAGAGAAGTGTACCAAAATAAAAGAGAGAAAAGAAAAGTATAACTATAGACTAAAATATTCGTCTATTTTAACAAAAACACTTACTTAGCCATTACATCTAAAATTTACTAATCTGACTAATTAATAATAAAATAAAATATACAAATAGCTATTTTTTAGATCATGTAATTGAAAAATAATAAATATTATAGAGTTTTAAATTGCATACGTAAAATTGCAGGACATATTGTCATGGAGTTTTAATTTATTTGTGGAATTTAAAATTTCAGCATAATGATTATTTTCCAAACACACTGAACAGTTTAACTTTAAAGGGACTAAACTATACTGTACCGAAGAGTTTCTCATTCTCACACAGTTCAATACACTTGACACATTTTTGGTCCCACTACTAGAAAATTCAAAAACTTTTATAGGCTTTTCGTCGAAAATCCAACTAAATTCGCAATTGTTATCAGCGGACTTTTCATTGAAAATTCCTTCAAATTTTTTTATTTTTCTGGTAGCGTCTTAATTAGCATTGTTTATAAAAATCTTGTAGTAGTCAAAGATAATTCACTTGTTAGATTGAATTGAATCTTATATAACAATCTGGATCTTATTAATTTAAAGACTTTATTAATAGAATAAGTGAAGTTCTCAAAGATATAAGTAGACATTAGTTTTGTTGGTTCGGACAGTAAAATCCTGGATAAGCTCGGGTCAATTAACCTGTTAGAATGATGTTTTCTTCTTAAGCATCTTAATTTATTATTATCTTTTTGTTGTGTAGCTTGATGATTGGGTATGTGTCGGATATATAAGAAAAACAATTCAAGTACAATATTGGAAATGGACAAGGAGGACTACACAACAACATGTTCAACTTCAATATTGCAAGCCTCATCAATGAATTTTTTCAACCAAAATCCAAATATTGAAGGAGCTTTGAGAGGTTCCAATTTTGATCAACTTCTTGAAAATGATAATGATAATTATTTTGGAAATAATGGAGCTTCATCAGGTTCACAAGTTGATAGTTTTATGGATATGAATAATCATATATCTATGAATAACTCAGCTTCAAGCAAGGAAATCAATCGTGAAAATGAAAATTTTGGCAATTCGAGTTCATTTCTTGCAATGCTCAATGAAATTTCACCAAGAAGTTCACAGCTCAATTCTTGGTTCTCTGACTAGATAAGTTTTTTTTTTTACCAATTCGTTAATTTACCGGGAAGTTATTAAAATTGTTTGAAGGATGACGGTTTTAAAAAGTTGCGGATTCGTGGATTTCAACTTTATGGTTCGGGATGTTATTGCATTCATTAACTATTTGAGTTAACGAGTTTGAGATTTAATACTTATATAATTAGATTCTTAATGAAATTTGTAATATTTGACCTAAAATTACCGAATTTGACAAAACGGAAGGAGGGAATGAACTTGCTATGGATCGACCTTATATATTGCATAATTTACTCTTTCTTTTTTGCCGCATTTTAATTATTTAGTTTCACATTTAGGAATTTTATTTTATCATGAATCTGATTCCATTTTTAAAACAATGTGGATTTTGAATAGAAATTGTACCCGTATAACATGTGATTTTTCAATCTACTTCAAGAGTTTCATGCTTAATCTTCGGAGGCGAATTATACATATAAAACTTGATATCACATGGCCTAGAGCTAAATTCTATTTTAGTTTTGGACTCTGTTGCATTATTATGTCTCTCCTATCTCAAATGTTAGTCATCTAAATAACTGATTTTTTTCAAGATGTTTAATATTTTAATAAAAACAAGAATATTTATTGATATTCTTTTGTCAAATTTAATGTTCTAATTAGTGAGGTGTTAATTAAATGAGATGTTTAACTCCATGAAAAAATTGCAGAGCTTAAACAGTGTCATTTCAAACTCCAGTAAGAAATGTTGAAGTTTGAACTGCCACAGTTCCCCTTGAAGTTTTGAACTGCATTTGAAACTTCGTGTGCTTGAATTGTTTCGTGTTTTAGTTAAGAATATTTTATTTAGATATTATTTTCGCCTTAAAAGTGATTGTTTCTCAATTACATTTTAAACAGTGGCTAAATATTAATAAGCGATACAAAAATTGATCATTCAAACTAATTTTATATTATTTTGTCTACTGTAATAAGGGTAACTTACGGAAACCACTCCCTCCGTCCAATTTTATTTGTCCACTATATTAAAAATAGTTGTCCAATTTTATTTATCCGCCTTATAAAATCAAGAGATAATTTACCATTTTTTTCCTATTTTACTCTTAGTAAGTAATAAGTCAAAATTTTCCAATTCCTTTTTTCAACACTACTTTTTTATGGGAATATATGATACTTGTCCATTATATTAAAAATAGTTGTCCAATTTTACTTGTCCACTTTATAAAATTAAGAGATAATTTATCATTTTTTCCTATTTTACTCTTAGTAATTAATAAGTCAAATTTTCTAATTCTTTTTTCCAACACTACTTTTTTATAGGGAATATGTGATTGTTGGAACCATATACTTAATTAGTTGGTTGCACATTTATTTTGGTAAGCTTTAATTGATTTCAATCATTAGGTAATTAGCAATAATTAGGGGTAATATGATAAACTTTTCATTCTATTTTCGATTCCTTAATAGACATGTAAAATCAATATGTGACAAGTAAAACTGGACGGATGGAGTAATAACTAATGATACAAAAATATATGGCCCATGTCTCTAAGCTAGAACTAAGCTATGCCAAATGGGTCTAGCTTTTCCTAATACCTTCTAGCCCAAAAGAAGCCCAATAATAGAATATATAAAAATGTTCCTGGCTCTCCGGCACATCCACAATAATAAAAATATTTTACTATAATGTGTATGTTATATATCTGCAGGCAATTTTTTTTGGGTGACGTGCTATTTATATCAATTTCTCAAGAAAATCGCTAGCAAGAGATTACTTATATAAAACTAAAAAGTGTCAACTATCTATCTACCGACTGAATTTAAACATCAAACAATAATACTCCCTTCGGTCTACTTTACTTGTCTCATTTTTGGTTTATATATCCCTTAAGAAATTATGTATTTTGACTATCATATCATTATGTATTATCTTTAATCATTTAAAATGTTAATCTCTCTTTGCTTAGATTTTCTATGCTAATTAGTTAATATTTTTTACTTCCAAAAATAATTATTATTAAGGGTAAAATGGGAAGAATGTACTCAATAATATTTTAATTTTCTAACATGACAACTATTTTAGACCATCTATTTTTAGTAAAGACGATAAGTAAAGTGGACCGAAGGGACTACATAAAATGAGTCAAGTTTATATACAATTTGTTTTGACTTATATACATCTAGTGATTAAATAGTAAGTACTATATAAGATTATCGAAAACAATAATATATTGTCACTATGAATTGTTTCACTCTTAAGTCTTAACTATGACCAATTAAGGCAAGATTTGACAAATTAATTACCCAAAGAGTCAAATGCCTTTGAATTATTGGAAATAGAACAAAAACAACTTCTATTTGGTCTTTTTTAATCTAAAAATACCTTGAACTATTAAAAATATGACAAAATATCTTGCCATTAGTTAACTAGCTCAATTATACCCCTATTCCCGTTAACGCACCCCCAGGCTTGAAGTATCGCCTTTAATTATTATTTTTCTGAGATAGACTTCATCTTGGGAAAATGGCTATCCAACTTGTCATAAGGACAAATGTAATTCAATTCCAAACCGGACATAAATGTTGTTTTCGTTTTACATAAATTTGATGCTACCATATAATATTTTGCACTTTAATATTGTCTTTGAATGAAGAAACAAATTTTGACCAGCAAGCATGAATTTGAATATTAATGGAGTTTTGAAAAGCAAGGACTTGACTAAAGAGACAATATACGAAGATTTTGTGATTTTGAACTATCAATTAAAATAGATTCGATCTTATCATACTTAAAATATCTAACAATTAATTGTCTTCGGATTAAGTACTTTTGTCCTGCCAGTGAAATCTACAACTGTAAAGACATATAAACTTAAACCTCTTTATAATGATATCGTTTGTTCAAATATCTTTTAAATGTTATAGCGAGATATTGTTATAGAGATATATAATATAAATTAATTAATATAAACACAGGCATTTGAAAATGTTTTGTTAATGTTGAGTTTGGTGTTGTGACATTTGACCCAACATGTCTTCTGAAATACTGATCTGAATGCATAAAAATGTTGGGACAAATGTCACAACATTCAGACCAATATTTTTTATAACAGTTTTGTCTTACTTCACGTTAAACAGTAATATTTTTACTGAGAGGTAAAAATGACTTAGGCGTGGTGAATTGGAGCCGTGTAAAACGTGGGAGAAAGAGTCAAAACTTGGGGAAGAAGTCGAGTGAAGAACAAGTCAAAGTTGTTGAGATTTCGACTCCATGATCTTCTCCAACAAATACACCGGCTGCCCACCTTTTCCTCAACCTCCTCAACTGATCGATGAGTTTTTCAAGAAAGACTCTCTACTATAAATAGAGAGGCCACAACAGTGAATCGATCATCCAGAATTAGATCGCAAAAATACCAAGAGAGCTCTCGGGATTTCAACCCAGAAATCTGGATCACAAGTGTTGCCTGAGTGTGTTGACAACATTCTGTCCAACATTACAATTGTTGTTTAGATTCTATATTAGTTTTGTATGGAGCGATTGTAATGAGAGGTTGTCGATGTCTACTTAGTTAGATTTTTCAGGCAGAAGTCATCTGCGACATCACATTTTAATTCCTTTTATTTTATCGTGTAAAATTATAAAGAAAGAAATTTGTATATGAAATATATACAATGCTTCTGGTCATTGACCATCATAACTTATATAAACATATAACTTATGAAAATATAAACTCATGTGTTCTTTATTTTTTTCGCTGCATTTTACTCTTAAAGGTTTTCTGTTTTATCGAGTGTTGTCACTTATGTCAGACGACATTGTCGCTGACATTCGGAACCAGAATTGGTATTCGATTTATTTCATCTCTTATTTTTACTTTAAGTAGTTTTTGACACCCTTCAAGTGGTATCAGAGTCGACACTTATCATAATAAGTGCTTGGTCCTGTTGTCATAAGCTATGGATCCGGCAAATTCGACTATTGATAGACTTCCTATTTTAGATGGTTCAAACTATGTCTATTGGAAGATTCACCTAGGTTCTCATATCAAATCAATTGATGTTAGGGCATGTAGATCTATAACCAATAGGTACGTTGTTCCTATGTTTCCACCGGATGAGGAATGTGATGAGTTGATCTTTACATGTTCAAACTCATTCAAAACTGGCCCACGTCTAAGGACGCATGTGATACTTTACAAATTCATTGTGAAGGTAGCTCAATGTTCGCCGAACAAAGCTACGCATGCTCATGAGTAAATATGAACGTTTAAGGATGGAATAAGCGAATGATATTAAATTTTATTTTGAAAAGTTGATTGACATATCAAATGAATGTCAAGTGCTTGGTGAACCATTAACCAACACTCAACTTGTTGAAAAGGCTCTTCATTCTCTTCCTGAAAAGTTCAATTTAAAGATTTGTGTCATTGAAGAAGCTCACAATCTTGCCACAATGGACATTCATACCTTAATGAGCATTCTCAAAATCTATGAGATGAACATTGAGAATCAAAGGGAATTATATAAAAGCAAGAATGTGGCACTTCAAGTTCAATCCTCGAAGAATCAAATTGAAGAAGAGGATGAGAATCTTGAAGAAATTGGTGAAGGTGCAAATGGTGACTTACTCACTCAAAAATACAATTTGATGGTGAGGAAGTTCAACAATGATAGAAATCAATCTAAATCTAAAGAGCGTCAAAATCAAGTCTTCAATCAAAAGCCCACTAGATTCTTTCCAAATGTACAAAAAGGAAATCAACTAAGAAGAACCAACTCAGATCGTACCAAATTTGATCCCAAACAACTTGAGTCTGTGCAATATCATGCATGCTCGGGTTGGGGTCATTACGCCAATGAATGTGCAAACACTCTTCGAAATTTTGGTAAGAACCTATGAGTTTCTCTTAGTGATGATGAAAAAGAAGAGGAAAGAGATTGTGAAATTGAAACACAAGCAATGTTGGCCACTGTTTACGAACAGTCTCTATCGGATAATGAAGATGTCATGATATTTGCTCCAACATCAGCAACAACATCAACATCCTCAGCGATATCCGAAAGGTATGAATTCTTTAACTATTCTGATGTTAATTGCTTTAGTGGTTCTATTTTTGTTAGTGAGGCTGATTGTATGGATCAAGTTGAATGCAAAGATGATATGATTAATAAATTATGAAGTATTTGTAAAGCCTTAATCATAGAATCCAAGCAACTAGACACAAAGATAAAATCTTTAACTCGTGAGAATGTAGATTTAAAAGGCACAATAACCCGACTAGAGGCTGGACTTACCAAAAAGGATACTGAATATGGTAAGATTCGTGCAAAACTGGATTTAGTCGAAGCAACCTTTCGCAAACTCAACATAGGGACCTCTAAATTGAATGAGATACTCAACTTTAGTAAACCTTCACATGTAGGTATTGGGTACGAAAACTCTCTTAAAACCATATGATCTAATCTCTTTGATAAAAAAGAGAAAATACGCTTTGTAAAGAAAAGGGGATGAATAATAGGTTCTCATATATGTTAAAGAATATGAAGTTTGTATGTCATCACTGTAACTCCACTGGACACTTAAAACCATATTGTTTCAAACTTCAAAATTCTGTGAGCAAAATGTTGTCCAACATTTCGGATAACAATCGAAGCAATATTTCTGAGTCAAAAGGTAAAAAAATGTTTTAACAGAGTTTGGGTTCCTAAAAGGGATGTAACTTGTAATGTTGCCATAACTGCTTTAAGAACTAACATTTCAGGTTCTTTGTACTTTGATAGTGGATGTTATCGTCACATGACAAGTACAAAATATTTTCTAAAGACTATGAGTCATTCAATGGAGGAAATGTGACTAACGGAGGTGGCAGTAAAAGCAAAATAATTAGAAAAAGGATCTTGGATGTTCCTGGATTTCCAGCCTTAAGAAATGTCTTACTCGTTGAGGGCTTAATGACTAATTTGATTAGTATTAGTCAACTGTGTGATGATAATATTGAGGTAAAGTTTAATAAAAATACTTGTGAAGTTACGAATGAAGATAATGAATGTATCATGACAGATACTAGAACATGTGATAATTGTTATCTTGTTGTAAGCCAAGAAACATGCAATAAGGCTAAGATAGATGACACAACACTATAACATCAAAAGTTGGGATATGTCAACTACTGCAGGTTAGAAAAATTGGTCTCATATGAAGCGGTTAGAGGATTATCCAATCTTAGCCATAAAGGTAAAAATTGTATGTGAGGATTGTATGAAAGGTAAGCAAACACGGGTCTCTCATAATGTTGTCCAACACGACGGACAACATTCAGGTACGTCTCACTATTTTCAATTACTGCATATGAATTTAATGGGTCCAATTGAAGTAGATAGTCTAGGAGGCATGAGGTATTCATATGTGATAGTAGATGATTTTTCTAGATATCCATGGATATATTTTTTGAAAGAAAAATCACAAACTTTAGACATGTTTAAAATTTTGCACTGTAGAATTAGGAACTTATTCTATTCTCCTATTTTTTGGATTAGATCCGGATGGAAAATAATTTGAAAACAACTCATTCACAAAATTTTGTGAGAAAAAGGGAATTTCCATGGGTTTTCCGCTCCCAAAACTCCTCAACAGAATGGGGTAGCAGAAAGAAAGAATAGAACATTGCAAGAAATTGCTAGAGTTATGCTTAGTTCTAAAAAATTGTCAAAACGTTTTTGGGCTGAAGCCTTAAATACTGTTTGTCACTTCTCTAATAGAGTCTACTTAAGGTCAGGAACAAAGATGACACCCTATGAGCTTATAAATGGAAAAAAAACCTAACTTGCGTTACTTTCATGTTTTTGGGTGTATTTGTTACATTTTAAATTATAGAGATCATTTGGCAAAGTTTGACTCTAAGAGTGACAAAAGAATTTTTGTTGGCTATTCTCAAAATAGTCATGTTTATCGAGTATACAATCTAAGGACCAGAACTGTACAAGAGTCTAAATGTTATTTTTGATGATTTTTCTGATCTTACAGGAAATAGAACTGAAAATAACACTATAGTTTCAGTGAAAAATGTGCAGACTGCTGAAGAATCAGATGTTATCCCCAATGTTGCCACACCCGAAGCAACATCTGAACATGAAATAGAGACCACAGAGGCCATAGATGAGGAGTCTAATGCAGAATTGCTAGATCAATTTCGAAGGGACCCCTCATCAAGGATTAGGAAGAATCATCCCACAGGCCAGGTGATAGGGGGAGTTTTTGAAGGAATTAAAACAAGAGGAAAAGAACCAATCAACTACAAAGAAATGGTAAGGTATGTGTGTATGTCAACCATATACCAAAAGGTTAGTCTTTCTTGTTTTATATCTATGTTAGAACCAAAAAAATATTTTAGAAGCACTCAAAGATAACTTTTGGATTCAAGTAATGCAAGAAGAGCTTGAACAATTCTCTCGAAATGAAGTATGGGACTTAGTTCCACGCCCAAATAATACAAATGTAATTGGAACTAAGTAGATTTTTAAAAATAAATCAGACAAATCGGGAACAGTTGTTAGAAACAAAGCTCGTCTAGTTTCACAAAGCTATATTCAGGTTGTAGGAATCGATTATGACGAAACCTTCGCACCTGTGGCTAGAATTTAGTCAATAAAAACTTTTACTTGCTATTGCTTATTTTCTAAAAATTACTTTACACCAGATGAATGTAAAAGGTGCATTCTTAAATGGTTACCTAGATAAAGAAGTCTATGTTGAACAACCAAAAGGATTTGAAGATCCTTATCACCCACACTATGTGTACAAGCTCAAAAAAGCTTTGTATGAGTTGAAACAAGCCCCTCGTGCATGGTATGGTCGTCTAACTAACTTTCTTTTTGAATTTGGTTTTAACCGTGGTAAAGCTGATCGTACTGTATTCATTAAACGTCATGGTGTAGATATTATTATTATTGCTCAAATCTACGTAGATGACATAGTCTTTGGTTCGACATCACAGTCTTATCTAAAGTCATTTGTTGAATCTATGTCATCAACATTTGAAATGGGCATGATTGGAGAACTAACTTTTTTCTTAGGTTTGAAGATTAAGCAAAGTGAAGATGAAATTTTCATCTAACAAAGTAAATATGCTAAGAATCTAGTTAAGAGATTTAGTTTGGAGAATGCTAAACAAATGAAAATGCCAATGGGTCATCGCAGAAGGTATGTAAGGATAATGTTGTTGAAAATGTCGACCCAACATTATATCGATCTATGATAGATAGCCTTCTTTATCTTACTGCTAGTCGCCCAGATATTATGTTTAGTATTTGTGTCTGTGCACATTTTCAAGCCTGTCCCAAAATATCCACTTAAATGTCGTGAAACATATTATTCGATATGTTGATGGCACATGTGAGTTGGAAATATGGTATTCCAAAGACACTAATCCTAATTTAATGGGATTTAGTGACTCTGATTGGGCTGGAGATGTAGATGATAGAAAAAGTACAAGTGGGGGATGTTTTTATCTTGGCAATAATCTTATCTCATGGTATAGTCGTAAACAAAACTGTGTCTCACTTTCAACTGCTGAATCTGAATATGTAGCAGCTGGAAGTTGTTGCTCTCAATTAATATGGCTAAGACACATGTTAGACGACAATGTATTTACTAGCAATATTTTAATTTTGTACTGTGATAATTTGAGTACCATTAATATTTCCAAAAATTCAGTTCATCACTCACGTATAAAACATATTGATATTAGACATAACTTTTTAAGAGATTTAGTCGAAAAACAGCTAGTTCAAATTGAACATGTTGACACTCTTCATCAACTAGCTAACATTTTTATAAAAGTTTTGGACCATGAGAGATTTTCTAGCTTGAAGAAATCTCTTGTTCTATAAAAAGGCAGTTTTGGTGAATGTCAGCTGAAACGTTTTCTAATATTTCGGGTGACATTTACCTATCTAGTATCACTAACTGATTATTGTTACTGCATAGTACAAAACTTTTGATCACACAAACATGATCCTTCAATAAGAATGTGATTCCAACGCGATACCGTTCTCTGCGATGATATATAAATACTTATATCATAAAAAAAAGTATCAAGATAGGCAAAAACCTATACAAATATTTGGTAACTGTGCAAAATAGACAAAGCCCTTGAAAATATACCGTTCCTATTCTGTAGGAGTATCAAATGCTTAAAACGAATTTTAAAAATACTAAAAAGTATTCTTATTTTTTTTGACAAAAAAATTATTACGTATGTGTTTTATGATTAGATCAAGGACACGATCGCAAAAATGTTACATTGGTCCACTGGTTAAACTCATAAAATACGTATAACACGTGTCTTGATTTTTTGCCAAAATGAAAAATTCTTGAAGGATAAAAAAACTTGTGTCGTTCAAAATGTTGCCAACATTGTTGTTGACATTTTCAGATTGTGATATTTGTTGGGATGTTGTTCTTATCTGATTTCAGAAAATCAGATTTTCTCCCTATTTTTATGCCTCGTTTTAATATGAATTTTAAAATTTAAAATGATAAGCTTAAATTAAATTCCTACCGTGATGTTTATCTTTTTATCCCAAAACCTTAGGTGTAAGTTATTGTGTAAGATTGAAATATCTAAAAGCAAAGTTTTTTTGTTGCTTAGAAAAAATTGTCATGTATATAAATATTCCTCTCATTTGCAAATTTTTTTCTATCGTATCTGATTTTCCCTAAATAAAAAAATAGGTAAATCACATCAAACATCGGGTATAACTCTACCTACCCGATGGAATCATCTCCAAATCGAACTCCAACCTCAATCACAAACTCTAACCTCTCAAAACCCTCTCCTCAATTCTCACAAATGAAAACTTCTCCAGTGTCAGAACCCATGTCAGCCAATATTTCATCCAACACTCCCATGAGCACTAGCCCTCTGTTAAATACCCCTCAGCAACCGGGCCAGTCTTCTTCCTCAATTATCACTGAGGATCTTTCTAAAGCAATAGTGTTTAAAGGTTTTGATGAATCTTTAGATATCAGCTATGTTGGAGATAATAGCAACCCTATAGATGTTGATAAGACTGTTGATTTTACATATTTGGGTAAAATACCCAGATCATTTATCTTTCCTACTCGTCGATCGAGTAGAGTGTTTGAGAAAACAGTCCAAGAAGATTCGAGTAGCAAAAGGAGTAAATGTGAACCATCTAAACCCACCTACTCAAGCAGTGGCAGTGAAAGTACGAACTTTGCTTTCTCAACTGATGAAGAACCATCTGCTTCTGAATAACCCAGTATGCCTCAAGAAAGGAAAATTCCAGATGAAACCCCCTTGAAACAATTTTTTCAAAAGGGAGTTCCCAGGACTACAAGGACAAGTGCTGCTTCAAATGTTGTCACAACATTTCAGGAAATATTCCAGCCAACATCCGAAGAGACACACACCACAACATCCTCCAACAGTATCGAATTCGTCAGTTTAGACATGTCTGATTCAGACATTGAGGTATCTGCTTTCTCTAATAAATTCTATTCTAAAGCTAATAATGATATGTGGGACTCTTATAAGAATAGAGTAATTAGGCCTGAGAGAGTATTAGATATTGCTCATGTACTGAATATGGGTTAGTAGAATTCTTAAAGGACAGACAACTCATTGACTCTGTTACTAAAAAAAATCATATGGTGATGAGATAATAAAGTTGTTTTATGCTAACTTGAGCTCTGCTATAGAGGATACCTCCTCAAAGAAATTTCGAAAGGTATATCTCTATGACAAGATGTATCAATTTACACCCTCAATTATAAATCAATGTATGTGACTTGATACTGAAGAGAGAATGAGAGATGCAAAACGGGTGATAGAAAACAAGGATACAATGATTGAATATCTCACTGGAGGTATTATGAAAAAATGGATCCCTAGATGTCCAACTTCAAAACTAACTGCCTTATTTTCCACCCTTCACAAAATTGTTATTCACAATTGGCTTCCTTTTTTGAATGTGTCAGTTGTGACATCTGAATAAGCCTCTCGGCTGTTTAAAATTGGGAAAGGATTCAAAATTGATTTAGGAAAAATGATCTTTTGTAAAGTTGCCAACTTGGCTGAAAAAGATTTAACTTTAATCCTTCATTTTCCCTCTTTGATCTACAAAGTATTAACTATCCAAGGCTGTGAGCCCAAGAGAGAAGACATCTTAGGGAAGGCTCCTGACCTTTACACTGTAAACAAAGCAATTTTGAAGAGAAAGGACAGAGTCATCGACTTACCCTGGAAGAAGGAAGCTGGAAGTGAAAATATTACCAGAAATATCACCAATATTCTAAGCAACACTGGTCCAAGACGGTCTACACTGTCTACAAATTGGCTTATGGATCAAATTGCAAAAATCAACCAACAAATTGCAGAGGTTGATGTTGCCGGGGATGCCTTGGTTCAAGCCAGAGATCATTTCCTTCTTCTGCTTTCTTCACAAAAAGGGGGAGATGCTTCTGTGCAGGGGAAGAAACTGAAGGTGCACAAGATAGTGAAGCTGTTGCTGCTGCTGAAGAAGCTGTTGATGTTGTTGTACAAAGGGAAAAAGCTGTTGGGAAGAAGGTATTGCTGAAGAGGCTGAGGCTGAGAGCTGAAGTTGTTATGCAAAAGTAGAAAGATGCTGCTGTTGTATGATGAGTAAGGAGGAAGCAGAAGGATGTTGCTAAACCTTAGCTATAAATGTTTGTTAAATATTTTGATGGATTGATGTGTATATTTGTTCACAATGGTTTATTTCTAGTTTCGGTTTTGTATATAGTGGATGTCATGTGTATATAAATGCTTATTTGTTTCTAATCCTATAGAGTGGTATACACATGTTTTCTTGTATGCCATCACATGTTAAGGGAGAGCTAGTCAGTAATCACATGTGTTGGACAACGTCCGTGACAAAGCTCTAAGTCGTTTGTACATTTTGTAACGTGTTTTGTGAAGAAAGGCAAAAAGAGGGAGATTGTTAATGTTGGGTTTGTTGTTGTGACATTTGACCCAACATGTCTTCTGAAATACTGATTTGAATGCATAAAAATATTGGGACAAATGTCACAACATTCAGACCAATATTGTTTATAACAATTTTTCCTTACTTCACGTTAAACAGTAATATTTTTACTGAGAGGTAAAAATGACTTATGCGTGGTGAATTGGAGCCATGTAAAACGTGGGAGAAATAGTCAAAGCTTGGGGAAGAATTCGAGTGAAGAACAAGTCAAAGTTGTTGAGATTTCGACTCCATGATCTTCTCCAACAAACACACCGGCTGCCCACCTTTTCCTCAACCTCCTCAACTGATCGATGAGTTTTTCAAGAAAGACTCTCTACTATAAATAGAGAGGTCACAACAGTGAATCGATCATCCAGAATTAGATCGCAAAAATACCAAGAGAGCTCTCGGGATTTCAACCCAGAAATCTGGATCACAAGTGTTGCCTGAGTGTGTTGACAACATTCTGTCCAACATTACAATTGTTGTTTAGATTCTATATTAGTTTTGTATGGAGCGATTGTAATGAGAGGTTGTCTATGTCTACTTAGTTAGATTTTCAGGCAGAAGTCATATGCGACTTCACATTTAATTCCTTTTGTTTTATCGTGTAAAATTGTAAAGAAATGAATTTGTATATTTGTATATGAAATATATACAATACTTCTGGTCATTGATCATCATAAGTTATATCAACATATAACTTATGAAAATATAAACCCTTGTGTTCTTTATTTTTTCCGTTGCATTTTACTCTTAAAGATTTTCTGTTTTATCGGGTGTTGTCACTTGTGTCAGACAACATTGTCGCTGACATTCGGAAACAGAATTGGATTCGATTTATTTCATGTCTTGTTTTTACTTTAAGTAGCTTTTGACACCCTATGTTTTTTAAAGGAAATCGATTATATATAGTTTGCATATTTCTTTCACTAATAAATTCAATACATATATAAGAATAAGAATTGTCGAAAGATTCATTGTACATGTTAAAAAAAAAAAGGTTAATTGTATATATCATATCTGAGTTGCAGAGATTGATTCGTGAACAACAAAAGGAATACTTCACTCTTTCTTCGGAAATCTTCCACATAGTTTTTATTATTGTTTAGGATTTTAGGGAGAAGAGAATTGCCGTTCTTTTTCAGAAACGGAAAGAAAGAAGAAATTCTAATGTATAGATCTTCTTTTATGTATCTTGAAGTGACAAAATTGTTCGGAGACTCTCAAAATATTTGAGTTTGTTCTCCCTTTTTTATTAGAACAATAAATATTATATATATTTAATTGTTCTGATATATGGATCTGTTTAGCTAACATGAGTGACCCTTCTTCAATTTCTTACAACTTTTAATTATAAAAAAGTATTTGAAGTTGCAGTTAAAACATGAAATTTCACTTAGAAAAAGAATTAAAGTTTTCTAAGTGGCAATTTTGAAACTACTCCTCAGAACTGTTTATCAAACTTCAAATTCTCTATTTTAAATTTAATTTTAAAATAAAAAATTGTACTATATAATAAATACTTATTTAAAATAATATCTAAATATTATTCAAATATCTAAAACCAAATCTACTTGAAGAACAAGTTCGAGGCAAAGTTGTATTTAGCCACAATTTTCCATGTGTTGTGCAACACGAGGTTTTAGTGTAATAAGTCGTTCTTTGACCGATAATTGATTAGGACATAAAATTAAAGTCTAATTATTGTAGTAGTACCATTAATAGGTCTTTTATCTAAGTCAACCTTAACAAGCTAGCCACCATTTGACAGTCTTAATTTTAGAAATTATTTGTTGCAAATCTCATTATTGATATGTCAATATAATTCTTTTTGAATGTTGACTTTACTCATTAAGAGCTTAGTGAGAATTAGTTATGAGATAATATAATAGATGTTTAGTCAAGCTTATTTTTCTCTAAAAGTGTTTATTTTTTTAAAAAAGTGCTTATATTAAAAAAAACTGAGGTGTTTGACCAAGTTTTTGAGAGAAAATAAGTGTTTTTGAGGAGTAGCAGAAGTAGTTTTTCAAAAGCTAAAAAACAACTTTTGCCCAAAAATACTTATTTGAAACGCACTTTTGAGAAAAATACACTTAGAAGCACTTTTTAAACGTTTGATCAAACACTAATTGCTACTCAAAAGTGTTTTTTAAATTAATTGATCAAACACAAAATATTTATCACCAAAAATATTTTTTTGAAAAAAGCACTTTCAAAATAAGCAAATTTCATAAGCTTGGCCAAAGAGGCAATAAAACATGTTGTATGCTGCTACGGCAAATACTTTTCCACTAAATGAACAAAAAGGAGATAAAGACATGCTAATTATTACGCAAAAAAAAACTAAAAATTATGAGGAAAATATGTGTCACAAAATTTTTGTCATTTTTTACCTTCACAAATTTTTGTAGTATTTTATTTTTCTTGTAGTGTTTTAAGAAAAAACTGTGACGGTATTGTTCATAAATAATGAACATTTTTGTCACAAGCTTTTATCATTTTTTTTTTGTAAATTGTCTTATCGAGATTACAACAAGAAGAAGGAGATATATAAGTAACATATATCACCTTTTTATGATTATTGATGAAGATTGTAAATATTTACCGGAAGTCAACGAGGCTACTATATTATGTTATATTTCTAATACATATACAAAGCCAACACAACGGAGAGTTTAATCGGAGCGTACCTTCAGCCATAGTTGTTCAAGTGTTGTGGGAATTGTTGACACTCAATTTTGTCCCGTATTTTTCAATTTATTCATAATTTTAAATATTTTCGGACACCTCGAAAACAATTTTAATATAGGCATATATATATATA
The DNA here is from genome assembly GCA_029783415.1 of Anisodus acutangulus. Lineage (NCBI taxonomy): Eukaryota > Viridiplantae > Streptophyta > Magnoliopsida > Solanales > Solanaceae > Anisodus > Anisodus acutangulus. The sequence continues at coordinate 19,581,800 of CM056491.1, read as the reverse complement.
TATATATATTTATTATTATTTTTTAATATCATTATTTATTATTATTATTATTATTCACATGTTTTACTATCATTTTACCTTTTTAAAAAGTCGTAATCATAATTCCCATAATATTCTATGTTATGTTATTTTCGCAAAATTGCATCGCATTCCATTTTTATTAAGCATTAAACATTTCGCAAATATTGTATTTTTATTATTATCACATCGTTATGATATTTTAAATAATTTACATCTTTTGCAAAAACATCTTTTTATAATAAACTCCCTCTTATTTTTAACCAACTCATTTATTTCCCAACCCAAAACAAACAACATCCAATTTTAAAAGGGGTAGCCCATTTGGCCACCCCCATTTTCTGCATACCCGAGCCCAACCCGAGGCCCAGTCGACCTTCCACTTATTTTCACCCAAAACCCATTTCGCCCAAGCCCAACCGATCACTCCACTTATCCCCTACCCGGGGCCCAAATTCGGTCGGCCCAACAGCCCTTTCCCCTTTATTTCTCATACCCAACACATCAAAACAAACTCTAACCCTACACCAAACAAAACCCTCTCTCTTCCATCACGTCGCCGGTCACCTCACCTCCACTGCCACCACCAACCCTTGACAGCACCTTACCCTGCCACCAACCCATCACTTCGACCCATACCCTATCCCCCAAAATCCGCGACCCATACCCCTAAAATCCGCAACCCATGCCCCTTCAAATTCGCGATTTTGGCTCCTTTTATTTGAAATTCGAACTCGTTCTTGAATGTTGAGGGGTACGGATCCATCTATAAATACCATTTTTTGTTCACTGTTAAAGGAGGATTTTTTGGAGGTCGAAATCGGGTAAAAAATTCAGATTTTTAAGTTCGGGTTTAAAGATTATAAATTCAAGTTTGTTTGTTCTTAATTTTGAAAACAATATTCTTTTCAGAATTACAAATTCGGAATTCGGTGACCAAAATCCAAAAATCTGAATTCTAAACATTCTCGAGCGGATTCGACGATTCAAAACAACGCCTCGGTTCGCTGCCCGGAGAAGGTCAGTAAAACACAAAGTCCTCTCAATTTATTTTTGTATTTTTATGTGTTTTGTGTTGATTATATACTGATTATTCATGTTTGTTGTGTTTTAATGCCTAAATGTTTTAAGTTTATTAGACTTGTTTAATTATCTATCAAGGTTGAGAAATGCTTTTTTTGTATTATTAGACTTCTGCAGATTATTATACGAGGCCTATGTTTGTTAGTACCTATTTAAAAGAGTTATGATTAGCTAAATGTTTTACGAGTGATACATATAGTGTTTGCACCTGTTTAGTTCATGATTAGTATTACATTTAGTATAATGAGTTGTAAATGTTGTTCAGTATTTGTTTAGTGAAGTCATGATACAAATTAGTTATGTTTTGGCATGATTAATATGATAAGATCCTTGTTCTACTTTAAAGGTCATCATGCTAGGTGAGGTAGCATGAATAGGACCATGTATGCTTAGTCTAATTGAAAATACCATGCACCTTTGGAAATGATTCTTTTTAATGGTCACTTGTTCATTTTTCTAAGTTTACATGTTTGCCAAGCTAAGTACACATTTGTTTTGCCTAAATGTTAAAATGCATCCATATTATCATCTTTTAAGTTATCTTATATCATGCCCTGTTTGCTAAGTTGTTGGATGAGATATGTGTTAACATTTTGTGCGTATTTGAACTAGTTTGTGGCGTGTTATATTATTGGCCATGTCTGCAGTCTATGTTTACTGTCGAATGATTTCTTTCATAGTTGCCTTGTCTGAACTCTCCTATTGTATTGCTTTGTCGGCTGAAAGCCAAGGCATGATTTGGGTTTGGGCTTAGCCTCTTCTGATAGCCTGCCATGCCTGAGGTTCTAGAAACCTTTTTGATCTTGTTGCGGCATCGGAATATGGATGGTGGTAGCCCCTTTGATTTCTTGTCTTTCAATTTCGTGGTTTAGCTTGATTGTCAATCTCTAAATTCATTTCCTGTATTAAGTACTGAGTTGGTTGATATCTTTGCTCCCTGATAACTACCAAGTGTTCTATTAGTTTATTGTTTTGTTAAAATATAAGTAATTTTGAATACTCATTCTTCACCCCTCCTTTCTTTGCGTAACCCCGGGGAGTTTCAAATATCAAATAACATTTTGATGCTTCAACGAGTTTGCTATATCTACTGTTGTGCTTGGTCGTTAGGCTCGCTGGATATACTTGTCTGTTATATTGGACTGTTGCTACTTGTTGTTGGTGCACTGCAAAGCAGATGACTGTTGGCATTTTGAGATCATCCCTGCATCTGCAAGGCCAATTGTTGTTGCAACTTGAGACTTCAAAACTGTTGCTACGTTTGGCTTGCTATCGCTATTTTTTGGTCTGCTGGTTACTGCATTTTTGGGATTAAATTGCTGCATTCTGAGGCAGATGGCTGCTGCATCTTGAATCAATTGTTGCTGCTCTTTGGTGCCCCCTTTCTGGGGGGCAAAACAGTTGCTGCTTCTGAAGCTTTTAAAGGGCTTAATTGTTGCCACTTTTGAGCCAATTATTACAGCATTCTGGTCAAATTATTGCTGCACTTTTGAGCATATTTGATGTTTATCACTGCTGTATTTTAGCCCAAATTGCTGTTGTTTTCTTTTCTGAAAAACAGCTGCTTTAAGACTGTTTTGGACAGCCCACTGCTTCTGTGTTTTCAAGCCCACTATTGCGGTATATTTTTAACCCAATTGCAGCTGTTTTCTTGGCTGAAAACAACCGCTTTAAGACTGCATCGGATAGCCGCAATATTTTTGAATAGTCTACTGACTTGAACAGAATACTACACTTGGGCTAATGAAATTGAATTTGAGGTTGTGTCCTTTCGCAAATTGGTTCGGTTTCGGTTTTATTGTTTTGGTAGTATTTTACTGATTTAAACAAATACTACACTTAGGCCGATGAAAATATCCATCGATTTTGAGGCCTCCACAGTTGGAAAGACGGAAATAAAACTTCTGGGCAAGGATGAAACTTAAATTTTTTTCTTATTTCATCCGAGAGATCAACATGTTTAGTAGGCGAGTTAACTAAAATGACCGACGAGTTATATGTTCGCAGCCACGACGTGATTGGAATGATCTTTCTTTTTCATCCTAGAGACCAACATGTTTAGTAGGTGAGGCAATACAAATGACCATCGAGTCATGTGTTTGCAGTCACGACGTGATTGAAATGGTCTTTTCAAAATTTAAGTTATCCGAAGTTATTTATATTTTACTGTTTTTAACCGTTTGTTCTTGACAGCTTGCAAGGAACAAAGTCAACGAAGGCAAATACTCCTCGGAGATTATTTATTTTGTTGTTGTTTTTACTTTCTTTAATTTAGCTTTATCTCGTTATGTATTGTAATATTATTTATTGTACTTGTAATTATTGAAATGCTTAGAATAGGTAGAATTAGAATTAATTAATAGGGTAGTCTAAAACTGGACGTCGCTAGCTTATTTACTTGTAGGCTTGGTTAGTTCAAACTTAGAAATCCTCCGCTAGTTATTTATTTTTAGGCTCGTCATGCATATTTAAGATTTTCAAAACAACTTTGGTCATCTTCTATTCACTTTATTAATCTTACAAATAAGTTTATCTTTTTTTCAATTTGCAACTCAATGATTTCCAAAAAATTACTTCTTTGGCATTATAAATAATTCGTTTTTCACCTTACTATTAATTGTCACAAATGCATACTTTTTTCAACTTTACATGTCTTTTTCTTTAATATCATACAAATGCATACTTGTACAAAATGCATCCTTTTACTAAATACTTGCAACATCATTTCAACTTTCTATTTTTAAACATGTATTTTTAGCATAATAATTAACCTGAGTTTGACCGGATAACCGCAAATTAGCGGATCTTAAAGGATGCCTAACCCCTTCCCTTTAGGATAATAAAGAACTCTTACCTAGAATCTCATTAGTTTCGTAGACCTTAAAATTGGAGTTACATTGCATCATTTATAGTCAACATTTAGGTGTCTTAATTCACATTAGAATAATTAGGTGGTGACTCCTTAATTCAATACCCAGGAATCACCGATACGTTGCACTCCGCTCTGATTGCGGGTTAAAAACGGGCGCGACAGGAATCATCTTTCTTCTAGCACAAATATTGTAACCCTAAAAGTATAGTAAAAAACTAGACTGATGGAGTCACATACGTATTTATAAGTAGGCTCGGGACTCTTAGGCCAAAACTTTAACCCTAGGGACTTCTCCATAAAATATGATTACCCTAGGGGCTCCTAATAAAACGTTTCCTCCCATCAAGAAAACTTCCAGATATGCATAACCAAGTAAATATATTATCTGCTATAATTATTATTTACTCAAAAGATTTATAAATAATTTATTATTGTAATATGCGGGCCACATTAAATGTCTTCGTAAGAGACGATATGCTTACATTCTCCCATTTGACCCACACACTATTATCAGATAAACGTTTGAGTGATAATCATGGCCATAAACTTGATTCACTCAATTAAACTGTTATGCAATAATCACTTCAACTAGAACACATTACTACACGAATCATGGCGGTCATGCTCTTAAACAAACACTTTCTTCCATGTATTACGATGTACAATATATTTTAACAAAGTGTCCAACAACTTTATGAATAAACTTAATATAAGTCATTAAGAGTCCAACTTTATTGATCCAATGATCACAACACAATACATGAAAACTAAAATGTGCATTGTCATGTATAACAAAGAAACGATAGTATCTAGACAAAGTGTTAGAGACAAAGCAAGACTTAAAATGAGTTACTAACACCTATACCGTTTACACGATCCTTGAAAATATTGGCTGGTAAACCCTTAGTCATATGATTAGCAATCATCAAAGTATTACTAACATGTTCAAAACTCACATCTTTCTTCGTGACATAGTCTCTAACCATCAAATACTTTATGTCGATGTGCTTGCTTCGAATGTCACTTTTATTATTATTTGAAAAGAATACTGCAGCTGAATTATCACAAAATATTCTCAATGGCCTTGTAATTGAATCGACAACTCTAAGGCCCGAAATGAAATTCTTCTACCATAATGCATGTGATGTAGCTTCATAGAATGCTATAAATTTAGCTTCCATTGTGGATGTTGCAACAATGGTTTGCCTAGCACTCCTCCAAGATACAACACCTCAACAAGAAGGAAAATGTATCCAAAAGTAGATTTACAAGAGTTTTTGCATCCACCCAAATTAGAGTCTGAATATCCAATAACCTCCAATGAGTCAGAATATCTGTATGTGAGCTTAAGACCCTTGTTTCCTTGTAAATATCTTAAAACCCTCTTACCAGCTTTTCAATGATCAAGACCAGAGTTACTTTGATATCTGCCAAGCATTTCCACTGCAAAAGCTATATCAGGTCTAGTGTAGACATGTGCATACATAAGGCACCCAACAAGTGAAGCATAGGAAATGCCTTTAATTTGCTATTGTTCTAATGCATTATGTGGACATTGATTCAATGAGAATTTGTCACATTTAATGATGGGTGTTGTTGTAGGTGAACAATTCTTCATTCCGAATTTTTTCAGAATTCTTTCAATATAGGCCCTTTGAGATAGTCCAAGTAATATTTTAGATCTATATCTGTGAATCTCTATGCCAATGACATAGGAAGCTTCACCCATATCCTTTATCTCAAAATTCTGAATAAGAAACTGTTTCATCTCATGCAACAATCCCAAATCACTACTAGCAAGTAAAATATCATCCACATATAGGAGAAAAATATATTTGCTCCCACTTATCTTAAGGTATATATACTGATCAATGATGTTCTCTGTAAATCATAATGAAGAAACAACATTATGAAATTTAATATACCATTGACGGAAAGCCTGTTTTAATCCATAAATGGATTTTTTTAACTTGCAAACAAGGTGACTTTTATCATTATCACAAAATTCTTCAGGCTGACTCAAGTATACCTCCTCTTCAAGATTCCCATTCAAGAAAGTCATTTCACATGCATTTGATGTAGCTCTAAATCAAAATGAACTACTCATGCCATGATTATTCTTAATGAATCCTTCTTTAAAACTAGAGATAAGGTTTCATGGTAGTCAATGCCTTATTTTTTAGTAAAATTCTTGGCTACAAGCCTGGCTTTATTTTGTTCAATATTACTAGACCTGTCCATCGGGTCGGGGATCCGCCCAGCATGGTCCGATCCGACCCGAAAAACTAGGGCAAGGGTCATCATATATTTGACCCGTGAGCCACCTGACTTGAAAAAGCGGGGACCCGATCAGGGTCAGGGTCGGGCCAGGGTCAGAATATTTTACTCGTCTGACCCAGCCCGACCCGACCAGTGACCCGACCCCGACCCGTTTATTTTATTAATATTCATTTAAGGTATATTTTATTAATATTTATTTAAGGTGATTCGGTTCGATTCTTTAGTATTGGGGATGAACCGAACCTACCTATGTAATTAATTTTATTTTTGATTTTAGGCTACTGCTATCTCTTGAATCATAGCCATTGAAGCCAATCTATGAAGCTTTTATGGAAAATGAATGCGGCATGAACTTAATTAAAATATCACGGAAGCATTGACATAGAATGTAGAGAGAGAAAGTAATTGTAAATTGGTGCAACTTTAAATGGTCATAACTCTGCGCTCGGATGTCCGTTTTACCCGATTTTTTATTTTACGTATGTTTTCGAGACGTGGCCGTTCAAAAAATCGTTAGGCGATTTGGTGCCGCCAATTTTTAGGAAAACGTCCGTTTTCCCTATCAATTTGTGTTTTTTCCCCAAATCAGTTTCTAATTTTCCTTTTCTTTAGTAAAGATCTCACGATATACAATATATTTCAATGTCAAAATTTCGTGGTAATGTAGGTGTGAATGTCAATTTCAGTGTTGGAAATTCAATTTTTAAAAAATCCTTTAATTTTGGAGTTTTTTTTACATGTTTTAACAATATATATTATATTTTTGGAGTTTAATTTGGACTGTTATTTTAATAAAAAATAAAAATATAATTTTATTTTATTTTGTAGAGCGGGTCAGGGCTAACTCGTGACCCGTAGGGTCCTCAAAGGGTCAGGGCTAGTGCCAGGGTCGGAAAATTAAAAAAAAATACAGGATCAGGGTCGGGCAAGCAGAAAAAAAGTCACTTGACCCGACCCTGACCCGAGCTTTGTACAAGTCTAAATATTACCAGATGAATCTCTTTTGGTTTTATAAACCCATTTGGATCCTATAGTAGAGATTTCTTCTGCTAATTCAACGAGATTCCAGACATTATTCTTGGCCATAGATTCCAACTCTTCTTTCATGGCATCATACCAAAGTGTGGAGTCCTCTCCACTCATGGATTGTGAAAAGGAGTATGGATCATCTTTTAGTTCAATATCATGATCAGACTCTTGAAGGTATACAACATAATCACTAGAAATTGCTGGTTTGCGAACTCTTGAGGATTTTCTTACTCCCACTGGTTCGGACACTCCTTCAATAAGTTCAGGTAAAGTGGGTTGATTTTCATGTGGCTCCTCATGTGGTGGTGACTCTTGAACTTGCTGCTTTTCGGACAATTCATGAGAATTTATCTGAACAACATTCAAGTTCCTAATATGTAAAGGTATCACATCTGATCCCTTGTTTCTTTCAATTACACCACTTGAGTCGAACCACTCTCACTTACTTCATGTTCCTCAAGAAATTTAGCATTTCTAGCCTCAACAATTTTAGGAGAATGAAAAGGACAATAGAACATAAATCCTTTAGAGCTAATTGCATACCCTATAAAGAAACCACTAATTGTTCTTTCATCTAACTTTTTCAAATGTGGGTTATAAACCCTCACCTCAGTTGGACATTCCCAAATGTATAAATGGCTTAAACTAGATTTTCATCCTTTCCATAATTCAAAAGGCAATTTTGGAACAGCCTTGGATGGAACCCTATTTAAAATATACAAAGCGGTTTTAAGGCTTCACTCTGTAAGGATAAAAGTTAACTTGATCTGTTAATCATGCTTCCTACCATGTCCATTAATGTTCGATTCTTTCTTTCTGTCACATCATTTTGTTGTGGTGTTCCTAGCATGGTATATTGAGCAAGTATACCTTCACTTTGAATGAACTCAGCAAATGGACCCTTAACTTGCCTCTTATCTGTGTACCTATCATAATATTTTCCACCCATGTCAGATCTTATAATTTTGATCTGAGCTCATATCTGTTTCTCTATTTTGTTTTGTAAACTTTAAAAGTATTAAGTGCTTCTGATGTTAAATAGAAAATAGAGATACATGTATCTCAAATAGTCATCGATAAAATAGATAAAATATCTCCCACCATTCAATAAAGGGGTAGGAAAAGGTTCACAAATATCTGTATGTATGATCTCAAGCAATTGAGAACTCCTTTTGGCATCTTTAGTTGATTTGTTGGTCTGCTTACCCTTTATGCAATCCACACAAATCCCAAAGTCAAAAAAATCAAGAGCTCCTAGAACTCCTTCATTAACCAACCTTTTGATTCTTTTAATAGATATATCTCACAATCTCTTGTGCCAAAGACTTGATGAGTTCTCATTGATAATACATCGCTTAGTGCCAACTTTTTTATCACACAGAGTTAAAATATTATATTCAATCGTGGGGTCTAGCTCAAATTTATATAATATTTGATCCAAATTTTCAAAACCGATAACTTTATTATCTTTCAAAATTTTTACTAGAAAAATAATGAAAATTAAAATCATATTCAACAACTGATAGTCTTGAAAGAGAAATTAAATTTCTAGAATACAATGGAACATAAAAAGTTTTTTCTAAATCTAACTGAAAACCATCTTTCAAAATGAGCCTATAAGTCCCCACGCCTTTCACATGTGATGGCATCCCATTGCCAGAATAAATATTTTATTCACTTCCCATCGGCTTCCTTAGAGTTAGAAAACCATACATGGTTTTGGCAATATGAGTTGTGGAACTAGAATCGATCCATCATGTATTATTAGAAACTTCAATAAAATTAGATTCATAACATACAAAGCTAAAATCTTCTCAAGCCATTTCTTGTATTTCACGAAATCTTTCTTTCAGTGTCCCTTCTTTCTGCAAAAATGGAAAGCATCTTATCAATAATGTCTTTCTTCTTCATGGAACGCTTTTGCCCTTCTTCGCATTTTGCTTATCATGAGTCACCAAATTAACACTTTCAGGTATCTCATGCTTCAACCTCTCCTCTTCTTGAATACACATGGTCAGGAGTTCATTAATTGACCATTTATCCTTATGTGTGTTGTAAGATATCTTGAATAGACCATATTCCGCAGGAAGAGAGTTGAGGATAAAATGCACAAGAAATGGTGCAGACATATCAATCTCAAGGGACTTGAGCTTAGCAGTAATGTCTCTCATCTCCATAATGTGCGCACTGTACGACTTCTATCAAAGGTCATACTTGAGAGCCTCTTCAGAAGGGTGCTCGCCAGCGCCTTGTCAGATCTTACAAATTGTTCTTCAATTGCCTTCATGTAAGCTTTGACCTTATCGCTATTAGGGAGGAACCCCTAATGCTTTGGCTTATATAAGCCTTTATGAGCATCAAGCTCAAGCGATTGGATCACTCCCACCGCTCATAATAAGCCTTATCCTCTGGCGTACTTGATTCTGTGGGTTTAGGTGGTTCTTCTACACGGAAGGCCATATCCAAGTCCGAGCACCCTAAAGTGAGAAGGACTTTCTCCTTCCATTCAGTAAAGTTGTCACCAGACATCATCGGAATTTGAGCATTCTCGTTATAGATAGTAGTAGAAAAAGTTGTATAAACTGCAAAACAAGGATGCACACATAAGCTATGAAGTACAAATCATCAAAAGTGAATCGCGTAAATACCGATTCTAAGTAAATTCTAAACCTTCCTGTGGGCAGAGGTTGCAACTCATGCATAGAGTTTACTTAACTTTATTAGAATAGTAAACCAAAATAAAACTAGAAAACAATTCATACATATGGTTATAGGATAATTTTCAAACTTAAAGGTTTACTGTCTCGTTTTAATTATTCTCACCAAAATAGTTACCTCCCATAGGGTTGAGTTACCATTTTAATGAGATAACTGGACTAAACAGATGTCGTTATAATTTTTAATACTAAACTTTATGCGATTAAATAACTTAATTTCTTTTATATCATGTACTCAAGATGTTGTGGCTAGCCTAAGCACAAGATACAAAGAAAACTCAAAACCGACATCTCAAGTAATCTCGTCCAAACAATCGACTACAGCGAATGTTGATTAGTATCAAGAACGGGCACATCAAATATAAGCATAATGCTTATAAAGCCCTAACAGTAGAAAGTAATTCTTGTAATGAATTAAAATATTATAAGAATCTCATAGAACAGTAGCATGAAATTCATAAAACAACTTTTTTTTTTTAAAAAAAAACTTTAACTATTCCCTTTCTCTCAAAAGCAAAAGCCAAACAGATTTAGCAAAATATGAAAAGGGAAACTTCAGAGCATTAAGTTGCCTTATTAAAATAAAATAAATGTACATAAAAACGTGATAACCAAAAGCACACCTAACACACTGTTAGGGCAAACGAAATACGGTAAGTAATAAAAATCAAATTGAATCACACTTGTTGATAAAAGCACAATACAAGTCATGGTGGTTAGTCAATGAATTAAATAATTAAATACCATATTTAATCTCCCTGAAATTACAGAATGACAAACCCATACGCTGGGAACGGAACTTAAATTTCCAAGTGCTGAACTTATTATGCTTTATATCTATTACAAGGAAATCTGTATCCACGATAGAATTTATAGATCCAAAGTAAATCCTATTCATAAAAAGGCTGTTGAGGACCAGAAATAACATACATGCTCTGTTGTTTACAATGGTGCAGGAAACGGAAATGAGTAACTGTTAAATTACAACACAATGAAATTACAATAAACCGAAATTTCAGTGAACTTGAACAAGAAACTGGAACAGTTTTGATATGTTGAGTCGAGTGATGGCACTCTGTCTTTAAGATAAGATTGCCCCGTATATATCCTTTCTACATTCTGGACAATAGTCTCCCAAGATAAAACAGCAACTGAACAATTGAGCAAAGAAAACTCAAGTGCTACCTTGAAGAATTTTGAGTAATGAAATGATGCTAGAAGATAGTAGGAAGAATCTGATTCGTTTGTATGTTTCTGTGTGTCTCAACAATTGTGCAAAGACTCCATTATATAGTTGAAGGAGAGGTCTTACCAACTGCCCACATAATTGTTGTTACTGGCCAAGTAATGACAATTATGGAGGTAGTAATTCACCAAAATAAATGGTGAATTGATGTGCAACGGATTGGCCTTTAGGGAGAGTAATTCAACCAAAATAAATGACTGAATTGAGTGCAAATTAGGCTGGTTGACGTTTCCAAAAACCAACAGCAAAGTTCTCTGCCTAATTTTGACTTACTTGAAACTTCAGGGACCAAACTGTAAATATGAAACAATTCTGGTCCAAAAAGATAATATCAGCCCATGACCATGACCGGACGGGACGGGCGGGCGGGCGGCACGCGTGTGGGCTTATTCTCGAACCGAAGCACATCTAGGTCCTCCCTCTTTTAAACACATGGGATACCCCTTGGGGTCCCAAACCCCAAGCCAACTTTGAGACTTATAAACTAAACAAATCTTTCTTCTCCCACCGATGAGGGAGGATTGGTCTTTAGCACCTTTTTCCATGCTTCAAACACCTCACTTCGTGGACCAATATCTCTTTCATTTCTCAACGAAATTTGACGATCCTTGGCCCTACAGTCATCTACTTACTTAGTAGATTATGCACGTGTGAAGAACCAAAGTTTCCAACATGCGGAACACTAGTGTTTAAGTCATTAAAGATGGTTGGACGTAACTCCCGCCAAAGGCAAATTTCCAACATGCTCCTATTACATATGCATACCGTAAACCAAAACGAACAAATAGAGATAGTGAGTATGATTTACAAGTTTGTTTCCTTTTAGATTTTCAATCTACATCTGACCTTCACAAAATCTATAGAACTTTCATCAATACGTTGTCTATACAATTTCAACCAGAATATAACACTGAACAACACAGTTAAAAGCGAGCTCTAATGCCACATGTTGTATTTCTAACACATACACAGAGTCAACACAGCGGAAAATTAAATCAGAACGTACCTTTAGTTATAGTTGTTCAAGTGTTGTGTGAATCACCTTTCTTCTAGCACATAAATTTTCACCCTAAAAGTATAGTAAAAATCTACGGCCTTCTAGTCTATGTCTATCACAATTTCAGAATACTGGACTGATGAAGTTACAGACGTATTTATAGATAGGCTAGAGACTCTTAGACAAAAATTTTAGCCCTAGGAACTTCTCCATAAAATATGGTTACCCTAAGGACTCCTAATAAAACGTTTTCTCCCATAAAAAAAACATCCGAATATGCATAATCAAGTAAATATATTATCTGCTATAATTATTATTTACTTGAAAGATAAGTAAATAATTTGTTACCATAATATGTGGGCCACATTAAATTTCTCCGTAAGAGACGATATGCTTACATATTGAACATATCTGGAAGGAGCAAGTTAATGTGCTAACTTTCTAGCAAATAAAAGTCACATACATGAAGAAGATTTGTTAATCTCCGAAGATGGACTCAACGAAATGGAGTCCCTGCTCTTCACAATTTTTTGCCGTATGGCTTTTTGAAAGTGATAAGGTTATACATGATATATAAATTTAATTAGAGAAATTAAATCTATCTTTTCCTACTATAATTCTAATATCATAATTACACTTATACAAGAATTCTACAACTATGGTAAGTTATTTACAAAATTTGGTTTGGTGATATACACGTTTGGTCCGTGTATATCACGACTTCTATCACACCCCCGCAGTCATAGCGGGCGATTGTCGTATGCTGAGACTGTCCCTAAAATTTTCAAAAAGAACCAAGGGAAGACCCTTAGTAAATATGTCAGCAATTTGGTACCTTGAAGGGACATGCAAGACCACGAGTTACCTTTTGGCGAACAAAGTGAATATCCATCTCGATATGTTTAGTGCGCTGATGTTGGACCGGATTTTCAGAGAGATAGACTGTACTAACATTATCACAGTAGACCAAGGTAGATTTTTGAATAGGAAAGTGAAGATCTAATAGAAGATTACGCAACCAACATGATTCAGACACCACATTGGCTACCCCTCGATATTCGGCCTCTGCACTGGATCGCGATAATGTAGCCTGACGTTTTTCCAACCAAGAGACCAAGTTATCACTAAGAAACATACAATAACCAAATGTCAACCGTCTGTTATTTGGACATCCACCCCAATCAGCATATGTATATGACACGAGAGTAGAGACGGAGGATGGATATAAATGCAATCCATAATCAAGTGTGTCATGTATGTATCATAAAATGCATTTGAGCACATGCATGTGCTCAATCTGCGGATCATGCATAAATAAACACACCTGCTGCACTACATAAGTAATATCAGATCTCGTGAAAGTAAGATACTGAAGTGCCCCTGCAAGACTGCGATAGTGGGTGAGATCTTCGTATAATGTACTAGATATAACACTCAGCTTTGGTTTGGTATCAACCGGAGTAGAAGTAGACTTACAAGATGACATGCCAGCTCTCTCAATAATCTCAGATGTATACTTCTTCTGTGATAAAAATAGACCACATGCATGACGAGTGATTGATATGCCCAAAAAATAACTCAAGGGCCCCAAGTTTTTCATAGCAAATTCTGAACTGAGAAGGGACATGATAAACTTGCGCAGAATATCGGAAGAGGCAGTCAATATAATATCATCAACATATAACAGAATGTATGCCAAAGAAGTGCCATGCTGATAGATGAACAAAGAATGATTAGACTTACTGTGAGAAAACCTAATAGTAGACATATAATCTGCAAACCTCTTATACCAAGCCTGTAGGGACTGCTTAAGCCTATATAAGGACTTCTTGAGTAAGAAGACGTGATTTGGATAATCGAGGTCTATGAAACCCAAGGGATGATGCATGTACACTGTCTCCTTGAGATCACCATGTAAAAAAGCATTCTTTACATCCAACTGATGAACGGGACATGCTTTCGAGAGAGCTAGACTGAGAACATTGTGAATAGTAGCCAGTTTGACCACCGGACTAAATGACTCACCACAATCCACGTTAATCTGTTGAGTTTTGTCATCACCTACAAGACAGGCCTTATGCCTTTCAAAATAACCGTCAGATTTTTCCTTATTAGTAAAAATCCACATAGACCGAATAACATTGACACCGGGTGGACGGGGCACCAACTCCTATATCTTATTTTCAATTAGAGCTTTATATTCGTCGTCCATGGCCATTTTCCAATTCCGCTCATGAAGGGAAGACACATGGTTACGTGGTAGGGGTGATTTAGTGACATTAGAATTGAGATTAAAATATCGTTTAGGTGTAAAAATACCCTATTGGATATGAGTAACGGGCCCTTGACTCGAGATAGATGGGGACGGGTTTCGGGGTGGTGTCGGGTTTATTTTGGACTGGCCAGCAGGCAGTGGGCATGCTGGCCCAATAATTGGATGTGGACTCGGGTGTATGTGGGACTGGCCAACAGGCAGTGGGCCCAGTGTCCTAATAACTGGAACTGGCCGCGGGGTAGGATTTATTGGGCCAGCATGCTCCAGCAGGCAGTGGGCCTGCTGGCTGAGACCCCGAAGCAACAACTGGATAGAGGTGTGAACTGGGCCGAGACTCGGAAATAGTCACGAGATCTGTTGGGCCAGCAGGTTTTGGGCTTGCTGGCTTATCCGGAGAACGAGAGTTTTGGGCCCACTGATGGATGATATATGGTGATGGCCCATCATCTAAAAAATTATAGGAACTAGACACGGAATTATACAATTTAGCAAACAGAAATTGGGTTTCATCAAAAATAACATGGCGACTAATTATGATTGTATTTGAAGATAAATCAAAACATTTGTAACCGCGATAATTAAACGGATAACCCAAAAATACACAAGCGGTAGAGCGGGCTTGAAGTTTGTTAATTGTAGTGGATGGAAAAAGTGAATAGCACAAACACTCAAACACCCTAAGATGAGAATACGAGGGGTCTTTATGATAAAGAATTTTTAGGGGTGATTGATATGCTAAACCTATGCTAGGAAGTATGTTAAGGAGGTAAGTAGTCATTTGTAACGCATGATG
This sequence comes from Anisodus acutangulus, assembly GCA_029783415.1. Taxonomy (NCBI): domain Eukaryota; kingdom Viridiplantae; phylum Streptophyta; class Magnoliopsida; order Solanales; family Solanaceae; genus Anisodus; species Anisodus acutangulus. Next base: position 19,566,490 of record CM056491.1, on the reverse strand, counting down.
CCAAAACGACGGAGGTATGGAAGCATGGGCTAGTAAGGTTTGGACAATATTATTAATGGTATGAATTTTCCTTTCTGCCTTCCCATTTTGTGAGGACGTATGAGGACAAGAAAATCGAAAAGATATGCCATGAGTGTCACAAAATTCCCGTAATGACCCATTATCATATTCCTTACCATTATCACGTTGAATATTTTTAATTTTCCGTTCAAATTGGGTACGAATGAAGGCTCTAATTTTAGGTATGTAAAAAAAACTTGAGACTTGTTAGACAATGGAAAAGTCCACAAAAAATTAGAATAATCATACAAAAATAAAACATAATAATGATGGCCCAACGAACTCAAAACGGGAGATGTCCATAAATCACTATGAATAATGTTAAAAATCATCGACGTACTACAAGTAGAGGCTACAAATGGCAACCTAACATATTTCCCTAGAGGACAAGAAGGACAAATATGAGTACTACGCGTACTCTTACAATCAATAAAATTATTATTTTTAAGAGAAGAAATAATAGACGACCCCGGATGACCCAATCATGCATACCACAAAGAAGGAGCAAGAGCGGCAAATATTGAAGGCGTGTCTTGACTCATGGAAATGGTGGTGGTGGTGATTGGATAAATCTCTCCCCGACTATTACATCTAATTAGAGGTATCCCCGTCTTGAAATTCTTCACAGAAAATCCAAAAGGGTCAAAGTTAAAAGAAACCCAATTATCAGATGTGAATTTTTGGACAGACACCAAATTTTTTATTAAGTGAGGGGCATGAAGGACATTTTAAGGACTAGAGGTGGATGTGGGGGGGGGGGGAGGAAACTTTGTGTGACCATAACCACGAATTGGAATTGAATTGCCATTACCAACAATTATGCCACGATTTTTTCTCAAATTGAAATAAGACGAGAGATTACCTTGCGCGGACGTCGTATGAGAAGTGGCTCTGATGTCCATATACCAATTTGCATCCGGGGGATTTAATCCAAGTGTATGCATCGCGGCCTTAATATCCGTAGGTGTCGGATCAGAAACTAGGCCCGCAGCAGCGAAGGCCTGCTGAGGTCGAGGCCCAAGCAGGTCAACCTGCTGCCAAGGCCCAGCCAGCTGGTTGGATTGGGATTGCTATAATGGTGAATTGGGCCTATGCTGGCCATTGGCCCACCTACCGGAAAACTCAGAAACAAAAAAGAGGTCGAGTTAGGCCATCGCCATCGCCCAAAGAAATTTCACGCCATGGTGAAGTGGCCCAAGGCTGCAACAAGTAATGTTGTGGCCCAGCCGGCCCACTGCCACCACTGCTCATACCACCGCCGCGACCGTCGCCGCTGTTCTTACCATCATTTTTCCGATTTTGGTCCTTTTTGCCATTACCGTTGTTACGGTGTTGGCTAGAATTATCCGAGAATGAGTGAGGGTCATCGGATGTGTCCATCATGACAAAATTAGCTCTGGTAGCGAGCCTGGTAGAACGGTGGAAGAGGATTACTCTGACGAAGAAGTGTCACCATTATAAGCCTCGGAGAGGCCTGCAACCATCTGAAGAATAAGACGATCATTGGTGACGGGCGCACCAACGTTGTTGAGTTGATCCGCCAATTACTTTAGCATTTTACAATAGGCTGAGACACTCGAAAAATCCTCCATATTGACATGGGAAAATTTCTGCTCAAGAGTGACGGCACATGAATTTTTGTTATCTTGGAATATATCATGCACCCTATTCCAAGTTTCCATCGTTGTGGCGTCGGGTTCAATAATCGTATGTAGAAGGTCCGCAGAGATAGTGGAATATATCTACTGAAGTACTGTAGCATCTAGAGTCGTCCATTGCGCAAGATCATCATTGGCGGTAGGCACCTTCTCCTTGCATGTATCCGCGGGAATGAAGTGATGAAGGACTTGATGCGAGCGTGCGTGAACTTTGAATAATTCTGCCCACATCGCGTATTGGACGTTTTCCATCTCAAGAATGATAGGGATGTGGTTCTTGATGTTGAAAACTGTTAGTGCATGATGAAACGTGTTCTTTGAGGTAGACATGATGAAAGAACAAGAGGAGAATGAGGGATTCAGAAGAAAATTTGGGAGGAGAAAAAAAAGGACTGGCTGTCGGCCTGCTTCTCAGTTTTCGAGAAGAGGAGGGTTGCGGAAGGGTTTTGGGAGAAGGTATTTTTGCCCTAGACTACTGATACCATGAAAGAATAATCCCTTGATTATTTTCATTAATGAAAAAATCTATATATACATGATATACAAAATTAATTAAGGAAATTAAATCTACCTTTTCCTACTATAATTCTAATATCATAACTAAACTAGTACAAGAATTCTACAATTATGGTAAGTTATTTACAAAACTCGGTTGGTGATATACACGTTTGGTCCGTGTATATCACGGCTTCTATCACTTTTGAATAATTTTAAGTTTTTTGAGTCTTTTTAAATGTACTAATGTACAAATGGAGATATTGCTATATATCAACAACAAGCTATCAACTCAATCTCAATTCGATTCTATTACTTTACCAATTACTTTTAACTTGTTTACAATACAACTTTCTTAGTTTCATATAGTCTTAGCTTATATAAACCTAGAGATAATTGGTAAACTCCTCCTTAATTTTTTTACCTTTCCAAACTGTACATCAGTCGAGTAAATCATTCTTTGGCACATCGGAAAAACAGTACACGAGTTAGTAATTATCTCTAGCAAAAAAAAAATCAAAGAGGAGTTTACCAATTAGTAATTATTTTTTTTCAATTAGCAATATGGAATGGAACCAGCGGTGTTGGCAAAGCAGGAAGTACTTTTGATAAGTGATGCTAAGTCATTAAAGTATTATAAAACGTTACTGTAGTTCTCGTTACTTATTCAAGTTCTACAACAACATGCTTTACTGCTTTCTAGCTCTGAGTTGAATAATATTTGTAGCACTTGTCAACTTGGCAAGTCACACAAATTAACTCTTTTCATTAGTAGTAATAAAAAGTTCCTAATTTTTACATCTGAGGGTTGCTGAGGATCGGTGCGAATTCGTCGATGGAATTTCTTTCCAAAATATTTCAATAACGTAGTCACGCAATCGAATTGAGTCAAGCTTCTAACATTTATCCCGACCCAATTGTTCCTACGATGGCTTTTTATTGGCTCGGTTACCTTCCGTTTGTATTTCTTCCACGTTTTCATTATTCGGACTAGCATCTGCCCGCTCTAATGTTGGGTGATCCGTAGGTTTGGTATTCGGCGTCCGAATTTCTTCTATTCGAGCTTTGTTCGTACCTACATTATCTATCTGTTCTTCTTCGAAATCATATTGATTCCTTTCTTCCTTTGATTCATCCAGGATCACTTCTATGCTGTCAACCAAGTTACTTATTTCTACGGCAAAAGGAAACTTAGTCTCGTAGAAGTCCACATCTTTTGAGACTAAATATTCATCATTTTCTAAGTCATATAATCTCCAACTTTTCTGTCCGTAGGGGTATCTTAAGAAGACGCACCTACGACTCTGACTCTCAAACTTGTCTCTTGTTCTTTCATTCGTGTGTGCATAGCACAGTGACCCTAGCACCTAAGTGATCATAATGAGGCGCCTCTCCGTATAAAATTTCATAGGGGGTTTTTTCTTTCAAAATAAAAAATGGTGTTCTATTGATCAAGTATCCCGTAGTCAAAACACATTCTCTGCAAAATCTGATTGGAAGATGACCGTGAAATCTTTATGCTCGCGCCCCACATTAAGAATGTGACAGTATTTTTTTAACTCTTCCATTCTGCTGCGGCGTCCCTATGCAAGAAGTTTGGAAAAACATTCCATGTTCGAAGAAGTAATTCTTCATACATATGAAATCAGTTTTGTTATCACTTATAACAATTTTCACCTTCTTACCAAACTGCCTATCCACCAGTGCGAAGAAATTTTTCAAGGTTTGGGATACGTCTTTCTTATCAACTATAAGAAAAATCCATACGGCTCGCGACCGTTCATCCACAACAGTCAAGAAATACGAAGCACCGCAAGAAGAAGGTGTTCTATATGGCCTCATAAATCACAATGAATCATATTAAAAATATCGGAAGCTATATTATCACTTGGAGGAAAAATATTTCTTGTTTGTTTTACCCTTTAGCATACATCACATTCTCTATCTAAACTAACACTACTTTCTTTTAAACATAATACGGTATAGACTTTGTCACTTGTTCAGAAGGATGACCTAACCGTTTGTGCCAAAGATCAAACCAATCAACCGCCTCCGACATCATAGCTCGTATCCGCAACATATTTTGAAAAAAGTAAAGTCCAACTCATCGCTCACCCGTTCCAAGAAACTTTCTTGTGGTGGGGGTCCTGTATAACACACATAGTTCTGTTAAAATTTACATCACAATCTAAATAATCTAACAAGTTGCGATACAGAAATTAAATTGCAAGTTAAGTCTGGAACATAAAGGACATCTTTCAACCAAATCCTATTATTTAGCCTGGTCATTCCTTCTTTCGTGGCCACCGAGCTACTTTCATCCGAAAGCTCAACCGGACACTCAGGAATGTCCCGCTGATCGCTCAGTTTCTCCGGATTACCTGTCACATGATTAGTAGCTCCAAAGTCAATAATCCAGGATGAGTTTTCGATCTTACCATTCATCTTGCCATTCGGATTTATTCCTTGTGAATTCAACATGTGAATCACCATTTTCCGGATCTCTACGCTCAGATCGTAAGGTGCTATCTTATCCCGCATACCCAATAAGTTGAAAACATCTTTCCACAACTTGTCTGTATCTCTTGCAATGGATGCAGAATGCACCATCGTTCTTTCTTTCACCTTGATCATGGTATGGATTTCATCCTTGTACGGAAAAAATCTATGGTTTCACTACGTTCCTCCATTTTTCGTGTGAGTCCTCTCACACGCTCTTCCTGCACTAGCTTTGAATAAACTTTTTTAATGATGACAATAGTTTCTAGGCTAGTATGTTCGATCTCACCATTCCATACATTGCCTCATCCAATCCCATGATGAAAAAATGTACTTTTTCTTCTTCTCTTTTAGTTTTCAAGATCATCTCCAAATTGCACGTGCGCTTTCCGCACTTGCAAGTCGGAATTTGTTCGTAGTTTGTCAATTCTTCTCATAGCTTGGTTAGTTTTCCATAGTAATCCATTGTGTTCCTTCTCTTCTACTTGTACTCCGCAAGTTTTGCTTTCAATTATTGCACCCGAGGTCCATTGATAATAGCGAACCGCTCCCGAATATTCGAATTCTTCAATTTCTCTTTATGCGAGATTGTTGAGCGAATCGTTGGTTTGATGGTGTTGCGAATCCACGACACAAATAAAAAAGTTTATAGTCCACCAGTCTTCTAAGTCCGGTGACTTTTCATTCGGCTTCTTAATCATACCATCAACGAAGCCAAATTTCTTCCTTGCTCCTAGGGTCGTCCTCATGGATCGAACACATTTTTCATAATTCTCTCCCTTCAATTGGACCCGTGTCACCACAATTCTGGGATTATTGTTTGACATAATGTCATATGAGGAGATTGTTTTTCTTTTGAATTTTGTGTTCTTCACCGACGATTCCTTTATTTTTATCGTCGATTTCTCCATCACCCGCTATTATTTAGGGTTTTATGTTCTTTCAACGTGGCTCTGATACCATGTTGAAGTTTGTGACCATATCATCTAAAAATTTAAGATGTTAGAGAGAGCACACTTTTAATATTTTATTACATTCTCAACACGCTCCCTCACATGCGGGCTTGATTTTTTTCATAGTCCAAGCATGTGTAGATTCTTTTTGATAATGGGTGGCGGTGAGGTTCGATCCCAGGACCTTTGTTTGGCTATGATACTATGTTAAAATCAAGAGGGGGCGGAATTTTATAGAGAAGAAAAATAATGGGAGAATTCTTTCTTACTTTCATTCATTATAATGACCTCCTTATATAGAGGTAAAGTCATCATTTCCCTAGTCTAACAAGGAAACCCTATTTTAATAAAACTACAAGAATTACAATTAGACTTAGAATAGGATTCTATCAAAAATAAACTTATTAGACTACAAGTCTTGTCCGTGTCCGAAGTCGGTCTCTTCAATATCTACAGAGTGGTGGTTAGATCAGCATTGTTGTACGCGACAGAGTGTTGGACAGTCAAGAACGTTCATGTTCAGAAGATGAAGTTAACGGAGATGCCGATGTTCAGATGGATGTGTGGCCTTACTAGAAGAGATATGATTAGAAATAAAGATATACGGGACAAGATTGAAAGAGAAGATGGGGGAAGCGAGACTGAAATGGTTCGGGCATATGGAGAGGAGGTGTGAGGATGCACCAGTTAGGAGGTGTGAGAGATTGGCGGTCATAGGAGTTAGGAGAGGTAGAGGTAGGCCGAAAAAGAAATGGAGGAGGTGATTAGATAGGATATGGCTCAGCTTCAGCTGACTGAGGACATAACCTTAGATAGGAAGATCGAGGATTAGGATATAAGGTTATTAGGTTTTTAAGTTTTGTCGCGTTGTGCTTAAGGGGGGGAGGGGGGCTAGCCTTTCCATCTCCTCTTCTTCTTTTCTTAGTTGTATTATTTTGGTATCACTACAAGAAAAAGGACCTACGGTGACGGTTAAAAAACGTCATCTGAAGGGGTGGATGACGGTTTATGTAAGTGTCATTATAGGCACTGTCACGAATTGATGACAGTTTCACCAACCGTCACAACATATGTGACGGGCATATACCGTCACAAATTTGCTCGTTGACTTTGACTATTTCTCAATTTTTTAAAAAAAATTTCCCGGGTATTTAAAAATTGTAGCTGTAAAATATTTGAATTTATTAATTTAATATTTATTTTTGGCGGGAAATTTTTAAATAAATTAGAATTTTAATTAATTTAATTTAACAATAAAACAATTGCGGGAAAATTGATTTTGGCGCATTTTTTATTTAATAATTAGTTTAATTAATTGTTTTTTTATTTTTTCAATAATAGTTAAATTGGTGGGAAAATAGCATATTGTAACTAAAATGTAACTAATTAATAAAATCATTTTAATACACAATATTGAAGTATTTACAAATTATTTTACAAAACAAAATGTTCCCAAATGTAACCAAAACAAAATGTTCCCATAAACGGCCAAAGTACAAATATTATCCAACCATCATGAAGGTGGCACAACTTCGCTAGTACGGAGAATCTTTGAAAACTGATGCGTCCACTCAATACGGAACTCATCAAGCTCATGCTGTGAAAATACTTCTTTTCCATTGTACTGTTAAACACAATAGAGATCAATTAAAATTTCTAATCATAATTAGGACATTCTAATGTAACTACATTCAAATATAATTCAACACATTATATCAATTATAATACACAATAGAGATCAATTAAAGTATATATAGACAAGTACATAAACAAGAAATAATGTTAGATACTTACATTTTTTTGCAGCTGAGATAAATCATTCATGAGGTCTTTAGTGAAATGCAACATATAGTAACCACACTTGTATCCATTAGGCTGTTGTGGTACCTTAAAAAAAAATTAACCCAAACATTTACTTAACTGAACAAATTTGAATTTACATTACATGCAATTGAAGACTTGAATAAAATGAAGTACCTTAAGGTGATGAGAATGTAATCTCTTGGGCCTTGGGATCAAGTCTGACAATCTTGTTCTATTTCATCTCTGTAGAGCCCCATTTTGCTATCCCGTATTGTTTAGATGTTCCTCGCAAGGTATAAAGAAAAGACAATTAGAAATAAATAAATGCAAATAAAAACCTTTGAATCCGTATAAAACAATAGAAGTTAATTACGGAAGGCTCATACTTATATTTTTTTAAGCAAAAGAAATTTCATTCATGTCTTGGCTGCGAACTAGAGACATCGTCAGTCAATTTGGTCCCCTCGAGAACGCATATTGGTTTCTCATATGTGATTTTATTATAAGTCTCATCATCACCCTTTTTCCGAAGGAAATCAAATCGAGGGACAACCTTTTCGGAAGGAGCATGGCCTCAAATTAATTATTCCCATCGGCCCCTAAGTGTAGTATCATGTTCAAACCAGTAGAATTTTCAGAAATATCACAGCTGTCCGAAACAGTCTTAAAGCAGCAATTTTTAGCCGAGAAACCAGCGATAATTGGGCTAAAAATACAGCAATGATAAGACATCAAATATGCTCAAAATACAGCAGTAAGATATTTCTAAAAAGAGGTGTAAATAGCCAAGATTGCAGCAGCTGTTTGCGGCAAACGCAACAGCAGAATAATGGCTCAAAAGTGCAGTAATCAACCCAAGTATTGCAGCAACTGGCAGTCTCAGAATTAGCAGCCAAAAGGAAACAAACCCATAACAAGAACTATTTAAAGATGACATGTATCCAGAATCTCAAGGTGCAGCAGGATACCACAACCACTGGTACAAGACATAAGATGGAAGGAAGGAGTGGAAAAACAAACCTTTAGACCATTTTAAACAAGTTAATGCAAACACTCAACTAAACTTTCTCAGGTTCATAATTTAAATCACATAACACCAACGCAATATGACAGATCCTAGTTCATTTCAGCATCAGAAATAATATGTGTTCTCCAGTAAGTATTAGCATATCAAAACAGAGATAAAACTTCATAAAAATCCTAAGCTAATTGCAAGTTGACAAACCCAAAGATAAATACCATTTTTAGGATAATGCTTTAGGTTTTAAAAACTCTCCCTCATAATACATAGGAATTTACACAGTTGACAACAAAGGTAAAAGGTAATGGGATCATTATTGTCAATATAGTCAACCATAATAAGTTCATGTCTTGAAATACAGGATCCATACACCGATGTACTCAACTCAGTTACCTTAGGTTAAATAGACTAATTGAACTGAACATTAAACATTTAAGTCATTTTTTAACCTAAACAGAGACTAAGTGTCACCACATAACCCATGCACAACACCTTCAAACCAGTTATGGACCTCACAAGTCAACACATACACCAAATAAACACAAACTGACCTTAACTAACATATTAGGTATTTACCTATCTAATCTCATACAAATAGTCAACAAAACATGTGAATATAACAACTGAACTATGCTAAACTAATATTTGAGCAGCCCAGTTGCAAGTTCTATAACTTCAAGTGATTCATACATGCTTATACTACCCTAAACTAGAATGATAAGTACTTAACCTAATTAATCATGTTAACATGCATCCTAATGAGCAACAAGCAGCAGTTAAACTATCTTAACCATCCTTAGGAATATCCTAATATATCAAAGAAAGAAAGATTCCATTTTATTACCGACCTTCTCTGGGGCGAGGGCCAAGGTGAACCCGGATTAACGATGAGAAACGGTCAAATCAGTAGCAAAGGCACCAGGACGGACGGTTGGTTGAATCGGGCGATAGTTTCGCTATGGATAGATGTTGCGGTATTTCTAGATGCTACGCAAGTGTACGTATCGCAATTTATAATAAATTTCGGTAAGACTGAGTATCGTCCACAGAGACTGATTTATCAAGTACCAATTAACTAATCTTTGGTTTCTATTTGGCTAACGAATATAAGTGCTAATTTCTAAACTACAGAATTAAAAAACTAAAGTAAATTGCAGAAATGAAGTAGTAATGAAAGCACACGAAGTTTAATTCAGTGATGAAGGCAATTAGGGTTTCCATTTTCCTCAACTTTCCGCTCTATCATTCATTAATGCAAGACTAGCGATTCTTCTTCTTATTAAGATAGCATGTTAACTGAGGTGTTCTATATTTTGGTTAGAACATATAAAACTCAACATAAGTGAGAACTTTCTATATTTTTATGATAAGTTCAATCACACAAGAGGATTAAGATCAATAACCTAAAACGCTACACAGGAAATCGCGATACTCTCATTCAAGATTAAACCTACATCTAATCGAATATAGCATATTCAAATCTCTCTTCTCAGATCTTGATTCGAAATCATATAGGTAATGAAGACTAATGTCCAATTAATTCTCATTCAATAAACATAAGTTGAAGAGATTTTAATAAATGAAGAAGAACATTAGCAATGCATTAACTCATAATAGAGTTTCAAGTGATTCGACGAAAAATCCTAATAAAAGTAATAAGCTCATAGTCATGGTAAGAACTAATTAACTCAATATCCAACATGAACTGAATTCAAGTAAAGAAAAAGAAAAAGAAACTTGAACAATAGATGTCTCTAATGACTCATTGTTCTCTTGCTTCTTGCCTCCAAAGTGTTAACCCAACTCCCCCCTTTTCAGAAAAATGTTTCCCCCAATATATATCACGAAAACCCCAAAAAAATAGATTTGTTTGCCCTTGTTAAATTTAGGTTTCTTGCTTCCCTGACGTAGTCGGCGCCGCGACTCTTCATCTGGAATTCATTTAAATTGCTTTCCGAGTTTCCCAGGGCTTCTTTGACTTATTTCTTGTGGCCATGTATACATTTTTATCCTCAATAACCGCCTATTTCCTTTCTGAATAGCTTAAAACCTGAAAACACAAAACACACGCATAATACTGCACAAAACAACTAAAAGACAAACAAAAGACTCCCTAAAACACACTCTAAAACTGTACTAAAATCTACCTAACAAACACCCCAAAATATACACTTTACTCGTCCTCGAGTAAAGAGCTCTAGACACCATAAAAATAAAAACACACAAACTCTAAAAATGAATCAAGTTAACCATAATAGATTATGCCTCGAATATCATGAACAACATGCAATATAATCTTCAGGAACATTCTAGCCACCAATTTGCTATCTAGAATTTCAAGCTGGATGTTTCTCAAAATTGATTAGAGTTATTAATGCATATGATCACTCAACCATGATTATTGAAATAAACAAGTATTCAATATTAGTTTATGCACAATGAATTCTCACCGACATTCCATCAGGCCAAAATTCAATAGGCTTGCTAACTTTCTATTCTCCACTAATTTAGACAACACATGCTCAAGAATCAATAGGACTTTTATAGGTTATGACGATAGGCTTAGGCACAGGTAGATGAAATGTTATTTAGGTTCAAAGTTACCATAAGCATATAAACCAATCGACCCAACTCTATACTCACGTTATAAATCAAAAGCAATCCCCAATTTTTCTTTACCCAATTTTTCTTTTCTTTTCGAACTACACCCCAAACTTGTTTTTCAATGTATGTATAAGGGAAGTGTAGTGTATGCATTTATTTTTTTGCTCTTCTATTGATAGCACTCAATTTAAAATACCAATTACAAATTGTCAATCCCCCAATCATATACTTATATGCTCATGAAATTCAAGGGAAGGAAAATATTTGTAAAGGGTTTCAAGTAGGCTCAGAATAGGTGTCAATCAAAGAAGGGTTACTTAAGGCTTGAAAATGTTAACTAGGGATTAAATTAGTCAAGGTTGTCTTGAAAGGCTCAATTGTTCCAAAGATGGCCTAAATCATCTTCCTAAGCATGCATCATATATGATTTCGTCTCAAATAGCAAGCAAGCAAGTTCTAGGACTTTTTACCATCTTTCCTCAAACCAAAATTCAATTATGCATAAACCAATATTCAAGTACATGAAATTCATCAATCATGATCAAGTTTTCATACTTATTAATAATTGAAAACAACTCAGGACCTATCCAACTTAAGCACACAGATTTATGCATTTCATGGTTATATCAATTTCATTCAACTCCATCACATGTGTTCACTCAATCTCATGGGATATTATTATTAACTTGATTCATTGACACAAGACACTCAAACACTGACACTAAAACTAAGACACTAACAATAAACAAACAACTGAACACAAACAATTAACACTATTAACACAAAATAGTAAGACTCCCCACCAAACCTATTCGACACATTGTCCTCAATGTAATAAGTAAAGAAAGAGTAAGAAGACTCACTGAAACTGCAGCTAAGAGATCAAAATGTTGGTGGCGGCGGTGGCTACTAGGGCTGGTATTGTGGAGGACAGCTCACAATTTACCAAATCATAAATAACACAAAACAAGAAACAGCAGGACGATGAGATTGTTCAAAACAAGATAAACAAAACAAAATAAAATAACAAAATTAAAATGTTGGATTGCCTCCCAATAGCGCTGTCGTTTAACGTCATTTAGTCGGATGCAAATTTCTTCTTCATTTTGAATTCAATGGGGGTAAACCACCCTTGCAACAAAGCCATTTCAGGATCTCTTTCTTTTTCTTTTTCCTTTTTCTTCTCCTATAGAGGGCCTCATGGGGGTTAACACACTTGGCATATTACACGAGATCAGTATCTTCACTGCCATCTTTCTCGCAATGTGTTAATGATACTTCAAGAGCATCAGTACTCTTGAAGCTTTTCACATCAATGGAGAAGCAGTCGTCACTTGCTCTTGGATAAGTTGATGCCCTAAATACATTAAAGATCACTTCTTCTCCCTGGACTCAGAGTTTTAATTCGCCTTCTCCACATCTATAAGTGCTCGCCCTGTAACTAAGAATGGTCTCCCCATGATGATGGGTACATTTTCATCTTCTTCCATATCCAGAATGATGAAGTCAGCGGGAAAGATGAACTTATCCACTTTCACTAGTACATCTTCAATGATATCTCGTGGATGCTTGATCGAACGATTTGCTAGCTGCAAAGTAATGGTTGTAGGCCAAGCTTCACCAAAACCAAGTCTATGAAACATAGATAATGGCATCAAGTTGATACTTGCCCCCAAATCACACAACGCATGCTAGCATTCAAAATTCCTGATAGTGCATAGAATAGTGAAGCTCCCTGAATCTCGCAATTTCTGGGAAACATCTTTTGCAAAATGGCGTTTCACTCTTCAGTTAAAGACAACAGCCTCATAATCTCCCATCTTTCTCTTTTTAGAGAGAATTTTCTTCATAAATTTCACATAACTAGGCATTTGTTCTAGGGCCTCAGCAAAGGGAATATTGACAATTTCTTGAACACCTCTAAAAACATGGAAAATTATTTATCAAGAGAATTTTTCTGAAGTCTTTGGGGGAATGGGATTCTGATTTGAGGGTCAACCATACCCGCGGGTGGTGCCTTCTCTATACTAGGGTAGTCTTCAATGACCCCCTTCTTTCTCTAAACCTGATATCTCTCATAAGTCATCATTCTTTTCAATAAGTGGTTGGTTACAGACTGCTCCACTTGCTTACCACTTCTCAAGGTGATGGCCTGACACTGCTCCTTCGGGTTCACAATGGTATTGCTAGGCAGATTCCCTTGAGGTCTGTTATTCAACATGTTTTCTAACTGCCCTACTTGTGTCTCCAAATTCCGAATAGAGGATCTTGTCTCTGTCATGAACTGTGTTTGGGAATTGGTGAGAGTTAACAAGGTTGCTTGCAATTCATTGGAGTTAGCTTGTTGAACTTATGACCTAGGCTGCTGAGAAAATGAAGCTTGATTCATTAGCTGTTGTGGACTGTTTTGCTGATATTGTCCTTGGAACTATGGCTGCTGGTTCTGATATTGCCTTTGAAACTGTGACTATTGGCCTTGGTCGTTTCTTCATGAAACGTTAGGGTGATTCCTCCACCCAGGATTATAAGTGTTGGAGAATGGATTGTTGTAGGGCCTATGAAAATTCCCAACTGCTTGAACCTGAGCTTGATCCATAGGTACATTATTGGGATCCATTGTTGTGCAATGATCAAAAGTATGTGGTCCTCCACAAATTTCACAAACCACTTGCATCTGAACAATATTTACGGACACATTATTCTGTTGCAATTGCTTTGTCAAGGAAGTAACTTCAGCAGTTAACGCAGTGATAGCATCTAACTCATGAACCACTGTTGCTTTTCTACTACTCGTTAATCTCTCATTAGACCATTGATGGTTGTTTGTGGCCATATCTTCTAATAATTCATACGCCTCATTAGCACTTCTACTCATAAATGCTCCTCCAGCCGCAACATCAATTATGGTACGAGTAGTATCACACAACCTATTGTAGAAATTGTGGACCAACATCCACTGTTCAATTCCATGGTGAGGACATCTCCTTTGCAACTCCTTAAACCTATCCCAAGCATCATACAAAGATTCCCCATCAAGCTGATAAAAATTATTCATTTCTCCCCTTAACTTCGCGACCTTTGATGGAGGAAAGAACTTGGCAAGAAATTTCTGAGCCAAATCTAGCCAAGTAGTAATAGAATTTTCCTGAAGAGAGTTCAACCAGCTTTTGGCTCGGTCCCTTAGTGAGAATGGGAAGAGCCTCAACCTAATGGCATCATCAGTAACACCATTATACTTAAATGTAGCACATAACTCCAAAAATTCGCCAAATGTAGGTGTGGATCTTCTGAATGCAACCCACCAAAAAGAACTGTGCTTTAGACCATATGCAGGATTGCTGGCTTAATCTCGAAATTATTTGCCTCCATAGCTGGTGGCCTTATGCATGTCTGTACACCTGTAACAATTGGTAATATGTAGTCCCATAAGCTCATCTCCGCAGGATTCTGGGCTTGTGCCTGCACGAATTCGGCACCCCTCTATTCAACCCATCATTATCATGTTGATTAGCCATAGCGGTTGAATCAATAATTCTTTTGTTCTTTCGATTCTGCTTGCACGCTTTTTCAATCTCCGGATTCAAAGGAACAAGGTTTTCTGCTCCTCTCCTACTTCGCATATACCAAAACTACCTAAAAATGTTGCACGCAGATTAAGTTAAAAATGTGTTCTAGGAACAACCAAATTAGAAATAAGATTAATTATTTTGATATTGATAATACTTCAGTCCCCGGCAACGATGCCAAAAACTTGTTGCGGTATTTCTAGATGCTACGCAAGTGTACGTATATCAATTTGTAATAAATTTTGGTAAGGCCGAGTATAATCCACAAAGACTGATTTATCAAGTACCAATTAACTAATCTTTAGTTTCTATTTGGCTAACGAATATAGGTGATGATTTCTAAACTACAGAATTAACAAACTAAAGTAAATTACAGAAATGAAGTAGTAATGAAAGCACACGAAGTTTAATTCAGTGATGAAGGCAATTAGGGTTTCCAGTCTTCTCAACTTTCCGCTCTATCATTCATTAATGCAAGACTAGCGATTCTTCTTCTTATTAAGATAGCAGGTTAACTGAGGTGTTCTATATTCCGGTTAGAACATATAAAAACTCAACCTAAGTGAAAACTTTCTATATTTTGTATGATAAGTTCAATAACACAGGAGGATTAAGATCAATAACCTAAAACGCTACACAGGCAATCATGATACTCTCGTTCAAGATTAAACATACGTCTAATCAACTATAGCATATTCAAATCCCCCTTCTCAGATCTTGATTCGTAATCATATGGGTAATGAAGACTAATGGACAATTAATTCTCATTCAATAAACACAAGTTGAAAAGATCTTAATAAATGAAGAAGAACATTAGCAATGCATTAACTCATAATAGAGTTTCAAGTGATTCGACGGAAAACCCTAAAAAGTAATTAGCTCATAGTCATGCTAAGAACTAATTAACTCAATATCCAACATGAATTGAATTCAAGTAAAGAAAAGGAAAAGAACTTGAACAATAGATGTCTCTAGTGGCTCCTTTTTCTCTTGTTTCTTGCCTCCAAAGTGTTATCCCAACTCCCCCCCCCTTTTCAGAAAAAACGTTTTCCCAAATATATATCATGAAAAATCCCTAAAATAGACCTTTTTCTCCTTGTTAAATTTATATTTCTCACTTCCCTGACGTCATCGGTGCAGCGGATCTTCAAACAAGCGTCGCGGCTCTAATTCACTTTTAAATATTGTGTGCTCACTGCCAGAGGGGTGTCGCATCTCTAGTGTTGGGCGCAGCGGCGCTGTAGCGATGCGGCTTTTCCACTTGTTGCGTCGCGGCTCTTCATCTGGAATTCGTTTAAATTGCTTTTCGAGCTTCACAGAGCTTCTTTGACTTATTTCTTATGGCCATGTATACATTTTTATCCTCAACAACCGCCTATTTCCTTTCTGAATTGCTTAAAACCTGAAAACATAAAACACACACATATTACTGCACAAAACAACTAAAAGATAAACAAAAGACTCCCTAAAACACACTCTAAAATAGTACTAAAATCTACCTAACAATAGCTCAGTGAGGTACGCCACCCACCTACTTCTAATGATAGATAGAAAATGTGGGAAAGGGGTTGAGGGACGGCAAATGTACAAAAACAAAAACTACATGACATACGTATGTTAAATGGTAAGCCCATTACGAACAATCATTAAGGCGATCTCCAATCTCGCTCGGCTCGGGGCGATCACTTGAACAGGGCGGGATTGATCGATCTACATCAAAAATTCTGGCTTCCCTTCCTAGGAGTGTATCTACAGAATAAAGGGATTCGCCCTGTGTGAATGGATGCGCCCGGCGCTAAGCGATTGTAATACGAGGAGTTTAAGACCTAAGAATCTCTTTTTTCTCAAAGCAGGCGAGATTCAAGCTTGGAAGATAAAGAAAAGCGAGAACGGGAACTCCTAGAGCTGCTGGAGTTCCCGGTCCTTTTCTTTTAGTGCTTCGACCCGAAGCAATAACTTCTAGCTAGTTCAGTAGATAAGATGGATGCGCTCCAGTTCACTCAAGAATGGGATTTTTTTGGCATACTTGAGTTTCTCGCTAAAGTATACCCCTACAAACTTCCCTATCGGGAAGACCAGAGTCCTATCTTCCATTCGATTGGGAAGAAAGTGCCTTTTGAATTTCTCCGTCCTGGGGCAGACCACATATGCCCGTATAAAGCCAAAGAGGTTATTTATGTCTCGCTCACATAAATCCTCATCCCAGACAGGACGTGCGTCTACTGAAAGTCGGTAACCTTCATCACCGTCAGCATTTGGTACTCTCTAAATAGCTTCAATAGTTCACTGAAAGCCTTTGGTGAATAATATCAGCCAATTTCATTCTTTTAACTAACTGAAGAATTTGCAAATTTATAAAACCTGGTGGACGAATTTTCCATCTCCAAGGAAAAATATGAGTGAATTTGTTGATGTTGCACCCATGAAGTATGGAAAGTGCCAAACATTGGGAACTACCCGGGGAGGGGCTTCGCTATCGCTCGTAATGGTCGACTGTATTCCTGCCATACCCGAATTCCTATTATTTAGAGCTAGAAGCTTCGCCAGAAGCAAGCAAGATGAGAAACTATATACCTCAAGAAAATGATATTTTCGTAGGGTAGTTCATGTGTATCCGCTTATGTCTGCGTATTATCCGTACCACTATTTCAAAAAAGCTTCTTCTATTCAAGTGGGAGGAAAAGACTTTGACACTTTATGGTCTGAATTCAACGGATCTCAAATCATCTAAGGAATCCCTGTCTTGACATTTGTGTTTGACACTTTCTTGACACTTCTATTCAAGTCGTGCCTTGTACCTCTCTAGATCACCATTGTCTCGGTATTTATGACAAAAAATCCACATGCACCAGATCACATTCACCCCCTCCAGTCTAGGAATCAAATCCCAAGTGTGTTGTCTCGTTAAAGTATTAAATTCCTCACATATGATAGCATTCCAATTGGGGTCTATTTTGGATAATTTTGGGTTTTTGGGAATGGGTGACACGATTTGGGTAGACAAATTGAAGTGAACTTTGGGTTTGAAAATACCGTGTTGGGCATGAGTTTCCATACGGTGGGTTGGGGCTGGGCATTTGTGGTAGTCGGTGGCAGAGTGTGGGGCTGGGTGTTGGTCGACGGGATCTGAGGGGTGTCGGTACAGAGTGTGACGCTGGGGTGGGGGGTTTGGATGACTGAATCGGGGACTGACAGGGGTCGGGTTGTCGATGTCGTGCTGGGTAGGTCGATTGGGGTTGGGTGAGGAGTTATGGGGTACGACATCGGTGGTGGGGTGGGTGTCGGAGATGAAGGCATGTGACTATGACGACCGGTAGATGGCGATAGAGATGGGGTCACTGTAGCAGTGGGTGAAGTGGATGCAGCATGGTGTTGTTGTTGTGGAGATGAGACATCGACGGGGAGGGGTACCAGTGAAGGTACAGAGATGGGGGGTCGATTGTCGGTGGTAGTAGTAATCGGCGGTGACAGAGTTAGAGACCGGATCGACGGCAGAGACGCCGAAGGTAACCCTGTAGTGGGGAAATTTCCTGTGGTGGCAAACGGTGACGGGACAGTGGGGGTGGTGGTGTCACCACCGGTAACTGCACTGCCGGTGGTGGCAGATGAGGCGTCTGCCTCCGCTGGAACAATAGTCGCCTGACGGAGTGCCTGTTGGACCTGCGGTGATGAGTCCGAATCTTCGAGGAATTGGTAATCAGTGACTCGAAACTTTTGGATGTTATCAAATGGGAAGACATATTCGACAAAGGTGACGTGGTGAGAAATTCTAATTTTATCGGTAGAGAGCTCATAGCACAAGTACCCCCTAAGGTTTAACGGGAAACCTAGGAAGGCGCATGGAGTAGACCGGGGTGCTAATTTGTGAGATGTCGTGGATGTCAGATTTGGATAACACAGACAACCGAAAATTCTAAGGTGGTCATAGGTGGGGATCCGACGATAGAGAATATTGGTGGGTGTCCTATTTTGAATCGCACGGGTAGGTAAAATATTAAGAATGTTTTCTGCCATTTCTAAAGCATATACCCAAAAATTAGGGGGGAGAGACGCATGAAAAAAAAGGGTACGAATCATATTATTAATGGTTCGGAGAATTCTTTCAGCTTTTCCATTTTAAGGGAGGTATGGGGGCATGAGAAATGAAAAATCATGTCGTTAGTCACACAAAATTGATGAAATAAGTAATTATTAAACTCACGACCATTATCACATTGAAACGATTTTATGTCTTTTTCAAATTGCGTTTTAACCAATGTACGAAACTCAACAAATTTGGAGAACACTTGAGATTTGATTTTGAGTGGATAGACCCAAAGAAAGTGAGAGAAATCATCCAAGAATACCATATAGTATTTGTGGCCTAAGTTGTTGGTTATGGGAGATGTCCATACATCAACGTGAATAATATCAAAGGTAGAGAAAGTAGTACTCATAGAAGTCGTAAATGGTAGTCTAACGTGTTTCCATAACTGACACGAGGAGCAACTATGAGAAAGATTCCCTATGCTGCATTGGATTAGATTTCGATTTCTAAGAGAGTAAAAAACGTGAGACCCCGGATAACCGAGTCTATTATGCCACGTAGAGGGATATATGGTTGTTAAAACGGTGGGAGGAGTGACACTAGCAGCGTATGTGGGTAGGAACGGATATAGGTCCCCCTCACTATTGCATCTCGTATGGAGTTTTTCGGTACGGAGGTCCGTTACAGAAAATCCAAACGGGTCAAAATTAATTGAGACATAATTATTAGTGGCAAATTTTCTGACAGAGATTAGGTTCTTGATAATATTTGGGGCATAGAGGACGTTATTTATGGAGAAGTGGGAATGCGGTGGTGGGATTAGTGTGTGGCCAAACCCTTGAATTGGAATGTGATGACTAATTCCAACCATAATAGATTGTGGAGTATTTAAATTTCACAGTTGAGAAAGATTATTAAAATTATTGATGAGTTGATACGTGGCACCCGTATTCATATACCACACATTATCGGACTGATGAGACGTCATTATAGTGTGATTGTTTTTGGTGGGGGCAAAACAAAGACAAAAATTTGTTCTCGGTAATGTAGAAAAAAGCCAGAAAACAGTGTTGAGTTTCTGACAGGAAAGTAAGAGAAAGCAGTTTTGTTTTTCGGGTAACGTAAGAAAAAAGCCAAAAAACAGAGTGGAGCTTCTAACAGGCGAAACAGAAGGCTGCTCTCTTGCTTTCTCGGGAAAGGAAGAGAAAGTAAAAAAAATCTCAAAACTAAGGGGGGGAAATTGCAAACAAAGCAAAGAAACAGAAGCTTTTGTTTCGGAAGTATTGGTGCAGCCGTCTGCTGATTGCAGAAACCGAGGTGGCGACGGGTGGAAGAAAAAAATTAGGATTTAAATTTTATTTCTGATACCATGTAAGATTATATTAATCTTTTTAGATAACTTTTTTTATTAATACAAACTATTAGCATTTGCTTTTGTCCCACATTGGAAAAACACATTTGTATCTCTAATAGACCATATATAAAGGGCTTTACTTGCTTTTCTTTCACTTGCACTTTTAGCTCTCAAGAATAGTATTATTTTATTAACTTGTTATTGCTTTGTAAGAATTCATGTTATGAATAAAAGACTTTCATGAATTCCATCATGGTATCAGAGCCAAGAGCACAAGTTAATATTTTTAGCTCGATCGCGGATCCAACTTCGCGGTGAGTTAGTTGGGGGTTCGCATGCAGCACGCCCCTGGTATCAGTTAAAATTTTTTTTTGGCTTGTTTTGGAAGCTCGTGCTCGTTCTGATCTTGGCTTCCACATCTGGGTTTCGTCTTTTTGGCTTCCGCATCTGATTGGTGAGATCTGCCCTTTTTTTGCTTGTTATTTGGGATTGCTGCTTGTTATTTGGGATTTTTCTGTTTAAAATTCATAATGGCTGGAGGTGATGATTCTTTGCAAACTATTGGTGTTCGGTTAGATGGAAAAAATTATTCCTATTGGAGCTATGTCATGGTAAATTTTCTGAAGGGAAAGGGGCTTTGGGATTATATGTCTGGAAAAACCAAATGCCCTAAATTTGGAGATGAAAATTTTGATGAATTATTTAGGACTTGGGAGACCAATAATTCAAAGATTATTACTTGGATTAATAACTCTGTTGAACAAAGAATTGGTGTTCAATTGGCTAAGTTCAAAACTGCTAAAGAGAATTGGGATTATTTGTCAAGATTGTTTTTGCAGAATAATTTTGCTGTTAAATATCAGTTACAATATGAAATTCGTGCACTAGTACAAAATGACTTAGGCATTCAAGATTATTTCTGTGCAATGACCACTTTGTGGGATCAGTTAGCTATGACAGAATCTATTGAATTGCAAGCATGTGATGCTTATATCAAATGCAGAGATGAAGATCGTCTTGTTCAGCTATTGATGGGTCTTCGGTCAGAATTTGAGAATTGTCGTTCAGGCTTGTTGCACTGCAAACCCTTACCATCTGTTGAAGATGTGGTAAATGAACTTATGGCTGAAAAAACATGTTTGAAGACTCTAAAAGGGGTACATAAGGCTTCTACTTTTGTATTGGCAGCTCCTTCGTGCCTTGCAGGTCCTTGCACTCTACACACGCAGTATAGAACATCTATCATAGGTAATTGTAATTATTGCAAGAAACGGGACACTTTGGAAGAATCAATGTCACGAGCTACGGAAGACGTCGGGTTCTAAGCCTCCACATTCGGGACAAGGGCGTAAGCCTACGAGCGAAGCCATATTCGGGTCAATTCGAGAACTTGTATCCACCAGGCTCATTTGCCTTTGTGCCCTCTCTTGATCACCCGACGAGGAGCCTATGTGAGTCACGATGCGATTCTCAGAGTGATCAATTTCAGTTCCTCGCCTTCCAACAGTTTCAACAGAATTCTCAGTCTTATGCTCTTTCTGTTCCTTCCGGCTCATCACCATCTATTGGTTCAGGTATCATTTCGCCTTCTTGGATCTTGGACTCTGGAGCTGGAAATCATATGTCTCCTTATTCTTCCGTCTTTGTATTTATGTCTTCTGACTCCCCTTCCACTTCTGTTGTGACTGCTGATGGCACACCTATGCCATTGACAGGCATTGGCACCATTCATACATCCACTATACTATTACCTGATGTTTATTGCATTCCAAAATTACATATAAATCTTGCTTCTGCTGGTCAAATATGTGACTCTGGATGTTTTATTGGACTCTTCCCTAATTCTTGTTATGTGGAGGATCTAAAATCCAAGAGAGTGATTGGGACGGGCGTAGAAAGGGGAGGTCTATATGTTTTGGATAAACTGCATCTTCCTACTCATGCAAAGCAACTATGCCTGTTAACTGTCTTCTTTTCATTTAACACATTCCTCTTGAAGTTTTATTTGTGGCACTCTAGACTTGGTCATGTATCGAGGTTCTACTTTGCGTTTATGTGTAATCTGGTGTTCTTGGTGATTTACAATCCGATGATATTTACGATTGTAGTGGATGTAAACTTGGAAAATTTTCTCGCTTTGCCTTTTAATCTTAGTACTTCTACTTCTTCTCGCACCATTTGATCTAGTTTATTCAGATGTTTGGGGGCAAAGACCTATCCCTACTAAGGGTGGCTCCAGATATTATGTTTCCTTTATTGATGATTATACTCGTCATTGTTGGGTTTATTTGTTGAAAAAGACGCTCGATTTTGTTCATACTTATCTTGAGTTTCAAGCCTATGTGAAAACTCAACGATTCTCGCCATTATTAAATGTTTTGGGTGATTTAGGAGGTGAATATACTAGTGGGGATCTTTACGGTATTTTCAAAGGCGATGGTACAATACATCAATCTTCTTGTCTTGATACACCACAACAAAATGGGGTAGCCGAGAAAACATAAGCATATTGTTGAGACAGACTAGATCCATGCTTTTGTCCGCTAGTGTACCTAGTGAATTTTGGGGAGAAAATTTGTCCTTACTTACGTTTATCTTATTAATAGGATCCCTACCTCTCATAGTGCAGGATTTCTCCGTATGCTAGACTATTTGGTCACACCCCACTATATTCCCATTTGAGAGTTTTGGTTCTACATGTTTTGTTCTACGTCCACATGCAGAGCGTACTAAGTTATCTTCTCGTGTCGCCATTTGTGTTTTTCTTGGATATCGGATTGGGCGAAAGGTTATCGTTGTCATGATCCGGTTCTGGAAAATTGTATGTGTCTCGTAATGTTTCCTTTATTGAGCATGTTCCTTTCTTTTTCATCCCACCTACCTCACATGGCATGACAAAATCGACCTTATTGATATTGATCCCTTTGATCTCGATTGTCCATCCGATTCTACATCTATATCATTTGTTCCTTCTCGATCTTCTGGCAGGTCCCATGATATTGATACTCACCCACTCCTACGCCTATTTGAACCTCTTGTGGTTGCAGATTGAGATCCACCTCGCTATCCTAAACGCACTCTGCGATCTACTCGGTATCCGATTTTGATTATTCTTGCTATGCTCCATCATTCGCTTCCTTTCTAGTTTCTATTAATTCTCTCTGTGAGCCTACATCCTACTACGAGGTAGCTCGTGATCCTCTTTGGCAAGAGGCTATGAATGAGAACCAGTTGCTTTGAACAAAGCGGTACTTGGGATTTGGTTTCTCTACCGACCGTAAGAAAACTATTGGTTCTCGATGGGTGTACAAGATTAAGACAAAGTCTGATGATTCTATTGAGCGGTATAAAGCTCGTTTGGTTGCAAAGGGTTTTGCTCAAGAATATGGTATGGATTATGAAGAGACTTTTGCACCTGTTGCAAAGATGACATTTGTCCGGGTTCTTATTGCAGTGGCATCTGTTCGTCATTGGCATATTTCACAAATGGATGTTAAAAATGTTTTTTAAATGGGGATCTTCAAGAAGAAGTCTACATGGTTCTTCCACCTGGTGTTTCACATAGTCCAGGACAAGTGTGCAGGCTTAAGAAAGCTCTGTATGGTCTCAAACAAGCTCCAAGAGCTTGGTTCGACAAGTTCTCCACTGTAGTATCATCTCTTGGGTTTATTTCCAGCTTTCATGATTCGGCGTTATTTGTTAAATCATCCCCTGCAGGTTGTATTTTGCTTTTGTTGTATGTTGATGACATGATCATTACAGGTGATGATATTGATGGTATTGCAAACCTAAAATCTACGTAATCTCGCCGTTTTGAGATGAAAGATTTAGGTCATCTACGTTACTTTTTAGGCATTGAGGTAGCTTATTCTGAGAAGGGATATCTTCTCTCGGTCTAAGTACACTGCGAGATATTCTTGGCGGGCCCGTCTCACGAGATACTCGTATAGTTGACTCTCCTCTTGAGGTTAATGTTCGATATACACCTCTTGGCGGGGATCATCTTCCCGATCCCACTTTATATCGTTCAATTGTAGGAGTCCGGTGTACCTCACCATTACTCGCCTCGACATTGCATATCTTTGTTCACATTGTCGGTCGGTTTGTTTGCTCTCCTACATCGTACATTGGGTGCTTGATTATGCGTATTCTTCACTATCTTCGAGGAATGATTTATTAGAGTCTCTTGTTTCCATCGACCTCATCCTTGGAGCTTCGTGCATTTTCTGATGCAGATTGGGCTGGTGACCTAACTGATCGGAAATCAACTACTGGTTATTGTGTATTTTTAGGAGATTCACTCATCTCATGGAAAAGTAAGAAACAAGATGTGGTTTCTCGCTCTTCAACTGAGGCAGAGTATCGTGCTATGACTTCTACTACGTGTGAGATTGTATGGTTACGTCGGTTATTGGTTGATATGGGTGTCTGTCTTTCTTCACCAACACCGATGTATTGTGATAATAAGAGTTCTATTCAGATTAATGACAACACGGTCTTTCATAAACGTACCAAGCATATTGAGATTGATTGTCATATTATTCGATATCATCTTGAAAGAACGCACTCTATCCTTGCCATTTGTCTCATCTTCGATGCAACTTGCAGATTTCTTCACAAAGGCGCATACCTTAAAGCGTCACCGGTTCTTTCTTGGCAAACTTTCGATGCTTCTGTCTACACCATCGCGAGTTTGAGAGGAGATATTAGCATTTGCTTTTGTCTCACATTGGAAAAACACATTTGTATCTCATGTAATAGACCCTATATAAAGGGCTTTACTTGCTTTTCTTTCACTTGCACTTTTAGCTCTCAAGAATAGTATTATTTTATTATCTTGTTATTGCTTTATAAGAATTCATGTTATGAATAAAAGACTTTCATGAATTCTATCACAAACAATCCTACCATAATTATATAATACAAATTATGATAAATATGTAACCTAGTACAACACTCATTACACGTGATAATAGTTTTGGTTCTTCGTGCTGCTTCCCTTGGATGTCCAAGCTTGTCAACTGAAATGCTTGGGCCAATTAATGGACACTATGAAAACATTACAAAGTTTCTCATGGCCACTACTCGATTGTTGAATGACATTACAAAGTTTCTCATGGCCACTACTCGATTGTTGAATGACATCCAAAGCTATCAAGTAAGTTCAATTCCATCTAACAAAATTTTGATGTTGATCTATTATCACAATTCAATTTGTAAACGGGTCTGAATTTGAGGTTGTGGGGTTTTTAATAAGGTTCTAGTACTTTCATTCCAAATAATATAAGAAATAAAAAATTAGTGACCGAAAACTTTTATCGCTAATCTTATTTAATGACGGATTAGTGATATATTATTAAAAATTATGATAATTAACTATGGGCTATTTAACAACGAATTTTGTTGCTAATTCCTATTTTTTTTTTAATGAAACTGATGTTTGCTTTGTATTATTTTTCAAGTAGCTAGTGTCAATCTAGAGTGTTGTATGTGTGTGTGTATTGTTATCAAGTTGAAAATTAATTAGATAACTACTACTCCTATATAAATTATGAGTATTATTAACTTATGTTGATGCATGATTTTTATGTTGGAAATTTACCTTTGGTGGGAGGTTGCATCCACCCATATTTAATGACTTAAACATTAGGGTTTCGCATGTTGGAGGTTTTGTCTCTTCACACGTGCATAATCTACTAAGTGAGTAGATGATCGTAGGGCCAAGGACCGTCAAATTTCGTTAAGAAATGAAAGAGATATTAGTCCACGAAGTAAGGTGTTTGAGGCATGGAAATATGGTGTGGGGCGAATCTACCACATCGGTGGAAAAAGGAAGAATTGTTCTCTTTATAAGCCTCAAAAATGGATAAGGGTTTGGGACCCAAGGGGTAACCCATGTGTTTGAAGGAGGGAGGACCTAGGTGTGCTTGGGTTCGAGGCTAGCCCCACACGCGTCGCCGCCGCCCGTCCGGTCCGGGCATGGGTCATGGGCTACTTCTGATATTATCTTTTGGACCCCAAACTGTTTAGTATTTACAGTTTGGTCCATAGAGTTTTCAGGAATGGTGGTCAGCCGCCAGAAAGTTTATGGCATTAAACTTAGAGGAGAGGATTAAAAAGAGAGCAGAAACAGTGGAGAAACCCTAGAAAAAAAACAGAAACTCTTCCTTTATTTTCCTCTAAATTTTTCATTATTCAGCAAGTCGTTTCGTGTTTGTTTTCTTCGTCAGAATCAACCTATTTGCTTTGTAGTGTTGATTAGTTGTTGTTTTATCTTAGAAGACTATTGCCCACTAACGTAAAAGCATATATACGGGGCAATCTTGTCTTAAAGACAGAGAGACATCTCTTGACTCAGCCACAGTTGTAATAATCCAGATTTAGTATTTCTTGATTTCAGGTTATCAAAATTCAAGACTCAACAAGCTTGCGGCAATTATAATATTGGATGTTTGTTTATCCTTTCGAACACTTGTAATATTTATTTACTTTTCGTACTGCTTTGCTTCCAACAATTATATACTAACATTTTATTCATATGCAGAAAGAAAGAGAAGTAGGGAAAATGAACTACACATTGCTTCACTTGAATGAAAACCCTGAGGGACAAATTGAAGATTCAATAGATTTTGTGAAAGATATATTGGGAGACAAGAAAAAAGAATTTCTTGAAAATGTTCTAGTGGATGGATTAAATGATATGCCAAGGACAATGAAGCTCCTTCACCTTTCTTGTCTAAATGTGTTTCACATGTTCTTCAACTCTTGCAATTTATTTGATACAAAAGCAACAATACTTGAAGACATATTGAGAGCTACTTACATTCCTCTTCAACAAGAAGAACAAACTCCAATGCCACCACCTTCAAAGCCTTTGCCACCAATGTTACCACCTCAAGAAAAGAAGAAGAAGAAATTTGAGATTGCTAAAGTCAATGCATGTCTCAATGAGAAAAATTTCAAACACCAAGTTGGCAATATTGGATTTGGCATAAGTTTTGTTGGAAGGCAAGCTTCTAAGAATTATAATTCTTTTGGTTGGTCTACTAAAGGGTTTGCTTCACAAAAGTTAAGATTGTGCTTCTTGTGATCGTTGAAAACACCTCTGAAACTGTTGTTATTGTTGTATAATATGTAATATTGTAGTGAAAACAAAACAATAAGAAGTCTTCCAGAGTCCCCAAATTGATAGAGTGATTGTAAAAGTTATAACTCTTGCCATAAATCAAAGAATCAATTGTAATTATAGTATATATCATGTTCCAAGCATTCTTTAGTATTCCAATATATTCTTCTTTAATTTCCTTCCTATCAAATTTCTAAGTTGGCATTGGCATTGACATAAGTTTTGTTGGAAGGCAAGCTCCCGAAAATTATAGTTCTTTTTGTTGGTCTTCAAAACAGTTTGTTTAATTTCATAAAAGTTAAGATCGTTTATCTCTGAAACTGTTATTATTGTTGTTACTGTTGTATAATATATAATATTGTAGTGAATTGGAGTAAGTTAGCTTGCAACTTAATTACAATTTGAAGTAATTGTTGGCTTCAATTTAATTACAGCTTATATATGTTAGCTTGCAACTTAATTATGAGTTGAATAATTAAGTTGGCATGCAACTTGAGTTCATTGTTCGACTTGATTACAACTTTGAGAAGGTAGGACTGTTACTTGATTATAACTTCAAGTAAGCAATTGACTTGTAATTTGATCACAGTTGGAGTGATTTGAGTTGCAACTTGAAGTATTTCAATTTAAATACCAGTTTAAAAGACTTACGTTTTTTTTGTTGAGGGGATTGACAACATTGTGATGCAAGAAAGTAGTAACCATGGCCATCCTTTTTTACCCACAAAAAATGTTAGAAAAATCTTATTTACCTACATAATTATGTGTTTATATATAGGTTACCGGCTAAGATTTTATAAGGAGGACTAACTAATTGGTTTATGAGTTAAAATTAGCACTTGTTGTGAGTAGACTCGACCTAATAATACACAACTTGATTATGAATTCAATTGAGTTGACTTACAACTTGATTACCAAGCACTTAAAACACAATAGGAAATATGTCAAAATTTAAAGGGGTGTTATGTTTTTGCCTTGCAGAAACTGATTAGGAAAAAAAACAATGACCATGTTTTGTGAAAGGACTCGACATCTTTGCAAAAAACCCAAATCATCTTCCAATAGTGTTCTATAAAGTGTAAAAATCTTAGTTTGCACCAAAGCCAATCTTGGTCTTCTGAAATTCGAAAACTTGGGCCTTTACTCAAAACCATAAATAAGGGGTCATTTCCACTTTTGGCCCTCCTTTGTACTGGTCTTTAATTTTTTGAATTAGGCGCATAATTTTTTTAAAAAATAGGTAGGATCCTTTAAAGAACTTATACCCAATAAATATAAATTTCATTTGAGGGGTAAAAATTAAAGATCAGTCCATTTGAAGAGAAAACCGTGCAATTAAATAAAATAATAGCCTAGATAAAATTCACAAATAATCATTTTCCAATTGTTATAATTAAATGTTACAGTAATAAATATCATGAAGTTTGAAACTAGCATAAACATTTCTGGTTCTATAGGCAAATATTGTTGTTAAAAAACATTTCTACTTCTTTTTCTTTTTCATATATATATATATATGTATGTATGTATGTATGTATCATATAACTAAAAGAATATTATCGTCAACTATTATAGGGTTCAGTTCATAACGCTTCTATAAGGTGGTCTTGATTTTTTGGCTCCTCTTATAAAAAAATTAAAAAAACAGCCTCAGCTTCAGAAATTAGCTAGGCAAAATTTTTATTTTCATCCCGTAAGTTGTGGACATAAATTAGTTTTGCCTATAAGGCATAAGTTCAGAATATTTTAAAATGTTGAACCTACTCAATTGACCACAAATTTTATCTTATCGGCAAGAGCTAGAACCCATGCCTAATATATGGGCAACAGAGGCAACACTTTTGTTGCCCATCGAGAATAATTTGTGATAAATTAATTTTGCATATAAGACAAATATTTATGATATTTCAAGACAATGTACTTGCTTAGTCAATCATAAATTTTGTCTTATAAGCAAAAATTAAAACTTATACATGATAGACAATAAAAGTTTTTCCCAACGAATTTTTTCAAATGAATGTCATTTTTTATAAAAAAAAATTAATGCAATAAAAATCCAAGACCGGACACTTTTAAATACACCACACCTTCATTTCTTGACTATTATATTACTCCTACCAATTTATTCAAGCAGTGACTTAGCATTTAAAACTTCAACTACATTATGGTCCTTGGCCTAACTTTTAAATACGAATATGAATAAAACTTATGTAAAGCAACCACAAAAAATAAAAATAAAAATAAATTGACCACTCTTTTGTTGGTGTCTACTTCACAACCAAGAACAAAGAAAAACTCAATCTGCTATAATGGAGGAAGAGCAAAACAAATCTCTCCTCCATTACTGGGGAAACACACCAGAACAAGACTACTACACTCACCAAGGCATCAAATCCACCAATTTTTTTTTCACATCGCCAAGAAACCTAACTCTCTTCACCAAATCTTGGCTACCCAACACCCAAACCCCTCCACGTGGCATCATCTTTATGGTCCATGGTTATGGAAATGACATCAGTTGGACATTTCAAGCAACCCCAATTCACTTAGCTAAAAATGGTTTTGCCTGTTTTGCCCTTGACATTGAAGGACATGGTAAATCACAAGGTCTTAAAGCTTATGTACCTAATATTGACTTTGTTATTGATGATATATTGTCTTTTATTGATTTTATTATGACCCAAAATCTTGAATTTCAAGAATTGCCTAAATTTGTCTATGGTGAGTCAATGGGTGGTGCAATTTGTCTTTTGATTCATTTAAAAAGACCTAGAATGTTTAAAGGTGCAATCTTGATAGCACCCATGTGTAAAATTTCAGATAAAGTTAAACCTAGATGGCCAATTCCTCAATTTTTGACCTTTTTTGCAAAGTTTGCACCTACTTTGGCTATTGTACCAACAGCTAATTTAATGGACAAATCTGTAAAAGTACCAGAAAAAAAGATTATTGGTGGGATGAATCCTAATAGGTATTTTGGAAAACCAAGATTAGGTACTGTTCTTGAACTTTTAAGGGTCACAGATTTTGTTAGTGAGAAACTATGTGATGTGAATTTGTCATTTTTGGTGTTACATGGAAGTGCTGATGTTGTTACTGATCCAGAAGTGAGTAGGGAGTTGTATGAATTGGCTAAGAGTAAAGATAAGACATTGAAGATTTATGAGGGTATGATGCATTCTTTGTTGTTTGGAGAGACTGATGAAAATGTTGAGATTGTTCGTAGCGATATATTGGCATGGTTGAATGATAGGTGCTGAGCAGGGCTGGAGCTAAAGGGACGGAACGGGTAATCACACTATATATACAAGGTTAAGAGTTCTTATATATATATATATATATATATATATATATAGTTTTAAAATAGAAACTTTAGAAGTTTTCTCTCTAAGAATGATGTAGATTGGATTATCTGTATTTTGCAGACTTTCTTGGAAAAGCTTTCCATTTAGATCAATAAAGATTGCACATTTGAATCATATTGCTCCATTATTATGGAAAGCATGTTGTTTATGCTTAGGTGATTTCTTTATATTTGTGTAAGCTTTAGTGTGCAAAGTTACTCAGTAGTTGTGTTGGTGATAGCATGTACTCAAGAAAACAGTGATTTCTTTCTATTTGCCTAAGCTTTGGTGAGCAAAGTTATCCAATACCTGTGTTGGTGGAATATAACATATACTGGAGAGAATAATTGACATGCGGGTGCAACCTGCCATTCTTGGTCTTACATGGCAATGCTGATGTTGTCACTGACCCAAAACTCAGCTGGGAATTGTATAAATTGGCTAAAAGCACAGAAACGATTTTGAAGACTTATGAGGGTATGATGCATTCTTTGTTCAAAGGTAGAGGTAAAGCCTGCGTACATCCTACCCTCCCCAGACCCCACTTGTGGATTACACTGGGTATGTTATTGTTGTTGTTGGTGCGTTCTTTGTTGTTTGGAGAGACTGATGAAAATGTTGAGGTAGTTATTGACATGGTTGAATGATCGTTTCTGAGAAGTTTGTTTTTGGTTTCTAATTCATATTAATCCCATTCAAAGGTCATTAGTTTCTGCCATATTTGTTAAAGATGCAAATTTTAGAAGTACAATATTGGATATTTGCTTATATAAACAAACCAAAAAAAAAAGTCTGATGTACAAAGCGTTTTGCGATTGAATGGGTGTTTTACAATTTTTTTGAATCATATTGTTGTTTGGAGAGACTGATGAAAACGTTGAGATAGTAGTGACATATTGGCTTGGTTGAATGATAGATGTTGAACAGGGGCGGAACTAGAGGGGCAGAAGGGGTGTATATTAATCCTTCGCCGGAAAATTATACTATATATGCAAGGTCAAAAGTCTTTTTTGGGACATATATAGTAGATGATAAAC
Organism: Anisodus acutangulus; assembly: GCA_029783415.1. Lineage (NCBI taxonomy): Eukaryota > Viridiplantae > Streptophyta > Magnoliopsida > Solanales > Solanaceae > Anisodus > Anisodus acutangulus. Next base: position 19,534,943 of record CM056491.1, on the reverse strand, counting down.
TCCCTTGGTGAAAATTATGTTTCCATCACTCGAGCTTAAAGTTTAAACTTGAATTATATTCATATCTAATTCATATTAATCCCACTTCTAGTTCACTAGTGTGCCACATTTGTTAAAAAAGATGCAGACTTCAGAGTTTTTCCTCAAGAATGATGTAGGTTGGATTATTTGTATTCTTCAGAATTTCTGGGCAAAGCTTTCCTTACAACAACATGCTCAGTGAAATCTCACAATGTGGGGTCTGGGGAGGTAGAGTGTATGCAGACCTTACCTCTACTTTGGTAAGTAGAGCGGCTGTTTTGGAGACACCCTCGGCTCAAGTAGGGCATAAGCACAAGCAAAGCAAGCATAAGCTTTTCTTATAGACCAAATATCAATCAAGATGCATATTTGCTTATAAAGAAAGGACATTCGGTATACGAAGCATTTGCATTTGCTTATGAAAGAATGAAAACTTACCCATACTAGGTGTTTACACCAAACCAATGGAGGTATGACATGTGTTTGAATATATACAACCATCACTTACAACTTTGTTGAATGATGGTGGAAAACGTATTAATTATGCTAAATGGGTCGTGACCATTTTTGTAAAAGCAAGCAAAAGACTTACTAGTGGGTTTGATATCTCGAGTATAAAAGGTTATTGTGGAAGTGTGGCAATTATGACATTATGCATAAAACTATGTAATAAATCAAATCCATATTTATGCTCGAGATCAAATACTACTTCATGGAGTTATAGTCATAAAGCACTGGAAAAACAGTTCAGAATTTTGGCAAAAATGAAAAGGTCCCACCGAGATTTGAACTCGGGTTACTGGATTCAGAGTCCAATGTCCTGACCACTAGACCATGGGACCATGTTTGAAACCTTTACTTCGTCATTGTGAAGAACACAGTTCCACAAAAAATAAATTTTGTGATTCTCTTATTAGTTGTTAGTAATTAATCCCCATATTTCTTGTGAATATCTAGATGTCTATAAATTTTCACGTTAGAGTAAGACTCTTTTGAGTAGACATTTACGAAATTGTAAATTACTTTTTGGCATAATACATAGATATTTAAACTTGATATTTACTGGCAACTAACACTTTATCTTTGAAAATTCACATCTAGACACCTCAATTCATTCCTACTGTGACAGTTGAACACTCTAACTTACAAAATGATCATCTAAACACCTTTAAAATTTATGTGTCACGTTATGCCACGTCAGCATCGAGTGTCCATTAGATACATTGAGGACGAATTGATGCATCATGATGTGCATTCTCAAAGTTGGACTGTTAGTTGCCAATTGAGATCAAATTAAGATGTCTAAATTATGTGTTGTCATACTTAAAGTAGATGTAGGTACATCATTCTTGGTCCACCCATTGGCAAACATAAACAAGCCTCACTTGAATCTATTGTGTGTGTGGCAAGTAAAAAGTTTTGTTTGTATCGGAGTTCTATGTATGATTAAAAAAAAAGACACTCCAGTGCATTAAGCTCCCGCTATACGCGGGGTTCCGAAAAAGGACCGAACCACAAGAGTGCATTTGTCTGAAGCCTTCTGAGAATAAAAATGTGTATTTACACAGATTAATGTATTTAAATACAAAAGTTATCCTTAAGAGGTATTTAAATACAAAAGTTCTCTTTATTATTATTCCTTGCATAACAATTCAACAACATTATTACATAGCATAACAACAACAACAACAACAACAAATCCAGTGTGGTCGCATAAGGTGGAGTGCGAGAAGGATAGGGCGGCTGTGAGGTAGAGAGGTTGTTTAGATGAGCACTTCTCCGGAAGAAAAGTATATGCCAATTATTACTTAGCATAATAACAATCAATTCATTACTATTCAGTTTTGTTGTGTCCCCCACACAAAAGAGAAAACGTTGACTTGATTGCCAATCACCATCAGCCTTTAACTTAACAACTTACCCATAAACAATGCGTGCATTATAATCTCCGCATAACTAACACGTGAACCAAACCACCCCTTAATGTACAAACCACCCCTTAATGTGTCCCCTGGAGCCAACATTGACTTGATTGCCAATCACCATCATTTTAGTAAGCAGAAGGGGAACCACAATGTTAAAGAATAGAATTGGCAAGATCCAAGAACTTAATATTACATCCAAGGTAGTATAAACCACAATAACTCAGAAAAAGTTTATAGAAACTTCAAATGAAAAAGAATTGCCATGATGTCATGGTTCTGTATTAAGTTGAAGGTAAAACTTTACAACCCGAAAAGCTAGAAACAAATATACCACTGTCTACAACTTAAACTACTAGCAATATATCCTATGTCCTATCCCAGGAAAAAGAAACAATGGCAGAAGCCAAAGGAACTATCATTTACATTTTTCAAAAGCAAAGAATCTACAGACTGATCTAAGTCTCATCCTCATTACCCACTAATATCCAACCCCTGCACAAGGTAATCAATAGCTATAAAAAATGGATCATATGAATCTTTGAAGATATTCTCAAAATCTTTTAGTCAGGTCACCTTTTCTGTCAATATTATGGAACCTAAGAACGAATGCCTCAATTGTGTATATGCCACTAAACCGGTTTTCAAATAAAAAAGAAGTAAGATAGCCCAAGCATAATTAAACATCAGCTTACTGCAAAAATGAGACGCCAATTAAATCTTGAAAAGGTACTCCAAGTCCTCCACAGTGAGACGAGTCTGTCGGCTACCAGTCTCATCCTCTCCAAACGCAGAGGCAACCATTTCTCTTTTCTTTTGCTGTGAAAACCAGTGTTACCACAAGTTAGAATTTTCGAACATAGAGGAAGTGAGAAACCAGCAAAGATAAAGAAAAAGGAAACCGCAAACTGGACTATGTTAGGATTTGACTATCTACATTTATCATTATTATATATTGATAGAAACACTTTAGGCATGTCGATAACTTTAGAATAAAAAGTGAAAAGGACAAATAATGTAATACCTGAAGAGCCAAAATACGATCTTCAACTGTATCTTTTACAGTCAACCGTAAAACTGTAACAGGGCAGGTCTGTCCAATCCGATGAGCCCTGTCGATTGCTTGATCCTCAGTCGTAGGGTTCCACCAAAGGTCCAAGAGAAGAACATGACAAGCTGCAACCATGTTAAGTCCAAGACTTGCAGCTTTCAGAGACATAATCATGACCGATACCTGGCATAAAGCTTCAACATTTAGTATTGGGATTTAAAAAGAAAAAAGAAAAATACTCGGTACCAAGAAGATGGATATCTTATAACCTCGGGAAGTGTGTTGAAATCTTTCACAGCCTTATCTCTGGCAAGAACAGACATTGTTCCATCAAGTCTACGGTACTGAATTGAGGAACTTTTTAGACAAGCTTCAAGTAAATCCAACATCCCCGTCCACTGAGAAAAGACAATTGCTTTCTCTCCAACTGTTGTAGTTGCGTCTTTGGAACTTCTATCACATGTATTTTCTGAAGGGGAAGCTCCTTCAAGAGTGCAAGCCTTAGGTTTGGACAGAGATTGCAGCACCTGAAGAGCAGCTTTAATCTTGGATGAATCATATGGGCTACAAATTGAACTTTCAGCCACTTCAGAGCCAGCACAATCAGGGTTCTTTTGCAGACTGGGTTGATCAGATAGAGAACCACTTAACATTGCTTTGGTGAAAACTGAAGAACCACTCAGATGAGCTTTGCAAACTGATACAGGACACTGAGTGTCATCACCGGTTAGATGCTCACAAATACACTGATTGCAAAAGACATGTCCACAAACTGTTACAACAGCATCTTCAGGGGGGTCCTACAAGATTGTTACAAAAATGCATGAGGTAAGGAAGAAACAAGGAGATCCATAACAGAGAAATCCAAGACTAGAAATATAATGTACGAGACAGATCAAATAAGTATAGTTGCTGACAACTAGAAAACTTATAGGCTGAAATTATCATTTTAAAACTGGTGTCACATATCAAAAGCAATTGATGATGGAACATTTCTCTGATAACCTGTGGTGGGTCATCAACCAAACTGTAAGCACTATTTCCCAAACATAACCTATTACTGCTTTGCCTTGAACAGAGCAAATCACTTGGCGTTATCGAAGGAAGGTGTTGTAACAAGAAATGGCAATAAGAGAGTTATATTAGTTTGGCAAAGGCAGCATCACCATACGGATCCATCCTAAACCACAGAGGCGGTGCTAAGCGAGGGTCGTATTACACCACTAACCTCAAAAGCCACTGATTCTTAATAGACTGACCAGCCATACGGAAGATAGAAATTGGAGTACAAACAAAGATATTAAATATGCAACAATTACAAGGATAGAAACCCATTGCACACAAATACTGATACTTTTGGTGCTGATGTTTACAAATTGCTTTTCTTTTTTTAATCGATAAATCCCTGGCCAGTGGTGCACAGTTCGAAACTCATGGAAAATCAGCCCGCCTCTCTACCCTTCTGCACTTAAATGCCAACTCCTCTAGCCTTCTCCACTTACATGCCGCAAAGCTAATGGATTTAAGTGTCCTAATAGATGAAAGGTTTCCAAATGGAAGTTGAGTCGTAAAAAACCTCTTTTCTGAGTGGGGATCAGCTTCAATGCTAAACTGAACCATGCATGCATATAACAGGCATCCGTGCTTGTGCACAAAATCTTCATACATGTACCCTAGACCTGGCAATGCTTAAAATATCTGACTATTGAAGTTAAAAATCCAGTTTTTAGATCACTTTTCCTTCAAATTAGAAGAAGATATATCATCAAAAAGTAGAGAATAGGTAAAAACATTGAAGTGAGGTTGTTCCTTTTGAGAGAAAAGCTGAGGCAGATAACAGTTCACCACAGAGAGGAAAAGGCTAGAGGTGAACATTTAAAAAGGCTATCTAAACTATAAACTTGCAAAATAAGGAGCAGCAACAAGAAAGGACTAATAAGATTGATAAAAACATATATTGAAGAGCACTCAAATGATAACATACACTGCATATGCCACAAATTGCTAAAGAACCTTCCAAGCAATTCAAAAGATTAGTTAGTTTCTCTCGTGATAATTTCTTGGTCTCCTCAATAGATGATCTCCAAACAGAACCAGAGTTGGACCCTCCAACAAGAAGAGGGTGATCACAAGCTTGTCTCAGTCGCAAAAGCATCAACAGTATGTTAACATAATTTTGTTTGACTGTCCCAGCAGCAGCATATTCCTGAATAGTGCAGAAGTTGATATGTTAAAAGAAGAGAAGAATTCAAAGCCAAAGTTCTTGAAGTCCAATATAAAGTATCATCTAAACATACAGCAAATTGAGCACGTGATTCAGCTTCAAGTCTGCAGTAGAAATCTCGTTCCTCATCCGTAAAATCAATTTTTCTTAGTACAATTGTTTTCGTTGGAAGGTTGATAATGGGTTCTCCATCAATAAATGTACCTAGATCAGATAATGACTGTCAATTCTCAATGTAGAAATTGAAGAGTTATGTGCTTAAATTGATAAGCCAGACATGCAAACAGTACAACAACCAAAGTGGAAAATGACCCAGAAAAACAAGTCGAGTTTATCATGCTCCTTATTTACAACTACAAGCACCTCATGAATGCGAACAGCTGACAGGCAAATGATTTTTAGTGCTACTTCTTAAATTCTTACAAGCACCTCTGGCAAGTAAATTGGAGGGACTAAAGAAGATTTGAAACTAGAAGTAATAAATTGAGGATGCACTAAGAATAAAGTGAAAGATGAAGAAGAAATTGTAACTTAAGACCACAGGTGCTTATTATCATTTTTTTTTGGATAAGTTGTAACTTAAAATATAAGTTGGGCACCATCTAGCACTTCACTTTGAATCATGCAATATACTGATGCGGGTAGTGTAAAAGAAAGGTTGTGGCAATGAGGAGCTAGAAAAGTGCCTGCAGACCTCTACCCTTTATCAGTATTGAAATAGAAATACACATGAACGGTGTGGCGTCAAACAAAGATGCAAACAGAAGTAAATCATACTATATCATATTAGAGGAAAGCCTGTCTGAATGGTATAGGGGTAAGTACATGCAGAAATTATTTTCACCTTTAGTGCGACGAAGCATAACAGTCTTAAGCACGGCCTGCAGCTTTCTGTACCCGGTTGTTGGGTGTCTTTGGATTGGAACCTTGATCGTGGAGCAGAATTGCTTATACACTGCATATGGGTCATATTTGAGAAATCTGAAGTAACTGTAAAGGTCATCAACTGCGTTTTGGATAGGTGTCCCTGACAAACACCATCTACGTTTAGCTCGGAGACCCCAACAAGCCCTAGCTACTTGGGTTCTGTAATTCTTGATGCTTTGAGCCTCATCCAGCACGACCCTATACCATCCCACCCTGGCAAGAGGGCGCGCAGTGGCTTCAAGCAATTCCTTCTGCGCATCTTTTTTCGCCTTTGATGAACTTCTCTTTGAGCTCGAAGGAGTTTTTCTCTTTTTAGTAGAAGGTGATTCATGACTTGCTTTTCCAGTCTCATCATCATCTTCTGCAAGAGGCTGCTTAGGGACCTCCATGCTTACGATTGAATATGTTGTGACCACCACATCATACTTTGCTAGTTCCATAGGGTCCTTTGTTCTACTGCTACCATGGTATACTAGAACAGAGAGATTTGCTTTGCTTGTTACCTTATTGTGCAACTCATCAGACCACTGACGGAGGACACTGGTAGGACAAACGACAAGAGTACCAGCAGCTGGCCTCCCTTTTGCATGCATAGAAGTTTTACAGCCCATGCTAGAACTTTCATCAACTTGACAAGAATCGGCACCTTGCTTTGACTTTTCAAGCTCACATAAAACATCATCATCGTCCAAATTCAACGTCTCCGTTTTAGTTGGTCTGGTGATGGCTGTAGAAAGTCTTGAAGATGGGGACCTTTCTTTGAGTATAAGTGCAATTGTCGATACAGTTTTACCAAGTCCCTAAAAAAATAAAAATAAAAGACAATCACTAAGAGAAGGGAGACCAATCGGAAGGCAGTGTTCATCATGTAGACTGATCAAATTTGGCAAATTAAAAGTGTCAAAAAATAACCTGATCATCCGCAAGAATCCCACCACAACAGGGTACACCAGCTTTTTCCTTCTTAACCATCCATGATAAAGCAATGCGCTGTGCAGAAATTGTACAAAGGTAATTAGATAATTCCTCACATAAATTCAATATATAATACATTTTATCTCCTTGTTTTTTTCCCATAGCAGATTCTCCTTCAGATGGAGGAAGAAGCACGAGAGAAACTAAACAGACTGCTATAAGTGGCTGCTAGCTTATAATGTATGTCTGCCGCAAAGAAATTAACGAGAACGGGGAATGAATATTTGCAGCAGATGCTACTTATTAAGAGGAGGAAGAGTACAGCAGCCATCTTTTTTTCACTGCACAACTACGGAATCTGTTTTTCAATCTTTTTAACTTGTCTTTTGTCATACCTCACTGTGAAAGACCTATGGGGTTCTTGGGGCAGATGTGGGATCAGAAAATCAGCAAGCAGATTAAGGCATAAAAAAGTTTGTGTCTGTTGGGTTTTGCAGGACGAAAAAAACGCCAGGAGGTTTGAAGCGAAGTTGTTTCTGTACAGATGCTAAATTTCAAATGTCTTTTTTTTTTGGCTTTTTGGGGCAATATACAGGTTGTAAAAGATGAAAACATGTTAGATTTCATAAACTCGCTAGAGGAATACATCTATGTATAGATAGGAATCTCTCATTTTGTTTTTGCATAGGGATTACCCTGACTTTGATATCTAATAAGACCATTTCAGTGCTTTGCTGTTTCATATTACTAGTGTCCTTACTTACCATTTCAAAAACAAAAAGTTGTATATTTCAGAAAAAACACAATATATTCAACCGATAGAATAGTTCAGAGAAATCATTTATCATTGATGGATTTGTCAGCAATTAAGTTCCTTTTTTTTTGTTTTTGAGTTAATGAAACTACTTTAGTAAAATTTAATTCCCTCAATCCCCTGGCAATTGCACCAAAAATTCAAGTTGAACCACTTAGTACAAAAATTGATGATCTCCAATCTTGATGGATAAATTCAGGTACAAGATGCACTTAGAAAATTGAATGTTATAAATCCTATAAAGATAAATCATGAAACAGTACTCAACCTGGTGTCTCAATAGAGGAACGGCCAAAAGACCATCAGGAGGACTTTCTTCTGATCTCGGCTGAGAAAGATCCTGCAACAGGTACCACAGCCTTAGTCCAATCACAATTTATTCTTAAGGTGAAAACAAGACACGTTTTCCCACAGGTGCAGAAAACACCCATGCAGCGTCATCATTTTCCAGCAAAAAGAACTATTAACGCAAACAACTTTCAAAAGTCAGGAGAAATTTTTTTCTGTATTGTTCATACACAACAACATGCCAAGTGAAATCCCACATGGGGTCTCGGGAGGGTAGAGTGTACGCAGACCTTACCTCTACCTTGGTAGGTAGAGCGGCTGTTTCCGAGAGACCCTCGGCTCAAGAGGGGCATATGCACAAGCAAAAACAATAGAAAAGTGCATACACAGCAAACCATAAATTGAACAGCAGAAAAGTGCAGATCCCTTGAATTAAACATGCCTAAAGGATTTTAACTCCTATCTTTGCTACTAACAAAACTATTACCAACAACGATACACGAGATTCAAAACATTCAAACGGGTGCGAATAATTACCAGAGAAATAGTTAAAGAATAGATAATAATTTTAAAGCAGGGTAACTAATATGACAACATTTCAGAGCACAGTTCTTGCAGCATGTGTGCATTGAGATAGAGACAGCTATTAGTCCTCACCTGCAACGCAGCTCGATAAATGACAAGCTCATCATTTGACTTCGCCTCATTTGTTCCACTTCAGGCCTCATTTGTCCCACTTCAGCTGGAGCAAAGAGTCAGTAATTGTGGTGCGCTGTAGAGACACAAGAGTCTTGCCATTACCACATGGATTTGTCTTTTCAGGTGCACTTATATCCTCAAGAATGCATAGCTCATCATCATCCTCACTATGGCTTCTTTGATTCAACGAACTTCTCTTAATTCCTTGATGAGTGATTGTGGATAGACGAGAACCATTAACTTTTAAGAAAACGCGCTTTTCCCCCTTTTCTAATTTTGCACAACCGAATTGTTGCTTCACTGAAGTTGATGACAATGAGACAGATTGGTCTCTAACCTTCACATCCACTTGCTGATCATGAGGAACCAGAATGGGTTTTTCTAAAGAAGTTTCTTGATATTGTCAAAGTGATAAGAAGGCCTGTAATTTTTCTGTGAAAAAGGTAACTTAGAAGGCCTATTATATTGAAGTACATCATTTTCATCCTTTGGATAAACCAACTGATTATTACTTGAAAGGGAAGTTACAGGAACAGGACAAAATGAATTTGAGAGCTCAGAAACTGTAGGCATATCAGCATCACCTATCAGTTCATTTTTGTCATTCCTTCTATGAAACTGCTGATTTTGAAAAAAGAAACTTGACTGATTGCAAGGCAAAGGCTGAGGAAATATCTTTCCCATCGTATTGCTGCCTGCTGATCTGGAGAACAAGCTGCCACTATTTAATAATGTTTGGTTACCACCACTATAATAGGCACTGAACACCCCAACGCCAAAATTTGTAGTCATATGACACTCCAGGAGCCTGCTGAATTCCTTCACCTGCTCTTGTTGTCCAATTCCCACATGCTATTCCGATGTCTGAGTCAGCAATCCCAGTTGTATGGTCCAATTGTTCATCCATTACATTTAGCATCTTATCATTGTGAGACAGCATTTCAAAATCAAGGTTATTTGGTGCATCCTGCTTCAAGAAAGAATATGTATGGGGAGTTTGTGCATAATTATCCCAATTTCCAGGCAAAGTATCAGAACTCTGACATAAACTAAGCCTAGCATAGTGTTCATCATTTGAAGATACAGCTACTTCCATGCTTGATGTTTCCTCTGCAGCTAATGTTCCTGAGGTTTTCAACTTGTTCACTGCAGTTGATTGGCTCAGCAGCAACCCTAAAATGTCAATTAGGTTCTCTAAGAGATTAGAAACAAAAAATGAAGAAATAAAAAAATTCCAACAGAAAAGAACCTCAGAACAAAGATGAAAATAACAGAAACGCCAAATACAGAGAAGGCCAGCATACATGCAAAGCAAGATTCTTGCTCTGGAGAACCAGTGTTGGTAATGAGTTTCACATATTGTATAGCTGACATCCGTATTCTATTTATTATCCTTGATATGGACATCTAAAGGTTGAGTTTCCTTACTTTCTTGCTGGACATTAGATGAAGTACTCCGAGAGATATTATCCCTATCACTGAACCATTCACTGTCCTGACCAGGTGTCCAATCAGTCGGGCCTCCATAGAAACTATGTACTGGAGAGCCTATCTCTAACTGAAATCCAAGCTTTCTGCCATCAACAATTGAATTCCCTGCGGAATCAGATGAGCCATCTGAAACAGTCTTTGTATCTGAAGTTTCTGAGTTCGACGAAGGGGAAACTCCAATGTGTCCAAGAAATTGAGCCCTTGAAGCTGAAGATCTCTCCAAATTAGAATAACATACTTAAAAAAAACATAAAGATCAAGAATCAAATATCATAATGAGTAATAAGCAACATAATCTCATACCAAATTAATAATAATTTCAAATTCCAAAAGTAACCAAGCAGGGTTACCAACTAACCTTGTCCCACGTCATTTGGCAATAAATCCTCCGGCATACTCTGCAAATCAATATTCAAATATTTAAATAATTGACAACCTGGGGTAAGAATAGTAAGACCGAACTATTCACATGATCCAATGACAGACTGCCTACAATATGTATCCCAGCCCGGAGATAGAAAGCAAGAACTTAGCAGTATATGATTTTACATAACCTATCTCATTTTTTATTTATTTTTACTTTGTGACCTGATGGCCTGATTTCATACATTAAGCTTTTTGTCAACCTTTTTCTACAGCAACATAGTAATAACGGAATATACATCAATTTTAATTGTGTTTGGCGCAGGTCCAACACCTCTTGGACACAACAATGAAACCAGTTGCCCAGTACTTATTCAACAAGCCATTGGAATTTACAGGGTGTGATGTCTACAAGTTTTAGTAATCCCATGAGTAAACTTGATCATCTTGACAAACCCATTCCTAAAGCATAGTACCACATATCTCTATCTTCTATTACTAAATATTCACTGAAGTTCAACTGTATTAAGTATTTCCATTTGTTCAATTTACTCAAAGACGGCTATCGATTGCTTCTATCAACATATCCGTTATGTCTTCTCTTGTTCCATTTTATCTCACTGTGGATATCGATCAAACTTCGAATGCGAAAATAATTCTTCTCTTCCACATCCCAATGGGAAAGCCAAAATTAACCAACACTGAGATCTCTTTCCAGAACTTCAATGGGACCAAGAATGAAAGAAATGAGTCCCTATTATATACCTAAAAGCTGGGAATTCAAAGACCCAAGATTTCACATATAGTATGTGCTTTAAACAGTTCGGTATCATTAGGCAACAGTGTGTGGGGTGATTGGTTTTGCACTTTAGACATGCCAGATAAGGCTTTCAAAAGAACTTCATCGATTAGCTTATTCATTTAGTTACAATTACATCTTACATTACACTTTCTAATTTATCCACAGTTTATGTTCTTTTTTCTGCTCTGCTCCTGTTTGTAAAATGTCATCTGGTGGTATTTCATGCCATTCACTTTTGCTGTTTTGGCAAGAGAAGAAAGAAACAAAACTAAGATGAGAGCATCATCTTCCGTGAGAAAGATAAAGGGGTGAGTTTTTCTTCCAATAAGAGAGTTTCTGAATGTATGAGATATCCGCTCGAAATTGTAGAGGGGCGGGTCTTATCCACTGTGTTTCAAATCTTGCGCCAAGTCCCTCTTTATATATTGTCAATACTCAATTCAATAAGAGTCTCTCTCTTCCGTTCTCTTTACACTGACAGATTAGCTAAAAGGGTCATTAGTAAAAGAAGCTATTCAGCCTGGCATTACCAGAAGTGTGCAAACACGCAATTGTACACTACGTGTGGTCTTGATACATTTTATAGTTATGGACCTTCAACTAGCATAGTCATAGCATTTTGACATCTAAAAGTTCCATGTTACCACCATGCTACCGTGCACTGCACAACAAAAGAACAAGTGTAACCTCCATAGCCAGGCATCTCCAGTAACTATAGACTCTAACTAATTATTCACAAGCTCATGAGTCGGTCATGATCCTACGCAGCAAAATAATGAAGATAAGGTGCACTTAGATTCTTTGCCTAAAAAAAAAGTGCACTTAGATTCTTTCAAGATGACACTTGTTGAAATTTGCATGATTAAACTGACTCACATCTAAAAGTGCTAAGTTCTTTTATTTGAAGGTCTTTTTGCTAGACTGTTCTTTCTTCGAGATGTTGAAATTTATATTTCTTCTAGATTCATCTTATAACATGTGGCAGGTATATTGTATTCCAGTACAAACATATAAAATATTCTATTTATTGTGGTTATATCATATCTTTTCCATTTCACTTGGCATTATAGCCAATTTTACTAAGACCTCTATCCAGGAACCTAATGCAACACGACAAGGTAAAGAAAAGTACCAAAATTGCCCTTACTATCCATATTAAATGAGTGGTGGTGAGTTCCACATGTTTTTACAATTTCTCTCTCTTAATAAATGAATGAACTCTTAAATCAAGTAAGCCCAAATAAAAGTCACGTCATTACGCGTGAATGGAGAGCTAATTTTAAATAGTTTCCAAATAGAGAAAAGTGTCATTCTTTTAGGACAAGCTAATTAGGAAAGTGTGTGAAGGGGAGCCTTGGAGCAAAGTAAAGTTGTTTCCATGTAACCAATAGGTCACGGGTTTTCGAGCCGTGGAAGCAGCCACTAATGCTTGCATTAGGGTAGACTGTCTACATCACACCCCTTGGAATGCGGCCCTTTGTGCACCGGGCTTTTTTTTCTTAATTAGGGAAGTGTGTTACACAAAATGAGACAAAGGGAGCAATAAATAAAAATCAACAAAATGTATTTAGCTTAAAAGACAAATCTCTAAGTTCTTAATTCCTCTGTTTTCAAAATCAGCAATTCTTTGATTCCAAAACGGCGGAGCCAGAGGGGTGCAACGGGGTCCAATTAAACCAATACTCTGACTAGTCGCCATCATCATCGCAAAATATAACTAAATTTCCCACCAAATCCAATCGATCATTCAACCAAAAACCCTAGTCCCTAAAATCCAACCTCCCAAAGCCTAAAAATTCACGAGTCCCTCTCCAAAATGACATTGTTTCATCAAACACCAAAATCATATCTTTTCCATTTCACTTGCCAGCAGAGGCGAATCTAGAATTTCTAGAACATTGGTGCACTACTAAAAAAAGGAGAAAATGCATTAAGTGGGAATCTATCCTCATTCCACTTGGTAAATAACAAAAGCCTTTAACCAAGTGCACTACTAAGCTTTTTTGTAGCATCAGTGCCAACAGATAGTACTAGATCAATTCTAGAAAATGTCTATAAAATATCTAGTTTTCCAAAGAGACCATGGGTTCACGTGCCCCAAAAATCACATGTGAAATCACCCCTGCTTGGAAGTATAGCCAATTTAATGAAGACATCTATACCGGAGACTAATGCAACACGACAAGGTAAAAAATGCAAAGTACCAGAATTGCCCTTACTATCCGTAAAAGATGAGTGTGGTGAGTTCCACACGTCTTTACAATTTCTCTCTTAATAAATGAATTAACTCTTATATCAAGTGAATCCAAACAGGCATGCCATTATGCGTAAATGGAGATGCTAATTTTAAATAGTTTCCAATTAGAGAAAAGTGTGATTCTTTTTAGGTAGGGATAAGATATGCGTACACTCTACCCTACCATCCCCAGATCATATTGGGTATGTTGTTGTTGTGATTCTTTTTAGGACAAACTAATTAGGAAAGTGTGTAACACAAAATGAAACAAAGGGAGCAATAAATAAAATCAACAAAATGTATCCAGCTTAAATGACAAATCTATAAGTTCTTAGTTACTATGTTTTCACAATGAGCAATACTTTGATCCCAACATGCAGTGCTGAATCGCATAATTGTCCCATCTAAAAGCTTGAACTTTAATTCTACTATGGAGTGTAAAAAGCATAGATCAAACGCAAATTGGAAAACCCTAATGCAACACGACAAGGTAAAAAAATACAAAAAGTAACAAAATTGCCCTTACTACCTGTAATTAAATGAGTGGTGGTGAGTTCCACACGTCTTTACATTTCTCTCTTAATAAATGAATGAACTCTTATATCAAATGATCTAAACAAGCATGTCATTATGCGTAAATGGAGATGCTAATTTTTTTTTTGAGAATGAAATGGAGATGCTAATTTTAAATAGTTTCCCAATAGAGAAAAGTACCATTCTTTTTTAGGACAAACTAATTAAGAAATTGTGTCACACAAAATCGGCCAAAGAGAGTAATATATAAAGATTAACAAATGTATCCAGCTTAAATGACAAATCTCCAAGTTCTTAGTAACTCTGTTTTCACAATAAACAATACTCCCTCCATCCAGTTTTATTTGTCCACTATATTAAAAATAGATGTCCACTTTTATTTGTCAGCTTTGAAAACCCAAGATAGAATTTATCACTTAGGTCCTAATTTACCCTTATTATTAACTATAATCATTTCCTAATGCATTTCCCAAAGCATTGAATTTATTACATTCAAAGGGTGATATACAGTAGCGGATCCAGGATTTTCACTTAGGGGTTCGAAAAACTAAACATAAGAAATAATGTTGTCCCTGAGAATCGAACCCTAGACATTAGAGAAAATTTTGAACACCTTGGATCACTTGAGCTAACCTTTTGCATTTGTTCAGGTATTTAAAACATATATATGTACATAAACACAAGGAATCTACCCCATATATACAATGTAACCTTTTGCCAAGGGTGTTCACCCGAACACCCCTCTAAATCCGCTCCTGGTGATATAGTAACCTTATCATTTTATTAGTTACTTCTTAACGGGTGTGCCAAGTCTGTTGAAGTTCCACATCGGTGGGTAAAAGGGTCCTTGGTCTCCTTATATAGTCTTGAGCAATCTCTGGGGTTGAGTTCGGTGCAAGATTCATTTCTATATCAAAACATGGACAAGTAAAAATGGACGGCAAAACTACTTTGATCCCACAACATGCAGTGCTGAATTGCATAACTATCGCCTCATCTAAAAGCTTAAATTTTAATTCTACTACTACAACAACATACCCAGTGTAATCCGACAAGTGGGGTATGGGGAGGGAAGGGTAGGACAGATCAAACACAAATTGGAAAACCCTAACAAAATCATAACTAGAGATTACTATACTCAAAGTTGATACCTGTTCAATAGGTGGTGGATCCGATTTCTCTTCAATTATACTCAATAAATCATCAAGATCCATGCTTGGCCCATCTAAATTCAAATCAAATGGATCATCAGATAATGACCAATACTCCGACGCTTGGTCCGCCATCATCATCGCAAGAAATACAACTCAATTTCTCACCAAATCCAATCGATCATTCAACCAAAACCCCTAGAAATTCACGAGTCCCTCTCCAAAACGACGCTGTTTCATCAAACACCAAAATCACACCCAATTTTATCGCTTTGCTATTTAAATACAACTCAATTTCTCACCAAAAAAAAAAAAACTAATCCCTAAATTCCAACCTCCCAAACCCTAAAAATTCACCAATCCCTCTCCAATACGACGCCGTTTCATCAACCACCAAAATCACACATCTATGAATCACAAAAATCGTCACACCAAAATTTCGCCGTTGTTTTTTTTAATTATTGTGAGGTTTTGGGGGATTTTGGTTGATATTGATAAGGGGAAGAAGAGGAAAGTGTTGAATAGGTTTATGAGAGTTTTAATATTTAATTTTTAACCATATGAGGAATCCAAATGTGAACAAGAAAAGGTTAGTTAAGGCCGCGTATTGTCAGTTCAACTTTGGCTGTCTTGTCTTGTCCTTTTTGCAGGTAAGTTATTAAACATTGCGTGCTCCAATTCTTAACAGGGAAATATTATTATTATTATTATTAGTGTATATAGTAAGTTCTTCAGACTTTATTTATGGAATTACATTAAATTTTTATTATTGTTATTGTTGTTATTGCTTCTTAATTTACTCTCTTCATACCTCATTGATTACACTGAGTTTAATATTGTTATTATTGCTACTGCTTTTGAATTTAAAAGATTTATTCCAACTAGAGTTAATGATTAAAAAAATATGCATTCATTATTGTTTTTTTGTAATTTTCATGAGTTGTTCTCTCTTTCTACCTAAATTATCACCATCTATGTATTAAAGTTGATTAGATTAATTATCAATTGTTCTATTTTAGAACTACAATCAACTGATTCAACTCAAGCAATTACCCCCTTTTTGAGGGGTGAGGATATTCTTCCTAACTAACTCTATTTCACCTCGCGCATACAAAGAATCCTTCGCTCATTTCCTCCTCGCTGTCTGACGAGCAAAAGAAGACTAGCAATGGTAACTTTCACACATGGATTCTCACTAAAGGAAGATATTTTTACCCTATACATATCTAATAGCCTTGTTGAATGGACAGAGTCTTGACCTTGTACAAATAGTTCAGGTAGAAAAAGAAAAAATAATAGATAATTTGATGTAAAACTCGCGAAAAAACAATAGATAAGATGTATCTTTTGACCATTAACTTTTCTAACTAATTATTATTCTCCCCGGTTTATTTTTATATATCGTTTAAACTTGTGACATATTTATTATTCTTATTTTATCTTTAGGTAAGTAATCAGTACGTATTTCTTTTATTTTAATTTATGTGATGATGTTTAACTACACACTAAATTTAAGAATAAAAAAAGATTTATGAAACTTGTGAATAAAATAAGTCATAGATCTTTATGTGGCTATAAATCATCTCATTGAAGATAAAATTGCAGATTTTACAATAATTAAATTAGAACTAAATTTAGAAATATATTATTATCTTTTGAGACTAGTTAGAAAGAAAAAAGTATCAAATAAACTGGAGCTTACAAATTTCATGGAATGTCCTATTTTGGTCGCACTATTTAAATAATACCCGCTTGTATTTTTTTTGTACGCGTATCCACTGCTCTCTTGTTCGGGCGTGAAATTTCAGGCCATTTTGACATGTAGTTCATGCATGTATGCATGACTCACGTACCGTCATACTTGGAAAAAAAATGTCTTAAATGGGTTTGTTATATTTGTTGTGACAAATTAATGATTGGGGCTTGTTCTTTATGATAAATGCAACTTATGTTTCAATTTGAGCTTATTTAGCGTAAGTTTAGGTGTTGAATTGTTGAAATTCAAAAAATAAATTTTTATTTTTATTCAGACTCACATGTCTGAAATTTCAGCCCGTTTATACATGCATTTCAACCATGTATGATCAAGGTGCAGAAATACATGAAAAAAAAATTCTTCACAAAATATTTCAAACACATGATTGAAATTTTAACCTATTTTTACATGTACTCAGTAATATATAATTGAAGATCATGCATACATAAAATAGTTTAGATATACATGATTGAATTATAATCAATTTTTATACGTACTTTAGTAAAAAATATTCAAATTTTGCATTGGCAAACCATACCAAATATGAGGCTGAAACGTCTCAGGTTGAATTCAACGAACTAAACTTTTTCTCATGAATGACAAAAGATGGTTCTTGCTAACATAATAATAAATGAGTAATTAATTACTTTTCTATTCTTGTAATTGAGTAAAAGTTAAGGAAAAATTATCATTGATTTGTGTTGAATGTACCGTATATCTCTTTTATACAAACAAATCTTCAATGATCAACCTAAGAATAGTAAATCATTTTTTAATCTCTCCCTTTGTTAATTTTCTTGTTAGTGATCAATATAATATTCTACCTAATTTATTTAAAGACATATTAGAATCTTATCCCCTGAAATATTAATTAGTTACTTACCTTGTGTGTATAAAAGTACCAAAATGATGTTCTATTTTATTTTGATTAAATGTATATGTCTATCTATGTAATGTTAGAATCAAAGTTTAAAGAGATCGACAATTTTTTTCTTAAGATAAAATTATAGTAAGCGAATATATGATTCTTTAACCAATTCTAATAAAGATTAATGAAGTATAATCACATAACCTTATCTTAATGCAAAAATTATAAAATCATTACTTTTTGTAATACAATCATATTTTTTTTACAATCTACTTGAGGAATGTGCTTCAACACAATATTATCGAACAAAAGTGATTCGCGAGATCATGCACCTCTTTTTTCTACTTATAATAGAAAATGGTAAAGCTTATTGGTCCATACTATTCTTGAAATAAATAACTCACTCACTCTTCCTTTAAAAAAATCAATACATCAAACACTAGACTTGAATTTATTGAATTTGTTGCTAAAGTATCAGTATTAAACCCCAAACTCCCGACAGATGGCCAGCCCAAAGAAAAGAAAGAATCGGTTACGTTTTGGGTTTTAGGGTTAAGCTCCAACAAACCGATTCATTAATACAGATTCATGTCAGGAAGTTTCATTTGGGGGCAAATCGCTTTTACCAAAGATGACTCTACACTCAGGGCTCAAATCCAAAACATCTGGTTAAAAATAGAGAAGTGCTTACCACTCCACCACAGACTTTTGGTGGCTAGTTTATATATTAATTACTGCTCTCAGATTGACTAAGGTCTCATTTGTTTTCATTAAGATTAAGACATATGGATCTAAATACACATCTGAATATTAAGATGTGTATTAAAATTAAAATGTCTGAATCTGAATACACTCTGAATTGTTAAGATGTAATATCTAAATCTGAACACTGAATGATTAATACTGTTTGTTTTCAATATCTGTAAATAATTTATCTTCTTACGCATAATCAATATTAAATTCACAAAAAATTAGCAATTAAGTATATCAATAAAATATTATACAAAAATCTCATTTCAGAAAATGAATTATTTTTTTGATAGAAAA
The DNA here is from genome assembly GCA_029783415.1 of Anisodus acutangulus. Classification (NCBI taxonomy): domain Eukaryota; kingdom Viridiplantae; phylum Streptophyta; class Magnoliopsida; order Solanales; family Solanaceae; genus Anisodus; species Anisodus acutangulus. The sequence continues at coordinate 19,515,834 of CM056491.1, read as the reverse complement.
TATTATTACGAAGATATAAATGAATATTTAATATCTCAACAACACTTTTACACATAATAACAAATTTGTTGAATAACCAAATTCTTCCATATAGTATACACTAGCAAAAAGATTAATATAACTTAAACTTGGAATATAAGATTGCAATTGTGTATGAAAATGATTAGTGGCGTTTTATTCTATATACCTCAGCCAAAAAGAAGCAAAGTAATAACTTAATAAGCAAAATAGATGAGGAATGAAGAACTTTTCAACAACTGTGAGGGCTAAACTTTATTTATGTATTATACCAGTACTCCATCCCTCCCGGTTAATTAATTCAACTGCAATTCCGCCCTGAGACGGCGAAATCGGAACCGAAAAAATAACTCCGGCTAGTGCTCTGGTTGTTTTAATGCGTAGCTGTGAATACTGATGTTATTGTTCTGGACCGTGATTTGTGAATTAGCTCAAATCGAAGCCATGGTATTCCTCTCAATTAGTGGTTTTGTCTCTGATTGGATTTGAACCCGAGGCCGCATTCTCAATCTACTTCATTGACCACTAAGCCACACCCTTGGATGCTTCAATAAAAAGTCATCCTCTATGACAATACTCACTATAATGGTCAAATTTTCTTTGGAACCAATTTTTCATGTTACTTTAAGTTCTATATAACTAAACTTCGCTACAACAACAAAAAATATCCGGATAAATGGCATTGTTGTAGAGAAGTTTGACCATATTGCTATTACGCCTCACTCTCAAGTTAATTAGATCGGCTATATGAATCCTCACTATATGTCGCTATATTTAGAACCATTTTAATCTAGTGTTCTATAACTTAGGTTCTCTAACACTAGAAATTATCTATTTTTTATTGGCGTATAACTTTCTAACGAGATCTCCTAGAGACCGTTAGACCCATTATCAATTTCATATTCTTTAATTGACGTCTCCTTCATTTGCTCCAGCTATAAAAGAATAGAAAGGGCACGACACTATGGTATTTTCTATCACTATTTGTTTACTTCTAGCGCCGAACTCCTAAAAGTAAAGCATACCAACACGACTAAACCTAAACTCCAACTGGTTAGTGTCAACTATATAAGTCTTTTTTTCCATTATGCTCTTTTGTCACTCAGTATGCATGGATTTTAAGAATTTAAAAGTCTTCGAAACAACTTTCTTCCACGTGAATTTAGTATTACTTTGTCCCCTTTTTACCCCTTCAATCACCATCTTATGGATCGATGCATTTGGAGGTCGACATGGGACATGAGGAAACTATCTCAAGCCACCTTGATTTCATTCTATCCTCCATGTGTGTTACTTGTACTTCTACTGGATGTGATCATTTTATATGACATCACATTCATTTTGACATCCACGCTTATGCAACATTCATCTTGTAGATGTGTTGGACCTTAAAAGTCCAATATTTACTCTAATTCTCTCTTATAATATTGTTGGTCTTACATTTTCTTTATAGTACTCTTCCTATGACATAACATTTTAGTAACACTTGTCCATTTCAACTAACCTATTTTAGTGATATGTATCCATACCATCTTCTGGAATATCGAGCCTTGATATCTTAAAAAGTTTTAACACTAGGATGCCTAGTCCGCAATGTTAAACGGATCGGTGAGATGCGGAATGTACTTGATGCTATTGGATATGGTAATGATAAGTCCAATTAAGTTGAGTTCTGGTCCAATTGTGTATATGAGTCAGATACTTACTTTTGAATGGCTTGCCAAAACCTGCATATGGCTTATCTTGTTCATAACTGTTTCATTCATTGTTCATCTAAAATTTTGCTACCACCAAACTTACAGGTTTTAGATGGTGCAGCGATACATTTATTTTATTTTTTCTGCTTTCCCCCTTTGCAGGCAACATCAAAGAAAGTAATCACAAGAGAAGAGTGGGAGAAAAAGCTCAATGATGTAAAGATTAGAAAAGAAGATATGAATAGATTAGTGATGAACTTTTTAGTCACAGTGGGTTATGTAGAAGCAGCAGAAAAGTTCAGAAAGGAATCTGGAACAGATCGTATCCTTCTAAGATCTTTTTGGTTGCTCATTCCATTATTATTATTATACGAACTTGTGTCGTTGCATATGTACATCTAGATGATTCTCCTTATGAATGAATAGCTGATATAGATCTTGCTACTATCACTGATCGAATGGCGGTTAAAAAGGCAGTACATGCTGGTAATGTAGAGGATGCAATTGAGAAGGTTAATGATTTGAATCCTGAGGTATGACTGCTCTGTTTTCTGTAACTGTTTTTATTGTAAACTTCCCTACATTTATTCCCTTAGTGAGTTGAACACCGACCTCATGGTTGAGGTTAGGCTCTTATCATTAGACTATCTCTCATTTGTCATTGCTAATAAAATTATTAAAGAGATTACGTAAGTGAAAAGCAGACATCATATAAAATGACATTTGAAGTGGGAAACTCTTTGATGATACTATTCTGTTCCCAGTCCTTATATGAAGATTTAAGCAACCGCTATTGTTATTAATTTGCTACTCAACTTTCATGAATTACACTTGTTTTGAGTTCTGTGAAACTGTTAGTTTTAGGTATTGTCATTACATCATTATTTTCCCACCACATTGATAATTCAAGAATTTGTACTCGTTTTAGGTTTCCCATTTCATTTAGCTATAATTCTTCTTTTAGTTTCATAGAAGTAGATATTACAGAATAATACTACACATTTGACTTAGGCTGAGCTAAATAGGGAAGTTTGTAAATGCTTCCATGAAATTAGAGGTGAAAACAAACTGAGCCAGATCACCGCACATAAATACTTGGTTTAGAGATGTCACTGTGCTTGCTAACCTTTTAAGTTTAAATATGTCACGTATATATCTCTACGTCCATCTGGGACAAGGTTCTTTTCCTGCACATTCTTGAAATTTGCATCAGCATCCAGAAGATATGAGAGTGGTATATGTATACTTTTTAATATGGTTAAAAGATATTTAGGAAAATTGAAGATTTTATCCTTATTTTGTATCTTTTTTTTTAATGATGTAAGATATTTGATTAGAGAGGCATCAAGGAAATGGAAAATCACAAAAGAACAGAAGTACAAATTGTTTTCCCTTTTAGAATGTGTCAATCTCAACCCGGGGAGTTAACAAAGTACAAAAAAGGGTTAGTGCTAATTGCAGGAGTGAACTTAGTCCAAAATAAAAGGTTAAATAAACATCTAGCTTTGAGAGGATGATTTGGAGTTAGCAAACTTATACCTGTCCAAATGGTATCCCAATAGAGATTTGGAAGTGTCCTTGAGAGGTTACAAACATATGGCTAAAAGTCATGTCAAGGAATGGAAATATGCTAAACGAATGGACAAAGAGTACCTTGGTTTAGGTATATAGGAAAAAGGAGAAATTCAAAGTTGTGTGAGTTGTTGGTGTACTGAACTTACGAGTTATAACATGAAGCTTTGGAAAAGAATGAAAGAGCATAGACGTAGGGGTGCTACAAGGGTGATAGAAACCAGTTGTTAGGTCTACTAGAGACATTAAATTTTTGCTGAAAAGATTAATAGAAGTTTATAGGAGAAAATGAAGGATCATCTAGTTATATTTATTGACCTAGAGAAAACATATATAAAGTGCAGAGAAAGGTCCTTTGGTGGAGGAACAAAGCACAGAGAAAGGTCCTTCAGTGGAGGCTGGAAAGAAAGGAATGCCACACACAAATTGAGAAAGAAAGGAATCCCTATCGAATACATAAATGCCATAAAATATATTTATAAAGGAGCCGTCATAAGTGTGAGAACGGTTGGAGGGGATAAAGAGGAGTTTCCATATCTTGGGCCATTGGTTTACATCGGATCTACTTGCTTACATTAGTTTATGAATCGTTTTAAGTAATAATATACACAATAGGGTCATTGTGTATGCTATTCGTGGACAATATTATGTTAGTTGATGAAACTAGCACTAGAGCCAATCAAAAGCTTGAATTGGAGAAATATTTTAGAGAGTAATCATTTTAGCATAATGGAAGTAATATAGGAAGATATACTCTTCAAGTTTATACAGTACAAAAAGAATGACATTGATGTTCAAATCCAAGCATAGGCAAAAATAGTAGGTGATTTCTTAACATCTACTTAAGCCTTGGGCAGAGTTACTGATACATGTGTTGGTTGGTGAAAGATAGCAGGTGTCCGGTCGAATAGTCAAGGCGTGCACCAGCTAGCCCAAACACCATCATTATAAAAAAATAATGACATTGAGGTGAGACTTAATGGGATTGCGGTTTCTAAATGCAAATAATCAATTTCAGAATTGATTCTATATGTTACATCGCATTGACTGCTGATTTCTCCTTTCAAAAAAAAAAACCAGATATCCAGTGAGATGTAAATGTAGAATCAAATATGATGATTGAAATGGATCATATAGAATCAAATATGATGATTGAAATGGAAGGGTGCTATGGGAAGTGTTTCTGAAAGAAGCCAGATATCCAGTGATATATTTTCTTTTTTGTTCTAGTTTTGTGGGATTAAAGGAGAATTTTATGGATAGAAATGAAAAACGACAAAAAAGTTGAGGATACCTGTCCTCCTATGAATAGAAAAAAAAAGTTTTGTTTGCCATGAATTTAAGCAATTTATGAACAAAAGAAAAGTGTTGTTTTCAATGAATTTGAACAAAAATGGCCCCTATTTGGTCGAAATTCTTGTCCCTCAATTTTCTTTTTGCTGACAGCATATGTATAAGCTTCTAATTGTTGTTTCTTACTGTGTTCTGTGCTTTTTACTGGAAGATAAGTAGATTTTTTAGTAAGTAATGTGATTTTATATATTGAAATGTGAACCGAACTGTGAGTCCATAATCTTTCAAGGAAATGGTGCATCTAAAAATGAAGTGCTGATAACTTTCTCTTTTAGTAGTTTAAAAGCTTACTGATTAAGAGATTCTTCAGATTTGGGAGTTGAAAAAAATGAAAGCTTGCTTAATGTGAATTGCAACGTAGGTTGATGTCAGACACTCTTAAGGTTCTTGGTTGATCTTGACACAGTTTTACCTTCTTGGATGCAGATACTGGATACAAACCCCCAGCTCTTTTTCCACCTTCAGCAACAAAGGCTGATAGAGTTGATAAGGAATGGGAAAGTTGAGGAGGCTTTGGAGTTTGCACAAGAGGAGCTCGCTCCAAGGGGAGAGGAAAATGTAATTATTAATTTATGTCTATGTTCTCTTGATTTCCCTACTTCTTCTTTGGAGCCAACGACAGAGTTGCTCCTTTAGTAATATGTGGGTCACGAGTTTGAGGCGTGACCACCTTTGCAGAAATGCAAGGGAAAGGCTGTGATTGACTGGTTGGCGTGTGCCGTCTGTTCCCCTACTCCTTCACTAGCTATGGAGTACTTCATGTATGGGGATGCCTTTTATAAGGGAAATACAGGCCTTGAATCTAAATGAATGTTTAATCTCATGGACTACATATTTTCTGGAAATGTCCCGAGGAATTTAATATTTGTGGATGCTAAAATCCTATTTTCTGTTAAAGATGAAACGGATTGTTGAATTCTTAAGTAATCTTTCCTAGTATCCATGCGACCATGCCTAAGCCACCGGCGCCAAGGGTCTCTGCTCTTGGTTGGCTTCCCTGGGGGTGGGGGCTGCCGAGGGCTATGGTGTGTGGGGCAAACTCTACTTTTGTCATCTGATGACTTAGCTTGAGATTGACACCAACTTTCACTCTCAGAAAAAAGCTTTTGTTGGCACAATCCTATGTGTAACCCACCCTTCTATAGTACATGATGGTTTTAATTGCTTTTCTGCAGCAAAGCTTCTTAGAAGAATTGGAGAAGATTGTTGCATTATTGGCTTTTGAAGATGTATCGAACTGTTCTATTGGAGAACTTCTAGATGTATCACAGCGGCTAAAGACTGCAAGCGAGGTCAATGCTGCAATACTCACCAGCCAAAGCCATGAAAAGGGTTAGTCTCCTTTCCATTAAATATTGCAGTTGATGATCGTCATCCTCGCATTTCTCAGGAAGAGGGGGGAGCGGGACATTTAAAGATTTTCAAAGTCTAGTGAGTTTGAAAAAGCTTTTGTTGATTGAACTTTAGGACACCCAATCGAAGACAAGAATTAACCTAATTGGGAATATTTATGTATAGAAGTTCATGGTATGAAATGCTCTTTTTTATGATTAATCTTTGATTTAACAGATCCAAAGCTTCCAAGCCTATTGAAGATGTTAATATGGGCACAAAATCAGCTTGGTGAAAAAGCCGTTTATCCTCGCATAAATGATCTATCGACTGCTACACTGGAAGATCTTGCTGTTTGAAGGATGATTGTATGTCCCTTAATGCATGATTCACAACTTGGCTGTATCGCACTTTCACTGAAAACTGCTTGAAGGTGTTATATCTTTCTTCTTTCAAGAACTATAGCTGCTTGTCACTAGGAGATTCATTTTCTTAAATTGATGCTAGCCTGGTAGATTGATGTGTTTGTTTATCAATCGATGTACATGAACATAGTTTGTACTTTCGTATCGTATCAAGGTTTCATAAAATTGATTTCTGCTTTTCATATCATAACCATTGTGTTTGAAATTTGTGGAGAACATATACAGAAAATTAGTTATTAATCTTAATCTGTTAAAATGAAGAGACTGATACATTAGATTCCATTTCAGAATTCAATCAGAACTTTAGGACCAAGTCTTCCTCTTCATTTTCTTCCCCCATTTCAGAATTCAATCAGAACTTTAGGACCAAGTTTTCCTCTTCATTTTCTTCCCTTTTTGGTTTCTCCAAATTGTTATGATGTTTCATTTGTTCACCACACAAGTTTGACAATGTACTGATATCATATATTATTGCAGTAGTATGAAACAGAATAATCAAGGTTTATCTTTTTTAGTTGCATGAATGCCATATTGATTTAAATTTCTACACCCCTACAGTAATAGGAACTCAATAAATCAAAACTTATAATTGAGCATGCTGCCAAACAGTAAACTGAGTATACAAGGGAATCCAAAAAGAATCTTAGAAATGTCACAATTAGAATTTGAACCTGTGACATAAACAAAATTTGAACCCATTTACCACCACTAGAATCTTGAATCTTTCCTGATATGTAGGGTATTTAACCATTTATATATAACCAAAAAGTTCGTTAAATATTTATATAACTTAAAACATCATTTTTGTGTTATCACTGGCTATAATTTTCACTTGAAAGATATTCAGATGAATCCCTTCCCTCCATTTTGTTCCGCCGCCATAGCTGCCTAAGCTTGGTGGGCAATGCAAATACATGTGAGGATGGGAAGTAGCCTGCCCGGCAGAATGGCCGAGGCATGCACAAACTGACCCGAAACAGCCCTTATAAAAAAGAAAAAAGAATGACTGCAACAATGTATCTTGTAATAAAAACTCGAACTATTCAAATGAAATGAGGTAACAAGTGAAGCAGAAATTGACCATATTATGAATTGGTAAGAATTTCTAAGTCTCCACCCATAGTACATAAACCAATGTAATAGTAGTAGTACTAGTTTTAGAACAACTCTGAAGTTCAGCAGCTTGCTGGTGAAATGTCCTAAATGCCCCGTCTCTGACTCCCATATCAAAGTTTCCATCATCAAAATTAAGAGCATAGCTTGAAGGATCATACTGGAATTTAACTTGTCTTTTGCTGTCACCACTGCTCTTCACAGCTAATTTCTTCACTGCTGTTCTCATTCTCCCAAATAAACACCTGCATTGCTTCTTGCTATAGTTGTTTACCCATAAAAAGCTTCTCACAAATCCACCCATGATAAAAATCAAGAGAACACTTGCAATAACCTTAACCTCTATAGCAAAATTCACTTTCAAAATTTGACCTTTTTTGTGTTTAGGTAAAGTTCTCACATTTGCATATAGCAAAATCTATCAAGAACAAAGAAAATGGCCAAAAGGGTGTTTGAAAATGGCAAACTTGGACATGAAAAAGAACTAAGAAAGCAAACTCCTCTAATAACTTGACCTCTATAGCCAAAATGAACTTGCAAGATTTGATCTTTTTGTGTGTAGTTCAAGTTCTCACATTTGTATGTAGCAATATCTATCTAAAACAAAGGAAAAGGCCAAAAGGGTGTTCGAAAACAACAATCTTGGACATGAAAAGGGACTGAAGGAAAGCAAACCCTCTAATAATAGCCAAAATTAGCTTGCAATATTTGATCTTTTTTGTGTTTAATTCAAGTTCTTACATTTGCATATTAGCAATATCTATCAAGAACAAACAAAAGGGCCAAAAGGGTGTTTGAAAATGGCAATATGGCAATCTTGGATATGAAAAGAGATTGAGGAGAGCAAACACCCGCAATAACCTGAGTTCTATAGCAAAAATTAGCTTGCAAGATTTGATCTTTTTTGTGTTTTATTTCAAGTTCTCACATTTGCCTATAGCAATATCTATCAAGAACAAAGAAAAGGGCCAAAAAGGTGGTTGAAAATGGCAAACTTGGACATGAAAAGGGATTGAAGAAAGCAAAATTAACTTGCAAGATTTGATCTTTTTTGTGTTTAGTTCAAGTTCTCACATTTGTATATAGCTAAATATCTATCAAGAACAAAGAAAAGGGCCAAAAGGGTGTTTGAAAATGTCAATCTTGGACATGAAAAGTGACTTAGGAAAACAAATTTGGCTTGTACCAGATAAAACAAAGAAAAGACCAAGCTCTATAGCCAAATTTAACTTGCAAGTTTTGATTTTTTTTGTGTTTATTTCAAGTTCCCACATTTGTATATAGCAAAATGTCTATCAAGAACAAAGAAAAGGGCCAAAAGGGTGTTTGGAAAATATCAATCTTGGACATGAAAAGGAAATGAGGAAAGCAAATTTGGCTTGCACCAGATAAAACAAAGAAAACCCCTGCAATAAAGTAAACTAAGCTCTATATCCAAAATTAACTCAACATTTGATCTTTTTTGTGCTTAGTTCAACTTCTCACATTTGTATATAGCAAAATCTATTAGTACTTAATAACAAGAAAAAGGCCAAAAAGGGTGTTTAAATATATCAATCTTGGACAAGAAAAGTGACTGAGGAAAGCAAAATTTGGCTTATGTGTGATGAATGGTATGGGGAGGACCTTTATATCATAAAAACCTTGGTAAAAAATGAATATCTTTTGCTTTTCTTATTGAGGTGTTTGGTTGTATTCAATGGAAAGCAAATGGAAACAAGAAAGAAACACAAAAATGGAGATCTTTTGGGTCTTTTAAAGAAGCTGTGTCCTTACCAGTTGCAGTATCTTGTTAGTGTAACACTTTTTCTTGCATTGGGAGACTCAAATTCCATGATCCATAGAGAGAAAAAAAGAAAGTATTTTGTGAGTGTGTAGGGGGGGGGGGTAAAAGGCTGTGGGGAAGAGAGCCCACTACATGGTAGTATCACTATCAAATTAGTTGTAATGTGACAACAAAGGGTGCATGGTGAAAATGAGCATAAATTTACTCAATTCCTCGGCTCTTCGAAACCAAATCCACGTTCCAATTGCACTATGGAGATGATTTCTTTTTTTGTCTTTGATAAGTAGGTAAAATATGTTATCTCAAACATATTTGTATATAATCTAGCAATAATATGAAAGAGAATGTTGTGGGATTCGAGGTCGAGGAGGGGAGGGGGTTGGGACGGGGTGTGGGTGGATTGGGTTGAGGTGGGATGTTTGGGGATAAGGAGGAGATAATAAAACGTAGAATGCTACTTATGAAACTTATTTTCTCTAAAATCACCGAAAAAGTTATTTTTGTGAAATTTATTTCCGTAGATATAATGTATTTTAGAATATTGACCATCCAAACATAGGAAACTTGAATATATTTTTCTCCATTACCAAGCACACCCTTAGTATTGGCATCCAATTTACATATACTTTTTTATTACGTAAATATGCGAGAAGTTCAAATAAATTAAGTATTTTAAACAATAAACATATATAAATATGTGAAAATGATTAAAATTTCACTCGATATTAAATATGAATTCATAATTGCAAATATACATTGGGTTCAATAGTGAAATCATAAAGGTTAAAGCATATCAAATTTAATTCAGAATCCGCTTCCGATAGTAAAGTGATGTGTATTTTCATCTAGACTTGTGAGTTTTATGCTTCAAATTATGGGGATAATTTCATAGACTTCTCATCCAATTTAGTTTTATAGCACTAACCTTTCTTGTGATTTCGAATTTTAAATAATCGCTCATTAACTATTTTTAGTGGTTATCTTTGAAAAATAATCACTATTATGGAGTTTCAAATTCCGTGAAGCTCATATGTGAGATTTGATAATGACTATTTTTTCAATTATAGGAGCATAGAAGTGACTTTGTGAAATTTACTCTGTTTTGAAAGCCGAAAAAAGTGGTTCTTCACAAATAACCGATCGGTTCACAGTTTGTTTTTTCTAATTGGTATACGTAAATTATACACAAATTAATGCATATATTATACATTCGCAAACTATTCTTAATTTAAGCGATTATTTATGTTAATTCTTACCCCTACCCCCCCCCCCCCCAAAAGGAACCTAAAGTCCGTGATTTAATTATTGGAAATTAGCATGCTAACGAATAAGTGGGAGGATAAGACCCTCTTTGATCCATCAAATCATACAAGTTCTATTTTTGTTGAAACTCCATTTGTCACCACCAAAAGGCAATCTTGCAGATGGTATGAATTTGTTGGGTTTCTATTACTTACTATCTTTCCTTTTTTGTCTCCACAAATAAAGCTGCTTTCGGCTTTTTCTACATTCTCAATCTCATCAAAATTCCTTTTTTGTCCCTTGTCCTCTTGGCCCATACCATCTCTTGGGCCTATGTAGATTAGTCCACTTTATTTTTGTCTTTGATGTTGGCATCACCTGTAATCAACATACTTTAGGGGTAAAAATTCATAAATAATTAAATTTTAATCTTGCAATTGAAAAAAATAGTCTCGCGTGATTTTTTGAATTCTACATGTGAAACTTCATGATATTGGTGTGTTTGGTAAGAAGGAAAAGGGCGGGTTGGGCTGGGTTGGGTGGGTGGGTGGGTTATGGGTGGGGGGTGGGGGAGCTATGAGGGCTGGGGCAAGAGGAGGTGTGTTGGAGGATAGGGAGGAGAGGGATGCTAGTTATGGTATTTGTTTTGTTAATTTCACTAGCAAAGTTATTTTTCACATTTTACCCCTCAAATTGATGGTCTTTAATTTTTTCCTTTGCTTAAAAATAATAGCAGAAAATCTACTACTTGAGGTTGTGGGTTTGAATCTTAGCAGTCGAAAAGAAAAAAATTCGCAAGGCAAAATTTCATTAGAAAATATGTCTATTCGGCTAAAGTTGTATAAAAATTATGCCTTAAGGGGCATAATTTCTATATAATTATGCCTCCAAAAACATCTCTGAGGTTGTGGGTCCAAAATCCAGCTGAGTCAAAAAGAAAAAAAAATTGTAAGACAAGATTTCATAGAAATTATGTCTATTCGGTCAAAGTTGTACAGAGATTATGCATTATGCCTTAAGGGACATAGTTTCTATGTAATTATGCCTGAAGACAAAGTATGTTGAAAAATCAAGATTATGCCTTATATGACTAGTTACATAGAAACTATGCCGCAAGGGGCATTGTCTCTATATAACTTTAGCCGAATAGGCATAATTTCTATGAAAATTTTATCTTGCGATTTTTTTTCTTTTTTTGTCTATGCTGGGATTCGAACCAAAATCTCTGATTTAGTAAACCCGCGAATAAAGTGTACTTTTGATCCATAAATTTTCATTAAATGAGAAGTTTGGATAAAAATTAAAGTCGAGCGAATTGAAGGATAAAATTTAAAGATCAGCCCGTATGGAGGATAATCCACATAATTTTTTGATTTAAAATTCTAGATTCCCTTTGGATGTGTGCTGCTTAGAACTAATTGGCCATTGGATTAAGTTTGGTCAGACTCTTTGCTAACTTTAGCATTTTTATCACTGCAAACTTTTTGATAATACTCAAAACTAGCCCACTTTTGAAGAGATAAAAAGGCTTACAGGTCCAATAGGACAATTTTCAGCCCACTAAGAAATTTTCTCACAGAAACTGGATATTGTTGTTTTCCTATGTAGCAGCAATATACTTTTCTCGTGATTTCAGATTCTTTTAGTACTGTTGAAATTTTTGGAGGAATGGATAACACAGTACTGTGAATTGTGATTGGTTTATATCAATTTCAGAATTACTCTGTTTTCTTTTATGATGGATCAAGGACTAAAGGTGATAGAACTATTAGAGGCGGATCCAAAACTTTTAATTTTTGGGATTTAGATCATAATTTTTATTTACTTATTGAATTCTAAATATATTATCTATACATATTAAATGAATTTTAAAAACAAATATAGTGTTTGAGAAAAAGAAACCGAGTTTTGTTGAATCCGTAACTATAATGGTGGCTTCGCCCCTGATAACTGCAGAGAAGGATCTACTTACCCGTTCATGCAGGAACTCAATAACTTTGTCAGGGTTATATTTATTTAGACACAAACTACGACTTATTTTAATTGAAGACATGAATGCATGATAATATGTTACCTACTAGACACTTGCCGCTCAAATTTTGGAGAAATTTATGTGTGCGTTCTAAAGCTCTCATTACGTAGATACAACAACAACCTAGTGAAATCCCACAAAGTGGGGTAGATAATTTAAAATATATCACCTCTGAAAGGGTGCCAAAAACTACGGAAAGTAGAAACAAGAGATGAAATAAATCGAATGTCAATTCTGTTTCCGAATGTCGACAATTGTGTGTAAATCAGAGCACGATAACAACACTTAGCAAAACATAAACTTTGTTTGCAGATTTACAAGATAAAATGAAAAGGAATTAAAAGTTGAAGTCGCAGATGACTTATGCCTGAAAAATCTAACTAAGTAGACATAGACAACCTCTCATTACAATCGCTCCATACAAAACTAATCTAGAATCTAAACAACAATTGGAACGTTGGACAGAATGTTGTCGACACACTCATGCAACACTTGTGATCCATATTTCTGCGATGAAATCCCGAGAGCTCTCTTGGTATTTTTGCAATCTGATTCTGGATGTCGATTCACTGTAGTAGTCTCTCTATTTATAGTAGAGAGTCTTTCTTGAAAACTCATTGATCTGTTGAGAAGGTTGAGGGAAAGGTGGGCAGCTGGTGTGTTTGTTGGAGAAGATCATGGAGTAAAATCCTCTAACATCTTTGACTTGTTCCTCACGCAAAGCAACAACCTTGACTCGTTCTTCCCACGTTTTCACCGGCTCCTTTTTACCTTGCCAAGTCATTTTTACTTCATAGTAATATTTACAAAAATATTACTTCATTCCGTGAAGTAAGGCAAAACTGTGTTTTCGAAGATGTTGGTCCGAATGTTATGACATTTTGTCCCAATATTTTTATGCATTCAAATTAGTATTTCAGAAGATATGTTGGGTCAAATATCACAACACCAAACCCAACATTAACAATCTCTCACGTTTTGCCTTTATTCACAAAACACGTCACAAGATGTACAAATGACTTAGTCCATTGTCACAGATGTTGTGCAACACATGTGATTACTGACAAGTTCCCCCTTAACCCGTGATGGCATACAATCAAAACTTGTGTATACCGGTGTATACCAAGTCATAGGATTAGAAAATGATATGTGAACATATATTTACACATATCATCAAATATACACAAAGCAAAAAGAAAGAACCCATTGTGAGAATAAACCATTGTCAAAAATAATCATCCACATCAACCATTAACCAAAATAAAAAAAACAGTTCATAATCCAAACAATCATAAACCAAACATTAAAAGCTCATGGTGCATCACATGACCCGCTTCTTGCTTGGCTCGTTATGCGGCTGACTTCCAATAGCTACCTACTTGCATAACATCTTGACTTCATCCTCGGTCTTAGCACGTTCAGAACACCTTCCTCCCAACAACTTCTTCGCTTTTGCACAACAATGTCAGTGACAACTTCTTGACAACGGCAACACCGTATGCACCTTGACCTCTTCCCATACTCCCCATTTTGTGAAGAAAGTAATAGCAAGAAATGGTCTGCGGCTTGAACCAAGGCATTAAAGCGCATCAACCTCAAATTTGTTGGTTGATTTTGTTATTTGACCAGCTAACGATGCGTTGACAGGGTTGGATGTACTGAACTAGTGTTGCCCTGAATGTTAGTGACATTCCCGGCAACAATCTCACATTCTGCTTCCTTCTTCCAAGGTAAGTTAATAACTCTTTCTTTGCTCTTTAAAATTGCATTGTTTATGGTGTAAATGTCAGAAGCATTTCCTACAATATCCTCTCTCTTAGGTTCAAATCCTTGGGTAGTCAAGATTTGGTAGATTAGAGAGGGAAATTGAAGGATTAAAGTTGATTCTTTTTTAGCCAAGTTGGCAACTTGATAAAAGATCATCTTTCCTAAATCAACTTTTCCAATTTTAAACAATAGGGAAGCTTGTTCAGATGTCCCAACTGACTCATTTAAGGAAGGAAGCCAATTGTGAATAGCAATTTTATGGAGAGTTGAAAATAAAATTTGTTAGATTTAAAGTTGGGCATCTAGGGATCCAGCTTTTCATTATACCTCGGTGAGGTATTCAATCATTTTATCCCTATTTTCACACTTGTTACGCATCTCTAACTCTCTCTTGACATCAAGACCACATACATTGATTTATAATAAAAGTGGTATAAATTAATAAATCTTGGTATAGAGATATACCTTACCAAAATTTTTGAGGAGACATCCTCTATAAGCGAGACTTCAAATTAGCATAAAACAACCTAATCACTTCATCAACATAGGGTTCTTTTTCTGTGACAGTTTTGAGAAGCTGTCTATCCTTGAGGAATTCTATCAAGTCATATTCAGTACATGAAGTAATATCTAACACTTTCTCAGGTCTAATTATTTTATTCTTGTACCAGTCTCATTTATCGTATTTAGCTTTATAATATATATTTTTTTGAGAAAGTACATACCTCAATATATGAATCAGACATGACTGAACTCTCGGATTTGGTACTGTTGGAGGATGTTGTTGTATGTGCCTCTGCATATGTTGGCTGAAATATTGTGTGAGATGTTGTAGCATCAGTGGCAACATCTGGATCAACCCTTGTTCTAGTACTCACAGGAACCCCCTTAGGTAAGAATTGTTTTAGGAGAGTTTCATGCCGGTTTCCTCAAATGCACTGAGGCATCTGGGTTGTTGAAGCAGATGATCTTGTTACACCTCGTAGATTTAAGGCGATAATTAAGAACGTCATTAAGAAAACAAGATTTGGATATTGAATATAAAGGAACGCTTACATATGTTAATACGGGAAATTAGTGTATAAATGGATGTTATCTCGAATAATTTTCTTTAGTGCTATACACGTGGCGGCGAGAATTAATCATAGTAGTTGAATTTATTCCAAGCGAGGTTATGGACTAGTATTGTAAAAAAAAAAAAATTATGACGTTGAGGATCCGAGGTTTATGAAATTGTCGGGAATTAAAAGAAGTGGGTTTGATATTTACTAATTGAAGAACTTGGGGGCCAAAGTGTAAAGGAAAAAAAATTAGATTTTTTCATATAACCTTACCTCTTCATCTTCCTACACTTAAACAAAAAACCAAACTCTCCTCTCATTCTCTCCTCCCAAACAAATCCAAAATTACCCTCCACCATAACCAAAATTAAGGTTGTTATCTTCTCTTCCTAGACTACATTTTTCACCAAAAATTAGAAGCAAAACAACACCAAAAAGCAGTGGCGAAAATTGATTGGCAAAACGACCACTATTTGGGCCAAATACGCCATAAATTTGAACTTTTGGGATGAAATTTTGGAAGAAAAACGTGTAGGGATGATGGCTTAACATTGTAGAACACTTGCATGTCAATTGGGGTTGAAGAAGTGAACAAAGGAGGAGAAAATTACAAAACAGTGGGGATTTCGGACAAAACAGTGGCGAGAAAATTTGCGGACTGTTTTGTGAATTTAGTATAAAAATTCTTCTTTCTATGATATAATTGGAATGCATGTTGTTAGAATTAAGGTAATGAATTTGTGTTAAGGAAGAATTGGAATTTAAGCATTGCATGACCATTTGGGCTAGTTGCCAATTTGGGATAGATTTTGGCGTTGTTGGATTCGTTGGTGATTGTTGTTATTATTATCACTAATTGCATGATGAAATTGAAAGGAAACATGGAGATTTAGTTGGAATTAGTTATATGGAAGTATTAAAATCCGAAATTGGATTATAGGAATTACGATAAGAGTTATGGAATTATGACATGTTGTGGCCAAGAACTTGCATGAAATTGTTGGACGTGTTGTGATGTATATGGACTGTTTTAGGGGCTGTTTTGTGGTGTTATAATTCTGAAAATTTAGTCACCATTATGCATGTTTAAGTGTGGTAATTTCTAAGGTAAGTCCTAAAGGAATAAGGGTGTGGAAAGGCATAGAAAAGCTTCCCTTTCTACCCTCGTTGTTGTTGAAACATGGGCTGTTTTGTGGGCTGTTTTTAAGGTGGATTAAGAGGCTAAATTTACATGAGAAGTGGGTGTGTAAATTCCCTTTATTGTTGTCTTGGTTGTTCCCTTAATTGGTTCTTGTTTATTGATGTTATTAGCCTCGTTTGGAAGTTGTGGAAACATGTATAAACAGGGAAGTCTTGAATTTTTATAAGATAAGAAGTCGTTATTCGATATAAAGTATGCTAGCGATCATAGAATACGAATGTATTACCATTATTATAGGTTGAAGTTCTAAATCGAGACCTACTCTAATATAGAGTTGATTAGTTCGTCTAAGAGGTATGTGAACTATTCCTTCTTTCTTTGGCATGATTTTTATTTAATGAAAGTGCAGCGGACGTACTTGATTCTTATCTGAGTTTAATTCTTAAAGAGGTTGTTATGAGAAGTGCCTATGGATTTTTTCAATGAAAGAGTTTATTATGACATTATTACAATGATTTTATTGAGAGTCAGGGATGATAATTTTTACTTGCATATGGTTACTCATGATATCTACTCGGTACTAAGTGTTACTACTTCGCCTCACACCAGGAGTCAGGGTAGGGTTACAACTCGTGCACAGCCTTGCATTGTTCAGAGACCCTCACTAGAAAGTAGGGTTACGTAGGATGGATCCATAGATGAGAGATGACTTTACTGGGAGTCCCGCGCATGGGCCGAGTTATGATATGAGATTCCACAAGGTCCCACTTTAGTAGTGGCAGATTTATATTCTGAGATATATATATATATATGTATATGGATATCACTCGTATTTTCTTAACTTGACTCTCATTTTATAAAGCAGCCCAGTGACTTTTTTATTGTTTATAGCGCAGTTGGACTTAGATCGAGCTTTTATCTTGATCTCGCATTGTTTGCGGCTACTTATGAGTCTACATTATCCCAGATATTTCATGTTTTACATACTCGGTTACATTATTTAAATGCCCTGACCCCTTTCCTCGGGGGGCTGCGTTCATGCCCACAGGTACAGGTGCTCAGTTTGGTGATCCTCCGGTTTAGATCCTTACCCTCGAAAGCTGGTTGAGGAAGCTCCGCTTTGATCAGAGGCTTTGTCATTTTGGTGCAGAACCTCTTTTACACTTATGTTTTGTATTTGAGGGACACAGACGGGGCCCTGTCCCAGACTTATATGTCGTTGTTCTTCTGTATAGGAGTCTGCATGACAGATGGTGGGTTTGTACTTATGTAAGGGTTTATAACTCTGTTTTTGAGAGTGAGCCATATCATTTGTACTTTATGTTAGGGGTGTTCCGTGTAATATATGTTATATTATTTGTTGGCGGCCTTGTCAAAGCTTGCATGTATATTTTGTTGGCTAGTTGTGACTCCTCAGGCGGTAGGGTATTATTCAGAGGGTTAAAAGCTGACCTTGTCGGCTCACCCTACCACTGGCATATGTTGTTATTGTGACTGTTATCTTTGCGAATTTGAACTTCATTCAAGTGTTGGTTGGATTATGTGTGACAATGTTAGGCATGTAATAGCGTCCATTAGGGCGGTTGAAGTCGCGACGGAAATCCGGGTCGGGTTCGTGATCAGATACTTACTCATTTTCCTCTTCCTCGATTGAGAACACAGTCCCGAAATCCTGAATCACCCTTGCCCCACTTGCTCGAGTAGAGGGTTTAGATCTTTTGCTTTGCTTGAGACGCTTCGTGGATTGTTTTCTCAAACATCTGCCCAACTCGACCGATAGTTACGGAAAGGTAGAGGTTTGGTGCTTTTACCCAAAGATGAAAAATCAAAAAGTTTGATCAACGTCTATGGGATTGTTTACTATCTCTAGGCAACGCTAATATCTAGAGGTTCATCATCAGCCTCCCCAAGAACTATTGCTTAGTACACGTGATTGATTTCAAGTATGGATTTGAGGAAGAAGATAGGCCCGATTGTTGAGGGGTATTATGCTTGGGTTTTTCCGATTCGATGAATGGCTAATGCTCGTAAGAGTGTTGGGTGGAATCTTTGGTTGATATTTGTTGTTATGACATTGGAGAGATTTCCATAGGTGAAGCTTGAGGAGAGGGTTTTGAGATTGAGACTAGAGTTTGATGAAAAATTGGTGATTCCACGAGGGTAAGAGAATGAATACCCAATATGAGATTTTTTTAAATTTATTTTATGGAAAAATTCAAAAATTCAAAAATGACTAGCAAATAGAGAGGAATATTTATATACATGGCTAATCTTTCTTAGCAACAAAAATTCCACTTAGTTTTAGGTGTTTTCATTTTTACACCCAATAATTTACACCTAAAATATTGAGATAAGCATCCACAATAGGAATAAAATATAAACTTATCATTTTTAAATTTAGAGATTCATAGTAAACAAGCATATAATAGGGAATTATGATCAAGAGTATTTCAACGATCCAGAGATAAGCCTGACAACATCCCAACACACTATCACATTTTGCAGAAAATGTCATCCCGGCAATGTTAGCTAACATTTTGGGCCCGACCATAGTATCTTTTGATCTCACAAGAATTTTGCACACAAAACTTCATTACTTTACGATTCGACTAGCACTAAAAAGGCTACTTACTAGTTTTCAGATTTGGCAACTAACCAATACACACATTTATATAGCAACTTTTATGAGTTTGACGCATTTGGACCAATGTAACATTTTTCCATCGTGTCCTTGGTCTAATCATATAACTTACATATAAAAAGAATTTTCATGTAAAAAATAAGAATACTTTTATGGTATTCTCAAATCTCTTTTAAAAGCACTCGATTACTCCTATAGAATAGAAGCAATTATCTTTTCACGGTCTTGCCAATTTTTCACAGTTCCAAATATTACTGTAAAGGTTTTGCCTTGTTTTGATACTCGCTTTTTTATGATATATATATATATATATATATATATATCATCATGAGAAGAAACAGTTATCACATTGAAAAACATATTCTTATTGAAAGGATCATAGCTTGTGTGACCAAAAAGTTATGCACTATACAACAACAATAATCGAGTTAGTGATATAATATATGAGTAAATGTCACTTCAGGAAATGCTAGACAACGTAATTTAGTGAGACATTCACCAAAAATGTCTTCTTTTAGAGATTACAAAGATCAAGAGATTTCTTCAAACTAGAAAACCTCTCATGGTCCCAAAGCTTTTTGTAAAAATATCCCAGTTAGTTGATGAAAAGGTGTTCAGCATGTTAGAGTTTTAACTATTTGTTTCCTCAACTAAATCTCTTAAAATGTGAATTGTCTAATATCAATATGTAACATTAATGTCGTGAGTGATGAACTGAATTTTTAGAAATATTTATAGTACTCAAATTATCCACAGTTACAAAATTAAAATGTTTGCTAATGAAATCCATAGTAATTAGTCTAACAGTGTGTCTTAGCCCATATTAAGCGGGAGAAACAACTTCCAGCTGCTAAGTATTCAGATTCGTGAGTTGAAGAAGTGACACCACAATTTGTTTACTGACTATACCATGAAACAAGATTATTGTCGCGATAAAAGCATGTCATCGACTTGTGCTTTTTTCTATCATCCATCATCTTTAGCCTAATCCAGTCACTAAATCTAATCTATTAAGATTTAGGATTTAAATTGTCACTTTGGAATACCAAATTCCCGACTCTCAATGTACCAAACGCTGAACATATCTAATAATACGTTTCCACGATATTTGAAAGTGGGGCAGCTTGAAAACGATGCACAAACATAAACACTAAATATAATATCTGGGTGACTAGCGGTAAGATTGAAAGAAGGCTACCTATCATAGATCAATATAATGTTGGGTCGACATTTTCACCAACATTATCCTTACACCCTACCTTATGTATTGATGAACCCAACGTTAGGCGTTTCATACTGTTTTAACGTTCTCCAAACCAAATCCTTTAACCCTAGCAGGTTCTTGGCATATATACTATGAGAGATGAAAATTTACATCTTCATTTTGCTTTTATCTGCAAGCCTAAGAAAAAGTTAATACCCCAGTCATGCTCATTTCAAATGTTGATGACATAAGCTTCAACAAATGAATTTAAGATACGGCTGAGTGAGAGTCGACCCAAAAACTATGTCATCCACGTAGATTTGAGGTCAATTATAATATCTACACCGTGTCCGTTTAAAAAATAAAGTACTGATCAGCTTACGCCATAGTTAAAACCAAATTCAAGAAGAAAGTTAGATTAAGCGATTCATACCGTATGCGATGGGCTTGTTTCCAACCGCATCTACAAAGGTTTTTTTTGAGCTTGTACACACTTAGTGTGGATGGTAAGGATCTTCAAATCACTTTTGAGTTTGTTCAACATAGACTTCCCCTTATCTAGATAACCATTTAAGAATGCACGCCTTTCCACATCCATTTTGGTGTAAAAGTAATTTTCAGGACATGACAAGCGATATCAAGTAAAAGTCTAATTGACTCAATTCTGCCACATTAATGCGAAGGTTTCGTCATAATCGATTCCTTCAACATGAGTATAACCTTTAATGCGACTAGGCGGAGCATTTCTAACTAGTTCATTCGAGTTAAATGCGATATTTTTAAAAATTCACTTAGTTCCAATTACATTTGTGTTATTTGGAGGGCCCGATGGAACTAGGAGTCAGGACTTCATTTTAGGAGAGAAATTGTTCAAACTTCTTCTTGAGATTGCTTGAATCCAAGAATTATCTTTGAGTCAACTTAAAATATTTATTGGTTCTAAAATAGATATAAAACAAGAAAGACTAACATCTTGGTATATGGTAGTGCCCCACATACACACATACCTTACCATTTCTTTGTAGTTGAGTGCTTCTTTCCTCTTATTTTAATTCCTTTAAAAACTCCCTTATCACTTGGCCAGTTGGATGATTCTTCTAATCTCCTTGATGAGGGTCACACGAACTTGGTCTAACAATTGACGCCAGACTCTACCCATCTTGTGGCCTTTGTGAGTCTCTATAGTTGTTTTGGATGTTTGCTTCAGGGTGTGACAACATTTGTGTGGCAACATCTAAGATTTCTTCTACAATCTGTGGACTTTTCCCTTTGTATCTATAATGTTATTTTTCAATAGTTTTCCACGAAACATTAGAAATATCATCAAATATAACTTTTTATTCTGAGACTTTAATGCAGTTTTGGATCTTAGAATTTAGTATACTCGATAAGCAAGCGTGACAATTTTGTGAATAGATAACAAAAATTCCTTTATATCACTCTTAGAGGTAAAAATTTGCCAAATGATCTCTGTCATTTTAAAGTATAACAAATACACTTTCGTCGCGCCAAAAAACATAGAAAGTAACGTTAAAGTTTGGTTTCTTCCCATTTACAATCTCATATGGTGTCATCTTTGTTAAGTTTGGCCTTAAAATATGAACTCTATTAAGCGATGTGACAGTTGTGGTAGTATTCAGGGTTTACGCCTTGCATAGCGTTTTGACAAATGTTTAGAACTAAGCATCGCTCTAGCAATTTCTTGTAATGTCCTATCCTTTAGTTCTGACAACCCGTTCAGATTTGAGGAGTTTGAGACGAAAACTAATGAAAAATTTCTTTTTCTCACAAAAATTGAGAATGAACTATTTTCAAACACACCTTACACTCTATGGTCGAATCTAATCTGAAAAATAGGAGGAGATAAGAATAAATTTCTAATTCTAGAATGCAAGATTTTAAATATGTCAGAAACGTTTGTGATTTTTCTTTCAAAACTATATATCCAAGAATATCTAGAAAAATCATCCACCTTATCACTGAGAAATGGAATACCTCAATGCTCTCCCTAGACTGTCTACTTCCAATTGGACCCATTAAATCCATATGTAATAATTAAGAAAGCAGTGGAAGGCGATTACACGAATGTTGTCAAGTCGTGTTTGGACAATATTATTATGAGAGACACGGGTTTGCTTACCTTTCAAACAATCTTCACATGAGCAGTTCTACTTTTATGGCTAGGATTTGAGTAAGCCTCTAACAGCTTCATATGAGACCAATTTTCTAAATTCTTGGTAGATTTGACAATGCTGACTTTTACGATGCCCATAAAGTTTGTGGCTCATCGAGTCTTACAGCATTATTGCATCTTTCTTGTCTTACAACAAGGAATAACAATTGTCTGTTCTAGTACTTGTCATGTGACACATATATTGAGCTTCATTAGTAGCCCAGCTGGTACATACATTTTTATTAAATTTTACCTCAAAGATTGTCATCACCGCACGGGTTGACTAATTACTAATTAAATTAGCCATTAATCCCCTCAACATACTTAAGACATTCCTTAAGAATTTGGAAAACTTGAGGAACATCCAAGATCACTTTTCCAATTATTTTACTTTTTATTGTCACACTCCATAAGTCACGTTTCCCTTCATTGAATGACTCATAGTTCCTTAGATCACTCTCTCTTAAAATATTTTTACCTTTTGACTCACAAAATATTGCTTGAATATTTATCCAGGAATGTTGAGATAACAATTTAGTGTAACTATTTTGCTCACAAAATTTTGAAGTTTGAAGCAGTTATGGTTTAAAGTGTGTCTAGGGAGTTATAGTGATGAGCATATAAACTTCCATATTCTTTGACATATATGAGAACCTATTATTCATCCCTTTTTCTTTTACAAAGTGTATTTTCTCATTTTTATCAAAGAGATGAGAAATGGCATATGGTTTTAAGAGAGTTTTCACTTACCTGAATACCAGCATGTGAAAGTTTACTAAAGTTGAGTATCTCTCATTCAATTTCAAGAGTCCCCTGTGGTGAGCTTGCAGAGAGGTTGCTTGGCTAAATCGATTTTTGCCCACAGATCTTACCAAATTCAATATCCTTTTTTGGTAAATGCAACCTCAAAGTGGGAGTTCTTTGATGCGTATTGTTTCTAAATTCTCATGAATTAAAAGATTTTACCTTTTGTCAGAGATTTGCTTGGATTCTATGATTAAGGCTCTACAAATACTTTGTAATTCAATTATGTCATATCATTGTTGTATTCAATTTGATCGATCCTGATAGTCTCACTAACAAAGAAATAGAACCACTAAAATAATTAACATCAGAATAGTTAAATAATTCATACACTTTCGGATGTCCCATTTTGAGGATGTTGATGTCGATTCTTTGATGTTGGAGAAAATATCGTGACATTTGAGACAACAACTTTGTTATATCTCGACATCTTCATTATCCAGAAATAGTAGAGTGTTCAAAGCAGTGGCCAACATTGCTTGTGTTTCCAATTTGACTGATCTCCTTCATGCTTAACTTCTTCATCATCGCCTCAGAGAAACACATAGGTTCTTACCAAATTTTCTAAGAGTGTTTGCACATTACGTTGCTTATGTAATGACTGACCAGAACATGCATGACATTGCACGGGACTCAGAGTTATTTGGGATCAAGATTTGATGCGATACTGAGTTGGTTCTTCTTAGTTGATTTCCTTACGTACGCATTTGGAAAGAATCTAGTAGACTTTTGATTGAGGGCTACGGTTTATGTGCTCTTTAGATTTAGATTGATTTCTCCCTCATTGTTAAACTTCCTCACTATCGAATTGTATTTTCAAGTGAGTAAGGCAACATTGCACATACACCAATTTCTTCAAGATTCTCATCACTCTTATTCGATTTGACTCTCTGAGGATTGAACTTGAAGTGCCACATTCTTTAACTTTTATACAATTCCTTTGATTCTCAATGTTGCGTCTAAGTAAGTTTTGAGTATGCTCAAATCAAAGTATAACGAAGGTCCGTTTTGACAAGATTGTGAGCTTAACCTTCAATAACACAAATCTTTAAATTGAACTTTTCCGAGGGAAGAGAGCAAGAGAGAGTCTTTTCAACAAGTTGAGTGTTAGTTAATGGTTCTGACCAAGCACTTGACATTTATTTAAGATGTCGATCAACTTTTCAAAATAAGATTTAATATCATCCGCTTCTTCCGTCTTTAAACATTCATATTTACTCATCATCATCTGTAACTTTGTTTGTGAACACTTGAAAGCTCCCTTCATAATGAATCAATTGTAAAAAGTATCATGTATGCGTCCTTATGGCCGTGGAAGGCGATTTTAGAATGAGTTTGAACATGTAAAAGATCAACCCCATCGAAGAATTTCATTTTAAGGTCTTTCCGATTTAAAGCTTGCATTATTGGTTTCTTACTGTAGTCCATTTGAATTTGGGTTTAGCAATAATGTCACCTTCCGTTCATCTAAAGCGGTAAAATTGGAACAATAACATACCCGTTGGTTATAGATCTCCATGCACGAATATCAATTGATTTCATATCTCACGAGCGTATGTGATTCTTCCAATAGAGCATAATTTGATCCTATCTAAAATAGAAAGTCTGACCAATAGTCGAATTTGCCAGGATCCATAGCTTATGACAATATGACCAAGTACTTATTGTGTTAAGTGTCAAACTTTGATACCACCGCCAGAAAGGAAGTCGAAAACTTCTGAAAGTAAAAATAAGAGATGAAATAAATTGAATGTCAATTCTATTTTTAATATCGATATGATTATACACCAGGTAACAACAACCTTATAAGCAGGGAAACTTTAAAGAGTAAATGCAACATAATTTAAGAGAACACAAATGTTTAAAATTTTCATAAGTTATATATATTATATAACTTATGATGATCAATAAACCAAATGTATTATATATATATATATATATATTATATACTCTAAAATTACAAATTCCTTTCTTTACAAATTTACAAGATAAGCGGAAAGGAATTAAAAGTTGAAGATCATGAGATGATTTACGCACTTTGAAATAATCTAACTAAGTAGAGCATAGACAACCTTTCATTATA